>OX451735.1:894658457-896008707 GCA_948472305.1 Vicia faba
AAGTCATAATGTGTGTACGTCCTTATTACCATTCACAATGTCATACATCACACAAGCAAGCCGAGTGAGTTTCAAAGCATTATTTTCCAATAATCTTAGGACTAGCTTATTCACTCATATTGTACCAGATAAGACACATCAAATCACATGAAACAGGATCAAGAATAGACTAGTAGGGGAAATAGGGGTGCTGACACGGGTGACCCGTATCAAGTGACACAACCCATATCAGACTCAGTATACCCTTAGTACAAAAATCCAAGAGGGACACTGGTGACATATGTCAGGTGATACGACCCATGTCAAGCCCGGAAGCAGGTCACTCTCTGTTTTTGTGTGATTTCACACTTATATCTCAAGTTTACTGCATCAAATCACATATACAACTAGAATAATATTAGAGATGCGTGATCAATTAAGCTTAGGGTAACAATTTCAAAAAGAATTCATATCCAACAATGATTACATAATTATCATTAACCCTAACTCATGTATACTCTAAATACACGTAACAGTCTTCTTGATTAGCAAGTTCAACACATCATACACATTGATGCAAAAATAGTAACATGGCTAATAATTATGAACTCACGCCATTAGCATGCATCAAGTAGAACTTATCATTATCATATATGCATTGTCACAATCAATAATCATTCAAAACAATTCCTCCCCATCATGTTATTCCCTATTTGGTACTAATTCCCAAATTCAAAACCTAGAACTAGAACCCACCTTGAATGATTAATTCTGAAACTGGTGAAGAAAAGGTGGATAGATTGATGATCAAAGCTAGTCTTGCACTTTGTTCTTCAAGTATTCTTCAAGAAACCAATAACTTCTCACATGAAAATAGAATGGAGATGCTTTGAACTCAACTTTCTCTTATTCCTCTTGGAATTTCAGCCTCCTCTCTCTCTCTCTCTCTCTCTCTCTCTCTCTCTCTCTCACTCTCTCTCTCTCTCTCTCTCTCTCTCTCTCTCTCTCTCTCTCTTCTCTCTCTCTCTCTCTCTCTCTCTCTCTCTCTCTCTCTCTCTCTCTCTCCTCTCTCTCTCTCTCTCTCTCTCTCTCTCTCTCTCTCTCTCTCTCTCTCTCTCTCTCTCTCTCTCTCTCTCTCTCTCTCTCTCTCTCTCTCTCTCTATATATATATATATAGTATTATATATATATATATATATATATATATATATATATATATATATATATATATATATATATATATATTTATATATATATATATATATAATATATATATATATATATATATATATATATATATATATATATATATATATATATCCCTTTCTCTCTACACCAATACCTTTTCTCAAAATTTAATTTTTAGAAAGAGAAACTATAAGGAAAATGAGGAGAAATCTCTCCATTTGGATTAAATAAAGACATGGTAAAAAGACCAGCATGCCCTTGAAATTAGATTTGTTTTCCTATTATGATACTATTTCTTAATCAAGGACATTAATTTACTAGTAATTTCATTAATCACACTAACACTTCATTATTGTGACAATTCTTAGTGTTAGAAAGCTAGGGCATTACATGATTATTTGAGCCTGTAACCAACTAGATACTTTCTTAAAACATTTTTTGGTGATTTTATTAAAATGAGAGGGTCCTCAAAAGCGTTTAGTTAATGTGTGAGAGTTGCCTTAGTATCTTACGAGTTACTCTAACACTTTTACAATACTCAGGTCACTCATAAACTGCACTAAGCGCACAACCGACCAGACGAGCTTTCGCACTTCCTCTCTTTCACAACTTTGAAGCTTTGGGTTCCTTGCTACACTATTATTGACCTTAGCACTTTAATGGAACCTTGAATCTTCTCTCTGGTAAGGCTTGAGATAACTTTAGGATGAGAATTATCATCAGAGACAATTGGAAAGATAACATAATAGATTAACATGATCAAGCACCATGATTCCATCAAACATCAAATTCATCATCAAAACCATCATGATCAATATATGATCAAAGTATCAGCTGCAATCTTCTATACCTGCAAGTGCATAGATCTAAAGAAGCCATTAAAAGGAATCTGAAAACTTATACGAGAGAACAATCATTCATGAAGAAGAATGACACATCCTTCATATTTACTGCATAACCACTTATCTTCTTCCGGGGAAACCATCCCTGATCTGAAGAGGGACTTCCTTAGTAAAATCATGGTCTAAGCCCCATTTACTAGTAAAGATGGAAATGGTGTCCATCATCTCCTAGTTCACTCATGATATACGGTGTTCATCTTCTGCATCTCGAGCAAGTTCACGACTACTCTGGTGTATCTTAGTTTCACTACCAACACATAAAAAATAACTACCATAAGTACAATAATGAGATTAAGATTCAAACAACCATATTACTTTAAGGTCAGTAGGACCAAAACCAAAAGCACAATGATGCATTCTAATGGAAGTTTGGACCTTTCGTTCTTGCTTGAAGTTTCTTACGATAATTGGATTCTTTGAATGAAAATTTAGGAAGGAAAAACCCTAACAATCTTCCTAGAGTCAAGACCAACGACTACCCTTTTATCCTCGAGAGTGATGTATCCTTTCAATTATTTCATAATCGTATTCACATGGATCAAAGCAACAGATAAATGAGACTAGGAAGAAAAATGTATTGTTCGTCACTGTTGTACCCTAAAATTTTCCCTCTCATTTATCAAGAATGTTCTCACAAGATTTCCTTTGGTCCAAGACTGCACAAGGGTTGATCAGCTCAAGACACCTCCTTAAGCACTGCTGACTGAAATTAGGGTTTGAGATTGCACAAGGATAATTGAACTTTTAATGCCTCATATGACTTTCATGGATCACTATAGACCCTCAAGATTGCTCATGTCAAGTTTCAAGTCTTGGATCACATTTTTGCTCAGTCAATTGATCAGTTGACCTAAAAATCAATTGTATTGGGAAAAAATCAACTGTGGTCAATTTACAGTCAAACTTCATGATTTTTGATCCATATCAACATTTTTAACCCCTATATGTCATTTGATCAAGTTTGGACCACAATTCTTCAAGAAATTGGATCAGATCATCAAAAGGGCAAAATGGTCAAAATTAGGGTTTTGACTGAGAAAAGGCAATTTCTGATTTTTGACCGAGAAAATGATTAATTGGTTGGAACCATGATCTCAAGGATTCAATTGCATCATTTTTACCTAATGTCATGACTCAAAACATCCCTCAAGATCAATTGATTGATAGTTAATTTTTCAGTCAACTGATCAAAAGTCAATTGTACACTGAAAATGTCAAACTTTGACTTTTTGGTCAAAATTAAGTGTCAAAGATCATAATTCATCAAAACATGTCAAAATATGAAATTTGTTCATCAAGAAATCAAAAAGTCAAGATTTCATTTTGAAAAGTCAAAGTTTCCAAACTTAGAAATTTTTCTAAGTGTTGAAAACTTCATATTTTTTCACAACTTTGAGATAATTTTTCACCATGATGCAAGATGATTCAAAGGAAACTTTTAACATGAAAGTTGTAGATCTCAATGAGATCTAAAACATTGCCTTACACAAATCCTCCTCAAAATTCTTGGATCTCAAGTTATTAACCCATGAAATCATGGTCATGAAACTAAAACACTTAGTGAAATTTTAAGCATTTTGGTCAGGATTTTGACCTAACTTCTGAGCAAAGTATCATATAGTTACATTTGGATTTTGAAAAATTGATTCAAAGATGTGTTTTAGAGCATATTATAAGATTTCTAAAAAGTCAAAGAACTCCCTGAGATCATTTGTGAGCAAGGAGAATTGAAGGTCAGAAGTTAGGGTTTCAAGTTGTTTTACAAGGCAGAATTTTGTGATGAACAAAAATTCAAATCCATGCTAGGCTGCACAATATTTGCTTTACAGGCCTCAAACTTGCTTGGCACTCCATAATTAATGTTTTTCACAGCTTCTAGAGGCTTCAAATCAAGCATTCAATGCATTGCCCATGCTTAATTCCATTTTAGGAAGAAAGTAACCATTCCATTCTAGTAAAGTTGCTTTAACCACAAAATCAGTTTTATCTTGAGCATTGAACTTATCCTCTCTGCACAAGCTTTCCCTACACAATCATAATGAGCATGTTTAAAGGTTACAGCCACCCTACAAGCTTGGTACTTCACATTGAAACAAGATGTTTCAAGCTTGCTTCAAAAACAAGCAAAATCCCATAACTTGTACTTGTGTGATTCTGACTCTCTCAAGCCTCACAATCTTTTCCATACATATACACAAGCCATTTGCAAGAAAAGGCACGCATGTTAAGCCCTCAAACTCCCTAGAACTCATAATCACAAATAAAAACTCCATTGTTGCATATTCTGGCCAGAAATCCCAAAATCAAAAACTACTTGTGCGTTTCTTGGCCTTTTGCTTCCAAAAGCTTCCAAACATCATACATAAGCCATATGTGTCCCTGTTACACGACTGTAACACCATCTTCACCCATTTCCAAGTTCAAAAATAGAGTATCACAGTTAGACTTCTCCAAACCATTCTAGCCATCTTCAGCTCAAGCCAGCCATTGCATTAGCTTCCTAGAGGTCCAAGGAAGCTAACCAGATCATTACAACACCTTGAAAGTTGCTCAAATTCAAAACACGAATTCCATTTTCAAGGTGAGTTTTCTGACTTTTGAACTCTTCATATAGGCATCATTAATGGTTAATTTGTGAATGAAAAATGTAGATATCATTGCCCTGAAGCTAACCATGTCCATAGTTTTCATTTATATTGCTTGAGCTTAGAGGATTTTAAGTTTGAATATTTGAAAAAATTAGGTCAGAATTTGGTACCATTTAAAATTCGTGTTCATCTTTGAGTGTTAGCTTAAGTTATTTACATGGTTGGATTCGTGATGAAATTTCCAGCAACTTTCATGTTTGTACTTTTGAAAATGGTTGAGAAATGAGAGAGATAGCAATTTCAAAAAATCATGTTAAAAGGTCTGGCGCGAGGTTGAAGATGATACAGGCCTAGGAATGTGTTTCAAAATATATTTTTTTGGTTTTGTATTAATAAATGGATGTATAGCCACCCCAGTGGTAGAAGCGTATGCCTGTGATTATAGGGACCTGGGTTCAAGCCCTAGTTGTACCCTTTTATTTTTTCAATTTTTCTTATTTCAGGTTCAATTCAAGTCAAGCCAGCGCGTGTACCATGTGCCTTTCTCTATCACCATCAGATCAACCAAGCCATTAAATCCAACACCTCACATGCGTGTCCTCATGATGCACCCTTCAAGGCTGCCCACACTGGATCACCAAAGGGCGCTGAATTTGTTTTGGGCCTGGAGCTTTATTTTTGGCTTCTCACCCCCCCCCCCCCCCCCTCCTCCTGTTTGCTTTTTGACACAAGCCCATTTATTTGGTTTTTATTTTGTTTTCTGACTTAAACAAAAAAATACTTCTGGGCCTAGCGCCCCTTTTACTATTGTTAACCACCATTTCTATTTTTTAACCCCCTGACTTTAATTATTATATTTTCTTTCTTTTTTCTTTTTTATCTTCAATTATTATTATTATTATTATTATTATTATTATGATTATTATTATTATTATCATTTTATTAAATAAAAAAATACCAAAAATATTTTATATTTATTATTTAGATATTTAGGATGTTTTCAATTTAATTATTTTAGATAAAATGACAAAAAAAAACATTTTTTTAACAAATTAATATTTTTCTTAATTAATTAACATTTAGATAATTAGGTTTAATTATTATACTATCCTTTTGTAAATTAAAATTAATTTAAAACTTAGGTTTATTTTAATTAATTAATTTTCATTTTTATTTTTAATTTAAAACATTTTCATAAAAACATAAAAATCCTTTTTAGTTAATTTCTTTTCTTAATTAATTTAAGTTTATTTTATTTTATTAACCATTTTCTTAATTAGGTTTAAACCCTTTCATAAAAATCCAAACAAAGAAATCATTTCTTTATCCATTTGCATTTGCATTTTTATTTATTCAATTATGGTACATTTATTCAATATGGTTGTAATAGTTAATTAGATTTAATTTTCTTGCAAATCCCCCATTTGTAAATTTGTATACCCCCTCCCCTAATGATGTAATAGCTTAGTATTTTTACTTTCCGCGATTTAATGCTTTATATATAAATGCTAGTAACTAGGGTTTGTATGGAAAGATAAAATCAATATTTAGAAAACCCTAATACAAGATAAATCAAGCATGAAAAAGACACACATGCACACTTTTCACCTCTAGGGTAAATCCACTTTGTTGCCTTATGAAAATGGTCATAATACGCATGTAAGATGTCTTAGCAAAAACAAACAAAATACAAGATCATAGTCCCTCGATGACGCTACAAATGTTGCCTTAAGAATGATCTTAGTCCCTCAAAGAAAATGCTAAGATATCTTACAACATTGTTATTCTTGACTATACGATGACCCTTGCCCATCCCTTTTACATCCAAAGACAAGGTTACTTACCAATCCATGGTAAAATAACAATGTCAAAGGAAATAGGAAATAAACAAGAAAGACTTTTGATTAGGTAGAATATTCATAGTTGCTTGCTCATTTTCAAACCAAAACATTCTTGCTATTTTCAAAACAAACACCAACACTTTCAAAACATCTTTCAAAACATCTTTCAAACTTGAAATATTTTCAAAAGATAAACACTTTGTACGCGTTCTTATAGAAATGAGAGCCATTACAAAGACACCTTTTCAAAATCACTTTCAAAAACACATTCCAAAAACACCTCTTTGAACTATTTTCGAAACAACACTTTGTACGTGTTCTTATAGAAACGAGAACCATTACAAAGACATTTTCAAAATACTTTCAAAAACCACGTAAAGCATATTTTCAAACAAAAGCAAGTGATCGAACAAGCAACTAAGAGCCCGTAGATAACTACGGATGAAAAGGGTGCTAATACCTTCCCTTTTCATAATCTACCCCCTGAACTCAAGAAAACATCTCTAAAGGTCTTTCCTGTTCTTTTTCAGCCTTTCCTTTTGGATAAAAGAAAAGTCGGTGAAGACTCTTACTATCTGTAACATTTGCGATCAAACGCAAACACCCAAGTCATTTCTCCCACCGCGTTACAGAACTGGCGACTCTGCTGGGGAGAATTTGAAAAGTGGGGTTACCTTAGGGCTAGATCACATTTACTTGATTTCATTGTTTGAGTTGTTTTCTTTACATTTTGGTTCTTTGTTTGGGTTTGAATCCTCTACCCGGATTTGGGATACCTTATAGGTAAGTAGCAATACATTGTGGAAACTGTGCGGGGTATACCGACATGGTCTAAGCAATCGCTACGTTAGTGTGACATATTTTTGGGTACCGGTAGCCCTTGAGTATTCAAGGAGAATACGGGGCCGCCGAGTGATGTCATGAAGCACTAACTAACTTCTAGAACCTTTACTTGACCAACTTGGCCATTAGGACATAGTGAGATGACCAGCTTTGGTGCAGTCCGAAGTTGGTACATACTCGATACTACACTCATTGAGGTTTGGTTTTTTGGGATATCTCAGTCGCCATTAAAGAGGCTTGCGCTGAAACAATTCCCGAGAAAACAAACCAGTGATATTGAGCTCCCTTAGAACCTGGTTACTATTTCTAGGACAGGTTTGAGCCAACTAAACTTCAAGAGGGTACTTACCTATAAGACTCCATGCAAGCCTAAACCTAAGGACTTGTTTGTTTTGTTTGTATATATTTACTTGTACATAACATCATAACATCATAACATCATACTCATGTTCACTAACCATTTCAAGGATTTTTGGGATTTATCTTTGTTCTGTTTTGTAGGACATGGATTCTATTCGCAGGAAAACCATTCAAGTCAATCACATAAGGATCCCTCCTCAACTTAAAGATTTAACATCAAGGATTCCTGAGAATTCCCCATTTATCGAAATACATGGTCGTCTCCTAAACTTGGTTACCTCTAACACTGATGAGGATATGATGAAGGTGCTCTTCCAATTCTTTGATCCTCTACACCATTGCTTCACATTTCCTGATTATCAACTTGTACCAACTTTGGAAGAATTCTCCTAACTCTTGAGGATTCCCATTCTCAATCAACTACCCTTCAAAGGTATAGAAAGAGATCCAAAACCAGAAGATATTGCTCAAGCCCTACACTTGCAACAATCTGATGTCACAACTAATTTGGAAACAAGGAGTGGTGTCAAAGGTTTCTTAGCCAAGTTCTTGTTTGAGAAAGCTCAAGACTGTTGGAATTCCTTGGAATTGCAAGCCTTTGAGGAAATTGTGGCTCTTCTCATCTATGGGATGATTTTATTTCCAAATCCTGACCAACTCATAGATGTAAACACCGTCAAAATCTTCATGTCTCGTAACCCGGTGCCTACTTTGCTAGGAGACATCCTACATTCTTTTCACTCTCGCACTATGAGGAAAAGAGGTATCCTCATGTATTGTACTCCTCTCTTGGCAAGATGGTTTATTTCGCATCTTCCCCAATCTGTATTGAAGAACGAGCAAGGTTCAAGGTGGTCACATAGGTTGATGACGCTCAGACATTCAGATATTCATTGGTGTTCCCGATCTTTGGAGAAGGTTACTATTGTCGACCATTATGGAGAATTCTCTAATGTCCCCTTACTTGGCATTAGAGGAGGTATCACTTACAACCCCTGCTTGTCCTTACGACAGTTTGGTTACGCCCGAAGGGATGGTCCATATGAGATGCTGATTCAAGGGTTGGTATTTGATTACGAGAACGACGATCAAGGTTACCGCCAGAGGTTTATCCATTCTTGGAGGATGTTGAACAAGATAGATAGCAAGATGCTAGGGCATAAGAATTCCATCCCCTTGAGCCTTACCTTAAGTGGGTGCGAGCTCGTGCTCAAAAACTTATGATGCCTTTTCCTTCCATCTTACCAGTTATCGTAGAACCTATTGTGGAAGGAGATGTCCCATACACTGTCCTTCATCTTGACATGCCCACCTCTCTCGAAGACTTGCAAAGGGATTGGATACATCTTAAGGGGGAGCGAGACACTTTTGAGGCCCAATTCTATGCCAGCAAGAAGAAAGTTCTGGAACTCACCAAGCAACTTCATGAGGAGCGGAGTCTGAACGCCTACATCCCACCAAAGAGGATGCGTTCAAATTTTTTATCTTAGAGTTTTGTATTTCTTTGTAAGCCCAAAGAGGCATGATTTACTCAAACTTTGATTTATTAATATAACGTGTGTTACTTTTTTGTCTAAAGCAATTTTAAATATCTATTTCCTTGAAATCATTTGCATATGCATCATCATGCATCATATCTGACAGGTTTCTCCCATACAGGCCTCCTTATCTTCCTATTGTTTATTTCAGTAGAGATGCCCCTAGAACAAACCATCAAGGACATCCAAGCTCAAAACGCTCGACTTTAAGAGATGTTCTTGAACCTATCCAAGGGACAAGAAGAGGTGAAAACTCTCCTCACCAGGGACATGATCATGGGGAATCCTGAGGACGACATAAATGACCAGCTGGAGCGGCTACAAACCGAGATAGCCATAATGAAGGTCTAAATGATAGTGGGCCAGATGACTCTTATCAAAAATCTGGCTCGAGGACAAGAAGAGCTGAAAGTTTTGGTCAACCAACTTCATCAAGACGGTTGCAACTGTATGAAACAAACGGTCAAGATTGGGGATCAAGTCACCTTTCAGCCTCCTATGAGACAAGGAGCCGGTGTGGTGGAAAATAGACCGTTCCAAATTGCTACCTGTGATCGGTGGATCTGGAAATGACTGTTTGAAGCTGGTTCGCGAAATGTCGCGGTAAGCAAGAGTCGCCACCGTCTTTTATTTTCTCCAACATGGACAGGACAAAAGCACAGAAAAATTCCTTAAAGAGATTGCTCTCGGTTCGGGAGGTAGGTTATAGAAAGGGAAGGTGTTAGCACCCTTTCTATCCATGGTTATCCATGGGCTCTTAGATACTTGCTCACTTGTGTTTTCAAAATGGTTTGTTTGCTTTTCAACTGTGGGTTTTAAAAAGTTTCTTTGAAAATTTCAGTTCGACTCTTGTATCAGTCCTCAAGAGTGTTTGAAAATTTGCTTTCGAAAGCTTTTTGAAAAGGTGTCGGTGTGAAAAGTATTTTTGATTTGTTTTGAAATTAGAGCAAGTATCTAGAGTTGTCTACCTACCCTAAGGAATTCGTCTGTGTAAATGTCCTTAAAAGTAGTGCCATCCCACCATTGAGAGGTAGGTAGCACCACCGTTGGAGGTGTTCGGGTCAATTCGAGGTTCGGGACATGGTGATCACCAGAGCAATGGGAAGACACCGTAGAAGCTACCCTCATGCCAGGTTCCCGGATCATGAGGACTTACTAAGACATCCTCTACTCGACGATCACCTTTCGAAAGGCAACAGTGAGGCGTACCCTAGGGGTGATGTGTGATTTGTGTGTCATGTTCATTTACATTTATCTTGTTCATGTCAGGTGATCTACGCGTTTGTTTTTATTATTGTCATTCATTCTTGCATGCCATTATTAACAGTTAAAAATTGCGAGAAATTAAAAGTTCCTAAACTATTACAAAGGCGCGGGTCCACATCGCCAAAATTTCCAGGACCCGATTTGACAGAAAATAAAGAAATAAAGTAAAGTGCGAGAAATTAAGTTTACACGGCTTTGGGAGAAGTACATAAAAATTATACGAAAAGAAAATAAATGCGCGAATAGGAATTAAAATTGGAAACGAGGGCGTTGGACCCTTTTTAATGAAATTAGATTATTATTTACAAATTAGTTCAATTAAAATAAAAAGAGAAATTATTTTTGAGGTTTTCGTATTTATGGATTTTTAATGAGAATTAAACGAAATTAACTAATTAACCCTAATTCTACAACTTTTATTTATTAAGAAAACATGTTAAAATTTAAACCTAAAATTAAATTAATTATTTACATGCAATTTGATTTATAAAAATAAATAATATTTAATTATTAGTGAAAAGAAAAGAAAAAGGATAAAAATTGATTAAAGCCCTAATTCTACAAATTTTAAGTTAATTAAGAAAATGTTTGAATTAAACCTAATTTAATAGCTAAAATTAATGAATAGTATTTATTTACAAAATATTAAAATAAAATATATTTTTAATTTTTATGGCCTTTCTGATTTTTTTGTGTTTTTTATATTATTACGAAAATATTAATTAAAGAATCAAATTAAAAAAACTAAATAAAACAAGAAATAGAAAAATATGAGAAAAGGAATTAGGAATGCAAACCATGGGGGTATGTCCCCAAATTGGAGGGTTTGTTAGCATTTTAGGCCCATTAAACTCATGGCCTCGTTTGACTCTTGGGCTGGCATACATGTGCGTTGACTGAGGCACACCCTAGTCTCTGAATCCTGGCCCTTGATTGAGTGCAGTGGGACGCGTGGCGTAGCTGGATCAGGGGTGTATGATGTTCCCTTGTAACGAAACTGCACGCAAGCATGTTAATAAAAATAATATGGAAAGGGGTGGGGACCTGGGGCTCGAACCCAGGTCCCAGGGATTACCAGTAACGCGCCTTACCAACTGCTCCACTTGCGTTCTTTGTTTATATAACAACTAATAAATAATATGAAATAAACAATGGTTAGTGGATAAATTCAGTGCGAAAATTCAAATCACCCTATCATGCTTTGACACTTCATCATCTTCTTCGTTTGGCTCTTTTTCCTGAAATATAAAAGGTGGTTAGCGGGGGTTTTGAACCCCCCCCCCCCCCCCAAAATATGCGTTTTCCAGTAATAGCGATTAGGCCGTCTTGGAGTATAAATTAGGCGCGAGGAGTGTTTTGTTTTCGTCCAAGCACGCTGAGTTCATTCATGGTATTGGCATGTCCTAATTTTACAGTAGCTGGAAATGCCCAAATTAGAACTTGAAAAACCCTAGATATCGTTAATGGTGAATCCTTATATAACACGTGAAAACTCAATCAAAGCATGTGGTTAGTTTCAGAATCATCCAATTAGCAAGAATCCATGAAAAAAATGCAATGAATATGCTTGAATATTAAAACACGATTATGAAAAAAATGTGAAAAAGTTTGAATCCCCTATACCGATTCTGGGCGTTAGAGTTGATGTTCTTGATTGGAATAGTCTCCTGGTCACCTTGGCAAGCTAATGGAATGATTATTTTGGCTTGAATCGCCCTAAAACCTAGTTTTCAGTTTTCAACTTTTTTTGCAAAAAACTCAAGTTTTTTTTTGGTCTATGGCGCAGCTGGGAGGTTATGGGCACGAGGGTTAGCATATGTATATGTGTGTGAGTGATTAGGGTTAAGAATTTGATCAAAAAAATCCATGAATTGATGAAGGGATATTTGATTTTTATGGCATAAGTTTTCGAATCTTTTTCATGCAAACTTGGTTCCAATCATGGCCAATTAACTTGATTCTTTCCAAATCTGATTATACACAAAATCTCAAGACTATTTCATGCACAAAAAGATTTAAAAACCTAAGTTTAGTATTTTCCACATATTTAATTTAATTAAATGAATTATTAATAATTAAAAATCCAAATAAATAAATAAAAATGATAAAAAACTTCCCTTTGGGCCAAATGGTCGTGCACATGCCTTGGATGATGAATTGTGGAAGAAAAAGAGGCCCATTAGCATTTTTAAGACATTTGAAACAATGTTGACTTTTCAAAATATCCAAAAATTTCCCAACTTCCACAAGGCATAACTTGCTCAATATTTAAGCTTTGCTCATGTTCTTTGACATTTTGGAAAGGTCTTTGAGTCCTCTAACCAATGCCTTTGGTCCAATGTCATTTTGATTTACCAATATCAAGTTATGGCCTTTGACTTAAAGTCCCTTTTGTTGACTTTTAAAAATGACCTATAATGTTGAAATTGATAACTTTTTGTGAGAGCATTTCTTGGACTTGAAGTGTGAAGAGGAGTTGTAGGAAATGTCATTCTCTTCAAAATGAGCTTTGGATGGAATTTTTCTGATAATCCATGTGGAAGTTATGCCCTGGTCAATTTACAGTTGACTTTTTCAACTGTCCAAATATGGAAACTTTTGCATCTTGATGATTTTTGAGCCAAGCTTTGAGAATCATGATCAAGCATTGATCAAATGATTTTTGTGGCTTCAAAATGAGATGTTGACCAAAAATTTGAACTTTTGACTGTCAAATGACCATTTGCCCCTACAGTTGACTGTAGTGCAATTAGGGTTTTTGACTGTGCAATTTTGTGCTGTAAGTCTTGAAACTTGGTATGAGGATGCTTGACCATGTTTGTAGGCATGTGGGACTTGATTGGACCCTTGGAAACTTCATTTTCTTTGTCAGAACCAAAACCCTAATTTTGACTGCTTAGGAGGCCCTTGAACTGTGCAACCCTTGAGGAGATTTTGAAGCTTTGACTTGGCAAATCTTGAAGAATATGGGAGGGCAAATTTTGGGGTACAACAGTTGCCCCTGTTCAATCTTCTTAGACCTGAGGATGCAGATTGGCTGACGTGCCTTTCGTAATCCGAAGGTGGAAGATGATTGAACACTAGAGTGCCCAGAAATTTGCACTCACATAGTAGTGTAATGATGGGAATGGTCTTATAGACGCCATTTTGAGATTGATGGATAGGATGATGGGCTTATAGATGCCATCTAGGTGTTGATGGAAGGTGGATGGGCTTATAGATGCCACCTGGGTGTCGGTCGCGTAAGAGATTCCTTAGCGAGAACTTGCGTACCTGCAAAAGAAAAATGATTACCTGACCCGTTACAGGAGCTGGTCTTTAAATTCTTTGTGTAGATGTGTCCTGACTGGTTACAGGAGCTGGATCTGGAGCTTCAGAAGGTGATGAATGAACCAGGGATGGTTACTACCTCAACAGGGACGGTGAGAGAACCTTGGATGATTTCAACCTCAACAGTAATCATTGAGAGAATCTTGGGACGATTACTACCTCCGCAGTATCGGGGAGAGAACCATAGGCGACTACAACCTCAACAGCAATCATTGAGAGAATCTTGGATGACTTTAACTTCAACAGTAACGCTGAGCGAATCTGGGGATGATTACTACCTCCGCAGTATCGGGGAGAGAACCATAGGCGACTACAACCTCAACAGTAATCATTGAGAGAATCTTGGGAGACTTCGACTTCAACAGTAACGCTGAGCGAATCTAGGGATGATTACTACCTCCGCAGTAACGGGGAGAGAACCATAGGCGACTACAACCTCAACAGTATCATTGAGAGGATCTTGGGTGACTTCAACCTCAACAGTAATCATTGAGAGAATCTTGGATATCTTCTTCTTCAACAGTAACGCTGAGAGAATCTTGGGGCGATTACTACCTCCGCAGTAACGGGGAGAGAACCACAGGCGACTACAACCTCAACAGTAATCATTGAGAGAATCTTGGATATCTTCTACTTCAACAGTAACGCTGAGAGAATCTTGGGGCGATTACTACCTCCGCAGTAACGGGGAGAGAACCACAGGCGACTACAACCTCAACAGTAATCATTGAGAGAATCTTGGATATCTTCTACTGAGTCTTTATCAGGAAAATCTGTTAGGGGTCGATTTAGCTGGACTAGAGAAGGCCTTGGACTGGATAAGAAACAAAAAATCTTAGGGTCGATTAACTGAACCGGTCTAGGTCTTGAAATGTCTTCAACTGGATAAGAAACAGGGAGATCTTAGGGTCGATCTGACTGAACCAGAGAAGGCCTTGGACTGGATAAGAAACAGAAAAATCTTAGGGTCGATTTAACTGAACCGGTCTAGGTCTTGAAATGTAGCTGAGAACTTAACTGGATCTTTCCTGAAAGGTAAAGGTCAGTCATATGCAATGCATGATATGGATCAAGCAATGATGTTCTCAACATAAATGAGATTTGTAAGATGTGATGCGTATATGCATGCTAGAATGATGGAAATGTTTATGAATGTATGTTTTCGTCTTAGGAAAATAAATCCTTGACGGGTGCCGGGAAGTCACTCCTGGGCTGATGTTGAAGAATAGATTTTGCTTCCACTGGGGATGATAGTTGCAAGAATACCGTTAGGAGAAGATGACTCCGTTGGGGAATAAACTTGGCGAATGGATTACTCTGCGGGGAGAAAAGTACTCTAGCGATCTTGCTGGGAAGCAAAACCCTGTGGGGAGAGAGGTACTTTGTTGAGTTGTTGATAATAACTTGCTGGGGATACCCTTGTTGTATTGGAAGTGTTAATAGGCTTCGCTGGGGATAAGAAGACTTCGTCGAGGACGCTCTTTCCGTGGCTTTTGGCTGAGGATAACCCAGTTATATCCTGGTAGGGGAATAACTCTTTGAATAAAGCCGGGAGACGCGTTCATGCTCTTCGAGGGAGAAGCTTCCAGAATCTACTGGGGATAAGCTTGCTGCTTGGGGAGATGAATTCCAACTTTCCTGGGGAACTAGATTGGACTTTCTTGGGGAAGTTTTGAATTATATCGGGGAAGTGACTCCGCTGAATTCTTGGTATACCGCCAGGGAACAATCTTTAGGCCAAGACTGTCGGGGATGCTTGTTAAGACTGTATATATGCTTGCTGGAGAATGTTGAGCTCTGCGGGAGGATACCCAACTTCCTTATGGTTTGATAATAGGTTTGCTTGAGGAGAGTGTACTGACTTGTTGGCTCACTCTCTGGGGAGTTAAGATATCTGGTTATGTTCTTTAGCTAAACCTACCTTTACACTTTGATGGACAGAGCCATTAGATCGTTTGGACGACTCTTTATTGCCCCTGTTTCTGAGGTGGGAGAGGAAGACCTGTGAGGTGTTGATAGTTGTTGATGGACCAACTTCCTTCTGGTAGGCAGGTGACAAGATGAAAGGACATAGTCGTACGCTTTGATCCCTAACTTTTGCCTGGACCTCCCTTTCGGGTTTTCAGTCCACCGGGATACCCATTTTTGCCCAAGCCGCCTTTTCAGGTTTTCGACTTGCCGGGTGTACAGATTTTTTTATTTCATCCCTTCATTTTGCCCGAACCCTTTTGGTTCTCCGGGAAGCCCTTATTTTTGCCTAGATGTGTCAACCTAGCGGGTCTTTGATTATGCGCAGTATCTTTTCCGACTATGTCCCCGCTCTCAGAATGTAGGGAGTTGCCCCTGTTAGAAGTATTTTGTCATGCCACCAAAAGGTGTTTGATCAGGCAAGATTCGTTGTTGGAATGCCCCAAGTGACTCAGACGGAGATTTGCCCCAGTCTATTTGGCCTTTGAGAGATTCTCCGAATCTTGATTGGATTGCCCCAGATGATGGACCATGCTCATGCCATGCCCCTTGAATGGAAGTGCTTTTGTTCACTAGGTATTCATCGTGCGAATTTTCCTGTTGTTCAAACAAAAGGTCATATGTAAACAAAGTTATGTTAAAAATGCAAAGCTTCTGTCTGTCTTGAAGATTTTGAAAATGCATTCTTTTTCATAAAACAAGTGAATGTTTGTAAAACATGATGTCAACTCCGTATTTTACCGTAAGCCTTAAGGAGTCAGGATACCTTTCGTAACAGTATGCTTTCGAACCAACCCATGCTTCAGCTAGGACTTTTAAGGGTTATAACGTGGCTTGGTTCACGGTTTAAGAAACAAAGGATAAAGGCTCAAATTTTATTTGTACCCACCCGCTCTTCGTGATGTTCTCCAAACCTAAACTCAGTTGATCATACGTTAGACCTTGTTTGAGTCTTTGCTCTGATTTTCCGGTGATGATTCGGATGTTGATAACTTATTTTGAATAGGCAGTCATTCCTTTTTTGTTGAGGGTTTGTAAGACCTCTTTCTTGATTTTTGTTATCCCTTTCTTTTTTGCCTGAACTGTTTCCTTTTTTGGAATTACAGTCAGCGGGATGCCCCAGTTTTGTAAGTCTCCTTCATGGGTTTTGACTTAATGGGTTTTTTATTTTTTGAGATAATGACTGCCTTTCTTTATTGATTATTCGGAACCATCACTGTCTTTCTTCGTTTTGTAAGGACCTCTTTGGTGTCATTCGTTATGCACTTGGATCAACTGAGAGACTACCCTGCCCCAGGTTATGATTAAGGGTTTTAATTTTCGAAAAGAAAAACTCCTACTTCTTTGGCTCAGAGGGGTTGACGAGGGATTATCTTCCTTATAACTCCAGTGTTTAGGGATTGAAACAATGCCTGTACCTCATCAGCGGGGTCTGTTCAAAAGCATACTATAGATTATGGTATCATTTTCGTCATCCTCCCTCAAGAGGCTTAGAATTATTGAGAGTTGATCATCAGAAAAAATATGAAAATAATTTGCATAGAGTGAATACGAATATATTGATTCAAAATAGACATAAGCGATGCATTAATGGAATAACAATGTTTAACATGAATAAATGTCTAAACAATCAAAGAACAACGCAACTTGAACATTCGAATGAATAAAAGTCTTTTCATCTCAGGGCTTGTCACTTCAAATGGTGAGCCTTGGAGGGATGGTAGAAAAATTCAGCCTGACCATCTTGTGTGAACTCCAGTGCTCCTTCATCAATCAGGTCCTGGATCTTGTTCTTTAGAGCCCAACACTCATTTGTATCATGTCCTGGACAGGCAGAGTGGTAGGCACACCTTTTATTGGGATCATAAGTAGGATGTGCTGTGTTGGGGTTCTGGGGGTGAGCCCTTAACGTGATCAAATTCAATCTCAACAGGCGTTGTAAAGCTTGAAACAGCGACATGTTGAGCAGGGTGAATTGCCTCCTGGACTTATTTGGCTGAAGCCGGTGAAGTTGCTGTTGAGTTTGTGACCCTGAAGCCATCTGAGGAGCTCTCCCCTTATCTCTTTGTCTCAAAGGTGGTTGACCAATGACTGGCCCTTTACCCTTAGATGTTTGCCCCAGTTGGTTACCCCGAAGCAGTTGGTTGATGAGAACTTCGAGCTCTTCTTATCTTTGGCTAAGCCTTGAATGATATTCACCTGCCCCAGCATCTGGACCTTCAAGGCATCCACCTCAGCTTGCAGGTGTTTCAGCCTTTCATCCTCAGCACTGTTCCTGGCAAAAGTCTCCATGAGAAGTGTCCTTAGCTCTTCCTGCCCCTTGGATAGATTCAGGAGGATTTCCCCGAACCTAGTCTCTTGAGCAAGAAGGTCCTGGTTATCTTGTTGGGAAGCCATAGCTGAAATAAACAGCACAGATGGTAAGTGACCTGCAACGAGGATACCTGTTATGCAATGATGTGTATGTATGCATGCAATGTTTTCAAGGATCTCGCGGGGTAAACAAGAAAATTTGTTAGAGCTGGGATCCGGTAGCTTGATTGAAGGAAACCCATGTTGTGGAGAGTTCTTCTTCAAGGGTCAAGGCTCACCATATCTAGTGGGTCATAGCCCCTGACAATTTTGGGCTCGGGGAATCTTCTTCAAGTGTCAAAGCTCACCATATCAAGTGGGTCATAGCCTCTGACAACCTTGGCTTAGAGGAAAATAAATCCTCTTTGCCCCTTGTTGGGATAGCTGATTCACCATGACCTGCATCACAAGCCCTTGAGATCCTTGAAATGGGTTAGGATGTATGCAATGGTATGATGTTATGCTATGCATGGGGTAAGGTAAGTAACCCTGTCATGATTCCTAATTAAGGACTGTAAACTAAAACCTGCAAGAAACCCAAGTAAAACCTGTTATGAGTCCCAATCAAGGACTATAAACAGAACCTGCAAGAAACTTAGTAGACCCTGTTGTGAGTCCCAATTAAGGACTATAAACAAAACCTGCAAGAAACTTAGTAGACCCTGTTGTGAGTCCCAATTAAGGACTATAAACAAAACCTGCAAGAAGCTCAAGTGTCAGACAACAAGCATGCAAATAGTCAAGTACGAAGGCACACAAGTCACACAAGAGAAGCCCTTAGAGTTTAGGCCAGCATGGGGTCTGGGTATTACCCTCTTGAATTTGGTGGGCTCAACCTGTCCTATTAGCAGTAACTGGGTTCTAAGGGTCCCAATATCACGGGATTGCTTTCATTGTTCATCGTTTCGATTTAGCCACTGAACTGGCGACCGAAATATTCCAAGAAAGCAACCCTCAATTGAGTGTAGTATCGAGTATCAACTAACCTCAGACTGCACCAAAGTCAGTTATCTCACTACCCTAAAGAGGCCAAGATAGTTCAATTAAGGTTCCTAAGGTCTGTTGATGCTTCACGACACCACGCGGAGGCCCCGTACTCTCTTTCATTGAACTCAAGGGTTACCGGTACACACCAAAGTGCCACATCAACGTAGCAGACTGTTTCAACCATGTCGGTATACCCCGCACAGTTCCCTCACAGCCTTGTTGCTACTTTCTAAGAAGGTATCCCCCAGATCCGGGTTAGGATCTATAGAACTCCCAAGACAATCCCACAATAATAAAGCAAGCAAAGCAATACAATTGAAAACACAGTTATGAACTAATCCTAAGGTACACCTCACTTTAAGTTTAAGTCCCCAGCAGAGTCGCCAGTTCTGTGATCAGTGGATCTGGAACTGACTGTTTGAAGCTGGTTCACGAAATGTCGCGGTAAGCAAGAGTCGTCACCGTCTTTTATTTTCTCCAACATGGACAGGACAAAAGCACAGAAAAATTCCTTAAAGAGATTGCTCTCGGTTCGGGAGGTAGGTTATAGAAAGGGAAGGTGTTAGCACCCTTTCTATCCATGGTTATCCATGGGCTCTTAGATACTTGCTCACTTGTGTTTTCAAAATGGTTTGTTTGCTTTTCAACTGTGGGTTTTAAAAAGTTTCTTTGAAAATTTCAGTTCGACTCTTGTATCAGTCCTCAAGAGTGTTTGAAAAATTGCTTTCGAAAGCTTTTTGAAAAGGTGTCGGTGTGAAAAGTATTTTTGATTTGTTTTGAAATTAGAGCAAGTATCTAGAGTTGTCTACCTACCCTAAGGAATTCGTCTGTGTAAATGTCCTTAAAAGTAGTGCCATCCCACCATTGAGAGGTAGGTAGCACCACCGTTGGAGGTGTTCGGGTCAATTCGAGGTTCGGGACATGGTGATCACCAGAGCAATGGGAAGACACCTTAGAAGCTACCCTCATGCCAGGTTCCCGGATCATGAGGACTTACTAAGACATCCTCTACTCGACGATCACCTTTCGAAAGGCAACAGTGAGGCGTACCCTAGGGGTGATGTGTGATTTGTGTGTCATGTTCATTTACATTTATCTTGTTCATGTCAGGTGATCTACGCGTTTGTTTTTATTGTTGTCATTCATTCTTGCATGCCATTATTAACAGTTAAAAATGGCGAGAAATTAAAAGTTCCTAAACTATTACAAAGGCGCGGGTCCACATCGCCAAAATTTCCAGGACCCGATTTGACAGAAAATAAAGAAATAAAGTAAAGTGCGAGAAATTAAGTTTACACGGCTTTGGGAGAAGTACATAAAAATTATACGAAAAGAAAATAAATGCGCGAATAGGAATTAAAATTGGAAACGAGGGCGTTGGACCCTTTTTAATGAAATTAGATTATTATTTACAAATTAGTTCAATTAAAATAAAAAGAGAAATTATTTTTGAGGTTTTCGTATTTATGGATTTTTAATGAGAATTAAACGAAATTAACTAATTAACCCTAATTCTACAACTTTTATTTATTAAGAAAACATGTTAAAATTTAAACCTAAAATTAAATTAATTATTTACATGCAATTTGATTTATAAAAATAAATAATATTTAATTATTAGTGAAAAGAAAAGAAAAAGGATAAAAATTGATTAAAGCCCTAATTCTACAAATTTTAAGTTAATTAAGAAAATGTTTGAATTAAACCTAATTTAATAGCTAAAATTAATGAATAGTATTTATTTACAAAATATTAAAATAAAATATATTTTTAATTTTTATGGCCTTTCTGATTTTTTTGTGTTTTTTATATTATTACGAAAATATTAATTAAAGAATCAAATTAAAAAAACTAAATAAAACAAGAAATAGAAAAATATGAGAAAAGGAATTAGGAATGCAAACCATGGGGGTATGTCCCCAAATTGGAGGGTTTGTTAGCATTTTAGGCCCATTAAACTCATGGCCTCGTTTGACTCTTGGGCTGGCATACATGTGCGTTGACTGAGGCACACCCTAGTCTCTGAATCCTGGCCCTTGATTGAGTGCAGTGGGACGCGTGGCGTAGCTGGATCAGGGGTGTATGATGTTCCCTTGTAACGAAACTGCACGCAAGCATGTTAATAAAAATAATATGGAAAGGGGTGGGGACCTGGGGCTCGAACCCAGGTCCTAGGGATTACCAGTAACGCGCCTTGCCAACTGCTCCACTTGCGTTCTTTGTTTATATAACAACTAATAAATAATATGAAATAAATAATGGTTAGTGGATAAATTCAGCGCGAAAATTCAAATCACCCTATCATGCTTTGACACTTCATCATCTTCTTCGTTTGGCTCTTTTTCCTGAAATATAAAAGGTGGTTAGCGGGGGTTTTGAACCCCCCTAAAATATGCGTTTTCCAGTAATAGCGATTAGGTCGTCTTGGAGTATAAATTAGGCGCGAGGAGTGTTTTGTTTTCGTCCAAGCACGCTGAGTTCATTCATGGTATTGGCATGTCCTAATTTTACAGTAGCTGGAAACGCCCAAATTAGAACTTGAAAAACCCTAGATATCTTTAATGGTGAATCCTTATATAACGCGTGAAAACTCAATCAAAGCATGTGGTTAGTTTCAGAATCATCCAATTAGCAAGAATCCATGAAAAAAATGCAATGAATATGCTTGAATATTAAAACACGATTATGAAAAAAATGTGAAAAAGTTTGAATCCCCTATACCGATTCTGGGCGTTAGAGTTGATGTTCTTGATTGGAATAGTCTCCTGGTCACCTTGGCAAGCTAATGGAATGATTATTTTGGCTTGAATCGCCCTAAAACCTAGTTTTCAGTTTTCAACTTTTTTTGCAAAAAACTCAAGTTTGTTTTTTGGTCTATGGCGCAGCTGGGAGGTTATGGGCACGAGGGTTAGCATATGTATATATGTGTGAGTGATTAGGGTTGAGAATTTGATCAAAATAATCCATGAATTGATGAAGGGATATTTGATTTTTATGGCATAAGTTTTCGAATCTTTTTCATGCAAACTTGGTTCCAATCATGGCCAATTAACTTGATTCTTTCCAAATCTGATTATACACAAAATCTCAAGACTATTTCATGCACAAAAAGATTTAAAAACCTAAGTTTAGTATTTTCCACATATTTAATTTAATTAAATGAATTATTAATAATTAAAAATCCAAATAAATAAATAAAAATGATAAAAAAAACTTCCCTTTGGGCCAAATGGTCGTGCACATGCCTTGGATGATGAATTGTGGAAGAAAAAGAGGCCCATTAGCATTTTTAAGACATTTGAAACAATGTTGACTTTTCAAAATATCCAAAACTTTCCCAACTTCCACAAGGCATAACTTGCTCAATTTTTAAGCTTTTCTCATGTTCTTTGACATTTTGGAAAGGTCTTTGAGTCCTCTAACCAATGCCTTTGGTCCCATGTCATTTTGATTTACCAATATCAAGTTATGGCCTTTGACTTAAAGTCCCTTTTTGTTGACTTTTAAAAATGACCTATAATGTTGAAATTGATAACTTTTTGTGAGAGCATTTCTTGGACTTGAAGTGTGAAGAGGAGTTGTAGGAAATGTCATTCTCTTCAAAATGAGCTTTGGATGGAATTTTTCTGATAATCCATGTGGAAGTTATGCCCTGGTCAATTTACAGTTGACTTTTTCAACTGTCCAAATATGGAAACTTTTGCATCTTGATGATTTTTGAGCCAAGCTTTGAGAATCATGATCAAGCATTGATCAAATGATGTTTGTGGCTTCAAAATGAGTTGTTGACCAAAAATTTGAACTTTTGACTGTCAAATGACCATTTTGCCCCTACAGTTGACTGTAGTGCAATTAGGGTTTTTGACTGTGCAATTTTGTGCTGTAAGTCTTGAAACTTGGTATGAGGATGCTTGACCATGTTTGTAGGCATGTTGGACTTGATTGGACCCTTGGAAACTTCATTTTCTTTGTCAGAACCAAAACCCTAATTTTGACTGCTTAGGAGGCCCTTGAACTGTGCAACCCTTGAGGAGATTTTGAAGCTTTGACTTGGCAAATCTTGAAGAATATGGGAGGGCAAATTTTGGGGTACAACACTACCGCATCTCGAGTCCAACAATAACCTCACCATTAACAATAAAGGAATCAGCACAAGGAGGTTATACCTAAGAGACAATTTACTAGGATTGGCATGTCGCTAGCTCAGGTGCTACAACACTTGTTGAAGGCGGAGCTAATTACATTAAAGGCTCCTCCCTAGAATCCCAACACTGCTGCTCCTAGTTACCGTTCCAATGAGAGGTATGCATACCATTTTGATGGTCCTGGGCACGACACAAACAGTTGTTGGGCTTTGAAGAACAGGATTCAAGACCTAATTGACGAAGGAGTGTTGGAGTTTACACAAGACGATCAACTGGAACTTTTCTATCACCCCTCAAGGGCATCCACATGAAGAAACGATCTGGGCGAGGAAATTTTTTGTTCATTTGAATTTTCAATTGTAATTCCTTTTGTTATTCAAACAAATATCTATTAATGCAAAACTTTGTTTCATTAATGCATTGCATATGTTTGTCTTGAATTCATCCATTCATTTTCACTATATTTAAACTATGCTTTCATTCTCTTTATGACATTCAACTCTTGCTAAAAGTTACAAGACTTTAGAGGGAGGATGACGAAAACAATGCCATAATCTCATACAGTATGCTTTTGGATAGACCTTGCTGACAATGTACAGACGTTCTTTCAATTCCTAAACACTGGAGTTATAAGGAGGACAATCCCTAGTCAACCCCTTTGAGCCAAAGAAGTAGAGGTTTTCTTTCTTGCACAAATTGAAACCTTTAAATCAAAACCTGGGGCAGGGTAGTCTCTCAGTTAGTTCAAACGCGCGTTCAGTACACAATGAATGACATCAAAAACATTCCTTTTGAACCAAAAGATGGTGATTAGTTCCCTATCAAATAGGCAGTCATTATCTCTCAAAAAGAAAAGCCCACTAAGCCAAAACCTACAAAGGAGACTTAAAGAAAACTGGGGCATCCCGCTGACCGTAATCGTAAAACAAAAGCAGTCGGGAAAAATTAGGGATAACAAAAGAAAGAGGTCACTACGAATCCTCAATAAACATGAAAAAATGTTGCAAAAATGACTGCCTTCCAACAAACTTAACTTGTCTGAACCATCACCAAAACATTATTCCAGACTCAATTGGAATTCAAACGCACAATTAACTGAGTTTAGGACTGAAGAACATCACGAAGAGCGGGTGGGTACAAACACACTTTGAGCCTTTATCTTTTGTTTCTTAGACCGTGAACCAAGTCGTGCTACAACCTTTCAAAAGTCCTAATTGAAGCATGGGTTAGTTCGAAAGCATATTGTTACAAAAGGTATCCTGACTCCTGCAAGACTTTACCCTAAATCCTGAGTTTGAATTTTCTTACAAAACTTCTTTACTTGCTAAAACGTATTTTCAAATTTTCAAGACAAGCATAAACTTTGCATTATTTGAATATCGTTGTTTACATATGGCTATTTGTTTGACAGCAGAGAAATTCACACAACGAATATCCAGTGAATGAAAGCTCTCTGAGTGAACAAAATCACTTCGATTGGGATGATACTTCCAATAACATACCTCCTAAGAAAAAGACACGGCATGACATGTCACTATCCAGCACACCTGGGGCAGTCCAGTCAAGATTCCAAGAAATCTCTCAAGAAATGCAGAATATCAAGGGGCAGGTCTCCATCTCCATCACTTGGGGCATTGAATGTGAACCCCGACCAAGGGCGCGTACAGTGAAACGTTTCCTGGCAGTGCCACAAACACTTGTTACTAGGGGCAGTGACAAATCTCCCCAGAATCCTTCTCATATGATGATTTCCCATCCAGATTTTCAATCTCTGAAAACCTCTTCCCGGCTGAGTCAACTTCAAGAATCCTAGAGAATTTTACCCAGTGAAGTCGCTACCTCTCCAACAGACTAGGCAACAGGGTTTATTTCCCCAACAAACAGCAAGATTCCCCAGCTTGAGTTTGGTTCTCCGACTACTACAAATCAAAGGACCATAACTCATCTTCCCCAATAGACTACTCTACAATCCCCAACAAGTTACTGTGAAGCCTGGACCCGACTAGATATCAGTTCAACTTCGACTCCCCAATAGAGTAATGAACAAGGATCAACACTCTCCACAGAGTTTTCAACATTCCTCAGTGGAGCTCTCCTCAAACAACAAAATAGGAATCCTTGATGGAAATATTCTAAGTAAATTTTGAAGACACACTTACTCTTCAACAGCAATCCGGGATTTAATAACTCCCCGGCACTTGTCAAGGATTTATTTTCCAAGACAAAATTACATTTCAACAACATTCATAGCACATGAATACAAAATACATATAACACAAATCTCATTTGTTTTGAGAACATCATTACGTAATGCATGCACCATGACATTGCATACGACTAACTCTTTACCTTTCAGGGAAAAGATCGCATCAACAAGCTACGTCTGATGAAGGGCTATTCCGGGATTTTCAACAGAAATATGTCCTTGCAAGATTTTCTTTGGATCAGCCAGATCGACACTAAGATCTCTCTGATTCCTATTCCATTTGAAGATTTTCCAAGACTTTTGTCTGGTTCAGTTGAATCGATCCTAAGATTCTTCTGATTTCCATTCTAGTAAAAGTTTATTCAAGACCTCTACTGGTTCAGTTTAAATCTCTCAATGGTTTATCCTGATTCTTTCTAGTAGACACTTTCTCTGATTCAGATAAATCACTCCAAAATTTATTCTGATTCTTTCCAGTTAAAGAAAATTCAAGACCTTCTCTGGTTCAGTCAGATCAACATTAAGATCTCTCTGATTCCTATTCCAGTTGAAGATATTCCAAGACTTTTGTCTGGTTCAGTTGAATCGATCCTAAGATTCTTCTGATTTCCATTCCAGTCAAAGTTTATTCAAGACCTCTATTGGTTCAGTTTAAATCTCTTGATGGTTTATCTTGATTCTTTCTAGTAGACACTTTCTTTGGTTCAGATAAATCGCTCCAAGATTTATTCTGATTCTTTCTAGTTAAAGAAAATTCAAGACCTTCTCTAGTTCAGTCAGATCGACACTAAGATCTCTCTGATTCCTATTCTAGTTGAAGATATTCCAAGACTTTTGTCTGGTTCAGTTGAATCGATCCTAAGATTCTTCTGATTTCCATTCTAGTCAAAGTTTATTCAAGACATCTACTGGTTCAGTTTAAATCTCTCAACGATTTATCCTGGTTCTTTCTAGTAGACACTTTCTATGGTTCAGATAAATCGCTCCAAGATTTATTCTGATTCTTTCCAGTTAAAGAAAATTCAAGACCTTCTTTGGTTCAGTCAGATCGACACTAAGATCTCTCTTATTCCTAATCTAGTTGAAGATATTCCAAGACTTTTTTATGGTTCAGTTGAATCGGTCCTAAGATTTTTCTGATTTCCATTCCAGTCAAAGTTTATTCAAGACCTCTACTGGTTCAGTTTAAATCTCTCAATAGTTTATCTTGATTCTTTCTAGTAGACACTTTCTCTGGTTTAGATAAATCGCTCCAAGATTTATTCTGATTCTTTCCAGTTAAAGAAAATTCAAGACCTTCTCTGGTTCATTCAGATCGACACTAAGATCTCTCTGTTACCTATTCCAGTTGAAGATATTCCAAGACTTTTGTCTGGTTCAGTTAAATCGATCCTAAGATTCTTCTGATTTCCATTCCAATCAAAGTTTATTCAAGACCTCTTTTGGTTCAGCTTAAACCTCTCAACGGTTTACCCTGATACTTTCCAAATGAACATTTCTGGTTCAGATAAATCTCTCAACAATTTATTTTGATTCTTTCCTAGTAGGCACTTTCTCTGGTTCAGATAAATCGCTCAAAGATCTACTCTGATTCTCTCCAGTTAAAGAATATTCAAGACCTCTTTTGGTTCAGTTTAAACCTCTCAATGGTTTATCCCAATACTTTCCAAAGGAACACTTCTGGTTCAGATAAATCTCTCCAAGATTAATTTTGATTCTTCCCATTCAAACAACATACAAGACTTCTGCTAGTTTCAGATAAATCGCTTCAAAGATTTATTCTGGTTCTTTTCCAGTTGAAATCAAGTTCAGACTTAGTCCATTTTCTGTCAACAGTCATCTTTGGATGTCATCTACAAGCCCATCTCCAGAAAATCTCCTCCATTCCTCCAAATGGCATCTATAAGCCCATTCACAATTCATCTTCGAGTGCAAATTTCTGGGCACGCTAGTGTCCAATCATCTTCCACCTTCAAGTCACGAATGGAGGATCCGCCAATCTAACTCTTCAGGCTTAAGAATATTGAACAGGGGTTGTTGTTGTATCCCAAAATTTACCCTCTCATTTATCAAGAATGTTCTCACAAGATTTCCTTTGGTCCAAGACTGCACAAGGGTTGATCAACTCAAGACACTGAAATTAGGGTTTGAGATTGCACAAGGATAATTGAACTTTTAATGCATTATATGACTTTCATGGATCATTATAGACCCTCAAGATTTCTCGTGTCAAGTTTCAAGTCTTGGATCACATTTTTGCTCAGTCAATTGATCAGTTGACCTAAAAATCAATTGTATTGGGAAAAAGTCAATTGTGGTCAATTTACAGTCAAAATTCATGAATTTTGATCCATATCAACATTGTGAACCCCTATATGTCATTTGATCAAGTTTGGACCATAATTCTTCAAGAAATTTGATAAGATCATCAAAAGGGCAAAATGGTCAAAATTAGGGTTTAGATTGAGAAAATGCAATTTTTGATTTTTGACCTAGCAAATGATTGATTGGTTGGAAACATGATCTCAAGGATTCAATTGCATCATTTTTACCTAATGGCATGACTCAAAACATCCCTCAAGATCAATTGATTGATAGTTGATTTTTCAATCAACTGATCAAAAGTCAATTGTACACTGAAAAAGTCAAACTTTGACTTTTTGGTCAAAATCAAGTGTCAAATATCATAATTCATCAAAACATGTCAAAATATGAAAATTGTTCATAAATAAATCAAAAAGTTAAGATTTCATTTTGAAAAGTCAAAGTTTCCAAACTTTGAAATTTTTCTAAGTGTTGAAAACTTCACATTTTTTCACAACTTTGAGCTAATTTTTCACCATGATGCAAGATGATTCAAAGGAAACTTTCAACATGAAAGTTGTAGATATCCTTGAGATATAAAACATTTATTTACACAACTCCTCCTAAAAATTCTTGGATCTCAAGTTATTAACCCGTGAAATCGTGGTCATGAAACTAAAACACTTAGTGAAATTTTGAGCATTTTGGTCAGAATTTTGACCTAACTTCTGAGCCAAGTTTCACATAGTTCCATTTGGATTTTGCAAAAGTGATTCGAATAGGGGTTGTAGATAACATTACAATATTTCTAAAAAGTCCAATAACTTCTTGAGATCATTTGTGAGCAAGGAGAATCGAAGGTCAGAAGTTAGGGTTTCAGGTTGTTTTACAAGGCAAAATTTTTGTGATGAACAAAAATTCAAATCCATGCTAGGCTGCACAATCTTTGCTTTACAGGCCTCAAACTTGCTTGGAACTCCATAATTAATGTTTTGCACAGCTGTTAGAGGCTTCAACTCAAGCATTCAATGCATTACCCATGCTTAATTCCATTTTAGGAAGAAAGTAATCATTCCTTTCTAGTAAAGTTGCTTTAACCATAAAATCAGTTTTGTCTTGAGCATTGAACTTGTCCTTTCTGCACAAGCTTTCCCTACACAATCAGAATGAGCATGTTTAAAGGTTACAACCACCCTACAAGCTTGGTACTTCACATTGAAACAAGATGTTTCAAGCTTGCTTCAAAAACAAGCAAAATCCTATAACTTGTACTTGTGTGATTCTGACTCTCTCAAGCCTCACAATCTTTTCCATACATATACACAAGTCATTTGCAAGAAAAGGCATGCATGCTTAAGCCCTCAAACTCCCTAGAACTCATAATCACACATAAAGACTCCATTGTTGCATATTTTGGCCAGAAATCCCAAAATCAAAAACTACTCAGGCGTTTCTTGGCCTTTTGCTTCCAAAAGCTTCCAAACATCATACATAAGACATCCATGTTCCTGTTACACGACTGTAACACCATCTTCACCCATTTCCAAGTTCAAAAACAGAGTATCACAGTTGGACTTCTCAAAACCATTCCAGCCATCTTCAGCTCAAGCCAGCCATTGCATTAGCTTCCTAGAGATCCAAGGAAGCTAACCAGATCATTACAACACCTTGAAAGCTGCTCAAATTCAAAACATGAATTCCATTTTCAAGGTGAGTTTTCTGACTTTTGAACTCTTCATATAGGCATAATTAATGGTTAATTTGTGAATGAAAAATGTAGATATCACTGCCCTGAAGCTAACCATGTCCATAGTTTTCATTTATATTGCTTGAGCTTAGAGGATTTTAAGTTTGAATCTCTGAAAAAATTAGGTCAGAATTTGGTACCATTTAAAATTCATGTTCATCTTTGAGTGTTAGCTTAAGTTATTTATATGGTTGGATTCGTGATGAAATTTCCAGCAACTTTCATGTTTGTACTTTTGAAAATGGTTGAGAAATGAGAGAGATAGCAATTTCAAAAAATCATGTTGAATGGTCTGGCGCGAGGTTCAAGATGATACAGGCCTAGGAATGTGTTTCAAAATATATATTTTTGGTTTTGTATTAATATACGGATGTATAGCCACTCGAGTGGTAGAAGCGCGCGCCTGTGACTATATGGACCTAGGTTCAAGCCCCAGTGGTACCCTTTTGTTTTTTTCACTTTTTCTTATTTCAGGTTCAATGCAAGCCAAGCCAGCATGTGTACCATGTGCCTTTCTCCATCACCATCAGATCAGCCAAGCCATTAAATCCAACACCTCACATACGTGTCCCTATGATGCACCCTTCAAGGCTGCCCACACTGGATCACCAGAGAGCGCTGAATTTGTTTTGGGCCTGGAGCTTTTTTTTTGGCTTCTCACCACCCTGTTTGCTTTTTGACACAAGCCCATTTATTTGTTTTTTTTTTGTTTTCTGACTTGAACAAAAAAGTACTTTTGGGCCTAGCACCCCTTTTACTATTGTTAACCACCATTTCTATTTTTTAACCCCCCTGACTTTAATTATTATATTTTCTTTTTTTTTCTTTTTTTTCTTCAATTATTATTATTATTATTATTATTATTATTATTATTATGATTATTATTATTTTATTAAATAAAAAAATACCAAAAATATTTTATATTTATTATTTAGATATTTAGGATATTTTCCATTTAAACTCTTTTAGATGAAAAGACAAGAAAAAACATTTTTTTAACAAATTATTTTCTTTTCTTAATTATTTAATATTTAGATTATTAGGTTTTATTATTATACTATCCTTTTGTAAATTAAAATTAATTTAGAACTTAGGTTTATTTTAATTAATTAATTTTTATTTTTATTTTTAATTTAAAACATTTTCATAAAAAACGTAAAAATTATTTTTAGTTAATTTCTTTTCTTAATTAATTTAAGTTTATTTTATTTTATTAACCATTTTCTTAATTAGGTTAAAATCCTTTCATAAGAATCCAAACAAAGAAATCATTTCTTTATCCATTTGCATTTGCATTTTTATTTATTCAATTATTGTACATTTATTCAATATGGTTGTAATAGTTAATTAGATTTATTTTTCTTGCAAATCCCCCATTTGTAAATTTATATACCTCATCCCCTAATGATGTAATAGCTTAGTATTTTTACTTTCCGCGATTTAATGCTTTGTATATAAATGCTAGTAATTAGGGTTTGTATGGAAAGATAAAATCAATGTTTAGAAAACCCTAATACAAGATAAATCAAGCATGAAAAAGACACACTTTCACACTTTTCACCTCTATGGTAAATTCACTTTCTTGCCTTATGAAAATGGTCATAATACGCATGTAAGATGTCTTAGCAAAAACAAACAAAATACAAGATCATAGTCCCTCGATGACGCTACAAATGTTGCCTTAAGAATGATCTTAGTCCCTCAAAGAAAATGCTAAGATATCTTACAACATTGTTATTCATGACTATACGATGATCCTTGCCTGTCACTTTTACATCCAAAGACAAGGTTACTTACCAATCCATGGTAAAATAACAATGTTAAAGGAAAGAGAAAATAAACAAGAAAGACTTTTGAGTAGGTAGAATGTTCCTAGTTTCTTGCTCATTTTCAAACCAAAACATCCTTGCTATTTTCAAAACAAACACTAACACTTTCAAAACATCTTTCAAACTTGAAACATTTTCAAAAGATAAACACTTTGTACGCGTTCTTATAGAAATGAGAGTCATTACAGAGACACCTTTTCAAAATCACTTTCAAAAACACATTCTATAAACACCTCTTTGAATTATTTTCGAAACAACACTTTGTACGCGTTCTTATAGAAATGAGGACCATTACAAAGACATTTTCAAAATACTTTCAAAAACCACGTAAATCACATTTTCAAACAAAAGCAAGTGATCTAGCAAGTAAGTAAGAGCTTGTAGATAACTATGGATGAAAGGGGTGCTAATACCTTCACTTTTCATAATCTACCCCCCAAACTCAAGAAAACATCTCTAAAGGTCTTTCCTGTTCTTTTCAGCCTTTCCTTTTAGATAAATAAAAAGTCGGTGGCGACTCTTACTATCCACAACATTTGCAATCAAATGCAAAACACACAAGTCAGTTCTTCCACCATGTTACAATCACCTTAAAATAAGAACAAACCCTGAGATATGTATGAATCAGGCCTCTCGAGCATCACAAAAATGTTGTAACAATAATAATCAAAGAACCGTAGCGGAGGATGATGTTGAAAGAAAAAGAAAGCAGCACAAGAGTCCCTAAGCTTCCCAAGCGGTGATAATGAAAATAATATCAGGCCCACCCATGAACCTTTATATATTGCTTGGTTATTTACCCTACAATAATCAATGGGATATATAAGGAAACATATCATTATTATCCATGATCCTTATTAAACCTCAATTCCCTATAGTACTCAAGTACACTAAAAAGGTCACTTAAACCTTTAGACCTAGGGCCACATGTAAGTCTCTCTCTACGAAACATTTCGATTTTAAGGCAAAAATTTAATACACGTGTTCTTGAGATCAAATACTCTAAGTCAACCGGTTTCTCCATTCCCTTTTTTTAACTGAATATCTACCTAGGAAACTCAAAATAGTAAAGGAGAATGATCCTAAGATTGGTCGTGTTCCTGCCAATATTATCCTTACTTAACTAAGTGGTAGCAAGGACTTATGGGAATTTTTTCTGGACCTACCGTAAGTCCAAATAAGCAGGCCCAATCAAGCAGGATCAATTCAGAGCACTATAACAAAATACATGTAAACAGGAGGAACCTTACCAAAGAGTCATACACATAACCCTAACTACTCATACATTGGCTATCATTAGTTTTGATTACACAACCAACCATATCTCACATTAGGTTAGATAAAGAGAGCTTTAAGTGGCTACTATACATATATGCCCCACCACTCGTCATATCAAGTGTTATCTCACACTTTCTCTCATAAACTACATTTCACGGATTTAGGCATTGAAGTGTTAACCTTGCAACTTCACCTTGTTACACCGCACCGAAGACTTTCACCATCCCACTTGAAGAACTCACTCTTTCTAAACTATTAAATTCTCGTTCCACCACATAACAATGAAATTTTGTTAGCTAGTTTAGTTATTTGACTTATATCATAGGCTTAATATCTTTTTGGGTTAATAGTTATTTACCCCTGGAATATAGGCGAATTTGATTTACTCCCTTTAAAAAAAATTGATTACCCCCCTGTAATTTTTGGGTACCCCCATAAGTGTCTAAAAATCAGGGGGTAAACCAGAAAAAAATTTACAGGGGGGTAATTTTTGTACTTAGGGGGCAAAAGACTTAGTAGTTTAAAATTTCATGGGGGCATTTCAAAAAAAAAATTAAAGGCGGGGTAAAATAAAACTCGCCTATATTTCAAGGGGGAATTGTGAATTTAACCCTATCTTTTTTCATCCCGTATCTTTTGTCTGCGGTTCACTTTGGTCCCTTAATTTAAAAAACGACCATATTGATCCTTAATTATTCAAATAGTGTCATGTATGTCTTGGATTTCAAAGACGTTAGTCAAAGTCAAATGAGGACGCCAAATCTCACTTTTATGGATTACTAGTTGGTTACGTGTAATATTTTTTGTTGGTTTGGAAGATTTAAGTGTATTAGGGTTACATTGTCCTCATTTCACCTCATTTGTTTTACAATTTTTGAGAATGAAAGGGTGTCCAAGAAGAGAACAAAATACTGAGTACGAAGTTGTGAGAATGAAGATTTGGGAACGAAGATCGAGTACTTCTCACAAAGATTTGAAGGTCGAGAATGAATGAACTAAGTTTAAATCAAAAAGAGGAAGAAAAATTTACCGGTAAGTCCAAAATTTCCCTCTTTAAAATTTAGGGTTCAGTGGGTTTCCAAAATTTGCCTGAGGTGAATGATAGGGATGTATGTAATGGGTATGAAGTGAATGTTGTTAAGTTGACTAATGTTGGTGAGTTGGATAATGTTGTTAAGAGTTCTGATAATGACAATGAAGATATTAACTTTCATTATGATAATGCTTTAAAGGTTGCATTTGAGGATTCATATGAGGATATAGTGGTAATGATGGTTTAGTAGATGATGGTAATGAAAACTTTTAGATTATTGTGATGAGATTGAAGGTACTACCAAATAAAAAGGGACTTTAGTAAGGTTGAAAGAAAATATGCTAGTGAGAAATTGGAGAGTGGGTGTGAAACAGATAAGGATGCTTGTAATAGGAATAAATACCTTATTTTCAAGATGCCAAAAAACATGTCATACTATAAATGGGAACTAGGTACCTATTTTGCTACCAAGGTTGATTTCAAGGAAGCAATAACCACATATAAAATCCAATCAGGTAGGGATATGAATTCTCTAAAAATGACAAACAAAGGATGAGGGTGAGATATAAATAAGAGTGTGAGTGTAATGTCTACTTGACAAATTACCAAATGAAGATTATTGGCAATTGAGGAAAGTGGTGGATATTTATAAGTGTAGCATATCATACAATGTGAAGATGATAACTACAAACCGGTTAAGTAAAAGAATTCAAAACTCCTTGAAAGATAATCCAAACATGAAAGTCAAGGACATCAAGGAAAAAGTCCAAAGGAAATGGAATGATGGTGTAAACAAGACTAAGGCAGTTAGGGCTAGGTGCGCAGCAAAAGGACTGATTGGTGGTTCCTTCTTAGAACAATATGAGAGAATGTATGGCTATTATCATGAAATTCTTAAAACAAATCCAGGTTCAACTATCAAGGTGAATGTTCAACATGTTCCTGCCAATGCAGTTGATAAAAGGCCCCACTTTCAACAACTATACATATGTTATGCAACATGTGAGGAGAGTTTCAAGCTATGCAAACCTATAATTGGACTTGATGGTTTTTTTTTGAAGGGACTGTGTGGAGGATAAATATTGGCAGCCATAGGAAGAGATCCAAATGACCAAATGATGCAAATAGCCTTTACAATTGTTGAAGGTGGAACAAATGACAATTGGACATAGTTTTTTGAACTACTAATTGAGGATCTCGGAGGTAGAAATCAGTGTTGTACTTATACATTTGTATCATATCAACAAAAGGTATTTGACTATTTTCCATGTTTATAATGTTAGGTTAATAACTCCATTTTCAATGATTCAATAACATTTTGTGTTTATTGGTAGGGTTTGTTGTCTACTATGGATAAGTTGTTATCATATGTTGAATAGAGGTTTTGTGTACACCATTTATACTACAATTTTAGAAATAGGTTCAATGGAAAGAAGCTAAAAAAGATTATATGAAGAGTTGCAAAGGAAACCTATCCACAAGCTTGGGAAAGGGAAATGAGAGAAATGAAAGTTATCAATGAAGAAGTCTTTAAGCATATGATGAAAAATCCTCTTAGGTTCTGAAGCAAATATAAATTCAAAACAAACTCCAAGTGTGATATCTTGCTGAATAACATTTTAGAGGCCTTCAATAGTGTTATTATTGAAGCCAGAGTTAAGCCAATAATGACACTATTAGAAGAGATCAGAACATACTTGATGAAGAGGTGAGCATAAAATAAATTTATGTTATGTATGCAATGCATTCATCTCCTATACTCCAATGCATGTGGTACCAAGGTTTTTGGATGTCAGAGTTATGTTACTGGCTAATCTTGTCATTGATCCCCTTTCTGAACCAGGACTCGTCATAGGCCCCATCTCTGAACCTATACCCAACATTAGACTGAAGTCCCAGAATTATCATTGGTCCCCTATTTGAACTAGAAACTCAACATCAGACCAAAGTCTGTACACCTATCTTCGATATACATGATGAATGAATGCGATAAATAATACAAATGAAATACTCGTCTCAAACTCCAACTCCAACACTCATCTCGGGTTCCTCCCTGAACCTAAAACATCGCTAATACAAGGCCACAATAATGGTTCCTCTCTGAACCATAAACTCAATATAAACATTGTCAATATAAGGCCATAACAATGGTTTCTCTCTGAACCAAACATCTCAATATAACTCAACAATTTTCCTCTTCATGAGACACTTAACATAAACTCATTAATAATATAATTTATATAATTTCTAAACAATGTAAAAACAAGATCAACAACAATCAACACTCAACGAGGTTTACTCGGAACTCTACATAGCTTACAATTAACTCTTCAACTTTTTACTAAAAATAAAGAGTCATAAGGTGTACTCTAACCTTAACTCATTGACTCTTCAACTCAACTCTGAACATATCAGATGACTCAAACTCAACTCATTTAATTCACACAACTCTAAACATATCAAAATCAACTCTAAAATATCAAATAACTCAAAACCTAGCCCTCTTGATTCAACTCGACTCTAAAACATATCAAACTTAACTCTAACACATCAAATAACTCAAATTAAAGTTATTTATAAATATATTCAATTTCTTAAATTGCTAAAGGGTTTCCCAAAACTCTAAACTTAAATCTAAAAATTTTTCACTTTACAATAGCACCAAATATTATAGACTTATGATAAAATTATGAAACTCTCAAATTTAAAATTCTTTAAACCCTCTTTCAAATGCAATACATCTCATCTCGATCGGAGTTACGAAACTCCAATTCTATTCATTTTAGTTTACCCATATCACAATATTTTCTGCATAATCTCTAAAACATAATGTTTAACTTCACAATAGTACAAAAAATTATAGACTTATGATAAAATTATGAAACTCTCTAGTTTAAATTTTCTTTATACCCTCTTTAAAATTAAATTGATCGCAACTTGGTCGAAGTTACGAAATTGCAGTTACGTGTGAAACAAGACGACTCATGCATGACTGAAATCTGACTATGCCCCTGGTATAAAAAATAGAGAACTGCTACTGTTATAGCACTCTTAGGCCCAATTTCCCCACTCTAAAAGAAATATTATTGTGTTAATTTTCTAACGCAACTGACAACACCTCAAACGGACTTATGAAGCTCAAGTTACGTATGAAACAAGGAGGTCAATCCCATTATATATCTACATGTGATTTTATGTGTTTTTCTCTCTATTGAGCAAACCCAAAACTCGTCTGTTTGAGTCTCAACCGCCATAATACACACAAATAAACATAAACATGAACAATGTGAGTCAAACATCATAGATTCAACATTTTATCACATCAAACATCATAAATTCAATATTTATCACTTCAAGATTTATACTTTCACCTTATCATAAGGCTATAATATAATTTATCAAATATAATATTTATACTTTCACCTTATCATAAGACTTCAACATATTTTATTAATTAAAATTCACACTCTCGCCTTATCATAAGACATCAACATATTTTATCAATTCAGCATTTATACTCTCGCCTTATCATAAGGTTATAGTATAATTTATCAAATATAACATTTATACTCTCGCCTTATCATAAGGAATCAACATATTTTATTAACTCAACATTTTTATACTCTTGCCTTATCATAAGGCATCAATACACATTACCAAGTCAAAAGTTACAATCAACAAGGCACAAAGGAAATTATATCATATTAATCGTCTTAATAAATCTTCTTTGGCCTCAAATATCATCACTGAGAGAAAAAGAAAAAGGGAAAATGGAAGGAGGGTAGGGGGGCCTCGCTATCCAATTGCTTAAAATATCCATACACGAGCAATTCTCCCGTTACCTAGAATTTGCAGAACAATGAAGCTTTTGACTTTTGGGATTTCTCTCTGCTCCTTCCAAACACTCTTTCTAGGTTTTCTCTCTTCTGTCTCTTTTCCAACCAAAACACGTATTGACAACTTTTCTCTCATTCTCCTCTATTTAAAATAAAAACCTAATTTTTATTTTAATTAATTCTAACTTTTCCCCAAACTCTCATTTATTCCACCTTATTACTCTATTTTTAATTAATTTCTAATTTTCTCCCCAAAACTCATAATTTTATATTTTTCTATTAATTCTATTATTCTCAATTAATTTAAATATTAAACTAATTCTTAACAAAATCTCTAGCACCCAATGATTAAATAATACTTGTTTATTTAAATAAAAACACATCAAAACACGATTAATTATTTAAGATAATATTAAAAATATTAAAAGAATACTAATAGTATTAAAATTAAAACTAAGGTGTTACAAATAATGGTATGCACCTTGATATATACTGAAAAATGTACTTTGATGAAAAGGATCGAGAGAATTAGTGGCTACACAAACATGTGGATTATTAGGTATGATACTCACTTATATCTTCTTTGGTGAGATTGTGTGTGGAATCATATGTGTCATATCCTAATTTTTTACCTAAGACCTCACCTCCTTTTTTGCATCATTAAGAAATCATATCATCCATCTATTATACCACTAACCTCATAAAAGTGCAAGAATTTATCTTGTTTGTTTGTTGCTTGTACAAGGTAGGTGTGTTGGGTCAAGAGGATCCAACAATTGGTTGAACAATGGCATGTGAATTTCTTAGTGACTCAAGCTCCTCATCATTTATGGTGGTCAAATAATTATCATTTTCATCATAACCTTGCCACATTAAGGTTTCATCATTGGATTCATCAAGAGATTGAAGAAGATTAGGGTTTTGGCTCGTCAGATGAAAAATCAGAAATTAGGGCTTGAGGTCTTCAATTGTGTATTAGTCAAGGCTTCATCACATCATCATCTTATGAACTTCAAAGGTATCTTGACATGCTAAGGATTTCATCATAATCAAAAGTTTTCATTGAAATTGAACAAATTGGATTCACATGATACAAAGTCAACTGCATGGTCAAACTTTGACTTTTTAGTCAAATATGGATTCCTCAAGCTAAATTTCATGAAAATGTGATTAATAGGTGAATTTGATCAAGAGGAATCACAAAATTTGAGGTAACTTGTAAAAAGAGCAAAGTGGAAGATGTTGAAAATTTCAAAGTGTCACAATTTGGTGTTCAAAGTGCATGACTTTCCAAGCTTGTAACATCCTATCTAAGCAACCATTTTTCATGCCCAAAAGATCAAATTGAAGATCTTGCTTCATACTACAACTTTTCCATAGGAAATGGTTTCCAAAAAATTCATGAATTTGAAGATATGAATTGATCAAAATAGATGTTTAAATTTTTCAAAATCTCAACACTTAGAAAAAATTTCTAAGTGTTTGTTGAGTCCAAAATTCCAATTTTGTAAGGCATTTTTCACCAAGATTCTAATTGATTCAGGCCAAGTGCTCAACATGAAAGTTATAGAGCATGATAAAATCTTTCCAAAAATTCAAAGAGCATGGATTTATCAATACTTGAACAAAGAGAATCGAAGAGATGAATTTACTATGCTAAAGTTGTTTTACAAGCCATGTTCATGTTCAAAGTTATGCACAAACCTATGCAATCCAGGCAAAACTGCACATTCCCTGATTATACGTCCTTGTTGATTCTAGATCAAAACAAAATATGAGCTTTGCACTAATTAATTATGCATTATCCATTATCCAAGTGGTTAAGGCTTTGTTCATTGATCTATTCCATTTTAGGCATAAGGTTTGCACTTCCATTTCCATAAAGCCAACTTTAATCATAAAGTCAATGCATTGAGCTTTATAGTTGTTTCTTCTGATCACACACAATGTAAAACCTTAGAATCAACACCTCTAAAAAGTTTCAACCACCCTATAAGCATGGTGCCTTTGCCTTGAAATTATGGATCAACTTAAAACTTCAAATTGCATTTCAACTAAACTTCAAAACCTTAAGCTTCAAACCTGATCAATTTGATCTCTTCACTTCCTCAATAAATAGAGGGACATTTCTCTCTTGAAATACAGAAATAAATACACTTGAATACACCTCCAAAATCTCTCAAACTCAAAATCATTCCATAACTCCATTTTTGAGCTTTGAAGAACCTTATCTTAAAAACTCTCATCCCTCGCAACATCTACACAAACTAGTCATATATTCACCATCAACACACTAAATATGCATTGATGTATGAATTGAATAATCACGGAAACACTTTTGTTTCTCTATCCAACCCGTGGCCATTCATGCTTGCACATTGACTTGGTTAGAAATTTTGAGGAAGCTACATGGCATCCTATCAATTGCAACACATTCGGGGAGGTCCAAGAAAGCTCACCATATCATTTTTTCTCATTTGGAATCACTAAAGAAGGCATTGGACCTTTCTCGAATAGGTAAGAAATATTGAACTTGAAACTCATTATACACGCATCATTAATGTTTGGTTTATGAAGCAAAAATGTAGTTCTTAATGTGTTGAAGCTAAACCTTATGCTAATTGTCATGTATCATGCTTGTGTGTGAACTTTGGGTTGTCTGGATTTTTTTAGGGTTTTCGGTTTTGAGAAAAATTAATGAGTTACAGTCCATAATAATTTATGATGTTTACATTTTTGAGTTCCTGGTAAAATTCTGAGCAAGTTTGATGTTTATACTTTTGCATTTGGTTGAGAAATGAGCAAGTTACGAAAATCACCATTTTTGAAAGCTTGAGGTTGAAGATGATGGTGATGGCGTGTTGGTTTTTTTTAATTATGGACATGTTCTATTACTTATTTAATTTATTGTGTTTTAATAAATGGATGTATCACCACCCCAGTGGTTAAAGCACATGTGTTAAGTCTTTGTGTACCATATGGTCTGGGATTCAAATCCCCCTCGCCTAGATCTTTTGTGTTATTTTTTTTAAAATTCATTCATTGATTTGTTTCATATTTATTTAACTGGATGCATGTTATTACTAACCACACCGTGTGGCCCAGTGGTATAAAGTTTGAGTTGTGAACAAGAGGGCCTGAGTTCAAGCCTTGGCAGCCACAAACCTTTCTTTTTACCACTTGTTTTTGTTCTATTTTTCTTCCACCTCCTGTTTGATTTTCTATGAGCAAATCAAATCCTTTTAGCTTGATTTTTTGCACGCTTATTTATTTTTCTATATATTTTTCCAACCCATGAAAAATTTCCAAAAAATAATATTTATTTGACCCATTTTCATTTAATTAAAAACTAGTCCTTTTTATATGTTTTTAAAGACTTTTGTGATGTTCTTTTAATTGTTTCCTTTACTTAATTGATAATTTTTGTTTATGACACTATAGTATGATTTGATTGAGTTTCATTTGATGTTGATGACATGATTAATTTGATTCAATTAGAGTTTTAGCATGTCTTAATGACGTAACTTTGTGTTTGATCATTTCAAATCCTAATTTGATTATGATGTTTTCCATTTGCTTTTAATGCAATGTCTTGTTGATACTCACTTGTTTCTTCATACTAAGATAATGTCTTGATGATTTGTTTTCCATGAGTTAAAGCCTCTTTCGATTACACATTTATTTATACTCCTAACTTTGGTGCCATGATTTTTTTTTTAAAACATTGATGTCTACCATGTTTAAACCTTCTTAATGTTTAAAGTTGATTGTTGGTATGATAAGATGAATTCATGCTTTACCATGTACCTTGTGTGTTTGTTTATATGTCCATATTATCCATGTTTTAAGTGTTTTGTCAAAGCATGTGTTTATCTTCTATATTTTGTCACAACTTTTACTTGATAAATATGTAGACCTTCCCTTTTGATTGATACTTGTCCATCTTTGGTTTAGCATTTTTCTTAAATGACTCTCTTAAAATCCATATTACTTTGTAGTTTTTTTCTCACCCCTTGTTACCTTAATATGTGTGATTAGTATTTGTACTTTGTCGTGTTAATACTTGTATTCCAATCCATGGAAAATGATAGTATTGTTGATTTTATAGTCATGTGCATATGCATTGCCTTAGGTTTACCCTTACGTGTTTATCTTTGTCTTGTAATTGTTGGTGTTTACCTTTTGTATTCAAAATCCTAATTTCAAACTTAAACCTCTTTCATTTAAAATCTTGACTCTATGTCATTGCATTTCCAAACTTTCTTCTTTAATAAAAGCTTAAATATACTTAAGCATACCAAAACAATTTCAAAAGACTAAAAGTGATTCATCCTCACTCAAATATTTTTGCCACTTGGATTTTCAATTAAAACCTTTTCTCAAAGAGATTAGATATAAATCACCTTCATATTAGAGATATAATTCTCATATTCCCATAGTAATGATTGAAGTAAATGTTAATTCTTTCCATTTGAGGGAGCTAGTGGCAACTTGTTAATCTTATATCCAAGTCAAGAGGTCTTCCTTCACGATGATGCAAGATCTATTGTCTCATACTTGTGGTGGTATTAATTGAGTATTCTCTTTAAGATTATGAAATATCTCTCTTCTCCCAAAATCAATCAACAAACCCTTTTCTTATTTTTACCATAAACTACGAGGTTTTGATCCTTCATTTGTACGTAGGTGTGATACGGTGGCAGAATAGATTGTTATATACTGGTTTTGTGTTTTGTGTTTGCAAATGTTACGGTAAGCAAGAGTCACCATTGACTTTTATTTTATCCAAATTAAGGAAAGGGTGAAAAGAATAGAAAAAGACCTTTTCGAGATTATTTTTGAGTAAGGGGGTAGATTATGGAAAGGGAAGGTGTTATCACCCTTTCCATCCATAGTTTTCTACGGGCTCTTAGTTGCTTGCTAGATCACTTGCTTTTGTTTGAAAATGTGCTTGTAGTGTGGGTTTGAAAATATTTTGAAAACATCTTTGTAATGATTTTCGTCTCTATAAGAATGCGTACAAAGTGTTGGTTTTGAAAATAGTTTAAAGAAGTGTTTGTTTGTGAAAGATGTTTTTGAAAATGATTTTGAAAAGTTCCTTTATAATGATTCTCGTCTTTATAAGAATGCGTACAAAGGGCTCTGACTTTTGAAAATGTTTCAATTGAAAGTGTTGGTGTGGAAAAATGTCTTTTTGTTGTGAGCCAAGCGAGAAACTATGAGCATCCTACCTACTCAAAAGGTCTAATGTTCTTTTCCTCCTCCTTTAGATGTTGCTATCTTACCATTGATTTGGTAAGAAGCCCCATCGTTGGATGTATGAGGGACATTCGAAGGGACGTTATGGTCACGAAGGCAACTTGGCAAGGAATTTTAGTAACTGTCCTAAAGTTCTAAGATCACTTTTAACCGAGGCAACATCGAGAGGGTCATCGAGGGACTTATGATCTTCTAAACTAGAGGACAGCCACTAAAACTTCTCACGTTTCGATAATTGTGACCGTTTCTCTAAAGGCAACCAAATTGGGAGTACCCTAGAGGTGTATATGTGCAAATGTGTTGTATTCAGTTATTTTTGTCTTTTTTGTTAGGTTTGCTAATGTTTGATTATTAGTCTTTCCATACAAGCCTAGTTACTAACAGTATTACACACAGTAATTTAAAGTGCAGAAATGTAAAGTGTGGGAATGTAAACCATATGCTATTACATGGTTTTGTAAGAGGTACATTATAGAAATGTGAAAAGTAAAGTCCTAGTTACTATTACAAATTGGGAAGCAGTTACAATAAGATGAAAAAATGCGAAAGTAAATAAATGCGCAAACAAATTAAAAAGGGACGTCTAAATCCTAAGGAAAAGAAATCTTTTTGTTTTGTTCTTATTTATAAAAAAAATAAAACTTAAGTCTATTTAATTTTAATTTCAAGAAAAGGGTTTAAATAGTTAATTAATTTGTTTACAAAATTAATTTGATTAATAAAACACTAACCTAGTGTTTTTTTGTGATTTTTTGGTTTAAAGTTGATTCAAATGATAAAGTCAATAAAGAAATAACGAAAATAAAAATAAAAATACAAAGGGGCATCCTTCGATCCAGGGAGAAAAATGGGAGGTTTCGATCCAGAGAAGGTGTCTTTTGATCCAGGGGAAAAATGAGAGGCTTCGATCCAGAAAAGGAAATGTCTCCTTCGATCCAGAGAAGGAGCTATCTTCTTCGATCCAGGAGAAGATGGCTATCCTTCGATCTAGTGAATGAATGTTACCCTTCGATCCACTGAAAGGATGTAGCTTTCGATTCAGAGGGCATTGTTGAAAGGGCATGATGGATCACCTATGAGGGCACTGAATTTGCAAAGGTATGTTACCAAAACAAAGATGCAGGACCTGGGTATCGAACCCAGGTCCTTCAATCCTATGTGCATTGCTCTGTTCAGGCTGGATCTGTAACAAGTGTTAGAAACAAAACAAATGCAGACCTGGGTGTCGAACCCAGGTCCTTAATCTTGAATACAAATCGAATGCCTTACAAGGGTTAATATATCATGCAAATGTAAAGTTTGGTCTTTTGCCAATTCTTACCATTAGCTGGAAGTTTCGATTTGGAACTTCTGGATGTAGAGATGCTTGCTTAGGGGCTGGTGATTGGGAACACTTTCTGCAGACTTTAGGGAGTGAATAGAGTGTTGCTGAAAACTCCTTCTATTGGGACTACTTGTAAGGATTTTGATAGTTTCAGTATGGCTTATGAGACTGTGTGTGTGTGTGTGTCTTTCTTTCTTGTGGGTCTGTCCTCTTTTTTTTAATCCTCCACTGGAGCTTTCTAGTGTGCTTCTTATATAGAGGGGATGAAGGGGACAAGAGGGCAAAGGAATAAACAGCCATTAAGTTGGTGTTTTAAGGCCATAAGTATCACTCTGAAACTTTGCCAAAGACATGGTTTCTTGTACCTTTTTGAATTTGCTATGAACCTGGACACATTTTACTTTCGAATGCCCTCCTTCAAATAACTTTGATTTCCTCCTTAGAATGGCCTAAATTCTTGATTCGAAGTGTTCAGAAACCTCTCTATTAGAGCTTCTTCAATCAGTCAGCTTTTGGATTGATTACTTGATCTTATTCTGATATGCCAATCAAAGGACACTTGTTAATCATGCATTCGAAGTACCCCTTATCCTTGCTCTTCGATTGGGCCAAAATTGTCTCCTTCAAATGGCTCAAGTCTCATCATTGGTTCCTCTTTAATTGATCTCCTACTCAGCTAACCCTAACGAAAACTCTTTCCAGGCTAATCGAAGCTTCCTTCAGTATTAATGCTTATGCAGGAAGCTTAAGTATGGCAATATGTGGGATTTTGGGCCAGCCAACATCTTTGCATATTTCTCTTTCGTTTTGGCCAACTAGATCTAATCTTTGACCAAACCCCTTTCTTTCAGACAACACTAAGTGTCCTTCCAATGGGCCTTTAAATTGCTTCTTCAAATGGATCATTTACGTGTCCTACGAATGGCTTTAGATTGGACCCATCTATTTGCCTTAGCTGTTTGATTCAGATACCCCCAAGTGAGAACTTTATTATGTCAATCGAAGCCTACTTCGTCACTTCCTTCGAATGCCATTGCACAGGAAGCCTGGGCCTGGCCACATGTTGGACCAAGACTCATCAAAAGATAAACTTACATTTAGTGATTATGTGTCTCTTTCGAATGGCCATCAATATGTGTCCTTCGAATGGGCTTTTGGAGTGCTCTTTCAAAGGGCTCATATTGTGTGTCATAGTGCAGAAAATGTGTTGAGGGGTCTTGGCCTTAAGAGCAAGCATAGAGGAAGTCTTTGCCTTATGCATTGAAGGAAATCATAGAAGAAACATTTGTCCTTGTGAATCCAAAGAAAGCATGAAGGGGATTTTGTCCTAGTGAATCGAAGGGAACTTGAAGAGGCCTTTAGCCTTGTGAATTAGAAGGAACTTGTAGAGGCCGTTAGCCTTGTGAATCGAAGGCAAGCCTGAAGTAGCCAATGTGCAATCGAAGCCTTGTAATTTGAACGTGATCGAAGGGGGACCCAGCGCCCATTTGAAGCTTGTGAATCAGACCTGCATCGAAGAGTGCCAAATGCCTAATAAAAGACTTTGAAACAAAGCTTGCTCGAAGGATTTAGATGCCCAATTGAAGCTTGTCAGGATGCTAATCGAAAGACACCTTGTTCATCTTCAAAAAATTTCATTTTCTTTAGGAAAGTGTTTGTAACCAACCATGTAAGAAAAAATCTTGGAAAACATGAGAGGGTAAATTTTGGGGTACAACAGCTGCCCCTGTTCAATCTTCTTAAACCTGAAGATGTAGATTGGCTTATTTGCCTTTTGTGATCTGAAGGTGGAAGATGATTGAACACTAGATTACCCAGAAATTTGCACTCGCATGAAGTAACACTGATTGTTGATGATGGCGGGAATGGGCTTACAGATGCCATTTGGATAAGATGACAGAGAGTTGTCAGAGATGGGCTTATAGATGCCATCTAAAGTAGATGCTGACTTCATAAGAGGTCTCTTTGTGGGGATTCTTGTTCTTGTTGTTTGAGGAGGATTCCGCTGGGGAATGTTGATTTTTGTTTGGGGAATAGAGTCTAGGAGATGTAGTTGTCCATTACTCTATTGGGAGTTATCTCTTGACCGGGGAGATGAAAGTTAGCCGTTATCTGGTCGAAATCCAGGCTTCACAGTGACTTGTTGAGGATAATGAAGTTTACTATTATCTGGTCGTATTCCAGGCTTCACAGCGACTTACTAGGGTATATGAAATTAAGCTGTTATCTGATTGGTTTCTAGGCTTCATAGTAATTTGCTTAAGGTCAAAATGTTATCTGGTCGAAATCCAGGCTTCGCAGTGACTTAGACGAAAGGATGAAGTTGATTTCTATTTGTTCGGATTCCAGGCTTCACAATGACTTACTGAAATTAATCTATCATCTGGTCGGATTCGAGGCTTCGCAGAAAATGAAGTTAAATTGTTATCTGGTTGAAATCCAGGCTTCACAGTAATTGAAGAAGTTAATTGTTATCTGGTCGTATTCCAGGCTTCACAGCAACTTAAACTATTATCTGGTCGAAATCCAGGCTTCACAGTAATTGAAGAAGTGAACTATTATCTGGTCAGATTCCAGGCTTCATAGCAACTTAAACTGTTATCTGATCAAAATCTAGGCTTCACAGTAATTGAAGAAGTTAACTGTTATCTGGTCGTATTCCAGGCTTCGCAGCAACTTAAACTATTATCTGGTCGAAATCCAGGATTCATAGTAATTGAAGAAGTGAACTACTATCTGGTCGGATTCCAGGCTTCGTAGAAACTTAAACTGTTATCTGGTCTAAATCTAGGCTTCACAGTAATTGAAGAAGTGAACTACTATCTGGTCGGATTCCAGGCTTCATAGCAACTTAAACTGTTATCTGGTCAAAATCTAGGCTTCACAGTAATTGAAGAAGTTAACTATTATCTGGTCGTATTCCAGGCTTCGCAGCAACTTAAATTGTTATCTGGTCGAAATCCAGGCTTTACAGTAATTGAAGAAGTGAAATACTATCTATCTGGTTGGATTCCAGGCTTCATAGCAACTTAAACTGTTATCTGGTCGAAATCCAGGCTTCATAGTAATTTGAGTTATTATCTCAGATAGTTGCTCCGTCTTATTTCGGGAATTAATCTGGAACCATGCTTTTATTGGTTATTGATATATTTGCCCTATATGGTTTCAGGAATGAATCTCTTAAACCGGTCTAGTAGATAGTCTCCCCGTCTTATTTCGGGAATTGATCTATAATTAGTTGTTCACAGATAGTCTCCCTGTCTGGTTTCAGGAATTAATCTAGAATTGTTGAAAATCGTTGATGATATTCGTCTGTGGATCCTTCCTAAAAAGGTAAAGAGTTAGTTGTATGCAATGTCATGATGCATGAAATGTATTGGGTAGTGATGTTCCCAAAATAAATGAGACTGTGCTATATGCATTTGTACGTATATGATATGATGTTTGTAGAATGATGTATGAATGCAATGTATGAATGTATTAGTTGTTCCATTGTTGTATTGTTGAATTAGGGAAAATAAATCCCTTACTGTAGTTGGAGATGAAGAATGTAGGTCTTCAAATATGTTGAAGCTAAAACGTTGGGAGATAAACTTCCATTGTTAGAGAAATAAACTCTGTTGGGGAAGGTAAACTCTGTGGACTAAACTATTGCTAGAAGATAGTCTGGAATAAGTATCAGGATGACATCTGTCTTTGGATCGTATCTTAACCGTTTCTAGAAGATGATCTGAATAAGTATCAGGATGACAACCGTCTCTAGATCGTACCTGAACTGTTGCTAGAGGATAGTCTGGAATAAGTCTCAGGATGACATCCGTCTCTGGATCGTACCCTGACTGTTTCTAGATGAGAATCTGGAATAAGTGTCAGGATGACATCCATATTTGGATCGTACCTAAACCATTTCTAGATGATAGTCTAGAATAAGTATCAAGATGGCATCCGTCTCTGGATCGTACCTGAACCGTTTGTAGATGAGAATCTGGAGTATGTGTCAGGATGACATCTGTATTTGGATCGTACCTAAACCGTTTCTAGAAGATGATCTGAATAAGTATCAGGATGACATTCGTCTTTGGATCGTACCTGAACCGTTTCTAGAAGAAAGTCTGCTTTATTTAGAATGTTTCCGCTGGGAATTCCTATTTTATTGTTTTGAGAAGAAATCCATTGGGAAAGGGAAACTCCATAATCCGCTTGGGAATTTTGTGAGATCCTGCTGGGGAATCCTGAGAAGCTTGGCGACTTCACTGGGGAATTTTTCTTAGATGTCAGAGTAGTATTTGAAAATTCTCACTCTGCCGGGGATATGAGAACACCTGACATCATTAGGCTGCATGCTGAGAATATGGCAGTGACCTTGTAGTAGAATGGCCCTGCCTCAATACCTGCTGGAGAAAATATTTTTCGAGGGTTTTGTAGACAGTTTGACTGTTATCCCAACATCTGGATTCCTTGGTGAATGTTGATCAGAGTAATAAACCTTCTACAGATAGATAAGTGACGAGATGATGGGACGTAGTCGTACGCTTTAATCCCTAACTTTTTCCTGAACTGTCTTTTCAGATTTTTAGTCCATCGAGATACCCTTTTTTGCCCAAACCGCCTTTTCAGGTTTTCGACTTGTCGAGTGTACAGTTTTTTTTTCATATGTATATCTATAATTTTTGCCCGAACCCTTTTGGTTCACCGGGATGCCCTTATTTTTGCCTAGCCCAGTCAACCTAGCAGGTCTTTATTCATGCGTAGTATTTTCCTACTATGTCCATGTTCATCGGGTACAGAGAGTTGTCACTGTCCATAGTAGTAAGTGTTACCACACTTCCAAAAGATGTTTGTTTGATCGTACAGGATTCGTTGATGGAATTCATGTCCAATGCCCTAAGTGATTCAGATGGACATTTGTCCCTGGCTATTCGGAACTTTTGAGAGGTTCCCCGAATCTTGACTTGATTGTCCCAGATTAGCTGGACACCATGTTATGCCCCTTGATTATGAAAGGCATGTCATTGGGATGTCTTTCCATCTGAGGTGATTCTATCTATTGAGAGGATTTCTATTCATTGAATATTCATCGTGTGAATTTCTCTACAGTTGAACAAATAGTCATATGCAAACAATGTTATTTTAAGAATGCAACGCTTATGTCTGTCTTGAAGTTTGAAAATTCATTTTTTAGTAAAACAAACAAATTTTGTAAAAGTGTGATATCAACTCAGGATATATAGTGAACCCTACAGGAGTCAGGATACCTTTTGTAACAGTATGCTTTCGAATTAATCCATGCTTCAGCTAGGACTTTTAAGGGTTATAACGTAGCCTGGTTAACGGTTTAGGAAACAAAGGATAAAGGCTAAAATTTTATTTGTACCCAACCCGTTCTTCGTGATGTTCTTCAATCCTATGCTTAGCTAATTGTGCGTTTAGATCCCAATTGAGTCTGGAATCTTTGCTCTGATACTTGGTGATGGTTCAGAAATTAAACATTTGTTTGAGAAGGCAGTCATTTTTGTAACCTTTTTTCTTTTTTTGTTGAGGATTTGTAGAACCTCTTTTTTTTTTATTTTGTTATCCCTACTTTTGCCTGAACTGTTTCTTTTGTGTTTACAGTTATCGGGATGCCCCAACTTTTCTTAAGTCTCCTTCATAGGTTTTTGACTTAACGGGCTTTTATTTTGAGAGATAATGACTGCCTGTCTTGACGATTATGCGGAACCATCACCATCTTTTGGAAGGCATCTTCTACACTATTTGTCGTGCATGAAGGACGAGCTTGTGACTGAATGCACCTCTAAATTAACTGAGAAAGCTACCCTGCCCCGGGTTATGATTAAGGGTTTTAATTTGTATGAAAAGAAAAACTCCTACTTCTTAGGCTCAAAGGGGTTGACTAGGGATTATCTTCCTTATAACTCCATTGTTTAGGATTTGAAACAACGCTTGTACATCATCAACCAGATCTGTTCAAAAGCATACTGTAGAGTTGTGGTATATTTTTTGTCATCCTTCCTCTAAAAGCTTAGAGCTTTTAATCGAGAGTTGAATATCACAAAAAAAGGAAGTGAAAACACAGTTTGAATATAATGAATACGAATGAAATAATTCAAGACAAACATATGCAATGTATTAATATGAATAACCAAAGTTTGACATAAACATAATGTTTTAAGCAACAACGAAATTACAACTGATAATTCAAATGAAGTAAACGTTCTCAATTTTGCCCATGATTAGGCATTGGAGCAGTGATCACACTGGGGTCTTAGGAGAGTCAAATTATATCTCCTTGTTGTCGATCAAATCCTGAATCTTGTTCTTCAAAGTCCAATAGTTGTCGGTGTCGTGCCTAGGACTACCAGAACAGTAAGCACACTTTACATTAGGATTATACTTAAGAGAATAGGTATCAGGTTTTTGAGGAGGGTCCTTTAGTGTAATCAGCTCCGCTTTTAGCAATTGTTGTAACGCTTGAGACAAAGGCATATTAATATCAGTGTACTGCCTCTCTTGATACTTTATCCTACGCCTATTTCCCTGTTGATGTTGAATAGGTGTGGGATTAGACATTAACACCACTCCCACTGACTGATGGTGGTTATTTTTACTATGGCTCTTTTGGCCATAGACAACATTAATTTATTTTTTGCCACCAAATGGATTCTTCTCAGCAATAGGAGATGCAGCCATCAGAATATTCCCACTTTTGATACCGCTTTCAATCCTTTCCCCAGCCAGAACCATCTCTATAAAACCTCATGAAGAACTCTCAATCAGTAAATTAAAGAACGGGCCTATCAGAGTGACCACGAACATGTCTACCATTTCCCGATCAGTCAGAGGAGGTTGCACCCTGCCAGCCAAATCCCTCCATTTCTGCGCATATTTCTTGAACCCTTCTCTTGGGCCCATGGACATATTCTGCAATTGCACTCGAGTTGGTGCCAGGTAAGCATTGTATTGGTACTACTTGTAGAAAGCAACATCCAAGTCTTCCCATGTATGGATGCCAGTTCCTTCAAGCTGATAGAACCACTCCAATTGAGTGCCAGCCAAACTTTCTTGGAAGAAATGGACCCATAACTTCTGGTCAGCAATGTGAGGCTGGATCTTTCTGACGTATGATCTCAAGTGAAGTTTAGGATAAGCGACCCCATCATATTTAGCGAATGTGGGAACCTTGAATTTTGGTGGGATAACCACCCCCTAAACTAACCCTAACTCTTCAAAGTCCAAGCTAGGTATCTGCTGAATCTCCATAACATTGAGACAATCCTCCAACTGTTTGTATTTATCATCAGCAAGAGGATATTGCTCCTCAGAGTAATCAACTTCATCTTTATCAGTCTCTGGGTTGTTATCATCTTCATGATTATCCTCCTCATTTGATGGAGTTGTGAGATCTAGAGCTCGCTTGACTGGTCCTCTAAGTCTTCTTCCCATATTCAAGATGCCAGACTGTTTCTTTGGCTTCTTGGTCTTCTCTTTGATGATCAAGGTTTTCAGATCCTCCTGCCCCTTAGCCAGAGCACATAACATTTGCTTAAACTGAGCGTTTTGAGCTTGGAAACCCTTCACTGTTTATTCGAGAGCCATTTCTTTTGCTGAAATAAACAGCGAAGGGATATGAAGCATGTCCGGAGAATACCTGTTATGCAATGACATGTATGATATGTAAATTTTTTCAAGGATCTCGCGGGTTAAACAAGAAAATGTCAGAAGTTGAATTTTGCAGCTTTGATTGAAGAACTTTGTATCATTGAAGGTCCTTCTATGAGAGTCAAGCTCACCATGTCAAGTGGGTCATTGCCCCTAACTCAAGTTATCGTATTTTGATCTTTTGACAGCATTGGCTAGAGGAAAATAAACACCCTTTCCCCTTGCTAGACGTCTGGTTCATCATAACTTGTATCACAGGCCCTTGAGATCCTTGAAATGGTTAAGGAAATACTATAGCATGATGTTATAATGTGTATGTTATGCATTAAGCAAGAGTGTAAGGTGGCGTAAGCAAGTAAACCCTGCAAGAAATCCAAGTTATTGGATAATGACTGTAAACAAATCCTGCAAGGAATACAAACAAAAACCCTGCAATGAGTTCAAGTTGTTAAATAATGAAAGCAAACAAGTCACACAAGTAGCCTTAGGTTCAAACTTGCATGGATTCCATAGGTAAGTACCCTCTTGAAGTTTAGTTGGCTCAACCTGTCCTATTAATAGTAATCGGGTTCTAAGGAGTCTCATATCACCGACCTTCCTTTTAGGCATTGTTCTAGCTCAAGCACCAAAGTATTGCGGCCAGAATATCCCAAAATTCCAATCTCAATGAGTGTAGCATCGAGTATCAACCAATCTTCCGTCAGAACCAAAGTCAGCTATCTCACTACTTTATAATGGCTTAGGATGAGTCAATTAAAGGTTTTAAAGATCAGTTAGCACTTAATGACACTAAGGAAGCCTAATGTTATCCTTGACTGACTCAAGGAACATTAGTACAAACCAAAGTATCACGCTAATGTAGCTATCACTTCATCCATATCGGTCTATACCGTACAGCTTCCATGGTTTATTACTACTTACCTAATAAGGTGCCCCAATCCGGGTGTAGGATCTTTAACAATAACCCAAGCAACCCTTTAAAAATAAAGCAATAAAAACACACAAGGAAAGTAATTAAAATGATCTAAACTCTAAGGTAACCCCACTTTTTATATATCCCCAGCAGAGTCGCCATTTCTATGATACGGTGGCAGAACCGACTTTTATATATTGGTTTTGGGTTTTGTGTTTGCAAATGTTGCAGTAAGCAAGAGTCACCACCGATTTTTTTTAATCCAAATTAAGGAAAGGGTGAAAAGAACAGAAAAAGACCTTTTCGAGATTATTTTTGAGTAAGGGGGTAGATTATGGAAATGGGAGGTGTTAGCACCCTTTCCATCTGTACTTTTCTACGGGCTCTTAGTTGCTTGATAGACCACTTGCTTTTGTTTGAAAATGTGCTTGTGGTGTGGGTTTGAAAATATTTTGAAAACGTATTTGTAATGATTCTCGTCTCTATAAGAATGCGTATAAAGTGTTGGTTTTGAAAATAGTTTAAAGAAGTTTTTTTTTGTGGAAGATGTTTTTGAAAATGATTTTGAAAAGTGCCTTTGTAATGATTCTTGTCTCTATAATAATGTGTACAAAGGGCTCTAACTTTTGAAAATGTATCAATTGAAAGTGTTGGTGTGGAAAAATGTTTTTTTGTTGTGAGCCAAGCGAGCAACTATGAGCATCCTACCCACTCAAAAGGTCTAACGTTCTTTTCCTCCTCCTTTAGATGTTGCTATCTTACCATTGATTTGGTAAGAAGCCCCATCGTTGGATGTACGAGGGACATTCGAAGGGACGTTACGGTCACGGAGGCAACTTGGCAAGGAATTTTAGTAACTGTCCTAAAGTTCTAAGACCACTTTTAACCGAGGAAACATTGAGAGGGTCATCGAGGGACTTGTGATCTTCTAAACTAGAGGACAACCACTAAAACTTCTCACATTTCGAGAATTGTGATTATTTTTCCGAAGGCAACCAAAGTGGGAGTACCCTAGAGGTGTATATGTGCAAATGTGTTGTATTCAGTTATTTTTGTTTTTTTTGTTAGGTTTGCTAATGTTTGATTATTAGTATTTCCATACAAGCCTAGTTACTAACAATATTATACACAGTAATTTAAAATGCAGAAATGTAAAGTGCGGGAATGTAAACCATACGCTATTACATGGCTTTGTGAGAGGTACATTATAGAAATGTGAAAAGTAAAGTCCTAGTTACTATTACAAACTGGGAAGCAGTTACAATAAGATGAAAAAAATGTGAAAGTAAATAAATGTGCAAACAATTTAAAAAGGGACGTCTAAATCCTAAGGAAAAGAAATATTTTTGTTTTGTTCTTATTTATAAAAAATAAAACTTAAGTCTATTTAATTTTAATTTCAAGAAAGGGTTTAAATAATTAATTAATTTGTTTACAAAATTAATTTGATTAATAAAACACTAACCTAATGTTTTTTTTTTTGTGATTTTTTGGTTTAAAGTTGATTCAAATGATAAAGTCAATAAAGAAATAACGAAAACAAAAATTAAAATACAAAGGGGCGTCCTTCGATCCAGGGAGAAAAATGGGAGACTTCGATCTAGAGAAGGTGTCTTTCGTTCCAGGAGAAAATGGGAGGCTTCGATCCAGAAAAGGAAATGTCTCCTTCGATCCAGAGAAGGAGTTGTCTTCTTCAGTCCAGGAGAATATGGCTATGCTTCGATCCAGTGAACAGATGTTACCCTTTGATCAAGTGAAAGAATGTAGCTTTCGATCCAGAGGGCATTGTTGAAAGGGCCTAGTGGATCACCTATGAGGGCATTGAATCTGCAAAGGTATGTTATCAAAACAAAGATGCAGGACCTGGGTATCGAACCCAGGTCCTTCGATCTTATGTCTGTTAGTCTATTCAGGCTGGATCTGCAACAAGTGTTAGAAACAAAACAAGTGCAGATCTGGGTGTCGAACCCAGGTCCTTAATCTTGAATACAAATCGAATGCCTTACAAGGGTTAATATATCATGCAAATGTAAAGTTTGGTATTTTTCCAATTCTTACCAACAGTTGGAAGCTTCGATTTGGCACTTCTGGACGTAGAGATGCTTGCTTAGGGGCTAGTGATCGGGAACACTTCCTGCAGACTTTAGGGAGTGAATAGAGTGTTTCTGAAAACTCCTTCTATTAGGACTACTTGTAATGATTTTGATAGTTTCAATATGGCTTATGAGGCAGTGTGTGTGTCTTTCTTTCTTGTGGGTTTGTCCTCTTTTTTTTTCGTCCTCCTCTGGAGCTTTCTAGTGTGCTTCTTATATAGAGGGGATGGAGGGGACAAGAGGGCAAAAGAATAAACAACCATTAAGTTGGTGTTTTAAGGCCATAAATAGCACTTTGAAACTTTGCCAAAGACATGGTTTCTTGTCCCTTTTTGAATTTTCTATGAACCTGGACGCATTTGACTTTCGAATGCCCTCCTTCTAATGACTCTGATTGCCTTCTTAGAATGGTCTAGAGTCTTGATTCGAAGTGTTCATAAACCTCTCTATTATAGATTCTTCGATCAGTCATCTTCTGCATTGATTACTTGATCTTGTTCTGATATGCCAATCGAAGGACACTTGTTAATCATGCCTTCAAAGTACCCCTTATCCTTGCTCTTCGATTAGGCCAAAATTGTCTCCTTCGAATGGATAAAGTCTCATCATTGGGGCCTCTTCAATTGAGCTCCTACTCAGCTAGCCCCAACGAAAACTCCTTCCAGGTTAATCGAAGCTTCCTTCAGTATGAATACTTGTGCAGGAAGCTTGAGTATGGCAATATATGGGATTTTGGGCCATCCAGCATCTTTGAATATTTCTCTTTCATTTTGGCCAACTATATCTAATATTTGACCAAACCCCTTTCTTTCAGACAACACTAAGTGTCCTTTGAATGGGCCTTTAAATTGCTTCTTTGAATGGATCATTTACGTGTCCTTCGAATGGCTTTAGATTGGACCCATCTATTTGCCTTAGTTGTTTGATTCAGATACCCCCCAAGTGAGAACTTCATTCTGTAAATTGAAGCCTCCTTCGTCACTTTGTTCGAATGCCATTGCACATGAAGCCTGAGCCTGGCCACATGTAGGACCAAGAATCATCATAAGATAAACTTGCATTCAGTGATTATGTGTCTCTTTCGAATGGCCAACAATATATGTCCTTCGAATGGGCTTTTGGAGTGCTCTTTCAAATGGGTCATATTGTGTGTCATAGTGAAGAAATTATGTTGAGAGGTCTTTGCCTTGAGAGCAAGCACAGAGGAAGTCTTTTCCTTATGCATTGAAGGCAATCATAAAAGAAACATTTGCCCTTGTGAATCCAAAGCAAGCATGAAGGGGATTTTGGCCTAGTGAATCGAAGGGAACTTGAAGAGGCCTTTAGCCTTGTGAATCAAAAGGAACTTGTAGAGGTCGTTAGCCTTGTGAATTGAAGGTAAGCCTGAAGTAGCCAATGCGCAGTCGAAGCCTTATAATTTGAACGTGATCGAAGGGGGACCTGGTTCCCATTCGAAGCTTATGAATTAGACCTGCATCAAAGAGTGCCAAATTCCTAATCCAAGACGTTGAAACAAAGCTTGCTCGAAGGATTTAGATGCCCAATCGAAGCTTGTCAGGATGCCAATCAAAATACACCTTGTTCATCTTCAAAAAATTTCATTTTCTTTAGGCAAGTGTTTGTAACCAACCATGTAAGAAAAAATCTTGGAAAACATGAGAGGGCAAAATTTGGAGTACAACAGTAGGTATAAGACTTTGTCTTTCCAAACAAAAAATATAATAAAATATACTTCTTTTCTTATCACCACACTCATTTAGCTAGCAAACTTCTTTTTTTTAACCAAAAAACAGATAATTTAAAATGTTTCTATAGAGTACTATAGATATATAGGGTGTTAATACCTTCAATTTGTATAAACTAATCCCCGTACCTTAGATCTATTCTTTGTGTTTTGCTTTTAGTTTCACTTCTTGTATTGCATGTTTAATAATAGGGCTTTGATCTTTTTCCTTTTCCTTAGAAACAATAAATTTCTTCAGTGGTGACTTCTTAAATTTTGCGAGTCAAGTTTCTCAATAGCCTGGTCTCCAGATTTTTCACCGTGACAATATGTATACTGAAAAATAGTATACTTGATTTATATTTCAGAATGTCTACTGAGCATATTTTTGAGGTTAGGCACCTTGAAAACTCTGGAGATAAGTTTTTCGTTAATTTGCAATAGTACAATTGCTAATGTAGGAAATGACGGCCAACAACCTTACCTTGTGTCCATGCAATTGCTTCCATGAAGAACATGAACTTTACGATAGAGGATTACATACCTGATATTTACAACAAAAAAATCCAAATATCAGAAGGTATACAACCAAGTCATTTATCCTGTTAATGGGTCTAACCTCTGGGAAAAGATTTGTTATACTGATGTGCAGCCACTAGTTTTTAGAAAAATGGCAAGAAGGCCAAAGAAAAAAAGGAATCTGGAGCAAGGAGAATTTGGTGGCTCTGATCGCAAAAGAAGGAGGATTGGATTACATATTAAATGCAATATATGTAATAAACTTGGTCATAACAAGGCAACTTGCAAGTATCCAACTCAAGCAAGTCAGCAAGGCCAATCTTGGCTACTCACTCTCAACCTCAACAAGGACAGTCTCAGGCTCAAACTCAAGAAGGCCAATCTCAAACAACTTCAACTCAATCTCATGCAACTCAGACTCAATTTGAACAAGGCAATCTCAGACAACTTCAACTCAATCTCATGCAGTTCAGACTCAATCTCAGGCAACTCAGGCTAGTCAAACACCAACTATGGCAGGTGGATCAAGACAAGAAGTTGAGCATTAGAAGACCAGTAAGAGATATAGGATCACCAGGTCCTACAACCAGACTCAGTGCAATATAGAATGTAGCAGACCCTACAACTAGGCCCAATGCATCTCAAACAAGCTAGAAGAAAAAAAGTTTTTAATGTTTTAGGTGTCTTTTGTAATCATGTTATGGTGTCTTTTGTAATTCTATTTTAGGTCTCTTTTGAACCCTTATAGAGGAATCATTATGATGCATTAGGTTATCTTTTGCTAGTATATTTTGGAAGCCTTGAATATTGGTACTTAATGAAAGAAGATTGATATTTTGGTTACTCTATTTTGATTTACTATTTTTATTACCAGTTATAGCAGAATTTCATATACTAGTTATAACAGAATTTCATATACTAGTTAAACCAGTTAAACAACTTTTCATTGCAAAAACATCTTAATACATTAAATAAACCAATTAAACAACACTTATATCAGAATTACATTTCATTACAAATAACATTTCATTACATTATCACTGCAGAAACAATATTTCATTACATTAGTACTCTATAGAACTACAACACAATATTTTATTGCAGAAACAACATCTCATTACATTATCAACCTGGCTATTAATACACGTATAACTATAAAACATAATTTTTTTTCTAAATTGTCTTCCACCTGATTATGTTTTTAAGGGCCACCTCGAGTTCTTCTAAGTCTTTCTTCTGTGCATCAATTTTATCTCTTTGGCTTTCGATTCTTCCTTCACATTGAACCAATTTGTGATGTGCATGTTAATTCTCTTTTGCTAAAATTTCTAACCTCTTTTTTTGCTACATGATAAACATGTTCTTATCGTCTTTCACTTCATCACAATACCTGTAACTCCCGTTAATTTAATTAATTATTTAATTAAATTATTTTCAAATTATTCGTTGAAGTTGTGAGATGTTATGAATTGTTGGTATAAGTTGCTAGATTATTACTAGTTAATTAATTAGTTGATTAATAATAGTAATAATATTAGAATTAGTAGAATAATAGAATAATTATGTTGGGCCTATTTTAACAGTTGGAAGTAGAAATATAGGGGGGTGTTGTTAAGCCCATTAAGAATAATAATATTGTGAGGTTTTATTTAAATAAAGAATAGGGTTTATTGAGAAGTTGTTAGAAAATTGGTCGTGAGAAGTGCAGAGAAGAGGAATAAGGAGAAGAGAAAAGTAAGGTTCCGGTCGGAGAGTTATCAAGAGACCTTCAATCCAAGGTAAGGGTGGGGTTCTGACCTTATAATGAGGCTTATGATGAATATTGTGTAAGGGTTGGTCGTGGGTATAATTGTTGTGCATTGATTTTCTGGGCCTATTCTTGAAAGTTGCCCGTTTTTATGTTGTGGTAGTTTAGGAATCTTATGTATAACCGTCTTGTACGATTGATGAATCTGTTAGTAGGAGATATAGTTGCCCCGTTGCCATGTTATTCCATGTTGTTGGTCGGAAAAATTAATGGTTAAAGAGAATATTGTAAGTGTAGGTTAACATTCATCACAGACTGGACAAATTTCTTGCAAAAATGTGAAGGCGCGTCGTGCCGAGGAGCGCAGGTAATTGCATCGAGCGGAATAAGGTTGCAAGATGTGTCGAGGAGCATAGGTTCTAGGTGTCGAGCAGCACAAGGTTACAAGGTACACCGAGGGGAATAGGTAGTTGTGTCGAGCGACACAAGGCTACAGGATATGCTGAGAAGTATGGGGTGTCGGCCGGTACAGAGGCATGAGGAGAAGGTACCGAGCGGAATGGTCAATGTGTCAAGGGGTACACGTTGTTATTAATGTCCTTACTGTTATTCTTGTGCACGTTGAAGGGCACATACTCTATTCCTATCCCTTAACGCTCATATGCGAGCTATTTAGTTATTTAATTAAGATTAATATTCTCAGTATAATAATTAGAATTCTTAAGGTATTCTATCCCTATATGATAAATGAATTCTAGTAAAAAAAGTTAATAGCAAGAGGGATAATGTAATTAATAACTGACTAGCAGTATATAGTCGAATTACCCGAATAATTACGCAGGGTGTCGTAGTATATTTTGGTTAATACAGTGTATTGTATACTTTGTTATAATTTTGAGATTTGGTAGGTGATGATGAATTTTGTTGAGATGTCTCTAATTATTGGCAGATATTAAGTTGTAGGATTATGGCTAATGTTGAATTGTGTTGAGTTGTTGTTGAATTATTGTTGTTGTTGTTACTATGTTCGTACTGTTGTCGCACACATAGCATATCAAGTTGGAATTGATGCTCGGTAAGTTGGTATGTATTGGCAAATTAAGTTGAAGGCTTATACCTTGTTGACGCCTCTATTAATTGAAAAATTATTAAGTTGGGAGTTTTGCTCAGTTGGTACCACATGCATGTGCATAAAAACAAGTCACGTTTCATGTTGTATCCTGAGTTGTTTTATGGATGAATTGATTATGTTAAATGTTGTTGAAGAGCCGTGAAATGGTGATTTTGTATGAACTGATTCTAATATACTATTTATCATGTGTTTTATTATATTGTTTGATATCTCACCCGTTCTGTTTGAATGTTACCCCATGTTGGTAACGTGCAGGTGTTAGCTGAAGATTTCGACATTTGATGAAAGTTGATTTAAGAAAATAATGTTTCAAAAGATGGCATAAAACTTGACCTTATAAGGTTGTTTTATAAAGTTTATTTTCTTAGTTCAATATGTCAAAGGACCAATCAAAGTCAAAAGAATGAATATTGGTTCGACATTCACGTTAGATAAATTCAAAGCTTCAAGCGGGAAGAATTTAAAATTTAAACTGATGCGTTTTTGCCAGGAGAACGCATGGAAGCGCCAGGATGTTTGCATTTGAAAATGTCGAACGTGGCATAGTCACATAGAAAGACCGTTAGGGTTGAATCAGTATAAATAGGAGTCTTAGATGTTAGGATTCAGGGTGTTCACATTGTACACAAATAACTCATATACTCAAAGTACTGGAGCAAGAGAAAAGAGTTTGTTGATAATGTATGTGTAAGAACACCATCATTTTATTTAAAGTCGTTTTCTCAGTACAAAGTTATTTTAATTACTTTCATATTCTCTTCTGTTTCCAGTCAAGCTTTTAACAAATTTTATTGTACTTTCCTTATTAAACGTTGTCTTTACATTCTTATAAACATCTAGATCATCTCTTTTAAGTTATATTTAGGATTTATATTCAAACTTTAACATCTAAGGATAATCATAATTACATAGAAAAATCATGTTATTATTCACATAATGCCAAACTTTGAGTTAAATTGTAAAAACACTAAGACACATGTCTTAGGATCAATCTAGTCGATCTTGTAAGTTACCAAAACCTAGAGTTTGGAAGACTAGCGGTTGTTTGTCAGAAATCACTGGTAAACAAATTGGCACGCCCAGTGGGACCGTGTCGAAGTGTTTTATTTACATTGCTCATGTTCTTTCAATTTGGGTCTTTATAGTTTCTTTTTACGAACTTATTCTTGCCATTAGTATATAAACCTTAGGAGTGGTAAGATAATTAACAATAGCCAATCAATACCCAAAAGAAAACAGACCATAAAAATGGTTAATACTACCAATAATGGAGGAGAACAAAATCCTCCACAAGGATCAGGCACAATCGTGGCAAGTTCGACGAATGCGTCAACTGCAATCCCTGGTTCACAAGCCATGTCCATATCCGTAGGATCCATGGCTACAAATAGTTCTATACCTGGGTCTACAGGGCCCATGCCCACGAACAATTCGACAACCATGCATGTCTCTGCAAGCGCGGCAGAGATTCCTTCAAATACTCAAATTGGTCGTGTGTTGACATATGTTGGAAATCAGACTCAACCTACAACCCATAGGCCACCAGGGTTTGAGAATTTTGGGCCTTGGAGGAAGAAATCCCAATATGGGGTGCCAACTTCCTTTATGTCAGGATTGCACAATAATACATCCATACATACACAGCCTACCATGACACCTTTTCGCTAGTACAAAATTTTGGTTCCAGTATGAACCATATGGGTCGAAGTACGCAGAACCAAGGATTGTCAAACCAAATACATATGCTTACAACTAATAATCAGGCAGCATTTAGGCAACAAATGGATGCTAGTAACCATGACATGGTTGGAGTGATTGCTCGTGAAATGAATTCCATTTTCTCCCCTTTGATCCAAAATGTTAATAGGACAAACCAAGAAAATACCCAATCCTATCAGCAAATGTCAGTGCATATGGTGCACATAACAGACTTCTTTGGAGCCCCCCAATCACCTTTTTGACATAGACAAAATCAAGGAGTAATTCAAGAAGAAGAACCCGCTATCAATCAGGTTCGATCACCCAGACAAGAAATTGGCAAAAGGAACATGGGGGCAAGGGTAGAACAACAAGAGATTCGACATGAGATCCCTGAGGAGCAACCTAGGAGAGTATTAATGGTTAACAGGGATCAAAATGTAGAAGAGGTGATCCATAGAGTAGGTAAGATAACATGTTGGCTGAAAATAAATCAAATACAATGAATGGTTTATTACATAAATCAAAATAATGAATGGTTTATTACATAAATCAAAACGAGACATTTTTCTTCATCCTCTCATACTTGATCTTTGTCATGCCAAGCTTGTATTGAACAATAACATGTATGTCTTTGAGGCATGCAATGTCTTCATTCATGGCTGAAGCCGTTCGACATGTTCAACGCTCTGTGCAGCCAAAGTATCAACCTCAATGGTGTCTAATCCTTTGATAGAGGCTTGTTTCACCTTGGCGTCAGCAATTTTCTTCTGCAAGTCCATAATATGGGACTCCCAGAGTGTGATTGAAGCTGTGTAAGTGTCGAACTCTGCTTGGGATGCCTTCCTGGAAGCCAACAATTCCTAAGATGCTTGAGAGGTGCTGAGAGCTTTGTCAAATTCAGCAATTTACTCTTGTTCCCTTTCTTGGAGTTTCGAAGTTGCATCAAATTCCCTGTTGTACTCAGCGCAGATTTGGTAAATTAGATTTTGGATATCTATCAAGACCTCACCTAAGTTAGCAGGGAAAGCGATGATGTTGATTCGATTGATTAGTTTTTTCATCCTAAAACGAGTAGTAACGTCTTTCTTCAGCACCTCGAACAAGTCAATTTTGAGTACACCTTTTTTCACCTGCTGAAGGAGTTCCTCATAAGAAGCTTCATTAGCGTTAGCACCAGATTGGGTCGAAGCCCTAAAAGCACTTTTTCATAAGAAGACCCCCTTAGAGCCATCATTAATTTCACTTACTTAAGGGTATCACTCTTCTTTAGTGATATCTTTTCCTCCTCAATAAGTTGCAGAGTTAGATTTGGATTTGGAACTGATCGAGCCTGTGTTGGATGAGTTTCTTCAGATTATTGTTCGACTTCCTCCATCCCTTCATCATCAAAAAAGTATGTTTCGATCCCATCTGAGTACTTCTCTTCGTCCTCGATATAATCTGCAGGAAATTGAGCTCTTTTTGGAGGAGAATTGCTGGGAATACTTTCAGAGGCTTCATCTTCCTCCATTGCTTGCTTACCAGATTCTTGAAATACATCTTCGCCATGAGAGGAAGTCTCTTGTTCGACTTGGGCATCGCCTGCTTCAGGTTGATGAACCCCATTCTAAGACCCTTTGTTTTGGACAGCGCCACTGGATGTAAGAGAAGGCGAAGGAGTCTCTGTATTCAAAGGAGTAGTGGATTTATCCCACAGACAAAAAAGAAGTTGTTAGGTCAAGAGATATTTGAGAAAGCAGTGAAGAGACTGAAATAAAGATGTACCTTTTGATCAATAGGATTGGAAGCATTGCTGCTAATATGCTCCAAAATAACAACCCCGGAGGGTGAAGGTCTAACCTCATGTTAAGGAGGAGGGAGAAATTTTACTTTAACGTATTTTTGATTAGTAGCTTGGTATGGGGCATCTTTCGACGCTTTGGCTTTCTTGTGTTTCTTCTTAGCTTTAAAGGGAGTGAGAAGGACATCTTCATCATCATCTTCAGGGATGACTATTGCTTCTTCATTAAGAATTTTTCTCTTCTTCGCCAATTTCTCTGGAGCAGCTTCCTTTGCAGAAATACCTCCTTGGCTGGAAGAAGTTGCTGGCTTCAAAGCAGTAGTCGAATCCGCCTTCACTACAGGTTTTTCTTTCTTTGCAGTTTTACTATCAACAGCTAGAAAACTATATCAAACTTAGTCAAATGCTAAAGATTGATAAATTTCCTAAAATGACAATTAAAAGGACCAAGGAATCCTTTGGTTCCACACCTTCACGTGTCGGAGACACAATAGATACTACTGATAAATCATAGTAAAGGAAACCTTTGAAACTGTCCAGAGTGCACTTAGTCGAAACCACCTTCTTAGCAGGTTTTTGGGAGTCATTTTTTAACTCATTAAAAATATTGCCACAAGTGAACCAATATGGATAGGGTGGAAAGAACGCCAGGCCAAAATTAGCATTAGGAAATTTTGGAAATTTTGGTGGTTGCAGTTCAAAAGCCAAATCATACCTATGTTCAGGTTTTACATAAGAGGGAATCTTCAAACGTTGAAGTTTCTTTGTAAATTTTTCTTTTAAAGTAATTGTTGCTTGGAATAAGGTTCGACTAAGATTGGTTGGATCATAGACAGTTTCAAAGAATTTATGGAAATCCTGGATTTCCTGGGTATGCGTTAGTTTACCTTTTGGGACGTTTTCCTACACAAAGGAAAAAGCTTTAGTTAAATGTTCACTTATTTGAGCAGTATCGAACATGTTGTTCGAATATAAGTTGCTCCACTAGGTGTAGAAGCCTTTGGTCATATAGAAAGCAAGTTGATAAAGAGTAAGACCAAATTAAGAAAAGTTGGTATGATATTCCTGGTGTTTCTTGATGTCTCGAACAGAGTAATCCACACCTGCAATGCAGATTTCACGTTTTTGACTGAAGAGAGGCTCAGGGATAAGTTCGCACAATCCAAACTATCGAAAGACAAAATTGGGCTGATAAGCCAGCAAGCAAACATGACTTTTCACTGGCAAGATCCTAGAGACTAGGAGTCTAGGAAGAATAAATGTGCGCCATGTGTTTTCAACATCAATGTATGCATTCTTCACGGCATCTTCAATTGACGAAGTAAACTAGGAAAAACCATAAGTTCGACTGGCGAAAGGAGCCATAGTGGGGGTGAAATTGTGGCATTTGGAGAACATCAACATATATTTGGTGAGGCAAGAATGAAGAGTTTCATCATCATCAATGAGAGTTATTTGTAAAAGCCTAGTTCCTTCAATGCTTTAACATGCTATTTCAGGGTCCTTTTCGTCTATATTTCCAGCAGTTCGAAGAGAAGGTTCAAAAGTGGCATTTAGCCACAGTTGAAGAAGCCAGTAGGGGCCAGATAAAAGTAGGTTGGTGCCTGCTCCATAGTCCTTGAGTTTGGCAGTAACATCCCCTAAACTTTCATATAGGCTAGCCAGAAGTAACTCATTTAAACACACCTTTCGACCAGAGTGTAACCGGATTGCTAGGGGTCAAGAATCTCTTGGCTACTTACAAGGATTTAAAGCAAAAGATGAATTTGGATAGACATAAATCTAGGAAAGCTATATGTTCAACATCAGAAACATCTCCACCATCAACGTGATATAAATCTATGTAAGTGCTAAAGGAAGCATTTTTGACATTGAAGTCAATGGTGTTTTCAGATTCCAAAAAAGGGTCAAATGTCTCTCCAGTAGAAAGAAGTCCAGTAATAGCAGCAATATCAAAGAAATTTGGGGTTATAATCCCACAAGGGAGATGAAAAGTGTTATAAGTATTATCCCAGAAATACAGGGACGCTAGCAAAAAGGGTTGGCAATAGCTAAAACCTAACTCCGAAATTTGAATCAAGTCGAAGATCCCTAATTCTTTCCAGACCTGAGCTTTTTTCTTTTCAACCTTAGTTAGCCAAGATAAATAGGATTTATCTAGGGTTGGCCAAGATCCAAAAGGTCTAAAGCTTTCAATTATATAATCTAGCTGGAAAGCTTCTCTATTTGCCTTAGGGTTTGAAGGGATATCCTCAGAGGTTTTCTTAGAAGATTTTTTGGGTTTCTTACTGGAATCTTCAATGTTCTCCTTGGAGGGTACGATTTTGTTTGCCAAGGGTTTACTAGCGTGATAAGTTGGAAAAAACTCTACATACTTTTCTAAATTTCTAATAGCGATCAAGGGGCCTAAAAAACCTAGGATTTTATCAGAAAGCATAGAAGGGATTAATACCTGATAAGCATATATGGCTTTTTGTTCCCTAGTGAGTTTAGGAAGCGTGATAAACTCTTGATTCCTAGAAGTAATGATTTTGCTGGTTGGTACGACACTTTGAGAAGATGAACCTCTAATTATTCTAGACTTTTCAGCGTGTTTGGAATCTTGTTTAGTAGAAGACATTGTTGAAGATTTGAAGAATTGATGAAGTTTTTCAAGAGAAATGGGAGCGTAAATCACGAAGAAAGTGTGAAGATTTCTGGGTTTGCAAAATAAGAAAAAGAAAGAATAAAAGAAATGTCCTTTTATAATGGTTAGTAGAAGAGTTGGAGGTTACACCTCAAAAAGTTAGTGGGGAACGTGTAAACATCTTGTGAAGAAAGGTGAAAAGATCACTATTCATTTTCTTGGAAGTTGATACATAATGATGTTGAAACTGCCGCACGCACGTCTTGGTGAAACATTTTGGAAAAGTAGTCATGATTAACTGTGACGTCAGAAATTAAAGGAAAATGAAAGGTTGTTAGTCGAAATCTAGTGATTACAAGAAATGCCTATTTCAGCACTAATTCGAAATAGACATTTATTAGGGGAAATTTGTTAGCTAAAGATTTCGACATTTGATGAAAGTTGATTTAAGAAAATAATGTTTCAAAAGATGGCATAAAACTTGACTGTGATACGGTGGGAGAACTGACTTGAGGTTTTGCGTTTGTGTTCGCAAATGTTTCGGTTTAGCAAGAGTCGCCACTGACTTTTTATTTTATCCTAAGGAAAGGTTAAAAAGCACAGGAAAAACCTTTGAGATGTTTTCTTGGGTTCGGGGAGTAGATTATAGAAAGGGAAGGTATTAGCACCCTTTCTATCCATGGTTATCCATGGGCTCTTAGTTACTTGCTTAGATCACTTGCCTTTGTTTTTCAATTGTTTGAAATGGTGCTTTGTGTGTGTGGTTTTGAAAATGTTTTGAAAAAGATGCCTTGTCTAGGCAACCTGTGATCGGTGGATCTGGAACTGACTGTTTAACGCTGGTTCGCGAAATGTCGCGGAAGCAAGAGTCGCCACCGTCTTTTATTTTCTCCAACATGGAAAGGACAAAAGCACAGCAAAATTCCTTATGAGATAGTTTCTCGGTTCGGGAGGTAGATTTATAGAAAGGGAAGGTGTTAGCACCCTTTCTATCCATGGTTATCCATGGGCTCTTAGATACTTGCTCATTTGTGTTTTCAAAAGTGTTTTCTTTTCAAGTGTGAGTGGGTTTAAAAAAAGTTTCGTTTAAAGATTTCAGATCGACTCTTGTATCAGTCCTCAAGAGTGTTTGAAAAGTTGTTTTAAAAGCTTTTTGAAAAGTGTCGGTGTGAAAAGAGTTTTTGATTTGTTTTGAATTAGAGCAAGTATCTACGAGTCATCCACCTACCCTAAGGAATTAGGCTGTGTAAATGTCCTTAAGGTAGTGCCATCCCACCATTGAGAGGTAGGTAGCACCACCGTTGGAGGTGTTCGGGTCAATTCGTTTGTAGGGACAGTATGGTCACCAGAGCAACAGTAGGACACCTTAGAAGCTACCCTTATGCCATGTTCATGGACATAAGGACTTACTAAAACGTCCTATACTCGACGACCACGTTTCGAGGGGCAAGGCAACAGTGAGGCGTACCCTAAGAGTGGTGTGTGAATTTGTGTGTTATTTCAGTTATGTTTTATCTTGATCATGTATGGGGTGAGCTACGCTTTGATTTTATTTGGGCCATTCATTCTTTCATGTGATTAGCAGTTTAAAGGTGCGGAAATTAAAATGCGGAAAATAAAGTCCTACGCTATTACAAGGCGCGGGTCTATACATCGCCAAATTAACAAAGACCCGTTTTGAATAAAAATGCGGAAAGTAAATAAATTTCCTAATTAATATTACAAGGCTTGAACAATTACATAATATTCACAAAGGAAAATAAGATAAGCGCGCAAAAAGGAATTAGAATCGAATGTTCGAGGGCGTTGGACCCTTTAAAAGGAATTAAATGAAATTAAGAATTAATTAATTATTTAATAAAGAAAAGAAATTGTTTTTTATGGTTTTTGTATGTAATGAACTAAATAAAATTAATTAAAATTGGAAATTAAATAAAACCCTAGTTCTAAATTGTTTTTAATTGTTAAAGAAAAATATTTAAGTTTTAACCTAATTTGCCCTAATTAATTAATGACATATTTATTTACAAAATTAATTAATAATTATTAATAATAATAATAAGAAATTATTTATTAAGCAAAGAGAATAAAAATGCTAAAAACCTAATTTCTACATTTTTTAGTTATTTAAGAAAAAACATTTAAAATTTTAAAACCTAAATTACTAAATTGATTATTAGAAATTTATTTACAAAAATATATTTAATGAACAAATTAATTAACATATTTTTTTAGTTTGATTTTTCTGGTTTTTTATACTGAAAATTATTTTTGTGAATTAAATAAGAAAACAATTAAAATAAAAAGAAGAAAAGAAAAGGGAATTAGAGAAAAAGAAATACAAACAATGGGGGGTATCTGGCCCAATTTGGAGGTCAATTTGAAGCATTTTGGCCCAAGGAACAAGAGGCCTGGTTGACTTTTCCAGCGCGTGTGTGGGATGATTGACCAGCGTGCATGGTGGACTGCACATCCTGGCCATTGGATGAGACTTCCTGGGCGCGTGGCAAGCACAGGCGTTGGGCGTTTGGTGGACCACTGGAAAGGAATAACACCTGAACACGTTATAACAAAAACTATTGAGAAATATGGGGGACCTGGGAATCGAACCCAGGTCCTAGTACCTGCATGCCAACGCAACAACCAACTGAACCAGCACGTATGTTTGTTAGTTTAGTGGACAATGATTATTATGAGAGAGAAAACAACATTATGCTGGAAGAACAAAAAACGCGCCAATGTTTAAACTATCCAACCACGCTCAGACACATAAGCTTCGTCTTCCTCTTTTTTCTGTAACTAATATCAAATAGCGGGGGTTTTAAACCCCCACTAAACTTCAACCTGAAAAATAGCGAATAGGATATAGGCAAGCATAAAAAGGGCGCGATGGGGTTGTTCAATTCGTCCTGATGCCCTGATTTCAATGGTACTGGTTTGAATGTCCAATTGTTCCATATGGGGAAATCCCCAATTCAAAGCTTCTGAAACCCTGGCGCATGTTAATGGTGAATCACAGTACAGGGCTTAATAACTCAATTGAGTTATGTCATTAGCTTCAGAAAGTTCACATTAGTATAAATCAACATTAAAAACGTATGAAAAATGCATGTAAATTCAAACACGAATATGAAAAATTTCATGAACAGGGCGATGGCGTTCTACCACTTCTTTGAGTATGGAGACTTGGCTTTGATTGCAAACGCTTCCTAGGTCGTCCAGCAATGTATTGCAACACTTTTCAGGCCTTGAAACACCTTGTAATTAGGTTTTCAGTTTTCAATATTTTTGTCAAAAATGCAAGTTTGTTTTCCTGTGTTTTGCGCAGCTTCTGTGTCTAGTCTCTTAGGTTTCAATTGTGCACATGTATATGAATAGAATTAGGTCAAAAAGCCAACCCAAAATCCATCCATTAATGATCCAAATATTTGATTTTATTACATCCTTTTTCAAATCTTTTTTGCCATGGAAACTTGCCTATTTTGGAAGATTTTGTCTCTTGAGATTGGTACACGAGATATTGAGCATGTAATGAGTGAAATCTCTGCATAAAAAGATTTGAAAGGTGTTATTTTCTATTTTTTTCATATTTAATTTTAATTAAGTGAATTAATAATAATAAAAATTCAAATAATTAATCAAAAATGAGAAAATAACTCCCTTGGAGGTAAATGGGTCGTGCATGGCCTTTGGGTGATGATTCATGGAAGAAATTGAGGCCCATTAGCATTTTTGAACCCTTTTGTGCAAAGTTGACTTTTCAAAATTCCCTAAAAATTTCCCAAATTCTAAAAGGCATATCTTGCTCAATTTTTAAGCTTTGATCCTGTTCTTGGACATTTTGGAAAGGTCTTGAAGTCCTATAACCAATGTCTTTGGTCCCATGCCATTTTGATTTACCAATCTCAAGTTATGGTCTTTGACTTGAAGTGCCTTTTTGTTGACTTTTGAAAATGACCTATAATGTTGAGATTGATAACTTTTTGTGAGAGCATTTCTTGGACTTGAAGTGTGAAGATGAGTTGTAGGAAATGTCAGTCTATTCAAAATGAGCTTTGGATGGGATTTTTCTGATAAACCATGTGGAAGTTATGCCTTGGTCAATTTGCAGTTGACTTTTTCAACTGTCCAAAAATAGAAACTTTTGCATCTTGAGACTTTTTGAGCCATGCCTTGAGAATCATGATCCAGAATTGATCAAATGATGTTTGTGGCTTCAAAGTAAGATGTTGACCAAAAATTTTGACTTTTGACTGTCAAATGACCATTTTTCCCTTGCAGTTGACTATGAAGCAATTAGGGTTTTTGATTGTGCAATTTGGTGCTGTGAGTCTTGAAACTTGGCATGTGGATGTTTGACAATGTATGTAGGCATGTGGGACTTGTTTGGACCCTTGGAAACTTCAATTTCTTTGCCAGAACCAAAACCCTAATTTTTGACTGTTAGGAGGCAATTGGACTGTGCAACCCTTGAGTGATTTTGAACCTTGATCTTGGAAAATCTTGAAGAATATGGGAGGACAAATTTTGGGGCACAACAGTTGCCCCTGTTAAATCTTCTTAGACCTGAGGATGTAGATTGGCTGGCGTGCCTTTCGTAGTCTGAAGGTGGAAGATGATTGAACATTAGAGTGCCCAGAAATTTGCCCTCACATAGTAGAGTGTCAGCAGTATGATGCGGGGAATGGGCCTACAGCTGCCATTTGGAGACTGATGGATAGGAAGATGGGCTTACAGATGCCATGTTGAGAGGTGATGGATAGGTGGATGGGCTTATAGATGTCATCTAGGTGTCGATCGCGTAAGAGTTTCCTTAGCGAGAACTTGCGTACCTGAAAAAGAAAGATAATTACCTGGCCTGTTACAGGAGTTGATCTTAAAATTCTTTATATAGACGTGCCCTGGCTGGTTACAGGAATCGAATCTTCAAACTTTTCGGACGTACCCTGGCGAGATACAGGAATCGAGTCTGGAGAATATAGTCGTCAACAGATACACCCTGGCAAGATACAGGAATCGGATCCTCAAACTCTTCAGACGCACCCTGGCAAGATACAGGAATCGGGTCTGGTAATGCTAGTCGTCAACAGATACACCCTGGCAGGATACAGGAATCGGATCTTCGAACTCTTCAGACGTGCCCTGGAGGGATACAGGAATTGAGTCTGGTAATGCTAGTCGTCAACAGATACACCCTGGCAGGATATAGGAATCGGATCTTCGAACTCTTCAGACGTGCCCTGGAGGGATACAGGAATCGAGTCTGGTAATGCTAGTCGTCAACAGATACACCCTGGAAGGATACAGGAATCGGATCTTCGAACTCTTCAGACGTGCCCTGGCGGGATACAGGAATCGAGTCTGGTAATGCTAGTCGTCAACAGATACACCCTGGCAGGATACAGGAATCGGATCCTCGAACTCTTCAGACGTGCCCTGGCAGGATACAGGAATCGAGTCTGGTAATGCTAGTCGTCAATAGATACACCCTGGCAGGATACAGGAATCGGATCGTCGAACTCTTCAGACGTGCCCTGGCAGGATACAGGAATCGAGTCTGGAATATAGCCGTCAACAGATACTCCCTGGCGAGATACAGGAATCGGATCTGGAATCACGACTATTGATAGCAATCATCTTTGTATTAACTTTTGTCCTGAAAAGACAAAATGTTAGTTGTATGCGATGTCATGATGTATGACATGCGTGATGAGATTATATGTTCATGATGCGTATGTGCATTCTATAATGTATGAAGATGTGATGTTCATGAATGTATGCTTTCATCTAGGAAAGTAAATCCTTGACGGATGCCGGGAAGTTAAATCCTGGGCTGATGTGAAATAGAGCTTCGCTGTTTCCGCTGGGGATGATGGTTGCAAGAATACCGGTAGGAGAAGATAACTCCGTTGGGGAATAAACTTGACGAATGGATTACTCTGCGGGGAAAAATTATTCTAGCGATCTTGCTGGGGAACAATACTCTGTGGGAAGAGAGGTACTTTGTTGAGATGTTGATGATAACCCCGTTGGGGATACCGTTGTTATGTTGGAAGTTTTAATAGACTCCGCTGGGGATGAGAAGACTTCGCCGAGGACGATCTTTCCGTGGCTTTTGGCTGAGGATAACCCAGTTATATCCTGGTAGGGAAATAACCTTTGAATAAAGAGTCCGGGGGACGCGTTCGTGCTGCAGGGGATAAGCTTCCAGAATCTACTGGGGATAAGCTTACTGCTGGGGAGATGGATTCCACTTTCCTGGGGGAACTTCAGACTGGACTCTCCTGGGGAACTTTTTGAGATATATTGGGGAGGTGGCTCCACTGAATGTCTGATATACCGCCGGGGAACAATCTTAGGTCAAGATTGACGGGGATGCTTGTTAAGAATGTTCGTATACTCCACTGGGGAATGTTGAGATCTGCTGGAGGATACCCAACTTCCTTAAGGCTGACAGGATAACTCTGCTTGGAGAGAGTGTATTGACTTGCTGGCTCATTCTCTGGGGACTTAAGATATCTTGGTTATGTTCTTCAGCTGAACTTACATTGGTACCTTGGTGGACAGAACAATTAGATCGCTTAGACAACTCATTATTGCCCCTGTTTCTAGTGTTACCTGTAATTAATCCTTTGTTTTGCATGCAATTATCTATGAGTTAGCAATTAATGTCAAATGCATATATCACAAATTGAACCTTGGACGTTCTTCGCAAAACAAAACAGAAAAGGAAAAACAATTGGTAATTTTAGCTGAAAAGTGAATTTATATTGATTTTTGAATTTGCCTGTAAATAGGCGTTTATGTACAAGAGGCTGGCGTCCTAGTAAGAGAACGCCGCTGAACAAAAGAGTTTATACAATTTGTATAAAGGGGAAAACAAAACAGCTATGTGAAAAGAATAATCCCACTGGGTTTCCACTTTGCTATCGCCTTTATATCTTCGAGCGTCTCATCACTTTGCTGTTCAGTTGACGATGAAGCTGATTGATCGATGTCGTCTGAACTTGATAGTTGATACAGGATTCTGGATGCAAAGTGATCCAATGAGACATAGCATTACGCGTTAATCCCTAACTTTTGCCTGGACCGCCCTTTCGGGTTTTCAGTCCACCGGGATACCCATTTTTGCCCAAGCCGCCTTTTCAGGTTTTCGACTTGCCGGGTGTACAGATCTTTCCATTTCATCCCTCATTTTGCCCGAACCCTTTTGGTTCGCCGGGAAGCCCTAATTTTTGCCTAGGTATGTCAACCTAGCGGGTCTTTTATCATGTGTAGTATCTTTTTACTATGTCTGCATTGGCGGGGTGAGGAAGGTCATCACCATCCATGGTAGTTAGAATCATGGCTCCTCCTGAGAACACATGTTTAACCACAAATGGCCCTTCATAGGTGGGGGTCCATTTGCCCCTGGGATCACTCTGAGGAAGAATGATGCGCTTGATTACCAGATCCCCAACTTGATATTCTTGTGGTCTGTCTTTCTTGTTAAATGCCCTGATCATCCGTTTTTGGTAGATTTGACCATGGCAAATAGCAGTGAGTCTCTTTTCGTCGATTAGATTTAACTGATCAATTCGTGTCTGGATCCAATCATCTTCGCTCAGATCTGCATCCTTCATTATCCGGAGAGAGGGTATCTGCACTTCGATTGGTAAGACTGCCTCCATGCCATAGACCAAGGAAAAAGGAGTTGCCCCGGTTGACGTCCTTGCTGAGGTACGGTACCCATGAAGAGCGAACGGTAACATCTTGTGCCAATCTTTGTAAGTCACTGTCATCTTCTGCACAATCTTCTTGATATTTTTATTAGCTGCTTCTACAGCCCCATTCATCTTCGGTCGGTAAGGAGAAGAGTTGTGGTGCTGTATCTTGAATTTCTCGCAGAGCTCAGTGATCATCTTGTTATTGAGATTGGTACCGTTGTCTGTAATGATCCTTTTTGGGACGCCGTATCGACAGATCAGGTTGTGTCGAATGAACCGTGCCACAACATTCTTGGTTACTGTGGCATAGGAAGCTGCTTTAACCCACTTTGTAAAGTAATCGATTGCTACTAGGATGAAGCGATGCCCGTTGGATGTCGTAGGTTTAATCTCGCCGATCATATATATGCCCCATATTGCAAAAGGCCAAGGTGCTGTCAAGACATTCAGGGGAACTGGAGGAACGTGCACCTTATCTGCATAAATCTGGCATTTATGACATGTCCAAGAATGTTGGTAGCAATCAGCTTCCATTGTGGACCAGAAATATCCTGCCCGAAGGATTTTCTTTGCCATGGTGTGTCCACTGGAATGCGTTCCGAAGGTACCTTCATGTAGCTCTGCCATGATCCTCTCTGCTTCAGTCTTATCCACACAACGCAGTAAGGTCGAATCATGGTTTCGCTTGTACAGAATGCCATTGCTAAGGAAGAACTTCGCTGCGAACCTTCTCAGGAATTTCTTGTCGTTGACAGATGCACCTTCAGGGTATTCCTGAGCTTCCAAGTATCTCTTCACCTCGTGGTACTAGGGTTTTTCAGTCACTACTTCAGCCTCGAGATCACAACAGTATGCCGGTTCGTCCAGTTTCCAGATAATGACCCGGGGAGCCTCATTGTCCCATTTGACTTTGAACATGGAAGACATCGTAGCTAACGCGTCCGCCAACTGATTCTCCTCTCTTGGGAAATGTTCAAAAGTTATCTCTGAAATGGGGGATCAATGTCAACACACATTCTCTGTAAGGAATAAGATTCGGATGTTTCGTATCCCACTCACCTTTGATCTGATTGATCACGAGAGCGGAATCTCCGAAGACACTTAGAAACTTGATCCTTAGATCGATCGCAGCTTGAAGACCCATGATGCATGCCTCATACTCCGCCATGTTGTTGGTGCAGTTGAAACATAGCCAGGCAGTAAGTGGAGTATGAGTGCCTTAGGGGGATATGATCACAGCGCCGATACCGTTACCCAAAGCGTTGGAGGCTCCATAAAAGTGCATAGACCATCGGGATCCTTCCTCAGGTCCTTCATCCGGTCCAGGTACTTCACAATCAGTCATAATCATGATGCTCTCGTCTGGAAACTCGAAGTTCATTGACTGATAGTCGTCTACTGCCTGGTGTGCCAAGTGGTCTGCCAATACACTTCCCTTGATAGCTTTCTGGGTCGTGTACTGGATGTCGTATTCTGTCAAGATCATTTGCCATCTTGCTATTCTCCCAGACAGAGCAGGCTTTTCAAATATGTACTTTATCGGATCCATCTTTGAGATCAACAAGGTAGTGTGAGTCAGCATATACTGTCTCAGCCGGCGAGCAGCCCATACCAAAGCGCAGCAAGTTTTCTCGAGCAATGAGTATCGGGTCTCACAGTCGGTAAACTTTTTTCTAAGGTAATAAATGGCGTGCTCTTTTCGGCCAGACTCATGCTGCCCCAGCACACACCCCATTGAGTTGTCAAGTACTGTCAGGTATAGTATCAGAGGTCTCCCTTCAACCGGTGGCATAAGGATGGGTGGTTCTTGGAGATACTCTTTGATTCTGTCAAAAGCGGCCTGACATTCATCGTTCCAACGTACTACCTGATCTTTCTTTAGCAGCTTGAAGATTGGCTCACAGGTAGCAGTTAGATGCGAGATGAACCGGGCAATGTAATTCAGACGTCCTAGGAAGCCTCTGACATCTTTCTCTGTCTTAGGAACTGGCATCTCTTGAATAGCTTTAACCTTGGCAGGGTCTACTTGAATACCCTTGTCACTTACGACGAAGCCTAGCAACTTTCCAGATCTTACCCCGAAGGTGCACTTGTTCGGGTTCAACCTCAGCTTGTACAGTTTCAAACGGTCAAACAGTTTCTGCAGATGGTCAAGGTGTTCCTCCTCAGTTTGGGACCTTGCAATCATATCGTCAACATACACTTCAATCTCATGATGGATCGTGTCGTGAAACAAAGCAACCATGGCACGTTGGTAGGTTGCCCCAGCATTTTTCAACCCAAATGGCATGACCTTGTAGCAGAAGGTGCCCCACTGAGTAACAAAGGTAGTCTTTTCCATGTCTTCAGGAGCCATCTTGATCTGATTATAACCTGAAAAGCCATCCATGAAAGAGAACACCTTGTGCTGAGCAGTATTGTCAACCAGAACATCAATGTGAGGTAAGGGGAAGTCATCCTTGGGGCTGGCCCTGTTCAGATCCCTGTAGTCAACACACATTCTGACCTTACCATCTTTCTTCGGTACCGGCACCACATTGGCAACCTACTGAGGGTAAGAAGTCACTGCAAGAAACCCGACATCAAACTGTTTCATAACCTCAGCTTTGATCTTTTCAGACATTTCTGGACGCATACGGCGGACCTTTTGCTTAACCGGAGGGCAGTCTTCCTTGGTAGGCAAGTGATGGACCACAATGTCGGTATCCAACCCGGGCATGTCTTCGTAGGACCAGGCAAAGATCTCCACATAATCATGTAGCATCTGAGTCAACCGTTGCTTCACGCTGAGCTCCAGATTGGCACCAATCTTGACTTCCTTCCTATCTGTCTCAGTACCTAGATTTATTGTTTCCACTGGCTCTTCATGTGGTTGAATTGCCCTCTCTTCCTGGAGTAACAGTCTTGCAAGCTCACCAGGCACTTCGCAATCATCTTCACCTTCGTCTTCGGCTAAGTTGATCGGATTTTCGAAGTCATAACTGGCAGTAGCAGAGTCGTTACCAGTGAGATCCAGAGTGGATTGAAACCTGTATGGGTGAGTGTGTGTAAATACAGTTGTTTTGCAATATATAAAGAAAGAAAGAAAGAAAGGGAGCACAAGATTTAAAATGCGAAAAATGTCCAGTGTCTTTATTCATGATATATGGAAATGACAGTCATAAGCCCTTACAAATGAAGCCAACGGTGCCCCGGGTAAGACACCGGGCCATAAAGTTTCAGTTTATTATTTATTACAAATAATAAAACAAAGGAATTCATTACTGCGTAACAAAAGTAACAGGTGTATGATCTTTTGCGGTCCAATTGGTCAATCCACCGTCAGTCGTCGGGTAGATCCAGCTATCGAACTCTGATTCTTCCACTTCGTCTTCATCCCCAATAGCATTCACTCCATGAGCAGGCAGGGGAGCTGTCACTACATTGGGTTTCTCAGGTGCCTCAAACTGTACCTCCTTCGCATCAATAAGGTCCTGCACCTTGTTCCTTAGAGCCCAACAATCATCAGTAGAATGCCCCGGGCTATCGGAGTGATAAGCACAGCGGGCATTTGGATTATACTTCGGAGATGCAGTATTCACAACCTTCGGAGCCTCTCTGACGGTCACCAAGTTGGTTGATAGCAGTTGCGGCAAGATTTGTGACAAAGTCATACTCAGCCGGGTAAATTTTCTTCTGGGTCTCTCACCCCTTGGTTGATTAGTTTGCCGAGGAGCGGCAGCAGGCTTTGCAATCACCATTGCGTTGACAGCTTGGCGGCGCTCTGGTTTATCTTGCCTTCTAGGCCCATACACAGCACTGGCCTCCTTTTTGAAGGGCTTCTTCTCCGAACTTGAAGACGCACCTTTCTGAATCTTTCCTGACTTCATACCAGCCTCTATCCTTTCCCCAGTCAGAATAAGGTCTGTGAATTCTGCAGATGAATTACCAATAAGATGATTAAAGAACGGCCCGGATAGGGTCCCCAAGAACATATCTACCAATTCACGGTCAGTTAATGGTGGCTGCACCCTGCCAGCCAGATCCCTCCACTTCTGCGCATACTCTTTAAAACCTTCTCCCGATCCTAGCGACATACCCTGGAGTTGGGTACGTGTAGGAGCGAGGTCGGCATTATATTGATACTGCTTGTAAAAAGCAGTAGCCAACTCCTCCCAGTTACGAACCTTGGTTCCATCCAGCTGATAGAACCATTCGAGATGAGTCCCTGAAAGACTCTCCTGGAAGAAGTGGATCCACAAGTTCTTGTCCACTGTATACGGCTGAATCTTCCGTACATAAGATCTGAGATGTAACTTAGGGCAGGACGCCCCATCATACTTTGCGAAAGATGGTGCTTTAAACTTGTGCGGGATGATCACACCAGAAGATAAACCCAAGTCTCTGAAATCCAAACCAGGCACTTGTTGAATTTCCATGGCGTTCAGACGGTCTTCCAACTGCTTGTATCTGTCTTCAGCTGGAGGATATTGTTCCTCATTAAAATCAGTCTCATTGTCAGAGACCACCGGATTTGGAGCCCTTCCCCCCTGGGGACTGTCTTTGCCTACAGAAGAACCAGCTTCCTCATTCTGCAGTGTGTTACCAAATCTTCGGCCCGTGTTGAATAGAACAGTTCTCTTCTTCTTCTTCTTGACCAGCAGAGCCTTCAGCTCCTCTTGACCTTGAGCCAAACCCATGATCAGCTCTTGAAATTGTGCGTTATGCGCCTGAAGGGCTTTGATAGACTGCTCGGTAGATGATTCAGGGTTCATGATGCTGAAATAAACAGCGAAGAACAGTAAGCAACCTGAAAAGAAGAGTACCTGCTATGCACATGATGAATGATATGTGTTTATGCAATGCATTCAAGGGTTCGAAAGTTCAAATTTTTTGTAGACAAAAAGGAACACACGTTATCATTAAGGAAATAATTGTTCAGTACATCAGGGCCTCATGGGCAAAACATTACAAAAGTGAATCAATCCCAGAAGACACTACGCATCCTCTTTGGAGCAATGTAGGTATTTAGATTCCTCTCCTCGTGCAGTAGGCGGGTGAGCTCTAAGACCTTCTTCTCACTAGCATGTAGACTGGTCTCAAGAGAATTCTGTTCTTCCTTAAGCTGGATCCAGCTCTTCTGCATCTCTTCCCAGGACGTGGGCATGTCAGGATGTTGAATGGTGTAGGACACCTCTCCTTCCAATACTGGCTCTTTGATCACAGGGAGGACATGGGGATATGGCATCACTAACTCCTGGGAGCGGGCTCGTACCCACTTGAGATAAGGCTCCAACGGGATGGAGTTACTGTGCCCCAGTGTCTTGCTGTCTATCCTACTTGGCATCCTCCAAGCTCTGATAAATCTCTGGCGAAGTCCTTGTGCATCGTTGTCGAAGTCAAAAACTATGTCAGGAATTAACATGTCATGAGGGCCGTCTCTCCGAGCATAACCAAACTGTCTCAAAGCCAGACACGGGTTGTAAGTAATACCCCCTCTGATTCCAAGTAAAGGAACATTAGGGTACTCCTTGCAACGATCAATGATAGTGACATCCTCTCTGGACCGAGAGCACCAATGTATATCTGCATGTGTAAGAGTCATCAATTGTTGTGACCATCTCAAACCCCGCTCGTTCTTCAAAACTGATTGTGGAAGGTGCAAAATAAACCACCTTCCCAAGAGAGGAGTACAGCACATAAGAACACCTCTTTTTCTCATGGTTCGAGTGTAACATGAGTGAAGGATGTCCCCGAGCAACGTAGGTATAGGATTCCTGGACATGAAGATCTGGACAGCACTGATATCTATAAGCTGATCGGGATTCGGGAACAACGCCAAACCATAGACAAGTAGGGCCACAACTTCTTCAAAAGCTTGTAGGTCAAGGGAGTTCCAACATTCTTGGGCCTTCTCAAACAGAAACCTGGCTAAGAACCCTTTGATACCACTTCTAACTTCCCAATGTCCCTTGAGGTCAGATGGTTGTAGGTGTAAGGCTTTAGCAATCTCTTCAAGTTTGGGCTCCTTTTCCGTACCGTTGTAGGGTAGTTGACTAAGGATAGGGATCTTCAGAAGCCGGGAGAACTCTTCCAATGTAGGCACCAGTTGATAATCCAGGAAAGTGAAACAGTGGTGCATAGGGTCAAAGAACTGGAACAGGACCCTTATCATATCTTCCTTAATGTTGGTGTTGACCAAGCTGATGAGTCTTCCATGCCTCTCACTGAAAGAAGAGCTCTCGGGAATCCTGGATATAAGCTCCTTAAGCTGAGGAGGGATCCTTACAAGGCTGATCTGAATCGTCTTTCTGCGAATAGTTTCCATGTCCTACAAAACAAGAACAAAGATGAAGATTCGAACCCTTGAAATGGTTAGTCAATGCGTATGATGCTGTATGATGTTATGATGCTATGATTAAACACACCACAAATATTTACAAGGGCAAACATGGTAAGGCACACAAGTCACACAAGACAAGCCCTTAGAGTTTAGGCCAGGATGGGGTCTGGGTATTACCCTCTTGAAGTTGGTGGGCTCAACCTGTCCTATCAGAAGTAACCGGGTTCTAAGGATCCCAATATCACTGGATTGCATTCATTGTTCATCGTTTCGATTTAGCCACTGAACTGGCGACCGGAATATTCCAAGAAAACAACCCTCAATTGAGTGTAGTATCGAGTATCAACCAACCTCGGACTGCACCAAAGTCAGTTATCTCACTACCCTAAAGAAGCCAAGATGGTTCAATTAAGGTTCCTAAGGTCAGTTGATGCTTCACGACACCACGCGGAGGCCCCGTACTCTCCTTGACTGAACTCAAGGGTTACCGGTACACACCAAAGTGCCACATCAACGTAGCAGACTACTTCAACCATGTCGGTATACCCCGCACAATTCCCTCACAGCCTTGTTGCTACTTTCTAAGAAGGTATCCCCAGATCCGGGTTAGGATCTATAAAACTCCCGAGACAGTACCCACAATTTAAAGCAAACAAGTCAAAGCAATTGAAAACACAAGTGATCTTAGTCCTAAGGTACACCTCACTTTAAAAGAGTCCCCAGCAGAGTCGCCAGTTCTGTGATCGGTGGATCTGGAACTGACTGTTTAACGCTGGTTCGCGAGATGTCGCGGAAGCAAGAGTCGCCACCGTCTTTTATTTTCTCCAACATGGAAAGGACAAAAGCACAGCAAAATTCCTTATGAGATAGTTTCTCGGTTCGGGAGGTAGATTTATAGAAAGGGAAGGTGTTAGCACCCTTTCTATCCATGGTTATCCATGGGCTCTTAGATACTTGCTCATTTGTGTTTTCAAAAGTGTTTGCTTTTCAAGTGTGAGTGGGTTTAAAAAAAGTTTCGTTTAAAGATTTTAGATCGACTCTTGTATCAGTCCTCAAGAGTGTTTGAAAAGTTGTTTTGAAAGCTTTTTGAAAAGTGTCGGTGTGAAAAGAGTTTTTGATTTGTTTTGAATTAGAGCAAGTATCTACGAGTCATCCACCTACCCTAAGGAATTAGGCTGTGTAAATGTCCTTAAGGTAGTGCCATCCCACCATTGAGAGGTAGGTAGCACCACCGTTGGAGGTGTTCGGGTCAATTCGTTTGTAGGGACAGTGTGGTCACCAGAGCAACAGTAGGACACCTTAGAAGCTACCCTTATGCCATGTTCATGGACATAAGGACTTACTAAAACGTCCTATACTCGACGACCACGTTTCGAGGGGCAAGGCAACAGTGAGGCGTACCCTAAGAGTGGTGTGTGAATTTGTGTGTTATTTCAGTTATGTTTTATCTTGATCATGTATGGGGTGAGCTACGCTTTGATTTTATTTGGGCCATTCATTCTTTCATGTGATTAGCAGTTTAAAGGTGCGGAAATTAAAATGCGGAAAATAAAGTCCTACGCTATTACAAGGCGCGGGTCTATACATCGCCAAATTAACAAAGACCCGTTTTAAATAAAAATGCGGAAAGTAAATAAATTTCCTAATTAATATTACAAGGCTTGAACAATTACATAATATTCACAAAGGAAAATAAGATAAGCGCGCAAAAAGGAATTAGAATCGAATGTTCGAGGGCGTTGGACCCTTTAAAAGGAATTAAATGAAATTAAGAATTAATTAATTATTTAATAAAGAAAAGAAATTGTTTTTTATGGTTTTTGTATGTAATGAACTAAAGAAAATTAATTAAAATTGGAAATTAAATAAAACCCTAGTTCTAAATTGTTTTTAATTGTTAAAGAAAAATATTTAAGTTTTAACCTAATTTACCCTAATTAATTAATGACATATTTATTTACAAAATTAATTAATAATTATTAATAATAATAATAAGAAATTATTTATTAAGCAAAGAGAATAAAAATGCTAAAAACCTAATTTCTACATTTTTTAGTTATTTAAGAAAAAACATTTAAAATTTTAAAACCTAAATTACTAAATTGATTATTAGAAATTTATTTACAAAAATATATTTAATGAACAAATTAATTAACATATTTTTTTAGTTTGATTTTTCTGGTTTTTTATACTGAAAATTATTTTTGTGAATTAAATAAGAAAACAATTAAAATAAAAAGAAGAAAAGAAAAGGGAATTAGAGAAAAAGAAATACAAACAATGGGGGGTATCTGGCCCAATTTGGAGGTCAATTTGAAGCATTTTGGCCCAAGGAACAAGAGGCCTGGTTGACTTTTCCAGCGCGTGTGTGGGATGATTGACCAGCGTGCATGGTGGACTGCACATCCTGGCCATTGGATGAGACTTCCTGGGCGCGTGGCAAGCACAGGCGTTGGGCGTTTGGTGGACCACTGGAAAGGAATAACACCTGAACACGTTATAACAAAAACTATTGAGAAATATGGGGGACCTGGGAATCGAACCCAGGTCCTAGTACCTGCATGCCAACGCAACAACCAACTGAACCAGCGCGTATGTTTGTTAGTTTAGTGGACAATGATTATTATGAGAGAGAAAACAATATTATGCTGGAAGAACAAAAAACGCGCCAATGTTTAAACTATCCAACCACGCTCAGACACATAAGCTTCGTCTTCCTCTTTTTTCTGTAACTAATATCAAATAGCGGGGGTTTTAAACCCCCACTAAACTTCAACCTGAAAAATAGCGAATAGGATATAGGCAAGCATAAAAAGGGCGCGATCGGGTTGTTCAATTCGTCCTGATGCCCTGATTTCAATGGTACTGGTTTGAATGTCCAATTGTTCCATATGGGGAAAGGCCCAATTCAAAGCTTCTGAAACCCTAGCGCATGTTAATGGTGAATCACAGTACAGGGCTTAATAACTCAATTGAGTTATGTCATTAGCTTCAGAAAGTTCACATTAGTATAAATCAACATTAAAAACGTATGAAAAATGCATGTAAATTCAAACACGAATATGAAAAATTTCATGAACAGGGCGATGGCGTTCTACCACTTCTTTGAGTATGGAGACTTGGCTTTGATTGCAAACGCTTCCTAGGTCCTCCAGCAATGTATTGCAACACTTTTCAGGCCTTGAAACACCTTGTAATTAGGTTTTCAGTTTTCAATATTTTTGTCAAAAATGCAAGTTTGTTTTCCTGTGTTTTGCGCAGCTTCTGTGTCTAGTCTCTTAGGTTTCAATTGTGCACATGTATATGAATAGAATTAGGTCAAAAAGCCAGCCCAAAATCCATCCATTGATGATCCAAATATTTGATTTTATTACATCCTTTTTCAAATCTTTTTTGCCATGGAAACTTGCCTATTTTGGAAGATTTTGTCTCTTGAGATTGGTACACGAGATATTGAGCATGTAATGAGTGAAATCTCTGCATAAAAAGATTTGAAAGGTGTTATTTGCTATTTTTTTCATATTTAATTTTAATTAAGTGAATTAATAATAATAAAAATTCAAATAATTAATCAAAAATGAGAAAATAACTCCCTTGGAGGTCAATGGGTCGTGCATGGCCTTTGGGTGATGATTCATGGAAGAAATTGAGGCCCATTAGCATTTTTGAACCCTTTTGTGCAAAGTTGACTTTTCAAAATTCCCCAAAACTTTCCCAACTTCTACAAGGCATATCTTGCTCAATTTTTAAGATTTGATCCTGTTCTTGGACATTTTGGAAAGGTCTTGAAGTCCTCTAAACAATGTCTTTGGTCCCATGCCATTTTGATTTACCAATATCAAGTTATGGTCTTTGACTTGAAGTGCCTTTTTGTTGACTTTTGAAAATGACCTATAATGTTGAGATTGAAAACTTTTTGTGAGAGAATTTCTTGGACTTGAAGTGTGAAGATGAGTTGTAGGAAATGTCATTATCTTCAAAATGAGCTTTGGATGGGATTTTTCTGATAAACCATGTGGAAGTTATGCCTTGGTCAATTTGCAGTTGACTTTTTCAGCTGTCCAAAAATAGAAACTTTTGCATCTTGAGACTTTTTGAGCCATGCCTTGAGAATCATGATCAAGAATTGATCAAATGATGTTTGTGGCTTCAAAATAATATGTTGACCAAAATTTTTGACTTTTGACTGTCAAATGACCATTTTGCCCCTGCAGTTGACTGTGAAGCAATTAGGGTTTTTGACTGTGCAATTTGGTGCTGTGAGTCTTGAAACTTGGCATGTGGATGTTTGACAATGTATGTAGGCATGTGGGACTTGTTTGGACCCTTGGAAACTTCAATTTCTTTGCCAGAACCAAAACCCTAATTTTTGACTGTTAGGAGGCAATTGGACTGTGCAACCCTTGAGTGATTTTGAACCTTGATCTTGGCAAATCTTGAAGAATATGGGAGGGCAAATTTTGGGGTACAACACAACCCTTGTAACAATTCTTTACTCGAATGTTTTACAAAAGGTGTTTGTCTTTTTGAAAAGATGTTTCAATGTTTTTGAAAGTTTGTTTTGAAATTGTGTTGTGGAGTGTGTTTTGAAAGTAGGCAAGTGTGTTTTGCAAGTTTGATCAAGTAACTAAGAGTTGTCTACCCCTAAATTTACTCAAAGATTTTTTTCTATGTTTTAACCCTTTTAACAGTATTGTTCCACCATTGTATTTGGTGGACAATCTTGTGTTAGGATGTTAACGGGATGGGCGCGGGTCATCGTTTAGACCATGGATGCAATAGTGTCAAGTGTCTTTGGCAATTTGGTTGAGGTACTATGATCATTTTTTAGGCAACTTGAGAAAGCGTCATCGAGGGACTATGATCATTTGATTTATTTTTGTTTTGCCAAAGACACTCAACATGCAACATGGCCCATTTTTTAAGGCAACAAGTGGAGTAACCCTAAGGGTGCAAGTGTGCATTGTGTTGTCCATTTTCATGCTTTTTTGTCTTTTGTATTAGTCAAGCTATTTGTTATTTTATTTGCATACAAACCCTAAGTCTATCATGGCATAATTTGAAAGCTTTTAAATGCGGAAATTTAAAGTCCTAAATTATTACAACATAATTATGAGGATGGGGGTACAAATGTTTGAATGGGGGGTTATTTAGCAAGAAATTAAATCTAAAACTATTACATCCATATTGAATATACAAATATCAAATTGTACAATATTTAAACAAATATAATAAATATGCAAAAATATATTATGCACAAAAAGGATTTTTTATGTATGAGAAAGTATTTTTCAATGTGAAATATAAACAAAAATAAAAAGGTCAAATTTTTTGAATATTTTTATGGTTTAGGGCAAAACCCTAATTTTTGAATAAAATGGTATTTATTTATTGGTTATGTACAATATTTGTTAATTAATTTATACAAGAATAAAAAAAGAAGTATATTGTAAAAAAAGTATTTTTTAGTGTCACATATTAATAAAAATAAAAAAGTATTATTTCTATATTTTTATCCTAAATATCTAATAAAATATGTATAAGTATATTTATATATATTTAATAAGCTAAATATGTACAAAAATAAAATATTAATTATTTACAAAAATGTGTATTTTTAGAGAATGTTTTCAAAATGTAAATGAAAAATAATAACTGAAAATAAATATATTTTTGTATTATTTTTTAGTGTTTTAAATAAAAAGGTATTATATTTATTTACATATATATGCTAAATAAAACAAATAAATGCCAAATAAAATGCAAAAATGTATGGAAAAATATTTTTTATATTTTTTATATTTGGGCAAAAAATAATAAGTCAGAATTAAAAAGAAAAAATCAAAAATGATAAATATATCACACAATGGGCCAGGGGGGTGCAAATTGAAAAAGGGGGTGCAAAAAGCAGGAACAACTCAGGCCCAGCCCAAGTCAACCTTCTTCAACCTCCAGCAATGTTTGAACAACCAAAACGCACGCTTCTTGTACAACAGCTAACTCCTGATTCTTTGACATTTAACAAAAACTCATAACACAAACATTATAGAGCATCAAGAGACGAATTCATACATATAAAACACTTGACATAACTCTAAGAATCCAGGGAGAATTTCTTCATCCCCAATTTCTGACCTAAATTTTCTTCAATGTTCATGGCCAAAATTCTCACATCACGCATAATATAAATGAAAAGTAAATATATGGATGGCTTCAGGGCTATGAGTAGAACATGTTTTCTTCACAAACCTAAGCTTAATCATGCCTGGATAGAGAGATAGAAGTTCATGTTTTTACCTGTTTCAGCTTGACTTGAACAGAATAATGTAGCAACTTCCAATGGATTTTGAGCTTTCGTACAGCTTGCTTGAAGTCTAAGGATGCTTCTCCAACTCCTAGCTTGCTTTAAAATCAACTGAATCGTGCTATGGAAGTCAACCTGCACAGCTTGAAAATAAAAATAGCAAACGTGGTTATGGGTGTTACAGCTTGAGTTAAATGCTTGGGATAGCTTCAGTGGATGATATGGAACATGTTTGAACTCTTTTTAGCCAAAATGCACGAGTGGAAATGTTTGTGGAAGTCAAGTTGCAGAACTTGCTCTGTTTCTGCAGCAAGAGGGTGTTTTTGTGTTTTAGGAGGTTTGCGGGGTGGTTGATTCGTGCCTTAGGCTTGCTTGGATGTATGAAAGATGAGAACAAGGTTTGTGTTTGGCTGTGTTGACAGGAATCAGAGATTGAGAGTTTTTTGCAAGCTTTCTTCTACTTGAAGCAAGAAAATGCAAGTTTCAATACAGGCATGTACAATGCCCTAAAGCATGCTGCATATCTTGTTCTTGATCAGAGGGATTTGTGTACAAATGCTAGCCCCAAAGATCTGGCCCATGCCTCTTGGATTTGTTATTTGACATAAAGCACTACTTTATCAAAATGGCAAATATGCTTTTTCCAATTAAGGGTTAATCTTGCATGTAATGACCAAATGAACAAAATAACACCTTAGAACAACGGTTAGGCATTTAATTATGGTGTGTGAGACTGGTTTTGAGGCCTGCAAGCTAGCTTGTACAAGCTGATTTGAAAAATGCCAATGTTATGAACAAGCCTTGGCCAAGAACAAAAGTGAATTTTGCCCAACTTTGCAATTTCGATTCTCCCTAACCACAAGGGTGTTTGAGAATTTCTTGGACAATTTAGAAAGCTTGGAATGTGTACTACAATCCAACTTTGTAATTAAAATTGAAACTCCAAGTGGAAGCATGTGAAAAATGGCCAAGAAGTTGGACAAAAATCCTGCCTAGAATAGGTCAAAATTTTTCTAAGTTAAAAATGTTTTGCACCCTTGTTCCAAAAATCATAACTTGAGCTACAAGCTTCCTTTGAGAAAACTTTGTGAATCAAAGTTGTATATTTTGAAATGGACTACAACTTTCATGTTTTGAGTTTTGTTTGAATCCATTTTCATCTTGGTGAAAAAATGGGACAAAGTTAGGAAAAAATAAGGAAGTTTCATAACTTAGAAAAATTCTAAGTTATGAATTTTTTTCATTTTAAACCCTAATTTGCAAATTTGGATTTCTTGATGAACAAGTTTCATAATTTGACAAGTCTTGATGAAAAATGAATCTTGGCACTTGATTTTGACCAAAAAGTCAAAATTTGACTTTTCAGTATACAGTCAAATTTTGATCAGTTGACTGGAAAATTCATCTGTCAATCCTGTGCATTTGGGATCTTTTGAACTTGTTGAATGTGTCAAGACAATTCCATTTAGTCCTTGAGTTCATATGTGAGCTTGGTTTGCCATTGGTTAGGTCAAACAGTTAAAAATTGCCTTTGTGCAGTCAAAACCCTAAAAATGACCATTTTGCCCTTTTGGTGATCTGATCAAATTTTTTGTGGAATTGTGATCCAAACTTGACCAAATGGTTCATATGAGTTCTTTATGTTGATGTGGGTCAAAAATTATGAAGTTTGACTGTCAATTGGCCATAGTTGACTTTTTCCCCAATACAGCTGATTTCTAGGTCAACTGTCCAATTGACTGGGCAAAGATTGGAAGCAAGGCTTGAAACTTGGTATGGATAAACTTGTGAGTCCAACATGAAGCATGAAAGTCACTTTGGGCATTTTAGGTCAAAACATCTTTGTGCAAACTCAAACCTTAATTTGGGTCAACAGTGCAAGGAGGGGTCTTTGAGCAGAGCAAACCTTAACTTGATCTTGAGCTCCAAGGGTCTTGTGGTGAGAAAATGTTGATGAAATGAGAGGGCAAATTTTTGGGTACAACATTTTCCCCTGTTCAATCTGCTTCAACCTGAAGAGTTAGATTGGCAGGTTTGCCTTTCGCGTCTCGAAGGTAAAAGGAGATTGGACACTAGAGTGCCCTTAAATTTGCACTCGTCAAGACATGGATATGGGAATGGGCTTAAAGATGCCATTTGGAGATGGGCTTAAAGATGCCATCGGGAAAGTGACAGAACCTTGTCGGGGGATGGGCTTAAAGATGCCATCTGGAATGTATGTTGTAGGTGAAAGACATGAGTATCAGAAAGGTGTCCATGTTTTGGAACATCTCTGAATTGGGGGGTTCTGAACAAGCAATAGATCGACATCCATGTTTGGAGAATCCGTAAACTGTTTTCAGAAGTTGAGTCTGAACAATCCGTGTCTGGAGAATCCGTAAACTGTTTTCAGAAGTCTTGGATCTGAACAAGCGATAGGTTGACATCCGTGTCTGGAGAACCCGTAAACTGTTTTCAGAGGTCTTGAAGTTGAATAAGCAATAAAGCAACATCCATGTTGGGAAGCGTCCGTAAACTGTTTTCAAAAATTGAGTCTGAACAACCGATAGATTAACATCCGTGTTTGGAGAATCCGTAAACTATTTTCAGAAGTTGAAGAATCTGAACAAGCGATAGGTTAACATCCGTGTCTGGAGAACCTGTAAACTGTTTTCAGAAATCTTGAGTTGAAGCTTATTAATATTATCCTGAAAAGGGTAAAATATTAGCTGAAACACTAAGTCATGTTGCATGAAATGTATGATGCAATGTATGTTATATGAATGTAATGAATGCGCATATAAGCTGATGAGCTGTCTTGCTGGGGAAGACGGATCCTGGATAATGAAATCTTTGACTGCTGTCGGGGGAAAGTAAATCCTTGACTGCTGCAGGGGATTGAAAATCCTTTGATCGTTGAAAATGAGAAGTCCTGGGACCACTGTTGGGGAATCAGGAGCTTGAGTTGTATGCCAATCTACTGGGGATTCCAGGACGAGAGTCCTCATTCTGCTAAGGGTCAGAAATTGGGAGTATACCAATCTTCTGAGGCTTCAAGGATGAGAATCTTCATTCCGATAACGCTTAACTGTTATCTGGTCAATCTCCAGGCTTTCACAGAAACTTGTATTGTCATCTGGTCGTAGTCCAGGCTTCTCAATAGCTTGCTAAGCTGCTATCCGGTCAAATTTGGGCTTCACGGCTTGTGTTAAAGATGTACCACTATCTGGTCGACTCCAGGCTTCGTAGTATTCTTGACTGTTGTCTGGTCGTAATCCAGGCTTCACAGAAACTTGTATTGTCATCTGGTCGTAATCCAGGCTTCACAATAGCTTGCTAAGCTGCTATCCGGTCAAATCCGGGCTTCACGGCTTGTGTTGAAGATATACCAATATCTGGTCGACTCTAGGCTTCGTAGTATTCTTTGATGCTGTCTGGTCGTAATCCAGGCTTCACAGAAACTTGTATTGTCATCTGGTCGTAATCTAGGCTTCACAATAGCTTGCTAAGCTGCTATCCGGTCAAATCCGGGCTTCACGGCTTGTGTTGAAGATATACCACTATCTGGTCGACTCCAGGCTTCGTAGTATTCTTTGTTGTTGTCTGGTCGTAATCCAGGCTTCACAGAAATTTGTTGGGGATTAAACTATTACTCGGTCGAATCCGGGCTTCATAGCCTGCTCTGAGGGGATACCACTATCTGGTCGCAATCCAGGCTTGGCGGTAGTCTGGCATTGTTGTTCGGTCGTACTCCGGGCTTCGCAATATGCTGTAGAGATCAAGGTACTATCCGGTCAAATCCGGGCTTCATAACTTGAACTTTGTGAGAATTTGATCTTTGACGACTGTAACTTCCAACAGGTGATGAAGGAACTCTTGAACGACCGATCAATTTGAAATGTAATTTGTTTTGGAGAATAAATCCTTGACAAACATTGGGGAAATAAACCCATAACCGAAGCTGGGGATAGAAAAATCCTTTGGTTACTGAGGGTGGGAAATCCTTGTTGACTGCTGATTGCTTGGGGAGCCAGATCTTCAGTTGTTGAGGGATCCTAGGACCACTGCTGGGGATAGGAAATCCTTGGTGATTTGTAGGGATGAGAATTCGGATGATCTCTACTGGGGAGTCCAGAACTTGGTAGGCTTAAGCTGGAGAAGTAAAATTGAGAATCTTCAATCTGACAGGAAGTGTCTCTGTGGGGAGAAGGTTCACTAGTCTGGTTCCGCTGGGGATTGATAGTTGGAAGTTTTAGCTCCGCTGGGGATTGGTAGTTTTGACTTCAACTGGGGATAGGATTTTCAGATTTTTAAGGCTCCACTGGGGATACTGAAACTTAACTCTGAGGGGAATTGAGTTCTGGAAGGCTATCTGGCTGGGGAAATCAACTTTGAGAAAGCTTTTGTTCTACTGAAGATCCTGAAGTCTAACTCTGTTTGGGGAATTAAGCTCTGGATTTTAACCTTGTCGAGGAATTTGGAGTTTAGAACTGCTGGGGATTCCTTCTGAAAGGGCATCAAGATATCTATCTGTACCTTCAACCTATCAGTAATCATCCTTTCTTGGTTTGTAAGAAAATGATTATGTTCAAATGCATATGCATATTTAACAAAACATTGGACGTTTCTCAAATAAAACATAAGTGCAAAAGAGAAAAAGGGAAGACAAAGCAAATTTCTGTATTTGGAAAAGTATTTGTATTAACTTTTTATGAGTATCTTTGTACAAAGGAGACAGGCATCCTAGTAAGAGGATGTTGTCGCAAAAATTAAAAAATTTATACAAAAATAAAAGATGGCTATGTGAAACGATTCCATGGGATCCCCATTCTGCTATAGCCTTCACAACTCTGAATATCCTGTCCATTCAATGCTTCGTACGCCGATGATTGGATTGATCAGAAGCTCGTAGCTTGCTGATGAAGAGATCGTTCTTTAAAGTGATCCGACGAGACATAGTCATACGCTTTAATTCCCTAACTTTTGCCTGGACCGCCCTCTCGGGTTTTCGATCCACCGGGAAACCCTTTTTTGCCCAAGCCGCCCTTTCGGGTTTTCGACTTGCCGGGTGTACATATTTTTTGTTTTTATCCCTAATTTTTGCCTGAACCGCCCTTTCGGGTTTTCGGTTCACTGGGATGCCCATTTTTGCCCAAGTCGCCCTTTCGGGTTTTCGACTTGTCGGGTGATTTTATGCGTAGTATCTTTTGACTATGTCTGCGTTTGCAGGGTGCGGCAAATCGTCGCCGTCCATGGTGGTCAGAATCATTGCACCACCAGAAAATATGCTCTTGATTACAAATGGTCCTTCGTAAGTAGGAGTCCATTTGCCCCTGGGATCACTTTGCGGCAAGATAATCCGCTTGATTACGAGATCTCCGACTTGATATACTTGACGTCTGACTTTTTTGTTGAAAGCCTTGATCATCCGTTTTTGGTACGTTTGACCATGGCAAACAGCAGTGAGTCGCTTCTCGTCGATCAAATTGAGTTGATCAAGTCGGGTCTGAATCCAATCGTCTTCACTCAAACCAGAGTCCTTCATAATCCTTAAAGAAGGAATCTGAACTTCCATGGGCAGGACAGCTTCCATGCCGTATACCAAAGAAAATAGGGTTGCTCTGTTGAAGTACGTGTCGTGGTACGGTATCCATGCAGAGCAAACGGTAACATCTCATGCCAGTCCTTGTAGGTGACTGTCATTTTCTGAATGATCTTCTTGATGTTTTTGTTCGCAGCTTCAACAGCACCGTTCATCTTCGGCCGATAGGGAGATGAATTGTGATGATAAATCTTGAACTGTTCGCATAGAGCGGTGATCATAGTATTGTTCAGGTTAGTACCGTTGTCTGTGATGATCCTGTCGGGGACACCATACCGGCATATGAGGTTCTGCTTGATGAAGCAGGCAACCACATTTTTTGTAACAGAGGCAAAGGAAGCTGCTTCGACCCACTTGGTAAAATAGTCAATGGCGACCAGGATGAAGCGATGTCCATTGAACGTTGTGGGCTTGATCTCTCCAATCATGTCAATGTCCCACATTGAAAATGGCCAAGGAGCTGTCAGAACATTGAGAGGAACAGGAGGAATATGAATCTTGTCAGCGTAGACTTGACATTTGTGGCAAGTACGGGAATGTTGATGGCAATCAGCTTCCATGGTAGACCAGTAATAGCCTGCCCTTAGAATCTTCTTATCCATAGTATGCCCGCTCAAGTGGGTGCCAAATGTGCCACTGTGTATCTCAGTCATGATCAACTCTACTTCAGCTTTGTCTACACATCGGAGTAAAACACAATCATGGCTGCATTTGTAGAGGATGTCGTTGCTCAGGAAGAACTTGGCAGCAAATCTCCTTAGGAACTTCTTGTCATTTACGGAAGCTCCTTCGGGATATTCTCTAGTCTGGAGATACCTTTTGATTTCGTGAAACCAGGGTTATTCCACTACTTCTTCGGTATTAATCTCATGACAATGCGCAGGTTCATCCATTCGCTCGATGGTGATTTGGGGAGCCTCGTTATCCCAGTTGAGTTTAAATATGGAAGACATTGTAGCCAGAGCATCTGCTAGCTGATTCTCTTCTCGTGGGAAATGCTCGAAGGTGATTTGCTCGAAATGAGGCAGCAATGTCAAAACATGTTCTTTGTATGGGATAAGATTAGGATGTTTGGTATCCCACTCTCCTTTGATCTGACTGATAACCAAAGCCGAGTCCCCAAATACGATCAAAGATTTGATCACCAAGTATATAACAGCCTTGAGACCAAAGATGCAAGCTTCATATTCAGCCATGTTGTTGGTACAGCTGAAGCAAAGTCGGGCCGTGAAAGGTGTGTGGCAACCTTCCGGGGAAATGAGTACCGCACCGATACTGTTTCCAAGTGCATTTGAAGCACCATCAAAGTACAGGGTCCATCAGGATCCTTTTTCAGGTCCGTCATACGGTCTGTTACCTTCAATATTGTCCAAAGTCATGATGTCCTCGTCCGGGAAGTCGAATCTCATGGATTGATAATCTTCGATAGCTTGATGAGCTAGATGGTCAGCTAGTACACTCCCTTTTATAGCTTTTTGGGTAGTATACTGGATGTCATACTCAGTTAGGATCATTTGCCATCTAGCGATTCTTCCAGATAAAGCAGGCTTCTCGAAGATATACTTGATAGGATCCATTTTGGAAATCAACAGAGTGGTATGAGTCAACATATATTGCCTTAGTCAGCGAGCAGCCCATACCAAAGCGCAGCAAGTTTTCTCGAGTAGCGAGTCTCACAGTCGGTAAACTTTTTGCTAAGGTAATAAATGGCACGCTCTTTTCGACCAGACTCGTCATGTTGGCCCAGTACGTACCCCATTGAGTTATCCAAAACGGTCAGATACATGATTAACAGTCTTCCTTCGACGGGTGGCATCAGAATAGGAGGTTCTAGCAAATACTCCTTGATTTTATCAAAAGCAGCTTGGCAGTCGTCGTTCCATTCGACTACCTGATCTTTCTTCAATAGTTTGAAAATTGGCTCACAGGTAGATGTCAGATGAGAGATGAATCTGGCAATGTAGTTCAAGCGTCCCAAGAACCCTCTAACCTCCTTTTCAGTACAGGGAGCAGGCATTTCTTGTATTGCTTTTACTTTCGCTCGATCGACCTCAATGCCCTTGTTGCTGACAATAAATCCTAGAAGTTTACCAGACCTAACTCCAAAAGTGCACTTACTTGGATTCAGCCTGAGTTTGTATTCCTTCAATCGGGCAAACAGCTTTTACAGATGTTCAAGGTGTTCCTCCTCTGTTTGTGACCGAGCTATCATGTCGTCTACGTAAACTTCGATCTCATGATGTATCATATCATGAAACAAAGCCACCATGGCGCGCTGATAAGTTGCCCCTGCGTTCTTCAGTCCGAACGGCATCACCTTGTAGCAGAAGGTACGCCATTGTGTAACAAAGGTTGTTTTCTCCATGTCCTCGGGGGCCATTTTAATCTGGTTGTAGCCCGAGAATCCGTCCATGAAGGAAAACACCTTGTGCTGAGCTGTGTTGTCAATCAAAATGTCGATATGCGGTAGCGGAAAATCATCTTTAGGGCTAGCCCTGTTCAAATCCCGGTAGTCCACACACATTCTGACCTTGCCATCTTTTTTGGGAACTGGCACAATGTTAGCAACCCATTGGGGATAGGATGTAACAGCCAGAAAGCCAACGTTGAATTGCTTCATTACTTCAGCTTTAATCTTCTCAGACATGTCGGGCCTCATTCGGAGGACTTTTTGCTTGATCGGTGGACAATCCTCTCTTGTAGGGAGACGGTGAACCATGATGTTTGTATCTAAACCCGGCATGTCTTCATAAGACCAGGCGAAGATTTCAATGCATTCATTCAACAGTTGTATTAAGCGCTCCTTGACACTTGGCTCCAGATTGGCACCCACTTGTATTTCTTTCTTGTCTTCCTCTGTTCCTAAGTTGACAGTTTCCAACAACTCTTCATGAGGCAAGATGGCCCTCTCTTCTTGTTGTAGAAGTCTGGCTAGCTCTCCTGGTACTTCACAATCTTCGTCATCTTCGTACTCAGCCTGATTGACCAAATCTTCAGAGTTATTGAAGGACATAGCAGAATAGTCACCCACAGAATCCAGAGTGGATGGGTACCTGCATTTGTGAGTATGGGTGTGTGTAAGGGATAGCCATCCTTAAACAAACAAAAATGCAAAAGGAAAGAAAATGAACACAGCAGTTTATAAATGAAAAACGTCCAATGATTCATTAAACATGGCATATGAATATGAAGAGAATCAAAACCCTTACAAATGGACCTACATGCCCCGGGCAAGGCATGAGGTGAAAAAGTAGTGTGCAGATTGTTTAAAAGTAATTATTACAGACCAACAGGAAATGTTCGAAAGATAAGTTACTGATTAATGAAAGTAATGGGGACGAAGTCTTTCGCCTCCCAGTTGTGCAGTCCCCCTTCGATGGTTGGGAAGATCCAGTCTTCAATGTTACCCTCTTCGTCTTCATCTTCCAAAGCATTGATTCCATGAGGAGAAATCTTGATGGGTGTCCTTTCAATTTTTGAGCGACGCATAGCTTTTTGCCCCGCAGCGGTAAATCCCAACCCAAACTTGTCTGTCTTGTGGGGAAAGTCAGGCAACTGACCCCATGTTGAGCTCTTCCCCTCCTTCATTGCAGCCTTTGCGTCTTTCAGAGATGTCATCCTGGCCACCTGCTTGGGTAGCTCAGCCACTGCCTTTGCTACCGCAACCTCGGGAGCAATTTCCTCGAAGTGTTGGAACGGTGTTTCAATGAATTTGCCTTCCACTTCCACGTACCGAAAAGAATTCAAATGACTGATCATGTACTCTTCTTCACCGTGTACAGTTATGATTTTTCCTTTGACAGGGTATTTCAGCATCTGATGTAGGGAGGAAGTGACTGCCCCAGCATTATGTATCCATGGTCTTCCTAGCAAGCAAGAGTATGACAGACGTATGTCCATCACATAGAAAGTTGAATGGAACACTTCAGTGCCTACCTTGATGGGAATGTCGACCTCCCCATGTACCATTCTTTTAGACCCGTCAAAGGCCCTGACAATGATATTACTTGGTTTCAGCTCCAAGCCTTCACAATCCAATCGATCCAGAGCTTTGTTAGGAAGCACGTTTAGAGAAGAACCAGTGTCGACCAAAACATGGGCAAGAGTAGTTCCTCGGCATTCAACTGACACATGCAATGCGTCATTGTGCTTTCTTCCCTTCAGAGTCAGGTCGGTATCATAGAAACGGAGGCCGTTGTCGGCGGTAAGGCTGGCTACACAATCCTGGAATTGATTGGCTGAGGTTTCCTGGGGAACATGGACTGTCTTCAAAAACCTTATCAAGGCCTTGGCATGAGCCTCCGAACAAAGCAGCAAAGCTAACATGGAGATCTTCGAGGGGGTTTTCCCCAGTTGCTCCACCATGTCATAATCACTCTTCTTAATTATTTTCAGAATCTCCTCCATTTCTTTCTTAGAGGTTTCGGGGATGACCAAGGGTTGAGCCCTCGTCCTGACAAGCTCTTCTTGGATCCCTTTCCCCTTATCAGCAGAAGTAGGAGGGACAACCACAGGAGTAACAGCTTCTTCAATCAGCGGAGTTCTTGCAGAAAGTTTTATCGGTGCAGGAGTAACCTTGACAGCAGCTGAGGGTCCAAAGATTGCCTTTGGAGGGGCAATCTCTGGAGATAAAATTCTCCCACTTCGGGTAATCTTGCTCGTATCGGCAATGTTTCCAATGTCGGTATTTTCTTCATCAGAGCTCTCTTCAGTTATCTCAACTTGTTTAACACTGTGGTAGTAGATTTCTCCACCATAATTCCACGGTATCGATTTGTCAGATTTGTAGGGGACAAGCCCAAGCATGGTTATTTTCAGAGGAACAATCTTCGTAGCGGATGTAATCTTAACAGGATTTTTAGGGACCTTGGAAAGATTGGTGGAAATCGTGATTATTGAAACATCTTTGATAGGAGTTGGAATAGCAGGAATCTTTTCGAAAAGAATTTGTTGGCTGTCCATCAGGCCTTGGATGCCTATCTTCAGCAATGGATAGTCTATTGGTAGGGAGGAACAACAGTAGCAGTCTTCTTTACATCCTGGGAAAATCCCAGCCTTCAACAGATTCAACTTGATTGTTAGTAGTGGAGTTACCAGATCATCAACAGCAGTAACATACAGATCTTCTTCAATAGCATGGACATTGCGACCATGATTTGGCATTGGAGCGGAGATCACATTCGGCTTCTCCGGGGCATCGAACTCAACCTCTTTTGCATCTATTAAATCTTGAATTTTATTCTTAAGCGCCCAGCAATCGTTGGTGTCATGCCCGGCGCTGTCAGAATGATAGGCACATTTAGCATTGGGATGATAGTGTGGGGAAGCGGTATTCACAATCTTTGGCGCTTCTCTAATAGTGGTGAGATTTAGCTTCAACAAATGGGGAAGAACTTGTGTAGGCGTCATGTTGATGCGGGTGAACTGCCATTGTGGCTGTTCTACCCGTTGCTGATTTGGTCTGGACTGATTGTTACGAGGCTGATCATTTGATGAATTTTGAATCATCATGGCCCCTACAGTCGGCCGGCGCTCAATTCTTCCCGATCTTTTCTGAGAGTATATAACAGCTGCTTCCTTCTTGGCTGGAAATGGCTTTTTAACAGTTGTAGATGCAGAGGCATCCCTTTGAATCTTCCCTCTCTTAATACCAGCTTCCACCCGTTCGCCAATCAGAATCAATTCAGTAAACCCTGTGGAAGAGCTCCCGATCAAATGGTTGAAGAACGGGCCAGATAGGGTCCCCAAGAACATATCAACTAGTTCCCTATCTGAAAGAGGTGGCTGCACTCTTCTGGCCAAGTCACGCCATTTCTGGGCGTATTCTTTGAATCCCTCATTTGAGGCCATCCCCATACTTTGTAGCTGAGTACGGGTTGGCGCCAAGTCAGCGTTATATTGATACTGGCGATAAAAGGCAGCTGCCAAGTCTTTCCAGTTATGCACTTCTGACCTCTCAAGCTGGTAAAACCAGTCTAGCTGTGTACCGGATAAACTGTCCTGAAAGAAGTGTACCCAAAGATTTCTGTCGGATGTATGAGGTTGAATTCTTCTGACATATGACCTTAGGTGCATCTTTGGGCAAGACAGCCCGTCATATTTTGCAAAAATTGGCACCTTAAACTTTGGAGGGATCACAATCCCAGCAATCAATCCCAATTCTTCAAAATTTAACCTGGGAACCCTTTGCAGCTCCATAGCTGCCAGTCTATCCTCCAAGTTTTTGTATTTATCGTCCGCTGGCGGGTATTGCTGCCTTGAGTAGTCTTCATCTTCCTCGACCTCTTCCTCTTCAGCCTCGGACTCAGAAGGTAGTGCGGCTCCTTTTCCCTTACTGGTTCCCTCATCAGATGTGGAGGGAAATTCAAGAACTCTCTTTGCTTCATTCTCAAATCTTCTTCCTAGCGTAGCTACCCCAACTCTTTTCTTCTTCTTTTTTCCTTTTTCTTGCTCTTTGTTCCCCAACAGTGCTTTTAGATCCTCCTGACCCTTTGCCAAGGTCATAAGGAGCTGTTGAAACTGCGAGTTTTGTGATTGCAGATCTTTGACCGTCTGTTCAAGATCCATCTTACTGAAATAAACAGTAGAAAGATAAGGAAACCTGGTGTGAAGACCTGCTTATGCATATGATGAATGATATGTTTATTCATGCAATGCATTCAAGGATTTAGAAATTCAAAATTGTTACAGACAAAAAGAACACATGTCATATTAATAAGAAGAAATTTTGTCAGTACATAAATGCCCCATGGGCCAAATATTACAAAAACTTCTTAAGGTAAAAAGACGTTGCGCATCCTCTTTGGTGCGATGTAAGTGTTGAAGGTCTCCTCTTCGTGAAGTCGGCGGGTAAGCTCTAAAACCTTCTTCTCACTGGCGTAGAAGCTGGCTTCAAAAGTATTCCGCTCTTCCTTGAGTTGGATCCAACTCTTCTGCATCTCCTCCCATGATGTAGGCATATCAGGATGTAGAATGGTGTAAGGAACCTCTCCTTCCTTAACAGGCTCTTTAATCAAAGGGAGAATATGAGGGTAAGGCATCATAAGATTCTGGACTCGGGTTCGTACCCACTTGAGGTAAGGCTCAAGAGGGATGGAATTCTTGTGCCCCAGTGTCTTGCTATCTACCTTGTTAGGCATCCTCCAAGCTCTGATGAATCTTTGGCGAAGTCCTTGCGCATCGTTGTCGAAGTCAAAAACTAGGTCAGGAATCAGCATGTCATGAGGGCCATCCCTCCGTGCATATCCAAATTGTCTCAAAGCTAGATAAGGGTTGTAGGTAATTCCTCCTCTAATGCCAAGTAATGGAACATTAGGGAACTCACCACAATGATCGACGATGATGATATTTTCTCTGGACCGAGAACACCAATGTACATGAGAGAGTGTGAGGGTCATCAACCGTTGTGACCACCTTAAGCCTTGTTCATTCTTCAAAACAGATTGTGGAAGGTGAGAAATAAACCACCTAGCAAGGAGAGGAGTACAGCACATGAGAACACCTCTCTTTCTCATTGTTCGTGTGTAAAATGAGTGGAGGATGTCCCCAAGCAATGTAGGTATGGGATTCCTGGATAGGAAAATCTTGATAGCATTGACATCTATAAGTTAGTCAGGATTTGGGAACAAGACCAACCCATAAATAAGGAGTGCCACAATCTCTTCAAAGGCTTGCAGATCTAGGGAATTCCAACACTCTTGTGCCTTCTCAAACAAGAATTTTGCCAAGAAGCCCTTGATACCACTTTTAGTCTCCCAATGCCCCTTGATGTCAGATGGTTGCAAGTGTAGTGCTTGAGCAACATCTTCAGGCTTTGGTTCTTTTTCCGTACCGTTGTAGGGTAGTTGATTAAGAATAGGAATCCTCAAGAGTTTAGAAAATTCCTCCAAAGTAGGCACCAATTGGTAGTCGGGGAATGTGAAACAGTGGTGAAGGGGGTCAAAGAACTGGAACAATACTTTCACCATGTCTTCTTCAATGTTGGTGTTGACTAGGCTGAGCAGTCTACCATGTCTTTCACTGAAGAGAGAGCTTTCTGGAATTCTGGATGTAAGCTCCTTTAGCTGAGGAGGGATTCTCACAAGGTTGACTTGGATGGTTTTCCTGCGAAGAATTTCCATGACCTACAAAACAAGAACAAAGATGAAGATCCAAACCCTTGAAATGGTTAGTGGATGCATATGATGCTTTATGATGTTCATGATGTATGCACAAACATATGTACAAGCAACTCACACAAAACCCTAGTTTCAGGCTTGCATGGGGTTTCATAGGTAAGTACCCTCTTGAGTGAAGTTGGCTTAAAAACCTGTCCTATAAATAGTAACCGGGTTCTAAGGAGCTCAATATCATTGGATTGTTTTCCATGTTCATTGTTTTGGTTTAGCCACTTAACTAGCAACCAAAATATTCCAAGAAAACAACCCTCAATGAGTGTAGTATCGAGTATCTACCAACTTCGGACTGCACCAAAGCCGGTCATCTCACTACCCCTAATAAAAGGCCAAGATGGTCAAGTAAGGTTCTAGGTCATTAGTGCTTAGTGACATCACTCAGCGGCCCCGTACTCTCCTTGATTGAACTCAAGGGTTATCGGTACTCACAAATATGTCGCACTAATATAGCTATTGCTTCAACTGTGTCGGTATACCCCGCACAGTTTCCACAACATATTGCCATCTATGAATGTTTCCCCAAATCCGGGTGTAGGATTTCAAGCCCAAACAAGAGAACCAAAATGTAAAGCAATCAAAACAAACAATTAGTCATGCAAAAGGGTGATCTTAGCCCTAAGGTTACTCCACTTTTAATTTTCTCCCCAGCAGAGTCGCCAGTTCTGTGATACGGTGGGAGAACTGACTTGAGGTTTTGCGTTTGTGTTTGCAAATGTTTCGGTTTAGCAAGAGTCGCCACCGACTTTTTATTTTATCCTAAGGAAAGGTTAAAAAGCACAGGAAAAACCTTTGAGATGTTTTCTTGGGTTCGGGGAGTAGATTATAGAAAGGGAAGGTATTAGCACCCTTTCTATCCATGGTTATCCATGGGCTCTTAGTTACTTGCTTAGATCACTTGCCTTTGCTTTTCAATTGTTTGAAATGGTGCTTTGTGTGTGTGGTTTTGAAAATGTTTTGAAAAAGATGCCTTGTCTAGGTAACCCCTATAACAATTCTTTACTCGAATGTTTTACAAAAGGTGTTTGTATTTTTGAAAAGATGTTTCAATGTTTTTGAAAGTTTGTTTTGAAATTGTGTTGTGGAGTGTGTTTTGAAAGTAGGAAAGTGTGTTTTGCAAGTTTGATCAAGTAACTAAGAGTTGTCTACCCCTAAATTTACTCAAAGATTTTTTTCTATGTTTTAACCCTTTTAACAGTATTGTTCCACCATTGTATTTGGTGGACAATCTTGTGTTAGGATGTTAACGGGACGGGCGCGGGTCATCGTTTAGACCATGGATGCAATAGTGTCAAGTGTCTTTGGCAATTTGCTTGAGGTACTATGATCATTTTTTAGGCAACTTGAGAAAGCGTCATCGAGGGACTATGATCATTTGATTTATTTTTGTTTTGCCAAAGACACTCAACATGCAACATGGCCCATTTTTTAAGGCAACAAGTGGAGTAACCTTAAGGGTGCAAGTGTGCATTGTGTTGTCCATTTTCATGCTTTTTTGTCTTTTGTATTAGTCAAGCTATTTGTTATTTTATTTGCATACAAACCCTAAGTCTATCATGGCATAATTTGAAAGCTTTTAAATGCGGAAATTTAAAGTCCTAAATTATTACAACATAACTATGGGGATGGGGGTACAAATGTTTGAATGGGGGGATATTTAGCAAGAAATTAAATCTAAAACTATTACATCCATATTGAATATACAAATATCAAATTGTACAATATTTAAACAAATATAATAAATATGCAAAAATGTATTATGCACAAAAATGATTTTTTATGTATGAGAAAGTATTTTTCAATGTGAAATATAAACAAAAATAAAAAGGTCAAATTTTTTGAATATTTTTATGGTTTAGGGCAAAACCCTAATTTTTGAATAAAATGGTATTTATTTATTGGTTATGTACAATATTTGTTAATTAATTTATACAAGAATAAAAAAAGAAGTATATTGTAAAAAAAGTATTTTTTAGTGTCACATATTAATAAAAATAAAAAAGTATTATTTCTATATTTTTATCCTAAATATCTAATAAAATATGTATAAGTATATTTATATATATTTAATAAGCTAAATATGTACAAAAATAAAATATTAATTATTTACAAAAATGTGTATTTTTAGAGAATGTTTTCAAAATGTAAATGAAAAATAATAACTGAAAATAAATATATTTTTGTATTATTTTTTAGTGTTTTAAATAAAAAGGTATTATATTTATTTACATATATATGCTAAATAAAACAAATAAATGCCAAATAAAATGCAAAAATGTATGGAAAAATATTTTTTATATTTTTTATATTTGGGCAAAAAATAATAAGTCAGAATTAAAAAGAAAAAATCAAAAATGATAAATATATCACACAATGGGCCAGGGGGGTGCAAATTGAAAAAGGGGGTGCAAAAAGCAGGAACAACTCAGGCCCAGCCCAAGTCAACCTTCTTCAACCTCCAGCAATGTTTGAACAACCAAAACGCACGCTTCTTGTACAACAGCTAACTCCTGATTCTTTGACATTTAACAAAAACTCATAACACAAACATTATAGAGCATCAAGAGACGAATTCATACATATAAAACACTTGACATAACTCTAAGAATCCAGGGAGAATTTCTTCATCCCCAATTTCTGACCTAAATTTTCTTCAATGTTCATGGCCAAAATTCTCACATCACGCATAATATAAATGAAAAGTAAATATATGGATGGCTTCAGGGCTATGAGTAGAACATGTTTTCTTCACAAACCTAAGCTTAATCATGCCTGGATAGAGAGATAGAAGTTCATGTTTTTACCTGTTTCAGCTTGACTTGAACAGAATAATGTAGCAACTTCCAATGGATTTTGAGCTTTCGTACAGCTTGCTTGAAGTCTAAGGATGCTTCTCCAACTCCTAGCTTGCTTTAAAATCAACTGAATCGTGCTATGGAAGTCAACCTGCACAGCTTGAAAATAAAAATAGCAAACGTGGTTATGGGTGTTACAGCTTGAGTTAAATGCTTGGGATAGCTTCAGTGGATGATATGGAACATGTTTGAACTCATTTTAGTCAAAATGCAGGAGTGGAAATGTTTGTGGAAGTCAAGTTGCAGAACTTGCTCTGTTTCTGCAGCAAGAGGGTGTTTTTGTGTTTTAGGAGGTTTGAGGGGTGGTTGATTCGTGCCTTAGGCTTGCTTGGATGTATGAAAGATGAGAACAAGGTTTGTGTTTGGCTGTGTTGACAGGAATCAGAGATTGAGAGTTTTTTGCAAGCTTTCTTCTACTTGAAGCAAGAAAATGCAAGTTTCAATACAGGCCTGTACAATGCCCTAAAGCATGCTGCATATCTTGTTCTTGATCAGAGGGATTTGTGTACAAATGCTAGCCCCAAAGATCTGGCCCATGCCTCTTGGATTTGTTATTTGACATAAAGCACTACTTTATCAAAATGGCAAATATGCTTTTTCCAATTAAGGGTTAATCTTGCATGTAATGACCAAATGAACAAAATAACACCTTAGCACAATGGTTAGGAATTTAATTATGGTGTGTGAGACTGTTTTTGAGGCCTGCAAGCTAGCTTGTACAAGCTGATTTGAAAAATGCCAATGTTATGAACAAGCCTTGGCCAAGAACAAAAGTGAATTTTGCCCAACTTTGCAAATTCGATTCTCCCTAACCACAAGGGTGTTTGAGAAGTTCTTGGACAATTTGGAAAGCTTGGAATGTGTACTACAATCCATCTTTGTAATGAAAATTTAAACTCTAAGTGGAAGCATGTGAAAAATGGCCAAGAAGTTGGACAAAAATCCTGCCTAGAATAGGTCAAAATTTTTCTAAGTTAAAAATGTTTTGCACCCTTGTTCTAAAAATCATAACTTGAGCTACAAGCTTCCTTTGAGAAAACTTTGTGAATAAAAGTTGTAGATTTTGCAATGGACTACAACTTTAATGTTTTGAGTTTTGTTTGAATCCATTTGCATCTTGGTGAAAAAATGGGACAAAGTTAGGAAAAAATAAGGAAGTTTCATAACTTAGAAAAATTCTAAGTTATGAAATTTTTTCATTTTAAACCCTAATTTGCAATTTTGGATTTCTTGATGAACAAGTTTCATAATTTGACAAGTCTTGATGAAAAACGAATCTTGGCACTTGATTTTGACCAAAAAGTCAAAATTTGACTTTTCAGTATACAGTCAAATTTTGATCAGTTGATTGGAAAATTCATCTGTCAATCCTGTGCATTTGGGATCTTTTGAACTTGTTGAATGTGTCAAGACAATTCCATTGAGTCCTTGAGTTCATATGTGAGCTTGGTTTGCCATTGGTTAGGTCAAACAGTTAAAAATTGCCTTTGTGCAGTCAAAACCCTAAAAATGACCATTTTGCCCTTTTGGTGATCTGATCAATTTTTTTGTGGAATTGTGATCCAAACTTGACCAAATGGTTCATATGAGTTCATTATGTTGATGTGGGTCAAAAATTATGAAGTTTGACTGTCAATTGGCCATAGTTGACTTTTTCCCCAATACAGCTGATTTCTAGGTCAACTGTCCAATTGACTGGGCAAAGATTGGAAGCAAGGCTTGAAACTTGGTATGGATAAACTTGTGAGTCCAACATGAAGCATGAAAGTCACTTCCGGCATTTTAGGTCTAAACATCTTTGTGCAAACTCAAACCCTAATTTGGGTCAACAGTGCAAGGAGGGGTCTTTGAGCAGAGCAAATCCTAACTTGATCTTGAGCTCCAAGGGTCTTGTGGTGAGAAAATGTTGATGAAATGAGAGGGAAAATTTCGGGGTACAACATTGACCTTATAAGGTTGTTTTATAAAGTTTATTTTCTTAGTTCGATATGTCGAAGGACCAACCAAAGTCAAAATAATGAAGATCGGTTCGACAGTCACGTTAGATGAATTCAAAGCTTCGAGTGGGAAGAATTTAATATTCAAATTGATGCGTTTTCTCCAGGAGGAAGCGTGGAAGTGCTAGGATGTTTGCATTTGAAAACGTGGAACATGGCATAGTCTCATAGAAAGACCATTGGGGTCGAATCAGTATAAATAAGACTCTTAGATGTTAGGATTCAAGGTGTTCACATTGTATACAAATCACTCATATACTCAAAGTACCAGAGCGAGAGAAAAGAGTTTGTTGATAATGTATGTGTAAGAACACTATGATACGGTTGGAGAACTGACTATGGTTTTGCGTTTGTTTGAATCCAAATGAATCTTGGTGAGAAAGTGGGGCAAAGTTAGGAAAAAATTAGGGTTTTTCATAACTTAGAAAAATTCTAAGTTATGAAAAATCTTCATTTCAAACCCTAATTTGCAATTTTGGATTTCTTGATAAACAAGTTTCATGATTTGGCATGTTTTGATGAAAAATGAATCTTGACACTTGATTTTGACCAAAAAGTCAAAGTTTGACTTTTCAGTATACAGTCAAAATTGATCAATTGACTGGGAAATTCAACTGTCAATCTTGTGCATTTGGGATCTTTTGAACTTGTTGAGCATGTCAAGACAATTCCATGGGGTCCTTGAGTCCATATGTGAGCTTGGTTTGCCATTGGCTAGGTCAAACAATCAAAAATTGCCTTTGTGCAGTCAAAACCCTAAAAATGACCATTTTACCCTTTTGGTGATCTGATCAAATTTCTTGTGGAATTGTGATCCAAACTTGACCAAATGGTCCATGTGAGTTTATAATGTTGATGTGGGTCAATTTTCATGAGATTTGACTGTCAATTGGCCACAGTTGACTTTTTCCCCAATACAGCTGATTTCTAGGTCAACTGTCCAATTGACTGGGCAAAATTTGGAATCAAGACATGACACTTGGTATGGATAAACTTGGGAGTCCAATATGAAGCATGAAAGTCATCTTAGGCATTTTTGGTCACAACATCTTTGTGCAAACACAAACCCTAATTTGGGTCAACAGTGCAAGGAGAAGTCTTGAGCAGATGAAACCCTAACTGGATCTTGAGCTTCAAGGGATTTGTGATGAGAAATCATATGAGAAAAAGGGAGGGCAAATTTTGGGGTACAACAGTTGCCCCTGTTCAATCTTCTTGAGTCCGAAGAGTTAGATTGGCAAGTTTGCCTATCGTGACTCGAGGGTAAAAGGAGATTGGACACTAGAGTGCCCTTAAATTTGCACTCGTCAAAGCAATGGATGCGGGAATGGGCTTAGAGATGCCATTTGGAGATGGTCTTAAAGATGCCATATGGAAGGGTGACAGAATCTTGTCGGGGATGGGCTTAAAGATGCCATCTGGAATGAAAATCAGCAAGGTATCCATGTTTAGGACCATCTTTGAACTGGGGGCTGAATAAGCAATAGATTGACATCCGTATCCGGAGGCATCCGTAAACTATTTTCAAAAGTTGAGAAGAGTCTGAACAAGCGATAGATTAACATCCGTTGTGGGGAAGAATCCATAAACTGTTTTCAGAAATCTTGAAGTTGAATAAGCAATAGAGCAGCATCCGTTGTTGGGAAGCGTCCGTAAACTGTTTTCAAAAGTTGCATCTGAACAAGCGATATATTAACATCCGTTGTTGGGAAGGATCCATAAACTATTTTCAAAAGTCTCGGGAAGAATCTGAACAAGCGATAGGTTAACATCCGTTACTTGGAGAACCCGTGAACTGTTTTCAGAAATCTTGAAGTTGAATAAGCAATAGAGCAGCATCCGTTGTTGGGAAGCGTCTGTAAACTGTTTTCAAAAATTGCATCTGAACAAGTTGATAGATTAACATCCATTGTTGGGAAGAATCCATAAACTTTTTTCAGAAGTCTTGAGAAGAAACTGAACAAGCGATAGGTTAACATCCGTTACTTGGAGAACCCGTGAACTGTTTTCAGAAATCTTGCAGTTTGAGGAGGAACCGGTGTAGGGTTTTCTGATGATGAGCTTGTGTAAAACTGCATCTGGATGAATCTGGAATAAGCATTAGAATGTCGCCGTGTCTGGGTCACATCTAAACTATTCCTGGAAAGAATCTCGGGAGATAATGATTTTAGTATGTCGACTGATCTTACCTGAAAAGGTAAAGAGTTAGTTGTATGCAATGTCATGATGCATGATGCAACGTATATTATATGATATGAATGTAAATGAATGCGCATGTAAGCTGAAGAGATGTCTTGCGAAGGATAGATGAATCCGAGATAGCTGAAGATAAAAGCATCTTGACTGCTGCCGGGAAGAACAATTCCTGGTTGTTGCTGGGGAGTAAGGAGCTTGGGTTGTATACCAATCTTCTGGGGCCTTCCTGTCTTGAGGAGATCTTCACTGGATAACCTTTGAATATACAATGAGGAACTGAAAGCTGAAAGTCTTCAAATTTGCTTGGGGAATGCCAGACCTTCAACCGTCGAGGGGCCTTAGAACCACTTGCGGGGACTTGGAATTTCCTTGGTGACTTGCAGGGTAAAAGAAATTCTGATGATTTCTACTGGGGATTTTAGAACCTGGTAGACTTAAGCTGGGGAGATAAGACTGAGAATCTCCAGTCTAGTGAGAAGCATTTCTGTGGGGAAAAGGTTCACTAGTCTGGTTCCGCTGGGGATTGATAGTTTGAAGTTTTAGCTCTGCTGGGGATACTGAAACTTAAACTCTGAGGGGAATTGAGTACTGGAGGATTCTCTGGCTGGGGGTAACAAAGATAGACTCTTCTGGGGATTGTATTGATAAGTCATGTTGGGGAACTCTGATGAACTCCGCTGGGGATAGGAAGAAATTTGCCGAGTGCGTTCTTCCGTGGCAATAAGCTGAGGATAACCCAGTTATAAGCCCTTGTGGGGAATAACTTTGAAAAAAAATCTCGGGAGAGACGTCCGTACTCTGCAGGGAATAAGCTTCCAGAATCTACTGGGGATAAGCTTCAAGACTTGTTGGGGATATGGATTCTGAATCTCCTGGGGGTTTCCTTTGAAAGGGTATCAAGATATCCAACTGCACTTTCAACCTATCAGTAATCCTCTTTCTTGATTCATAAGGAAATGATTATGTTCAAATGCATATGCCTATTTAACAAAACATTGGACGTTTCTCAAAATAAAACAATTAGTGCAAGAGAAAAAGGAAAAGGAAATGACACAAATTTCTGGGAAGAGTATTTGTATTAACTTTCTCTGAGTATATTTGTACAAAGGAGACAAACATCCTAGTAAGAGGATTTTGTCGTAAATATTGAAAGATTTATACAAAATAAAGATGGCTATGTGAAATAATTCCATGGGATTCCATTCCGCTATAGCCTTCACAACTCTGAATATCTGTCCATTCAATGCTTCGTTCGCCGATGACTGGATTGATCAGAAACCTGGAAGTGATCCGACGAGACATAGTTATACGCTTTAATTCCCTAACTTTTGCCTGAATCGCCCTTTCGGGTTTTCAATCCACCGGGAAACCCCTTTTTGCCCAAGCCGCCCTTTCGGGTTTTCAACTTGCCGGGTGTACAAATTTTTTTGTTTTTTATCCCTAATTTTTGCCTGAACCGCCCTTTCGGGTTTTCGGTTCACCGGGATGCCCATTTTTGCCCAAGTCGCCCTTTCGGGTTTTCGACTTGTCGGGTTATTTTATGCGTAGTATCTTTTGACTACGTTTGCGTTCGCAGGGTGCGGCAAATCGTCGTCGTCCATGGTGGTCAGAATCATTGCACCACCAGAAAATATGCTCTTGATCACAAATGGTCCTTCATATGTAGGAGTCCATTTGCCCCTGGGATCACTTTGCGGCAAGATAATCCGCTTGATTACGAGATCTCTGACTTGATACACTTGACGCCTGACTTTCTTATTGAAGGCCTTGATCATCCGTTTTTGATACGTCTGACCATGGCATATAGTAGCGAGTCGCTTTTCGTCGATCAAATTGAGTTGATCAAGTCGGGTCTGCATCCAATCATCTTCATTCAAACCTGCGTCCTTCATAATCCTTAGAGAAGGAATCTGAACTTCCATAGGCAGGACAGCTTCCATGCCATATACCAACGAAAATGGGGTTGCCCCGGTTGAAGTACGTGTCGTCGTACGGTATCCATGTAGAGCAAACGGTAACATCTCATGCCAGTCTTTGTAAGTGACTGTCATTTTCTGAATGATCTTCTTAATGTTTTTGTTCGCAGCTTCAACAGCACCGTTCATCTTCGGCCGATAGGGAGATGAATTATGATGATAAATCTTGAACTGTTCGCACAACGCGGTGATCATCGTGTTATTCAGATTTGTACCGTTGTCTGTGATGATCCTGTCTGGAACACCATACCGACATATGAGATTTTGCTTGATGAAGCGGGCAACCACATTTTTAGTAACAGAGGCGAAGGAAGCTGCTTCGACCCATTTGGTGAAATAGTCAATGGCAACTAGGATGAAGCGATGTCCGTTGGAAGCCGTGGGCTTGATCTCTCCAATCATGTCAATGCCCCACATTGCAAATGGCCAAGGAGCAGTCAGAACGTTGAGAGGAACCGGAGGGATATGAACTTTGTCGGCATAGATTTGACATTTGTGACAAGTACGGGAATGTTGATGGCAGTCATCTTCCATGGTAGACCAGTAATAGCCCGCCCTTAGGATCTTCTTAGCCATTGTATGCCCGCTCAAGTGAGTGCCAAATGTGCCGCTGTGTATCTCAGTCATGATCAACTCTGCTTCAGCTTTGTCTACGCATCGGAGTAATACACAATCATGGCTTCGCTTGTAAAGGATGTCGTTGCTCAGGAAGAATTTGGCAGCAAATTTCCTTAAGAACTTCTTGTCATTTACGGAAGCTCCCTCGGGATAATCTCTAGTCTCGAGATACCTTTTGATTTCATGGAACCAGGGTTGTTCCACTACTTCTTCGGTATTAATCTTGTGACAATGTGCAGGTTCATCCATTCGCTCGATGGTGATTTGGGGAGCCTCGTTATCCCAGTTGAGTTTAAACATGGAGGACATTGTAGCTAGAGCATCTGCTAGCTGATTCTCTTCTCGCGGGAAATGCTCGAAGGTAATTTGCTCGAAATGAGGCAACAATGTCAAGACATGTTCTTTGTATGGGATAAGATTAGGATGCTTGGTATCCCACTCTCCTTTGATTTGACTGATAACCAAAGCCGAGTCCCCAAATACGATCAAAGATTTGATCCCCAAGTCTATAGCAGCCTTGAGACCAAAGATGCAAGCTTCATATTCAGCCATGTTGTTTGTGCAGCTGAAGCAAAGTCGGGCCGTGAAAGGTGTGTGACAGCCTTCCGGAGAAATGAGTACTGCGCCGATACCGTTTCCAAGTGCATTTGAAGCACCATCAAAGTACAGGGTCCATCGGGATCCCTTTTCGGGTCCGTCATACGGTCCGTTACCTTCAATGTTGTCCAAATTCATGATGTCTTCGTCTGGGAAGTCAAATCTCATGGGTTGATAATCTTCGATAGCTTGATGAGCCAGATGGTCAGCTAGTACACTCCCTTTTATAGCTTTTTGGGTGGTGTACTGGATGTCATACTCAGTTAGGATCATTTTCCATCTAGTTATTCTTCCAGATAAAGCGGGCTTTTCGAAGATATACTTGATAGGATCCATTTTGGAAATCAACAAGGTAGTATGAGTCAACATATACTGTCTTAGTCGACGAGCAGCCCATACCAAAGCGCAGCAAGTTTTCTCGAGCAGTGAGTAGCGAGTCTCACAGTCGGTAAACTTTTTGCTAAGGTAATAAATAGCATGCTCTTTTCGACCAGACTCGTCATGCTGGCCCAAAACACACCCCATTGAGTTATCCAAGACGGCCAGATACATGATCAATGGTCTTCCTTCGACGGGTGGCATCAGAATAGGAGGTTCTAGTAAATACTTCTTGATTTTATCAAAAGCAGCTTGGCAATCGTCGTTTCATTCGACTACCTGATCTTTCTTCAAGAGTTTGAAAATTGGCTCACAGGTAGAAGTCAGATGAGAGATGAATCTGGCAATATAGTTCAAGCGCCCCAAGAACCCTCTAACCTCCTTTTCAGTACGGGGAGCAGGCATCTCTTGTATTGCTTTTACTTTTGCTGGATCGACCTCAATGCCTTTGTTGCTTACAATGAATCCTAGAAGTTTACCAGACCTAACTCCAAAAGTGCACTTACTTGGATTCAGTCTGAGTTTGTATTCTTTCAACCTGGCAAACAGCTTTTCTAGATGTTCAAGGTGCTCTTCCTCTGTTTGTGACCGAGCTATCATATTGTCTACGTAAACTTCAATCTCATGATGTATCATATCATGAAACAAAGCTACCATGGCGCGTTGATAAGTTGCCCCTACGTTCTTCAGTCCGAACGGCATCACCTTGTAACAGAAAGTGCCCCATTGTGTGACAAAAGTTGTTTTCTCCATATCCTCGGGGGCCATTTTGATTTTATTGTAGCCCGAGAATCCATCCATGAAGGAAAACACTGTGTGCTGAGCTGTATTGTCGATCAAAATGTCAATGTGTGGTAGCGGAAAATCATCTTTGGGGTTGGCCCTATTCAAATCCTGGTAGTCCACACACATCCTGACTTTGCCATCCTTCTTAGGTACTGGCACGATGTTAGCGACCCATTGAGGATAGGACGTAACAGCCAGAAAGCCAGCATCGAATTGCTTCATCACTTCTGCTTTGATCTTTTCAGACATGTCAGGCCTCATTCGGCGGACTTTTTGCTTGATCGGTGGACAATCCTCTCTTGTGGGGAGACGGTGAACCACGATGTCTGTGTCTAAACCCGGCATGTCCTCATAAGACCAAGCGAAGATTTCAACATACTCATTCAACAATTGTATCAGGCGTTCCTTGACACTTGGTTCCAGATTGGCACCCACTTGCACCTCCTTCCGGTCTTCCTCGGTCCCTAAGTTGACAGTTTCCAATGACTCTTCGTGCGGTAAGATGGCCCTTTCCTCTTGCTGTAGAAGTCTGGCTAGTTCCCCTGGTACTTCACAACCTTCGTCATCTTCATACTCGGCTTGATTGACCAGATATTCAGAGTTATTGAAGGATATAGCAGAATCGTCACCCATGGAATCCGGAGTGGATGGGTACCTGCATTTGTGAGTGTGGGTGTGTGTAAGGGATAGCCATCCTTAAACAAAAAATGCAAAAGGAAAGAAAATGAACACAAGCAGTTTATCAAATGAAAAACGTCCAATGAATCATTAAACATGGCATATGGATATGAAAAATAATCAAAACCCTTACAAATGGACCTACATGCCCCGGGCAAGGCATGAGGTGAAAAGATAGTGTACGGATTGTTTGAAAATAAATATTATAGACCAAATAGGAAATGTTTGACAGATAAATTATTGATGAATAAAAGTGATGGGGACAAAGTCTTTTGCCTCCCAGTTGCATAATCCTCCTTTGACAGTTGGGTAAATCCACTCTTCGATGTTGCTCTCTTTGTCTTCATCCTCTAAAGCGTTGATTCCGTAGGGAGAAATTTTGACTGGCGCTCTTTCAATCTTCGAACGGCGCATAGCTTTCTGGCCTGCGGTAGTGAACCCTAATCCAAATTTTTCTGTCTTATGTGGAATATCGGGCAACTGCTCCCATGCTGAATTCTTTCCCTCCTTTATTGCGGCCCTTGCGTCCTCCAGAGACGCCATCCTGGCCATCTGCCTTGGTACTTCAACTGCCAACTCTGCTACTGTTCTTTCAAGAAGGACTTCTTCGAAATGCTGAAAAGGCGTTTCAATGAACTGCCCTTCTACCTCCACATACCGGAAGGAGTTCAAGTGACTGATCATGTACTCCTCTTCGCCATGGACGGTTATAATCTTTCCCTTGACAGGATACTTCAACATCTGATGTAAGGAGGAGGTGACTGCCCCAGCATGGTGTATCCAAGTCCTACCCAGCAAGCAAGAGTATGACGGACGGATGTCCATCACATAGAAAGTAGATTTAAACACCTCAGTGCCTATCTTGATGGGAATTTCAACCTCCCCATGGACCATTCTCTTCGAACCATCGAAAGCTCTGACAACAATATCACTCGGTTTCAACTCTAACCCTTCACAATCTAGTCGGTCCAAGGCCTTCTTAGGCAGTACATTCAGCAACGAACCAGTGTCGACCAAGACATGTGCGAGAGTAGTTCCTCGGCACTCGACTGAAATGTGCAAAGCATCATTGTGGTTTCTACCTTTAGGAGTTAGGTCGGCATCAGAGAAACCTAATCCATTGTCCGCAGTAAGGCTGGCCACGCAATTTTGAAATTGATCTGCAGAGGTTTCCTGGGGCACATGGGCTGCCTTCAGGAATTTTATCAGAGCTTTAGCGTGCGCTTCCGAGCAAAGTAGTAGTGCCAGCATGGAGATCTTTGAGGGGGTTTGCCCCAGTTGTTCTACCACATCGTAATCACTCCTTTTGATTATTTTCAAGATCTCATCAATTTCTTTCTTGGAGGTTTCCGGAATGACCAAGGGTTGAGCCCTCGTCCTGACGAGCTCATCTTGGATTCCCTTACCTTTATCAGCAGCGGTAGGAGGGACAGTACTAGGAACAACAATATCTTCAATCAATGGGGTTCTAGCGGAGAGTTTTATTGGTGCAGGGATGACCTTGTCGGCAGATGAGGGTCCAAAGATTACTCTTGGAGGGGCAATCTCTGGAGAAAATATTCTCCCGCTCCGGGTGATTTTGCTCGTGCCTGCAATGTTTCCAATGCTAGCTTCTTCATCATCCGAACTTTCTTCAGTTATTTCGATTTGTTTAATACCATGGTAGTAGACGTCACCGCCATAGTTCCATGGTATTGACTTCTCAGAAACATAGGGGACAGGCCCTGGCATTGTTATCTTCAAAGGAACAGATTTCGTAGCTGGTGTAATCTTAACAGGCTTTCTGACGACCTTGGAAAGATTGGCGTGAATGGTTATGATTGAGACATCTTCAGTATGGGTTGGAACAGCAGAAACTTTTTCAAACAAAATTTGTCGACTATCCATTAGGCCTTGGATGCCTTTCTTCAGTAACGGACAATCAAACGGCAGAGAGTAACAACAATAGCAGTCTTCTTTACATCTCGGGAAGATCCCGGCCCTTAACAGATTCAACTTGATGGTTAGCAACGGAGTTATCAGATCATTGACATCAGCAACATACAAATCCTCTTCAATGGCATTGACATTTCGGCCGTGTTTCAGCATAGGAGCAGATATCACATTAGGCTTCTCCAGAGCGTCAAACTCCACTTCCTTCACCTCTATCAGGTCTTGGATTTTATGCTTGAGTGCCCAACAATCATTGGTGTCATGCCCGACACTGTCAGAATGGTAGGCACATTTAGCATTAGGATGATAATGCGGAGAGGACGTATTCACATTTTTTTGTGCCTCTTTGATAGTGGCGAGATTCAATTTCAACAGATGGGGAAGCACTTGCGCTGGAGTCATATTAATGCGGGTGAACTGCCGTTGTGGCCGTTCCACCCGTTGCTGATTTGGTCTGGACTGGTTATAGCGAGGCTGCTCACTTGAAGGGTTTTGAATCATTACGGCCCCCACGGTCGACCGGCGCTCAGTCTTCCCTGCTCTTCTTTGGGAGTATACAACAGTCGTTTCCTTCTTAAAAGGCTTCTTCTCAACACTTGCAGCAACACTCTTCTAAATTTTTCCTGACTTGATGCCAGCCTCTATTCTTTCGCCTGTTAAGATCAGATCGGTAAACCCCGAGGAAGAGTTACCAATTAGATGATTGAAAAATGGCCCAGATAGGGTCCCTAGAAACATATCAACAAGTTCACGGTCGGTTAAAGGAGGCTGCACCCTGCCAGCCAAATCCCTCCATTTTTGTGCATATTCTTTGAATCCTTCGCCTGTTCCCAGTGACATACCTTGAAGTTGGGTACGCGTAGGAGCAAGGTCAGAATTGTACTGATATTGTTTGTAGAAGGCAGTGGCCAAGTCTTCCCAATTTCGGACGCCGGTTCCCTCTAGCTGATAAAACCACTCCAGTTGAGCCCCAGAAAGGCTGTCTTGAAAGAAATGGATCCAAAGGTTTTTATCTGCCGTATAGGGTTGGATCTTTCTTACGTAGGACCTGAGATGCATTTTTGGACAGGACAGCCCATCATACCTCACAAAAACTGGTACTTTGAACTTTGGGGGAATCACAATCCCGGCAACCAAACCCAAGTCTTCAAAATCCAAACCCGGTACTCTTTGTAGCTCCATGGCGGCCAGCCTGTCTTCTAAACCTTTGTATTTATCATCAGCTGGAGGGAATTGTTGATCAGAGTAGTCTTCATCCTCTTCGACCTCCTCTTCTTCCACATTGGACTCAGAAGGTACCGCAGCCCCACCTCCTTTACTGGTTCCTTCATCTGAAGTAGGAGGAAATTCAAGCACTCTCCTGGCCTCTCCGTCAAATCTTCTCCCTAAAGTAGCCACCCCGAGTCTCTTTTTCTTCTTTTTCACTGGGTCTTTGTTCCCCAGCAAGGTCTTGAGATCCTCCTGGCCCTTAGCCAAGGTCGTCAGGAGTTGCTGGAACTATGCATTTTGAGCTTGCAGGTCTTTGACTGTTTGCTCGAGATCCATCCTACTGAAATAAACAGCAGACAGATAAGGAAACCTGGTGTGAGACCTGCTTATGCACATGATGAATGGTATGCTTATGTATGCAATGCATTCAAGGATTTAGAACATTCAAAATTGTTGTAGACAAAAGGGAACGCACGTCATATTAATAAGAAGAAATTTGTTAGTACATAAATGCCCCATGGGCCAAATATTACAAAAACAACTTCTCAAGGTAAAAAGACGTTGCGCATCCTCTTTGGTGCGATGTAGGTGTTGAGGGCCTCTTGCTCATGGAGTCGGCGGGTAAGCTCTAGAACCTTCTTCTCGCTAGCGTAGAAGCTGGCTTCAAAAGTGTTTCGTTCCTCCTTGAGCTGAATCCAACTCTTCTGCATTTCTTCCCACGATGTAGGCATGTCTGGATGTAGGATGGTGTAGGGAACCTCTCCTTCCATGACGGGCTCTTTAATCACAGGGAGAACATGAGGATAAGGCATCATCAGACTCTAGGCTCGGGCTCGTACCCACTTGAGATAAGGCTTAAGAGGGATGGAGTTCTTGTGTCCCAGTGTCTTGCTATTAACCTTGTTGGGCATCCTCCAAGCTCTGATGAATCTTTGGCGAAGTCCTTGCGCATCGTTTTCGAAGTCAAAAACTAGGTCAGGAATCAACATGTCGTGAGGGCCATCCCTCCGTGCATATCCAAATTGCCTCAAAGCTAGGCAAGGGTTGTAGGTAATGCCCCCTCTAATGCCAAGTAATGGGACATTAGGGAACTCTCCACAACGATCGACGATGATGACATTTTCTCTGGACCGAGAACACCAATGTACATCAGAGTGAGTAAGAGTCATCAACCGTTGGGACCACCTTGAGCCTTGGTCATTCTTCAAGACAGATTGTGGAGGGTGTGAAATAAACCACCTTGCAAGGAGAGGAGTACAGCACATGACAACACCCCTCTTTCTCATTGTTCGTGTGTAAAATGAGTGAAGAATGTCCCCAAGCAATGTTGGTATTGGATTTCTGGACAAGAAGATTTTGACGGCGTTGACATCTACCAATTGGTCAGAATTTGGGAACAAGACCAACCCATAGATAAGGAGTGCCACAATTTCTTCAAAGGCTTGTAGGTCCAATGAATTCCAACACTCTTATGCTTTCTCAAACAAGAATTTTGCTAAGAATCCTTTGACGCCGCTTCTGGTTTCCCAATTCCCCTTGATGTCGGATGGTAGTAGATGTAATGCTCGAGCAACATCTTCCGACTTTGGTTCCTTTTCCGTACCGTTGAAGGGTAGTTGATTAAGGATAGGGATTCTTAGGAGTTGAGAAAACTCCTCCAAAGTGGGCACCAACTGGTAATCAGGGAAAGTGAAACAGTGGTGAAGAGGGTCAAAGAACTGGAATAGCACTTTCATCATGTCTTCTTCAATGTTGGTGTTGACTAAGCTGAGCAGTCTACCATGTCTTTCACTGAAGGATGAGCTTTCCGGAATTCTTGAGGTGAGCTCTTTGAGTTGAGGAGATATTCTCACAAGGTTGACTTGGATGGTTTTTCTGCGAGGAATTTCCATGACCTACAAAACAAGAACAAAGATGAAGATCCAAACCCTTGAAATGGTTAGTGAATGCATATGATGCTTTATGATGTTTATGATGTATGCACAAAACATATGTACAAGCAAATCACACCAAACCCTAGTTTCAGGCTTGCATGGGGTTTCATAGGTAAGTACCCTCTTGAGTGTAGTTGGCTTAAAAAACCTGTCCTATAAATAGTAACCGGGTTCTAAGGAGCTCAATATCACTGGATTGTTTTCATTGTTCATTGTTTTGGTTTAGCCACTTAACTAGCGACCAAAATATTCCAAGAAAACAACCCTCAATGAGTGTAGTATCGAGTATCTACCAACTTTGGACTGCACCAAAGCCGGTCATCTCATTACCCCTAATGTAAGGCCAAGATGGTCAAGTAAGGTTCTAGGTCATTAGTGCTTAGTGACATCACTCAGCGGCCCCGTACTCTCCTTGATTGAACTCAAGGGTTATCGGTACTCACAAATATGTCGCACTAATATAGCTATTGCTTCGACCGTGTCGGTATACCCCGCACAGTTTCCACAACGTATTGCTATCTATGAATGTTTCCCAAAATCCGGGTGTAGGATTGCAAACCCAAACAAGAGAGCCAAAATGTAAAGCAATCAAAACAAACAATTAATCATGCAAAAGGGTGATCTAAGCCCTAAGGTTACTCCACTTTTAATTTTGTCCCCAGCAGAGTCGCCAGTTCTGTGATACAGTGGGAGAACTGACTATGGTTTTGCGTTTGTTTGAATCCAAATGAATCTTGGTGAGAAAGTGGGGCAAAGTTAGGAAAAAATTAGGGTTTTTCATAACTTAGAAAAATTCTAAGTTATGAAAAATCTTCATTTCAAACCCTAATTTGCAATTTTGGATTTCTTGATGAACAAGTTTCATGATTTGGCATGTTTTGATGAAAAATGAATCTTGACACTTGATTTTGACCAAAAAGTCAAAGTTTGACTTTTCAGTATACAGTCAAAATTGATCAATTGACTGGGAAATTCAACTGTCAATCTTGTGCATTTGGGATCTTTTGAACTTGTTGAGCATGTCAAGACAATTCCATGTGGTCCTTGAGTCCATATGTGAGCTTGGTTTGCCATTGGCTAGGTCAAACAGTCAAAAATTGCCTTTGTGTAATCAAAACCCTAAAAATGACCATTTTACCCTTTTGGTGATCTGATCAAATTTCTTGTGGAATTGTGATCCAAACTTGACCAAATGGTCCATGTGAGTTTATAATGTTGATGTGGGTCAATTTTCATGAGATTTGACTGTCAATTGGCCACAGTTGACTTTTTCCCCAATACAGTTGATTTCTAGGTCAACTGTTCAATTGACTGGGCAAAATTTGGAATCAAGACTTGACACTTGGTATGGATAAACTTGGGAGTCCAATATGAAGCATGAAAGTCATCTTAGGCATTTTTGGTCACAACATCTTTGTGCAAACACAAACCCTAATTTGGGTCAACAGTGCAAGGAGAAGTCTTGAGCAGATGAAACCCTAACTGGATCTTGAGCTTCAAGGGTTTTGTGATGAGAAATCATATGAGAAAAAGGGAGGGCAAATTTTGGGGTACAACAAACACCATCATTTTATTTAAAGTCGTTTTCTCAGTACAAATTTATTTTAATTGCTTTCATATTCTCTTTCGTTTCCAGTCAAGCTTTTAACAAATTTATTGTACTTTCCTTTTTAAACGTTGTCTTTACATTCTTATAAACATCCAGATCATTTATTTTAAGTTATATTTAGGATTCATAGTCAAACTTTAACATCTAAGTATAATCATAATTACATAGAAAAATCCTGTTATTGTTCATATAATGCCAAACTTTGAGTCAAATTGTAAAAACACTAAGACACATGTCTTAGGATCAATCTAGTCGATCATGTAAGTTACCAAAACATAGAGTTTAGAAGACTAGCGGTTGTTTGTCAGAAATCACTGGTAAAAAGCAGGTAATCCAGAGTGAAGGTTGTTTACCTTTAATGGTTCGAGTCGGTATCGTCGCTCTGATACGTAACACTTAGGGGGATAAATGTTTGTTGCTTCATTGTTGATTTTACTTTCGTTGCTGAATTTTAAGTTATTTTCATTAAGTACTTGTTGTTTTGAAGTTGTTTTCAGTTGGACAAAGATGTTATGTCATTTGAGTTGAAAATTGTGATTCTGCTGCTTAATTATAAAAGTTGTTTTGTCTTCAAAGACTAAACAAGTTGTTATCGATTCGTCCGGATTTTATGTGTTATGTATTTGTTTTACATGTGATTAACTGGAGTGTTTTAAGTAGTAAGTGTATCATCCTATTTGTATGTCAAAATTTTGTAACTCTGATTTTATAAAATCCGTTGGATAGAAATTGGGTGTTACATTAGTGGTATCAGAGCAGGTTGGTCCGTTCGGCCAAGTTGTCGAGTCATAGTTTTGTCTAATAATCGAGTATTGTTAACTTGGGTTCTAACTGTTGTTTATGTTAAAGTGATAAGTTGAGATGGCTGGAAGGAATGACGTTGCACTTGCTGCTGCTTTGGAAGCAATGACGCGTGCTATGGAGAATCAGCCGAACACTGACGGGATTGCTGGATCTCGTAGCTTGGCGACCTTCTAGAGGGAGAATCTGCCCATCTTCAAGGGTAAGTATGATTCTGACGGAGTGTTGGATTGGTTGAAAGAGATTGAGAGAAACTTCTGTGTGATGGAATTCACTCCAGCACAAAAGGTTCGATATGGTACTCATATGCTAGCAGTTGAGGTTGATGACTGGTGGCTAGAGACTTGTCAAAAATTGGAGGTTGCGGGTGAAAATATCACTTGGGATGTGTTCCGTAGGGAATTTTTGAGGAAGTATTTCCCTAAAGACATTCATGGTAAGAAGAAAATTGAGTTTCTTGAGCTGAAGCAAGGAAGTTTGTAGGTTACTAAATATGCTGCAAAGTTTGTTGAGTTGGCTAATTTTTACCCGCACTACAACGAGGCAAATGTTATGTTTTCAAAGTGCATCAAGTTTGAGAGAGGGTTGCGCCGAGAGGTCAAGAAGGAAGTTGGATACCAGAAGATTCGTGTCTTTTCTAATTTGATTGATAGTTGGAGGATTTATGAAGAGGATAACAATGCTCACTATAAGATTATCAATGATAAGAGGGGTAAGCACCAACAAAACCGTGGTAAACCATATGATGCCCCAACTGGTAAAGGTAAACAGAAAGTTGCTCAGGGTCAGAGAACTAGTGGGGGAGATGCTCCTGCTGGTGTGGTTTGTTTCAAATGTGGAAAACCTGGTCATAAGAGTAATGTGTGTACTGCTGAGGTGAAGAGGTGTTTCCGCTGTGGTAAGACTGGACATGCTATATCTGAGTGCAAGAATAAAGAGATAACTTGCTTCAATTATGGTGAAGAAGGACACATTGGTAGTCAGTGTCAGAAACCAAAGAATGTGCAAACTAGTGGAAAAGTGTTCGCTTTGGCTGAGAATCAGACGGCTAATGAGGACAAACTCATCAGAGGTACATGTTTCATTAATAGTATTCATTTAATTACTATTATTGTACTTGTGCTACACATTTCTCTATTGCTGCTGATTGTGTTGAAAGATTAGGTCTTATGTTGTCTTCTATGAATGGAGAGATGATCGTTGATACTCCAGCCAAGGGATCGGTGACTACTTCTTTTGTGTATTTAAAGTGTCTGTTGTTGATCTTCAACATAGACTTTGTCGTTGATTTAGTTTGTTTACCTTTAAGTAGGTTAGATGTGATCTTAGGTATGAACTGGTTAGAGCATAACTATCTTCATATTAACTGTTATAACAAGTCTGTGAGGTTTTCTACTCCTGAAGAAGAGGAAGATGGTTTGTTATCTGCTAAACAGTTGCGGCAGTTGATGCAAGATGAGGCTCTGATGTTCTCATTAATGGCGTCGCTATCTGTCAAGAATCAAGCTATAATTGAGGAATTGAAAGTGGTGCATGAATCTCCTAAAGTTTTCCCTGATGAAATTCCTGATGTACCGCCAGAGAGAGAAGTCGATTTTGCTATTGATCTTATACCCGGTACTAGACCTGTTTCTATGGCACCATACGGGATGTCTGTATCTGAATTGTCAGAATTAAAGAAGCAATTGGAAGAGTTAATCAGAAAGAAATTTGTAAGACCAAGTGCATCACCGTGGGGAGCTCCAGTGTTTCTAGTAAAGAAGAAAGATGGAAGTATGAAACTTTGTGTTGATTATAGACAATTGAATAAAGTGACAATTAAGAACAAGTATTCGCTTCTGAGAATAGATGACTTGATGGATCAATTGGTGGGTGCTCGAGTGTTTAGTAAGATTGATTTGAGGTCGCGTTATCATCAGATTAAAGTGGAGGATGAAGATATCCAGAAGACGGCTTTTAGAATGCGTTATGGACATTATGAGTATTCGGTGATACCTTTCGGTGTTACTAATGCACCGAGAGTATTCATGGAATACATGAACCGTATATTTCATACTTATTTGGATTGGTTTGTAGTGGTGTTCATTGATGACATTTTTATTTACTCTAAATCGGAAGAAGAGCATGCAGAACACTTAAGAATAGTATTGCAAGTTTTGAAAGAGAAGAATTTGTATGCAAAGTTGTCTAAGTGTGAATTTTGGTTAAATGAGATTAGTTTTCTTGGTCATGTTATCTCAGGTAGTGGCATTATTGTAGATCCATCTAAAGTAGATGTTGTGTTGCAGTGGGAAAATCCAAAGTCGGTGTTGTACCCCAAAATTTGCCCTCCCATATTCATCAAGAAATTGCCAAGTCAAGGTCACAAAATTCCCCCAGGGTTGTGCAGCTCAACTGTCTCCTATACAGTCAAAACTAGGGTTTGTGTTCTGATCAAGAAAATGAAGTTTTCAAAGACCCAATCAAGTCTCATATGCTTACAAAGATGGTCAAGTATCCTCATGTCAAGTTTCAAGGCATTCAGCTCAAAATTGCACAGTCAAAACCCTAGATTGCACTACAGTCAACTGTAGGGGCAAAATGGTCATTTGACAGTCAAAAGTTCAAATTTTTGGTCAATATATCATTTTGAAGCCACAAACATCATTTGATCAATGCTTGATCATGATTCTCAAAATTTGGCTCAGAAATCATCAAAGATGCAAAAGTTGCTATATTTGGACAGCTGAAAAAGTCAACTGAAATTGACCAGGGCATAACTTTCACATGGATTATCAGAAAAATTCCACCCAAAGCTCATTTTGAAGAGAAAGACATTTCCTACAACTCATCTTCATATTCCAAGTCCAAGAAATGCTCTCACAAAAAGTTATCAATTTCAACATTATAGGTCATTTTCAAAAGTCAACAAAAAGTGACTTTAAGTCAAAGGCCATAACTTGAGATTGGTAAATCAAAATGACATGGGACCAAAGGCATTGGTTAAAGGACTCAAAGACCTTTCCAAAATGTCCAAGAACATGTGAAAAGCTTAAAAATTGAGCAAGTTGTGCCTTGTGGAAGTTGGGAAATTTTTGGAAATTTTGAAAGGTCAACATTGATGCAAAAGGCCTAAAAATGCAAATGGGCCCATTTTTTTTCCAAGTTTCTTCATGCCAAGCCTATGCACGACCATTAGGCCCAAAGGGAAGTATTTTCATATTTTTAAATTATTTATTTGAATTTATATTAATTTATATTCATTTAAATCATTTTAATACATGAAAAATATAAACCTAACCTAAAAAAAAATCTTTTTATGCACATTCCAAGGTCAATATTTCGTGCACTTCTTAATTAGGCAAATTTTGATGAGAATTGATCAGATTTGAACCAAAATGCACATGGAAAAGATTGGAAAAGATATTAAAAAAATCAAATATTGCAAACAATGAATTCATGAGATTTTGTTGGTTTTTGTTGACCTAGAAGCCTCACTATATGATCAGGAACACAACCCTAAGCCAAAGAGACTGCAAGCTGCGCCCCAAGAAGCCATTGCATATTGAAATTTTTCACAAAAACTCAAACACTGAAAATCAGTTTCAAGCTCGATTCAAACCCCAATTCTTATCCTATCATCATCCTGAGACATTACTGAACGATTCTTAATCAACATCAACCATCAAAACGCCTTGAATTGGTATCAAGAAGCCGGACTGTACCTTGAAATTTTTGAAATCGCACAGCATGATTCCATCATCTTTTTGCATTTTTCTTTGTTGATTCATGTTCATATTGATGTTTCTGAGCTAACCACTACGTTTAATTACATTATTTCGCTATATATAAGATTCCACCATTAACAGATTCTAGGGTTCCAAGGTTTCAAAATTGGGGCTTTGTGCAAGGCGTAAAATTAGATCCCCAAACTGGTACAGGCTAATTTGTCATGTCAAGACGAAACGAATCCAAGCCTCGCGATCAATTTATAGGCATCATAGCCCTATTCGCTATTTTCCCATAGCATGCTTAAAGCAACGCGTTAAAACCGTTGCTATTGTGTTTTATATTTTCAGGTACGCGAAGAAGAAGAAGTCGTGGCAGCCAGTGATACGTCCGTTTGAAGTTTCGCGCGTTTTAACCATCATGTATTGGTTTTGATTTTTGTTGTTATTTAACCATAATATATTAAATGAAACGCGCTTGGCTCAGTGGTAACACGTTGTGCATATGACCTCAAAGACCTGGGTTCAAGTCCCAGGTCTGGCAAAATTCCATGTTATTTTTCAAAATAAGATCCTATGTTATGCTAACATTCAGGTACATCATGTCTTCTCATCATCAAGCCACACACGTGTCCCAGACAACCAAATCAAAGGCATGGATTCCAGGAGCGCAATGAACATCAGTCAACGCATGATACACAAGCCAAAAAGTCAAACAAATGGCATGCTTATTGGGCCAGAATTCCCAGGCCTGAACCTCCTAAATTGGGGCTACACCCCACCCTGGTTTGCATTTTTTTATATTTTTCTTCTTACTTTTATTTTTGTTGTTTTATTTATTTTATTGCCTTAATTTAATTAATTTATTTTTCTACAAAATATAAAAACATTCAAAAATCAGAAAAGGCCAAAAAATAATAAATATTAATATTATAATTATTTTTAAACAAATGCTTGTAAATATTTAGTTTAATTAGGTTATAGTTTTAATCTTTTTAATAAAAATCCAAAAAATAGAATTTAGGTTTAATAACTTTTATTTTCTTTTTTTATTTTTTTATTTTTCCCTTTTTTTCAGAATAATAATATTTATTTATTTATTTTTTATAATTAAATTGTACATAAATAAATTAGGGTTTAATGTAGATTATATTTTAATTCTTTCGTAATAAATAAAAATATTAGAATTAGGGTTTGCCGTTTAATTTAATTTCAATTAACTCCTTTTTCTCATTAAATCTAAAAAACACCAAAATACCATTTTCATTTAATTTTAATTTTTAAATTCCTTATTAAATTTAAATTATTTGCCAAAGGGTCCAACGCCCTAGTTTTGTTTTAATTCCTTTATTTCGTGCATTTATTTTATAATCGTTTGTATAATTATGTAAATCTCCCAAAGCCATGTAACTTTACTTTTCGCACTTTTATTTACTTCGCATTATTTACTTTTCCGTCAAATCGGGTTCTGGAAATTTAGGCGATGTGGACCCGCGCCATTTGTAATAGTCGTAGATTTATTTTTCGCAAACTTTATAACTGTTAACAAATATGCATGCAAGAATGAATGGACAAATTAAAATCAAGCGTAGATCACAACAAACATGACAAGACAAATAACTGAAACATGACACACAATTCGCACACACCACCCCTAGGGTACGCCTCACTGTTGCCTTTCGAAAGGTGATCGTCGAGTAGAGGATGTCTTAGTAAGTCCTCATGATCCGGGAACCTGGCATGAGGGTAGCTTCTAAGGTGTCTTCCCATTGCTCTGGTGATCACCATGTCCCTACAAACTCGAATTGACCCGAACACCTCCAACGGTGGTGCTACCTACCTCTCAATGGTGGGATGGCACTACTTTAAAGGACATTTACACAGACGAATTCCTTAGGGTAGGTAGGTTCTCAAGGATACTTGCTCTCTTCAAAACAAATCAAAATCTTTTCGCACCGACACTTTTCAAAAGCTTTCAAAGCAAATTTTTCAAACACTCTGACGTACGAGTCGATCTGAAATTTTTCAAAGAAACTTTTAAACCCACATTGAAAAGCAAGCAAACAATTTCGAAAACACAAATGAGCAAGTATCTAAGAGCCCATGGATAACCATGGATAGAAAGGGTGCTAACACCTTCCCTTTCTATAACCTACCTCCCGAACCGAGAGCAATCTCTTATAAGGAATTTTTCTGTGCTTTTGTCCTTTCCATTTGGAGAAAATAAAAGACGGTGGCGACTCTTGCTTACCGCGACATTTCGCGAACCAGCGTTAAACAGTCAGTTCCAGATCCACCGATCACCAGAACTGGTGACTCTGCTGGGGACCCTTTATAAAGTGGGGTGTACCTTAGGGCTAAGTCATAACTGTGTTTTCACTTGTATTGTTTTGCTTGCTTTACTATTGTGGGTTGCATTGGAGATACATAGATCCTAACCCGGATCTGGGGAGACCCTGTTTAGGTAGCATAAGCTGTGAGGGACCTGTCCGGCGTAGACCGACACAGGTGAAGCAGTGGCTACGTTGGTTTGGCACCTTAGTCTGTATCGATATCCCTTGTGTCGCAACGAGGAGAATATGGGTCTTCTAAGGAGTCATTAAGCACCAACAACCTTAGAACCTTAATTGACACAACTTGGCCTTTAGAACAGTAGCAGTATGCTACGCCCATTGAGGCTAAACTCTCGTGATGGTTCCGGCCGCAAGAAAAGATTTGCGATGCTGGAGTTATGACCGATTGAGGGTAGTCAATGATATTGGGATCCTCTAGGAACCCGGTTACTTTTGATTAGGACAGGTATGAACCAACAAACTGAAAGAGGGTAGTACCTAGACCTCATGCTGGCCTAAACTTTAGGGGCTTGCCTTGTGTGCCTTGTGTGCCTCACTATATTTGCCTTTGTATCTGTATGTGGTGTGCTTTATCATAACATCATAGCATCATGAGCATTGCATGCATCCTGCATAAGAACTGACCATTTCAAAGACAAGAGGGTTTCATCTTTGCTCTGTTTTGTAGGACATTATGATGCCTGTGCGAAGGAATACTATCCGGTTCAACTTTGTTCGTTCACCTGAGTTGCTTGATGAATTGGTTAGCATAATTCCAAACACCACTTCCTTCATTCAGAGGCATGGTTCTCTTCTCAGTTTAGTCACTGCAAAGCGGGATCAACAGTTGATGAGTGTTCTGACCCAATTCTATGACTCTCAGTACCAGTGCTTCACCTTTCAAGACTTCCAGCTGGTCTCTACCCTGGAAGAGTTCTCTAATCTGCTTGGTATCCCTATCTTGGATCAGACTCCCTTTACTGGTTGGGAAAAGACCCTCAGGCTTGAGGATATTGCTGCAGCTCTTCCTTTGACCCATCAAGAGGTAACAGACAACTGGGTAACTAGAAGCGGAGTTAAGGGTTTCTTGGCCAAGTTTCTGATTGGTAAAGCTAACAGCTTCTGGAATGACTTGGACTTTAGGGCATATGAGGATACCTTGGCTCTCCTAATCTATGGGTTAGTCCTGTTTCCTAATCCTGACAACTTCATCAATGTCACTTCCATTAGGATCTTTATGTCTCAGAATCCTGTGCCCACTCTCTTGGGTGACATCTTGCAACAACTTCATGCCCGCACTACCCGAAGACGAGGAACCCTATGGTGTTGTATCCCTTTGTTGGTGAGGTGGTTTATTTCGCACCTCCCTAAGTTCGTACTGAAGAACCAAGAAGGAAGAGGTTGGGCTCACAGGTTAATGTCTCTCACCGATAAAGACATCATTTGGACTTGCAGAGGTTTGGATGAGATAGCTATTATTGATCGATGCGGGGAGTACCCTAATGTTCCTCTGATTGGTACTCAAGGAGGGATCTCTTACAATCCATGTCTAGCACTCCGTCAGTTTGGAAGAGCAAGAAGAACAGGCCCCCATGAGATGTTGGTGCCTCACATCAGTTTCGAGTTTCAGGTGGATAGTGACGAGCTACGTCGCAGGTTCATCAAGGCTTGGGAGAAGGTTCATAAAGCTGACCCACAAGAGCTAGGGCCAAAGACTTCTTTACCTATGGAAGCCTACTATAAATGGGTCCGCATCCGCGCTCAGAAGTTAGGTATGCCGTATGAAGCTGTCAGACCCGTCATTCTTGAGTGTCCTGACAAAGAGGGTGTTCCTCCGACTGTTCTTCCTCCTCAGGTACCTACTGATTATGAGACATTAAAGAGATCTTGGTCACAACTGCAAGAAGAACGGGATTCTTACCGGGAAAAGTTCAACGAGCAGGAATCAAAGATCCAGAAGCTGACAAAACAGTTGGAGAATGAAAGAGCTCTGAATGCCTACCTCCGTACTGAGAAGAGGAGACCATGGGATCAATGAGGAATGCTGAATGTGCCTTTACATTTTTTATTTCCTTTCCAGTTGTTTCATTTCATGTAAACGCCTAAGGGCAACTTGTTGAATAATCTCAGTTGCAAAGTTTAATCTAATAAAGTGTGTTCCTTTTTATTTACAAAGTTGATTCCCGATTGTCTTTGAAAACATAATTCATACGCATTTCATACATCATGTGCATAGCAGGTTTTTCCCCTTTTTCAGGTTGCTTACAGTTCTTCGCTGTTTATTTCAGCATCATGAATCCCGGATCTGAATCAACAGAGACATCAATCAAGGCTCTCCAGGCGCAGAATGCGCAGTTTCAAGAACTGATCATGGGTCTAGCTAAAGGCCAAGAAGAATTAAAGACTATGCTCCTGAAAAAGGAGAAGAAGAAAAAGAGAAGAACTGTTCTGTTCAACTCGGGCCGAAGGTTGGGTAATACTCTGCACCATGAAGAGGCTGGTTCTTCTGTTGGCAAGAGTCCTTCTCAGGCAGAAGTAAAGGTTCCTACTCCAGTGGTCTCCGACAACGAGACAGATTTTGATGAAGAGCAGTACCCTCCTGCAGATGACAGGTACAAACAACTGGAGGACAGGCTGAAGGCTATGGAGGTGCAACAGGCACCTGGGCTGGATTTCGGAGATCTGGGTTTGTCGACTGGTGTAATTATCCCGCACAAGTTCAAAGCTCCAACCTTTTCTAAGTATGACGGGGCGTCCTGTCCCAAGTTGCATTTGAGGTCCTATGTTCGAAAGATTCAGCCGTACTCTGCGGACAAGAACCTATGGATCCACTTCTTCCAGGAGAGTCTTTCAGGGACTCATCTCGAATGGTTCTATCAGCTGGATGGGACCAAAGTTCGTAACTGGGAGGAGCTGGCTACTGCTTTCTATAAGCAGTATCAGTATAATGCCGACCTTGCCCCTACACGTACTCAACTCCAGGGTATGTCGTTAGGTGCAAGTGAAGGTTTTAAAGAGTACGCGCAGAAGTGGAGAGACCTGGCTGGCAGGGTGCAGCCACCTTTGACTGATCGAGAGTTAGTGGACATGTTCTTGGGGACCCTGTCTGGGCCATTCTTCAACCATCTCATTGGGAATTCTTCTGCTGGTTTCACTGATTTGATCTTGACTGGAGAAAGGATTGAAGTTGGGCTGAAATCTGGGAAGATTGCAAAGGGGGCATCATCCTCTAGTTCAGAAAAGAAACCCTTCAAGAAGGAGTCTAGTGCCGTGTATGGCTCCAGGAAATCAGAAAGACCTGATCGCCGCCAATCTGTCAGCGCGGTAATGATCGCTAAGCCTGCTGCCGCTCCCCGGCCAAACAATCCTCAAAGGGCTGATAGACCCCGGAGAGAGTTTACCCGGTTAAGCATGACCCTATCGCAAATCCTGCCACAGTTGCTATCCACCAATTTGGTGACTGTCAAGGAGGCGCCCAAGTTCTCAAACACTACCTCTCCTAAGTACAACCCGAATGCCCGTTGTGCTTACCATTCAGATAGCCCGGGGCATGCCACTGATGACTGTTGGGCACTAAAGAACAAGCTGCAGGATCTCATCGATGCTAAGGAGGTCCAGTTTGAGGCATCTGACAAGCCTAATGTGGTGACAGCTCCCCTGCCTGCTCATGGAGTTAATGCTATTGGCGATGAAGAGGAAGTGGATGAAGCTGAGTTCGATAGCTGGATTTACCCGGCAACTGATGGCGGACCCAACAATTGGAGCGCAAAGGACAACCTCCCTGTTTCTTTGGTTACTAAGTAATAAATTTCTTTGTTTTTATATTTTGTAATAAACAATGATAAACTCTATGGCCCGGTGTCTTACCCGAGGCACCGTGGTTCTATTTGTGAGGGCATACAAACTGTCATTTTATACATCATGAATGAAAATCTTGGACGTACTTTTCGCATTACAAATATTGTGTTCCTTTTCTGTCTTTCTTTTCCTTTACATAATCTTCAAAAACAGCTGTATTTACACACACACTCACTCATACAGGTTCCAATCCACTCTGGATCTCACTGATAACAGCTCTGCTAATGCCAATTATGACTTCGAAAATCCGATCAACTTAGCCGAAGACGAAGGTGAAGATGATTGCGAAGTGCCTGGCGAGCTTGCAAGACTGTTACTTCAGGAAGAGAGGACGATTCAACCCCATGAAGAGCCAGTGGAAACCATAAACCTGGGTACTGAAGCAGACAGGAAAGAGGTAAAGATTGGTGCCAACCTAGAGCTCAGCGTGAAGCAACGGTTAACCAAGATGTTACACGACTATATGGAGATCTTTGCCTGGTCCTACGAAGACATGCCAGGGTTGGATACCGATATTGTTGTCCATCACTTGCCGACTAAGGAAGACTGCCCTCCAGTTAAACAAAAGGTCCGTCGGATGCGTCCAGAGATGTCCGAGAAGATTAAAGCCGAAGTCATGAAACAGTTTGATGTCGGGTTCCTTGCAGTGACTTCTTACCCTCAGTGGGTTGCTAACGTGGTGCCGGTACCTAAGAAGGACGGCAAGGTCAGAATGTGTGTCGACTACAGGGATCTAAACAGGGCCAGCCCCAAGGATGACTTCCCCTTACCTCACATTGATGTCCTCGTTGATAATACCGCCCAACACAAAGTATTCTCTTTCATGGATGGCTTTTCAGGCTACAATCAGATCAAGATGGCACCTGAAGACATGGAAAAGACTACGTTTATCACTCAGTGGGGCACTTTCTGTTACAAGGTCATGCCGTTCGGATTAAAGAATGCTGGGGCAACCTACCAGCGTGCCATGGTTGCCTTATTTCATGATATGATCCATCATGAGATCGAAGTGTATGTGGACGACATGATCGCTAGGTCCCAGACTGAGGAAGAGCATCTAGATCATCTACAGAAGTTGTTCGATCGTTTGAAACTATACAAGCTGAGATTGAACCCGAACAAGTGCACCTTCGGGGTAAGATCTGGGAAGTTGCTGGGCTTCGTGGTCAGTGATAAAGGTATTCAAGTGGACCCTGCTAAGGTCAAAGCTATTCAAGAGATGCCAGTTCCTAAAACAGAGAAGGAGGTCAGAGGCTTTTTAGGACGCCTGAATTACATTGCTCGATTCATCTCTCATCTGACTGCTACCTGTGAGCCAATCTTCAAGCTGCTGAAGAAGGATCAGGTAGTACGCTGGAACGATGAATGTCAGGCTGCTTTCGACAAAATCAAAGAGTATCTCCAAGAACCACCCATCCTTATGCCACCGGTTGAAGGGAGACCTCTGATCCTATATCTGACAGTACTTGACAACTCAATGGGGTGTGTGCTGGGGCAGCATGACGAGTCTGGCCGAAAAGAGCATGCCATTTATTACCTTGGCAAAAAGTTTACCGACTGTGAGACCCGATACTCACTGCTTGAGAAAACTTGCTGCGCTTTGGTATGGGCTGCTCGCCGGCTGAGACAGTATATGCTGACTCACACTACTTTGTTGATCTCAAAGATGGATCCGATAAAATACATATTCGAAAAGCCTGCTCTGTCTGGGAGAATTGCAAGATGGCAGATGATCTTGACGGAATACGACATTCAGTACACAACCCAGAAAGCCATCAAGGGAAGTGTATTGGCAGACCACTTAGCTCATCAAGCTGTAGACGACTATCAGTCTATGAACTTCGAGTTTCCGGATGAAAGCATCATGATTGTAACTGACTGTGAAGTACCTGGACCGGATGAAGGACCTGAACCAGGATCCTGATGGTCTATGCACTTTGACGGAGCTTCCAATGCTTTGGGAAATGGTATCGGCGCCATCATCATATCCCCTCAAGGTACTCATACTCCACTCACTGCCCGGCTGTGTTTCAACTGTACCAACAACATGGCGGAGTATGAGGCGTGTATCATGGGTCTTCAAGCTGCGATCGACCTAAGGATCAAATTTCTAAGTGTCTTCGGAGATTCCGCTCTTGTGATCAATCAGATCAAAGGAGAGTGGGATACGAAACATCCAAACTTGATCCCTTACAGAGAATGTGTGTTGACCATGATTCCCCACTTCACAAAGATAACCTTTGAGCACTTTCCAAGAGAAGAGAATCAGTTAGCGGACGCGTTAGCTACAATGTCTTCAATGTTCAAGGTTAAATGGGACAACGAAGCTCCCCGGATTATCATCTGGAAACTGGACGAACCGGCATACTGTTGTGATCTCGAAACTGAATTGGTAACTGAGAAGCCTTGGTACCACGAAGTGAAGAGATATCTGGAAGCTCAGGAATACCCTGAAGGTGCCTCTATCAACGATAAGAAATTCCTGAGGAGGTTCGCAGCCAAGTTCTTCCTAAGCAACGGCATTTTGTACAAGCGAAACCATGATTCAACCTTACTGCGTTGTGTGGATAAGACTGAAGCAGAACGGATCATGGAAGAGCTACATGAAGGGACTTTTGGTACGCATTCCAGTGGGCACACTATGGCTAAGAAAATCCTACGGGCAGGATACTACTGGTCCACAATGGAAGCTGATTGCTACCAACATTCTAGGACGTGCCACAAGTGCCAGATCTATGCGGATAAGGTGCACGTTCCTCCGGTTCCCCTGAATGTTCTGACTGCGCCGTGGCCGTTTGCAATGTGGGGCATAGACATGATCGGCGAGATAAAACCTACGGCATCCAATGGACATCGCTTTATCCTAGTGGCGATTGACTATTTTACGAAGTGGGTTGAAGCAGCATCCTATGCTACAGTAACCAAGACTGTTGTGGCACGGTTTATTCGGCACAATCTGATCTGTCGGTACGGCGTCCCTGAGCGAATTATTACAGACAACGGTACCAATCTGAACAATAAGATGATTGCTGAGCTTTGCGAACAGTTCAAGATACAGCACCACAATTCTTCTCCTTACAGACCGAAGATGAATGGGGCTGTAGAAGCAGCGAATAAGAACATCAAGAAGATCGTGCAGAAAATGACAGTGACGTACAAAGATTGGCACGAGATGTTACCGTTCGCTCTGCATGGGTATCGTACCTCAGCTAGGACGTCGACCGGGGCAACTCCCTTCTCTCTGGTTTATGGCATGGAGGCAGTCTTGCCGATCGAAGTGCAAATTCCCTCTCTCCGGATAATGAAGGATGCAAATCTGAACGAAGATGATTGGATCCAGACACGACTTGACCAACTCAATCTCATTGACAAAAAGAGACTTGCCGCTATCTGTCATGGTCAGACGTATCAAAAACGAATGATCAGGGCATTTAACAAAAAGGTCAGACCACAGGAATATCGAGTTGGGGATCTGGTAATCAAGAGAATCATCCTTCCTCAGAGTGATCCAAGGGGCAAATGGACCCCTACGTATGAAGGGCCATTTGTGGTTAAGCATGTGTTCTCAGGAGGAGCAATGATATTAACCAACATGGACGGTGACGACCTTCCTCACCCCGCCAATGCAGACATAGTTAAAAAATACTACGCATGAAAAAGACCCGCTAGGCTGACATGCCTAGACAAAAATTAGGGCTTCCCGTCGAACCAAAAGGGTTCGGGCAAAATGTAGGGATGAAAATGGAAAAATCTGTACACCCGGCAAGTCGAAAACCTGAAAAGGCGGCTTGGGCAAAAATGGGTATCCCGGTGGACTGAAAACCCGAAAGGGCGGTCCAGGCAAAAATTAGGGATAAAAGCGTAATACTATGTCTCATTGATCACTTTGCATCCAGAATCCGGTATCTGCATCAAGCTCAAACGGCATCGATCAGTCAGCTTCACCTTCAACCAAGGTCATCAAGTGATGAGACGCTCGGAGTTATAAAGGCAATAGCAGAGTTGAAACCCAGTGGATCATTCATATTTCACACAGCTGTTTTATTTTCTTTTGTACAAAACTTGTATAAACCCTTTTGATCGGCAACGTACCTCTTACTAGGACGTCAGCCTCTTGTATACAAAACGCCTATTTTCAGGCCATTCAAAATCAATACAAAATATATTTTCAGTTAAACGTGCCCAAGTGTTTTTCTTTTTCTGTTTTGTTTTGCGAAGAACGTCCAAGGTTCAATTTGTGATGTATGCATTGACAGTAATTTGCTAACTCATAAATATTTGCATACGAAACAAAGGAATTAATTGCAGGTAACACTAGAAACAGGGGCAATAAAGAGTTGTCTAAACAATCCAGTTGTTCTATCCTCCAAGGTACCAAGATAGGTTCAGCTAAAGAACATGATCAGTATACCTGAATTCCCCAGAGAGTGGTTCAACAAAACAATACATTCTCCTCCAAGTTATCATCAAGTATCAAAGGAAATTGAGTATCCTCCCGTAGATATCAAGTACTTCCCCAGCAGCAATATACAAGCATCCCCGGCAGTCCTGGTCTAAAGATTGTTCCCCGGCGGTATCTCAACATTCAAAGGAGTCACCTCCCCAGCATATCAAAACTCCCCAGAAGAGTCTAATCCAACTTCACCAGCAAAGTTGGAATTCATATCCCCAAGCAATAAGCATATCCCCAGTAGATTCTGGAAGCTTATCCCCTCGCAGAGCGCGAACGCATCGTCCGGCTTGATTTAAAGAGTTATTTCCTCAATAGGATATAACTGGGTTATCCTCAGCCAAAAGCCACGGAAAGAGCGTCGTCAACGAAGCCTTCTTACCCCCAGCGAAGTCTATCAACACTTCCAGCACAACAAGGATATCCCCAGCGGAATTCATCAAATCTCCCAGCATAACTCATCAACGGTATCCCCAGCGGAGTTATCTTCATCAACTCAGCAAAGCATCGCTATCCCCACAAAGTAGCACTCCCCAGCATGATCGCTAGAGTATCTTTTCTCCCGCAGAATTATTTCATTCCTCAACGGAGTTATCTCCGCCTACCGGTATTCTTGCAACGAATCATCCACAGCGGAAGCAAAATCTCTTCCTCAACATCAGCCCAGGATATGACTTCCCGGCACCCGTCAAGGATTTATTTTCCTAGACAAAAACATACATGAATCATCACATACATCATTATAGCATGCATGTACGCATCATATCATACAAATCGCATCCATATTGAGAACATCATTGCTTGATCCATATCGTGCATTGCATATAACTAACCTTTACCTTGCAGGAAAGATGCAGTTGAAATTCTCAAACATATTTCAAGGACTTCTCTAGTCCAGTTAAATCGACTCCAAACAGATTTTTCTGATAAAGACTCAGTAGAAATTCTCTTATGGTCCCCTCTCCAACGGCGAGTGAGGTGGTAATTCCTTCTTCAGATGTTCCCCTCTCCGGCATGAGCGTGAGGTGATATTCTCTTATGGTCCCCTCTCCAACGGCGAGTGAGGTGGTAATTCCTTCTTCAGATGTTTCCCTCTCCGGCATGAGCGTGAGGTGATATTCTCTTATGGTCCCCTCTCCAACGGCGAGTGAGGTGGTAATTCCTTCTTCAGATGTTCCCCTCTCCGGCATGAGCGTGAGGTGATATTCTCTTATGGTCCCCTCTCCAACGGCGAGTGAGGTGGTAATCCCTTCTTCAGATGTTTCCCTCTCCGGCATGAGCGTGAGGTGATATTCTCTTATGGTCCCCTCTCCAACGGCGAGTGAGGTGGTAATTCCTTTTTCAGATGTTCCCCTCTCCGGCATGAGCGTGAGGTGATATTCTCTTATGGTCCCCTCTCCAACGGCGAGTGAGGTGGTAATTCCTTTTTCAGATGTTCCCCTCTCCGGCATGAGCGTGAGGTGATATTCTCTTATGGTCCCCTCTCCAACAGCGAGTGAGGTGATATTTCCTTCCAGATTATAATTTCCTATAGTTCCCTCTCCAACGGTGAGTGAGGTGACTCCCTTTGAGATTATAATGTCCTTCGGTTCTCTTCCTGACACTACGAAGATGGTAATTCTCACCAAGATTTTCTCAACGAGCGTTGTTGAGGTTGAAATCATTCAGGATTCTCTTACCATCCATGCTAAGGCAGTAACCATCCCTGGTTCATTCATCAACGTTTGAAGCTCCAGACCCAGCTCCTGTAACCAGTCAGGACATATCTATATCAAGCATCTAAAATCAGCTCCTGCGACGTGTCAGGTACTCATTTTTCTGTTTTGCAGGTATGCAGGTTCTCGCTAAGGAATCTCCTACGCGATCAACGTCCAGATGGCATCTATAAGCCCATCATCCTATCCAAGCAACATCCAAATGGCATCTATAAGCCCATTCCCTCATCAGCATTGCTACTATGTGAGCGCAAATTTCTGGGCACTCTAGTGTCCAATCATCTTCTACCCTCGGATTACGAAAGGCATGTCAGCCAATCTGCATCCTCAGGTCTAAGAAGATTGAACAGGGGCAACTGTTGTACCCCAAAATTTGCCCTCCCATATTCATCAAGAAATTGCCAAGTCAAGGTCACAAAATTCCCCCAGGGTTGTGCAGCTCAACTGTCTCCTATACAGTCAAAACTAGGGTTTGTGTTCTGATCAAGAAAATGAAGTTTTCAAAGACCCAATCAAGTCTCATATGCTTACAAAGATGGTCAAGTATCCTCATGTCAAGTTTCAAGGCATTCAGCTCAAAATTGCACAGTCAAAACCCTAGATTGCACTACAGTCAACTGTAGGGGCAAAATGGTCATTTGACAGTCAAAAGTTCAAATTTTTGGTCAATATATCATTTTGAAGCCACAAACATCATTTGATCAATGCTTGATCATGATTCTCAAAATTTGGCTCAGAAATCATCAAAGATGCAAAAGTTGCTATATTTGGACAGCTGAAAAAGTCAACTGAAATTGACCAGGGCATAACTTTCACATGGATTATCAGAAAAATTCCATCCAAAGCTCATTTTGAAGAGAAAGACATTTCCTACAACTCATCTTCATATTCCAAGTCCAAGAAATGCTCTCACAAAAAGTTATCAATTTCAACATTATAGGTCATTTTCAAAAGTCAACAAAAAGTGACTTTAAGTCAAAGGCCATAACTTGAGATTGGTAAATCAAAATGACATGGGACCAAAGGCATTGGTTAAAGGACTCAAAGACCTTTCCAAAATGTCCAAGAACATGTGAAAAGCTTAAAAATTGAGCAAGTTGTGCCTTGTGGAAGTTGGGAAATTTTTGGAAATTTTGAAAGGTCAACATTGATGCAAAAGGCCTAAAAATGCAAATGGGCCCATTTTTTTCCAAGTTTCTTCATGCCAAGCCTATGCACGACCATTAGGCCCAAAGGGAAGTATTTTCATATTTTTAAATTATTTATTTGAATTTATATTAATTTATATTCATTTAAATCATTTTAATACATGAAAAATATAAACCTAACCTAAAAAAAAATCTTTTTATGCACATTCCAAGGTCAATATTTCGTGCACTTCTTAATTAGGCAAATTTTGATGAGAATTGATCAGATTTGAACCAAAATGCACATGGAAAAGATTGGAAAAGATATTAAAAAAATCAAATATTGCAAACAATGAATTCATGAGATTTTGTTGGTTTTTGTTGACCTAGAAGCCTCACTATATGATCAGGAACACAACCCTAAGCCAAAGAGACTGCAAGCTGCGCCCCAAGAAGCCATTGCATATTGAAATTTTTCACAAAAACTCAAACACTGAAAACCAGTTTCAAGCTCGATTCAAACCCCAATTCTTATCCTATCATCATCCTGAGACATTACTGAACGATTCTTAATCAACATCAACCATCAAAACGCCTTGAATTGGTATCAAGAAGCCGGACTGTACCTTGAAATTTTTGAAATCGCACAGCATGATTCCATCATCTTTTTGCATTTTTCTTTGTTGATTCATGTTCATATTGATGTTTCTGAGCTAACCACTACGTTTAATTACATTATTTCGCTATATATAAGATTCCACCATTAACAGATTCTAGGGTTCCAAGGTTTCAAAATTGGGGCTTTGTGCAAGGCGTAAAATTAGATCCCCAAACTGGTACAGGCTAATTTGTCATGTCAAGACGAAACGAATCCAAGCCTCGCGATCAATTTATAGGCATCATAGCCCTATTCGCTATTTTCCCATAGCATGCTTAAAGCAACGCGTTAAAACCGTTGCTATTGTGTTTTATATTTTCAGGTACGCGAAGAAGAAGAAGTCGTGGCAGCCAGTGATACGTCCGTTTGAAGTTTCGCGCGTTTTAACCATCATGTATTGGTTTTGATTTTTGTTGTTATTTAACCATAATATATTAAATGAAACGCGCTTGGCTCAGTGGTAACACGTTGTGCATATGACCTCAAAGACCTGGGTTCAAGTCCCAGGTCTGGCAAAATTCCATGTTATTTTTCAAAATAAGATCCTATGTTATGCTAACATTCAGGTACATCATGTCTTCTCATCATCAAGCCACACACGTGTCCCAGACAACCAAATCAAAGGCATGGATTCCAGGAGCGCAATGAACATCAGTCAACGCATGATACACAAGCCAAAAAGTCAAACAAATGGCATGCTTATTGGGCCAGAATTCCCAGGCCTGAACCTCCTAAATTGGGGCTACACCCCACCCTGGTTTGCATTTTTTTATATTTTTCTTCTTACTTTTATTTTTGTTGTTTTATTTATTTTATTGCCTTAATTTAATTAATTTATTTTTCTACAAAATATAAAAACATTCAAAAATCAGAAAAGGCCAAAAAATAATAAATATTAATATTATAATTATTTTTAAACAAATGCTTGTAAATATTTAGTTTAATTAGGTTATAGTTTTAATCTTTTTAATAAAAATCCAAAAAATAGAATTTAGGTTTAATAACTTTTATTTTCTTTTTTTATTTTTTTATTTTTCCCTTTTTTTCAGAATAATAATATTTATTTATTTATTTTTTATAATTAAATTGTACATAAATAAATTAGGGTTTAATGTAGATTATATTTTAATTCTTTCGTAATAAATAAAAATATTAGAATTAGGGTTTGCCGTTTAATTTAATTTCAATTAACTCCTTTTTCTCATTAAATCTAAAAAACACCAAAATACCATTTTCATTTAATTTTAATTTTTAAATTCCTTATTAAATTTAAATTATTTGCCAAAGGGTCCAACGCCCTAGTTTTGTTTTAATTCCTTTATTTCGTGCATTTATTTTATAATCGTTTGTATAATTATGTAAATCTCCCAAAGCCATGTAACTTTACTTTTCGCACTTTTATTTACTTCGCATTATTTACTTTTCCGTCAAATCGGGTTCTGGAAATTTAGGCGATGTGGACCCGCGCCATTTGTAATAGTCGTAGATTTATTTTTCGCAAACTTTATAACTGTTAACAAATATGCATGCAAGAATGAATGGACAAATTAAAATCAAGCGTAGATCACAACAAACATGACAAGACAAATAACTGAAACATGACACACAATTCGCACACACCACCCCTAGGGTACGCCTCACTGTTGCCTTTCGAAAGGTGATCGTCGAGTAGAGGATGTCTTAGTAAGTCCTCATGATCCGGGAACCTGGCATGAGGGTAGCTTCTAAGGTGTCTTCCCATTGCTCTGGTGATCACCATGTCCCTACAAACTCGAATTGACCCGAACACCTCCAACGGTGGTGCTACCTACCTCTCAATGGTGGGATGGCACTACTTTAAAGGACATTTACACAGACGAATTCCTTAGGGTAGGTAGGTTCTCAAGGATACTTGCTCTCTTCAAAACAAATCAAAATCTTTTCGCACCGACACTTTTCAAAAGCTTTCAAAGCAAATTTTTCAAACACTCTGACGTACGAGTCGATCTGAAATTTTTCAAAGAAACTTTTAAACCCACATTGAAAAGCAAGCAAACAATTTCGAAAACACAAATGAGCAAGTATCTAAGAGCCCATGGATAACCATGGATAGAAAGGGTGCTAACACCTTCCCTTTCTATAACCTACCTCCCGAACCGAGAGCAATCTCTTATAAGGAATTTTTCTGTGCTTTTGTCCTTTCCATTTGGAGAAAATAAAAGACGGTGGCGACTCTTGCTTACCGCGACATTTCGCGAACCAGCGTTAAACAGTCAGTTCCAGATCCACCGATCACCAGAACTGGTGACTCTGCTGGGGACCCTTTATAAAGTGGGGTGTACCTTAGGGCTAAGTCATAACTGTGTTTTCACTTGTATTGTTTTGCTTGCTTTACTATTGTGGGTTGCATTGGAGATACATAGATCCTAACCCGGATCTGGGGAGACCCTGTTTAGGTAGCATAAGCTGTGAGGGACCTGTCCGGCGTAGACCGACACAGGTGAAGCAGTGGCTACGTTGGTGTGGCACCTTAGTCTGTACCGATATCCCTTGTGTCGCAACGAGGAGAATATGGGTCTTCTAAGGAGTCATTAAGCACCAACAACCTTAGAACCTTAATTGACACAACTTGGCCTTTAGAACAGTAGCAGTATGCTACGCCCATTGAGGCTAAACTCTCGTGATGGTTCCGGCCGCAAGAAAAGATTTGCGATGCTGGAGTTATGACCGATTGAGGGTAGTCAATGATATTGGGATCCTCTAGGAACCCGGTTACTTTTGATTAGGACAGGTATGAACCAACAAACTGAAAGAGGGTAGTACCTAGACCTCATGCTGGCCTAAACTTTAGGGGCTTGCCTTGTGTGCCTTGTGTGCCTCACTATATTTGCCTTTGTATCTGTATGTGGTGTGCTTTATCATAACATCATAGCATCATGAGCATTACATGCATCCTGCATAAGAACTGACCATTTCAAAGACAAGAGGGTTTCATCTTTGCTCTGTTTTGTAGGACATTATGATGCCTGTGCGAAGGAATACTATCCGGTTCAACTTTGTTCGTTCACCTGAGTTGCTTGATGAATTGGTTAGCATAATTCCAAACACCACTTCCTTCATTCAGAGGCATGGTTCTCTTCTCAGTTTAGTCACTGCAAAGCGGGATCAACAGTTGATGAGTGTTCTGACCCAATTCTATGACTCTCAGTACCAGTGCTTCACCTTTCAAGACTTCCAGCTGGTCTCTACCCTGGAAGAGTTCTCTAATCTGCTTGGTATCCCTATCTTGGATCAGACTCCCTTTACTGGTTGGGAAAAGACCCTCAGGCTTGAGGATATTGCTGCAGCTCTTCCTTTGACCCATCAAGAGGTAACAGACAACTGGGTAACTAGAAGCGGAGTTAAGGGTTTCTTGGCCAAGTTTCTGATTGGTAAAGCTAACAGCTTCTGGAATGACTTGGACTTTAGGGCATATGAGGATACCTTGGCTCTCCTAATCTATGGGTTAGTCCTGTTTCCTAATCCTGACAACTTCATCAATGTCACTTCCATTAGGATCTTTATGTCTCAGAATCCTGTGCCCACTCTCTTGGGTGACATCTTGCAACAACTTCATGCCCGCACTACCCGAAGACGAGGAACCCTATGGTGTTGTATCCCTTTGTTGGTGAGGTGGTTTATTTCGCACCTCCCTAAGTTCGTACTGAAGAACCAAGAAGGAAGAGGTTGGGCTCACAGGTTAATGTCTCTCACCGATAAAGACATCATTTGGACTTGCAGAGGTTTGGATGAGATAGCTATTATTGATCGATGCGGGGAGTACCCTAATGTTCCTCTGATTGGTACTCAAGGAGGGATCTCTTACAATCCATGTCTAGCACTCCGTCAGTTTGGAAGAGCAAGAAGAACAGGCCCCCATGAGATGTTGGTGCCTCACATCAGTTTCGAGTTTCAGGTGGATAGTGACGAGCTACGTCGCAGGTTCATCAAGGCTTGGGAGAAGGTTCATAAAGCTGACCCACAAGAGCTAGGGCCAAAGACTTCTTTACCTATGGAAGCCTACTATAAATGGGTCCGCATCCGCGCTCAGAAGTTAGGTATGCCGTATGAAGCTGTCAGACCCGTCATTCTTGAGTGTCCTGACAAAGAGGGTGTTCCTCCGACTGTTCTTCCTCCTCAGGTACCTACTGATTATGAGACATTAAAGAGATCTTGGTCACAACTGCAAGAAGAACGGGATTCTTACCGGGAAAAGTTCAACGAGCAGGAATCAAAGATCCAGAAGCTGACAAAACAGTTGGAGAATGAAAGAGCTCTGAATGCCTACCTCCGTACTGAGAAGAGGAGACCATGGGATCAATGAGGAATGCTGAATGTGCCTTTACATTTTTTATTTCCTTTCCAGTTGTTTCATTTCATGTAAACGCCTAAGGGCAACTTGTTGAATAATCTCAGTTGCAAAGTTTAATCTAATAAAGTGTGTTCCTTTCTATTTACAAAGTTGATTCCCGATTGTCTTTGAAAACATAATTCATACGCATTTCATACATCATGTGCATAGCAGGTTTTTCCCCTTTTTCAGGTTGCTTACAGTTCTTCGCTGTTTATTTTAGCATCATGAATCCCGGATCTGAATCAACAGAGACATCAATCAAGGCTCTCCAGGCGCAGAATGCGCAGTTTCAAGAACTGATCATGGGTCTAGCTAAAGGCCAAGAAGAATTAAAGACTATGCTCCTGAAAAAGGAGAAGAAGAAAAAGAGAAGAACTGTTCTGTTCAACTCGGGCCGAAGGTTGGGTAATACTCTGCACCATGAAGAGGCTGGTTCTTCTGTTGGCAAGAGTCCTTCTCAGGCAGAAGTAAAGGTTCCTACTCCAGTGGTCTCCGACAACGAGACAGATTTTGATGAAGAGCAGTACCCTCCTGCAGATGACAGGTACAAACAACTGGAGGACAGGCTGAAGGCTATGGAGGTGCAACAGGCACCTGGGCTGGATTTCGGAGATCTGGGTTTGTCGACTGGTGTAATTATCCCGCACAAGTTCAAAGCTCCAACCTTTTCTAAGTATGACGGGGCGTCCTGTCCCAAGTTGCATTTGAGGTCCTATGTTCGAAAGATTCAGCCGTACTCTGCGGACAAGAACCTATGGATCCACTTCTTCCAGGAGAGTCTTTCAGGGACTCATCTCGAATGGTTCTATCAGCTGGATGGGACCAAAGTTCGTAACTGGGAGGAGCTGGCTACTGCTTTCTATAAGCAGTATCAGTATAATGCCGACCTTGCCCCTACACGTACTCAACTCCAGGGTATGTCGTTAGGTGCAAGTGAAGGTTTTAAAGAGTACGCGCAGAAGTGGAGAGACCTGGCTGGCAGGGTGCAGCCACCTTTGACTGATCGAGAGTTAGTGGACATGTTCTTGGGGACCCTGTCTGGGCCATTCTTCAACCATCTCATTGGGAATTCTTCTGCTGGTTTCACTGATTTGATCTTGACTGGAGAAAGGATTGAAGCTGGGCTGAAATCTGGGAAGATTGCAAAGGGGGCATCATCCTCTAGTTCAGAAAAGAAACCCTTCAAGAAGGAGTCTAGTGCCGTGTATGGCTCCAGGAAATCAGAAAGACCTGATCGCCGCCAATCTGTCAGCGCGGTAATGATCGCTAAGCCTGCTGCCGCTCCCCGGCCAAACAATCCTCAAAGGGCTGATAGACCCCGGAGAGAGTTTACCCGGTTAAGCATGACCCTATCGCAAATCCTGCCACAGTTGCTATCCACCAATTTGGTGACTGTCAAGGAGGCGCCCAAGTTCTCAAACACTACCTCTCCTAAGTACAACCCGAATGCCCGTTGTGCTTACCATTCAGATAGCCCGGGGCATGCCACTGATGACTGTTGGGCACTAAAGAACAAGCTGCAGGATCTCATCGATGCTAAGGAGGTCCAGTTTGAGGCATCTGACAAGCCTAATGTGGTGACAGCTCCCCTGCCTGCTCATGGAGTTAATGCTATTGGCGATGAAGAGGAAGTGGATGAAGCTGAGTTCGATAGCTGGATTTACCCGGCAACTGATGGCGGACCCAACAATTGGAGCGCAAAGGACAACCTCCCTGTTTCTTTGGTTACTAAGTAATAAATTTCTTTGTTTTTATATTTTGTAATAAACAATGATAAACTCTATGGCCCGGTGTCTTACCCGAGGCACCGTGGTTCTATTTGTGAGGGCATACAAACTGTCATTTTATACATCATGAATGAAAATCTTGGACGTACTTTTCGCATTACAAATATTGTGTTCCTTTTCTGTCTTTCTTTTCCTTTACATAATCTTCAAAAACAGCTGTATTTACACACACACTCACTCATACAGGTTCCAATCCACTCTGGATCTCACTGATAACAGCTCTGCTAATGCCAATTATGACTTCGAAAATCCGATCAACTTAGCCGAAGACGAAGGTGAAGATGATTGCGAAGTGCCTGGCGAGCTTGCAAGACTGTTACTTCAGGAAGAGAGGACGATTCAACCCCATGAAGAGCCAGTGGAAACCATAAACCTGGGTACTGAAGCAGACAGGAAAGAGGTAAAGATTGGTGCCAACCTAGAGCTCAGCGTGAAGCAACGGTTAACCAAGATGTTACACGACTATATGGAGATCTTTGCCTGGTCCTACGAAGACATGCCAGGGTTGGATACCGATATTGTTGTCCATCACTTGCCGACTAAGGAAGACTGCCCTCCAGTTAAACAAAAGGTCCGTCGGATGCGTCCAGAGATGTCCGAGAAGATTAAAGCCGAAGTCATGAAACAGTTTGATGCCGGGTTCCTTGCAGTGACTTCTTACCCTCAGTGGGTTGCTAACGTGGTGCCGGTACCTAAGAAGGACGGCAAGGTCAGAATGTGTGTCGACTACAGGGATCTAAACAGGGCCAGCCCCAAGGATGACTTCCCCTTACCTCACATTGATGTCCTTGTTGATAATACCGCCCAACACAAAGTATTCTCTTTCATGGATGGCTTTTCAGGCTACAATCAGATCAAGATGGCACCTGAAGACATGGAAAAGACTACGTTTATCACTCAGTGGGGCACTTTCTGTTACAAGGTCATGCCGTTCGGATTAAAGAATGCTGGGGCAACCTACCAGCGTGCCATGGTTGCCTTATTTCATGATATGATCCATCATGAGATCGAAGTGTATGTGGACGACATGATCGCTAGGTCCCAGACTGAGGAAGAGCATCTAGATCATCTACAGAAGTTGTTCGATCGTTTGAAACTATACAAGCTGAGATTGAACCCGAACAAGTGCACCTTCGGGGTAAGATCTGGGAAGTTGCTGGGCTTCGTGGTCAGTGATAAAGGTATTCAAGTGGACCCTGCTAAGGTCAAAGCTATTCAAGAGATGCCAGTTCCTAAAACAGAGAAGGAGGTCAGAGGCTTTTTAGGACGCCTGAATTACATTGCTCGATTCATCTCTCATCTGACTGCTACCTGTGAGCCAATCTTCAAGCTGCTGAAGAAGGATCAGGTAGTACGCTGGAACGATGAATGTCAGGCTGCTTTCGACAAAATCAAAGAGTATCTCCAAGAACCACCCATCCTTATGCCACCGGTTGAAGGGAGACCTCTGATCCTATATCTGACAGTACTTGACAACTCAATGGGGTGTGTGTTGGGGCAGCATGACGAGTCTGGCCGAAAAGAGCATGCCATTTATTACCTTGGCAAAAAGTTTACCGACTGTGAGACCCGATACTCACTGCTTGAGAAAACTTGCTGCGCTTTGGTATGGGCTGCTCGCCGGCTGAGACAGTATATGCTGACTCACACTACTTTGTTGATCTCAAAGATGGATCCGATAAAATACATATTCGAAAAGCCTGCTCTGTCTGGGAGAATTGCAAGATGGCAGATGATCTTGACGGAATACGACATTCAGTACACAACCCAGAAAGCCATCAAGGGAAGTGTATTGGCAGACCACTTAGCTCATCAAGCTGTAGACGACTATCAGTCTATGAACTTCGAGTTTCCGGATGAAAGCATCATGATTGTAACTTACTGTGAAGTACCTGGACCGGATGAAGGACCTGAACCAGGATCCCGATGGTCTATGCACTTTGACGGAGCTTCCAATGCTTTGGGAAATGGTATCGGCGCCATCATCATATCCCCTCAAGGTACTCATACTCCACTCACTGCCCGGCTGTGTTTCAACTGTACCAACAACATGGCGGAGTATGAGGCGTGTATCATGGGTCTTCAAGCTGCGATCGACCTAAGGATCAAATTTCTAAGTGTCTTCGGAGATTCCGCTCTTGTGATCAATCAGATCAAAGGAGAGTGGGATACGAAACATCCAAACTTGATCCCTTACAGAGAATGTGTGTTGACCATGATTCCCCACTTCACAAAGATAACCTTTGAGCACTTTCCAAGAGAAGAGAATCAGTTAGCGGACGCGTTAGCTACAATGTCTTCAATGTTCAAGGTTAAATGGGACAACGAAGCTCCCCGGATTATCATCTGGAAACTGGACGAACCGGCATACTGTTGTGATCTCGAAACTGAATTGGTAACTGAGAAGCCTTGGTACCACGAAGTGAAGAGATATCTGGAAGCTCAGGAATACCCTGAAGGTGCCTCTATCAACGATAAGAAATTCCTGAGGAGGTTCGCAGCCAAGTTCTTCCTAAGCAACGGCATTTTGTACAAGCGAAACCATGATTCAACCTTACTGCGTTGTGTGGATAAGACTGAAGCAGAACGGATCATGGAAGAGCTACATGAAGGGACTTTTGGTACGCATTCCAGTGGGCACACTATGGCTAAGAAAATCCTACGGGCAGGATACTACTGGTCCACAATGGAAGCTGATTGCTACCAACATTCTAGGACGTGCCACAAGTGCCAGATCTATGCGGATAAGGTGCACGTTCCTCCGGTTCCCCTGAATGTTCTGACTGCGCCGTGGCCGTTTGCAATGTGGGGCATAGACATGATCGGCGAGATAAAACCTACGGCATCCAATGGACATCGCTTTATCCTAGTGGCGATTGACTATTTTACGAAGTGGGTTGAAGCAGCATCCTATGCTACAGTAACCAAGACTGTTGTGGCACGGTTTATTCGGCACAATCTGATCTGTCGGTACGGCGTCCCTGAGCGAATTATTACAGACAACGGTACCAATCTGAACAATAAGATGATTGCTGAGCTTTGCGAACAGTTCAAGATACAGCACCACAATTCTTCTCCTTACAGACCGAAGATGAATGGGGCTGTAGAAGCAGCGAATAAGAACATCAAGAAGATCGTGCAGAAAATGACAGTGACGTACAAAGATTGGCACGAGATGTTACCGTTCGCTCTGCATGGGTATCGTACCTCAGCTAGGACGTCGACCGGGGCAACTCCCTTCTCTCTGGTTTATGGCATGGAGGCAGTCTTGCCGATCGAAGTGCAAATTCCCTCTCTCCGGATAATGAAGGATGCAAATCTGAACGAAGATGATTGGATCCAGACACGACTTGACCAACTCAATCTCATTGACAAAAAGAGACTTGCCGCTATCTGTCATGGTCAGACGTATCAAAAACGAATGATCAGGGCATTTAACAAAAAGGTCAGACCACAGGAATATCGAGTTGGGGATCTGGTAATCAAGAGAATCATCCTTCCTCAGAGTGATCCAAGGGGCAAATGGACCCCTACGTATGAAGGGCCATTTGTGGTTAAGCATGTGTTCTCAGGAGGAGCAATGATATTAACCAACATGGACGGTGACGACCTTCCTCACCCCGCCAATGCAGACATAGTTAAAAAATACTACGCATGAAAAAGACCCGCTAGGCTGACATGCCTAGACAAAAATTAGGGCTTCCCGTCGAACCAAAAGGGTTCGGGCAAAATGTAGGGATGAAAATGGAAAAATCTGTACACCCGGCAAGTCGAAAACCTGAAAAGGCGGCTTGGGCAAAAATGGGTATCCCGGTGGACTGAAAACCCGAAAGGGCGGTCCAGGCAAAAATTAGGGATAAAAGCGTAATACTATGTCTCATTGATCACTTTGCATCCAGAATCCGGTATCTGCATCAAGCTCAAACGGCATCGATCAGTCAGCTTCACCTTCAACCAAGGTCATCAAGTGATGAGACGCTCGGAGTTATAAAGGCAATAGCAGAGTTGAAACCCAGTGGATCATTCATATTTCACACAGCTGTTTTATTTTCTTTTGTACAAAACTTGTATAAACCCTTTTGATCGGTAACGTACCTCTTACTAGGACGTCAGCCTCTTGTATACAAAACGCCTATTTTCAGGCCATTCAAAATCAATACAAAATATATTTTCAGTTAAACGTGCCCAAGTGTTTTTCTTTTTCTGTTTTGTTTTGCGAAGAACGTCCAAGGTTCAATTTGTGATGTATGCATTGACAGTAATTTGCTAACTCATAAATATTTGCATACGAAACAAAGGAATTAATTGCAGGTAACACTAGAAACAGGGGCAATAAAGAGTTGTCTAAACAATCCAGTTGTTCTATCCTCCAAGGTACCAAGATAGGTTCAGCTAAAGAACATGATCAGTATACCTGAATTCCCCAGAGAGTGGTTCAACAAAACAATACATTCTCCTCCAAGTTATCATCAAGTATCAAAGGAAATTGAGTATCCTCCCGTAGATATCAAGTACTTCCCCAGCAGCAATATACAAGCATCCCCGGCAGTCCTGGTCTAAAGATTGTTCCCCGGCGGTATCTCAACATTCAAAGGAGTCACCTCCCCAGCATATCAAAACTCCCTAGAAGAGTCCAATCCAGCTTCACCAGCAAAGTTGGAATTCATATCCCCAAGCAATAAGCATATCCCCAGTAGATTCTGGAAGCTTATCCCCTCGCAGAGCGCGAACGCATCGTCCGGCTTGATTTAAAGAGTTATTTCCTCAATAGGATATAACTGGGTTATCCTCAGCCAAAAGCCACGGAAAGAGCGTCGTCAACGAAGCCTTCTTACCCCCAGCGAAGTCTATCAACACTTCCAGCACAACAAGGATATCCCCAGCGGAATTCATCAAATCTCCCAGCATAACTCATCAACGGTATCCCCAGCGGAGTTATCTTCATCAACTCAGCAAAGCATCGCTATCCCCACAAAGTAGCACTCCCCAGCATGATCGCTAGAGTATCTTTTCTCCCGCAGAATTATTTCATTCCTCAACGGAGTTATCTCCGCCTACCGGTATTCTTGCAACGAATCATCCACAGCGGAAGCAAAATCTCTTCCTCAACATCAGCCCAGGATATGACTTCCCGGCACCCGTCAAGGATTTATTTTCCTAGACAAAAACATACATGAATCATCACATACATCATTATAGCATGCATGTACGCATCATATCATACAAATCGCATCCATATTGAGAACATCATTGCTTGATCCATATCGTGCATTGCATATAACTAACCTTTACCTTGCAGGAAAGATGCAGTTGAAATTCTCAAACATATTTCAAGGACTTCTCTAGTCCAGTTAAATCGACTCCAAACAGATTTTTCTGATAAAGACTCAGTAGAAATTCTCTTATGGTCCCCTCTCCAACGGCGAGTGAGGTGGTAATTCCTTCTTCAGATGTTCCCCTCTCCGGCATGAGCGTGAGGTGATATTCTCTTATGGTCCCCTCTCCAACGGCGAGTGAGGTGGTAATTCCTTCTTCAGATGTTTCCCTCTCCGGCATGAGCGTGAGGTGATATTCTCTTATGGTCCCCTCTCCAACGGCGAGTGAGGTGGTAATTCCTTCTTCAGATGTTCCCCTCTCCGGCATGAGCGTGAGGTGATATTCTCTTATGGTCCCCTCTCCAACGGCGAGTGAGGTGGTAATCCCTTCTTCAGATGTTTCCCTCTCCGGCATGAGCGTGAGGTGATATTCTCTTATGGTCCCCTCTCCAACGGCGAGTGAGGTGGTAATTCCTTTTTCAGATGTTCCCCTCTCCGACATGAGCGTGAGGTGATATTCTCTTATGGTCCCCTCTCCAACGGCGAGTGAGGTGGTAATTCCTTTTTCAGATGTTCCCCTCTCCGGCATGAGCGTGAGGTGATATTCTCTTATGGTCCCCTCTCCAACAGCGAGTGAGGTGATATTTCCTTCCAGATTATAATTTCCTATAGTTCCCTCTCCAACGGTGAGTGAGGTGACTCCCTTTGAGATTATAATGTCCTTCGGTTCTCTTCCTGACACTACGAAGATGGTAATTCTCACCAAGATTTTCTCAACGAGCGTTGTTGAGGTTGAAATCATTCAGGATTCTCTTACCATCCATGCTAAGGCAGTAACCATCCCTGGTTCATTCATCAACGTTTGAAGCTCCAGACCCAGCTCCTGTAACCAGTCAGGACATATCTATATCAAGCATCTAAAATCAGCTCCTGCGACGTGTCAGGTACTCATTTTTCTGTTTTGCAGGTATGCAGGTTCTCGCTAAGGAATCTCCTACGCGATCAACGTCCAGATGGCATCTATAAGCCCATCATCCTATCCAAGCAACATCCAAATGGCATCTATAAGCCCATTCCCTCATCAGCATTGCTACTATGTGAGCGCAAATTTCTGGGCACTCTAGTGTCCAATCATCTTCTACCCTCGGATTACGAAAGGCATGTCAGCCAATCTGCATCCTCAGGTCTAAGAAGATTGAACAGGGGCAACTGTTGTACCCCAAAATTTGCCCTCCCATATTCATCAAGAAATTGCCAAGTCAAGGTCACAAAATTCCCCCAGGGTTGTGCAGCTCAACTGTCTCCTATACAGTCAAAACTAGGGTTTATGTTCTGATCAAGAAAATGAAGTTTTCAAAGACCCAATCAAGTCTCATATGCTTACAAAGATGGTCAAGTATCCTCATGTCAAGTTTCAAGGCATTCAGCTCAAAATTGCACAGTCAAAACCCTAGATTGCACTACAGTCAACTGTAGGGGCAAAATGGTCATTTGACAGTCAAAAGTTCAAATTTTTGGTCAATATATCATTTTGAAGCCACAAACATCATTTGATCAATGCTTGATCATGATTCTCAAAATTTGGCTCAGAAATCATCAAAGATGCAAAAGTTGTTATATTTGGACAGCTGAAAAAGTCAACTGAAATTGACCAGAGCATAACTTTCACATGGATTATCAGAAAAATTCCATCCAAAGCTCATTTTGAAGAGAAAGACATTTCCTACAACTCATCTTCATATTCCAAGTCCAAGAAATGCTCTCACAAAAAGTTATCAATTTCAACATTATAGGTCATTTTCAAAAGTCAACAAAAAGTGACTTTAAGTCAAAGGCCATAACTTGAGATTGGTAAATCAAAATGACATGGGACCAAAGGCATTGGTTAAAGGACTCAAAGACCTTTCCAAAATGTCCAAGAACATGTGAAAATCTTAAAAATTGAGCAAGTTGTGCCTTGTGGAAGTTGGGAAATTTTTGGAAATTTTGAAAGGTCAACATTGATGCAAAAGGCCTAAAAATGCAAATGGGCCCATTTTTTTCCAAGTTTCTTCATGCCAAGCCTATGCACGACCATTAGGCCCAAAGGGAAGTATTTTCATATTTTTAAATTATTTATTTGAATTTATATTAATTTATATTCATTTAAATCATTTTAATACATGAAAAATATAAACCTAACCTAAAAAAAAATCTTTTTATGCACATTCCAAGGTCAATATTTCGTGCACTTCTTAATTAGGCAAGTTTTGATGAGAATTGATCAGATTTGAACCAAAATGCACATGGAAAAGATTGGAAAAGATATTAAAAAAATCAAATATTGCAAACAATGAATTCATGAGATTTTGTTGGTTTTTGTTGACCTAGAAGCCTCACTATATGATCAGGAACACAACCCTAAGCCAAAGAGACTGCAAGCTGCGCCCCAAGAAGCCATTGCATATTGAAATTTTTCACAAAAACTCAAACACTGAAAACCAGTTTCAAGCTCGATTCAAACCCCAATTCTTATCCTATCATCATCCTGAGACATTACTGAACGATTCTTAATCAACATCAACCATCAAAACGCCTTGAATTGGTATCAAGAAGCCGGACTGTACCTTGAAATTTTTGAAATCGCACAGCATGATTCCATCATCTTTTTGCATTTTTCTTTGTTGATTCATGTTCATATTGATGTTTCTGAGCTAACCACTACGTTTAATTACATTATTTCGCTATATATAAGATTCCACCATTAACAGATTCTAGGGTTCCAAGGTTTCAAAATTGGGGCTTTGTGCAAGGCGTAAAATTAGATCCCCAAACTGGTACAGGCTAATTTGTCATGTCAAGACGAAACGAATCCAAGCCTCGCGATCAATTTATAGGCATCATAGCCCTATTCGCTATTTTCCCATAGCATGCTTAAAGCAACGTGTTAAAACCGTTGCTATTGTGTTTTATATTTTCAGGTACGCGAAGAAGAAGAAGTCGTGGCAGCCAGTGATACGTCCGTTTGAAGTTTCGCGCGTTTTAACCATCATGTATTGGTTTTGATTTTTGTTGTTATTTAACCATAATATATTAAATGAAACGCGCTTGGCTCAGTGGTAACACGTTGTGCATATGACCTCAAAGACCTGGGTTCAAGTCCCAGGTCTGGCAAAATTCCATGTTATTTTTCAAAATAAGATCCTATGCTATGCTAACATTCAGGTACATCATGTCTTCTCATCATCAAGCCACACACGTGTCCCAGACAACCAAATCAAAGGCATGGATTCCAGGAGCGCAATGAACATCAGTCAACGCATGATACACAAGCCAAAAAGTCAAACAAATGGCATGCTTATTGGGCCAGAATTCCCAGGCCTGAACCTCCTAAATTGGGGCTACACCCCACCCTGGTTTGCATTTTTTTATATTTTTCTTCTTACTTTTATTTTTGTTGTTTTATTTATTTTATTGCCTTAATTTAATTAATTTATTTTTCTACAAAATATAAAAACATTCAAAAATCAGAAAAGGCCAAAAAATAATAAATATTAATATTATAATTATTTTTAAACAAATGCTTGTAAATATTTAGTTTAATTAGGTTATAGTTTTAATCTTTTTAATAAAAATCCAAAAAATAGAATTTAGGTTTAATAACTTTTATTTTCTTTTTTTATTTTTTTATTTTTCCCTTTTTTTCAGAATAATAATATTTATTTATTTATTTTTTATAATTAAATTGTACATAAATAAATTAGGGTTTAATGTAGATTATATTTTAATTCTTTCGTAATAAATAAAAATATTAGAATTAGGGTTTGCCGTTTAATTTAATTTCAATTAACTCCTTTTTCTCATTAAATCTAAAAAACACCAAAATACCATTTTCATTTAATTTTAATTTTTAAATTCCTTATTAAATTTAAATTATTTGCCAAAGGGTCCAACGCCCTAGTTTTGTTTTAATTCCTTTATTTCGTGCATTTATTTTATAATCGTTTGTATAATTATGTAAATCTCCCAAAGCCATGTAACTTTACTTTTCGCACTTTTATTTACTTCGCATTATTTACTTTTCCGTCAAATCGGGTTCTGGAAATTTAGGCGATGTGGACCCGCGCCATTTGTAATAGTCGTAGATTTATTTTTCGCAAACTTTATAACTGTTAACAAATATGCATGCAAGAATGAATGGACAAATTAAAATCAAGCGTAGATCACAACAAACATGACAAGACAAATAACTGAAACATGACACACAATTCGCACACACCACCCCTAGGGTACGCCTCACTGTTGCCTTTCGAAAGGTGATCGTCGAGTAGAGGATGTCTTAGTAAGTCCTCATGATCCGGGAACCTGGCATGAGGGTAGCTTCTAAGGTGTCTTCCCATTGCTCTGGTGATCACCATGTCCCTACAAACTCGAATTGACCCGAACACCTCCAACGGTGGTGCTACCTACCTCTCAATGGTGGGATGGCACTACTTTAAAGGACATTTACACAGACGAATTCCTTAGGGTAGGTAGGTTCTCAAGGATACTTGCTCTCTTCAAAACAAATCAAAATCTTTTCGCACCGACACTTTTCAAAAGCTTTCAAAGCAAATTTTTCAAACACTCTGACGTACGAGTCGATCTGAAATTTTTCAAAGAAACTTTTAAACCCACATTGAAAAGCAAGCAAACAATTTCGAAAACACAAATGAGCAAGTATCTAAGAGCCCATGGATAACCATGGATAGAAAGGGTGCTAACACCTTCCCTTTCTATAACCTACCTCCCGAACCGAGAGCAATCTCTTATAAGGAATTTTTCTGTGCTTTTGTCCTTTCCATTTGGAGAAAATAAAAGACGGTGGCGACTCTTGCTTACCGCGACATTTCGCGAACCAGCGTTAAACAGTCAGTTCCAGATCCACCGATCACCAGTCGGCTACCGAGATTAGAAGCTTTTGGGGATTAGCTGGTTATTATAGAAGGTTTATCAAAGGTTTTTCTAAGTTGGAACTTTCGTTGACTAAGCTGACTTGTAAAGGTAAAGCGTTTGTGTGGGGTGTTCAGTGTGAAGAAATTTTTACAAAATTGAAGAAAAGATTGACGCCGACTCCGATTTTAACATTACCTAATCTAGGAGAACCTTTTATGGTATATTGTGATGCTTCTAAGATGGGTTTAAGAGGTGTGCTTATGCAGAATGAAAAGTTAGTTGCTTATGCGTCAAGGCAGTTGAGAACTCATGAAAAGAATTATCCTACATATGATTTAGAGCTTGTTGCAGTTGTTTTTATGCTGAAGATTTGGAGACACCACCTTTATGGTTCTAGATTTTAAGTATTTAGCGATCATAAGAGTTTAAAATATCTATTTGATCAGAAATAATTGAACATGAGACAACGAAGATGGTTAGAGTTGTTAAAGGATTACGATTTCGATTTGAATTATCATCCAGGAAAAGCGGATGTGGTGGCTGATGCATTAAGTCGATCGAATTTACATATGTCGCCAATGATGGTTAAAGAGTTGGAATTAATTGAACAATTCAGAGATATGAGCTTAGTTTGCAAAGTGACACCACAGATTGTTATGTTGGGAATGTTGAAAATTAACAATAAATTTATGGACAGTATCAAAGAAGCTCAAAAGTTAGATGTGAAATTGGTAGATTTAATGGTTGGGATCGATCAGTCTGAGAATACTGATTTTAAGTTATATGTGCAAGGTGTGTTGAGATTCTGTAATCGAATTTGCATTCCTGATGATGCAGAGATGAAGAAAGTGATTCTTGAGGAAAGTCATATAAGCAAGTTAAGCATTCATCCAGGAGCTACAAAAATGTATCAAGATTTGAAGAATTTGTTTTGGTGGCCTGAAATAAAGGGTGGTGTGGCTCGGTTTGTGTATGCATGTTTAATTTGTCAGAAGTCAAAAGTTGAACATTAGAAACCTGCAGGGCTGCTGCAACCGTTAGAAGTTCCATAATGGAAATGGGATAGCATTTCAATGGACTTTGTGACGGGGTTACCTAATATTCCAAGAGGACATGATACAATTTGTGTGATTGTTGATAGGCTTACAAAGTCGACTCATTTTATTCCTATTAACATCAGTTTTCCAATATCAAAGTTGGCGGAGATTTACACTAATGTAATTGTAAAGCTGCATGGTGTTCCTTTGTGTATTGTTTCGGATAGAGATCCAAGGTTTACTTCAGATTTTTGGAAAAGTTTGCAAGAGGCGTTGGGTTCTAAGTTGAGGTTGAGTTCGGCGTATCATCCTCAGACGGATGGTCAAACTGAAAGGACTATTCAGTCGTTAGAAGATCTGTTGAGAGCATGTGTTCTTGAACATGGAGGTTCGTAGGACATTTCTCTTCCATTAATAGAGTTCACTTATAATAACAGTTACCATTCTAGTATTAGAATGGCACCTTTTGAAGCGTTGTATGGTCGGAGATGTAGAACTCCTTTATGTTGGCATGAATCTGGAGAAAGTGTAGTACTTGGACCTGAAATTATTCGAGAGACTACTGAGAAGGTGAAGTTGATTCGAGAAAAGATGAAGACTTCCCAAAGTAAACAGATGAGTTATCATGACAATCGAAGGAAAGATTTAGAATTTAAAGCAGGTGACCACGTGTTTCTGAGAGTTACACCTGTGACCGGTGTTGGGCGAGCATTGAAGTCTAAGAAGCTTACTCCTCGTTTTATTGGTCCGTATCAGATTTCAGACAGAGTTGGGAATGTTGCTTATCTAGTGGCCTTACCGCCTAATCTTTCGAATTTGCATGATGTGTTCCATGTGTCATAATTCCGGAAGTATATTTCAGATCCATCTAATGTGATTCATATGGATGATGTGCAAGTACGGAATAATCTTACTATAGAGACGATGCCTGTACGAATCGCAGATCGTGAAATGAAGACTCTAAGAGGCAAGGAGATTGCTTTGGTGAAAGTAGTCTAGTTAGGAGTTTCCGGAGAAAGCATGACGTGGGAGTTGGAAAGCAAGATGCAGGAATCCTATCCCGAGTTATTTGAACAAGGTAAATTTTCGAGGACGAAAATATTCCAAGTGGGGGAGACTTGTAACGCCCGTTAATTTAATTAATTATTTAATTAAATTATTTTCTAATTATTCGTTTAAGTTGTGAGATGTTGTGAATTGTTGGTATAAGTTGCTAGATTATTACTAGTTAATTAATTAGTTAATTAATAATAGTAATAATATTAGAATTAGTAGAATAATATAATAATTATGTTGGGCCTATTTTAATGGTTGGAAGTAGAAATATAGGGGGGTGTTGTTAAGCCCATTAAGAATAATAATAATATTGTGAGGTTCTATTTAAATAAAGAACGGGGTTAATTGAGAAGTTGTTGGAAAATTGGTCGTGAGAAGTGCATAGAAGAGGAATAAGGAGAAGAACAAAGCAAGGTTCCGGTCGGAGAGTTGTCGAGCGACCTTCAATCCAAGGTGTTGCACCCCAAAATTTACCCTCTTGATTTAGGCTTATGTTTCATCATGAATATCATATTGCATTGCATTCATACATTGTGATGGGATCAAAGTACTTTGGTTATCAAGCCTTCCTCAAGCCTTGAAGGTTGATTGCATTGACAAGTTGCTCAAGTAGAATTTGATCATCTAAACCACTGGATCTTTCAAGCTCAAAAGTTATTGCATATCTCAAGATATTTTATCCATCTCTTTGGATCATCAGAGGATTGAAGTTTGAGATTGATTATAAGAGGAATCACTCTTTTGATTCACCAATCAAATTAGGGTTTTGTTTGATCAAGGCTATTGATTAATGTACAAGTCTTGATTTGGAAGCTACAACATCTCATTGGTATTTGAAAAGTCTTTGAACAAGAAATTGGTCAAGATGCTCAGAGGATTTGAAATATTGGAGATGATTCATCAGTCTCCTAAGGTGTTAAGCAAAACTAGGGTTTAGGATTTCATCAAGTTTTCTTGAGAATTTTGAAGTGAAACTTTGTACATGGCCTCTATATATTTGGAAGATCATATGTTTGAAGTTTTGATCATCAATTTTGAAGGGAAGTGGATCAATTGATTCAAAGAGGCAAAATGGTCATTTTGGTCAAAATCAGTCAGAGTCAAGGTTGATCAAGTGAACTGGTCAACCATCAATTCAAGGGTGTAATTTTCATATTTCAAGTCCATTTTTATCATTGGATCAAAAAAATCGAGGTTTGGGTTGAAACTTGTTCATGAAGAAACCCTAAATGTTTCTAATTTTAGAAAATAAGGACTTAAATTCAAAAATTCATATTTTATTCACCTTTGATCAAAAAAATGCAAGTGAAATATGCTTGGAAATATAAGAGGGTTATCTTTCATCTCCTTTTGGTCTCATGTCCAAATTCGCAAAGAGTCGAGAATTATGGTCTTTGGAAGTTCATCCCTCAAGTTAAAATTATAGGTCATTTTCCAAATTTAGTGATTTTCATGTCAAATTTTGAGGACCTTAATGGATTCAATTGCAAAAACTCAAAACTAAGTGATTGTAGATCTTTTCAATACCTTTTCAAATTGTACTCATTTGTGTCCAAATTCAAAAGTATGAGCAAGTTATGAACTTTGGAATTTTGAGGCATTTTATTGAAATTTGACAAGTATGCAAAATGGCCAATTCTTGAGAACTCAAGTTTTACCCATTCCTTTTGCTTCAAACTTTGCCCATGGATCATTTGCAATGTACTAAGGCCCATCATGCCAAAGTTTGAGCTGCACATGGGCAAATGCAAGGGCAATCCGTGGTTTTGCAAAAAGTGGCATGAAAATGCCAAATCACCAACACTTGATTAATACAAGGAATTAAGCCTTGATCTTTTGCTAACCTCTTCCTGAGATAAAAAGACCTGAAATGCACGTGAAAGGCTTGAGAATGCAGGAGCAAATGGGCTGATCCTATGCACACCTCATTTTCTGCACAAACTTCCAATCCTGCCCTCCAACGGCTTTGAGGTTGCATTTCCACTTCTATGCTCCTCTATTAACTCTATATAAGAAGAGGTAAGCCTTGTTTTATAGTAGACACGCTCCCATTACAAGAATTTTAGATCTGAGTTTTCCACCATTCTTCTGCAATTTGCTTTGATTCTCTCAATTCCTTGGTGTTTTCTTCAAAATTCTTGTGGATTCAGCTTCAGTGAAGGGAGGAGATCAAGTTAGCACCATTTTTTTGCACCTGGAGTGAAGGAGACAGTAGAACACTTTTTCCTTGAGGTGATAATCCTAAACTTTGATTTTTGAGATGTATTTGTTTATTGATGTGTTTGAGCTTGGATTAGTGTTCACTGATGTTGTTTGAATGTTTCTGAAGCTTTATAATGTTTGATTTAGTGAATTATGCATGATTGAGTGCTCTGAAATTTCTGATTCAGGATGTTTTTGCTCATTTTCGTGGCTTGATTGTGAATGATATAGTTGATGTTTCGATTTGATTTGAAAGGCACGATGTAATTTGTTATCTGAGCTTTAATTTACACTTGATTTCATCAATTTTGGTGGAGAAATGAGTATGTATGATGGATCTGAACATGAGCCCTAGGACCGAGTCTTGCGCGTGTTTTTGAGTTTGTCCGGAGGTTAAAGATGATGTGGTGGCGCAATATGATTGGTCCATTTGAATATTGTCTTATTTGAATTATTTGTTTTATTTGGTATTATGTTTGATTTTATTTTGTGATCAAAATATTTTCAAAAATCATGAAAAAATTACCATACGACAATAATAATTTCTAGTATTTTTCATATTCTTTTTGGAATTTTTTTTAAAATGTTTTGATTGGTTTAAAATTTCATAAGTTTAATTAATTGTTTGTTCAATGATTATTTTTATTTTAATAGTTCTTTTAATCTAAAAATTCCACAAAAAATGTTTTGGACTCGTAAAATAATTTAGAAATTTATTCAGATTTTTGTTTAGCATTTTTTCTAATTTTGATTAGAAATTTAATTTGAGAAGTTTATTTGAAATGTTTGCTTCATAATTTTGTTTTAATATTTCCTTTAATTCAAAAAATCCTCAAAAAAATCATATAAGTTAGTTTTTAATCATAGAGTTTGAATATAATTTTATTTTGACCTTTTTATGAATTTTGGCTAGGGTTTGCATTTTTGTCATTTAATAATTGTTTAATTGTTTAATTGTTTGTTTGATTTTATTTTAATATTTCCTTTAATTCAAAAATTCCACAAAAAATCAGGGATGTGTGTTTTTAATTCTAATATTTGAATATAATTTTGGTTGGATATTTTTCTGATTTTTTATTAGAATTTTATTTTGAGATGTGATTATTTGTTTAATTGATTAATTGTTTGAATTTGATTTTATTTTTGACTTTTCTTTAATTCAAAAAATATGGAAAAATAGGTATTCTGACCTCTTGAGTTTTATCATGTTTGATGTATATTTGTTCTGAATTTTTTGAATTTTGATCTTATCTAATTAATATTTAAGATTAAAAGTCAAATAATTAGGGTTTTGTTGCTTATTGTGTAAATTTCAATTCAAAAACCATTATGCCCTGGATTTTCAATGGAATTTAGGTCTTGATTATGGTTCATAGATGTATTGAGGATCTGAAAACCATTTTTCTTGAATTATTTGACTTGGTTTGATATTTTTCCATAAATTATTTTGAAAACTTGTCTAGTTTTGATAGTTTGGCCAACTAGTTTTGAACTTTGGGCCTCATTTGATCCCCTCCTCAACCATTCATGAACTTAAGACTTTCTTTTTGACTTCTACACACTTCAAAGATGCTAAGAAATTTTTTGTGTGAATTATTGATCCTTGTTTCTATTTTTGATGTATATTTAAAGTGAAGGTACCCAATTAATGTTGCATATCTTGTTGCAATTTGCTTGATGGCCAATGAACTTGAGTGAGACCTATAATTGGGCACCTAATGATCATGTTGGTTCTGTTTATCCACATAAACTCAAGTCATTTCACTTAATTCCCTATGTTTGAATGGTTGAACCTTTTGATGCATTGTATGGGATTCCTCTTCTATTATGCTTGTGAGTTGTGATGAAGTAATTGATGTTGATTGAATTGTGTTTGCTACTGACCTTCATGGTCTTTGATTGTATTCTTCTCAAGCTCCCATGATCCTTGATTGATATTCAATTGTCAACTAAACATGGTGATAGAAAGGAGCACCATTCCTCTAACTTTTGACCAAATTGTGCATATGCCTGTTTCTTTTTGTCTATCATATCTAATATTTTGAAAGTTGCTATCATGTTTCCCCACTTTATTATGGTGTCATCATCCATCCCTTATGTGAGTCATCATTCAATTTATGGGAATACTAACTTGGCTGTTGAATGTGCGAGGTACTTTGAGAAAAGTTTTCCATTTTTGACTTGAGGCTACCGTGTTTCACTTTATTTGTGGAACACAACTTATTATATTGGCACTGCTCTTGTGTTTGGCATATTTGATAGTCTATGCAGGATATGTATATGTGATTATGAATGCCATACATTGCCCATGGGATCTGTTCATATCTGAAAATCTCAATACTTACATCCTGATGGCGTAATTTCTGACTTGATTTATCTGCTGATGCCAGCTTGCTTGAAGTTCTCTGGGTTTCTTTTATTCTTGTTCAGTTGCTATGGATAGTTATCCGTTTGTTATTGCACTATTTCCTTTCTTCTATTTTCATTTTGTATAGTTCTATTTTGCATGATGGGACCTTTGTCGCTGATATATGTCAGGAGGCCCTCTGTTTTGTTTGATACATGTGTTGTGTTTGTTTCTTTAACTATTGATCGATGAGTCACTCAATTTAGAAATTGAGATCACGACTTCGCTCTCAGTGCATGTTCCCTATAGGATATTTATTATTTTGTTTCTTTAATTGTTGATCGATGAGTCACTCAATTTAGAAATTGAGATCACGACTTCGCTCTCAGTGCATGTTCCCTATAGGATGTTTATTATTTTGTTTCTTTAATTGTTGATCGATGAGTCACTCAATTTAGAAATTAAGATCACGACTTCATTCTCATTGCTTGTTCCCTATAGGATAGTTTTATTAAGCTTCCTTTGACATGTTAATTAAGGTAGGAATCCATGTATGCTAACATAGGGTAGGATTTTCCTTTATCCTCAACCTTAGGGTCAATCATTGTATCATAACACTAGGGATAGTGCTAGGCTAGTTTCCCTTAGTTATTTTTTTCCTTCCTTTGCATTTTTCATCTTAAAACAAAAATTATTTTCTTGGCAAATCATAAAACACCTCTAATAAACTCAAACCCTTCTTCAAGGTAAAAGATACAAATCAATCTTATTTGTTTGTGTGCCTCTTGGATTTGTTTTTAAACCTGGTTTACCGATGTTTCACCATCGCACATGTTTGTTATCCTACTTTGATTCTCAATATCATTGTTAGGTGTGATGTTTTGTCATCCGTTTTATCGATGTCTCGCCATCTTTGCTATGATATCTTGTTATCTTTTAGTTGATGTTTCGCCATCGCACATTTGTTTGAAGTCGATGTTTCGACATCGCACATGTTTGTTATCCTACTCTGATTCTCAATATCATTGTTAGGTGTGATGTTTTACCATCCGGTTTATCGATGTTTCACCGTCTTTGCCATGATATCTTGTTATCTTTTAACCGATGTTTTGCCATCACATACTTGTTTGAAGTCGGTGTTTCTCCATCACACGTGTTTGTTATCCTACTTTGATTCTCAATATCATTGTTAGGTGTGATGTTTTGTCCTCCATTTTATTAATGTTTCGCCATTTTTGCCATGATATCTTGTTATCTTTTAGTCGATGTTTCGCCATTGCACATTTGTTTGAAGCCGATGTTTCGCCATCGCACCTGTTTGTTATCCTACTTTGACTCTGAATGTCATTGTTAGGTGTGTTGTTTTTTTCATTTGATGTTTCGCCATCTTTGACATGTTACTATGTTATTATTTAGTCGATGTTTTGCTATCTTGACTGTTTTTGTTGTCTTAACTAAAAAATACAAACCAACCAAAATATATGATTCGAACTACGGCTTCTCTGATTCCTTAAAAGGGATACGTAGGCATTGGGGTAGGGCCCAAACGAGCACAACTTTTATTTTCCCTACATTGTTTTCTTTTTTTTCTTTCGCATGCATTCCTTTTTTAGCTTTAATCCATAAACATAGGTTTTGACCACACCCATTAGATTAGACAACAAGAGTGGATACTGTAGAGTACTACGGCCGTGTGGGGTGCTAATACCTTCCCCTCACGTAACAGACTCTCTTACCCGATCTCTCGGTCGAAAGACCGTGATTTCTCCCTCTTCAGGTTTTCTCGATGTTTACCTTTCCCTTTCGGCGAGATAAAAGACGTTCGGTGGCGACTTCATTGATGTTTCATTACACCAGATGACAGGTTTGACCAGGCGGTTTCAGCTGGCGACTTGACTGGGGACAGATTGACCTTTTGTTGATCCATCCCAGAGTCAATCCTAGCTCTTGTTTGTTTTCTTTTTGGGTGTTTATTTTACCACTTTGCATATTCATCTGTTTGCATTGCATCCTATGTGCGCTTTACTTTCTACATACTAGATTTGGCTGGACTGTTTGGATTTTGGATTTCTTGGTGGGTGGGTTGTTCCATGAGGTAAAAGGCCTCATACCCAGGCTATGAGCGAATTCCATAGAAACTAGGAATAGAGTGGCCATGGCAGCTATGAGGAGGATGCTTTGTAGACCTGACCATGAGACCCATAACTTCAGAGGTAGTTCGGATAGGTGTTATCGTATGATGATACCGACAGTCGATCTCTCGTACTCTGATTTGGCTTTTAACCTTACCTTGACCTAGACTACACCCGTGAGAGGGGCAGGAAAACTTTTCTTATAGGTACAGGTACTGTTGGTGACTTTGTGTTGCGAAGGTGACTCAGGTTCCCATGATAGTTTTGAAGCTTTGGGATTTTCTTTTGATATTGAGTGGTGTTGTTCTGTAATGGTCCAGCCATTATCCAGTGTGAAACTTTGATCCTGTCATGTTGTATCATAGCATATTTATTTCTAAAAAAATGATGTATAAAAAATAACTAGCATGCGCATGTCATCTTCCAGGGACATTCAAGAGTCTTTTTTTCCATCAGAAATGGTTGGCCTCCCGTCAGATGAGTTTGATTCAGTTCGTGTTAAAGAGCCCAACATGCATACATTCGCTTATCAGATTCCTACTATTGATGTGTCTGAATTGAAGAGGTTGAGTTCTTATCTGAAGGGTGATGTTCTGAATAATTTCAACAAAAAATATGGTAATTTGTTACTAATCCTTAACACTCCAGTTGACCCAATGGCTTTGATCACCCTCTTCCAGTTCTATGACAAGGAATTATGGTGTTTTACCTTTCAAGATTATCAACTGGTTCCCACACTAGAAGAGTACGCGTACCTACTTAATATCAAGTTGTCTGATGAAGTTCCTTTTGTCCAAGTGCCGAAGAAGCTGAAGTTCGAAGTTATTGCTGAAATTCTTCATTTGAGTTGGAAAGAGGTGAAAGACAATTGGAAATCAAGCAAGGATACTACAGGGTTTTATTTGGATTTCTTAGTGAAGAAAGCTGAAGACTGGGCAAAGAAAGGGAATTAGAATGAATTCAGCTCTCTATTTGCTCTCATGATATACGGGATCATCCTCTTCCCTCGCAAGATACATTTTATGGATTTGATGGTTATTTATGTTTTTAGAAATAAGAACCCGGTATCGACACTCTTGGCAGATACTCTTTACACCATTCATTTCAGGCATGGAAAAGGAGGTAATGTAAGTTTATGTCATTCGATGTTGTATCAATGGTTTAAGTTGCACCTACCGATAAGTGGCCCTTTCATGGATACCAGACATTCTCTCCGATGGTCATCAAGACTTGTCAACCTTACTTCATTTGATATCCGTTGGAATTATGACATGGGGGGAAGTACGAAGTATTATCACTAGCTGCGGAGATTTCCCTAATGTTCCCCTCATAGGAACTAAGGGGTGTATCAACTATAATCCTGTGCTTGCTTATCGTCAATTAGGATACATAATGGATGGACCGCCAAAGGTTGATGAGGTGTCTGAATCAGTGTATTTTGTTAGAGGAAGTGATCCTGTGATGCTGAGAAGAGTGACAAGTGCTTGGAAGGGAATTCGCAAGAAGGATAGAACTACTTTGGGCAAGAAGGTTCCTATTGCTAGGGTTCCTTACTTGGAATGGATTAGAGCCAGGGTTAAGATTTTACGGTTACCATTTTCAAGGTCGACGCCTATATATGAGCAACCTCCTACTGTTCTGAGTAACACGGTGCCTACCGAGGTGTTCACCCAATTTCATGTTGAGAATATTCAACTTCGTGCAAAAGACCGTGAGGCAGGGATGAAACTTTATTGGGTAGATCAAGAAAGGGCCAACTTAGATCGCAAACTCAAAGAAGCTCAAGGGGAAACTTCTGATGCAACCAGTTTTAGGAAGAGGTCTCATGCTGAAATGGAAGAAGAGTTGAGTAAGACCCAGCAAGAGTGCCAGAAGCTTCAGGCATCTGAGAATAGCTACAGGAAGAAGATTCCAAACTTGGAGAAACAACTCAAAGACAAAGATGTCCAGCTTAAGAAGGAAGTATCCTAGAGGCGTGTCGCAGAGGATCGGTTTCAAGAAAGTAAAGTAGTTGCATCATAACTTTTGAAGGAGAAATCCAGGCTTGAAGAGTATTGTCAACACCTTGAAGCATGTCTTGTTCCGGAGATTTAGTTTTTCTTACTTACCTTTGGTGTATTTGGTCACCCCCAGGATTGTTGGAAGGGACCATTTGTTTGTTTTATTATTCAGTTTTTTGTTAAGTTTACTTTGAAACACGTATTTTGTTGTTTATCGTTACACTCTTAAATGTCTGAAGTCACTTGAACATCGTTTCTTTTGTTTGTAAATAATTGAAGTGTTTGTCTTTTTGTCCTTTTTTTCTTTCCTTTGATTGTATGCTTATCTTTGGTTGCGTGCCGTGATTGATGAATAAAAGGACTCTCGGATACCGGGAAATGACAAACATATCATGCACATCATGCATTTCATAACATTACAGGTTATCTCAAGATGGTATTCTTATTCTTCTGCTTTTCTTATTCATAATTCAAGACAACTACTTATCAGTATTCCACCAGAAACAATTTGCCAAGACAGATGGAACAAGTTCAAGCTGAACTCGCTGAAATGAGGGCCCAGATGGCTACTCAGATTACCCAGTTCATGGAGGTCATCACCAATGTGAATCTCCGATAGGAGGAACTAGATGCCATTGTCAACAACCAGCGCTGCTATCCAGGGGATGGTGGAAATCAAGGGCTTTATCAGGACATTTCTGTAGGATTGGGGGATGTGCCAGATCAGCCTGTTGGAAATTTTCACGGGATGTCCGAAAACCCTTTTGTGCGCAACGTAGGGCAGTTTCCCCCGTCTCTGGGACCTCGTCTTGTGGGGAACATAAGAGATAATCAGGGTGGTATAAGAGGCTATCAAGAGCAGGATTATGACTTTGATCAGGATGAAGATCAGTTTTCTGTTCGGTGTTCAGAGCCAGAAGTTCAGGTTGAGGATAGGAAGTATTGGTTGTTGGAAGAACGTTTGAAGGCTGTGGAAAGGCAAGGAGCCCTTGGTATGGATGCTAATTATCTCGGGTTGGTGTCTGGGGTGAAAGTTACTCCAAAGTTTAAGCCTCCTGTATTTGAAAAGTACAACGGAACGTCATGTCCTGTTACTCATGCAACTGCTTATTTCCGAAAGATGTCGGTGCATATTGAGGATCAGGGGCTTTTGACTCACTTTTTCCAGGATAGCCTATCTGGGGCATCCCTAGAGTGGTACATGAAGTTAGAGAAAACCCATATTCATTGCTGGAATGATCTTGCTCGGGCTTTTGTCAAACATTATCAGTACAATATGGATATGGCACCTAATCGTACTCAGTTACAGAATTTGTCACAAGGATCAAGAGAATCTTTCAAGGAATATGCTCAGAAGTGGCGTGAGTTGGCTGCGAGGGTTCAACCTCCACTCATGGAGAGAGAACTCATTGATATGTTTATGAGTACCCTGCAAGGGCCATTCTATGAGCACATGATAGGAAGTACTTCGGCAGGATTTACAGACTTGGTTATGGCTGCTGAAAGAATTGAGGTAGGTTTGAAATTGGGGAAAATTCAGATTGGAGGTTATAGTGGCTCATCAGGGGGCAGTAAGAAACCATTCAACACTTACCCTAAGAAAAGGGAAGGGAACGCAAGCGCGGTTTACTCTCATAGAGGAAGAAGAGAGGATCGTCAGCACCAACAAATCAATGTTGTTTATATTCCTATTAATGCTCCTCCGCAGCAGAGACCCAATACAGTGCCTCAACAATAAAGACAACAAGACTCTCCCCATCAGTATAATAATCAACAGCAGAGACAGTTGAAAAAATTCGATCCCTTGCCGGTATCTCTTACTAAAGCACTCCGCCATTTGCTCGATTTGAAGTTTACCGGTTTGAGAAATATGCCACCACCACCCATAAGACTCCCTCCTAACTATGATGCTAACGCAAGATGTGAATTCCATTCAGGCGGAGTTGGTCATTTTACTGACAATTGATTTGCGTTGAAGTGCAATATACAAGACTTGTTGGATGCTAAGGCAATTGAGTTTACTCCAGTGACTGGTCCGAATGTTACTCAGAACCCAATGCCTAGGCATGGAGGGGGTGTTGTTAATATGATTGATGATAATGGTGAAGTGTTGAATTTAATCATGAATGTGGAACAAGTAACTACTCCGTTATGGTATGTCAAGAGGTATTTGCTTGACAATTCTATTTTCCCGGGTTGTACTTCAGAGTGTGCCAAGTGTAGAGAGCAACTGAAGGGCTGTGATGATTTAAAAGTCGGTATCCAGTTGATGATAAAGGAGGGTTCCCTGCAGTTCGATAGAAAACTAAGCTACCGTAAGGTTACCGAAGAAGATGTTGTTGTGGTATCTATTCCTTACACCCCTGTGTGTATTCCTACCCCGTCTAGGGCACCTACTTTGGTGATTGCGGTACCTGGTCACATGCCGTATACCAGTGAGAAGGCCATCCCATGGAATTATGGTGCTGATGTTTATTACAACAGGGTGAAGCAGGAAGTAAGTACTCGTTTGTCTGAGGAAGAACGTGCTGAAGATAATGAAGGGGAAGTTCATAATTTTTCTGGTGTAGGTAGAATGACTAGAAGCGGGAGAGTATTTGGTCCTTCCAACGTGCAAGATACGGCATATGCTTCTGCAAGAGAAAAAGGAAAACAACAGGCGATGATTGGTAATCCAAGGGTCACGCCAGCCAATGTGACTCAACCAATTCTGATACCAGAAGCTTCCTCAATTCCTGATGAGGTTGAAGAGTTAATGCGAATTATCAAAAAGAGTGATTATAGCATAATTGATCATCTGAGCCATACTCCTTCTAAGATGTCTATCTTGTCTCTGTTGATTTATTCAGAACCTCACATAAATGCTTTGATGAAGTTGTTAAAGAATGTGTTCGTGCCACATGAGATAACAGTCAATCAGTTTGAGAATGTTTGTGCTAACATATCTGCCGGGAATGGTCTGGGCTTCATAGATTTTGGTCTTCCTCCGGAGGGGCAAGACCATAACAAAGAGTTGCACATTTCAATGGAGTGCAGGGGCACTACTTTATCCTGGGTTTTGGTGGATACAGGGTCATCTTTGAATGTATTGCCTAAGTCAGCATTGATGAAGATTGATTATTCTGGACTGGAGTTGCGCCCTAGTGATTTGATGGTGAAGGCGTTTGATGGGTCTCGGAGGTCAGTGTTTGGGGAGGTGGAGTTACCAATCAAGGTTGGTCCTTGCACCTTCACAGCTACATTTTTTGTGATGGATATACAGCCAGTGTATTGTTGTTTGTTGGGACGGCCGTGGATTCATAAAGCAGGGGCTGTCACTTCTACTCTTCATCAGAAACTCAAGTATCCTGCAGAGGGAAAGGTAATAACTGTGTGCGGCGAGGAAGAGTACATCGTGAGTCATTTGACATCATTCCGCAATGTTGAAGTTGAAGGCGAGATACATGAGACTCTGTTTCAGGCGTTTGAGACAGTTCATACTGTCAATTTTCCTCCTCCAGAGCAGAAAAGGAAGCCTGAAACTGTTATGTCTTCTCTCAAGGATGCAAGAGCTATGGTGGAAAATGGTAACCCTGAAGGTTGGGGTCAGGTGTTGGACGTTACCCCCAAAATTTAATAAATTTGGTCTTGGTTTTAGCCCAGGTCAGCAGAGTACAACTCCCAGAGCATCTAGTTTATCTACTCCTGTGAAGTTTTCCCGTCCTTGTACTACTCAAGAAGGACACATCAATGCAGTTGGCGATGATAGGGTTGATGGCTAGAATATCGAAGATTGGATTCGTCCGAGTATTCCAGGCCAGACACTCAACAATTGGACTTCTGTGGATGTTATCCAAGTTTCAAGCGCTGGGGAGTAATTTTCTTGTTTTCTTTTATTATCATATCATAATTCCTACGCTCTGCCCAAGGCGTGGTGGATCATTTGTGTAGGGCCACCATGTTTATTTTCAAAAGTTTATCATGAAATAAAGGACGTTTTTGCATTCAAAATTTTGCTCCATTTTCTTTTTTTATTTGAATGGCAATGTTTCTCTTTTCATACACTGTCACTAAAAAACGCCAAAATGTCATTCATGCATATGCACTTCCACCACCGACTATATTGATAACGACTCTGTTATGGTTCATTATGACTTTGATACTCCTATTTATCAAGATGAAGAAGAAGCATATGAGGATTGTGATTTTCCTGAGGAATTAGCAAGATTGTTAAAACAAGAGGAGAAGGTTATCCAGCCGAATCAGGATTCGATTGAGGTGGTGAATATTGACGAGAAGAGGTTGACGGTTGTATGTCATGGTCAGGTATACTAGCAAAGGATGAGGAAATATTTTGATAAGAGGGTACAGCCTCAGTGTTACAAGCCAGGTGACCTTGTGCTAAAAAAGATGATTCTCCCCCAGGGAGATCCCAGGGGCAAATGGGTTCCGACTTATGAAGGTCCTTTTGTGGTCAGAAAAATTTTCTCTGGAGGAGCGATGATGCTCACGACTATGGATGGAGAGTACTTCCCTCTCCTTGTGAATGCTGACGTAGTTAAAAAATACTTTGCATAAAAATATAATAAAAAAACCCGCTAAACTGAAAACCCGAAAGGGCGGTTTAGGCAAAAAGCGGGTGTCCTGGTGAATCGAAAACCCGAAAGGGAGATTCAGGCAAAAATTAGGGACTTAAAGCAAATGACTATGCTCAGCATGAGATCCTTTGTTTCTTTCCTTCGCTCTGTCACCTGGCATAAGCTTAAAGCTAATCCAAGAATGATCTGTCTGAACGCAGGAAGATAAGAGTCATAAGAGTCATAGCAGAGTCGGGACTTGATGGATATTCACATTCACATTGCCATTTGTAAACACTTGTTTGCTTTGATTTTGTAAATTACTTGCTTCCAAATGTAAATTCCTTTTTCATAGGCTGATTTCTCAAAATCAATAGAATATCTTCTTTCAAGTATACGTATACGTTTCTTTTCTCCCTTTTTACTATTTTGTTTGCAAAAACGTCCAATATTTTGATAAGCATGTGCATATAAACTTCGTGGACCTTACACAGAAATAGTAATCTAAGTCATGGTTGGTTGATCGCTTGAAATACGGATAACAAACACAACTACTACTGTGCAAGGGGCATGTTTGGTTCTATGTTTGGTGGGATTTTCATTCACTTTACTGGCGGATGCCTTGCCATTTTGTTTCACAGCTCCGTGTTGTTGGTAAAGGTCATGGGTCAGGGTAATATCAAGATTACGGCAGGTCGGCGAGATCGGTGAACCTAGTTGGAGATATTTCTTTCCCATAATGGCTTTTATTACGTTTCTTTGCCGCACTTTCATGTGTTATCTTAATTGATTGTTTTAGCATTATCTGCATATAGGATTTTGTTTATAGCCGAATGTCAGTTTTGATGCGTTGAATATTTTTGCCTTGAAGAAATTGTTTCATTTTACTTAATCCATCCAGTATCACTCTTTAATCATTTTTTCGGGCATTCTGATACCAACTGTGCCAATTCTTTTGCTTATCCAAGAGTTTGGAGGAAGGAGTTTAGCTAAAAATGATGACTGTAATGGTATGCTTTTGAGTAGAACCCCGTTGATGATGCACATGCATTGTTTCAATCCCCAAACATCAGAGATATAAGGGAGTTAGACCCTCGTTAACCCCTCTAAGCCTTCGAAGTAGGAGTTTCTTTTCCGTTAAAAAAAACCTTATTTTTTAAACCAGGGGCAGGGTAGATGTTCAGTTAATTTTCCCAAGCATTCAAATTTCAGAAGGAATGTTCCATCTAAGGATCACCACATTTTATCTTTCGCATCATGAGATTAGGAAAAATGTCTAAACCACGATGTTCATTTCCTCACAAAGTCCTGAGGTCGAGATCGAATCGATACAATAATGGCTATCCCCCACCGACCAAGGAATGAGGCATTTGTTTTCTTCAAAAAAAAAAGAGAGAGAAAGAAATAAAAAGTTCAAAGACCTAAAGTCATTTTGACTTGTTCGAAGAGGAAAGTATGAATAAGAAAGAAACAAAAAGCCCCGCTAAGTCGAAACTTGAAAGCAAGTCGCTTAGGCAAAAGTTAGGGCGTCCCGCTGGACTCCCAAAATTGAAATTCAAAAGATTTTGTCCAGGCAAAAGTTAGGGAAAAGAAGAGCCTAAAAGGCCAAAAAAAAGATTATTCAATAAAAATTCTCATCAAAAGAAGAGGAACAATAATATCAAAAACAAAAGTAGCAAAAGTTAAGTGACTATCATGTTGGAGAATCTGTTGTGATCACTCAACCATTACAAATCCTTTTGAAATATGAATGTTTGTGACAAGTCAACTGAACTTAGGACAGGAGAATATCACGAAGGGGTTGGGCACCAAATAACTTGAGCCTTGAAAAACTTTTTTCTAAAAAAAACCTCGAACCAGGCCATGTTACAACCTCTAAAAGTCCTAATTGAAACAAGGGTTTAACTCGAAAGCATACTACAACAGGATGACGTTTCCTAAACTCCCAAATATGTGTTGCATATCCATGTTGGTATCTTACCACCCGCATCTTGACTCGTTTTCTTAAAAAAAGGGGGGAAGAAAAGTTTTGAAATTTTTTGCACTCTAGCCAGTGACTCATTCACAACAGAGATGCGACACTTTGTTAAGGTTTTTCAACTTTAAGGCTTAAATAATCATCGCATCAGGTCTGTCATTCCCAAAATAAACATCTTTCTGCATGCAAAACATTTGTTTGATATCAAAAAAGAGTTTACACGTTGAACACCTATAAAGAGCTTAATGATTGTCAGGAAGGGAATATTTGGTTTTTTTCTGTTAGACAGAGCCCATGTATGAATAGGACTTTACCTATCCCTAATGAAGTTTCATTTCCACAGCAAAGTTTTGTTGCCCCATGAATCTTCTTATAAAAGCTTCATTCTGAGACTCCGGATTTGAGGATGTCGCATATCCCCAACGAAGTTGCCAGCAGAGATCCATCACCATGACCTCTCATTTCCTAGCCGATATGTTGATTGGGACATCCTTATGTTAAGATCTTTCCTTATCCCTAGCAAGGTCGATACTGTATGACTATCTGCATGATCCGTCCAATTGGTGCATTCCAAAAAAAAATCTCTCCAACAAAAATCTTCAACAAAATTCTGTCTCCCCGGTGAAGTCATGTTTCCTCGGTAGAGCCTTGTTCCCCCCAGCAAAGGTTTTCACCCCTCACGTCAGGTTTGTTGTCTTGGTGTCATCTTCAACACGGTCGCGTGCTGTCTTTTCCAAAGATTACAGTCTTGCCCTGATCTTCTCCCTCAATGTTTGTGGCCCGTTTCTACTGGTTACTCGGTTGTTATTCCCCGTGAAGCTTCATCTCTTCGAGGTTCCCTCTCTAGCAGTTCCCCATATTTTCTCCTCTCCTTTGGATTTTGCAATTTATTTTTGCAAGTCATGTCAGAATTATGACTTCTTGGTTATTGGCTTCTCAATTGGCCATTCCCCAGTGAAACTTTTAAACATGCATCATTACATTACATCTACCAAAACGCGTAGCATTTCCATTATATGGAACATTGCGCTATATAAAAAGAATTCAAACATGCATCGGAGCATAAGCCATTATTATTTCTGTTGTCCCCAATGAATTTGTTAATACTTCGGGTTAAATCCTCAGCGAGGTCCTCGTCCTCTTTATCTCAGTTTCCCCCTCATACCAATATCCTTTTGGCGTCAATCATTTGTTTGTTTGAGTGTTTACTCTTGACTGTAGTTCAGTTTCGCCCTGGCGCGGTCTTCTCAGGTTTAGTCTTCACTACCCTCTCTGGTTCATTCCAATGTCTATTGATGCACCTTTCGAATACCAGTTTTGTCCTGATATTCGCGTTCAGCAGGTTTTTAGGTGTACGCCATAATCTCCTTGCTTTGGGTTGAGCTCAGAGTTTCGCCTTGTCACCTTGCGCATGAAATCCAGTTTTGTCCTGGTACTCATCTAGTTTAGTTTCGCCTAACTAGTTATTGCGTCGAGTTTCGTCTCATTTTTGCTTTTATACCTTGGACCCTTTGACGGTGTTTGTTTACTAAGTGCAATGTTCGTACTGCGTCCCTGGTTTGAAATCAGTCTCTTTTGTTCCTTGGATTCTTCTATCAGTTTTCGTCATTGTTTATCCATTGATTTGAGACCAGCAGGTGCTCTGAGAAACATGCACTCTCATCACTTTGCTATGGGTCGAGTTTCGCCTCGTTACCCGTGCGTGAAATCCAGTTTTGTCCTGGTACTCATCTAGTTTAGTTTCGTCTAACTGGTTATTGAGTCGAGTTTCGTCTCGCTTTTGTTCCTCTTTTCTGGGATTCTTTCAGTTCCTTCATACTGTCTATCTTAGTTGAGATTAGCGAGTGCTCCTAGAATCACGCACTCTAGCCACTTTGCTTTGGGTTGAGCTCAGTGTTTCGCCTCCTCACCCACGTACGTTTTCTTTTCCAGAGCTTAGTTTCGTCTATACTCTGTGGTTTGAGTTTTATCTCACCTTTTTTGAAGCCCAATTTTGCCTGGCACATTTGTCCGGAAGTTTAGTTGCGTCTACTCTTCTTTTGTTTTCGTTCTGTTTCAACCTGCGTTACAGCTTCATTCTGACGCATGTCTTGGGGGTTTTCTGCATCTTTTTCTTCCTTCTTCAAGAGTGTAAATTTTCGGGTTCTTTTGTATTCAATCATCTTCAACTCTGAACGCTCGAAAGTTGTCACTTTTCTCACTTATCATGTTGAAGATATTTGAATAGGGGCAGTTGTTGCACCCCAAAATTTACCCTCTTGATTTAGGCTTATGTTTCATCATGAATATCATATTGCATTGCATTCATACATTATGACGGGATCAAATTACTTTGGTTATCAAGCCTTCCTCAAGCCTTGAAGGTTGATTGCATTGACAAGTTGCTCAAGTAGAATCTTATCATCTAAACCACTGGATCTTTCAAGCTTAAAAGTTATTGCATATCTCAAGATATTTTATCCATCTCTTTGGATCATCAGAGGATTGAAGTTTGAGATTGATTATAAGAGGAATCACTCTTTTGATTCACCAGTCAAATTAGGGTTTTGTTTGATCAAGGCTATTGATTAATGTACAAGTCTTGATTTGGAAACTACAACATCTCATTGGTATTTGAAAAGTCTTTGAACAAGAAAGTGGTCAAGATGCTCATAGGATTTGAAATTTTGGAGATGATTCATCAGTCTCCTAAGGTGTTAACCAAAACTAGGGTTTGGGATTTCATCAAGTTTTCTTGATAATTTTGAAGTGAAACTTTGTACATGGCCTCTATATATTTGGAAGATCATATGTTTTAAGTTTTGATCATCAATTTTGAAGCGAAGTGGGTCAATTGATTCAAAGGGGCAAAATGGTCATTTTGGTCAAAATCAGTCAGAGTCAAGGTTGACCAAGTGAAATTTTGGTCAACCATCAATTCAAGGGTTTAATTTTCATATTTCAAGTCCATTTTGATCATTGGATCAAAAAGATTGAGGTTTGGGTTGAAACTTGTTCATGAAGAAACCCTAAAAGTTTCTAATTTTGGAAAATAAGGACTTAACTTCAAAAATTCATATTTTATTCACCTTTGATCAAAAAAATGAAAGTGAAATATGCTTGGAAATATAGGAGGGTGATATTTCATCTCCTTTTGGTCTCATGTACAAATTGGCAAAGAGTCAAGAATTATGGTCTTTGGAAGTTCATCCTTCAAGTTAAAATTACAGGTCATTTTCCAAATTTAGTGATTTTCATGTCAAATTTTGAGGACCTTAATGGATTCAATTGCAAAAACTCAAAACTAAGGGATTGTATATCTTTTAAATACCTTTCCAAATTAAACTCATTTGTGTCCAAATTCAAAAGTATGAGCAAGTTATGAACTTTGTAATTTTGAGGCATTTTATTGAAATTTGACAAGTATGCAAAATGGCCAATTCTTGAGAACTCAAGTTTCAGCCATTCCTTTTGCTTCAAACTTGGCCCATGGCTCATTTGCAATGTACTAAGGCCCATCATGCCAAAGTTTGAGCTGCACATGGGCAAATGCAAGGGCAATCCCTGGTTTTGCAAAAAGTGGCATGAAAATGCCTAATCACCAACACTTGATTAATACAAGGAATTAAGCCTTCATCTTTTGCTAACCTCTTCCTGAGATAAAAAGACCTGAAATGCACGTGAAAGGATTGAGAATGCAGGAGCAAATTGGCTGATCCTATGCACACCTCATTTTTTGCACAAACTTCCAATCCTGCCCTCCAACGGCTTTGAGGTTACATTTCCACTTCTATGCTCCTCTATTAACTCTATATAAGAAGAGGAAAGCCTTGTTTTACAGTAGACACGCTCCCATTAAAAGAATTTAAGATCTGAGTTTTCCACCATTCTTCTGCAATTTGCTTCGATTCTCTCAATTCCTTGGTATTTTCTTCAAAATTCTTGTGGATTCAGCTTCAGTGAAGGGAAGAGATCAAGTTAGCACCATTTGTTTGCACCTGGAGTGAAGGAGACAATAGAACACTTTTTTCCTTGAGGTAATAATCCTAAACTTTGATTTTCGAGATGTATTTATTTATTGATGTGTTTGAGCTTGGATTAGTGTTCACTGATGTTGTTTGAATGTTTCTGAAGCTTTATAATGTTTGATTCGGTGAATTATGCATGATTGAGTGCTCTGAAATTTTTGATTCAAGATGTTTTTGCTCATTTTCATGGCTTGATTGTGAATGATATAGTTGATGTTTCGATTTGATTTGAAAGGCACTATGTAGTTTGTTATCGGAGCTTTAATTTACACTTGATTTCATTAATTTTGGTGGAGAAATGAGTATGTATGATGGATCTGAACATGAGCCATATGACCGAGTCTTGCGCGTGTTTTTGAGTTTGTCCGGAGGTTGAAGATGATGTGGTGGCGCAATATGATTGGTCCATTTGAATATTGTCTTATTTGAATTATTTGGTTTATTTGGTATTATGTTTGATTTTATTTTGTGATCAAAACATTTTCAAAAATCATGAAAAAATTACCATAGGCCAATAATAATTTCTAGTATTTTTCATATTTTTTTGGAATTTTTTAAAAATGTTTTGATTGGTTTAAAATTTCATAAGTTTAATTATTGTTTGTTCAATGATTATTTTTATTTTAATAGTTCTTTTGATCTAAAAATTCCACAAAAAATGTTTTGGACTCATAAAATAATTTAGAAATTGATTCTGATTTTTGTTTAGCATTTTTTCTATTTTTGATTAGAAATTTAATTTGAGAAGTTTATTTGAAATGTTTGCTTCATAATTTTGTTTTAATATTTCCTTTAATTCAAAAAATCCTCAAAAAAATCATATAAGTTTGTTTTTAATCATAGAATCTGAATATAATTTTATTTTGACCTTTTTATGACTTTTGGCTAGGGTTTTCATTTTTGTCATTTAATAATAGTTTAATTGTTTAATTGTTTGTTTGATTTTATTTTAATATTTCCTTTAATTCAAAAATTCCACAAAAAATCAGGGATGTGTGTTTTTAATTCTAATATTTGAATATAATTTTGGTTGGATATTTTTCTGATTTTTTATTAGAATTTTATTTTGAGATGTGATTATTTGTTTAATTAATTAATTGTTTGAATTTGATTTTATTTTTGACTTTTCTTTAATTCAAAAAATATGGAAAAATAGGTATTCTGACCTCTTGAGTTTTGTCATATTTGATGTATATTTGTTCTGAATTTTTTGAATTTTGATCTTATCTAATTAATATTTAAGATTAAAAGTCAAATAATTAGGGTTTTGTTGCTTATTGTGTAAATTTCAATTCAAAAACCATTATGCCCTGGATTTTCAATGGAATTTAGGTCTTGATTATGGTTCATGGATGTATTGAGGATCTGAAAACCATTTTTATTGAATTATTTGACTTGGTTTGATATTTTTCCATAAATTATTTTGAAAACTTGTCTAGTTTTGATAGTTTGGCCAACTAGTTTTGAACTTTGGGCCTCATTTGATCCCCTCCTCAACCATTCATGAACTTAAGACTTTCTTTATGACTTCTACACACATCAAATATGCTAAGAAATTTTTTGTGTGAATTATTGATCCTTGTTTCTATTTTTGATGTATTTTTGAAGTGAAGGTACCCAATTAATGTTGCATATCTTGTTGCAATTTGCTTGATGGCCAATGAACTTGAGTGAGGCCTATAATTGGGCACCTAATGATCATTTTGGTTCTTTTTATCCACATAAACTCAAGTCATTTCACTTAATGCCCTATGTTTGAATGATTGAACCTTTTGATGTATTGTGTGGGATTCCTCTTCTATTATGCTTGTGAGTTGTGATGAAGTAATTGAGTATGATTGAATTGTGTTTGCTACTGACCTTCATGGTCTTTGATTGTATTCTTCTCAAGCTACCATGATCCTTGATTGATATTCAATTGTCAACTCAACATGGTGATAGAAAGGAGCAACATTCCTCTAACTTTTGACCAAATTGTGCATATGCTTGTTTCTTTTTGTCTATCATATCTAATGTTTTGATAGTTGCTATCATGTTTCATCACTTCATTATGGTGTCATCATCCATACCTTATGTGAGTCATCATTCAATTTATGGGAATACTAACTTGGTTGTTGAATGTGCGAGGTACTTTGAGAAAAGTTTTCCATTTTTGACTTGAGGCTACTGTGTTTCACTTTATTTGTGGAACACAACTTATTATATTGGCACTGCTCTTGTGTTTGGCATATTTGATAGTCTATGCAGGATATGTATATGTGATTATGAATGCCATACATTGCCCATGGGATCTGTTCATATCTGAAAATCTCAATACTTACATCCTGATGGTGTAATTTCTGACTTGATTTATCTGTTGATGCCAGCTTGCTTGAAGTTCTCTGGGTTTCTTTTATTCTTGTTCAGTTGCTACGGATAGTTATCCGTTTAGTATTGCACTATTTCCTTTCTTCTATTTTCATTTTGTATATTTCTATTTTGCATGATGGGACCTCTGTTGCTGATATATGTAAGGAGGCCCTCTGTTTTGTTTGATACATGTGTTGTGTTTGTTTCTTTAACTATTGATCAATGAGTCACTCAATTTAGAAATTGAGATCACGACTTCGCTCTCAGTGCATGTTCCCTATAGGATATTTATTGTTTTGTTTCTTTAATTGTTGATCGATGAGTCACTCAATTTAGAAATTGAGATCACGACTTCGCTCTCAGTGCATGTTCTCTATAAGATGTTTATTGTTTTGTTTCTTTAATTGTTGATCGATGAGTCACTCAATTTAGAAATTGAGATCACGACTTCGCTCTCATTGCCTGTTCCCTATAGGATAGTTTTGTTAAGCTTCCTTTGACATGTTAATTAAGGTAGGAATCCATGTATGCTAACATAGGGTAGGATTTTCCTTTATCCTCAACCTTAGGGTCAATCATTGTATGATAACACTAGGGATAATGCTATGCTAGTTTCCCTTAGTTGTTTTTTTCCTTCCTTTGCATTTTGCATCTTAAAACAAAAATTGTTTTCTTGGAAAATCATAAAACACCTCTAATAAACTCAAACCCTTCTTCAAGGTAAAAGATACAAATCAATCTTATTTGTTTGTGCACCTCTTGGCTTTGTTTTTAAACATGGTTTACTGATGTTTCGCCATCACACATGTTTGTTATCCTACTTTGATTCTCAATATCATTGTTAGGTGTGATGTTTTGTCATCCGTTTTATCGATGTCTCGCCATCTTTGCCAGGATATCTTGTTATCTTTTAGCCGATATTTCGCCATCGCACATTTTTTTGAAGTCGATGTTTTTCCATCGCACATGTTTGTTATCTTACTCTGATTCTCGATATCATTGTTAGGTGTGATGTTTTGCCATCCAGTTTATCGATGTTTCGCCGTCTTTGCCATGATATCTTGTTATCTTTTAGCTGATGTTTCGGCATCGCATACTTGTTTGAAGCCGATGTTTCGCCATTGCACATGTTTATTATCCTACTTTGATTGTCAATATCATTGTTAGGTGTGATGTTTTGTCATCCATTTTATTGATGTTTTGCCATCTTTTCCATGATATCTTGTTATCTTTTAGCCGATGTTTCGCCATCGCACATTTGTTTGAAGCTGATGTTTCACCATCACACCTGTTTGTTATTCTACTTTGACTCTCAATGTCATTTTTAGGTGTGTTGTTTTTTTCATTTGATGTTTCGCCATATTTGACTGTTTTTGTTGTCTTAACTAAAAAACACAAACCAACCAAAATATATGAGCCGAACTACGGCTGCTCTGATTCCTTAAAAGGGATACGTAAGAATTGAGGTAGGGCCCAAACGATCACAACTTTTATTTTCCCTACATTGTTTTCTTTTTTTCTTCTTTCACATGCATTCTCTTTTTTGCTTTAAGCCATAGACATAGGTTTTGACCACACCCATTAGATTAGACAATAAGAGTGGATACCATAGAGTACTACGGACGTGTGAGGTGCTAATACCTTCCCCTCGCGTAACAGACTCCCTTACCCGATCTCTTGGTCGAAAGACCGTGATTTCTCCCTCTTCAGGTTTTCTCGATGTTTATCTTTCCCTTTCGGCGGGATAAAATACGTTCGGTGGCGACTTCATTGATGTTTCATTACACCAGATGACAGGTTCGGCCAGGCGGTTTCACAAGGTAGGGGTGGGATTCTGACCTTATAATGGGGCTTATGATGAATATTGTGTAAGGGTTGGTCGTGGGTATAATTGTTGTGCGTTGATTTTTTGGGCCTGTTCTTGAAAGTTGCCCATTTTTATGTTGTGGTCGTTTATGAATCTTATGTATGACCGTCTTGTATGATTGATAAATATGTTAGTAGGAGATATAGTTGCCCCGTTGCCATGTTATTCCATGTTGTTGGTCGAAAAAATTAATCGTCGAAGAGAATATTGTAAGGATAGGTTAACGTTTATCACAGACTAGACGAATTCTGTGCAAAAATGTGAAGGCGTGTTGTACCGAGGAGCGCAAGTAATTGCGTCGAGTGGCATGAGGTTGCAAGATGTTCTGAGGAGCATAGGTTCTAGGTGTCGAGCGACACAAGGCTCCAAGGTGTGCCGAGGGGAACAAGTTGTGTCGAGCGACACAAGGCTGCACAATATGCCGATAAGTATGGGGTGCCGGCCGGTACAGAGGCATGAGGAGAAGGTACTGAGCGGCATGGCCACTATGTCGAGGGGTATATGTTGTTATTAACGTCCTTACTGTTATTTGAAGGACACATACTCTATTCCCATCTCTTAACGCTCCTATGTGAGTTATTTAGTTATTTAATTAAGATTAACATTCTCAGTATAATAATTTGAATTCTTAAGGTATTCTATCCCTATATGATAAATAAATTCTAGTAAAAATAAGTTAGTAGCAAGAGAGATAATGTAATTAATAAGTGATTAGCAATATATAGTCGAATTACCTTAATAATTACGCAGGGCATTGTAGTATGTTTTGGTTAATACGGTGTATTGTATAATTTTGAGATTTGGCAGGTGATGATGAATTTTATTAGGATGCTTCTAATTATTGATAGATATTAAGTTGTAGGCTTATGGCCAATGTTGAATTGTGTTGAGTTGTGTTGAATTATTGTTGTTGTTGTTACTACGTTCATACTGTTGTCGCATACATAACATATCAAGTTGGAGCTGATGCTCGGTAAGTTGGTTTGGATTGGAAAATTAAGTTGAAGGTTTATGCCTTGTTGACGCCTCTATTAATTGGCGGATTATTAAGCTGGGAGTTTTGCTCCAATGGTACCACATGCATGTGCATAAAAACAAGTCGCATTTCATGTTGCATCCTGAGTTGTTTTGTGGATGAATTGATTATGTTAAATGTTGGTGGAGAGATGTGAAGTGGTGATTTTGTACGAACTGATTCTAATATACTATTTATCATACGTTCTATTATATTGTTCAATATCTCACCCCTTCTATTTGAATATTATCCCATGTTGGTAACGTGCAGGTAATCCAGAGTGAAAGTTGTTTACCTTTAGTGGTTCAAGTCAGTGTCGTCGCTCTGATACATAACACTCGGGGGGATGAACGTTTGTTGCTTCATTGTTGATTTTATTTCCGTTGCTGAATTTTAAGTTATTTTCGTTAAGTACTTGTTGTTTTGAAATTGTTTTCAGTTGGACAAATATGTTATAAGTAGTAAGTGTAGCATCCTATTTGTATGTCGAAATTTTGTAACTCTGATTTTATAAAATCCGTTGGATAGAAATGGGGTGTTACAATACCAATCAAAACAATCACAAACGTTATTTGTATTCCCATGCATAAGTTGAATAAAAACATAACCCACCGTGTTAAATCGAAATTGGAAATTAACAAGATATATTATACTTTAGAGCGAGGACATCTCTAAAATTGTTTTCCAAATTTTTTATCTGTTGTTGCCCTTCTTAACATAACCAAAGCACCACACCAACAATTAGGTCTCTATTTATTCATTGGAGAAGCAAAATAAAGCGTAGATTCAAAACTATTACCGACTTCTCCATCATTATCAGACACTTTTTGAGATAAAGACGAACTTGTAGGAGCAATTCTTCAATTGGAATTTCGTTTCAAAAAGAAGATGAGAAAATGACGAACGTGAATCCATTGGATTTTTGTTTAAAGAAGAAGTTAGGAAAATGAAGAACCTAGAAGAAGGGTTTTGTGCTTTTTGGGTTTATATGGATAAATATGCCACATAGTTATGACTGGACTATAAAGGATAAATTTGAAGCATTTAATAAATTTAAGAACTAAAATAGTCGTTTTAAAAATTGAGGGACCAAAATGAATTCCGTTCTAAAAATACGGGATGGATAAATCGAAAAATCTATCAAATATGGTTGAAATTTTATATTAATAAATTTTACATGAAAATAAATTATAATATTTATATTTTTGTAAAAATATAAAATAAAATAATTTTATAATATATTATTTTATACAATCTTACAAAAATTTTTAATAACAAATCTTATTTCTTGATAGCACTAGTTTTAGTTTGTGCCGTTGGAGAGCAATAACCATCCATGAAAATAGCGGTTTTTTTAAATGTTAAGGTTAACTACATTTATCTATTTTAGAAGATTTTAGTAGAGATTAATTAAGGTTAATCACAAAACTAAAGAGATGTTCAGTGTTTATTGTAAATCTTATTAAACGCTAGTGTTACGAGATCTTTTTTACATTTATTTTAAAAGATCTTATTAAATGTTACTATTTATTGTAAATTTAAAGAGTGTACATAAGTAGAATTTTCCTCAATTTTATAAAAAAGGTTTAATCGCTATGCAGCACAAGGTATATTTTATAATTAATAATAATAATAATGCAATTGTGAGAAAATAGAGAATTTATTCACTTATCACTTTAAGGTTAGATAAGTAATGTATTTATTATCACATGTATAATCTTCAATTTTATATTAATGTTCTCTAGTGAATTCCTCTAATAAATAATATCAAAGTCTTTGATTTGAGAAATAGATTAACTTATTTGTATTAAAATATTCAGAAATTGAGAATCCATTATAGACTCACACTTGAGGGAGTGTGTTAATATAATATATAACTGGGAGAATTAACACCTTAAGATTTTAGATGAATAATTAATTATCTAATATAATTCTCAATTTTCTATTAATGTTTCTAAGTGAATTGCCTCAACAAAATATATAATTTTAAAGATAATTATAATAAAAATATAAATATTTTTAATAAATTACATATTGTACTAATTGATTGATAGAAAGAGAAAAAAATCGCACACTCACTTTATAAAATAATTTTATATAATTAATCAATTACAATTATATATTTAATTATACTCTATTTTAAATTTTAAATTTTTTTAATGATATAATAGATTATTGATTTTAAATATGTAAAAAAAATTTACAATGAATATTATTCTCAGATAGAAATATCAATTTTTTTTTTCAAAAATAAATAAATTACCTTCGACAGTTTTTTACTGGACGAACACCAAAATATTCCTATTTTTCTTTTATATATTGATTCTATTTCTCAATTTATGATCGTTGGTGCTAAATTCGGTTCCAAAATTTTCACACTTCATATTTCAAAAAAGTATTCTTTTACCGGCGAAACCCTAACCGTGGTTTAGAGTGAAACTCCGGCGGAATTCCCCAAAGTCGACAATGTTTACGCCGCAGAGGAAAGCACGGCCCACATCTGCGGCGACAACATTCTCACCGCATCGAGTCGGTTCAACGCCTGGTTCTCGCCTCACGCCATCCGCCAAAGGTAAAGCTGTCGTCATCGCTGACGAACCGCTGCCTCCGCCGCCATTAGGTTCTCTGAGTGAGGCTAGAGGTGAGGTGATGGTTGGTTCTGGGTTGGATGCTGGGTATGCTGAGGATTGGAAGAAGTTTAGGGAGGTTGGATTGTTGGATGAAGCGGTGATGCAGAGGAAGGATCAGGAAGCGCTTACGGAGAAACTCTCGAGGCTAGAAAAAGAGGTTTGTTAGTTTGGTTTTGATTTTGCAATTTTTTAATTTGAATTTGAATTGGTTAGGTTAGCTTCAATTGATGCGTTTGTGCTAAATTTTATGATTATTATATATTTTTTTTTTTGCTGTTATAGAGAATTCTGCTATTTGGATTTAGTTACTATTCAGGTTTTTTGCAAATGAGATCACGGGTCGATCAATTTCGATTAGATGCTTGCAATTAGGATCTGTTAGTAGTTGTTGTTATTTTAGTTTTAATTTTAAAACGTAGTTGCAGTTGCTAGTTAAAGTTTTTCATGTTAATATGATTATAATTTTGAGGAATAAGCTCTTTTGATTGCTTTTTACTAGCATATGGAGTAATGCAGGCAAATCACTTCCTTTTATTGCATGTAAACTATTGGCATAGTGATTGAAAAATGCGTACTTTGAAATTTTGTAGATGCATAGAATTTCAACCATTTGTCAGTAGTTTTTCCAGTATTTAGAATGGAGATATATTCTCCTCGTTGGAAATGTACACAAGGGCTATAAGTTGAGAGAATGGGTTTGTTAAATAACTTCTATATCGCTACAGTGTCGTGGAATTTGATCGAATTGCTATTGCTCTGTTCTGCAACATGCCCTTTACTACAAAATGTTAGCTATTGGATTAGTTTACTAGCATCTATATCGCTATAATGTTGTGGAATTTGAACAAATTGCTATTGTTCTGTTCTGCAACATGCCAATTAGTACAAAATGTTGTCAAATAGTTGCTATAGCGGCGCTATAGCATTGTTGCATAGAGGTGAGGATGTTGCGCTGGATGCATGAATTTGCTATGGCATTTTTGTAGTTCACAAGAATACAATAAGCATAGTAGAAATGCGGATGTTGCGTTGGATGTATGGTAAGACTAGACATGACATGATTAGAATTTAGAAATGACAAAATTAGAGAAAGAGTTGGGGATAACACATCACAAAAAAGATGGTGGAAATTCAGCATAGGCGGTTTGGGTATGACGAGAGAGAAGACCTATAGATTCAGCATAGGTGGTTTGGGTATGACGAGAGAGAAGACCTATAGATTCAGCATAGGTGGTTGCATCTCAATGTTATGCTTTTAGAACATTATTGTAACAGTGTTCTTTTGGAAACCATATGTCATTTTGTCGATGATTGACCACTGATGAAGTTTTGTTTCTTTTCATTTTTTGCTAGCTTTTTGACTATCAGTACAACATGGGCCTTCTGTTGATTGAGAAGCAAGAGTGGAGTTCAAAGTTTGATCAGCTGAGGCAAGAACTAGCTGAAACTGAGGAGGTTTTAAAACGAGAACAATCTTCACATTTGATTGCATTATCTGAAGTTGGGAAGCGAGAGGAAAATTTGAAGAAAGCATTGAGTTTAGAAAAGCAGTGTGGATCTGATGTATGCTCTTTTTCTATCTTCAAGTATATGATTGTGTTGAATTTGGTTGTGCTTGCTTACTTGCTCTTCTTATTGACATTGATTAGTATTGAAAGAGCTCATCATAGGCTTGAGGCTGAGCTATAGTTTTTGCTTCTGTTGCTTACTTTGCTTTCCCCTTTTTCTTTAACTTCACTATGAACTATATATGCATATTTAATTGACTAATAGTAAGCAGTGCTATGTTTGTGATCTTTAGTAATTAGTCACTGACCTGGTTAGTCCCGTTCATTGTAAGTTTTAATCATTTTCGAATTCTCAGTGTATGTTTTATGGAAGCTAGTTATTTTCTACTCAATTGTTTGGATTCAATGAGAGTTGTTAAACATATTAATGTACTTCGTTACCAACCGTCTTAAGTATTTTTGCATGTCAGGTAGCTGATGCTACTTCCTGGCTGATATTTAAGGTTGTCCTAAATTGTCTGTTGAACTATTTCATTTTGTAGCAATTTTGCTGAAATTTATTAATTGCAGCTTGAGAGAGCTTTGCGTGCAATGCAAGAAGAGCTTGCCCAAGTCAAGTCTTCCTCCCATACAAAGCTAGATGAAGCAAATGCATTGGTGGATGGAATTGAAGAGAAGTCTTCAACGGTTAACAAGAAACTTTATGATGCAGAAGCTAGGCTAGCTGAGGTTAACCGAAAAAATGCAGAGCTTGATATGAAATTGCGAGAGGTGGAGGTTCGTGAAAGTTTGCTTCAAAAGGAGCGTTTATCTGTAGCTACTGAGTATGTATCATGTTCTAATTTTTATGAATATTTCTAGTACTCATATTTAGTCTTGTGCTATTTTAATCAGTTCATTGAAGATTGTATTGTACCCTTGTTTCAGTCGAGAATCATTTGAAACAGTATTCTACAAACAAAGGGAAGATTTAAAGGAGTGGGAGAGGAAGCTACGAGAAAGAGAGGATATACTATGTGATGGTAGGCAAAATCTTGGCGAGAGAGAAAATAATGTGACTGTAATGGAGAGAAACCTGAAGCAGAAAGCGAGAGATCTAGAAGTGTTGGAGAAGAATATTGACTCTGCCAATTCTTCATTAAAAGAAAAGGAAGCTGAGATAAGTAGAAGAGTATCAGATGTAGATGCGGAAGAGAAGGTGTTTTTTTTAATTTCTTATTGTGCATTTCATTTGCCTTTTGTGAACATGTAATTTGCTCTGGTTTGGTCTTTCCATCATTAATGTTGTGGTTATGGTTGCAGAAAGTGGATTCTATGAAGAAAACACTGGAGGTGAAAGAGAGAGAATTACATGCACTGGAATTAAAGCTTAGTGTCAAAGAAAGAGTAAGTTCAGACATTTGGTATTCTTACAATACAATAGAATCTTTTCTAAATCTGACAACCCAAACCAAATCAGTTGTTATGGTTTGTAGTTGCTGGATAAAAAATGAAAAAGCAATAAGACGAAAAGATGAAAAATAATAAAATTGAAAAATTAAATATTAAATTGACTAATTTACCCCTAAAAATTGACTATAATTATTTAGTTGAAGGATTGTAATGTAATTACTTATGTAATTAACATTATTAAATTAGTAAATAAATGCTATCTCTTAAAAATAATTATCCAGTAGGAAAAGAAACTGAATATTGGAAATTACTATAACCCATTATCATGTGATATGTAGTGTGTTTTCTGAATGTTGAAAAGAAACTGAATATTGGAAATTACTATATTGGAAATTAGTTATATAAACCCATTAACATAACTTGAATTACAATTACATCGAGTAATTCACATGGGCTTGTTGCATTCTAACTCTTGTACATATATTTCTTACAGGAAGGGATTCAGAAACTTCTTGATGAGCAAAAGGATACTCTGGATTTAAAGTTGCAGCAGTTTGAGCTTGAAATGGAACAGAAGCGAAAATCCCTTGCCGAGGAGTTTAGCAGCAAGGAGGAGGCTTTGGAGAATAGGGAGATCGAAGTAAACCATATGGAAACAAAGGTTGGAAAAGAAGAGCTTGCTCTGAGCAAGAAATCTGAGAGGATAAAGGAGCAAAATAAGGAACTTGAAACAAAGTTGAAGTCTTTAAAGGAGAAAGAAAAGACTATGAAAATAAAAGAGAAAGAGCTGGAGAAGGAAAAAGAGCACTTGCTTGCTGAACGGGAGAGCTTGGAGAACTTAAATGTTGAACTTAGGAAGACTAGAGCTGAGATTTCTCAGCAGGAGCTGCAAATATGCCAAGACACTGAGAATTTGAAGCTTACTGAAGATGAGAGATCAGAGCATTCTCGTTTGCAATTGGAACTAAAGCAGGAGATAGAGCATACCAGAACACAGAAGGATTTTATTATGAAGGAAGCTGAAAATTTGAGGGAGGAGAGAATTAGGTTTGAGAAGGAATGGGAAGAATTGGATAAGAAAAGATCGGAAATTAGTGGAGAACAACAGAAAATTGATAAGGAGAAAGAAAGGTTAAGAAAACTGAAGAACAGCGAGGAAGAAAGGTTGAAAAGAGAGAAGCAAGATATGCAAGATCATTTAAAGAAAGAGCTGGAAAAGCTTGAATTGGATAAGGAATCATTTAGTGATTCAATTACACAAGAGAAATTTCTTTTATCTGAAAAGGTAAAAAATGAAAAGGCACAAATGCTTGAAGATTTTGAATGGAGAACAAGAAATCTTGATAATGAAATACAAACAAGGAAGGAGGAGATGGAGAAGAACCTACAGGAAAGAGAGAGAAAATTTCAGGAGGAGATGGAAAGAGAGCTTAATAATATTGATTTGTTGAAGGATGCTACTGAAAAGGAATGGGAAGAAGTAAAGTCTAAGGAGACCAGGTTAGAGAATGAGAGAAAAGAACTTGAGACAAACAAGCAACAGCTGAAGTCTGACCAGCATGAGATGCATCAAGATTCTGAAATGCTCATGAATCTTAGCCAGAAAGTGAGGAAAGAGCGTGAGCGCCTTGTGGCTGAAAGAAATCATTTTATTGCACTTGTTGAGAAACTCAGGAATTGCAAGGACTGTGGGGAAGTTTTTAGGGACGTTGTGTCTGATCTTCACTTACCTGACAGTAAAGAAATAGACGTCCTTCCCTTGCCCGCCTCCCCTGTTTTAAATTATAAGCAAAATAAGAACTCCGAGGACAATGTTATTGCTTCTGGCTCGAACTATTCTGGATCTACAAGGCCTGTATCTTGGCTCCGCAAATGCACGACCAAGATTTTCAAATTATCCCCAAGTACAAAAACAGATTCTGTCGGTACTTCATATATGGGTGGGACATCGCCGGAGTCTAATGTAAATGTTAATATAGAAAAAGTAGAAGAACATACGGCATCTCCTAATATAGAAGGACCAATAATTAATGTTCCAGAACAACAGATAGCAGGTGGAGTAGCTCTTCCCTCTTCTGATACACCGCACTTCCAATCCGATAACATTGTTAGAGAGGTGAATAATGAATACTCTTTATCCATGGACGACAACAGCTACATGGAAAGTTTGATAGGTGGAGATCCAGATGATTCTCAACAGTCAGTCCCAAAGGTTGGTCGAAAAAGACCTGTGAGGAAAGGCAAATCTGGAATTGCTAGAACACGCTCAGTGAAGGCTGTGGTTGAGGAGGCCAAGGAGTTCCTAGGAAAAACCTCAAAGGAAAATGTGAGTTTGCAGTCTTATGATACTGATCATATCAAAGAAAACAGTCGAGAAGAGTCCGGTCACACTGAGAACGTTATTGGTAAAAGGCCGAGGAAGCAGCAACATGCACAAACTTCCAGGATTGTAGAAAGTGAGCAGAACACTGCTGATAGTGAAGGACATTCAGATAGTATCACAACTAGTAGGCGCAAGAAGAAAAGGGTAACAGTTCCTCCATCCCCACAAGTTACTAGGGAGACACGATACAATCTCAGGCGGCATAAGACGTAAGTTTAGTTTCAGGAGCCATAAAAGGTTAAAAGTTTTATTTTATTGTATCACTGTCAGTGTACACACTGGTTGTATTTATTTATTTGATAGTTTTCCTGGAACTTTAATTCTGAAAGAACTCATTACTCATTTCCCCTCTTGTTGCCCCTTGGAATAAAATAAAGTTGTGGTGTGCCAATTCGGTGCACTGACATGGCTTGATTGTTATTGTCATTTCCAAGGTTTATTCAAATTGAAATATTAGGCTCAATTTTCTTTTTGAAAACATTTTTTCGTTTCATTTTTTAAAATGCGTGTTCATTTTAACTTGCTAATCAAAAGGTGTGAGACCTTTAAGTGAACAATTGTGATGGATAAAGATGAAATGCTTGTTAGAGATGCTATATTTTTAAAAATAATGAAAATAATCTGTCATTTTCATTGTTTTCAAAAAATACACATGATTGTTTGCTTCAAGAGTCTAATAACTTCTTGTTAGCAAGTAAACTTGACATAAATTTTAGGGAATGAAAATAAAAAAGGTTTTCACAGTAAATGGGCCTTGGTTTTTGCTTCAAGTCATCTAAATAGATTCTCGGGTATAACTTTTCTCTTAATACATCGATGAAAAACTTGTCTTTATTTATGTTTTTGGTTAAGAATTATTACATTCCCAGTAGTCTTTTATAAAAGTGAGATGTGGAGGTACTTCTGGGATTTTAAAAAAGAAATTTTACATAAAATCTTATCCCCGTCTAATGTGATTATATTTTCCCAACCTTTCCTTGTGAATGAAATCCACGGCAGTGTTGAAATTTTTTGTCCATGGGAAACTTTTATGGTTTGAAATGATTACACAACTCTTGCCCTGACCATATTTTTTTGGTAGATCATAACAGTTACTATGTCAATTAATGTTTCCAACTGTTTTGTCTAGTTGAAGTGATTTTTACATTTCAGTAATAGAAAGAATGATATAGTTATGTTTGGTTGACAGTTGAAAAACTGCAAGTCTTTGGATCCAAAGTATACAAAGATTTTTTGAGGAAATTGTAACATACCCATAATAGTCATTTTCTTATTCTGGTTATGAAATTGGCTATTTTGGCATTAATCACTACTTATGTGCTAGATTGATTATTTACATGGACATAAATGCACTAGCTATCAGATATTAATGACAATTTAGGTTGAGATGGTAGTTTCTGATATGAAGTATGTCAATTAAAATATATTCTGGTTACCCACCCATGTTGAAAGATTAGAGCTACTTGTTGATTTCTTGTTTGATTATTCATAATGATCTAGTGAAATGAAAACGATCTTAGTTGAAGCCACTCAATCTTGATTATCTAATTTGTATTGGATTCAGACAGCACTAGAATCTTTTGACCAAGGCTGTTTGAAATATGGATGTTGGATTTCTTTTCTTGATTATCTGAAGGAACTGCATGCATGGATTTACTGTGGTGGATACTTCTCAAAAAATAAGTAAGATCTTATTATGTATAATAGGAGGAATGTCGATTTCCCGATTGAGAAACTATTTAATGCCATTTAGTCATTTAGATTACTGCCAGAGGATGTTAAGGGCGTTACTGATTGTGTCTTTCACATGTCTGTACGTAGTGGGTAATATTATATATAGCAGAGTGCATTATTGTCTCCAGTGGTTCTGATGTCACGCCTTTCCTTGAACAGTGCAGATACAGTTTCATCTGCACAAGATTTGACTAATGGAACGAAGAACGTCGTAAAAGAAGATTCAGATAGTAAACAGAAGGCAGGTGATGAAAGTGTTAAAGCTGTAGTAGGTGATGACAATATCCAAACCACAACTCTAGTGCAGGTAACAACTGTGGAGGTCAAAGATGATCGAGTTGTAAGGGTAATTTAATCTTCTTGTTTTGATGATTGGTTTTATTTTTATTGGAATTAGATGTATGTTATGATTTATTTAACATACAGATGCTTTTTACAGTTTGAAATGCCAACATACATTATTGATGACAATGGTGCTACAACCAACTCTGTGGACCATGTTGAAGAAAGTGGTACACTGGAATATGGAGATGAAGATGGAAGCATAATCAATGACATTGAAAATGAGGACAAAGGGGAGGAGGAAGAGGAAGAAGAAGAGGGAGAGGAGGAGGAAGAAGAGGATCCTAGCGAGGTGTCTATCGGAAAGAAGATCCTGAAATTTTTCACAACATGATGAAAATGTTCAATTTTTCTTCGATATCACATTATCGAATATAGATGAATCTTCATTCCTTTTAAATAGGAGAGTAGACATAGTCTCTAGGTTATCTTCCATGTTTATTTTGAGATTTATTAATGGAAAGATACGAACCATTATTTTGCCTTTCTTTTTTTCCATTTTGACTGTCATCCAACAAAATTGTTTGTACTGTGTAGGATTGTACTTTTTAGGCGCATATGATATTCCATTGTTACACTCATAGTTGATTAACAATGATAAAGTGATATTAATATTCAATAAATGGAATCGTAAGGAGTGTTCAATTTGCACGTTAGGCTTTTCTTAATATTAACTTTGATAACTGTGCTAACATCTCACGTTCTCTCTTCCGTAGCTTTTCCATAAACACAGGAAGAAAGGAGGTCAGTTTTTTCGTTCACCTTTTGCATTTCCTTTACCATGCTATTTGTTTTAGTCCAAACTGTCACTGATTTTCTCTAAGGGGTCCATGTTGGTATTTGTCTTGATATATCCACTTCATTGTTGAGGGGACAAATTTGTGCTTGCCATTGAAAATCATGAGGCAAATTATGCAGTAGAATTTAAGTAAACTCCTGTTTTGTATGTGTTCCTTTTCAATTTTTCTTCATCCATATTCGTCATGTTTGACTCAGTAACATTATGAAGAGGTTCAAAGCTTTTAGACTAAGTCACTATGTTCTCTTTATCACAGCGTTGTTCTGTGGCAGAAACGTTGTATTGGAGACTATGACAGGAATACGGTGTTTCAGACTATGACAGGAATATGGCAGAAACGTTCTTAATATAGCTGTTTGTTTATAATAGTTAATTGTAGTTTGTAATAGATATATTATACAGTTAGCTTAGCTTGATGAGCTGGCAGTGACACGGTCACCGCAGTCTCTATATAACAATCTAATTCTAACAAACTTATCCAAGAGTTTCTATTGAATCAATAACAAATTATTATTTGTGAGTATTCCTTTTCTTTAAGTAGTTTTGTAATATAATAGTTGTTCTTAATAGAGTAATCATATAGCTGTTTGTTTATAATAGTTAATTGTAGTTTGTAATAGATATATTATACAGTTAGCTTAGCTTGATGAGCTGGCAGTGACACGGTCACCGCAGTCTCTATATAACAATCTAATTCTAACAAACTCATCCAAGAGTTTCTATTGAATCAATAACAAATTATTATTTGTGAGTATTCCTTTTCTTTAAGGAGTTTTGTATGATAGCAAATGTGTGAAATAAGTATTAATGAATATTTAATGTGCTTAATCTATTTGTGTGCATAATGTGACAATAGTTTAACATGTTTAAAAAGAGAAAAAAAATGTGTTTTACACATAAAGCACAATTTCAGGTCGATACAAAAGGTTTTGCATTGACACATACTTAAGCAAAGAATCACAAAAACAATTCTGCTTCAGTATCCATTCATACTTTGCATCGATACATGTCAAGTTGATGCTCCTGGAAAACGTTATAAACCTTTATGCATCGACACATAATCTCATGCATCGATACATATCACATTTTGTTTTTCAAAATCAAAAATCAACTCAGTATGTATCGACACATACACGTTATGTATCGACTCATATAAAATGAATGGTTTTGGATTCTGTGTGGAAAATATGTTGTACCGACACATAAAGACTTGCATCGACTCATACATATTTGATTTCTCCGAATATATTTTGCCATCAGTATGTATCAATACATAACAAATTATATCGACTCATCTTATGTTTCACAACTAACATGAGTCGACTCATGTTAAACATGCATCGACTCATACTGCATTTTTTCACCTCTAACCATTTTCTGTTACACATATATAAGTAAGTTTTTACAGCAAAACAAAATAAAAGGTGTCACAAATACAATTGGTGTGCATCAAATTTTTGAGCATTAGAAACCTGAAAGATACTTCATCTTCATCATCTTGGTTCAACAACGACGAAAGATAAACATCTTTCTTCATTAAATCAAGAGATCATAGAGATAACGTTCAGCAGTACGATCGATGATCTAAGCTGAGTTGAATATTCAGAAGGGGATTTCGAGGAAAAACCAAAGGGTTTGTCCTTCAAGAACGGGTATGTTCTTGCGGGTTTATTAGTCACGATTGCACAAGTCAGATTCAGCCGTAGCGAGGGATTTGAAAATTGGGGCGATTTTGCAAACAGGTCGTGGAAGCAGAGGATTGGTTGTGGATCTTGCAGGAAATCTTGATAAGCTCATATCAAGTGAAGGCTCTTACAAGAAGAAGAAGATATTATAGATTACATTCTGTCTTTGTATTGTAACCTTATAAACAACATTCAGCAAATTGATATAACAGATCTCAATTTCAGTTTTGGAATTGAGAGGGAGACGTACCCACACGCGAGGACGACGGTGGGGAACTTCCTTACCAAACTACGAGTGTATTATTTTTCTTTCTCTCATTTTCTTTACGTTTTATACAAGTTTGTAATTCAATTGGTTTGCTGGTTTTTCTGTTTAATGATACAATAGTGGTACAAACTCTTTTGCTAAAACCACCATTATTATTTATCATTGAACAAGAATACACCAACTGTTTGACAAAATTGCGTGCAAGTTTTTATTTATTAGAAATAGTGTTCTTGTGATAAGTGCATTGAAACGTACATCAATCTGTGTTTAATTTTCATCTATTTCATCTTAAATAAAATCTAACAAGTATATCGTATGTCCGATTTTCTAGTAGTTGGTTCAAAATAGACAGAAGTTGATTCGGGACCGTGTTTTTTCGTTATTTTTTTTATAAACTTTGATAAAAGATTTTAAATCCTTGATAAATAAGGAGGCGATCTATTCACCCCCCTCTTGATCACTTTCCACACCGTCTAACAAGTGGTATCAGAGCGCCGGTTTGCTGGTGCTTTGTGTCTACTAGTAACGCTATGGGTTTTGAACCAAAAAGGGCGTATAATAGAGCTCATGTTTTCAATGGTAAAAACTATGGCTACTGGAAAGACTGCATGCGAGTAAACATAAATTCCATTGACAAGAATGTATGGATTTCCATTCAAAATGGTCTTTTTCAAATTACCACGAGGAATGGTGCAGGTGCAATAGTACCTAAACCTGAGGATCAATGGAATGAAACAGATGAAAAGAAGTGGTCGAGCGATTGGAGAGGCTGAAATATGATAATCTCAGCACTTGGTGTCGATGAGTATTATCAGGTATCTCATTGCACGACTGCTAAAGAAATGTGGGATGCTTTAGAAATTGTCCATGAGGGCACTACTGAAGTTAAACAGTCCCGCATTAACACACTCAATCAAGAGTTTGAGCTCTTTCACATGAAACAAGGAGAACCTGTCTCCGACATGCAAAGGAGATTCGTTCATCTTATAAGTTGTTTGAATGCATTTGAAAAACATGTTTCCAATTAAATTTCTACTAACAAAATTCTGAGATGTCTTAGCAGAGAATGACAACCTAAAGTAACAGCTATCAAGGAAGCCAACGACCTCACTACGCTTACTATTACAACTTTGTATGGCAAGCTGGAAGAACATCAACAAGAACTGGAAAGTCTTAAAAAATATGAAAACAAGAGTAAAAAGGAGAAGAATAAATACAAGGAGGGTGAGAAGAAGTCAATAGCTCTTATGACTTATAGCTCAAAGTCCTCACACAAAGAGAAAAATGATAATGATTCAAGTAGTGACGAAGATTCAGATGATGAAGAAATGGGACTCTTTGTTCGGAGATATAATAGGTTTATTCGAAAGAATGGAATCAAGCACTCCGATAAGAATCTCATAAAATTTCGAAAATATTCCAAAGAGCCAAGACAAGAAGAGAATAAGAAGCAAAGAAGTAAAGGACCTTGCTACAATTGTGGTAAAGTTGGGCACTACAAATCGGAGTGTCTAATGATGAAAAAGGACAAAGGAAAAGCTCCACCAAAGAAGTTCAATAAACAAAGAAGAGCTTACATTGCGTGGGAAAGCGATAGTGATTCATCAAATGATGACAGTTTAAGTGATAGTGATGAGACTGCAAATTTATGTCACAGGGAACATACCAAAAATCAGTCCTACCACAAGAAGAACAACCACGACAAGCAAGTAAGACAAGCCTACCATAACAACTTTTCTTCTATGTCTTTTTCTGAACTGAAAATAGCTTTTGAAAAACTGCAAAACAAAGCTGAAGACGCTTTTAAGAGATTATCCTCCGATAAACAAATACTTTCATTTTTTGAGGGTAAAGTCTATAAAGATGAAAAAGACTTAAAATATCTAAAATCTAGTATTGTAGAAAGTTCAAAAGATAAGGATGTTAGAGGATGTATTTCAAGAAGAGAATGTGAAGTTTGTCATATTTGGCAACAAGAGGTTAGAACTCTTAATGCCAAATTGGAAAAAGCTTTACAACCCAAAGTTACTTTTGCCGTTTATCCTAGACTTTTTAAGAAAACTTTGAATCCACCATATGTAAAATATTATTTTGTAGAAAAGATTCCAAAGGATTCAATGAGCAAAAGTAAGAAAATCCATCACAATGGTTTATGTCATTATTATTGTCATGCTGGTCATACCATTGAGAAATGCAAGTTTAGGAGATTTCTTGTTCCTAAAGGCATTTATCAATGGAGGCCTAAAGGCAACCATGTTACCACTTATCCACACGGACCCAATAAAAATTAGGTACCTACCTCTCTCTTTTGATATTGCAGGAAAAATGTCTTACATCCGTGGATAGAAGATGGTTTCTAGGCAGCAGGTGTTCAAGGCACATGACAGGTGGCATATCGTTTTTCATTGACTTCAAAGCAAAGAAGAAAGGATATGTTACTTATGGAGACAATAACAAAGGAGCAATACTCGGTAAAGGTAGTGTAGGTAATCTCTCTACCACTACTATTTTTGATGTCCATTTAGTAGAGGGGCTTAAACACAATTTGTTAAGTATTAGTCAATTGTGTGACAAGAGTTATAAAGTTACTTTCACAAACACTTGTTGCATAATTGAAAATACTGAACAAAATATTGTGTTTAAGGGTATAGAGTAAACAACGTCTATATGCTTGACCTTTTTGATGTATCATTAACAAGCACTAAGTGTCTAGTCACCTTGAATGATGATTATTGGCTTTGGCATAGACGGCTAGTGCATGTTAACTTTGATTTGCTTAATAAGGTTGTATCTAAGGATCTAGTAGTTGGTCTTCCAAAAATAAAATTTTCAAAATATCACCTATGTGACGCGTGCCAAATGGAAAAGCAAACAAGGGTCTCTTTCAAATCTAAAAATGTGATTTCTACTTCACGATCCCTTGAGCTTCTCCATATGGACCTCTTTGGACCTTATAGGACAAAGAGTCTAGGTGGAAATTATTATGGTTTTGTAATCGTTGACGACTATTCTAGATTTACTTGGACTATATTCCTTCGTAGCATAGATGAAACTTTTTACGCTTTTAAGAGTTTTGCGAAACTATCCCAAAACAGAATGGAATTAAAAATAATTACAATTCGAAGCGATCATGGAGGTGAATTTCAAAACCATCTCTTTGATAAGTACTGTGACAAGCATGACATTGAGCACAACTTTTCAGTCCCTCGAACTCCATAGCAGAATGGAGTTGTGGAGCGCAAAAATTGCATTTTAGAGGAGTTGACAATAACAATGCTCAATGAGGATGGATTACCAAAATATTTTTGGACTGATACAATTAGCACAAATTGTTATGTTTTAAACAGAATATTAATCCATCCTATTTTGGATAAAACCCCTTATGAGTTTTTAAAAGGAAGAAAGTCAAACTTGTCACACATTTACGTATTCGGTTGTAAATGTTTTGTTTTGAATAATGGTAAAGAAAACCTTGGGAAATTCGATGCAAAAGCAGATGAAGGTATCTTTATCGGATACTCACAATCAAGTAAAGCATATAGATTGTATAATAAGCATTTACTTACTGTTGAGGAGTCAATCCATGTTTCTTTTGATGAAACTTATCCGAAAGAGGTCGGAAAAGGTATTTCTTTTGATGGTGCATGTGTATCTACAGAAGACATACTCAAGGAAACTGTTGAGGAAATTGATCAGTCCAAAACAGTTGACGATGAGGAGGAGGAAGATACAAGTCATGCAAAAGATGAGGAAGAAGGGCCAACAGAAGTAAAAGATCTTCCACAACCTTGGAAATCTACAAAAGACCATCCTATTGACAACATATTGGGAGATATTTCAAAAGGAGTGATGACTCGCTCTAAGATAAGTAATTTCTGTTATCACTTCGCTTTTGTTTCACAAGTAGAGCCTAAAAACGTCAAAGAGGCCTTGATTGATGAATTTTGGCTAATGGCCATGCAAGAAGAGCTTAATCAATTTAAAAGAAATGATGTTTGGGAACTTGTCCCTCGTCCGCGAGACCATCATATCATAGGTACTAAGTGGGTTTTTAGAAATAAACTTGATGAAAACAGAGTGATAACCCACAATAAAGCACATTTAGTGGCACAAGGGTATAACCAAGAGGAGGGCATTGAATATGAGGAGACTTATGCTCCAGTTGCTCGCCTTGAGGCTATACGTCTCTTACTCGCTTATGTGTGTGCTAATAATTTTAAGCTTTATCAAATGGACGTAAAGAGTGCTTTTCTAAACGGTGTCATAAATGAAGAGGTATACGACTCACAACCTCCGAGTTTTGAGAGTAATGAATATCCAGATTATGTTTTCAAAACTCGTGCAAATGGCAGGGGGCGAACTGACTATTAACCCTTAACTCTATAAATCCACATGTTTTCCAAAGTCCTTTTGCCTTTAGGCAACTTCACTAGATCATAAGTGTGATTATCATGCAATGATTTCATTTCGTCATGCTTTTCATCCAACGACTTTTGATTTTCATCACTTTTCATGGCCTCTTGAAAACACTCAGGTTCATCCTCATCATTCAAGGTCACATACTCATCAGATTTATACCTTGTAGAAGGTTGTCTCTGCCTGATAGACCTCCTAAGTTGAGCTTGAGATGATTCTAGAGCTTCACCAAGATTCTCATTGTTATACCCCAAAATTTGCCCTCCCATATTCCTCAAGAAATTGCCAAGCCAAGCTACAAAATTTCCAAAGGGTTGTGCAGTGCAACAGTCTCCCATACAGTCAAAATTAGGGTTTTGAGTCTGATCAAGAAAAGGAAATTTTCAAAGGCTCAATCAAGTCTCATATGCTTACAAACATGGTCAAACATCCTCATATCAAGTTTCAAGACATTCAGCACAAAATTGCACAGTCAAAACCCTAAAATGCACTACAGTCAATTGTAGGGGCAAAATGGTCATTTGGCAGTCAAAAGTTCAAATTTTTGGTCAATATATCATTTTAAAGCCACAAACATCATTTGATCAATGCTTGATCATGATTCTCAAAATTTGGCTCAGAAATCATCAAAGATGCAAAAGTTGCTATATTTGGACAGCTGAAAAAGTCAACTGAAATTGACCAGGGCATAACTTTCACATGGATTATCAGAAAAATTCCATCCAAAGCTCATTTTGAAGAGAAAGACATTTCCTACAACTCATCTTCATACTTCAAGTCCAAGAAATGCTCTCACAAAAAGTTATCAATTTCAACATTATAGGTCATTTTCAAAAGTCAACAAAAAGGGACTTTAAGTCAAAGACCATAACTTGAGATTGGTAAATCAAAATGACATGTGACCAAAGGCATTGGTTAGAGGACTCAAAGACCTTTCCAAAATGTCCAAGAACATGTGAAAAGCTTAAAAATTGAGCAAGTTATGCCTTGTAGAAGTTGGGAAATTTTTGTGAAATGGCAAAAGTCAACTATCCTTGAAACTCCAATTTTTGACAAAAGGGCCCACTTTTTCCACTTGGTTCATCCTTGTCATGCCACACACGTGTCCCATGATTAATTTCAAGACCAAATATTGATTTTTCTATTTTATTTAATTTTTGATAATTTAATTCATTTTAAATCTTTAAAAATTCAAATAAAATTCAAAAACCAATGGAATAGTGTCATGTGAATTTGGACAACTTCCATATATCATGGGCCAACTCAAAAACTCAGGCTAGGGTTAAGTTTCACACTAAGTCTTGGTCTTGGCTTAAAAGAAGGAAAATTGGTTAAAGGTGAAAACCCTAGGACTAGTTCCTTCATGAGCATGAATTAAGGCCAAATAACAAGCTAATTTCCATCCATCATAGGCACTGAGTCAAACCCTAAGCCTAAGACATCATATGCTGCGCTCAAAGGCTTGGGGAAACATTGAAATTTTGGCAAAAAAACACAAATCTGAAATCAAGGTTGGGGGAATTTTCAAGCCTTAATTCTTTTTCTAATAGCTTCCTGGACCATTTCTGAACACATCCCAATTCCTAACATCAATCAAAACGCCAAGAAGTGGTAGCTACAACTCAAACTGTGTCGTAAAAAAATTTCAAATCGCATATCATAATTTACGCATCCTTGTGCATTTTTGTTCATGAATTCTTATTCAATGTGAAGTTTGCAAGCTGACCATAACTTTTAATTGAATTTTCGTGCACTTTTGGCCAAGATGCCATGTTCGTTCCTTAGGGTTTTGCAGGGTCCAAAATTAGGGCTTTTGCATAGAGGAAAAATTAAGGCTCATGAGTACCATGGTTGCATTCAGTGAGATTAGACGAACAAGGACCACTCATCGCGCCTAATTTCTAAACCACACAGGCCTATTCGCTATTTTCTGTTAGATGGTATTAGGCAACGTTTGCCAAACCGTTGCCTTTGAATTTTGTTTTGCAGGGACGAAGAAGAAGGACTCGTGGCATGCAGGGAGTGGATGCATTTGAATTTCGCGCGCCCTCCACTAACGTATCTGTTTTTTCTTTTTATTATTTATTTGCCATAATATATTAACTAACGCGTGGTAGCTCAGCTGGCAGGGACATACGCTTGTGACTCTCATGACCTGGGTTCAAACCCCAGGTCTCACATATTTCTCATATTATTTTTCAACGTGGATTCCTATGCAGCGCTATCATAAATGCCTACCATACACCTCAAAATCAGATCATCCACGCGTCCCAGAGTATCCACATCAAAGGCTAGGATTGAAGAATATGCTATGCTTTAGTCAAACGTGTCCCACCTGATTCAAAAAGTCCAACAAATTTTCAGCTTAATGGGCCAGAGTTCTATGGCCTGCACCTCCAGTTTTGGGGTCACCCCCCCCTGGTTTGCATTTTCCTTTCATTTTTTTATAGATCTTATTTTTAATTGCAATTTCATTCAATTTATTATCTCAATTTAATTAGTTTATTTTCTTTATAAAATATAAAAACATCACAAAAAAATCAAAAAAGGACAAAAACATAAAAAATATTTATTTTATTTATTCTCTTGTAAATAAATTACATGTACTTAATTAGTTTAATTAGGTTTTTTTAACTTTAATTCTTTTAATAACAAAAATCCAAAAAAAATAGAATTAGGTTAATTAATAATTTTTATACCTTTTTAATTTTCTTTTTTTTATCACAATATTTATTTATTTTTTATAATCAAATTTGCACATAAATAAATTAGGGTTTAATTTAGATTAATATAACATTTTTACAATAAACTTAAAAAAACAATAGAATTAGGGTTAGTCAATAATACTTAATTCCTTCTTTTTCTTTTTCTTTTAAATCTTAAAAAATACAAAAATATAAAAAAAAAACATTCCTTTTTCTTTAATTTTAATTCTTCATTAGTTCTAATTAATTAATTCATTAACTTTAAATACTTTTGCAAAAGGGTCCAACGCCCTAGTTTTGTTTTTTTAATTTCTTTATTTCGCACATTTATTTTATATCGTTTAAATAATTATGTATATGCCCCAAAGCCTTGTAAATTTATTTCTCGCACTTTTATTTTATTGCTTCTTTACTTTCAGTCAAATCGGGTTCGGTTTATTTTGGCGATGTGGACCCGCGCCATTTGTAATAGTTTAGATTTATTTTCTCGCAAATATACAACTGTTAATAAATATGCATGAAAGAATGTATGGACTTAAAAATAAAATCAAGCGTAGATCACAACAAACATGACAAGACAAAATAATTGAAACATGACACACGAACCGCACACACCACCCCTAGGGTACGCCTCACTGTTGCCTTTCGAAAGGTGGTCGTCGAGTAGAGGACGTCTTAGTAAGTCCTCATGATCCGGGAACTCGGCATGAGGGTAGCTTCTAAGGTGTCTTCCCATTGCTCCGGTGATCACCATGTCCCTAAAATTCGAATTGACCCGAACACCTCCAACGGTGGTGCTACCTACCTCTCAATGGTGGGATGGCACTACTTTAAAGGACATCTACACAAACGAATTCCTTAGGGTAGGTAGACGACTCTAGATACTTGCTCTAATTTCAAAACAAATCAAAAATACTTTTCACACCGACACCTTTTCAAAAAGCTTTCGAAAGCAATCTTTCAAACACTCTTGAGGACCGATACAAGAGTCGAACTGGAATTTTCAAAGAAACTTTTTAAAACCCACAGTTGAAAAGCAAACAAACAATTTTGAAAACACAAATGAGCAAGTATCTAAGAGCCCATGGATAACCATGGATAGAAAGGGTGCTAACACCTTCCCTTTCTATAATCTACCTCCCGAACCAAGAGCAATCTCTTTAAGGAATTTTTCTGTGCTTTTGTCCTTTCCATTTGGAGAAAATAAAAGACGGTGGCGACTCTTGCTTCCGCGACATTTCGCGAACCAGCGTTAAACAGTCAGTTCCAGATCCACCGATCACAGAACTGGCGACTCTGCTGGGGAATTAAATTTAAAGTGAGGTGTACCTTAGGACTAAGATCATTGTGTTTTCAATTGTATTGACTTGCTTGCTTTAAATTGTGGGATTGTCTTGGGAGTTCTATAGATCCTAACCCGGATCTGGGGGATACCCTTTTAGAAAGTAGCAACAAGGCTGTGAGGGAACTGTGCGGGGTATACCGACATGGTTGAAACAGTCTGCTACGTTGATGTGGCACTTTGGTGTGTACCGGTAACCCTTGAGTTCAGTCAAGGAGAGTACGGGGCCTCCATGTGGTGTCATGAAGCATCAACAGACCTTAGGAACCTTAATTGAACCATCTTGGCCTCTTTAGGGTAGTGAGATAACTGACTTTGGTGCAGTCCGAGGTTGGTTGATACTCGATACTACACTCAATTGAGGGTTGCTTTCCTGGAATATTTCGGTCGCCAGTTCAGTGGCTAAATCGAAACGATGAACAATGAAAGCAATCCCGTGATATTGGGAACCTTAGAACCCGGTTACTTTGATTAGGACAGGTTGAACCCACCAACTTCAAGAGGGTACTACCCAGACCCCATGCTGGCCTTAAACCTTAAGGGCCTGTCTTGTGTGCCTTGTGTGCCTTACATGTTTGTCTTTGTAAATATCTGTGGTGTGTTTAATCATAGCATCATGACATCATCCAGCATCATACGCATTGACTAACCATTTCAGGGGTTCGAATTTTCATCTTTGTTCTTGTTTTGTAGGACATGGAAACTGTTCGTAGAAAGACAATTCCAATCAGTCTTGTAAGGATCCCTCCTCAGCTTAAGGAGCTTATATCCAGGATTCCCGAGAACTCTTCATTCAGTGAAAGGCATGGAAGTCTCATCAGCTTGGTCAATACCAACATTGAGGAAGATATGATGAAGGTCCTGTTCCAATTCTTTGACCCTCTGCATCACTGTTTCACCTTCTTGGACTATCAGTTGGTACCTACATTGGAGGAGTTCTCCCGACTCCTGAAGATCCCTATCCTTGATCAGCTACCCTTCAACGGTACAGAAAAGGAACCTAAGCTTGAAGAGATTGCTAAAGCCTTGCACCTACAGTCATCTGACCTCAAGGGACATTGGGAAGTCAGAAGTGGTATTAAAGGGTTCTTAGCCAGGTTTCTGTTTGAAAAGGCCTATGAATGTTGGAACTCCCTTGACTTGCAAGCTTTTGAAGAGGTTGTGGCCCTCCTTGTTTATGGTTTGGTGTTGTTCCCTAACCCAGATCAGCTCATTGATATCAGTGCTGTCCAGATCTTTATGTCCAGGAATCCTATACCTACGTTGCTGGGGGACCTCCTTCACTCATGTTACACTCGAACCATGAGAAAAAGAGGTGTCCTTATGTGTTGCACTCCTCTCCTGGGAAAGTGGTTTATTTCGCACCTTCCACAATCAGTCCTGAAGAACGAGCGGGGTTTGAGATGGTCACAACGGTTGATGACTCTTACACATGCAGATATACATTGGTGCCCTAGGTCCAGAGAAGATGTCACTATCATTGATCGTTGCGGGGAGTATCCTAATGTTCCTTTACTTGGAATCAGAGGGGGTATTACTTATAGTCCATGCCTGGCTTGGAGACAATTTGGTTATGCTCGGAGGGATGGTCCTCATGACATGTTGATTCCCGACATAGTTTTTGACTTCGACAACGATACTCAAGGACTTCGCCAGAGATTTATCAGAGCTTGGAGGATGCCTAGTAGGATAGACAGCAAGACACTGGGGCACAGGAACTCCATCCCTTTGGAGCCTTACCTCAAATGGGTACGAGCCCGCTCTCAGAAGTTAGTAATGCCTTATCCTCACATGCTTCCAGTAATCAAAGAGCCTGCCTTGGAAGGAGAGGTGTCTCACGTTGTTCAACACCCTGATATGCCCACATCCTGGGAAGAGATGCAGAAGAGCTGGATCCAGCTTAAGGAAGAGCGGAATTCTCTTGAGACTAGTTTGCATGCCAGTGAAAAGAAGGTCTTGGAGCTCACCCGCCTGTTGCATGAGGAAAGGAATCTCAACACTTACATAGCTCCAAAGAAGATGCGCAACATATTTTGGGATTGAGTTGATCTTTTTGTACTTTTGCCCATGAGGCTTTGATGTATTAAACAATGATTTTCTTAATAATAACGTGTGTTCCTTTTGGTCTACAACAAATTTGAATTTTCGAACTCTTGAATGCATCGCATAAACACATATCATTCATCATGTGCATCATAGGTACTCTTCTTTTCAGGTTGTTTACTGTTCTTCGCTGTTTATTTCAGCATCATGAATCCTGAATCATCAACCGAGGCATCTATCAAGGCTCTTCAGGCGCAGAACGTCCAATTTCAGGCGCAGAACGCCCAGTTTCAGGAGCTGATCAAGGGCTTGGCTCAGGGTCAACAAGAGTTGAAGACCATGCTTTTGAAGAAGACTAAGAAGAAGAGGAGGACTGTGCTATTTAACACTGGGCGCAGACTCGGGAACACTTTGGTTGAAGCTGAAAGGACTCCTCCATCTGTGACGGAAGGTAGTCACCAAGAAAGGGAGGTCCCTACTCCTGTGGGCTCTGATACTGAAACAGACTTCAACGACGAACAGTACCCTCCTGCTGAAGACCGGTACAAACAGCTGGAAGACAGATTAAAGGCTATGGAAGTTCAGCGGGTGCCTGGATTGGATTTCGGAGACTTGGGGTTATCTACTGGGGTGGTGATCCCACACAAGTTCAAAACACCTGCCTTCGTGAAGTATGATGGGGCTTCCTGTCCCAAGATGCACCTCCGTTCTTATGTAAGGAAGATCCAGCCTTACACAGCAGACAAGAACCTTTGGATCCACTTCTTCCAGGAGAGTCTTTCAGGGACTCACCTCGATTGGTTCTATCAGCTGGATGGAATCAGCATTCGTAACTGGGAGGATCTGGCCACTGCTTTTTACAAGCAGTATCAGTATAATGCCGACCTCGCTCCTACGCGTACCCAGCTCCAGGGTATGTCGCTAGGGTCGGGTGAAGGTTTTAAGGAGTATGCTCAGAAATGGAGAGACCTGGCTGGCAGGGTGCAGCCACCATTGACGGACCGGGAGCTGGTAGATATGTTTTTGGGGACCCTATCTGGTCCATTTTTCAATCATCTCATTGGTAATTCCTCTGCTGGGTTTACTGATCTGATCCTGACTGGTGAAAGGATCGAGGCTGGTATAAAATCGGGGAAGATACGGAAGGTTGCCTCCTCCAGTACTGAAAAGAAACCCTTCAAAAAGGAGGCTAGTGCTGTATATAGCTCCCGGAGACCAGAGCGACCTGAACACCGCCAATCTGTCAGTGCGGTAATGATTGCCAAACCTGCTGCCGCTCCTCGGCCAACTAATCCTCAAAAGTTTGAAAGACCCCGGAGAGAGTTTACCCGGTTAAGCATGACCTTATCACAGATCCTGCCACAGTTGCTATCCACCAATTTAGTGACTGTCAGGGAGGCTCCAAAGTTTCCCAATACTGCATCCCCCAAGTTCAATCCAAATGCTCGTTGTGCTTATCACTCTGATAGCCCGGGGCATAACACAGATGACTGTTGGGCCCTAAAGAATAAGGTTCAAGACCTCATTGATGCAAAGGAGATACAGTTTGAGGCGCCCGAGAGGCCGAATGTTGTAACTGCTCCCATGCCCCAGCATGGAGTGAATGCTGTTGAGGAGGATTTGTATGTAGCTTCGGTGGATGATGTTGCTACTCCGTTGCTGATGGTCAAGAGGAATCTGTTGCTAGCCGGTTTATTTCCGGGATGTAGCGAAAGTTGCCCTCTATGTGTTGCTTCCCCTGCTGGTTGTTCTCTGTTGAAGTCAGGCATCCAAAACCTGATAGATAGTAGAGAGATTTTGTTCAGAAAGACTGTTGTTCCTGCTGCTCCTGTTGAAGAAGTGTCGATCGTTACCATCTTCAACAACCATTCCAAGGCTCCTTCAAAGAAGCCTATACAAATTTTGTCAGTTCACAAGAGTGCTCCCATCACCATTACTGTTCCGGGGCCTATACCCTACAAATCTGATAAGGCTATCCCATGGCACTATGGGGCGGATGTTTATGTTCTGGGTGTGAAACAAGAGTGCAACATTGATACTGGTGTCTCCAACATCACCGGGCCTGCTAAGGTCACTCGTAGTGGAAGACTGTTCTCGCCAGACATTGCTCCTCCGGCAATTCATAGGCCTTTGATCTTCACACCTGCCAGAGTGCCTGTTTCTCCCCCTGACCAAGTATCCACCCCTGCTACTGAGTCATCTGATACTCGGGGCAAGGGAATTGCTGCTGATATGCCTGCCAGGACGGAGGCACCAAAGACCATTGTTGAGGCTTCCAAGCAGGAAATGGAAGAAATCCTCAAGATAATAAAGAAAAGTGATTTCAACGTTGTAGAACAGCTGGGGCACACCCCCTCTAAAATCTCCATGTTGTCACTGCTGCTGTGTTCAGAGGCTCATGCAAAGGCTCTGATTGCTTTCTTAAAGACAGCCCACGTACCCCAAGAGACGTCTGTTGACCAGTTCACCGACTGTGTGGCCAACCTAACCGCTGATAATGGCCTGGGTTTCTCTGATGCCGATCTGACAGCAAAGGGGAAAAACCATAATGATGCCCTGCATGTCTCCATCGAATGCAGGGGCACTACTCTTGCTCATGTGCTGGTTGACACAGGTTCTTCATTAAACGTGCTGCCCAAGAAGGCTCTGGATAGGCTGGATTGTGAGGGTCTGGAGCTCAAACCAAGTAACATTGTTGTCCGGGCCTTTGACGGGTCCAAAAGAATGGTACATGGTGAGGTGGACATCCCAATCAGGGTTGGGTCACAGGTATTTGATTCAAAATTCTATGTGATGGACATCCATCCGTCCTATTCTTGTTTGCTGGGTCGCTGTTGGCTCCTAAATTCGACACCTTTGTTTTAATTGATGGCAGCCATTAAAAGCTGAAAGATGCTTTCGACTGGCTAAGCTTGTCGAAGTACCCGTCGAAAGATGGCAAAATACTTAGAAGATTTCTTCCAAGGAGGAAGGCTCATTGCCTTCGACGTCGAAGGAGTTTTCGTCGAAGACGTCTCTTGATGAAGGTGTTCGATGATCCAGAGTGGAACAGTTTGAAATTCAAAGCTTTGGAGGGAAAACGGTTTCCAGCAGTTACTACGTGCAAACGTGCAAGGATCTGGAGCGTCGAGCATGGAGAACGTGCCAAGTGGCTTGATCTCGAAGCAGTGTAACTGCCCGACGGTTACTTGGAATGTTTTTGTATAAATAGGAGTAGACGTGTAGTTTCTCGCGTGTGTTCACAATAGATACATAGTCACTCATTTAGATTCAAGTACCCAGTGTGAGCGAACGAATTGTTGAGAAATGTATGTGTGAAACACCAATTTTATCAATTCAAGTCATTTACTTTTCCAGTATTTTACATGCTTTTCCCCTTTAAGATTCCTGTCGAACCTTTACATTCAAGCCTTGTTTATTTTACCAAGCCTTTCCTTTATGCAATTTACTTTAAACAATTTACTTAAAGCCTTATCCACATTAATTAAACTTCAAAATCAACCTATGTCCATAGGATCAATCTGATCGATCCTGCGAGTAACCAAATAAGTAACCATTTGGAGGATCAGCGGTTGTTTACCAAATCCCAAGGTAAACAAATTGGCACACCTGGTGGGACTGTGTGTTGATTGTTGAAAAATCTCATCTTTTCGAGTTGTATGTTATTAAGGAGTGGTAGAATATACACCAACGATAACAATACTGCCAGAAGAAGGGAAGAGATGGCGAATCCGCCAAACAATAACGACATTCCACCACCAAGTGTGGGAGCAACGGTTAATATGACCGTTAGTGAAGCGACGAATGTTGGTTCGACACCAGCAGTGTCAGTCACAACCACGGGGCCAATAACTTCGTTAACAGGCCCCAGAATGCCTTTGGGAACCCCCCCTCCAAGGGGAAATACTGGCCCAAGGCCAGTGGTTCCCCCAGGATTTATTCCATTCTATGGTATGCCAACTTCTGAAGTGGCAAGCCTGACGAATGCTGCGTCCACTTATTCAGACCCTTTCGTGAGTGCTACTTCGCCACTCCAAGGCTCTGGAATAGGCATGGCGAATAGAAATAGGACCCAACTCTTAGGAGGAACGTCCCAAGTAGCCCATGGCCTTACAAATGCCTCGACAGCAGTCTTGAGGCAACAGATGGACGAAAGCAACCATGATATGGTGCAAATGTTGGCACAAACTTTGAGTACAGTGCTAAATCCTCTAATACAAAATACTACTCAATCGAATTAGCAAGTTACAGCGTAAATGACGCGTTTGGCTGACTTCTTTGGAGTACCCCCACCCATTCGACAGCCCCAAAGGGCGCAAATAAGAGGAAATCAGGGGATATTTGTAGAGGAAGAAACCACCATTAACCAGGTTCAACAGCCTGTTGAACAGCCTGTCGAAGAACCTAGGGTAATAGCCCCAGAGGTAAGGGTAGTTAACAGAAACCAAAATGCTGACGAAGTGGTTCAGCATATCCAACACCAAACCATGGGTTTGGAAAATAATCTGGCAACCATGATCGAAAGGATCATGAATCAGAATGGGATGAACATGGGCTTTCGAAGGCCCAACTTTACATCTCCATTGTCAGAATATGTGTTACAAACTGACTTACCTCCTAGGAGCAAAGTCCCCAAATTTACTAAGTTCTCTGGGGACACGACAGAATCTACTGTCGAACACGTGGCGAGGTATTTGATCGAAGCAGGAGACATTTCAAATAATGAGAACCTAAGGATCAAATACTTCCCAAGTTCCTTAACCAAGAACGCTTTTACTTGGTTCACAACTCTACCCCCCAATTCGATCCACCATTGGACCCAGTTGGAAAGATTGTTCCATGAACAATTCTATATGGGGCAAACCAAGATAAGCCTGAAAGAACTGGCGAGTGTTAAGAGACGTTTCACTGAACCTATAGACGAATATCTGAATAGGTTTAGGTTGCTTAAGGCGAGATGTTTTACACAAGTGCCAGAACATGAGCTGGTCGAAATGGCCGCAGGTGGTTTAGATTATTCCATTAGGAAGAAGCTAGATACCCAGTACCTAAGAGACATGGCCCAACTGGCCGATAGAGTTCGACAGGTCGAACGCCTCAAAGCTGAGAAAGCTAAGGCAACGAAAACTCACAAGAGAGAGAGAATAGCTTACGTTGAGATGGATGACGAAGATCTAGAATCCTTCGACGACACTTTAGCTATCGAAGAAGGAGAAGTCGATTTAGCAGAACTAAAACAAGGGCCTCCATACTCTTGTAAACAGTTAGTCCCCTCAAATGGGAAAAATCCCATTGGTCCAGACAAGACCAACGATAGGTTCCCAAAAAAGACTTACAGTTTTGACATCACAAAATGTGATGAAATATTCGACTTGCTAGTTAAAGATGGCCAAATGATAGTACCCCCTGGGGTAAAAGTGCCTCCTCTTGATCAAAGAAAGAAGAGGGGTTTTTGCAAATATCATAATTTTCTGGGCCATAAAACTTCTCAATGTTTTCTTTTCAGGAATCTTGTGCAAGACGCTATTGAGGAAGGGAGATTAAAGTTTGCTGACAAATCCCCCATGGCTGTCGACTCCAATCCACTGAAGGCTGAAGCCCACTATGCAGAACCCTCTGAGGTGAACATGATAGAGGCAACCAGGATCCAGTCGAAGAAGCCAGGCATTACCGTGGTCGAAGTCTCAAAGGATCACATCAACATGCCAATCTTTGGCAGTTTTTCTGGAAATTTATCCAGGAAGACAATTGAGGCTGTCCAGAAAGCGGTCGAAGACCCAAAGTCGAAGACTGCTGAAGCACAAAAAACTGGACCAAAGCCCAGTTCCCAATTGGCCACTGTACAAGGCCAGACGGAGAATCTGGAGACACAAATGAAACAACTAACTCTTGCTACTAAGGATACAATGAATATCAACATGGTTGAACTTTCTGACCCTAAAACTTCAGAAGAAGCCATAAGGCAAGAGCAGGCAAATAAAACGGCTTTCCCTAGGGAGAACGAAAACTTGGCAGATTTTTTACAAAGATGCCAAAAGAAGAAATCAGAGGTGATGCTGTGTCCAAGATGCAGTTCTATCTTTGATAAAAAAGCTGCTGAGCACATACAAGGCGTGAGAGCAGCGAACAAGAGAAGGGAAAATGCGGACCTTCGACATGATCCCAGAAGGGGTTCTCATCAAGACAAGAGGCCTTTGACTTTTAGGCCTCCAACAAATGTACCAGTAGACACTTGGTACAAAACATCTGGCCGGAAAAGGCCAAGCGAAGAGAAATGGCATTCTTTCGAAGTGCCAAGAGGTTCCTCTTTAATTCAGAAGAAAGATCCTCAAGTTGCTGCACCCAAGGTTGCTCAAGTGTCCAGCAACTACAAGGGAAAAAATCCTATGTCGAGATCCCAATGGAGGAGATATCAAAGAAGGCGAAAAGCTGAAAGAGAGGCTGCCAACGAACCTAAGGCAGAAACTAGTTCGAATGTGCCTCAAAGGAAACAAAGAAAGCCTCTTGAGAGAGAACCAGTTACCAACAGGCTAGTTTGGCCTAACCAGAGCGAAGTCGAAGACGAAGATGATGCTGAGTCCGACGATACTCTGGACATAATGGTGAACATTGTTTCGGTACTGCCTAGGGAATTCAATCGACAGGTAGAAGTCGAAGCCAGTGACTGGGAGGTGGAACAAGAAATGGCCAAACACAGGCCAGTGTGCTATTTTGTCATGGACAATGGCACTACAGAAGAACAAAATGGCTTCTTCGAGCCACCCACAGAGGCGATGAAGAATCACCTCAAACCTTTGTTCATAAGGGCTAAGCTCGAAGAGACCACTGTGAACAAAATATTGGTCGACTGTGGGGCCACTATCAATATTATCCCTCATTCTATGCTAAGGAAGATTGGCAAAAGGGATGAAGAAATCAAACCTCACAATATGGTCCTGTCCAACTATGAGGGAGGCATTGGGACCACCATGGGAGTGATCCAGCTCGACATAAAAGTTGGGTCGATCCTTCGACCAACAATGTTCATGGTCATATCGGCCAAACCTAACTACAACCTTTTGTTAGGCCGTGAGTGGATACATGGTGTGGGCGCTGTGCCTTCATCGATGCATCAAAGGTTGCTTCTATGGCGTCCAGATGGGATGGTCGAAAACATAGAGGCAGATCAGAGTTACTACCTTGGCGAAGTGAATCACTTGGGTGTAACAGATTTCGACAAAAACTTGGCTCACATAGGGCCATGTCCAACTCCTGACTTCGACATGGCGCCAGCGCCAAACACCTTTTGTTCCTTATACCTGCATCCTGAGCATGGTTTCCAATGGGACAGAGAAGACTTGTCCCACATAGACTTCAGTGGGCTAACTGACATCCAACCAACTGGTTGGGGAAGTGAATTCAGTGATAATGACTGAGTCACAATCTCTGAAGCGAATTTCGGCTTATGTAGCCGAAACCAAGATGATAACGGCTCTCGAAGCCGAAGTAAAGTACATGGCCACTCAGGCCAATGATCAACAATTATCTGCTGTTGGCCCAGGAAAGGATTTCGATCCAAGACCCCCTGACATCATGCCAGATGAAATGTTGGAACAGAGGCTCGACGCCATCTATGACGATGAGCCTTTGGGCTTCGAAAAGGATCCCTTGGCGAACAACATTAAGATGTTAGCACAAGACCCTTTAGAAGAAATCAACTTAGGCGAAGGATCAGAGAATAGGCCAACCTACATCAGCGCCAAAATTGATCCAGAACTTAGGTTGGAAGTAATCCAATTGCTGAAAGAGTTTAAAGACTGTTTTGCATGGGATTATGACGAAATGCCTGGTCTCGACAGAGGATTGGTAGAACTTCAGTTGCCAATCAAACCTGGAAAGAAGCCAATCAAGCAAAATCCAAGACGCTTCGCTCCAGAAATTTTGTCGAAGATCAAAACGGAGGTCGAAAGACTTCTGAAATGCAAATTCATCCGTGTTACAAGGTATGTCGAATGGATTGCAAATATTGTGCCAGTAATTAAGAAAAATGGCACGTTAAGGGTGTGCATAGATTTCAGAGATTTGAATGCTGCCACCCCCAAAGATGAATATCCTATGCCTGTGGCGGAAATGCTAGTCGATTCTGCCGCTGGCTACGAATACCTGAGTATGCTCGATGGTTATTCAGGATATAATCAAATATTCATTGCTGAAGAGGATGTGTCGAAAACAGCCTTTCGATGCCCTGGGGCCTTAGGCACTTACGAATGGGTAGTGATGCCTTTTGGCCTAAAGAACGCTGGGGCAACGTACCAGCGAGCAATGAATACTATCTTCCATGATTTTATTAACACTTTTATGCAAGTTTATATTGATGATATTGTCATAAAATCTGTTTCCAGGAAGAGTCACATTGACCACCTTCGACAATCATTCGAAAGAATGAGAGAACATGGTCTGAAGATGAACCCTTTGAAGTGTGCGTTATGTGTAAAAGCTGGAGATTTCTTGGGTTTCGTTGTCCACAAGAAAGGAATCGAAATCAATCAGAACAAGACGAAGGCAATTTTGGAAGCGAAAGCGCCGTCGAATAAGAAGGAATTGCAATCTCTCTTAGGCAAGATAAACTTCTTGAGAAGGTTTATATCTAACCTAAGTGGGAAAGCTCATGCCTTTTCACCCTTACTTCGACTGAATAAGGAGGGGTTCGAATGGGGGCAAGAGCAACAAGAAGCCTTCGACAAAATCAAAGGGTACCTCACTAAGCCACCTATTTTGGTGCCTCCTTGTAGCAATAGGAGTATGAGATTGTACATAGCTGCATCTGACAAAACTCTGGGAAGTATGTTAGCCCAAGAGGATGAGAATGGAGTCAAAAGACCCATTTATTATCTCAGTCGAGTTCTGAATGATGCAGAAACTAGATATAGCGAAGTTGAAAAATTGTGTCTATGTCTGTATTTCTCTTGTACAAAACTCAAACAATATATAAAACCAGTTGATGTTTATGTTTCGTCTCATTTTGATGTTTTCAAATATATGTTGTCGAAACCTATCTTGCATAGTCGAATTGGCAAGTGGGCATTAGCATTGACTGAATACTCCTTGACCTTTATGCCTCTTAAGGCAGTAAAAGGACAAGTGGTTGCAGACTTCATAGTCGACCACTCAATTCAAGTCGAGGATATTAATTATGTGGAGATAGAACCTTGGAAATTCTACTTCGATGGTTCCAGCCATAAAAATGGAACAGGAGTGGGAGTCTTGATTATTTCTCCAGATAAAATTCCAACAACATTCAAGTACCAAATCGAAGGTTCTTGTTCGAACAATGAGGCTGAGTATGAAGCTCTAATTACTGGCCTTGAAATATTGTTGGAATTGGGGGCAACTCGAGTCGAAATAATGGGAGACTCAGAGTTAGTCATCAAGCAAGTCACAAAGGAGTATAAATGCATAAGAGAGAATCTCATTATGTACTTTGTGATAACAAATCGTTTATTGAAACAATTTGAAAGTGTCAATATTCGACACATACCCAGAGTCGAAAATCAAATAGCCAATGACTTGGCACAGATTGCATCAGGGTATAAGATTTCAAAAACAAGATTACAAAGAGCAATCGAAGTTCGAGAAAAGATAAAGGCAACTTGTCTATCACCATCAGACTTGGAATCGACAAGGCTAGGTTATGCTGATCACTCAAACTTCGAGATTTCGTTCATTGATAATTTATCAGACCAGGATTGGAGGAAACCCATTGTGGACTATCTTCAAAATCCAGGAGCTCCGACAGAACGAAAAACAAAATATAGGGCGTTGAGTTTTGTACTCATGGGTAATGAGTTATTCAAGAAGACGCCTGAAGGGGTGTTGCTGAAATGTTTAAGTGAAACTGAAGCATACATAGCCCTTTCGACTACGCATGCTGGGGCATGTGGGGCTCACCAAGCAGGCCATAAGATGAAATGGTTGTTGTTTCGACAAGGACTATATTGGCCCACTATGCTGAAAGATTGTGTTGAGTTCGCCAAAGGTTGCCAAGAGTGTCAAGTTCATACAGGCATCCAGCATGTACCAGCAAGCGAACTTCACTCGATAGTGAAGCCTTGGCCCTTTCGAGGATGGGCGTTGGATCTTATTGGAGAGATTCGACCAGCATCATCAAAGAGTCAGAAATACATATTGGTAGGCATTGATTATTTTACTAAGTGGATCGAAGCTGTCCCTTTAGTCAATGTGGACCAAGAAAATGTCATTGAATTTATTCAAAAGAACATTATATTTAGGTATGGAATCCCTGAGACAATAACAACTGACCAAGGTTCAGTTTTCACTGGTCGAAAGATGCAGGAATTTGCTCAGGAAACAGGTTTCAAACTCCTAACATCCACGCCTTACTATGCACAGGCGAATGGTCAAGTCGAAGCAGCTAACAAAGTGGTGATTGGCTTGATAAAGAAACATGTTGGGAAGAAACCAAAGAATTGACATAAGACGTTAGACCAGATTTTATGGGCTTGTCGAACGTCCCTAAAAGAAGCCACTGGTACAACACCATATAGGCTAACTTTTGGCCATGATGCAGTATTGCCAGCAGAAATTTGTCTTCAATCTGCAAGAGTTCAGAGGCATTATGATATTCCTTCTGAGGTTTATTGGAATATGATGTTAGATGAACTGGTGGATTTAGACGAAGAGAGACTACATGCTCTCGACTTACTCATCCTTCAGAAGAAAAGAGTAGAAGACTCTTATAATAGAAAGGTAAAACCTAAGGTATTTTTGCCTGAAGATTTAGTTTGGAAGGTAATTCTTCCCATGGATCGACGGGATCGAAGCATGGGGAAATGGTCACCCAAATGGGAAGGACCCTTCAGAATTATCCAAACTTTTTCTGGTGGAGCCTATGAAGTCGAAGAGATAAGTGGTGATAAAAGGCTCTTGAGAGTGAATGGTAAATATTTGAAAAAATATAAGCCTATACTTCAAGAGATAAAAATAAAACAATAAAAGAACAAGCTAAATTAACCATAAAAATGCCAAAATGGAAATTTTCATTAATTTCAGCCAAAATGGCAATTGTTGTCGAAAGTGATTACAGAAGATGGTTACAAAAGAGAATCAATCAAAAGGAAAGAGAATTCTTGAGTCGAAGATACTTGGCATGCTGCAGATCCAACCTCTTCTTGCACCAAGATTTTTCTTGCACCAGTTTGGCAATTTGGGCGTCGAGGCTTTGAGCCCTCTCAGCGAATTCCAGGCCTTGCTTGATCTCAGTCTGGCTCTCAGTGTCTGGGATGGTCGAAAGAATTTCCTCCTGGAGCACAATGTTGGCGTTTATCTTCGCCTCTATCTCTGCAATTTGTGCTCGGAAGGAGACATTCTCTCGCTCAATAGCATCGAACCTTTCCTGTGCAGACGCTTTCTGTTTCGACAACTCGGCAATTCGAGAAGTCGAACTTGAGACAGCAGTCCACGCAGATAAGCTCTTGCCATGCAGCGTTTCGAGCTGACTGTTAAAAGTTCGTTGGCGCCGGTAATCCGCTGAGACTTGGTCAATCATAGAATGCAATTCCATGATTAAGTCTGAGATTTCTGGGGCTACAGCATCGAAGTCAACAGCATTCAAAACCTCTTTTAAGCAAGATGGAGCAGTGGGGTCCCCCTCTAAAGCCTTCATTAAATCTCTCTTGAAGAACTGGGCCTTGACCTTCGCCAACGCATCATCAAGAGGAGAAGTCTCAGTAGATTTCCCCGACAGAGTAGGAATTTCCTGACTGGTGTCGGAAGAACTCTTACTCTCGACGATTGCATTAAGGTAGCTGACAGGGTCAGTTTGTTTCAAGATTTCCAAGTCCTCTTTCGACCTGTGCTTTGAGAAGGTGACTCTTTCCATAGTATTATCTTGGACTTGAGTCTGTTGAATGCTGAGTGCCTCGTTTGGTTGCTCTTCGACTTGGACGGAGGCGGTACTAGCGTTGACTTGTGGTTCTTCGTTAACATCACCTTGGGGTCCTTCGCCAGCGTCATTTTGTGGCTTTTCGCTAGCGTCACCCTGGTGGTCTTCGCCAGTACCACCTTGAGGCTCTTCGTCAACAGTATCTTGATTCTCTTCGCCATTGCCTTGGTCTCTTCCTTCAGGATTCTCTTCTGACGACAAGTCTACCACAGGAACCGTTTCTGGCTGTGTTTCCTCCGCCATAGGCTCTTCAGTTGTCTTCTCCACTGTTTCAGCATTGGCCTCAGTCTCAGTGTGGGCTTCGTCATTGCCTAAATTTTTCTCCTGAGGCCTGCTGAGTTCAGCAGATTCTAGAGTTTCTGAAGTCCTTGGTGGAGAACTTTCAGTAGTGTCCTGAAGAAAAGAAAGAAGACAAGTCTTCAGATGTCGAAAGAGACATAATCGAATACTGGTATCTATGCCTAAGTTTTGAGAAGGGTCCAATAGATTACCTGTGGATTAACTTCAGCCCCAGGGCTGGAATTGTCACTTTCGACAGGCTTGGTAACAAGAGCGTTCAGTTCCTCCTCAGTTGGTTCCTCGATTACCACTGCAGGTGGCCTAGGCTTTCTCACACCAACCTTTATTCTGACGGTTCGACCTTCAGGAGCTGGAGTAGGAACAGAAGCGTCCTTCGTTAACTTTCGCCTCTTTAGGGGAGAAGGAGGAGAATCACTTTCGTCATCACTCCCCGATTCGATCACCAATGCTGCCCTTTTCTTGGGCGAAGGGGCCTATAAAACCAATAGGAATTCGATTGAATAATTACGTCGAAAATAAAAAATCGAAAGCCAGAAGAAAAATGAAGAAAATCTGGTTACCGATGCAGGAGGCCTCCTCGAAGAGCCTTCCCCCTGTTGGTTGCCTGTTGTCTTAGCCGGCGCTATAGTCTTCGCCGGCGGTGGAGGTTTTGTCGAAGGGACCCCTCCTTGTGGGCCTCCTGTAGCCTTCTTGGCCAAGGGTTTTCGAATAACTGGAAGCGAAAAGGAAAGTTAACAGGCTAACAGTCGAAGAGAAAGATAAAAAGTAAATGTGAGAGCATGAACTTACATTTCTTTACTTTGTCCAACACAAGGACAAAAGACTTCTGCAACTCTGATATGAAGTCCTTCTCGTCGAAGAAGTACTCAGCGTAATAGCTTCTCCACCACTCTTCAAAAGATGGTGAGCAAAGGAAGTTAAGCTGGTAGTTGAACAACGAGAGGATTGTTCGACCAGCATACCTTCCGATATGCTTGGTAGCAGCTTCTTCTGTATAATCGTTGCAGAAGTACAACATTGACTTCTCTCTTTGGAAAATGGGAGAAGGCAGGGTTTGGATGATACCAAACTGGCGAGATACCAGATTTGGTTGATAGGCAAGCAGACTCAGATGAGTCTTAGAACTTTTAAATCGAAGAGGCATGATCCTGGGTGTCAGGAACGCCTCCCAAAGTATAGTGTGCTCATCGACATTGGGACCACTCGACTCCTTTGGATGTGGCCTCGTAAACCATACTGGCCCCACCTTTCGTTGAGCAAATGGAGCCATAGTTGAAACAAATTCCTTCCTTCGAGCGAACATCAGCACGAAGTTAGTGAAGGTTTGTTGGAACTCTAGCCCATCTTCTACAGGTGTCAGTAGGGCCAGCCTAATTCCTTCGATACGTCTATTAGCTATCGCTGGGGCTTGTTCATTTATCTGAGTCTTCTTGGGTAAGAAAGATTCGAAAGTGGCGTTAAGCCACAGTTGAAGTAGCCAGAAAGGCCCAGCGAGTATCAAACTGTTCCTATCTTCGACATGTTTCAGGAGAGTAACCCCATTGCTGATTGAGTCATAAAGACTGGCCAGAATTAGTTCTGCCAAACAGATGTTTTGGCGGTGATGCAGTTGGGTGGCCAGAGTGACCATCTTTTTGGTCACTTGTAGAGATTTCGAGCAAAACACAAAGCGAGTTAGCCATAAGGCTAGAAACGCTATGTGTTCGACATCCGACACTGTATTCGTCGACCTGTCGTGATAATGGTTGATAAAGGTGGTGAATGTTGGCTTGGTTTCAGAGAAGCCAATTTGGTCCTCCGACATCTCTTCCGGGTCGAAGTAATCTCCGGTTGGTCGAAGGCCAGTGATGGCTGCTACGTCGAAGAGTGTGGGGGTTAACATCCCACATGGAAGGTGAAAGGTGAAGTGAGAGTTATCCCAGAACAGCATCGAAGCTATAAGCATCTCTGGGGAGTAGTTTAAACCTGTCTTCGACAGCATTACTAGGTCAAAGATTCCCATTTCCTTCCAGACTGGAGTTTGATGTTTCTCCAACTTTGCTAGCCAAGCAACATAGTCAGAGGTCAGATTAGGGCAAGACCTAAAAACTCTAACACTTCTGTTGAAGAAACGAAGGTCGATCTTCTCGTGTGTAGGGTCTTCGTTGTCCTCTGCGTCCTTCTTGGCGCATGCTACTGGCTTGAGTTTCTCGACGATGGGAAAATAGCTCTTGATCTTCAGAGCTTCAGAGATGCTTGGGTTCATGGGTCCAGACATTGCGAAGATCTGGTTGGAGTACCCAACCGGAATCATCAAGTGACGCGAGTAAGCATCGCGAACGGAGATGTCAGAAGGTTCAGGGACCCTTCGTTTCCCTGTAGCGTTCACCACCGGAGCAGTAACAAAGACCTTGGGCTTAGCAAGTTGTTCAGTTGGTGCGTTAGTCTTGGGGGCAGTGGAAGCAGAAGCCATTATTGAGGATGAAGATGAAGTTGGAAAAGGAAGAGTTTTTCGGCAAAGAGAAACAAGTTTGTAAGAAAGCAAGGGAGTTTGAGGGCTAGTTTGCGTGAAAAATCTCATAATGGGATATTCACTACTATTTATAGTAGTGGGAGAAATTCCCAATAACGAGGGCATTAAATGTCATTTAATGCTGCAGGAATTAGTGGGACGCGTGGCAGCATCCTGTTGTTTTGGCCGTTTCCGCAGAAACAGAGAGACGCAGCGTGCGTCCTCGTTTTTGGGATTTGTCATAATGACAAATTATGAAGTGACGTTTGGTACTGCACGCCGTACTGAAAGTGACGTCCTAGGATCAAATCAATGATGGTTTCTTGGGATTGCCAATAGTTGGTAAAAAGCAACGAAAAGTGCACAAGTTAACTTGTGACTAAGCATGGAAAAATGGGTGTCGAATGGCGTTTTCAAAGAATGCCTTTTTCTTTCAGAGTCGAAATAAGGCATTCTTGGGGGGCAATTTGTTGGCTCCTAAATTCGACACCTTTGTTTTAATTGATGGCAGCCATTAAAAGCTGAAAGATGCTTTCGACTGGCTAAGCTTGTCGAAGTACCCGTCGAAAGATGGCAAAATACTTAGAAGATTTCTTCCAAGGAGGAAGGCTCATTGCCTTCGACGTCGAAGGAGTTTTCGTCGAAGACGTCTCTTGATGAAGGTGTTCGATGATCCAGAGTGGAACAGTTTGAAATTCAAAGCTTTGGAGGGAAAACGGTTTCCAGCAGTTACTACGTGCAAACGTGCAAGGATCTGGAGCGTCGAGCATGGAGAACGTGCCAAGTGGCTTGATCTCGAAGCAGTGTAACTGCCCGACGGTTACTTGGAATGTTTTTGTATAAATAGGAGTAGACGTGTAGTTTCTCGCGTGTGTTCACAATAGATACATAGTCACTCATTTAGATTCAAGTACCCAGTGTGAGCGAACGAATTGTTGAGAAATGTATGTGTGAAACACCAATTTTATCAATTCAAGTCATTTACTTTTCCAGTATTTTACATGCTTTTCCCCTTTAAGATTCCTGTCGAACCTTTACATTCAAGCCTTGTTTATTTTACCAAGCCTTTCCTTTATGCAATTTACTTTAAACAATTTACTTAAAGCCTTATCCACATTAATTAAACTTCAAAATCAACCTATGTCCATAGGATCAATCTGATCGATCCTGCGAGTAACCAAATAAGTAACCATTTGGAGGATCAGCGGTTGTTTACCAAATCCCAAGGTAAACAGTCGCCCGTGGATCCACAAGGCTGGAGCTGTGACCTCCACATTGCATCAGAAGCTCAAGTACCCGGTCAGGGGGAAGATTGTAACAGTGCAAGGGGAAGAGGAGTACATGGTCAGCCACCTCAACTCCTTCAGATACGTAGAAATGGATGGGGAGTTCATTGAAACCCCCTTTCAACATTTTGAGGAAGTACCACAAACCTTGGCAGCAACAGAAGCAGATGAAGAGGTTTCTCCTTTGAAGATGGCCTCCTTAAAGGACGCCCGGGCTGTGATCGAAAAAGGTGAATGTGCAAACTGGGGCAAGCTCCCTGATCTTACTCCTAAGACTAACAAGTTTGGACTGGGTTTCACCACAGAAGCTCAGAAAGCGGTGCGCAAGGCAAGAATTGGAAGACCTCCGGTGCTCATCACTCACTCAGAAGTGAATGCTATTGGAAAGGAAGATGAAATAGAAGAGTCAGAGTTCGATAGCTGGATCTACCCGACGACCGACGGTGGATTGACCAATTGGACTGCTAAAGATTTTACACCCATAACTTTTGTTCCCCAGTAATGAATTTCTTTGTTTTTGATTTGTAATAAACAATAATTTGAAACTATATGGCCCGGTGTCTTGCCCGGGGCACCGTGGTTTTATTTATGAGGGCTTTTATTTGTCACCGTCATATATCATGAATAAAAGCATTGGACGTTTTTCACAATTCAAATTTTGCGCTCCTTTTCTTTCTTTTCTTTACATATTGCAAAACAGCTGTATTTACACACACACTCACTCATACAGGTTTCAATCCACTCTGGATCTCCCTGGTAGCAACTCTGCTACTGCCAGTTATGACTTCGAAAATCCGATCAACTTAGCCGAAGACGAAGGTGAAGATGATTGCGAAGTGCCTGGTGAACTTGCAAGACTGTTACAACAGGAGGAGAGGGCAATTCAACCCCATGAAGAGCCAGTGGAAATAATAAACTTGGGTACTGAGGAAGACAAGAAAGAGGTGAAGATTGGTGCCAACCTAGAACTCAGCGTGAAGCAACGGTTGACTCAGATGCTGCATGACTATAAAGAAATCTTTGCCTGGTCCTACGAAGATATGCCCGGATTAGATACCGACATTGTGGTCCATCACTTACCAACCAAGGAAGACTGCCCTCCGGTTAAGCAAAAGGTCCGCCGTATGCGTCCAGAGATGTCCGAGAAGATTAAAGCCGAGGTTATGAAGCAGTTTGATGCCGGGTTTCTTGCAGTAACTTCTTACCCTCAGTGGGTTGCTAATGTGGTGCCGGTACCTAAGAAGGACGGCAAGGTCAGGATGTGTGTCGATTACAGGGATCTGAATAGGGCCAGCCCCAAGGATGACTTCCCTCTACCTCACATTGATGTCCTTGTTGATAATACGGCCCAGCATAAAGTGTTCTCTTTCATGGATGGTTTTTCAGGCTACAATCAGATCAAGATGGCTCCGGAAGACATGGAAAAGACTACATTTGTTACTCAGTGGGGCACCTTCTGCTACAAAGTCATGCCTTTTGGACTAAAGAATGCTGGGGCAACCTACCAACGTGCCATGGTTGCTTTATTTCATGACATGATCCATCATGAGATAGAAGTGTACGTTGACGACATGATCGCTAGGTCCCAGACTGAGGAAGAGCACCTAGATCATCTGCAGAAACTGTTTGACCGTTTGAAACTGTACAAGCTGAGGTTGAATCCGAATAAGTGCACCTTCGGGGTAAGATCGGGAAAGTTGCTAGGCTTCGTGGTAAGTGACAAGGGAATTCAAGTGGACCCTGCTAAGGTCAAAGCCATTCAAGAGATGCCAGTTCCTAAGACAGAGAAGGAAGTCAGAGGTTTTCTAGGACGTCTGAATTACATTGCTCGGTTCATCTCACACTTAACTGCTACCTGTGAACCAATCTTCAAGCTGCTGAAGAAAGATCAGGTAGTACGTTGGAATGATGAATGTCAGGCTGCTTTTGACAGAATCAAAGAATATCTCCAAGAACCACCCATCCTTATGCCACCAGTTGAAGGGAGACCTTTGATACTTTACCTGACAGTGCTTGATAATGCAATGGGGTGTGTGCTGGGGCAGCATGACGAGTCTGGCCGAAAAGAGCATGCCATTTATTACCTTAGCAAAAAGTTTACCGACTGTGAGACCCGATACTCACTGCTTGAGAAAACTTGCTGCGCTTTGGTATGGGCTGCTCGCCGGCTGAGACAGTATATGCTGACTCACACTACCTTGTTGATCTCAAAAATGGATCCTATAAAGTACATATTCGAAAAGCCTGCTCTGTCTGGGAGAATTGCAAGATGGCAGATGATCTTGACGGAATACGACATTCAGTACACGACCCAAAAAGCCATCAAGGGAAGTGTATTGGCAGACCACCTAGCACATCAAGCTGTGGATGACTACCAATCAATGAACTTCGAGTTTCCAGATGAAAGCATTATGATAGTAACTGACTGTGAAATACCTGGACCGGATGAAGGACCTGAACCAGGATCCCGATGGTCTATGCACTTTGACGGAGCCTCCAATGCTTTGGGAAATGGTATCGGCGCCATAATCGTATCTCCACAAGGTACTCATACTCCACTCACCGCCCGGCTGTGTTTCAACTGTACCAACAACATGGCGGAGTATGAAGCGTGTATTATGGGTCTTCAAGCTGCGATCGACCTGAGGATCAAATTTCTGAGTGTCTTCGGAGATTCCGCTCTTGTGATCAATCAAATCAAAGGAGAGTGGGATACGAAACACCCAAACTTGATTCCTTACAGAGAATGTGTGTTGGCCCTGATCCCCCACTTCACAGAGATAACATTTGAGCACTTTCCAAGAGAAGAGAATCAGTTGGTGGACGCGTTAGCTACAATGTCTTCAATGTTCAAGGTTAAATGGGATAATGAAGCTCCCCGGATCATCATCTGGAAACTGGACGAACCGGCATACTGTTGTGATCTCGAGACTGAATTGGTAACTGAGAAACCTTGGTACCACGAAGTGAAGAGATATCTGGAAGCTCAGGAATACCCTGAAGGTGCTTCTGTCAATGATAAGAAATTCCTGAGGAGGTTTGCAGCCAAGTTCTTTCTTAGCAACGGCATTTTGTACAAGCGAAACCAGGATTCAACCCTTCTGCATTGTGTAGATAAAACTGAAGCAGAAAGAATCATGGAAGAGCTACATGAAGGGACTTTTGGTACACACTCCAGTGGACATACCATGGCAAAGAAGATTCTACGGGCAGGGTATTACTGGTCCACCATGGAAGCTGATTGTTACCAACATTCTAGGACATGCCATAAATGTCAGATCTACGCAGACAAGGTGCATGTTCCTCCGGTTCCCCTGAATGTTCTGACTGCGCCTTGGCCATTTGCAATGTGGGGCATAGACATGATCGGTGAGATTAAACCTACGGCATCTAATGGACATCGCTTCATCCTGGTGGCGATTGATTATTTTACGAAGTGGGTTGAGGCAGCCTCCTATGCTACGGTAACCAAGACTGTTGTGGCACGGTTCATTCGGCACAATCTGATCTGTCGGTACGGTGTCCCTGAGCGGATTATTACAGATAACGGTACCAATCTGAACAATAAGATGATCGCTGAGCTCTGCGAACAGTTCAAGATACAGCACCACAATTCTTCTCCGTACAGACCGAAGATGAATGGGGCTGTAGAAGCAGCTAATAAAAACATCAAGAAGATCGTGCAGAAGATGACAGTAACGTATAAAGATTGGCACGAAATGTTACCGTTCGCTCTGCATGGGTATCGTACCTCAGCTAGGACGTCAACCGGGGCAACTCCTTTCTCTCTGGTTTATGGCATGGAGGCAGTCTTGCCAATCGAAGTACAAATTCCTTCTCTCCGGATAATGAAGGATGCAAATCTGAATGAAGATGATTGGATCCAGACACGACTTGATCAGCTCAACCTTATTGACGAAAAGAGACTTGCTGCTATCTGCCATGGTCAGACGTATCAGAAACGAATGATCAGGGCATTTAACAAAAAGGTCAGACCACAGGAATATCAAGTCGGGGATCTGGTGATCAAGCGAATCATCCTTCCTCAGAGTGATCCAAGGGGCAAATGGACCCCTACGTACGAAGGGCCATTTGTGGTTAAGCATGTGTTCTCAGGAGGAGCAATGATATTAACCAACATGGATGGTGACGACCTTCCTCATCCCGCCAATGCAGACATAGTTAAAAAATACTACGCATGAAAAATGACCCGCTAGGCTGACATGCCTAGGCAAAAATTAGGGCTTCCCGTCGAACCAAAAGGGTTCGGGCAAAATGAAGGGATGAAAATGAAAAATCTGTACACCCGGCAAGTCGAAAACCTGAAAAGGCGGCTTGGGCAAAAATGGGTATCCCGGTGGACTGAAAACCCGAAAGGGCAGTCCAGGCAAAAATTAGGGATAAAAGCGTAATACTATGTCTCATTGGATCATTTTGCATCTAGAATCCGGTATCTACATCAAGTTCAGACGGCATCGATCAGTCAGCTTCACCTTCAACCAAGGTCATCAAGTGATGAGACGCTCAGAGTTATAAAGGCGATAGCAGAGTTGAAACCCGATCATTCATATTTCACACAGCTGTTTATTTTCTTTTGTACAAAACTTGTATAAACTCTTTTGCTCGGCGACGTTTCTCTTACTAGGATGTCAGCCTCTTGTACACAAAACGCCTATTCACAAGCTATTCAAAATCAATACAAATATATTTTTCAGTTAAACGTGCCAACTGTTTTTCTTTTTCTGTTTTGTTTTGTGAAGAACGTCCAAGGTTCAATTTGTGATATATGCATTGACAATAATTTGCTAGCTCATAAATATTTGCATACGAAACAAAGAATTAATTGCAGGTGACACTAGAAACAGGGGCAATAAAGAGTTGTCTGAGCAGTCTAATTGTTTTATCCTCCAAGGTACCAAGGTAGGTTCAGCTAAAGAACCTAACCAGGCATCTTAAATTCCCCAGAGAGTGAGACAGCAAGTCAGTGCATTCTTCCCCAAACAAAGTTAACAAGTCTCAAGGAAATTGGGTATCCTCCAGTAGATCCCAATATTCCCCAGCAGCATATATTCTTAACAAGCATCCCCGGCAGTCTTGGTCTAAAGATTGTTCCTCTGCGGCATACATCAACATTCAAAGGAATCACTTCCCCAGCATATCAAAACTTCCCCAGGAGAGTCCCATCCAAGTTCCCCAGGAAAGATGGAATTCATCTCCCCAAGCAGTAAGCTTATCCCCAGTATATTCTGGAAGCTCATCCCCTAGCAGAGCACGAACGCGTCGTCCGGCTTTATTTAAAGAGTTATTTCCTTAACAGGATATAACTGGGTTATCCTCAGCCAAAAGCCACGGAAAGGTCGTCGTCAACATAATTCCTTCCTATCCCCAGCGAAGTCTATTCACACTTCCAATACAACAACGGTATCCCCAACAGAGTTACTATCAACACTCAGCAAGGCATCTCTCTTCCCACAGAGTATTGCTTCCCAGCATGATCACTAGAGTATCTTTTCTCCCCGCAGAATCTTCCATTCGCCAAGTTTATTCCGCAACGAAGTCATCTTCTCCTACCGGTATCCTTGCAATTATCATCCCCAGCGGAAGCAAAATCTATTCTTCGACATCAGCCCAGGATACGACTTCCCGGCACCCGTCAAGGATTCACTTTCCTAGACAAAAACATACATAAAACATCACATACATCATTATAGCATGCATAACGCACTGCATCATACAAATCTCATTTATGTTGAGAACATCATTGCTTGATCCATATCATGCATTGAATATGACTGATTTTTACCTTTCAGGAAAGATCCAGTTAAGTTCTCAAGCTACATTTCAAGACCTAGACCGGTTCAGTTAAATCGTCCCAAGATTTTCCTGATGCTTATCCAGTCAAAGGCCTTCTCTGGTTCAGTTAAATCGTCCCAAGATTTTCCTGATGCTTATCCAGTTGAAGACATTTCAAGACCTAGACCGGTTCAGTTAAATCGTCCCAAGATTTTCCTGATGCTTATCCAGTCAAAGGCCTTCTCTGGTTCAGTCAGATCGACCCTAAGATCTCCCTGATGCTTATCCAGTTGAAGACATTTCAAGACCTAGACCGGTTCAGTTAAATCGTCCCAAGATTTTCCTGATGCTTATCCAGTCAAAGGCCTTCTCTGGTTCAGTTAAATCGTCCCAAGATTTTCCTGATGCTTATCCAGTTGAAGACATTTCAAGACCTAGACCGGTTCAGTTAAATCGTCCCAAGATTTTCCTGATGCTTATCCAGTCAAAGGCCTTCTCTGGTTCAGTTAAATCGTCCCAAGATTTTCCTGATGCTTATCCAGTTGAAGACATTTCAAGACCTAGACCGGTTCAGTTAAATCGTCCCAAGATTTTCCTGATGCTTATCCAGTCAAAGGCCTTCTCTGGTTCAGTCAGATCGACCCTAAGATCTCCCTGATGCTTATCCAGTTGAAGACATTTCAAGACCTAGACCGGTTCAGTTAAATCGTCCCAAGATTTTCCTGATGCTTATCCAGTCAAAGGCCTTCTCTGGTTCAGTTAAATCGTCCCAAGATTTTCCTGATGCTTATCCAGTTGAAGACATTTCAAGACCTAGACCGGTTCAGTTAAATCGACCCTAAGATTTTCCTGATTCTTACCCAGTCAAAGGCCTCTCTGGTTCAGTCAGATCGACCCTAAGATCTCCCTGATTCTTATCCCAGTAGAAGACACCCCAGATTTTTCTCAACGAGCGTTGTTGAAGTTAAAGTCGTCCAAGGCTCTCTTACCATTCATGCTAAGGAAGTTATCATCCCTGGTTCTTCTTTCATCGTCGTTTGAAGCTCCAGACTCAGCTCCTGTAACTTGTCAGGACATATCTATACCAAGCATCTAAAATCAGCTCCTGCAACGTGTCAGGTACTCATTTTCTCTTTTGCAGGTATGCAGGTTCTCGCCAAGGAATCCCCTACGCAATCAAACATCCAGATGGCATCTATAAGCCCATTCCACCATCATTGCTAACATGTGAGCGCAAATTTCCGGGCACTCTAGTGTCCAATCATCTTTTACCCTCGGATTACGAAAGGCACATCAGCCAATCTGCATCCTCAGGTCTAAGAAGATTGAACAGGGGCAACTGTTATACCCCAAAATTTGCCCTCCCATATTCCTCAAGAAATTGCCAAGCCAAGCTACAAAATTTCCAAAGGGTTGTGCAGTGCAACAGTCTCCCATACAGTCAAAATTAGGGTTTTGAGTCTGATCAAGAAAAGGAAATTTTCAAAGGCTCAATCAAGTCTCATATGCTTACAAACATGGTCAAACATCCTCATATCAAGTTTCAAGACATTCAGCACAAAATTGCACAGTTAAAACCCTAAAATGCACTACAGTCAACTGTAGGGGCAAAATGGTCATTTGGCAGTCAAAAGTTCAAATTTTTGGTCAATATATCATTTTAAAGCCACAAACATCATTTGATCAATGCTTGATCATGATTCTCAAAATTTGGCTCAGAAATCATCAAAGATGCAAAAGTTGCTATATTTGGACAGCTGAAAAAGTCAACTGAAATTGACCAGGGCATAACTTTCACATGGATTATCAGAAAAATTCCATCCAAAGCTCATTTTGAAGAGAAAGACATTTCCTACAACTCATCTTCATACTTCAAGTCCAAGAAATGCTCTCACAAAAAGTTATCAATTTCAATATTATAGGTCATTTTCAAAAGTCAACAAAAAGGGACTTTAAGTCAAAGACCATAACTTGAGATTGGTAAATCAAAATGACATGGGACCAAAGGCATTGGTTAGAGGACTCAAAGACCTTTCCAAAATGTCCAAGAACATGTGAAAAGCTTAAAAATTGAGCAAGTTATGCCTTGTAGAAGTTGGGAAATTTTTGTGAAATGGCAAAAGTCAACTATCCTTGAAACTCCAATTTTTGACAAAAGGGCCCACTTTTTCCACTTGGTTCATCCTTGTCATGCCACACACGTGTCCCATGATTAATTTCAAGACCAAATATTGATTTTTCTATTTTATTTAATTTTTGATAATTTAATTCATTTTAAATCTTTAAAAATTCAAATAAAATTCAAAAACCAATGGAATAGTGTCATGTGAATTTGGACAACTTCCATATATCATGGGCCAACTCAAAAACTCAGGCTAGGGTTAAGTTTCACACTAAGTCTTGGTCTTGGCTTAAAAGAAGGAAAATTGGTTAAAGGTGAAAACCCTAGGACTAGTTCCTTCATGAGCATGAATTAAGGCCAAATAACAAGCTAATTTCCATCCATCATAGGCACTGAGTCAAACCCTAAGCCTAAGACATCATATGCTGCGCTCAAAGGCTTGGGGAAACATTGAAATTTTGGCAAAAAAACACAAATCTGAAATCAAGGTTGGGGGAATTTTCAAGCCTTAATTCTTTTTCTAATAGCTTCCTGGACCATTTCTGAACACATCCCAATTCCTAACATCAATCAAAACGCCAAGAAGTGGTAGCTACAACTCAAACTGTGTCGTAAAAAAATTTCAAATCGCATATCATAATTTACGCATCCTTGTGCATTTTTGTTCATGAATTCTTATTCAATGTGAAGTTTGCAAGCTGACCATAACTTTTAATTGAATTTTCGTGCACTTTTGGCCAAGATGCCATGTTCGTTCCTTAGGGTTTTGCAGGGTCCAAAATTAGGGCTTTTGCATAGAGGAAAAATTAAGGCTCATGAGTACCATGGTTGCATTCAGTGAGATTAGACGAACAAGGACCACTCATCGCGCCTAATTTCTAAACCACACAGGCCTATTCGCTATTTTCTGTTAGATGGTATTAGGCAACGTTTGCCAAACCGTTGCCTTTGAATTTTGTTTTGCAGGGACGAAGAAGAAGGACTCGTGGCATGCAGGGAGTGGAGGCATTTGAATTTCGCGCGCCCTCCACTAACGTATCTGTTTTTTCTTTTTATTATTTATTTGCCATAATATATTAACTAACGCGTGGTAGCTCAGCTGGCAGGGACATACGCTTGTGACTCTCATGACCTGGGTTCAAACCCCAGGTCTCACATATTTCTCATATTATTTTTCAACGTGGATTCCTATGCAGCGCTATCATAGATGCCTACCATACACCTCAAAATCAGATCATCCACGCGTCCCAGAGTATCCACATCAAAGGCTAGGATTGAAGAATATGCTATGCTTTAGTCAAACGTGTCCCACCTGATTCAAAAAGTCCAACAAATTTTCAGCTTAATGGGCCAGAGTTCTATGGCCTGCACCTCCAGTTTTGGGGTCACCCCCCCTGGTTTGCATTTTCCTTTCATTTTTTTATAGATCTTATTTTTAATTGCAATTTCATTCAATTTATTATCTCAATTTAATTAGTTTATTTTCTTTATAAAATATAAAAACATCACAAAAAAATCAAAAAAGGACAAAAACATAAAAAATATTTATTTTATTTATTCTCTTGTAAATAAATTACATGTACTTAATTAGTTTAATTAGGTTTTTTTAACTTTAATTCTTTTAATAACAAAAATCCAAAAAAAATAGAATTAGGTTAATTAATAATTTTTATACCTTTTTAATTTTCTTTTTTTTATCACAATATTTATTTATTTTTTATAATCAAATTTGCACATAAATAAATTAGGGTTTAATTTAGATTAATATAACATTTTTACAATAAACTTAAAAAAACAATAGAATTAGGGTTAGTCAATAATACTTAATTCCTTCTTTTTCTTTTTCTTTTAAATCTTAAAAAATACAAAAATATAAAAAAAAAAAACATTCCTTTTTCTTTAATTTTAATTCTTCATTAGTTCTAATTAATTAATTCATTAACTTTAAATACTTTTGCAAAAGGGTCCAACGCCCTAGTTTTGTTTTTTTAATTTCTTTATTTCGCACATTTATTTTATATCGTTTAAATAATTATGTATATGCCCCAAAGCCTTGTAAATTTATTTCTCGCACTTTTATTTTATTGCTTCTTTACTTTCAGTCAAATCGGGTTCGGTTTATTTTGGCGATGTGGACCCGCGCCATTTGTAATAGTTTAGATTTATTTTCTCGCAAATATACAACTGTTAATAAATATGCATGAAAGAATGTATGGACTTAAAAATAAAATCAAGCGTAGATCACAACAAACATGACAAGACAAAATAATTGAAACATGACACACGAACCGCACACACCACCCCTAGGGTACGCCTCACTGTTGCCTTTCGAAAGGTGGTCGTCGAGTAGAGGACGTCTTAGTAAGTCCTCATGATCCGGGAACCCGGCATGAGGGTAGCTTCTAAGGTGTCTTCCCATTGCTCCGGTGATCACCATGTCCCTAAAATTCGAATTGACCCGAACACCTCCAACGGTGGTGCTACCTACCTCTCAATGGTGGGATGGCACTACTTTAAAGGACATCTACACAGACGAATTCCTTAGGGTAGGTAGACGACTCTAGATACTTGCTCTAATTTCAAAACAAATCAAAAATACTTTTCACACCGACACCTTTTCAAAAAGCTTTCGAAAGCAATCTTTCAAACACTCTTGAGGACCGATACAAGAGTCGAACTGGAATTTTCAAAGAAACTTTTTAAAACCCACAGTTGAAAAGCAAACAAACAATTTTGAAAACACAAATGAGCAAGTATCTAAGAGCCCATGGATAACCATGGATAGAAAGGGTGCTAACACCTTCCCTTTCTATAATCTACCTCCCGAACCAAGAGCAATCTCTTTAAGGAATTTTTCTGTGCTTTTGTCCTTTCCATTTGGAGAAAATAAAAGACGGTGGCGACTCTTGCTTCCGCGACATTTCGCGAACCAGCGTTAAACAGTCAGTTCCAGATCCACCGATCACACTCATCATGTGACATATCATTCTTCTTTTCATCCTTATTAGTTGGAATATTCACCTCATCATCAAATTTTTAATCATCAACATAGTCACATGGCTTATCATTCTGATCATCACCACCAATACCATCTAGATTATGATTAGGTAATCGAAATGGATCAATATTAGACAAACTGATATCTTTCTTGGGTGTAATCTTCTATACCTTATCAATGTCTTCAATAGGTTGGTCTTCCATGAATACTAGATCGCGGCTTCAGATAAGCTTCTTCCCTAGAGGATTATACAACTTATAACCAAACTCATCTCGCCCATAGTTGATGAAGATACATTGTTTTGAATTTGCATCCAACTTGGATCTTTCATCCTTTAGAATATTCACAAAAGCCTTACAACCAAATATTCTCAAATGATCATACTTTAGATTCTTTTCAAACCAATTTTTGTCTGAAACTTCACCGTTCAAAGCAACAGTAGGAGTAAGCTTAAGAACATGCACCGCCGTGTAAAGTGTCTCACCCCAATAATGATTTAGCAACTTAGCTTCAGAGAGCATACACCTTACTCTCTCAATTAGTTTTTGATTCATCCTCTCTGCTAAACCATTCAATTGAGGATTTTTAGGAGGAGTATTTTCATGTGCAATACCGTGTTGCTTGCAATAGGAATCAAATGGTCCACAATACTCACCACCATTATCAGAACAAACACATTTCATCTTCTCATCTGTCTGCCTCTCTACCGAAGCATGAAATTCTTTGAACTTCTCCAACACTTGGTATTTTGTCTTTAAGGCATAAACCCATAGTTTCCTGGAACAATCATCAATAAATGTACCAAAGTAAAGTGCACCCTTAAAGGATTTTACCTTTAATGAACCACAAACATCAAAATGTATCGATTGAAGCAATTTATACTTCCTTGAGGGAGGATGTCTCTTGAAAGATACTCTAGTCTATTTGCCAACCATGCAATGAGAACACTTCTCCAAATATGAATTCTTTAATCCTTGAAGAACATCCTTTTTGGCCAAAACATTCAGCCCCTTTTTACTAATATGACTAAGTCTTTGGTGCCACAAAGATGCTTCCATGTCGATAACATTCACGCTGTCCCTAGCAACCAAAGCTTTTGTCTAATACAATTTAGAAAGCTTATCCCCTCTTTCCACAACCAAGTTACCTTTGTTGAGTTTCCACTTTCCAGAACCAAAGTGATTGTCATAATCACAATCATCAAGCATATGCCCAGAGATCAAATTAAAGCGGACATCCAGAGTATGTTTGACACCTTTAAGAAACAACTTTATTTCCATGTTGGTTTGCAAGCAAACATCACCAACACTGATTACCTTAGATACACCATCATTACCCATCTCCAACACTCCAAAATTACCAGAAGTATAAGATAAGAAGAAATCATTCCTTGGTGTAACATGCAATGTAGCATCACTGTCAACTATCCACATGCTCTCGTCTAATACGAGATTAATAAACTCATGATCACATAGAATAACAAGATCATTACTAGTAGCAGTAGTAACACGATCATCATCATAATCATCATGATCTCTTTGTTTAGACTTACCTTTCTTTCCTTTATTACCCCTTTTCCACTGATAACAATACTTATGTACGTGTCCTCTTTTGTGACAATAATTACTTTGTTTATACTTTGCCTTTGTTATCCATTTTCCACTGATAACAATACTTATGTATGTGTCATGTTTTGTGAAAATAATTACACTCTAGATTTTTGTATTGTAGCTTGAACTTGCTTCTGCTATTCTCTCTACCACATTCTGGTTCCTTTTTATGACTTCTCCCTTTATTTTTATTGACAAGTACCTCGCATTTAGATGAAGAACCATGTGCCTTCCTTCTCATCTCCTCATTAAGAATACCACTGTTATCCGTTTCTAAAGAAACAACACCTTTAGGAGTACAACTTGTAATAAAAACCCAAAACATCTCCCAAGACTCTGGTAAAGATAGCAATAGAAATAGTTCCAAAAGTCCATCATCAAATTTGATACTCACTCTTGACATATGATCAAGGAGACCTTGAAATTCACTCAAGTGATATGAAATAGAAGTCTCCTCCTTATACTTCAAACTTGTGAAGCTATTCAACAAGAACAATTTATTATTCTCTAATTTAGAGGCATACAAGGACTCTATCTTCTCCCACAAAGTTTTTGTATGTGTCTCATTAGTAAAATGATTATAAACATTATCTTCTACATATTGTCGAATAAAACCACATACTTGTTGATGTTCAAATTCCTATTCTTCATCAGATACAAAATCCGCTTTTGTGGAACTAAAAACCGGTAAATGAAATTTCTTCACAAATAGTAAGTATTTCATTCTACCCTTCCATATATGATAATTAGAACTATTCAACAATACCATCTTCATCTTTGTATTTGACTTCATCATTCGAACAAGTAAAATAGCTTTTAACCAAGAGCTCTGATGCAACTCTGATAGGAAATTAAGACACGATAATAAACTAATACGCAACGAATATACGATTTCCCAAACTTGTAGGAACCTTGAGGACCAACAACAAATATAAGACGACAATCAAACAATAAATAGACAAAAGAACACCGACATTTTTAACGTGGAAAACCCCTCAATATGAGAGTAAAAATCACGAGTCGTCCAGACCAAAAAAAAATCTCCACTATAATTAATTAAGGATACAAGAGAGTCTTAAATCGATTCATAAAATAGTGATAATAACCGCAAATCACAAAGCAAACTAACTTACAAATAAGAATAAAAATACTGAAAATTTTCTCAAATCTGCAGCTACATTGCAAAGCTGATATCTCTCAACTCATACCTTGTTTTGAAGATTTCAACGGTCAAAAGTTTGATATATGTGTTGCGAATAATTCCACCAAATTTTAGCTCGATTCGGCGGTGAACGGAATCCTTATTTTCTCTCTATCTCTTTTAACCTTAAGTTGACATTCTCCACTTAAATAAGTGAAATAAATGAACTATTCATATTTGGATCTTTCTCCACATAAGAAGTGAGCCTAAGCCCAACACCAAAAACTGTTACTACAACTCAATTACCAACTCATCAACAATAAACTGACATTTTCACAAAAAATCATTGGGGACTATAGCATTTCATGATCTCGTGACCAAGTTAGATGTTCATAACTCCCGTCCTTTTTAACTTGTGGGGAAATATTTGAAAATAATATTTAAGATAATACTTGATCTCACCTGATCAGACTTGGACCGTCACGGCTGGCTCCGAGCTGAAGTTTTGAACGAGGTGGGGGGGGGGTACCTGCAAGGCACTCCGATGCTGAAGTAAGTAAGAGTACGAGCAGGCAAAGTGAGAGTATGTGTGATAGAATGAATACCTGACCCTCTAGAAACAGAGGGTATTTATAGCCCCCAGCGCTGGGCCAAGGTTCCTTCATTGGGCCGGGCAGGTTTGGCCCAATGGAGGAACTGCCAGGTTCTACGTGCGTAGTGGGGACCCGCACGTGGTCCCCTTCCTGGATATCCTGCGTGAAGTGCGGGTGGACAAGGACACGGTCTTTTCGGGGCCCTATTGAGAGTGCAGTGGACCGTGTCCGCTGCTGAAGAAGCGCTCGAGCTGAGGTCGAGCTGGATAGTACGCGGACGGGGATGTCGCCCAGAGACATATGTCGGGCATAGCCATGGTCCTTAGGTCGGCGTGACCCCTAGCAAGTCCGTTTGGATTGGACCTTTATCGTTGCTATTGGGCTAGCCCGGCCCAGTCCAGAACAGGAGCCCCCCAAGTCGTGGTTCCTTGAGTTAGGAGCCATGACTTGATCTTAGGTTGCTTCCGTTTCGGGGCCCCGTATCTGGGCAAGAGATGTCGCTCCTCGTGGGGTACTCGAGGATTTCCCCGTATCGTGCTCGTGGACAGGTTCCCCGCGAGGAGTGCTCAGGGTTTTCTTGACAGCCTGCGTCTGTCGAGCACGCGAGGTCTCTTTTGGGAACTGTGCCGCCACCCTATGAGGATAGGGTCATCATTGCCTAGGGGAGCTGTGCGTCGAGGAGGGGAATCCGTAGTTGCCCGAGGTGACGTTTGGTATTCCACGTCATCACTATAAATAGGGTCCTTGGGACCCAGAACATGTTTCCACTCTTCGCGCCTCTCCTCTTCACTTTATTTCTGCTGTTGTTGTTCTTCCGGATTCTTATAGGACCGCCGCGATCTCTGCCGCTGATTCCTTTCCTCTATCGTCAAATCTCCTTCATGATTCCAAGTAAGTGACTTGTCTCGTTTATTTTTCTGTTGTGATGCATGATTTTTCATCGTTTTTAGACATTTAGAGGCTGTACGCCTGGGATTAGCCCGGTAGATTCATATGTAGCTCGACAGATCCATACGTATGTCCGGCATGCGCATGCTTGTGCCCGGTAAATACATAGTTTAGGTTTGAATCTGCAATGCTGCTCGGGGTCTTCATGATCCAGGGCGCCTAATTCATGGTCGTGCCCGGTAGACTCATAGCTCTAGCTCTAGGCTTTATGATTTTTCTCGCTATGTTCATGCCCTAGGTCGATGTATTCATGAGTGATCGAGTTGTCGGTCTATTTAGGCGACTTGTAGGAGGACCTGTCGAGGTATCTGGGAGTCGGGGAGATGACTGCTGTTTTTTGTTCCAAAACACCAACTTTGCAGTCGCGCATGGAGCGACGTGGTTTGTCGTGCCCTTCATCTCGTCCGTTATGGCGAGCGTATGGTTTCACGCCCAATTGATTGGTTTCCCATGCTTTGTAGGTAACCATGGCGGACGAACCATGCTCTTCAGGACGGCCTGAGGTGGAAGAGCAAAGTGCCGACGAGAATGTGAGTTGGGTTGACACCGTAGAGGACCCTCTGCTGGACTGGGTGGGTGCCGAACCTAGAGGGATAGCTTCAGTCTACAGTCGACGCAGCCGAAGGGCGTACACTATCCTTGAGGCGGGCCACAACCAGCTCGGTTTCCAGAAGAATTTTGTGGTCACTCGGCCATCTTTCACTGCCCGAATTTGCTCGGTGTTCCCCGAGTACAGTTTCCCTATGTATGAGATTGCCTTTAAAGACCTTGGGTTACAGCTGCCCTTCAGTGATTTCCAGGTCGGGGTCTTCAGCCACCTGGGGCTGGCCCCGTCGCAGCTCCACCCCAATTCGCTCGCGTTTATCCGGGCGTTTGAGCTGACATGTCGTTTTCTGAGGATTGGGGCGACCATACCCCTCTTTTTCAGAGTCTTCCACCTACAACGGCAATCCCGGGGAGGAAAGCATAGCTGGGTTTCCCTGAAACAGTCGAAGAGACTTTTCAGGATGTATATGGACTCCGTGCGGGGTTTTAAAGACAAGTGGTATGTGTTGAGGCCGGTTACCACAGCAGGTTTGGAGTCCGTGTATGAAGAGGAAGCGGTCATAACCGAGGATGAAGGGGAGGCCCTTTTAGACGGTGAAGGACGTCCGGTGTTGGGACGCACGGCCAAATTTCCCGTGCATTGGATCTCGAGGCATTACGAGCACGGTACAGGATATTACCATACGTCCGCGGGCGATATGAGTTCCGAAGACGAGAAGGCTTACGATACTCTATGTCGGTATGTTGATAGCTTCCACCCCTCCAGATGGGCCACGAGGGAGGGGGAGGATATTCTGGACGATGAAGGTTATCCGACCTTCGAGGCTCGACCGATTGACACGAAGGCACTCGTGGAGTGCCAGACCTTCGGGCAGGCCGCGCGTTTGCTAGGTCGTTTATTGTTTTGAATTTCTTTACTTGTTACTTGTTTGCCTATTTGCTCGACACTAACCCGGGTTCTTTTGTGCAGGTTCGATGGCTGGGCGAAGGGAGAGGCTCTTGAAGTTGTCTTGTGATAGGAAGGTGAACAAGAGGGTGGTGAGACTTCCTCAGGCGACGGGGATGGGCCCGCCACATAGCCCGGGCGTATCTCATGCGACGAGGCTGGACTCGCCACCTAGCTCAGGGGATGCTTCAGGAGGGACTCCGGATGTTCAGGAGGTCGAGCCACACACCAACCTGATACAGAGAAAAAGGAATCGGGTGGAAAGTCAGCCGGAAGTCGGCGAGGACTCCAGTGCTGTGAGGTCCTTCGGGTTGCCCCCTTGCTTTAAGGAGGAGGGTTTCTTCGAGGGGTTTCCTTTGTCTGTGAATCCCGACGAAGCTGAAACCATCCGCTGGATGAACAAGGAAAGCCGAAGAAGACACCTGGCCGCCAACATGGCCGGGCTGGTGAAGATGGTCGAAATGGCCGTTGTACTGGCCGAGGAGGGGGAGGATGCCGACCGTGTCAAGGAGTTGGAGCAGGAGAAAGCTGCCCTCACCTCGACTTCGAGAAAGCTGAAAGCTGCCCTGGAGCGCTCCGAGGAGATGTTCCGCGAGCAAGCTGAGCTGCTGGTGGCGGAGACGGAGGTGCTGACTCTGGAGAGAGAGAGCTCGGGGAAACTGGCCGAGGAGAGGGACCTTCTTCATGCGGATCGTGAACGACTGGAACTCGACAACGGGCGTCTTGCCAGGGAGGTCGAGGACCTAAAGGCTGCTATGCTTCCTGCCGAGGATGAATCGGAGGACACAACTCTTCTGAGGAGTCGATCGGATCTGGTCGATCGTATTCAACTTCTCGAGGGGGACTGTGTCGAAGCTATGGCGGACGGCTTCGAAGCCGCGGTAAGCCAACTTTCCTTGTTAAATCTCGACCTGAACACTGAAGGGGTGAGCCATATGTCGCAGATTATCGATGGTCAGGTCGTGCCTCCGCCCGACTCTCCTGTTGTTGGTGATGGTAGCTCGGGGGAAGCCGAAGTGTGAGATAGTGGTGGGGCCTGCGTGCCTCGTTGATGTTTGTTTTGGGCCTGGGTGCCCGTTCACATTCTTTTGGGCCTGCGCGCCCGTTCTTTGTATTCCTGAATATTGCCGGCCTTTTTGGTCGGTTTACATCTTATTTGCTTTGTTGCCTACGGGCATTTTTGAATGAATGCGTTGTTTCAATTTTGATTGTGTGCCCGTGCTTGTGTTTTATGATTTTGCGCAAAAATTTGCCTAAGTTATGGGCCCGAGGAGTGCCCGTAAGTGGTTGTGATTTTGCTGGCAAATTTGCCTGTCTTTTGTTTGTGTATGTGCTCGGCCTCTTCTCGATGGCCAGAGTCACCTAAGTGGTGAACTCGAGGGGAGAGACTCCTTTTTGACCCTTTTAGATGGCCCGACATTCTTGAAGATTTGTCGGGCAGACGGAGCGAAGTCGCCCGGTCGGGTACGTGGCCCGGTCGGGACTATTTGCCCTTGGTGTGAACTGCCCATCGCGAGCTGGGTGTTCTGCCTTATAGGTACTTCGACGGTGGAGCTCGGTAGAGGTGTCCACGTCGGGCATTATCCTTGTTCTTACTTGAACCATGTTATGCGATTTGGACGTAGGTCGGGCCCGCACCTTGGCCTTTCTACGGGGTCGGACGTTTCTCCTTGTTGACTGAGCGCGGGAGCCGACAGTCGAGGGTCCTCAGTGTTGGTAGTTTTTAACTATAGTACTGCTTTAGTTTAGCAGCGTTCCAGGGTCGTGGTAACGGCTCTCTGTCTAATTGCTCGAGGTAGTACGCCCCGGTACCGGTGGTGCCGTGGACGCGATAAGGTCCTTCCCAGTTCGCGGCTAGCTTCCCTTCGCGGGAGTCTTTCTGGTTCCTTCGTAATACCAGGCTGCCGATTTCGAACTCGCGCTTGATAACCTTGTCATTGTGGCGCAGAGCCACTCGTTGTTTCAGGGTGGCTTCGCGCAGGGCCGCACCAGATCGGATTTCCTCGACTAAGTCGAGCTCGTCCCTTAGTGCCTCGTCGTTCATTTCTTCGTCGAGGGGACGCTCTGTCCGTCTGGATGGTTCCATGATTTCTACCGGGATGACGGCCTCGGTCCCGTATGTTAGTCGGAATGGGGTCTCGCCCGTCGTTGAGTGGCGCGTGGTGCGGTAAGCCCACAAGACGCTGTGTAGCTCCTCGACCCATCCCCTCTTCGCTTCGCCGAGTCGGCGTTTGAGTCCCCGGAGGATGACTCTGTTCGCGGCCTCGGCCTGCCCGTTGGTTTGAGGGTGCTCGACCGAAGTGAAGTGTTGTTTTGTCCCTAGTCTGGTGACGAAGTCTTGGAACCCGTGGTCGGTGAATTGGGTGCCGTTGTCGGTCACCAGTGCACTCGGAATCCCAAATCTGGCGAGGATGTTTCTTTTGTAGAAGCGGAGGATATTATGCGAGGTGATCTTCGCGAGGGCCTCGGCCTCGATCCACTTCGTGAATTAATCCACGACCACGATTAGGAATTTGTTTTGATAAGTCCTTTGTACGAAGGGTCCGAGGATATCCATACCCCACCAAGCGAACGGCCATGGGGACGATAGTATGCTCAGCTCATGAGGCGGGGCGAGGTGCATGTCGCCGTGCTTCTGGCACTTGTCGCATTTCTTAACGTGCTCCTTGGCGTCCTGCTGCATTGTCGGCCAGTAATATCCTGCTCGAAGGGCTTTCCTCGCCAAGGACTTACCGCCCATGTGCTGGGCATTGATCCCTTCGTGTATTTCCCGCAGTACCTCGGGGACTGTGGATCCGTCTATGCATTTTAGGAGGGGGGTGGAGAATCCCATGCGGTACAGTTTGTGCTCGAGCACCACGTAGGAGCATGCTCTCCGCTTTGTGACGGTCGCAGCGGACTGGTTCGACGGGAGTTCGCCCTTTGTCAAGAAATTGTAAACCGGGGTCATCCAGGATGAGGCGTCCCCAATGGCATGGACCTCGACTGGAGTCGAAGATCTTTCGATACTCGGGCGTGCTAGGGATTCTTGGATTACGGATTTGTTCCCGCCTTTCTTTCTCGTGCTCGCGAGTTTGGATAATATGTCCGCCCTCGTGTTTTGCTCGCGGGGAACATATGAAATTTTTGCCCGTACAAACTTTGTCATGTGTTTTTTGACCAAGTTCAAGTACTCGACGAGGTTGTCGTTTTTGGCTTGGTAACTGCCCTGGACTTGGGAGGCGACGAGTTGGGAGTCGGTGTAGATTTGTACCTCGCGGGCTCCCAGGTCCTCATCTAATCTCAATCCTGCGAGCAGGGCCTCATATTCTGCTTGGTTGTTTGACGTCGGGAAGGAAAGAGCTAGGGAGTACTCGATCACTACATCTTCATTTTCCATAAGGATTCCTGCGCCACTTCCGGACGAGCTGGATGCCCCGTCGACGAAGATGGTCCACTTGTGTTCCTTCCCTGGGGGTGGGTCATGAGTGGTCATTTCCGCGACGAAGTCGGCCAGAGCCTGCGCTTTCAAGGCTTTCCTACTCTCGTACTGAATGTCAAATTCAGAGAGTTCTAAGGACCATTTTAGCATTCTACCCGCCATATCAGGTCGACCCAGGAGTTGCCTCACCGGTTGGTCGGTTCGTACGATGATCGTGTGGGCTAGAAAATAGTGTCTGAGCCTCCTCGCCGCGTTGACGAGGGCCATGGCCACCTTTTCTATCTGTTGGTATCTGCTTTCGGGTCCTTGCAGGGCTTTGCTCATGAAGTAGACGGGTTTCTGTCCGTCGGTGGTCTCGCGGACGAGGGCCGCACTGATGGCTTCGTTCGAAACGGCCAAGTATAAGTACAATGGCTCCCCGTCGGCTGGCCGAGATAGCACAGGCGGATGAGATAGACTTTGCTTTAGGTGGCGTAGCGCCTGCTCGCACTCCTCATTCCATTCGAAGGCTGCTTCCTTTCGAAGGAGTTTGAAGAAGGGGAGGGCGTGCTGAGCGGATCTTGCGACGAAGCGGGATAGTGACGTGAGCATGCCATTCATGATTTGTATCGACTTCTTCGACGTCGGTGTTGGGAGGTCGGAGAACGCCCGACATTTATCGGGGTTGGCTTCAATTCCTCGTTCTGTTAGGTAGAATCCAAGGAATTTTCCTGCCTTAACCCCGAATGTGCATTTCTCGGGGTTGAACCTCATTTTACATTGTCTTGCTTGGGCAAAGACCGTCTTGAGGTGTGTTGCATGGTCGGTGTCTGCTTGGGACTTGACGATCATGTCGTCCACATACACCTCGAGCATGTCATCGATCTGTTTGTGGAAAACTTTGTTCATCATGCGCTGGTAAGTTGCCCCGGCATTTTTCAGTCCGAAGGGCATTACGTTATAGTAATAGTTGCCCGAGCTGGTCATGAATTCCGTGCAGTGTTTGTCGCCCAGGGCCATCGGGATTTGGTTATAGCCCGAGTAGGCGTCCATGAACGACAGCGTTTTGTAGTCGGCCGAGTTGTCGACCAGCATGTCTATGTTAGGCAAAGGAAAAGCATCTTTCGGGCAAGCCCGGTTGAGATCGATATAATCAACGCACATCCTCCATTTTCCATTATTCTTTTTAACGAGTACAACATTTGACAGCCAGGTGGAATACCGGGCTTCAGAAATAAAATTTGCCTCTAGGAGGTCTTTTACAGCTTTCTCAGGAGCCTCCGTTTTTTCTGGAGACTGCCTACGCCTACGTTGTACTACGGCCCTAGCGGCTAGATCAATGGCGAGGTGGTGACAGGCGACCTCAGGGTCGAGTCCGGGCATCTCCGCGGCGCTCCAGGCGAACAGATCAGCATTCTCGCGCAAGCAGGCCTTGATTTGCTTCCTGGCCAAGTCGGGGAGGTCTTTGCCAATCTTCACTCCCTTGGTCGGATCTGTGCCGAGGGGGACGAGTTCAAAATCCCCGTCCGATATTGGTCGGAGTGGGATTTGCTCGCCGCTGGATGGCTCGTCCTGGTCGAAGCGAGTGTCCAGAGCTATGGAATCGACTTTTGGTGGAGCTTTCTGGACTTCTTCCTCGGGGGATGCTTTCTTGTCGGGCTCCTGTCTTGTCCTTTTGGCGGGTCTGGTCCCTATGTCGACAGTATCACGTCCCTTAGAAGCGGCGTTGAAGCACCTGCGGGCAGCGGCTAGGTCTCCTTGGATAGTAGCTACTCGTGCCCTCTTGGTGTAGAACTTCATCTTCAGGTGGACGGTCGAGGGTACCTCCGTCAACTTTGCCAGTGTCGGTCTCCCCAAGATGCAGTTGTATAGAGACGGGCAATCGATGACTAGGAAGCGTACTTTGACTTGTCTTGTAACCGTCCCTTTACCGAACGTAACCAGAAGCTCGACATATCCCCAAGGTTTAGAGGTCGAGCCGTTGAAACCTTGTAAGTCCGACCCTACATACGGCGAGAGATGTAAGTCGTCCAGCTGTAGGGTTCGGAACAGTTGGCTGTACATGACGTCGACGGAGCTCCCTTCGTCGACCAGGATGCGATGTACATCGAAATTGGCCATTCTTGCCCTTATCAGTAAGGGGATGACCGCGTTCGGGGCTCCGCCAGGGAGCTCTTCTAGGTAGAAGGTGATGGGTTCTGACCTTCCCTTCACCCTTTCGAACGTCACTGTTTGCGGGGGAGCCGCGTCGACCAGCTCGTCCAGCTTCCTCTTGGCTGAATTGATGGTCAAGTCGTTGAACCTGCCGCCGTTGATGACCAGGGCGGAGGGGAAATATTCCCATCTGCTGTGTGTTGTGAGCGGCTCCTGCAGGTGCTCGGGGAAGTCGAAGTCCTCGGGCCTGGTCACGGAGAAGGCGGTTTGGATAGGGACTGACTCGTCAGATGGTCGGACATCCTCCTCCGGCTCTCTAGTTTCTTGGGTGTCACGGCGGGGAGCATCGTTCAGCCGGTATTGCGCGAGCCTCCCTCCCTTGATGAGGGTTTCGATGGCGTCCTTGAGATGGACGCAATCCTCAGTCAGATGACCATGGCTCCTATGGTACTGACAATATTTGTTCTTGTCTGCTCCGGGCTTGGCGGGAGCAGGTCGGGGACGTTTGACACCGCCGTCCTTGAAATCAGTGCTGGCACACTCCGCCAGAATGCGCTCACGGGAAGCTGTGAGCAAAGTGTACTCGGTGAACCGCCCCGAAGGTCCTTTTTGTTCCCGAACTTCCCGGGGTCTGTCTTCCTTCCTTTTCTCCCCGGTTCGTCGAGGAGGGGCTTCTTGGCGTGAGCTGCTGCTGGGACCACGAGTCCTGAGATCTCGGGCTCTGTTGGCCGCTTCCCTCTCCTCGTAGTCCATGTACGCCCGAGCCTTTTCGAGGAGGGCATCGAATGTCCGAGGTGGCTTGATACCCACGGCCTTTCTGAATTCCGTGCCGGGGAAGAGCCCTCTCTCCAGCAAATATCTCTTCATATGGTCCGCACAGGGGACCTGTATTGCTTCCCGGTTGAAGCGGTTGATGAATTCCCTCAAGGTTTCATCCTGTCTTTGGATGATGGCCTCGAGAGCCGCCTCGGTCTTCGGATGCCGCCGAGAAGCTGTGAAGGAACTGATGAACTGGTTCTTCAGGTTCCACCACGAGGTGATTGAGCCCGGGGCGAGTCCTTTGTGCCAGTCCATTATCGCCTTCCTGAGAGTCGTGGGGAATAGACGGCACTTGATGGGACCCCCGACATTGTGATAATGAAGCATAGCCTCGAACCCGTCTATGTGGTCGACCGGGTCCGCGACTCCATCGTACTCCTTCAGGTGAGGGGGCTTCTCCATGCCCGGGGGGATGGGTGCTTCCATAATAGCCTGCAACAGGGGATCGCGGGGGTCGTCCTCGTCGCTTCTCTCCGGAGATAAAGATGGGGACCTGTAATATTGCCTGGCACGACGGTCCAGGTCGTGCTGTGTCTCTCTCGAGCGGGATGCTCGGTGGTTGAATTTTACACGTCCGTCTCCGGAGTGCCTTCTTTCTTGTCTCGCCAGGTCACGAGAAGGTTCTCCGGTTTGAATGATTGGGGGCCTCTCCAGATGAGATCGTTTCTCTTTTGGCCGGGGAGATTGGCTTCGAGAGATCTCCCTGTAATGTCTCCGCGGGGGAGATGGATGTCGAGCTTCAGTCACTCGAGGAGGGGGAGTATGAGGTCTCCGATGCCTCCTCGGGGGTCTTCGCTCGTCTTCAAGCGCCCTCAGTCTCTCTCCTTGGGCGAAGATGAGATAGTTCGTTTGATTAATCGCTGCGAACAGCGCTTGAGTTGTGGCATCCGCCCCGGCGGGGATGGGGACTTCCTGGAACCGGGAAGCTCTGTAGTGTGCGAGGGCCGCCGGATCGTCTTCGAGTGGTGGAGGGACCGAGGAAGATGATGCAGTAGCTCCGTCCCTGTAGCTGGAAGTTCCGGGAGCGGTTGTCACAGGAATGGTGTTGTGGCCGGGGTTGCCGGCGTTATCAAGGTGTCCGTTTTTGTCCGCGGTGCCGTTATTAGTGTCGACGACACGGACGTTCTGCTCATCGCGAGCTTGATCAGCCATGACAGCGGTAGTTGAATTTGAGCTTTGGTCTTTGAGTTTTGTAAGACGGGGAAGCTAGTTTCCCACAGACAGCGCCACTGATCTCACCTGATCAGACTTGGACCGTCACGGCTGGCTCCGAGCTGAAGTTTTGAACGAGGTGGGGGGGGTACCTGCAAGGCACTCCGATGCTGAAGTAAGTAAGAGTACGAGCAGACAAAGTGAGAGTATGTGTGATAGAATGAATACCTGACCCTCTGGAAACATAGGGTATTTATAGCCCCCAGTGTTGGGCCAAGGTTCCTTCATTGGGCTGGACAGGTTTGGCCCAATGGAGGAACTGCCAGGTTCTACGTGCGTAGTGGGGACCCGCACGTGGTCCCCTTCCTGGATATCCTGCGTGAAGTGCGGGCGGACAAGGACGCGGTCTTTTCGGGGCCCCGTTGAGAGTGCAGTGGACCGTGTCCGCTGCTGAAGAAGCGCTCGAGCTGAGGTCGAGCTGGATAGTACGCGGACGGGGATGTCGCCCAGAGACATATGTCGGGCATAGCCATGGTCCTTAGGTCGGCGTGACCCCTAGCAAGTCCGTTTGGATTGGGCCTTTATCGTTGCTATTGGGTCAGCCCGGCCCAGTCCAGAACAATACTTAAGTTAGTTATTTTCATTTATATATCGTCTAGTTAATTAGCTTAGATAAATTTATTACTATCTTTGTCTCATAATAAGTGTTTTATTTATATTTTTTTTTTATGTTTAAAATAAATATCTCTTTATAATATCAATACAATATTTATTATTATTTTTTATTATTATATCTCTATTTATTAGCTTTCACGATTTTCAGTCACTCTACTAACTATAATAAATAAGAGTATTTTAATAAATAATATTATTAATTTTATCATTAAAATCAACAGATTTAATCATTTTTCTAAAAACCACACGGAACTCAAGGACTAATTTTTAAACATTAATTTTCCTACCTTATATATAGACATTTATCAGTATTCTTTAAATTATGAAAATACAGTAACATTTTCATACTGCTCATTTGTCACATTTAAAAGGGAACTATATGATTTTTTTTCTCTCTCTTCTGGATTATTCTATCTCATTTTAACTACTATTGCTCCTTTATATAGTTTTTATTTAAAAAATCTAAATACATTAAAGTTCTCGTGTGTTTCCCCCCAAAAAAACACCTATTTTCCCAATTAGGCTAATCCCCATTCATATATCACTATGGAAAAAGCAGAATCAAATGCATTGAAAGGAAGATTTTGTTGAACTTTAGAAGACACGTCTTGTCTGCGGTAGCGGATCCAGAAACTTAGCCCACGGGTTCAACATATATATATATATATATATATATATATATATATATATATATATATATATATATATATATATATATATATATATATATATATATATATATATATATATATATATATATATATATATATATATATATATATATATATAAGTTTTTTATATAAAAATATAAATATTTGAATTTTAAATTTTAATATAAATTTAATTTTAAAAAATATATACTAAAGTTTTTATTTACATACTATTCATCTATTATAACTTGTATATTAAACTAAATATACAAAAAATTTATATAAAAATATAAATATTTGAGTTTTAAATTTTAATTTTTTATTTATTTTACATACTCATTCATCTATTATAACTTGTATATTAAACTAATATATAAATTTTTTATATAAAAATATAAATATTTGAGTTTTAAATTTTAATATAAATTTAATATAAAAAGATTATACTAATTTTTATTTACATACTCATTCATTATAACATAAAAATATTAAATTAAATAATCGAACTTACATTTTAAATATATATAGAGAGAGAGACTAACAATTATAAATGTGCACTAATTAACTAGTGTGTTATATTACGTATTATACAATATAACAAATAAAAGAGAAAAGAAAGTGTTATTTATTGGATAAAAAGAATTAATTAGTGCAAAAGCACAAATGTCAGGGGATTTGAAGATCAGTAAATATTATATATTAGATGTAAAATTTTAAAGTTGAGGAGATTCATTTGCACCCTCTAAATATACTCTGGCTCTGCCCCCGCTTGTCTGTCCACAGTAGAAAAGGGAGGGACCCAATTGAAAAAAAGGATAGAAGCTTCTTTTCTTAGAGTAATTTTAACGGGGAGTTTTTTCACAAATTCTCCATCTGCCAAAGCAACGTTGCATCAACCTAATAAACTAATAAATTTTAAATTGGGTCATTTAAAGTTAAAATAAAATTGTAAATAAATAAAATATTAATATATAATATAAAATTGTGAAATTTAATATGAGTTTTTTTAGAATTGTATTATTAAAATAAAATTAGATGAATTGTTTTAAAATAATGTGACTTAAAGAATCCTAAAAAAATAAATCATAAATAAATAACTATTGAAAATGCTCTTAATGTTTTTGTCAAACAAGTGGCAGTGCCTTTCTATTTTCCTTCAGTCTAATCAGAATTAATTTCAAATCCATTCTATTGATTTTTCAACACAAGAAAATAAAATGATTACTTTAAGTGAAGTTACTTAACTATTCCTTGTGTTATTTTTTTAACTTTTTACGCATACTAATAAAAAGTTAATGATTGTTGTTATTTTGTAAACAATAATTTTTCTTTTTATTTATAATATTTTTAACTTTTTATTATTTTAATTTACTTTTTTCTCTCTGTAATAAATTAGTAGAGATAATTTTGACAAAACTATCACTAACACTACTACTTTAAAACTAACACTACTACTTTAAAAGTGACAATTAAAAGAAAACATGAGTAGTATAATGAGTAGTATATAGTGAGGATGTTCAAATTTCAAATCATCAAAATTGATACGTAGAAGTTTTGAAATTAATACATTTTGTTTGAGATATCACTGTAAGGTATCTAAAGGTGAAATCACAGCCACAAGCTCTAATTGAAAATTTTCAGCTTATTCAATAAAGTAGTGGACAAGATCAAAATAGAACAACACATGTTGTGGAAAATTGGGTTGTACAACTATATTAAAATTTACAAGGGGATGATTAAGTACATAATAATAGGAAACTCGACCTAATACAAATCCATAAAAAATGATCCTATTCTAATAAATCACATATTACAAGTTACAAGAGGAACAAAATATTATTAATAATTAACAATGGTTTCAATAGAGCAGTCACACTAGCTCCGTAGCACCGACGCTTGTAAACAAAAGTGTGTCACACTCAGTTAATTTTCTCAAATTATTATCGGTGTCGTCGAAGTGCCAGTTTGTGACCGGTGACTGTGCTTCATAGGACACAAGGGGCTAGCATGATGGAGGTTGAAGTTGCTTTAACCTTTTCACAACCTGTTTCATTGTAGGTCTAGTTGATAATGAATCAACAGTACAAACAACAGCTAGGTGTAGAACCTCTACCAAATCTTTTTCTGGTCCCGCGTCCCATAACCCTGCTGCGAAAAACTCCTTCGCTCTTCCTTGACTCAGAAGCATGCATCCCCATGCTACTATATTGAAACCATTTCCATAAGAAGAAAATGAAGGGTCCAATAATTTCTTATCTGAGAGCAACTCAAGAAGCACCACACCATAGCTATACACGTCGGCTTTATCGGAAACACGACATGTCATAGCGTATTCAGGAGCAACGTAACCAAACGTTCCTGCCACACCTGTTGTAGCATGTGTCTCTGAAGTTCCTAGAAGTCTTGCTAGTCCAAAGTCGGATAGATAGGCGTTGAAACTATCGTCCAACAAGATATTGCTAGGCTTGACATCACGATGAAGAACACGAGGTACGCATTGATCGTGGAGATAGGAAAGTGCACGCGCTATGTCCAATGCAATCTTGTGCAGAATTTTCCAATCTACAGCCCTTGTGGATCTCTCCTGGATGAACTTTTCAAGATTACCGCCTGAAAGATAATTGTATATCAAAAACATCTCAGTTTCAGAAGCATGGTAACCAATAAGAGTGACAAGGTTTGGATGATGAAGCCTTCCAAGGGTCTTAATCTCTGCATGAAATTGTTGAACACCTTGGCAACGTCCAACTGAAAGACGTTTCACTGCCACTAAGATTCCTTGTGATATCTCTGCCTTGTATGTTGCACCAAATCCTCCACTCCCAATACAGTTGCTTGCATTGAAATTTCCCGTGGCTTGGACAACGTTTTCAAATGTCAACGGCACACTGATATCAGTAAACACGGTAACTTCTCTTTTGACAGAACCACCAACCCTGGATCTTGGCTTCCATTTTCGCGTGAAGAAAAACAGAACAATTAGGGCTATAAGAACAGAAACAATGGCCGAAGCAGAAGTTATTGCTGCTATCTCAATAGCATTGAAACCATTATCACTATTTTTGCCAGGAGTTGGTGATGTAATAGAAGAATTTTCATCAAACTGCCCTTGTTGATTTGCTGATGGAACAGTTAGAGAAACTCCACGGCAGGAACTTAGAAATGGATTTCCAACAGCACTGTTGCATTTGATCAAGGTACTATTTGATGGCAAGTATCCAGATAAATTATTGAAAGACACATTAAATGCAGTGAGTGTAGTGACATTAGACAAACCAGCAGGAATGTGTCCAGAAAGGTTGTTGTTATTGAGCAACACATGCGTCAGATTTCTCATTTTCCCGATAAACTTTGGAATCTCACCAGTAAAAGAGTTTGTAGAAAGGTCCAAGACTTGTAAAGAGTACAACTGTCCCAGATTGGAAGGAATTGAGCCACTCAAGTTGTTACCAGCCAAAGAGAGGAACTTCAGATCCTTCATCTGTCCGAAGCTGGTGGGAATCTGACCTTGTAACTGGTTTCCACTAAGGTTCAAGGAAACAAGAGAGACCGAATCCCCTACCGTAAAGGGAATTGATCCTGAAATTTGATTTCCAGATGCATCCAAAAATTTCAATGATTTACACATTCTACTAATATTAGAAGGAATCTCACCAGAAAGCATATTATAACTCACATTCAAAAGCAATGTATCTAATCCATCGCATTTCTCAAACAAATACGTGGGAAATGGTCCTGTGAGCTTGTTCTCTCCCAAAAGAAGTGTGTAACCACTCTTTTCCATCCTGTCAAGCGCTATTGGCAATGATTGAATACCAGTGAAGTTGTTTTGCTCAAAGTTGTGAAAAACTGAAAGACCAACTCCCCCTAAAGATGCGAAAAGGGTTCTCTCCCGAGCTTTCGATGAGAAATATGATGCATAAGGAGATGCAATGTCGCCAGTTTGGAACAGATTCCCATTCCAGGAAGGAAAGGGGGGACAAACATTATTGGAGAAATCAGGAACTGAACCAGATAAAATGTTTCCACTAACATCAAACAAAGTCATACATGGAACATGAAGTTCCTTCGAAAGCTCCCCGGTAAGATTGTTTGAGCTCAGGTCAAGAAAATGCAGCTTCTTGCAGAAACCAAGCCGGTTCGGGAACTCTCCGGTGAAGAAATTCTGAGCCAAACTAACCATCTCCAAGTTACCGCAAGCACCCCAATTCCTAGGAAAACTTCCTTCCAAATTCACCATGGGAGCCCACAAAATCCTTAACTTAGGGAGTGACACAACTTCCTCAGGCATTGAACCTTCAAAATAATTCAACTCATCGTTCAAAGTAACAAACTCAGAATCCCCAACCGGATCGAAAAGGTTGGAGAGCACAACAACAGAAAGCTCTTTACAATTCCCAAGCGCGCCAGGAATAGAACCACTAAGCGTATTCCTTGAAACATCCAACACCTCAAGGCTCGTAAGGTTTCCAAATTCAACAGGAATACCCTCTTCCAACAAATTTGAATACAACAAAAGTGTCCTCAACCTAACACAATTCCCCAAACTCTTGGGAATCGCTTGAATCAAAGAGTTACCAGACAAATCCAAATGCTCAAGCTTCCCACAGTTCTCACCGATCTCCTCCGGAATAACTCCACTAAATTGATTAAAAGACAAATACACCCCTCTAAGCTTCCCAACAAAAGCAGGAACAGAACCATTCAAACCATTAGCAGCTAAATTCAAAACCTCCAAACTATCGAGAGAAGATAAAACACTAGGCACGACTCCAAGAATGTTATTAAACCCCAAATTCAAAAGCCTCAATTTTTTCAAACCTTGAATATGAAAAGGAAGATGGCCAGTAATAAAATTACCTTCTAAATCAAGAACTTCGAGTTTCTTCATACTCCAAATCTCATCGGGAATTAAACCCTCAAAGCCATTGAAAGGTAAAGAAAGAACCCTAAGCTCAGTCAAGTCAATGATAAAAGATGGAAACTTTCCTAACAAAGAACCCTTAACACCAACACAACTTCTCCTAATCCCGAATCCGTAAAGGGGAAACTTACCAAAATCGGAGCAAGGAAGTGAAGTGGAAGTCGAACTCCGGTGAGCATGAGCGCGAGCGCCGTCACCGGTGATGTTGAGAGAAACGACACGGAAGTTAGAATCACAGCGGACAGCGTACCAGGAACAGTGGGGGGAAGAAGGGTTCCAGGAAGAGAGTAATCCGGCGGGGTCGGAGATGGAGTATTTGAGACGGAGGAGAGTAGATTTGTCGGAGAAGGGTGAAACGGCGTCGTATGGAGAGGTAAAGAAGAGAAGGAAGAAGAAGAAGATGAATTGAGTAAAGGAAGTCCATTTGATGATAATTGAACTCAAATAACAAGAAAACATCTCACACAACAAGAAAGAAGAGTGAATTGAAGAAATAACTTCTTCTTCAATCTTTGATTGAAGTGAAAGGAGAAAGGGGTTTTCTGAAAACCCTAATTACGAATTGTGAAGGGAAAGGGAAAGAAGAAGCGAAAGAAGACTCAACGCAAACTCTGTTGTTTCTTTTTTTGGTCTAAACGCGTGTTTTTTTGGTTCAAGCTTTTTTTTTTGTCAATTAATGTTGGCTTGACTTAGTTTGACTAATACAAGTATTTGATCAAACTTAAAAGTAACAATAAACCAAATCAACTCAAAGTAATTGGAAATTTGAAAATCTAAACTTTAAAATTTAATTATTTCCTACTTCATTTCATTTCATCCAATATCATCCATCGAATTATAGGCTTAGAAAAATCTAAATGGAAATACTTACTTTGCGTTTATTCCTAGAGAAAAAATTGATATGTACATCTTATATTTCTTTCTCTATGGTATGTTTCTCGGTCTTTCTTTATGCTATAATGTTTAAGACAATGTAAAAAAAATGAAGTGTATAACTGCATATTCGATACAAATTTAACGTATTTTTATGATTTTGATATGACTTGAACGCATTGTTTGTATCTTATACATGTTTAATGTTTTTCTGTGATTCTGACACGACTTAAACATATTCCATGCTTGACCGCGTATCCAAGTAGACTAAACGCATTCTACAATTCTGATACGGCTTAAACGCATACCTCACATTACTTCGCATCTAAGACATACTAAACGCATTTCTGCGTAGCTGACGCATCCCCTTCAGATCTAGTCAATCCAAATGTGTAGGTGGTAGAGCCTCGAAACGTCCACCTCGATCCAAGTTAACCCCCAGGGGCAAGGATGGAGATCATACTCTTGGCCGAAGAACGATCCTCTATGACGCGAAGTACAGTACAAAGATACGATCATATCACACTGATTTCGCCGATCTTAGGCCTCACCCCAGGGAACGCAGGCAACTCGTCATATTAGTTCACACAACCCAAAAATGGTAAATAGGACGAGCAATAAAATACAAGAAAAGCTAAATAAAACGAACAAGTAGAACAACTAAAATGGTAGCTAACATCATTCAATGAATTAAGTTACAAATTACTAAAGCAGGAAAATTCAAAAGGCATATCATCTACTTCATCACAACAAAATCATTATTTCCATCTTGAAGCAAGCAATTAGGGTTCTCACACCTAAAACATATCTCTTCATAGCCTATAAACATTGGTGGGCCGACTTAAACAAGCAAACTTTCCAAGGTAAAAGAACAAGCTACGAAGTTATAACAATTCATAATGACAATGATAAAGCGAAGACAAGTGTAAAGCTCTAAATTAAATAACACTTAAATTATCAAGGTAAAAATATTTTAATTAAATATTAAATGTTGTTACATCTAGGAAAAAACATGTGTAGCATTGCAGGAAATAAATTAATACAAGGAAAAAGAAAAAAATCAAGCCGAAACATTTGGATCTAAGGTACCAGGATCACCCTTCAGAGCCAGCTCGAGAGCGGACTTAAACGAGTCCAGCGTCTCAACAGAAATTATGGCGTCAGGGCAAAAGCTTCTCGTATGCTTTATAAATTGATCGCAGAACCTAAGCATGACCTACATAGTCAGCTGAAGAGAATCATGGAACACCAGGTTCAAGTCGTCCACCTTGTCTTGGAGAACTTTCAAGATGTTGGCATGAGCCTCGGTCTTCTGAAGAAGGTATTTTTGATTCTCCTCCACTTGGCGAGTATTTTCCTTTTAAGAAACAGAAGCATCCTAATACCGCTTATCCACCTCTTTAAGGGAATCCTCCAACTTAATTACCCGAGTAGCTAGAGCAGAAGGAAAGCAATGAATTTTTTCCTTCTTTTACAAAGACTTGGTCGTTTTAACCTCTTCGTTCCATACAATGAACTCCTTCTAGAGGATAGAGCACCCCAGCTCCATAGCTTCACATTTCCCTTTCCAAGTATCCCTTTCCTTAGTGGGATTACTTGGAGCCGAGATGTCTCCCCGACTAGCAAAGACATGGGAAAATATAGAAGCAACCTTAAACATACAGTGAGTAAGCTCAGAGGATAATTCCATCTTCTCCCCCTCATAGAGATTCTGAATGAAGGATAAATTTGACGTCAAAACAATAGTAGCAGCCTTCTTAAAAGTGCAGGAAATCCAGGATAATTTCTCATTTATTTTTGTTCTTGTGTTAATCTCAAGTGCTTGGCTTCAAAAAGTTTTTATTTCTAGAAATCCAATTCACCCCCCTCCCCCCCCCCCCCCCCCCCCCCCCCCATTCTTGTGTTTCTTGCACCTTCAGATAACTCAACTGTTGGAAAATGAGAAATTATTGGAAAAATGGATGATTGATAAAACTAAGGTAGTTCACATTATGGAAAATATGTTTAACAATATAACATAGATAATGGCGAGTTCCAACAGGTTTCTCTTACACGTAAAGCTTCTCAATTTTATGATTATTGCAATGTCAAATCAGATTTTTAATAGGTCATATCCTTGGTAAATGGATAAACTAAACATATTGGGATAAAAACACTCCATAGGTAACAATAATCTTAAGGTTTTTACAATATTTCATTATCTTTAGAATGTTGTGAATGCTACTAAGTGGTCTTTTTGGATGACTGGAAAAGAGAAGACCATGGTTGCAAGATCATAAAGATTTTTAGGCTACTACTTTATTGTCATATGCATTTTTCATTTCAAAATTAATAGGACATCAAAGATCAAGTGACAACCTTAAAAACATGTTTTCGCAAACTACCATATTCCAAAAAATCATTAGTTATGCATTGCACAAAGATGAAACAAATCATAAGTAGCTCTAATGAATCACAACTATTTTTAGTAGCTCATCTAATAGAAAAAACAGTATAAGGAATAAATAAAAAGCACTATAAAGTAATATTGTTTCATCTAACTTAAGAACTGACCATAAAACAACATGAAACTTAAAATATGCGCATCATGCTTGGGTTGGGTGCAACAATGACTTCATATACAAAGGTTGTAATACCAATAAGGGAAGAAGACAATTGTTGTTGATTTTGTATGTTGTTGGTTTTCATGTAATAGTTGAATATACAAATAATTCAGGATAATTATTTAACAAATGTTGCAATAACACGGATGGTTAAGGAGTTGTGGTTTTGTGGATAGAAAAATTAGACAGCATGCTACATTTCACCACGATTGGAAATTTCAACTGTGGTGAAATATAGTCAGTCCACTTTTCACCTCGGTTGGAACTTCCAACCGTGGTAAAATGTCAGTCAACCCATTTTTTACCATGGTTGAGTTGGAAGTTCCAACCTTGATGAAAAGTCAGTCCATCTAATTCTTTATTTTTGCCACATGCTTTGGCCAACCACATTGAGAACTTCCATCAAAATATGGAATATTAAATATTTCTAATACAATAACAATAACAAGAACAACAATAACAAGAACAACAACAACAAGAACAATAAGAGAAACAAGAAGAAGAAGAAGAAGAAGAAGAACAACAACAACAACATCAACATTAACAACAAAACAAAATCGATAGAATTGTTAAATATTAAATCTAAACAACAACAACAACAACAAACAAACAAAATCAATATAATCATTAAACATTAAATCTCAATAACAACAAGAATAAAAGTAAATCAATAATATCGTTAAACATTTAATCTCAATAAGAACAACAATCATAATAAAAACAACAACAACAACAAACTTGAATCCATGTTTTCTTTGCTTTCGTTCAAGTAAGAGAAGAGATGATGGAGTTCCATAATTTTTTGATGAAAGAAATTATGTTTTCGAGTTTCATTTATAGAAGAAATGATATTTTCGAGTTTCATTTATAGAAGACGTCATTTTTCAACATGGTTGGAAATTCCAACTGTGGTTGAAAGTGGCTTAGAAGTTAATGGTGTTGAGATTCGAACTCATGACCAAACGCCATTTTTACCATGGTTGGAAACTTTAATCGTGGTAAATAATGGATTAAAAATGAAAATGAAAGAAAAACACGTATATGAATATATTTGACCACAACAGACACTATGGTCGAGATGCAAGTGTGTTACAAAATGTATACTTTGTAGTAGTGATTATTTAATTTATTAATTATTAATTATATTAAATAATATTTTAAATTTATTTATTTATTTTAAAAATATGACGTGACACACATTTTATGACATGGCGCCATATACACTATGTCATGTCAGTGCCACGTTAAAAAATAAAGTGTCAACAAGACAAGTTTGAAGGGGGGCCAAGAAAATCTAAAAAATGTTGAATATGGGAATCAAAAAGCTGGATTTTTTTAAAAGAGACTCAAAGATTTAAAAAATCAAGATATGGGAGAACCAAAAGTGCATTTAAGCCAACATTAAAATGAGTCATGCATCATTTCCATTTTAATCAAAATAGTTTCATGTATACAATAAGAATTTCCTCATTTCAAAACACACTAAACTTATAAATGGAAACCTCTCTTCTTCTTCTTTTACTCTCTTTGTTCTAAAAAAATCACGAGAATTGCCTTAGTGCCAAAAGACTGAAAAGTTATTATGAGAGTTTTGTTGTAATCAGTGTGTTTCATTTAATTTATTCAAGAGGGAAATTCTCTTATGTATAGTACTTGTACAAACTTTAAGGTTGCAAGCTAAACCTTATAAAATATTGGTTGTAGATTCTTGAGCTTGTCCTGTCTTAAAAGCTTTGTTTGGTTCTTGAGCTTAGACTGTTAAAAGCTCTTGTTTGATTTTGAGATTAGCTTGTGTAAAATCTCTTGTTTAGTTTGGAGGTTAGCCCGTGTAAAATATCTTATTTAATTGTAAGAAGGTTTGTGGTATAACACGTGAAAAGCTCAAGTTTATTTTTAGTGGAACTCTCAAGAGGAATCTCTTTCGAATAGAAGTGGGTCAAGTGATTTTGTCGAACATGTATAAATTTCTGATGCACTCTCTCTAACTCTTATCTATTTATTTTTCCTTGTTTATTTTATTTTCGTTGTATCTCTCTTCATATCCATCTTTCTTTATATCCATTAACATAAATGTTTTAAAAGTAAAAGTGTTTTTTTAATTATTCACAAAATTTAACTATCACACTGGTGTTTGGATTCACTAGGTTAACAATATTTAGTTATTATCATTCTCTTAATATTTTTGAACTTCCACAGATCTTAAACATTTTCATTTAGGTACCTTATTTATTTTACAATCCACTTATATTTATCATTAGTAGTGTAAACATAAAAATAAAGATTTGAAAGCTAAAAACATCTCATGAATTAAACACTTCCATTACTAGATAATGAAAATCATTACAAATTTAGTATAACACCAATACAAAATGAAAAAAAGTGGAAAAATAATTTAACTTAAAATAAAAACTAATTAAAATAAAACTAAATGAGAGAAACTAGAATCCATAGTGAGACACTCGGATTACATTTGGTTAGAATCAACATTTAGAGGGAAAATGTCTTGGTGGTTCCTCTATCTTTGCTAAAATTCAGCTATCATACCACTTTCACCAGTGGCCAACAACTTCTTTTGAGTCTCTAGGAAGGTTTGCATAATTTCCCTCGTCTCAAATGTCTTATAAGCTTCAGATTGAGGGGGTGTTGGCGATACCCAATACACAACTTCTCTAAAGGATGGTTCCATGATGGGGATGACTGGTTCAGAATTTGGAAGGCATGTGTATGGTGGAGTTTTTAAGGTGCTTGCTTCTCCTGAATCATATGTTGAGCTTTCAAAGGTTGCTATGTTGTCAGTTGTGGAGGATAATGAATTCACCTCATCAACTTCTCAATATAAGCTTTGTTCATTCGTGTTTTGGGTTTTATTATAATGTCACTCATTTTACATGATATGTCATAGTCTAAACACAAGGTGGTTATAATATTAAGGTGTTCCATAATTGTAGAAGGTGTATTGATAAGGTTGAAAATGACATTATAACCCACATTATCCACGTCAGTTAGGTCTATGTGCAAGAGTTATTAAAGAATACACTCTTAAAGTGCCACAACTTGAGTAGTTCGAACTACTCTCCATATTTGACAGTAAAAAAGTGTTCACATTTTAAAATAAGACTTAAACCACTACTAGAAAACGCGTAAACAACAACGCCAAAGTCACCATGGTTCCGCCAAAAACCGTAGTGACACTGCTAAACTAATGCGCTAACATTTTTTTATTTTTAATTGAAAATTTAAGGTTATAATTACGATTAATTCCATAACCGTTGTGATACAGTCCAAATTTTCTAGGTTCAATCCTCAGCTTCCTCAAATAGTTTATCCCTTTTACGTTAATGCACGTCTTTTCAATTATATTTATATATAATTAAAAATAATAGGGATATCGCTACGTCACTTTTGTAAATCCGTTGTTACACACTGGTGATTCTTTATATATATTAAACACTAAGTACTCATTCTTCCACTTATAAAAGAAATAACCCTAACACCAACATCATCGACATCATCGAGAAGAAGAAAAGTACCATAACACTCATTGTTGTTATTCAATTTCGTCTCAATATCGCATTCAAAGAGTAACTCATCCAAAGGTGTAAAATCTCGATCTGGAAATTTCTCTGGTTGTGACAGTCGTACGGTTTCGTACCAATGCAAGAGGGGTCAAAACAAAGGAAGGCTATTTTAGAGATGTCCAAATTGGTGGAGTGGTGAAACATATAATTTGTTCATGTGGGATGATGAACAAAAATTGAAAGATGAGAGTAGTATGATGCCAGAGCTGGAATTTGTTGGATATTTGAAAGTTATGTATACAGATTCAAAAAAGAAGAACAAGAAATTGAAGAATAAACTAAATTCAGAGAGATTTTCTGGAAATTTGAAGATGTTATGTTTTCTTATCTCCTTTATGTTTAATATTTACTTTGTTATGAAATGTAAAAGTTGAAGATGCGGTGAACTTGACAAGAATATGCAACTATCAGAAGGTTTCTTACGAGTAATAGTTGAATTAGGGTTTGAAATTTGAAAATGTTTTGTTTTCTTATATCCTTTATGTTTAATATTTACTTTGTTATGAAATGTAAAAGTTAAAGATGCGGTGAACTTGACAAGAATATGCAACTATCAGAAGGTTTTTTACGAGTAAGTTCATCACAATAATTTTCATTATGTGTTTTTATATATTTTGTAGTTTAAGCTGATAGGTTAAGTTGAATGTTTAAGTTGATAACCTTAAGAGAGTTAAGCAAATTAAAACTTTATTACATAAGACCAATCATATTCATCCTCATCATCATAATCAGAATTGGAAAAAATCATCATTTGACTTCTCAACATTCTTCTTCTTCTTCTCCTCACCCTGAGAGCTCTCATTAGTCTAAACACAACACCCTCTACAACAACATCTTAAATATGAGGATGGTTTTACATCAAAACACCCTCTTCAGCTACATCTTGATTTTGAGGCTGATTTTGCACCACAACACCCTCTACAGCTACAACTACATCTTGATTATGAGGATGATTTTGTACCACAACAACCTCTACAACAACATTTTGATTCTCAATATTATTGGTAGCTTGAGCAGGATAACACATGATGATTCCTTTGGATGAAGTTGTTTTTGTGTTTTGGTTCTTTTGATTTTATATTGTTCCTTTTGATTCTTCATCTTCTTCTCTTGGAAGTTTAAAAATCAAACTCATCATTGTTTCTTTAATTCTATACTCTATCTTTTCTCTTGGAAGTTAGGAAGAATGTATACCTCAAATTGTTCAAATTTTGATGTACTTAATGGAATTGTGTACTTGTAATACAAGTTTTGATATAAATTCAAAATTGGTTTAGTGTTGATTATGGTATGAAAATTTGACATTTATTAATATGAAATATCATAACGCTTAATATAAATAACAGTTGTTATAAGGCGCGGCTTTCCAGTTTACTACGATGATCAGTGGACCGTGATTGTAAGTACTGAATATACAATCACACACTACATAAAAACGCATGGTCCCGTGTGGTTATATATCTTTCCCAACCATTGTTAAATTCCTTTTCCGTGGTAGTGAACAGTTTAGCCACCAACTTTGATGGTGGTGTACCTTCTATTTGCCACCATTTTCCCTTTCTTGGGAAATTTCTTGCAAAATCAGTTTCCATCCCTCCTCGTTAAGAGTTGAATATATATATATATATATATATATATATATATATATATATATATATATATATATATATATATATATATATATATATATATATATATATATATATATATATATATATATATATATATATATATATATATATATATATATATATATATATATGTCTTCTCTCGGGTATTCCACATATTAGAGGTGCCCTTAATCAAAGAATAGTCAACCATTTTTCCTCGAATGAATGATATGAGGCTTAAAGTCATTTCTTGCACATGTGTGTCAATTGGTAAGACAACCAATTCTAGCCACAATTTTTTTTACAGATGAACTTATATATTTTGCAAATCTACCTGGAAAATGTTCAAGTCATTAACCATAACCTTCAATAATATGGTCATAATTCTAGTCAACACATACATCCAACTAAACTTAAACAACTAAATTTAAACTTTATGGTGGAGGTACTTATGGATATATGTTGATTAACATTGCACGTATGTTTGAATTTATCGTGGGTCATGCATTATTTAACTATCTTGGAGTTCCTATATTCAAAGGAAAACATATAACTTATCATCTTTAAATAATAGCAAATAGAGTATTTACCAAGTTAGCTACTTGAAAGAGTCATCTTCTTTCTATGATTGGTATAGTTTGATTGCTCTAGTGAGTCATCCAAGGCTTACTTCTATATAGTCTTAGAATTTATAAAATGGCCAATCAATCTTCTCAACAAACTAGAATCTTGCATCATAAATTTTGTGTAGACAAGTAGCATAAACTATAGAAAGATGATTACTACATCTTGGAAGGTTACTTGGAAGATAAAATTTTATGAATGAGGCAGTGATCTGAGAGATATTAAGATAATAAACAAATATTAATATTTATCTATTTGTTGGAAGTTGCTGACAATCAATAATCAGTGATCTTGTATGTTTATTAGTAGATACTTTGGGTACAAAAAACCAATCACACATCATATTTATTTTTCTATATGGCTTGGCATTAAGCATTCTTTTTTCCTTTTTGGAGGAACATTATAGATGGTGGATTGATAACGGGAAACACATTGATTTATGGACTAATAATTGGTTGGAATACAAAATTAAATTTACACCTAGTATTTCTAGTGGGTATTCATTTTATGCAAACTACTAAGGTCAATTCAATTATCCAAACCATCAAGTGGACACATTCCTCTTGACTTATCCATTTTAACTCCTTAAAATTTTGAAGATATTTTTGAAGATTAACTTGTTATTTGATAGTATTAATGTTGATAAACTCATTTGGACATAATGTGAAAATGGTAGTCTATATTTTAAAGATGCACATGAACATATCAGGAGGAATCACATTGAGTCTTGTTGGAAAAAATCATTTTGCATCCCTACATACCACATGTTAAGTCATTAGTGGCTTGAAAGCTAATTCATAATATTGTTGCAACAGAAGACAACATGATTTGAAAACTACAAACCACTTATTTCTTAGATACAGACACACCTTACTTTTTTTTGGCATTGGATTGATCGATTGTTTATCATGAACATTGATAAAACTAGTTATGAAAGCTTATTCAAACTTGCTAGTGGAATTTGAAGCTCTTAAATTCATAATCTAATCATGACTCTCATCATAACAACTCTTTGAAAAATTTGACACTCAAGAAACGATATCAGGTTTCAAAATGGTAAAATTAACTTTGATAGAGACATTCTTCATGTTAAACAATTGGTCTATATATTATCTAATTCTTTCAAGAGGCATGTGTACTCTTCATTTCACAAATTTACAATAATTATATGTTTAACCTTCAAGAATATGGTCAGAATTCTAGTCAATACACCAGTCCAGCTAAATGTAAGTTTTATAGTATTGGTACTTAAGGATCTAGGCTGAGGAACATTGGACGTATATTTGAATTCATTATGGGACATACACCATTTAAATATCTTGGAGTTTTATATTCAAAGGAAAACATAGAACTCAACATCTTTAGATCATAACAGATAGAGTATTGACCAAGCTAGTTACTTGAAAGGGCCACCTTCTTGCTATGATGAGTATGGTTCAATTTCTCTAGTAAGTCATATAAAACATGCATCTGTATAGTCTTAGGATTTATAAATGACCAATCAATCTTATTAACAAACTAGAATCTTGCATCATAAATTTTGTGTAGACAAATAGCATAAATAGTAGAAAGTTGATTACTACATCTTGGAAGGTTATTTGCTCATATTTGTGTGAATGAGGCATTGATCTGAGAGATATTAAGATAATAAACAATATGGTTGTTTATCTCTTTGTTGGAAGTTGTTGATAATCAATAATCAATTATCATCTATGCTTATTAGTAGATACTTCAAGCATAAAAAATCAATTACACATCATATTTATTTTTCTATATAACCTGGCATTAATAATTCATTTTCCTTTGCGGAGAAACATTATAGATGGTAGGTTGATAGTAAGAAAAAAATTGATTTATGGACCGATAATTGATTGGGATACAAAATTACATTTACATCTAGTATTTTCAGTGGATATTCAATTTATGCAAACTGCTAAGGTCAATTCAATTATCCAAAACATAAATTAGACACATCCCTCATGACTTATCCATTTTGACTCCTCAAATTGTCGAAGACATTTTGAAGATTAACTTGTCGTTTAATAGTACAAGTGTTAATAAACTCATTTGAACATGGTGTGCAAATGGTGATCTATCTTTTAAATATGCCTCTGAATGTATCAGTAGGAATCACATTGAGCCTTGTTGAAAAAAAATTATTTGGCATCCCTACATACCACATGTTAAGTCATTATTGACTTAGAAGCTAATGCATAATGTTGTTGCAATAAAAGACAATTTGATCTGAAGAGGAATGCACATGGTCTCGAGGTGCTCTATCTCCAATCATGATGTGGAACTGAAAACTACTTATTTCTCAGTTGACATTGGATTAAGTGATTATTTATCATGAACATTAATAAAAACTGTATGAAAACTTATTCAAACTTACTAACAAAAGTTAAAGCTCTTAAATTCATTGATCATGACTCTCATTATAATAACTCTTTAGAAAATTTGACACTCAAGAAATGATATAATATTTTAAAATGATAAAATTAACATTGATAGAGACATTCTTCATGTTAAACAATTGGTCTATATGAAGTCTTCTTCCTTCAAGGGACATGTGTACTCTTCAATTCATAAGTTTACAATTATTAAATATTTTGACATCAAATTTTGACCTACTCCAACACCTAAAATCATACAAGTTAATTGGTGATTTCCTAGTCATAATTGAATTAAGTGTAACATAGACGAAAGTTCTAGAGAAAATAATGGAATCTCAACTTGTGGTGGCATATTTTAGAATAATTCATAAACATTCTCAGGTAAAATTGAATTTTACACCTCCTTTTAAGTCGAACTGCAAGAGTTCATGCTTGCTATCGAATATGTTAATATGATGAATTGGAGAAATTTTTATCTTGAAATTGATTCAATATTGATCATTCATGCATTTTTTAATGTGAATATTGTCCATCTTTTAATTAAATGGAAGAATATTTTACACACTATACATTCCTTTATATTTAAGAAATATCACATTTTAAGAGAGAAAAATTTATATGCAGATAGATTAATCAATATAATTGTTTTTATTAATTATAATAACACTAAGTGAAATTAATTTCTTATTTCAACGTTTGAAATTTTTTGACAATAGATTGAATAATGTCCAACTTTCATTTTTGTTAGGTGTTTGATGAAATGGATTTTAGGTTCTCATCCTTTTACTTTTTAAAAATAATTTACCTTTATTTAAAAATTAAAAAAGTAAAATAAAACTACAAAGTCAAATTAAAATAGTAATCGTAAGGATCAAAATTCAAACTACTTTATTTGAAAATAGTATTTACATAATTAAATTACTTTGTTTAAATTCATTGAATGGCAATTTTATATATGAAATCATATATTCTTCCCATAAACAAATTATAATCAAATTCAACTTTTTTTTAATACATTTAACCATTATTGTATCTAATTCATTTCATACATTTTAAAATGTATTAAAAAAATTAAACTTAAAACGGAAGAAATATTAATTATTTAATAAATTAAAAAAATAATTTTTTGTTATGATAGGAGAGAGAAAGAGAATAAACAAAATTGATGATGTTTATCCTGTCTAACGGACACCATAATTGAAGTCGAGTTGTTGTATTTGACCGTTGCAATTCCATTTCCTAAATCACTCAGTGACTTTATAAATACACAAAAGCTAAGTAGAAGAATACATAATCACTGTGGTAATGGAAAATGTCATCCCAGAAGTTCCAATTCAAACTCCTCCACCACCACCACCACCACCACCACCTCCCGTTCATCATCATCATAAACCATCTAATGAATTGCGTAAACCTGTCACTCCAGATCATCTTAAACTCCCAAAAGCATTCAAGTACCCCGAAAGGTGTTATGGCTTTTCGGAATTTGCTATCACGCAATTCAATCATTTTGACTTTATTGCTTTCACGGTAGATAATCACTTTTTTTTCTTCTTCGTTTTGTTAGGTATACAAGTCCAACTGATATGATCATGTCCCCAGTCACCAAAGGCCTTCTTGCTAGAAATAAAAAGGCTGCTGCAAAGTTACCACCTGGAATTGGAGCTGCTAAATATCACCTAAAGGTATATTAGTTTTTTTTCATGTGGCCGATTAACCCAAAGAGACCAATTCCCGGGGCGTTTTGTGTTAGTATGTTAGCCTCTCATGTGTGCTTCAACTGTTGCAGGTTCCAGAGATGTGCTTGCCGGATGCAACTACCTTTCAAAACAAACTTCCAATGATGATTGACCAGAAAATCAACTCAACATGAGAAATTCAACCGAGTTTTGTTCTACATTAAAGATGAAGAATTATCTCATAGAGAGAGCCCTAATAGGTTTTTCTTTCTATACATTTGATGTTAAAGAGTTTTGTACTTTTCAATTCTATAGTTCCTTAACAGAAACTTATGTAAGAATTCCAATAACATAGTTTTGGTTGTTATGCATAATCGCTTATATGAGAAGTGTTTACGCTATAAGCACTTAATTTGACTGTTTATCAGTACCGGGTCTAAATAACATGTTTGTTTGTGTCAGTTACAATAGAACGGAACTAACGTAAACATTACAAGCAACATGTTCTATTCACTCCAAACGAACCTCAAACCATTGAATCGACCCAACTTCTCCATCGATTTCAAGTTCACAAAACGACTTTGCTAAGAAAGAAACAGCATCGTCAATGGTTTCATATCTTGCAAGATCAGGAGGAAGAGCTTTGCCCGGCCAATTCGTAAGCCACTCTTTCAAACTCTCTTTCAGCTCTTCCTCCGACACAAACCTCTCATCCTTCCCAGGTTCTAACAGTACATAAGTTTCTGTTCTCTCATTCGACCTTCTCCTTCTCATCGCAAAAACCTGTTAAAAAAGTTCACTGTCTCAAAACATCCAAAAAAGAAAATAAAGCAAAAACACGGTATCATCACCTTTGTTTTACTTCTGTAATCACTTGCAACTTGAGGCAATCTTTGATGGATAGAAGAACTAAAACATTGAATTTGGCCTGGTGATGTTATATGGTAACTTTTTGTAGCTGAAATTATCACAAAATCTAAATCGTAAGCAAAATAGCTTTTCTATATAGTGCATTGTCAACCGTTAACAAAGCTTAAAAGCTGAAAAGATAAGGTCATAAATATAGCTTACAGTAGAGAAACTGAACTCTAACATTGAAGGCTTGAGGCTGCAAAATAACTTCCATAACAATTATTATTACTTTAAACTAAAGCTTAGTTCATGCTTATGAAAATTTGAATAATAAGAAACCAAAGTTATCATCACAATATGATATGATATAGGTGGTTTGAATTACAATCACAAATTCTAGGGGATAACTTGTTCTAACATGGTTCTCTTTTTACCCTTTTTTGTTCTCATATTTACAATATTGACATTGTATAATCATCCTATTTTTGTGTTGTTTTGTTTTGAGTTTTGTCTATTTTTGACTTTTCAGGTTAAGATTTCTTATGACATGAAACAAAATTACAAGATGATATTTTTTGTTAACAAGGACCAAGAATTGTGATTTGTTCCTTAAAAAAAATGTTACTTGGAAGTAGGTTTAAGCACAATAAAAGATAAAATGAGAGATAGATATTTCACTTTTTCTTGAAGATACTAATTTGATATATATATTCACATTATTTTTACCATTTTTTCCTTAATTTTAAAAAAAAATTCTTTTACATACCATTTGTCCAATGAACCTCAACAACCATAACTCTTGATTCGATTTTTATGTAAGATGGTAGCAATCCTTTGTATATCTCAAATAAATAAAATATTCTCCATTTTAAAAATATATCCAATAATCCAAATATGCATCATAGTTCAAATTTTTAAAATCTTGTTTCCATTATGCATCCACAAAATAATTTATACTTTAAAAATTACCGATATGAGTAATGGTATTATAAAAAATTATATGATAATCAGTAGGTCACTTTACTCATATTAATATCAATAATTTTCATCTCAATCAACTAAATTTATAGGATTTAAATGGTATTATGAAATTGAAGGATCAAAAGTTTGAAACACTACATTTTTGCATTCTATGTGGCTTGAAAATTATTAACCTTGATGAAGAAGATGGAACTACGTCAGTTGTGAAAACATCAAAAATAAGATTTCAACCAATGGAGAACTAATTTCTCATTCAATCATGGATCAACATCTCAAAAGTTTTAATTATTAGGGTTGATAAAAATATGAGATAGTTTTTTAAAGAGGATTGATGAAGCTTATATCAAGTATCACTGCAAGAACTTTCAAGAGAGAAAATAGATGACGCTAAAAGGTCGATGACACAAAAGATTAATTCTTATACTAAGATTTTTGGGTGCAACAAACACGCCATAACTATAAAAAAAAGCAGAAGCTCTAAGAGAAAAATCATTTCGACTACATATGCTATTTATTACTAAGACGAACATGAAAAATTCACGTTTGAGAATGCATATAAATTAGAAAGACAAACCTAAATAGCTTGGAGGTTCATTGGAACTTTATGAAAAAAGAACAAAGAATTCAACTTATGGAGCATACTCATCATCTTCTAATCCGTCAACACCAACAAATAACAAATACAATCTACAATCCCCTATTATGTTGTGTCGTCTATTCGATCAAAAGACAATCAAGGGAAGGAGAAAGAAAAGCTTGTTGAAATGTCTACTCTCAATGACAAATTTAATACTTTGTATGATGGTTTTAAAAAAAAAATGAATTGATGTCAAAGTTTGAATATGAGTAATGCATATATTGAGGGTTAAAAAATTGTGATAGAAAGGAAAATGGTTGATATAGATATGCATAAGGCCGAGAGTAATATGTAAAGATAGAAAATGTATGATTTGTAAATAATTATGAAGGACACACAATATATGAATTCCAGAAAACTATCAACTTAGTTTATATGACTATGTATGTAAGATTGATTTTAAGTTCTCATAATTCACTACTACAAAACGCACAAATAACAACGTCATGCTTATGACACATTCATATACACTGTAGTAATAGATTAAAATTTTCATGTCTAGTGAGTTGCTGGATTTATTAATGACAGTTGATTTTAAACACCATAGTAAAAAATAATGTGTAACACGCTTCGATTCTCAACAATCATATTTTGTAGAGTACATTAAGCGTGTGTCACCTATTTCAATTATTTAAAAAATAAATTGTAGATGATTTAACAATGGTGAATACCTCAACCGTTGTTATAAGACTTAAGTTTCCACTACGGTTGTTTTGTTCAACCGCGAATAAAGGGTTTAATGATAAATTAAAACAAAACTTATTTCGTCACTACTAAAAATAAGACATTTGGTTAAATGATTTTACATCAGATTTCAAGATATATGATATGGAAAATATTTGTCAAAAAATTTTACATTAGATTTCATAACAATCTGAAGTGAAAAATATTTGATTTAGAAATTTTATATCAGATATTTAATTTCAGTGAAATATAACGCGGTGGCAATTTCGTAAATAAAATAAAAATTTTATTTTAAAGAATTTTACATCGGACTTGATTTTACTCCATTGTAAAAAATCATTTGATGAAAAAAAATAATAAAGTGATAATTTCGTTAATAATATGAAATTTTGTTATTTCACATCGATTTGAATCCGATGTGAAACATAGACTTTTACATCAGATCTCGTAACAACCGATGTGAAAACTCAAATATCTAAACCCAAATATCACTAAAACCCTCATTTCCTCTGAACCCAAATATCTTCTTTCTTTTTTTTTCCTTCCCTCTATTGCCTTACATCGCAGCCCACCGTTTATATTCCTCTGTCACATCGAATCACTCCAACTCCATAACCTCTCATCCGCGAAACTCTCCACGGTGCCGTTCGGAGGAAAGCATCGTCTACGACGCCGTCACACCGCAGCACCCTCACCAACTTCCGTTTCCTTATGTTAGTGCAAGGTGATGAAATTGAGGAAGAAGAGAGAAAGGAATAAATGCTAAAAGTTGCCACTAATGATTGAAGGAATTGGATTGTTATAAATGTAAACCTAGTACACCTATTTATACACAAATAAGAATGCCACATAGGCCCTAATCAAAAATATTTACAAATGACAAATACTAAATTACCCTCTAATACCATCCCGTAATTTAGTAACTTATCAGAAGTTAACAACACCAATTTCATCTCTCAAACGAAGAAATTGGTCTGTTTTTATCGCCTTTGTCAGAACATCTGCCAGCTGCTTCTGAGTGCTACAGTGCAGAACTTCTAACACTCATTTCTGCACTTGACTTCTGAGAAAGTGATACTTCGTCTCAATGTGCTTGCTTCTTCCATGTAGCATTGGATTCTTTGCAAGATTAATTGTAGACTTATTATCAATCATCAGCTTCAGAGGTTCCTCAACTTCAACCTTCAGATCATGCAGCAGATTCAGAAGCCAAACTGCTTGACAAGCAGCTACAACACCTGCAACGTATTCAGCTTCACATGTTGACAAAGCCACAACAGGCTGTTTCTTGGAACTCCAAGAAATTAGACCTCCCAGAAACTTGAACAAGTACTCAGAAGTACTTCTTCTGTCAACTCTATCTCCACACCAATCAGAATCAGAATAACTCAGAAGTTCTGATTTGATCTTTCCTCCAGAAGGAAATAACACTCCATATTTCAGAGTTCCTTTTATATACCTCAGAATCCTGACAGCAGCTTGGTAATGAGACCACTTTGGTTTGCTCATGTATCTGCTGACCATTCCAACTGCATAACAAATATTAGGTCTGGTATTACACAAATACCTCAGAGAACCAACCATCTGTTTGAAGGTTGTAGCATCCACATCCTTTCCATCAGAATCAGAGTCCAACTTCTGATTCGTATCAGCAGGTGTGATAGCAACCTTGCAATTTGCTAGCTCAAATATCTTCAGAAGCTCCAGTTCATACTTCTTCTGATGTAAGATGATTCCTTTCTCAGAGTATATAAATTCCATCCCTAGAAAGAAACTCATTTTTCCAAGATCTGTCATCTCAAACGCATTCATCAGAACTTTCTTGAACTCAACTGTTTCTTGTTCAGAACTTCCTGTGAGTAATATGTCATCAACATACAAACAGACCAGAATCATATTACCTTCTGAAGTATGCTGAACACAAACACCATACTCCATCTCACACTTCTGAAACCCTTGTTCCTTGAAAAACGAATCAATCTTCAAATTCCAAGCTCTGGGCGCTTGCTTCAGTCCATACAGAGCTTTATTTAACCTGTATACCATCCCTTCCTGATTCTTTTTCACAAATCCAGGAGGTTGTGACACATAAACTTCTTCCTGTAATGGACCGTTCAGAAATGCAGACTTCACATCCAGATGTATCAAAGGCTAATTTCTGTTTGCAGCTAAAGCAATAACTAGTCTGATTGTTTCGTGTCTAGCTACAGGCGCAAACACCTCAAAGTAATCTAGTCCAGGTTTCTGAAGAAAACCTCTGGCCACTAGTCTCGCTTTGTGTTTGCCAATTGATCCATCTGGCTTTAGCTTATGCTTGAAAACCCATCTGACGCTGATGGCTTTCTTGCCTTTTGGAAGTTCTGTCAGCTTCCAAGTCTTGTTTCTTTCAATAGCCTCAAGTTCTTCTTTCATGGCATTCAGCCATACTTTCTTCTTGAGTGCTTCTTCAATACCCACTGGTTCAGAATCTACTAGCATGGCACACTGAACGATTTCTCCTTCAGAATCTACTTCAGTATCATGCAACATGCTAAAATCTGCAAACCTATTTGGTATTCGTCTGATTCTCTGTGGCCTCTGATCTTGTTCTGAAGCTTCTCTAGAACTTGGAACTGTGCTGGCTTCTGGACTTTGTCCAGAATTATTTCCTTCAGAATTACCACCTTCAGAGTTACTTCTGGAAACTTGTTCTCCAGACCCCATGTCTTCAGAGTTTTCCCTTCCAGAAGTATAATCACCACCATATTATGGATCATCATCAGAATCTGGATCAGAATCAGATCCACTATCAGAATCTCTCTGAGATTCTGACTCATCTTCAGAGTCTTCATCTTCTGACTCTGACTCGTCTTCAGAACTTTCAGAAACTAACCCTGGTGTTGGCACTACACCAGAATCTGATTGAAGCTTGTTCCAATCCCATGTTTCTGACTCTTTCACAATGACGTCTCTGCTGATTTCAACTTTGTTGGTTTCTGAACAATAAAGCTTATAGGCACTTGTACTGTGGTACCCCACCAGTAACATTGTTTTACTTCTATCATCCAATTTTCATCTTCTAGCATCTGGAACGTGTTTGTAGCATACAGAGCCAAACACCTTCAGATGGCTAACACTTTGCTTGTCTCCAGTCCATTTTTCTAAAGGAACAGTTTCCTTCAGCTTCTTTGTTGGACACCTATTCAGAACATATGCTGATGTGGCAACAACTTCTCCCCATAACATGTGAGGTAACTTCTTTTCTTTCAGCATACTTCTGGTCATATCAAGCAAAGTTCTGTTTCTTCTTTCAGCAAGACCGTTGTGCTGAGGAGTATATGGAGCAGTAACCTCATGTTCTATTCCATTCTCCTCACAGAACTTCTGGAACTCTGTAGAGTTATACTCACCTCCACCATCTGTTCTCAGAATCTTCATCTTCTGACCACTCTGCTTCTCAGCCTTCACCTTGAACTTCTGGAACTCAGTAAACACTTCATGCTTGAACTTGATGAGTGTTACCCATGTCATTCTTGTGAACTCATCCACAAAAGACACAAAATATTTGTTTCCTCCAAGTGAAGGTACTGGAAATGGTCCACACACATCAAAATGTACTACTCCCAGAGCATCTTTTGCTCTGGGGGCTACTTCTGATGCAAATGGAAATCTGGGTTGCTTGCCTTTCATGCATATCTCACATGACTTCTGAGGCTTCACAATCTTCGAAATGCCATGTACAAGCTTCTTAGAACTTAGATTCCCTAAGCTTCTATAGTTCAAGTGCCCCAACCTCTTGTGCCACAGTTTATTGTCAGCTTCAGCGCCTTCTGCACTAAGACACTCCGCTTCAGAAGTTTCTACATTCACCTTGAATGTTCTGTTGCTTCCCTGCTCAGACTTCATAATCAACTTCTGATTAGAATCATACAACGTCAAGAGATTGTCCTTCATAACCACTGAGAAACCTTTCTCAATAAGCTGACCCACACTCATCAGATTGCTTTTAATTCCAGGAACATACCAAACGTCTTTGATCAAAATGTTTCTTCCATTCTTCACTCTGACTCTAACATTTCCCATACCTTCTGCATTGAGGTACTTATCATCAGCACATCTGATCTTTGTTCTCCTTCTGGAGTCAAAGTCTACCAGCCATTATTTTTTCCCAGTCAAGTGGTTTGAACATCCAGTGTCCATATACCACCAATCTTCTGAACAGTTACCATCAGAATCAGAAGCCATCAGTAGCACAGGTTCATCATCAGAATCTTCTCTGGCTATGTTTGCTTCTTCTGATTTCCTTCCTCTGTTTCTACAGTCTCTGACAAAATGGCCAAACTGTTTACAGCAGTAACATTGAACCTTCTTCTTGTCATACCTTTCCTTTCCCTTATGATATTTCTTTTCATCAGAAGTTGAGGTTTCTGACTTCTGGAATTTATCACCATGTCTATTATGCTTCTGGTCCTTCTTGACAAAAGAAGCTTTCAGAGCTTGCTCCACTTCCCTCTCAGAAGTTCTTTCAGTCAGACGCAACTCTTGTGCTTCTAGACTGCTTTGTAACTCTTCTATTCTCATGGTTTCCAGATTTTTAGAATGTTCAATAGAAATAACAATGTAATCAAACTGAGGAGTAAGTGACCTCATAATCTTTTCTATGATTACCTGTTCAGAAAGTGTTTCTCCACAAGCCTTCATTTCATTAGTGATCAGAATCATTCTAGAGATGTACTCAGAAACTTTCTCACTGTTCTTTATGCTGAGATTTTCATATTGTTTTCGCAGGGACTGAAGCTTTACCTTCTTTACTGATACGTCACCACCATAACATCTGGTCAGTATATCTCATGCCCCTTTCGACGTCGTCGAATCAACAATCTTCTCAAACACATTTTCATCCACACACTGATGGATAAAGGATAGAGCTTTCTGATCTCTCTTCCTCGTAGCTCTTTCTTCTGATTTTTGTTCTTCAGTAGCACCTGCTGCAGCTGGAACATAACCTTCAGAAACAAGATCCAGAACATCCTGAGCACCAAACAGCACACGCATTTGTATCTTCCATCTGTTCCAGTTTTTGCCATCAAAAACTGGAAGTTTAGTGTTCAAACTACTACCTCCATTCATCTTAAACCTTGCACAAAGAACTCAGATCTCAGATTTCTCACTCAGTGTTTCCCAAACCCACAAAATCAGTGTGATTCTGTTTCAGATTTTTGTTAAAGATTCAAAAATTAAACACACAGCTCACTATCACTCGTGTTTCCCAGAATTTCAGAATAAACCAAGAGCTCTAGATACCAATTTGTTAGTGCAAGGTGATGAAATTGAGGAAGAAGAGAGAAAGGAATAAATGCTAAAAGCTGCCACTAATGATTGAAGGAATTGGATTGTTATAAATGTAAACCTAGTACACCTATTTGTACACAAATAAGAATGCCACATAGGCCCTAATAAAAAATATTTACAAATGAAAAATACTAAATTACCCTCTAATACCTTAAACCACCACCAACCCAAACTATTGGTGAGTTTCAATTTCGATTTTCTCAAACTTGTGCTTTAAGATTTTCAAATGCCACAATTTTCACGGTTCTGTCAAATCTCTCGCACCCCATTTCGGAACTTGATTTGGGTGTTGTTGTTTCGCTTTCGTTTTCGAAATTTATCTATCATCACATTGTTTCTTTTTGTTGGGTAGTCAATTTTTGTTCCCCATCGTTTTCCACCTAACAATTAATTTTGCAACTTCACCTAGCTATTATGCTTTGTTTTGAGTATAAAGTTTCACTTCATTCTTTCTGTATTCATTTTCTATGATGGGTTTTGATTATTTCATTTACTTCCTTCAGAAATTGAGGTTCTTTTGAATTGGGGTTGCACAATTGTGTAAAAAGTTTGTGTTTTTTTTGTTTATTTTTGTTGTGTTTCTTGCGAGTTTATTTTGAAAATTTTATATTTTGGATGCAAATTTGTTTGGTGTTTCAGATGAATGACGTGGTAACAAGTTGCTGTTGAGAATTGAGAATGGAGGATCTTGCAGGTCTAGTTGAGGCAACATGATCAAGATTCACTTCATTGGAGCTTATTGGGCAGGGATCATTTGGTGATGTATATAAAGTGTAAGTGTTAGTTTTAAAACTGGTTTCATAATTTACTTTGCAAAATCAAACTACCTTTGAGTGCTGATGGTAAATATAAGGAATAGTTATAGATGCACATTGCTTATACAATTGGTTAGTTAGTACTAGTAGTCCTTGATGTAAGGCTTTCTTTGCTGTTGATTCTGCTGGTGTTCATATTTTAGTTAATAATAATTCTGATTAATAGACCAATTTTTTATGAGCATATCAAAGTAATTGTTGAAACTGATTCTTATGTCATGATCAATTTAAGTTCATATCCTTGAGATAGGCAAATAGGTTGAGAAATCCCTCAATGCAATCAATTGTGTATGTATGCGTGTCTATACGAATGTGTGTTCATACAAATCATATCCACCAAAAGTTATTTGCATGTTCATTGGCGAGTTAGCCCGATTATGATGTTTAAATATTTGCCAAGAGTTTGTATCGGGGATATGTTCATTTTGCATGTTCGTCGGTGTGGGAAAACCGATCAAACCGCCAAGGTGAATACCGGGCGAGGGCTAGAATCCAGGTCTCATTTCGAGGGACCCGAGTTCGGCGGCGTGAACTTCCCGTTGCGAGTCGGGCGTTCTACCTTCGTGGCACAAAGACCATGGAGTTCGGTCGAGTTATCCACGTCGAACTGAGGGTACGCTCGTCAACAGAGCGGAGCCTCACCCCTTATGAATACTTTGGGTGCTACGCTCGTGCCTAGGCGTGCACGCGTGGTCGGGCTCAACTGAGTCTGTCTTGTCGACCAAACCTGCCAACTGCTCAGTGTTTTTAACTGTAGTATTGTTTTAGCTTTTCAGCGTTCCATGATCGAACAAGTTGTTCCCCTTGTAAGTTCTCCAAGTAATACTCTCCGGTTTCCATTTTGGCGTAGACGCGATAAGGACCTTCCCAGTTCGCTGCGAGCTTGCCCTTGCGAGATTCTTTGCGATTTCTCTTCAAGACAGAGCTGCTGACCTCAAACTCTCGACGTATCACCTTGGCGTCGTAGCACATGGCTATTTTTTGTTTGAGCGAGGCCTCTCGCAAGGCCGCTCCCGTTCTGATTTCTTCCACCAGATCCAGTTCTTCTATGAGGGTGACTGTGATACGGTGGCAGAACCGACTATTTAATACTAGTTTGCATTTTGCGTTTTGTGTTTGCAAAATGTCGCGGTAAGCAAGAGTCGCCACCGACTTTTATTTCATCCAATCGGAAAGGAAAAAGTACAGAAAAAAAAATCCTTTTTCGAGATATTCTGAGTACCGGGGGTAGATTATAGAAAGGGAAGGTGTTAGCACCCTTTCTATCCATGGTTTTCCATGGGCTCTTAGGTACCTGCTCATTTTCAAATTGCTTGTGTGTGTGCTTTGTTTTGAAAAGTTTTACTCCGTGATAACCCTTGTATCAGTCCTCAAGGGTGTGACGAGTTGTTTTTGAAAATTTGTTTGAAATGTGTAAGTGTGAAAAGTTTTAATTTGAGCAAGTACCCACTAGCATATACCTACTCGAAAAAAGGATCGTTTCTATTCTTGTTTTCTTTAGACAGCGCTATCCTACTATTGAGAAATAAGTAGCACCGTCATTGGAATTTGTAAGGGTCAATTTGAAAGGGACGTACGATCACTAAAGCAATATTAGGACACCTTAGTAGCAACCCTAGAGTCTTAAGATCATATTCGATGCAACATTTCCGAGGCAACTTTTCCGAGGCAACATTCGAATGGGACATTTGATCTTTTTAGACAGGAGGGCAACCACTAAGACACCCTATACTTAATGATCGTTTACCGAAGGCAACCGAAGTGAGAGTGTACCCTAAGAGTGATTATGTGCGAGTGATTGATTTCAATGGTTTAATCTTTGCGCATTAGGGTTTTCTAACTGTATTAATTTGTCATGCATTCTTGCCATACAATCCTATTAGCATACATCTAGACAGTTAAATATTTGCAGGAATTAAAAATGCGAGAAAATAAACCTAGCTATTACAAGGCTTCGGAGAAGGGGATTAATTACATAGCCAAAAAAATCGGGGATTTAAACAATAAATAAAATTCTAAATTAACTATTACACACCATGAACAATTACAAAAAATATTGGGCAAATTAATCAACAAGCGCGTGGCGAATTAAATGCGAGATGATTAGGATTTTGACCCTTTGATTAATCCTACTTGCGATTGATTAAAGAAAAAAAATGTTCTTTTTTGACATGTTTTGTTATTTGAGAAAATAATGAATAATTAAAAGAAAGTCCTAAGTTCTAATTAATGTTAATTTTTGAAAATAAATAAATTAATTCTAAATAACCTATTTTTTGTGTTTTTGTTTAAAAAGAAAATAATTAAATCAAGAACTTGAACCTAATTTTTCTAATTGGTTTTAATTATAAAAACAAGTTAAAATTTCCCTAAATTAAATTAAACTAAATTAAATTAAATTTGATAAAAAAAAACTTAGTTCTAATTTTTTTTTGTGAATTTCTCGATTTTGTGATTTTATAAAAAAATGATTAATTTTGTTAATTAAATAATTAAAGAAAATAATAAAAGAATTAAAAAATAAGAAGAAATAAAAAAAAGTGAAGAGATGGGCCTGTGTGTTAGCAATTTTGGGGGTTGGAAGTTGAATTTTCCAGGCCCAAAATGCTCTAAGGCCTGGTCAACCTTTGAATCTGGCACAATGTTGACTTTGTAGAATACCATGGATCTTCATTGCTGGCACGTTAGATTTGGCTAGCTAGGCATCCGGTGGCCAGAAGTTGAGGGTGTATGGAAGGCGTTTGATGGTGTAGCGCATTGGATCTGCCTGAAACAATCAAGAAAATAATAAAATGCACATGCCTGGGATCGAACCCAGGATGTGTGCATCAAAGGCCTTCCCCTCAACCATCTGAGCTAGCGTGTTAACTTGTAAGTATAATAAAAACAAAACATAATATTCAAAACAAGATAGTGGGGTCAGCCAAACGCGTGAAATTTCAAACGGGCCAGTCCCATGTTGACACGCCATTATCTTCTTCATTGATTCCGTCGTTTTAGAAAGGAGACTTTTACCTACTGACGCTTATTGTAGGTACAAACCTGTTCATCTCCAAAATTACACATGAGCAAGATAAATGAAAAGTACTGGTACCAATCAACTTGTCTCATCCTCACGAGCATCATGGTACCAGAATCAAGTCCTAATTTTGCCTGTACTGAAAACCCCTAAACAAGAACATAAAACCCTAACAATGACATATTGTGATTCCTGCACTTCAAATGTAATTAAGTGGTACCAATAGCTTGCAAACACGATGATGAACAAGAATACATAATTAAAACATGCTTATGATGAGTAAATCAGTGAAATTAGAATCAAGTTTTTAGGCAAACCGTGGTGCTTGTAGGGTGCGACTCTGGGCGTTTCAAGACCTGAGAGTGATTGGAATAGCTTCCTGGGATGTCTAGCAAGCGATTGGAACCTTCAGCACACCTTGAATTGGCCCGTGGAAGAAGATTCGTCTCACACTTTTCTTGGAAATTTTCAAGTTTTGTTCTGGTTTTACACGATCTCTAACCCTTGTTTTTTGATCTGGAAAGCTTCATTATATAACCTAGAATGAATTAGGTTAACAAACTTGGATCCAATCTTGAGAATTCATGAATGGAATATTTGATTTTTAAGCCATATGATATCTTTCTATTTTCATGCCAATCATGCCCTTTTTGTACCAATTGCCCTTGATTCGATTTGATCATGTAAGCTCAGCATATCTTGATTGCCAATCTGTAAAAAAAAACAAATCAAATTATATCTTTGATAATTTTCATCATTTATTTGATTTAATTCTCTTTTTAATTAATAAAAAAACAAAATAAATTGAAAAATGAAGCACATAATGAGTGAGTGAATATTTGGGTCTTGGACCACATTATAATTGAGGTGCAAGCATAAAAAGTTGGGTCCATTTAGCAAAAAATGCAAATTTGAGAACATTTGACTTTTGGCAATTTGGCAAAAATGGTCAACTTGGCCAATGCATAACTCTCTCAATTTTGACCCTAGAGAGGTGTTCTTGGACTTTTTAGAAAGCTTAGGATATCCTCTAAGCAACCCTTTTGGTCTCATCTCAATTGAGTCTTCCATTTTCATGTATGAAGCTTTGACCCAAAAGGTGTTTTTGTTGACTTTTCAAAAGGACCTATAATGTCAAAATTCATATCTTTTTGTGAGTACATATTCTGAATTTGGGAGCTGAAGATGAATTGTAGGAAATTTCATCCTCTTCAAAATTAGCTTTGGATGGGTCATTTCTGATAAAGTATGAAAAAGTTATGCTTGGTCAAAGTTGAGTTGACTTTTCCTATAAAACCCTAATTTAGTAACTTTTGGGTTTTGATGAATTATGAGCAATCCTTGAGGAATCATGATCAACCCTTGATCAAATGATGAATAATACTTCAAAATGAGGATGTTGACCAGAAATCTTGAAGTTTGACTGTATGTGGACCACATTTGACTTTTGACCTAGTACATTTGATTTTCAGGCATTTGAGCAATTGACTGAGCAAACTTCTTCTGCACGGCTTGAAACTTGACATGGATGATCTTAAGAACATATTAGGACAATGGTGAGCATTTGAGTCCTTTTTGGTTCACACATCTTGATGAAAATAGAAACCCTAATTTGAGGCATGCTGCCTTAGGAGAGAGTTTGTCTGGTCAACTCTTGAACTTCCTTAAGCAATTTGGGGACCTCACTTGCCATATGTTGAGAAATATGGGAGGGCAAATTTTTGGGTACAACAGTGACGTCGTTCATCTCCTCGTCGAGAGGTGCCTCAGTTCATTTGGAAGGTTTCTCGATTTCTACGGGGATAACAACCTCTGTCCCGTATGCTAGCCGAAACGGAGACTCCCCGGTAGACGAGTGAGTGGTCATTTGATGCGCCTAGAGCATGCTGTGTAGCTCTTCGACCCGTCGTTTCTTGGTTTTGTCCAACCTTCGCTTGAGGCCTATGAGTATCACCCTGTTGGCAGCCTCGGCTTGGCCGTTGGTCTGGGGGTGCTCGATGGAGGCGAAATGTTGGATCGTGCCAAGTTTGGTGATGAATTCATGGAAGGCGTGGTCTGTGAATTGGGTTCCGTTGTCAGTGACTATCTCTTGTGGGATGCCAAAGCGAGCGAGGATATTTCTTTTGTAGAAGTGAAGGACGTTCTGGGCAGTGATTTTGGCCAAGACTTCGGCTTCTATCCACTTGGTGAAGTAGTCGACCGCTACTATCAGATATTTATTCTGATTGGTTCCGACCATGAACGGGCCGAGGAGATCTAGTCTCCACCAGGCGAAGGGCCAGGGAGAGGAGAGGGATTTGATCTCGCTAGGAGGAGCTAAATGCATGTCCCCGTGTCTTTGGCATTTATCGCATTTCTTCACGTGTTCTCTTGCATCGTGCTGCATGGTGGACCAGTAGTATCCCGCTCGCAAGGCTTTCCTCGCGAGGGATCTTTCGCCCATATGCTGACTGCCGATGCCCTCGTGGATTTTGAGCAGTATGCCTTCCGCTGTGCTTCGATCGACACACTTGAGGAGTGGGATGGAAAATCCTCTTCTGTAAAGTTTGCCCTCAACTAAGACGTACGAGCAGACCCTTCGTCTGATAACGATCGATTCTTTTGGGTCATCGGAGAGTTTGCCTTTAGTGAAGTAATCGTGTACGGGGGTCATCCAGCAATCGCTGTCCACAATGGCGAATACTCCTAGGGTAGCAGATGGTTTCTGGGTGCTCGGCCGAGGAAGTACCTCTTGTACTACAAATTTATTTACTCCCTTCTTCTTTGTGCTCGCCAATTTGGATAAAACGTCTGCGCGGGCATTGTGATCGCGGGGAACGTGTTAAACGTCCACATACCTGAATTTCTTCTTTGCCTCCTGAACCAGGGCCCAATATTCAGCGAGTTAGTCGTTTTTGACCTTATATTCACCTCGGACTTGCTAGGCGATCAACTGAGAATCGGTGAAGATTTTTACTTCCTCGGCTCCCAGATCTTCGGCTAGCTGTAAGCATGCGAGGAATGCCTTGTATTCGGCTTAATTGTTAGAGGTTAGAAAAGACAAGGTGAGGGGAACTTCGACCAGGGTCCTTTCCTCGTTCTCTAGTATGATGCATGCGCCGCTTCTGGTCGCACTGGAGGCGTCGTCGATGAAGATCGTCCAGTGGTGCGAGCCTTCCGGATCTCTGGGCGAGGTCATTTCTGCTACGAAGTCGGCCAAGGCTTGAGCCTTAAGGGCTTTCCCGCTTTCATACTGGATATCAAATTCAGAGAGTTCCAGAGACCACTTCAGCATTCTACCGGCCATGTCTGGCCTTCCGAGAATTTTTTTTATTGGTTGATCCGTCCAAACCACTATGGTATGGGCCAGGAAGTAGTGTCTTAGCCTCCTCGCAGCGTTAACGAGGTTCAGGGCTACTTTCTCGATTTGTTGATATCTCGCTTCCGGGCCCGGCAAGGCCTTGCTCGTGAAATAAATTGACCTTTGTCCCTCCGGGGTTTCCCTTATTAGTGTCACGCTTATTGCCTCGGAGGCGACAACTAGATAAAGGTATAAGACTTCATCTTTCCTGGGACGGGATAAGACAGGCGGCTATGAGAGCGCTCTTTTCAAATGGGCGAGGGCTCGCTTGTATTCGGGCGTCCACTCGAAGGTGGCTTCTTTGCGCATGAGTTTAAATAAGGGGAGCGCGTGCTGGGTGGATTTTGCCACGAATCGGGAAAGATAAGTGAGTGTGCCGTTTAAGATCTAGATGGATTTCTTCGAGGTGGGCGTTGGAAATTCGGAGAAGGCCCAACATTTGTCGGGGTTCGCCTTGATGCCCCGTTTTGTTAGATAGAACCCGAGGAACTTTCCTGCCCGTACGCTGAAGGTGCATTTTTCTGGGTTGAATAGCATTCGAAACTTTCGGGCCTGCTCGAACACCTTTTTCAAATGGGAGGCATGGTCGAGCTCTTCGGTGGACTTGACGATCATGTCGTCCATATAGATTTCAAGCATGTCGCCTATTTTATTGCAAAAGACTTTGTTCATCATGTGCTGGTAGGTAGTGCCCTCGTTTTTCAGGCCGAAGGGCATTACGTTGTAGTAATAATTGTCCGACTCGGTCATGAAAGCAGTATATTTTTTTGTCCATTTTTGCCATGGGAATCTGGTTGTAACCAGAGTATGCGTCCATGAAAGATAACAATTTAAAACCAGCCGAATTGTCGACCCGTTTATCAATATTGGGGAGGGGATAAGCATCTTTCGGACAAGCCCGGTTGAAATCTGTATAGTCAATGCACATTCGCCACTTTCCATTAGATTTTATAACGAGGACTACATTTGAGAGCCAGGTTGTGTACTGGGCTTCATAAATAAATGTGCCTCTAGCAGGTCTTTTACAGCTAATTCAACAGCCTTTGACTTCTTGGTCGATTGCTTTCTTCTGTGCTGCGCGATCGCCTTGATGGTGGGATCAATGGTCAGGTGATAGCACGCGACCTCAGGGTCTAAACTAGGCATCTCAGCTGTACTTCAGGCAAAGAGATCAGCATTTTCCCGCAGGCAAGCTTTGAGTTGCCTTTTTGATAGGTCGCAGAGGTCCGCTCCGATCTTTACTCCCCTAGTGGGGTCTTCTCTGAGGGGAACTAGCTCAAAGTCACCGTCCGGGATAGGCCGTGCGTGACGCGAGAGCTCGTTGTGGCCAGCAGATGAGGTTGACCCTTCGTCTTCGACTATAGGATCCTTCCCCTTCTTCCTTTGCTCGACTCTGTCCTCCATGGAAAAGCGACTATCGAGGTCAATGGTGTCAACCTTCAGCAGTGGCCTGGATTCCTCGAAGCTGGAGGGCAGTATGACTCCAGTGGTCATCCGAGGTTGGGCGTTGGTGGAGCTGAGGCCCTTCGCAGAAGCTTCGAAGCACCTCCTGGCTGCTTGGATGTCTCTGTGATGAGTGGCAACCAAACCTTCGGCCGTGTAGTATTTCATCTTGAGATGAACGGTGCAGGGGACCGCGATAAGCTCGACGAGAGTGGGTCTCCCGAAGGTGCATTGATAGAGAGATGGGTAGTCCACCACTAATAATTGGGTCTTGATGGCTCTGGCCGTTATCCCCCTCCAAAAAGTGACGATCAGCTCTACGTGCCCCCATGGCTTCGTGTTGGCCCCGTTGAAACCTTAAAGATCAGAACCCGTGTATGGGGTTAGGTGGCTCTCATTTAGCTGCAAAGTGTTGAACAATTGGGTGTACATGAAGTCTACCGAACTGCCCTTGTCGACCAAAATGTGACGCACATCAAAGTTAGCCATCTGAGCTCTCACGAGTAGTGAGATGCTCGAATTCGGGGCTCCTCCTGGTAACTTTTCCCTGTAGAATGCGAGGGGGGTGAGATCCTCCTCGAAACTTGTCGAGCATCGCATCTATCTCATAGTTGGCCTCGATGAGTTGGTCAAACCTTCTCTTTATCGATCCAACGATATGCCCGTTGAACCCTCCGCAGGAAATGACCATGGCTGCGGGGAAGGATTCCCACAGACTGTGGGTGGAGAAGTACATGGGGACGTTCTCCATGTCCGTAAAGTAGAAGTCTTCCGACCGTGAGATGCTCAAGGCGACCAGAATGGTGTTGAGGTCGAGGTATTTCTTCCCTTCTTCGACATTCTTGGTCTCTGGTGCTTCGTCACGGGCGGCCTCTTTTTTCTTATACTGCTTGAGGTGCCCGTATCTGATCAGTATTTTGATTGCATCCTTGAGGTGGATGCAATCCTCTATGTTGTGGTCGTGACTCTTGTGGAACATACAGTACTTGTTGTTGTCGATCCTTGGCTTTGACGATGTTTGTCAGGGGAAGCGCACCCCGACTTGCTTGAATTTAGAATTAGCGCATTCAGAAAGAATACGCTATCTCGAGGTTGTAAGGGGGGTGTAGTCGTGGAAACAACCTGATGGCCCCTTGTAGTCTCTAGGATCACGGGGTTTGTCTTCCCGTTTCTTCTCCCCCCGACGAGATGTCGAGGGTTCGTCAGTCTTTGTAGGTTTGGCACTCTCCCTGTGCCTAGATTCTCGGGCGCTTTTTAGCTGCTTCCTTCTCTTCGTACTGTATGTACGCATAGGCATTTAGGAGAAGAGAATCGAGCGTGGCTGGTGTTTCTATGCCCACAACCTTGGCAAAGTCGCCGCGGGGACGAAGCCCACACTCAAGTAGGTATTTATTCATATTGTCCGTTGTCGAGACCTGGACTATTTCTTTGTTGAAATGTTCAATGTATGCCCGCAGAGATTCGTCCATGCCCTGTATGATCGCTTCGAGCGAAGCTTCTAATTTAGGGTTGTCGGCGGGAGGCAGTGAAATGCCTTGAGAACATTCTCCCGAGTTGTTTCCACGAGGTGATGGATTCGTCGGGCAAGCTTTTGTACCATGCCATCGTCCCTTCTTGAGAGTGGTCAACAAGAGTCTGCATTTGATGGCGCTCCTGACCCCTATGTAGTTGAGGAGGGCATCGATGTTCTCGATGTGTGTTGTATCCCAAAAATTTCCCTCCCATATTTCTCAAGACATTGCAAGAATGATCTCCAAATGGCTCAAGATTGCTCAAAAGTTGGACAATCAAATTATCTCCTAAGGCACTCAATCTCAAATTAGGGTTTTGTGTTGCATCAAGGTCCTTACATCCAAATGACCTCAAGTTCTCTCCAATGTCCTAATATGTTCTCAAGTTCATCCATGTCAAGTTTCAAGCCTTGCAGAGGAAGTTTGGTCAGTCAATTGCTAAAAGGGTCCAAAACTCGACTGTGCTAGGGCAAAAGTCAACTGTGGCCTACGAATAGTCAAACTTCAAGATTTTTTTTCAACATTCTCATTTTTAAGGATATTTCATCATTTGATCAAGGGTTGATCATGATTCATCAAGGATTGCTCAAAATTCATCAAGACTCAAAAGTTGTTAAATTAAGGTTTTGTAAGAAAAGTCAACTCAACTTTGACCAAGCATAAATTTCTCATACTTTATGAGAAATGACCCATCCAAAGCTCATTTTTAAGAGGATTCAATTCCCTACAATCCATATTCATACCCCAAGATAAAGAAATGCACTCACAAAAAGTTACAAATTTGGACATTATAGGTCATTTTTGAAAGTCAACAAAAACACCTTTTTTGCCAAAGCTTATAACTTTAGAATGGAATATCAAAATGAGATGAGACCAAAAGGTTTGGTTAGAGGACATCTCAAGCTTTATAAAACGTCCAAGAACACTTCCAAAAGTTCAAAATTGAAGAAGTTATGCATTGTTGAAGTTGGGCACTTTTGCAAAATTGCCAAAAGTCAACTATCCCCAAAACTTCAAATTTTGTCAAATAGGCCCATTCTTTTTCATTTGATTTGATCTTGTCACACTACACACGTGTCCCAGCTTCATCCTTGTGTCCATTTATTAAATTTTCTATTTTATTTGATTTTTTATTGAATTAATTTATTTTAAATCAATTTAAATCAAATAAAATCCAAATATTGATGAATTAGGATCTTTTTGACTGTTATAGGTCTTAATTGTCATCATGGACATGATCAAACTCGTATCTCACCATATCATGAACAAAATATTGGATTTTGGACAAAGTTGAAAGGTTTTCAATGGAGGATCAAATCAAATCCTAAAACATCAATGCACAAGGAATCAGCCCAAGAAAGTTAACCTAATTCACTCCATGTTACATATACAAGCTAGAGGCACACGAGTTGGAGGTTAGAAGCTGCAGAATCACAAGAACCAAACTTAGAAAATTTGGAAAAAAAGCTTAAAACTGAAATTGCACATAGAGGTGTTTTCAAGGCCAAAACTCAACGTGAACCAGTTACTGGACATCCACTGAAGCGAAACCAACTCCTAACCAGCCTTCATACGCGCCTTAAAGCACTGTAAGCGTCCCTCGGATCCTCCATGTTCATGGATTCCCAAATCTCTATTCTTGCATCCGTTCTCAAAAACGATTGCATATTCTGATTCCTCATATCATTTATGAACTTTCTGCAATAACCAATTTTGTTTTCATGCTTTGTATCGAGAAACACCATTGTAGGGTTTCCTAGGTCTTTTTTAGGGGTTTTTGATACAGGTGAAATTAGGCCTGTTAACGGACATGGTTGAGTCCGGGATGAAGAGGAGAGTACAGCCATGGCATTGGATGGAATTTATATGGCCTGGATTGGATTTTGGAATCGACCTATGCCTTTTGCTGCAGATTTGAATCCGTAGGTAATCTCTGTATAAATCCAAGGACAGGGACGACAACGTGTCCCCATCCAATTGCTCCATTCAAATTTTCGCGCTTTATTTTTTTATTCCAGCATAATTACGCGTTTTTGTATATTATCTTTAATGCGTATTCCACTAACAATTAAAAGGCGTTAGTTCAGTGGTGAAGGTGTTAGTGCAAAGTCTTTCAGGACCTGGGTTCGAATCCCAGGTCCCCCCACGTATTTGTTATTATTTTCTTTCAGGTGTTCCAGCGTGTCTCATGCCTTGCAACGCACCATACACCCTCATGCAATCAGTGGACAGATGGCCTCTAGGCCAGATCTGATGGTCCAGATGGAAGACCCACCATAGTGCCTAGTCAATGTACACGCGTGGAAGCAGGAAAAGTCAACCCGGCCAGGTCAATTGGGCCTTTGAAATTGCTAATCAGACCCCCTAGTCAGGCCCATATATTTCTAACTTTCTCTATTTTCTTTCTTTTTTATTTATTTGTTTGTTTATTATTTTTATTATTTTCATTAACCAATTAAATCTTTTCCTCATAAAATCAAAAACCCAAAAAATATATTTTATTTATTAAAATTAAATTCAACACTTTATTTTTATTAATAAATATCAATTGAATTAACTTAGTTTTAATTAGGTATAATTGTAATATCTTTTGCAAATAACTAAAATTAATTTAGATAATTAGGTTTTTACTAACTTTGATCAAATTTATTTTATTTCTTTAAATATCAAAAAATCCAAAAATATCTTTTTTGATTAATTAATTAATTTATTTAACCTAATTTAATTTCTTCCATTAATTCAAAATAAACCAAAAAATGCTTTCTTTCAAATAGGGTCAAAACCCTAAAATCTCGCCCGATTTAATTTATCGCACGCGATCCATTTTACCATATTAATGTATCTGTTTCCCGAAATGTAATAGTTTTAATAGGACTTTAATTATTTTATCGTTTTATTTACGTTCCGCATTTTAATTTCAAGGGTTGTTTTTGGCGATGTAAATACCCGACGCCTTGTAATAGTTAGATTTAATTTCCGCAATTTAATTTCTGCAACTTATAAACTGTTAGATGTTTGATAATAGGGAATGCATGACAAGATCAAAATGTTTAAACCTAAAATCAATATAGATCACTCATGGCATGTACAAAGACAAATTAACTGAAAATAACACACTCGCACATCCGCACTCTTAGGGTACACCTCGCTTGGTTGCCTTCGAACATGGTCATTGAGTATAGGCCACTTTAGAGGTTGCCCTCTTGTCCAAAGATCATAGTTTCCTCGAAACGGTTGCCTCAGAAAAATGATCTAAGATATTAGGGTTACCGCTAAGGCGTCCTAACATTGCTTTAGTGACCACACGTCCCTTAATCAAATTGACCCTTAAAACTCCAACGACGCTGCTACCTACTCATCAATAGTGGGATAACATTACCTAAAGGATATTAGCACAGATTGATTCCTTTTTCGAGTAGGTAGATGGTTCTTAAGTACTTGCTCTCTCAAAAACAAAATAAAACTTTTCGCACTTACACCTTTCAAACAAAAACTCTTTTCAAACCCACAAACACAAAGAAAAGCAAATTTTGAAAACACTTTGAGCAAGTACCTAAGAGCCCGTGGATAACCACAGATAGAAAGGGTGCTAATACCTTCCCTTTCTACAATCTACCCCCCGGACCCGAGAAACATCTCAAAAAAGGAATTTTTCTGTGCTTTTTTCCTTTCCTTGTTGGATAAAATAAAAGACGGTGGCGACTCTTGCTTACCGCGACATTTTGCAAAAACAAACACAAAACGCGAACCATCATTCCAAAAAATAGTCAGTTCTCTCCCACCGTATCACAGAACTGGCGACTCTGCTGGGGACGCTTAATAAGTGGGGTGTACCTTAGGATTAGATCATTGTGTTTTCAATTGCTTGACTTGTATGCTTTATCTTTGTGGGTTGTATCGGAGTTACTATAGATCCTAACCCGGATCTGGGGATACCCTTTAGGTAAGTAGCAATAAACTGTGAGGGAACTGTATGACATAGACCGATACGGTTGAAGCAGTAGCTACATTGGTGTGGCACTTTAGTATGTACCGATATCCCTTGTGGCGCAACAAGGAGAATATGGGTCTGCTAAGGGGTTATTAAGCACCAACTTACCTTAGAACCTTTAAATTGACCAACTTGGCCATAGAACAGTAGCAGTACGCTACACTCATTGAGACTAAACTCTCGCGATGATTTCGTCCGCAAGAAAAGATTGTTAAACTGGAATTATGACCGATTGAGGGTAGTCAGTGATATTGAGATCCTCTAGAACCCGGTTACTATTTTTAGGACAGGTTTAAACCAACTGAACTGAAAGAGGGTAGTACCTAAGCTCTTTGCCAGCCTGAAATCTAAGGGCTCTCTGTGTGACTTGTGTGCCTTTACCATGTTTTCTATTTGTGGATACTTGTGATGTGCCTTCTATCATGACATCATAACATTGCATACATCTTGCATTGGACTAAACTATTTCAAAGACAGGAGGGATTCATCTTTGTTCTGTTTTGTAGGTCATAATGCCTATGCGTAGGAATACCATCTGGATCAACTTTGTCCAGGTTCCCACTGTGCTTAAGGATTTGATTACAAAGATGCCTGATACTACTTCCTTCCTCAGGAGACATGGTTATCTTCTCAGTTTGGTCACCTTCAAATTGGACGAGTAGATGATGAGTGTCCTGGTCCAATTCTATGATCCATTGTACCATTGCTTTACTTTCCAGGACTACTAGTTGGTTCCCACTTTAGAAGAGTTCTCTGATCTGCTCGGTATCTCTATTCTGGAGCAGACCCTGTTTACTGGTTGGGAGAAAATTCTTAGGCCCGAAGAGATTGCTGCAGCCCTTCATTTGACTAAGGATGAGGTAATGGCTAATTAGGAGACTAGAAGTGGAGCAAAGGGCTTTCTGACTAAGTTCTTGGTTGGTAAAGCTAATTATTTCTGGGATAGTCTAGACTTCAAGGCGTTCGAAGATATTCTGGCTCTTCTGATATATGGCTTGGTATTGTTTCCGAACTCTGACTCTTTTGCTGATGTGAATGCAGTGAAAATCTTCATCTCTCGTAATCATGTATCCACTCTCTTGGGTGACATTCTTTATCAGCTTTATGCTCGTACTGCCCGAAAGCGGGGAACCTTGACGTGCTGTGCTCCTTTATTGGCGAGGTGGTTTATTTCGCACCTCCCCAAATCAGTGCTGAAGAATAAAGAAGGCATGGGTTTGGGCTTATAGGCTTATGTCTCTCTCTCATAATGACATCATTTGGACTCTCAAGGGTATGGATAAGGTGGTTATTATTGATTGTTGTGGGGAATACCCCAATGTTCCACTGATAGGAACCCATGGAGGAATTTCTTACAACCCATGCTTGGCCTTACGTCAGTTTGGGAGAGCCAGAAGAGAAGGACCACATGAGCTGCTAATGCCTAGTATCATCTTTGATTTTCAAGGGGATAGCGACGAGCAACGCCGGAGATTCATAAGGGCTTGAGATAGAGTTCACAGATCTGATCCACATGAGCTGGGTCCAAAGGCTTCTCTTCTAATGGAGCCATATCTCAGATGGGTTCGTATCCGTGCCCAAAAGCTGGGTATGCCGTATGAAGCCGTCCTGCCTGTCATTGTTGAAGTTGCTAATGAAGAGGGGGTTCTTCCTACCATCCTCCATCCTTACATGCCCACTGACATTGGGGCACTGAAGAGATCTTGGATGCAACTGAGAGAAGAACGGGATGCTTACCGAGAAAAGTTCAACGAGCAAGAGCAGAAGATCCAGAGGTTGACTAGGCAGTTGGAGAACGAGCAGATTCTCAATGACTATGTCCGCACCGACAAAAAGCGACTGTGGGAGCACTGATTGTCCTTTGATGATTTCCTTTCCAGTTTTTATTTACTTTTCAGTATTTCCTTTCTTGTAACGCCTTAATGGCATCAGTTGAACAATTTGAATTTCGAAGTTTATCTAATAAAGTGTGTTTCATTTCTTGTTTACAAATTTGAATCTCTCGATTGTCTTTGAAATCATGTCATACGCATTTCATCCCATGCACTTCATAACATGTACCCATTACAGGTCTCTTATCTTCTTTGCTGTTTATTTCAGCACTCATCATGTCTGCTGAACCTTCAACTGAGCAAGCCATCAAGGCCCTACAGGCCCAGAATGCCCAATTTCAAGAGTTGTTCATGAATCTAGCTAAGGGTCTGCAAGATCTGAAGACCCTGATTCTGAAAGAGAAGAAGAAGAAGAGGACAGTCCTATTTAGCACATGTCACAGGTTTGGAAACAGGCTACGGGAGGAAGTTGATTTGACCACCTCGTCTGGAGGGAAAGATAGTCAAGAGGAAAGGAGGGATCCTAGCCCTGTGGTCTCCGACAACGAGACGGACTTCGACGAAGACCAGTATCCTCTGGCTGAGGATAGATACAAACAACTGGAAGATCGGTTGAGTGCAATGGAAGTTCAGAAAGTGCCTGGTCTGGACTTTGGTGATCTGGGTCTATCATCTTGGGTAGTGATTCCCCACAAGTTCAAGGCACCAACCTTTGCTAAGTATGACGAAGTTTCTTGTCTGAAGCTGCACCTCCGGTCATATGTAAGGAAAATTCAGTCGTACACCGCTGATAAGAACCTATGGATCCACTTCTTTCAAGACAGTCTCTCAGGGACTCAGCTTGAGTGGTTCTACCAGTTGGACGGAGCCAGTATCCGCAGTTGGGAAGATTTGACTACTGCTTTCTACAGGCAGTATCAATACAATTCCGACCTCGCTCCTACGCGTACCCAACTCTAGGGTATGTCAATGGGAACGGGTGAAGGATTCAAAGATTATGCTCAGAAGTGGAGGGACCTCGCTGGAAGAGTGCAACCACCCTTGGCTGATCGGGAGCTTATGGATATGTTTCTGGGGACCCTGTCTGGTCCATTTTTCAACCATCTGATTGGAAGCTCGTCGTATGGGTTTACAAAGCTAATCATGACCGGTGAGAGGATTGAGGCTGGTAAGATATAGAAGGGTGCCTCATCGAGCACCGAGAAAAAGCCTTTTAAGAAAGAGTCCAGTGTTGTCTACAGTTCGAAAAGCCAGAATATACCTGAACGCCGCCAAGTTGTTAATGCGGTTGTTATTTCGAAACCTGTTGGTGCTCCTCAGCACAACAATCAACAAAAGGACGAGAGACCTAAAAGGCAATTCACCCGTCTCAACATGACCGTATCTCAGATTCTGCCACAGTTGTTGAAGACTAATCTGGTGATTCCAAGGGAAGCCCCGAAGAATCCAAATACAACATCACCGAAGTATAACCCTAATGCCCGTTGTGCTTATCACTCTGATAGCCCGGGGCATAATACAAATGATTGTTGGACTTTGAAGAATAAGATACATGACTTAATTGATGCTAAGGAGATTGAGTTCGAGGCGCCCGAAAGGCCTAATGTTGTGAATGCTCCTATGCCCAAGCATGGAGTGAATGCTATAGATGAAGACTCGTTTGTGGTTTCTGTGAATAATATTGCTACCCCTTTGATGACTGTGAAGAGGAATCTTTTGCTAGCCGGTTTATTTCCGGGCTGTGACGAAGGTTGCCATATGTGTTATGTTCTACCTACTGGTTGCCATCTTTTGAAATCAGGTGTCCAACGCCTGATGGATAGTAAAGAAATTCTGTTTGAGAAGACTGTTGTTCCCATAGTTCATACTGAAGAAGTTGCCATTATCACCATTTTCGAAAATTCTTCCAAGGCTCCCTCGAGGAAGCCTGTTAGAATTACATCTGTTCCAAGAATCGCACCAGTATCATCACTGTTCCTGGGCCCATCCCTTATACCTCTGATAAAGCTATTCCTTGGCACTATGGGGTTGATGTTTATTTCTATGGAGTTAAGCAAGAGTTGGATGCTGATACTGACGTCAGCAATATTACTGGACCTGCTAAAGTAACCCGCAACGGAAGACTTTTCTCACCTGATATCTCTCCACCAACTGCCCGAAAACCTGTTGTTATTACACCTGCCAATGTACCTGCTACTATTCCTATTCAAGTTCCTATTCTTACCCCTGTCGCTGAGTCATCCGACACTCGGGGCAAGGGGACCACCAGTGAGCCTGCCCGGACGGAGGCACCGAAGACGATTACTGTTGAAGCTTCCAAACAAGAGATGGAAGAGATTCTGAAAATCATCAAAAAGAGTGACTATAATATAGTTGAACAGCTGGGCAAAACCCCGTCCAAGATTTCTATGTTGTCACTGTTGCTATGCTCAGAGGCCCATGCCAATGCTCTGATTACATTTCTAAAGACCGCTTACGTACCACAAGAAACGATAGCTAATCAGTTTACAGATTGCGTGGCTAATCTGACTGCTGATAATGGGTTGGGTTTCTCTAACGCCGACTTGACTGCTAAGGGGAAGAATCATAACGATGCCCTGCATGTCTCCATTGAATGCATGGGCACTACTCTTGCTCATGTATTAATGGATACTGGTTCCTCATTGAACGTTTTGCCTAAGAAAGCTCTAGACCGGTTGGACTGTGAAGGGTTAGAGCTGAAACCAAGCAACATTGTTGTTAGGGCCTTTGATGGGTCTAAGAGGATGGTGCACGGAGAAGTTGATATCCCGATTAAGGTTGGTTCTCAGGTTTTCAATTTTACATTCTATGTGATGGACATTTGGCCATCTTATTCTTGTTTGCTGGGTCGTCCATGGATCCACAAAGCTGGGGCCGTAACCTCAACGCTCCACCAGAAGCTGAAGTACCCGATCAAAGGGAAGATTGTAACAGTACAAGGAGAGGAGGAGTACATGGTGAGCCACCTCAACTCTTTCCGATATGTAGAGATGGACGGGGAGTTCATTGAGACCCCATTTCAGCATTTTGAAGAGGTTCCCCAGACACTGGTGTCCGCTGAGACCGTTGTTGAAGATTCTCCTATGAAGATGGCTTCCTTTAAGGATGCCCGGGCTGTTATTAAGAAAGGTGGGTGTGCAAATTGGGGACGACTCCCTGATTTTACACAGAAGACTAACAAGTTTGGTTTGGGTTTCACTGCAGAAGCTCAAAGGGATGTTCGGAATGCACGGATCGGAAGACCTCCCGTGTTCATCAGCAACTCGAGAGTGAATGCCATTGAAGACGATGTGGAAGAGTCTGAGTTCGACAGCTGGATCTACCCTACAATCGACGGTGGACTGAGCAACTGGACAGAAAAGGACTTCATCCCTGTTTCTTTTGTTACCCAATAATGAAACTTTTTGTTTTGAATATGTAACAGACAATGTTTTAAACTTTACGGTCCGATGTCTTACCCGGGGCACCGTGGCTTCATTTGTGAGGGCTTTATGTGTGTCATTTTCATATATCATTAATAAAAGCATTGGACGTTTCTTGGATTTCAAATCTTGCGCTCCTTGTTTTTCTTTATTATATATTGCAAAACAGCTATTTTACACACACTCACATATATAGGTCTACATCCACTCTGGATCTCACTGGTAACGACTCTGCTACTGCCAGTTATGACTTTAAAAATCCGATCAACTTAGCCGAAGACGAAGGTGAAGATGATTGCGAAGTGCCTGGTGAACTTGCAAGACTGTTACTCCAAGAAGAGAGGGCTATACAGCCACATGAAGAGCCGGTAGAATCAGTGAATCTGGGTACAGAGACAGATAAGAAAGAAGTCAAGATCGATGCAAATCTGGAGCCTAGTGTGAAGCAACGGTTGATTCAGATGCTGCATGACTACGTTGAAATCTTCGCCTGGTCTTATGAAGATATGCCCGGGCTGGATACTGATATTGTGGTTCATCGCCTGCCTACCAAGGAAGACTGTCCTCCCGTGAAACAGAAGGTCCGCCGAATGCGCCCAGAGATGTATGAGAAAATCAAGGCTGAAGTTACGAAACAGTTTGACGCCGGTTTTCTAGCAGTTACTTCTTACCCTTAGTGGGTGGCCAATGTGGTTCCTGTGCCGAAGAAGGATGGTAAGGTTCGAATGTGTGTTGACTACAGGGATTTGAACAGGGCGAGCCCCAAGGATGACTTCCCTCTGCCTCATATCGACGTTCTGGTTGACAATACCGCTCAGCACAAGGTATTCTCCTTTATGGATGGTTTCTCCGGTCATAATCAGATTAAAATGGCTCCCGAAGACATGGAGAAGACAACCTTTGTTACTCAGTGAGGTACCTTTTGCTACAAGGTCATGCCTTTTGGACTGAAGAATGCTGGGGCAACGTATCAGCGTGCCATGGTTACTTTGTTTCATGACATGATTCATCATGAGATTGAGGTATACGTCGACGATATGATTGCAAGGTCCCAAACTGAGGAAGAACATCTTGACCATCTGCAGAAGCTGTTTGACAGGATGAAGTTGTACAAGATGAGGTTAAACCCGAACAAGTGCACCTTCGGGGTGAGATCTGGTAAGCTACTGGGTTTCGTCATGAGTGATAAGGGTATTCAAGTGGATCCTACAAAGGTGAAAGCTATACAGGAAATGATAGCTCCCAGAACAAAGAAAGAAGTCAGAGGCTTCCTGGGACGTCTGAACTACATCGCCCGATTCATTTCGCACCTAACTGCTACTTGTGAGCCAATCTTCCAATTACTGAAGAAAGATCAAGTGGTACGTTGGAATGATGAATGCCAGGCCGCTTTCGAAAGGATCAAAGAATATCTCTAAGAGCCACCTATTCTGATGCCACCAGTTGAAGGGAGACCTTTGATCTTATACTTGACAGTACTCGATAACTCAATGGGGTGTGTGCTGGGGCAGCATGACGAGTCTGTTCGAAAAGAGCATGCTATTTATTACCTTAGCAAAAAGTTTACCAACTGTGAGACCCGATACTCACTGCTCGAGAAAACTTGTTGCGCTTTGGCATGGGCTGCTCGCCGATTGAGACAGTATATGCTGACTCACACTACTCTGTTGATATCAAAGATGGATCCAATCAAGTATATCTTCGAAAAGCCTGCCTTGTCCGGAAGAATAGCAAGATGGTAGATGATCTTGAGTGAGTATGACATCCAATATACGACCCAAAAGGCAATCAAGGGAAGTGTGTTGGCAGACCATTTGGCACATCAGGCAGTGGATGACTACCAGTCTATGAATTTTGAATTTTCGGACGAGAATATCATGTTGGTAACTGATTGTGAGACACCTGGACCAGATGAAGGACCTGAGGAAGGATCCCGATGGTCTATGTACTTTGATGGAGCTTCGAACGCTTTGGGCAATGGCATTGGCGCCGTGATCATATCTCCTAAAGGCTCTCATACTCCATTTACCGCCAGACTATGTTTCAATTGCACCAATAATATGGCGGAGTATGAAGCGTGCATCATGGGTCTTCGAGCAGCAATTGACCTAAGGATTAAGTTTCTAAGTGTTTTCGGGGATTCCGCTCTCGTGATCAGTCAGATCAAAGGAGAGTGGGATACGAAACACCCAAATCTAATTCCTTATAAGGAGTATGTGTTGACATTGCTTCCCCATTTTGAGGAGATAACCTTTGGACACTTCCCTAGAGAGGAGAATCAGTTGGCGGATGCGCTAGCTACGATGTCTTCTATGTTCAAAGTCAATTGGGACAAAGAAGCTCCCCGGATCATCATTGAAAGATTGGATGAACCTGCACATTGATGTGATCTTGAGACTGAAGAGGTAGCGGATAAGCCCTGGTTTCACGAAGTAAAAAGGTATCTTGAGACTCAGGAGTACCCCGAGGGTGCATCTGTTAACGACAAGAAGTTTCTGAGGAGGTTCGCGGCAAAGTTCTTCATCAGCAATGGAATTCTTTATAAGCGTAACCATGATTCAACCTTACTGCATTGTATGGATAAGAATGAAGCATAAAGGATCATGGCGGAGTTGCATGAAGGTACTTTTGGAACTCATTCCAGTGGACACACCATGGCAAAGAAAATCCTCCGGGCAGGATATTTTTGGTCCACCATGGAAGCTGACTGTTATCAGCATTCTCGGACATGTCACAAGTGCCAAGTCTATGCTGATAAAGTGCACATACCTCCAGTACCTCTGAACGTCTTGACGACACCTTGGCCTTTTGCAATGTGGGGCATTGATATGATCGGAGAAATCAGACCTACCACGTCCAACGAGCACCGTTTCATACTGGTAGCAATTGATTATTTTACAAAGTGGGTTGAAGCAGCTTCCTTTGCTACCGTAACCAAGAACGTCGTGGCACGGTTCATTTGGCACAATCTGGTCTGTCGATACGGTGTACCAGAGAGGATCATTACGGACAATGGTACCAATCTCAACAACAAGATGATCACCGAGCTCTGTGAGCAATTCAAGATACAGCATCATAACTCTTCTCCCTACCGGCCGAAGATGAATGGGGTTGTAGAAGCGGCTAATAAGAACATTAAGAAGATTGTGCAGAAGATGATAGTGACATACAAAGACTGGCACGAGATGTTACCATTTTCTCTTCATGGGTACCGTACCTCAGCACGGACGTCAACAGGGGCAACACCCTATTCCTTGGTATATGGTATGGAGGAAGTCTTGCCCATTGAAGTTCAGATACCGTCTCTTTGGATCATGAAGGATGCAGGTTTGAGCGAAGATGACTGGATTCAGACCCGACTAGATCAGCTGAATTTAATCGATGAAAAGAGACTTACTGCCATTTGCCATGGTCAGACGTACCAAAAACGGATGATCAAGGCGTTTAACAAGAAAGTCAGACGACAAGAGTATCAAGTTGGGGATATGGTAATCAAGCGCATTATCTTACCTCAAGGTGATCCCAGGGGCAAATGGACCCCTACTTACGAAGGACCATTTGTGGTTAAGAACATTTTTTCAGGAGGAGCTATGATTTTAACCACCATGGACGATGACGACCTTCCTCACCCCGTCAATGCAGACATAGTGAAAAGATACTATGCATAATCAAAGACCCGCTAGGTTGACTGGCCTAGGCAAAAATAAGGGCTTCCCGGCGAACCAAAAGGGTTCGGGAAAAATAAGGGATGAAAATGAAAAAATATGTACACCCGGCAAGTCGAAAACCTGAAAAGGCGGCTTGGGCAAAAAAGGGTATCCCGGTGGACTGAAAACCCGAAAGGGCGGTCCAGGCAAAAATTAGGGATAAAAGCGTAACACTATGTCTCATTGGATCACCTTGCATCCAAACTTCGGTATCAACTATCAAGCTCGGACGACACTAATCAATCTGATCTACCTTCAACCAAGTAGCAAATTGATGAGATGCTTGAGGATATAAAGGCAATAACAGAGTTGGAATCCAGTGGGATTATTCACATAGCTGTTTTGTTTTCTTTTATTGTGTAAATTCTTATATTTGGCGGAGTTCTCTTACTAGGACGTCAGCCTCTTGTACAAAAAACGCCTATTTACAGGTCAAACTTCAAAATCAATACAATTCATTTTCAAAGAAATTTCAAATGTTTTCCTTTATCTGTTTCGTTTTGCAAAGAACGTCCAATGTTCATTTTTGATATATGTATTTAACATTAATTGCTGCTCATAAATATTTACATGCGAAACAAAAGACGAATTACTGGTAATATCAGAAACAGGGGCAATAAGAATTGTCCAAACTGTATAGTTGCTCTGTCCACCCGGCACGACGGTAAATTCAGCTGAAGAATATGACTCAAATACTTTCACTCCCCACAGAGTAAGACAGTAATGGTAGCTCTCCCCCAGCTCAGACTTGCAACTACGAATGAATCAGTAATGCTCTCCCCAAGCAGAGTTGATCTACCATTAGTACTAAAAAGGCTTGATATCCCCGATAGTCTTAATATTCCCTAACGGAGTATAAGAATGCTCCCCGGCAGAATACAGGGTACCCCTCCAGTGGAGTTAATATTTCCCCAGCACGGTCTGAAAAAGCTTCCCCAACAGAGTCGAAGCATCATCCTCAGTAGACTCTGGAAGTTTATCCCCAGCGGAGTACAAAATAACTCTCCCCAGTCAAGTTCAAAGTACCATTCCCAGTAAAGCTCCAAGGATTATCCCCGCAAGAGTTCAAAGGTTATCCCCAGCAAGTCACAACTGAAAGATCGTCCCCAACGAAGTTCTTTCCTTTCACAAATAGGAGTTCAATCCTCAACAGATTCAGTATCATCAGCAATGGTGATCCATCCCCAGTAGGGTTTATCAGTGGAGTCCTCAGCAGAGCATCTCTTCTCCACAGAGTAATCTCCTCATCAGTTTATTCCCCAACAGAGTTATCTTCTCCTGCAGGTTTATTCTCATAATCATCTTCGTTCATCATCCCCAGCGGAAACAAAGAATTCAACTCTGTCTCCAGCAACTATCCAGGATTTATTTTCCCCAGCTAAAACATCACATTTCCATACATCATGATACATGCATATACGCATCATACCATACAATCTCATTTATTTTGAGAACATCATTGCTTGATCCATATCATGATTGCATATGACTGACCTTTACCTTTCAGGAAATATATAGTTAAGTTCTCAGCTATGTCCAAGACCTTGTCTGGTCCAGTTAAATCGATTCCTAAAGATTTTTCTGATGCCGATCCAGTCAAAGTTCATCCAAGACCTTCTCTGGTCCAGTTAAATTGATTCCTAAAGATTTTGCTGATGCTGATCCATTTGAAGTTATTCCAAGACCTTGTCTGGTCCAGTTAAATCGATTCCTAAAGATTTTTCTGATGCCAATCCAGTCAAAGTTCATCCAAGACCTTCTCTGGTCCAGTTAAATCGATTCCTAAAGATTTTTCTGATGCCGATCCAGTTGAAGTTATTCCAAGACCTTCTCTAGTCCAGTTAAGTAGATTCCTAAAGATTTTACTGATGCCGATCCAGGCAAAGTTCAGACCACCTATCAACAATCTCCATATGGCATCTGTAAGCCCATCCCCGACATCACAATGTTGATACCACTTCATGCGAGTGCAAATTTCTGGGCACTCTAGTGTTCAATCATCTTCCACCTTCGGATCACGAAAGGCCCGAAAGTAAATCTATATCCTCAGGTTTAAGAAAATTGAACAGGGACAACTGTTGTACCCCAAAATTTGCCCTCCCATATTTCTCAAGACATTGCAAGAATGATCTCCAAATGGCTCAAGATTACTCAAAAGTTGGACAATCAAATTATCTCCTAAGGCAGTCAATCTCAAATTAGGGTTTTGTGTTGCATCAAGGTCCTTACATCCAAATGATCTCAAGTGCTCTCCAATGTCCTAATATGTTCTCAAGTTCATCCATGTCAAGTTTCAAGCCTTCCAGAGGAAGTTTGGTCAGTCAATTGCTCAAAGGGTCCAAAAATCGACTATGCTAGGGCAAAAGTCAACTGTGGCCTACGAATAGTCAAACTTCAAGATTTTTTGTCAACATTATCATTTTTAAGGATATTTCATCATTTGATCAAGGGTTGATCATGATTCATCAAGGATTGCTCAAAATTCATCAAGACTCAAAAGTTGCTAAATTAGTGTTTTGTAGGAAAAGTCAACTCAAGTTTGACCAAGCATAACCTTCTCATACTTTATGAGAAATGACCCATCCAAAGCTCATTTTGAAGAGGATTCAGTTCCCTACAATCCATATTCATACCCAAAGATCAAGAAATGCACTCACAAAAAGTTACAAATTTGGACATTATAGGTCATTTTTGAAAGTCAACAAAAACACCTTTTTTTCCAAAGCTTATAACTTGATAATGGAATATCAAAATGATATGAGACCAAAAGGGTTGGTTATGGTACATCTCAAGATTTCTAAAAAGTCAAAGAACACTTCCAAAAGTTCAAAATTGAATAAGTTATGCATTGTTGAAGTTGGGAATTTTTGCAAAATTGCCAAAAGTCAACTATCCCCAAAACTTCAAATTTTATCAAATGGGCCCATTCTTTTTCACTTTATTTGATCTTGTCACACTACACACGTGTCCCAGCTTCAGCCTTGTGTCCATTTATTAATTTTTCTATTTTATTTGATTTTTTATTAAATTAATTTATTTTAAATAAATTTAAATCAAATAAAATCCAAGTATTGATGAATTAGGATCTTTTTGATTGTTATAGGTCTTAATTGTCATCATGGACATGATCAAACTCGTATCTCACCATATCATGAACAAAATATTGGATTTTGGACAAAGTTGGAAGGTTTTCAATGGAGGATCAAATCAAATCCTAAAACATCAATGCACAAGGATTCAGCCCAAGAAAGTTAACCTAATTCACTCCATGTTACATATACAAGCTAGAGGCACATGAGTTGGAGGTTAGAATATGCAGAATCACAAGAACCAAACTTGGAAAATTTGGAAAAAAAGCTTGAAACTGAAATTGCATATAAAGGTGTTTTCAAGGCCAAAACTCAACGTGAACCAGCTGCTGGACATCCACTGAAGCAAAACCAACTCCTAACCAGCCTTCATACGCGCCTTAAAGCACTATAAGCGTCCCTCGGATCCGCCATGTTCATGGATTCCCAAATCTCTATTCTTGCATCCATTCTCAAAAACGATTGCATATTCTGATTCCTCATATCATTTATGAACTTTCTGCAATAACCAATTTTGTTTTCATGCTTTGTATCGAGAAACACCATTGTAGGGTTTCCTAGGTCTTTTTTAGGGGTTTTTGATACAGGTGAAATTAGGCCTGTTAACGGACATGGTTGAGACCGGGATGAAGAGACGAGTACAACCATGGCATTGGATGGAATTTATATGGCCTGAATTGGATTTTGGAATCGACCTATGCCTTTTGCTGCGGATTTGAATCCGCAGGTAATCTCTGTATAAATCCAAGGACAGGGACGACAACGTGTCCCCATCCAATTGCTCCATTCAAATTTTCGCGCTTTATTTTTTTATTCCAGCATAATTACGCATTTTTGTATATTATCTTTAATGCGTATTCCACTAACAATTAAAAGGCGTTGGTTCAGTGGTGAAGGTGTTAGTGCAAAGTCTTACAAGACCTGGGTTCTAATCCCAGGTCCCCCCACGTATTTGTTATTATTTTCTTTCACGTGTTCCAACGTGTCTCATGCCTTGCAACGCACCATACGCCCTCATGCAATCAGTGGACAGATGGCCTCCAGGACAGATCTGATGGTCCAGATGGGAGACCCACCATGGTGCCTAGTCAATGTACACGCGTGGAAGCAGAAAAAGTCAACCAGGCCAGGTCAATTGGGCCTTTGAAATTGCTAATCAGACCCCCTAGTCAGGCCCATATATTTCTAACTTTCTCTATTTTCTTTCTTTTTTATTTATTTGTTTGTTTATTATTTTTATTATTTTCATTAACCAATTAAATATTTTCCTCATAAAATCAAAAACACAAAAAATATATTTTATTTATTAAAATTAAATTCAGCACTTTATTTTTATTAATAAATATCAATTGAATTAACTTAGTTTTAAGTAGGTATAATTGTAATATCTTTTGCAAATAATTAAAATTAATTTAGATAATTAGGTTTTTACTAACTTTGATCAAATTTATTTTATTTCTTTAAATATCAAAAAATCCAAAAATATCTTTTTTAATTAATTAATTAATTTATTTATTTAACCTAATTTAATTTCTTCCATTAATTCAAAATAAACCAAAAAATGCTTTCTTTCAAAAAGGGTCAAAACCCTAAAATCTCGCCCGATTTAATTTCTCGCACGCGATCCATTTTACCATATTATTGTATATGTTTCCCGGAATGTAATAGTTTTAATAGGACTTTAATTATTTTATCGTTTTATTTACTTTCCGCATTTTAATTTCAAGGGTTGTTTTTAGCGATGTAAATACCCGACGCCTTGTAATAGTTAGATTTAATTTCCGTAATTTAATTTCCGCAACTTATAAACTGTTAGATGTTTGATAATAGGGAATGCATGACAAGATCAAAATGTTTAAACCTAAAATCAATATAGATCACCCATGACATGTACAAAGACAAATTAACTGAAAATAACACACTCGCACATGCGCACTCTTAGGGTACACCTCGCTTGGTCGCCTTCGAACGTGGTCATTGAGTATAGGCCACTTTAGAGGTCACCCTCTTGTCCAAAGATCATAGTTGCCTCGAAACGGTTGCCTCAGAAAAATGATCTAAGATATTAGGGTTACCACTAAGGCGTCCTAACATTGCTTTAGTGACCACACGTCCCTTAATCGAATTGACCCTTAAAACTCCAACGACGATGCTACCTACTCATTAATAGTGGGATAACATTACCTAAAGGACATTAGCACATATTAATTCCTTTTTTCGAGTAGGTAGATGGTTCTTAAGTACTTGCTCCTTTCAAAACAAAAATAAAATTTTTCGCACTTACAAAAACTTCTTTCAAACCCACAAACACAAAGAAAAGCAAATTTTGAAAACACTTTGAGCAAGTACCTAAGAGCCCGTGGATAACCACGGATAGAAAGGGTGCTAACACCTTCCCTTTCTATAATCTACCCCCCGGACCCGAGAAACATCTCGAAAAAAGGAATTTTTCTGTGCTTTTTTCTTTTCTTTGTTGGATAAAATAAAAGACAGTGGCGACTCTTACTTATCGCGACATTCTGCAAAAACAAACGCAACATGGGAACCAGCATTCCAAAACAGTCATTTCTTTCCCACCGTATCACAATGTGTTCGTCAGGATATGTCATACCATCGTAGGTCCCCAGAGTGGGCGGTTAGGCCGACAGGGAGCGGAGCTTCGGCGATCTCCCTCAATAACGGGTCATGGGGCTTGTCATCTTCACTATTGATGAGAGACCGAGAATGAGAGTGATAGTTCCTCCCCCGTCGAGGCGATGGGCTCATTCATTTCTACTTTGGCTCGAGAGAGGAAATCGATCTCGGTCGATCTGCCTGTTGTCCCTCCTCTTCTTGAATGAAGGGGAGTCTTGATCTCGGGCAGGAGGAGTGCGATTGCGTTTCTTGAAGAAAGAAATGTCGCGACTTTCCTTTTTGGGCGGTGGGCCACGCCTAGGTGGTGATGCACTGGGGGAGTTTCATCTTCGTTCTCTCCGAGGAGGAGATCTTGAGCGTCTGTTATCCAAGGCCTCTATCCTCTGATTTTTTTGAAGGATGAGGGCGTTGGTTTGATTTAAGGCAGCGAGCAGTGCTACCATGGCCGGGTCGGTGTTGAGAGGGATAGGAATCGGTTGCAAGATTTCTGGCAATTCCTCAATAGGATTCTTGGAACGTCCTTCGTCCAAGAGTTGGTCAACACTATGTTGGGCATCAGTGGAATCAGGGGACGCTGTTTGTCCGTCACAGAAGCCCAGGTTCTCCTTAAGGTGAGCGTGTTCTTGGCTTCCATCAGTCTTGCGAGTGGGGGATCCTGGTCTTTCCGGGCATGTAAAGATTATTATGGTCGACCATGATAAGAGAGATGGATCTTGAAAGAAAAGTTGCTTTGATCTTAGGTTCTGAGGGAAGAAAGATGGGGATAACAGATTCCCACAAACGGTGTCACTGATCTTATGGTTTATCAGAACCTGGAGAATGGTAGGAGGATGATCTTTAGTCGGGTTGTTGAGAGAGGGGGTTGTACCTGCAAGGTACTCCAACGATCATATAAGAGTGGGAGCAAAGAGGTACTAGCAAAATATTAGGTAGTGAGTAATGAATATGTGATACTTGGCCCTCACAGGTGTGAAGGTTTATATAATTCCCTTGGCGCATGGCCATTGGTTCTTGATTTCCCGCCTAGATATGTGGGTCTAAAAAATCAGGTAACTGCCAGGACTTGGTCAAACCGGGCAGATGTGCTCGTAACTAGCCATTGGTTCCGGGGAGGAGGCTGGTTGTGGGCATCTCTCTGGTCGGTCCCTGGTGGCCCGCACGACGCTGGTGTCAGGCAGGTTGAGAAGACGCTCGACGAGCATCTTGGATTGGTGCTGGACCATAAGGGTAAGACATTTCCCGACAGGTGCGGGCAGTCCGGGTCACGGTCAGTGGGTGGCACCTATGAGATGTCTTAGACTGGGCCCACTCAAGCTTTCGGTCCAGTCCAGAACATAATCAAAAATTAAAATGCAGAAAAATTTAGAGAAGGTAATGAACAATAATTAAAATTCAGAAATAATTTTTAGCGTTCATTTTTTCGATGCTAACTTCGTCACAATAGTTGATCAAAAGTGTTACGTAGATTTTTAACAGCCTTTGACTAACAAAGTAGACATAAGAGATTTGTTTGCATTTTTTTTTGAAAATGAAAGGACCAATTTGATACGAAAAAAAATAAGGAACTAAAGTGAATAATGACCTATAGTTAAGAGACCAAAATAGACATTTTACCTTAATTTGATGATAAGTATTCACTAATAATGTCATATATTTGTAGACAAGACGATAACATAACTCTATTGATTATGGATACTATGTGATGAAAAATATGTTAGATATTGTCTCTAATAATATAACTGAGTCTTGGATGCAGGTGATAAAAATAACTTTACTTTGTTATTTACTTTGCTTTTTGCAACTTAATGTGAATAATAACTTTATATTGTTATTTACGTATTGTAGGTATTTGATGATCCAACATAATTAACACAAGATGATTTGTATGGTTTACGACTCCGTTGAGCAACATGTTTCTTTGAGTTATATAAAAATTAAGTTTTATCTGGTGATTTATATATATATATATATATATATATATATATATATATATATATATATATATATATATATATATATATATATATATATATATATATATATATATATATATATATATATATATATATATATATATATATATATATATATATATAACTCACCAGATAAAACTTAATTTTTATATAACTCAAAGAAACATGTTGCCCAACGGAGTTATATATATATATATATATATATATATATATATATATATATATATATATATATATATATATATATATATATATATATATATATATATATATATATATATATATATATATATATATATATATATATATATATATATATAATTTGAGTTTCTTGGCTCTGTTGATGCTAATTTATGTTATTATTTATTGTCAGCAAATGTGATTTTGGTGTTGTCTACTAAAGCTACTACTCATCTTGTTGATTGTATGTTGGTAATTCAAGTGTAGGAAAAGACTTATAAATGGTTGGATATTTTTGTATGTTTTCACTGGTTTTGTTGTTGTAGTAGTCCACAGGGTAAACATACTTATAATTTTGTACACTTGTGTGTATCATAGATTAGTACTTTTGTAAATCAATTGTTCATTTTAAAGAATATGTGCATCCTAGCTATTTGGTGCAATGAAATTAACAGGTTGAATTGGTTGGAAAAATATGAAAAATTAGATACCTTAAATATGGTTTGTGTGATGTTGGAAAAATACGAAAAATTAGGTACCAAAAAGAATTGCAAGGATTCCACCTCGATTATGCTAAAAAATAGTCTAATGTTTTAAGAAAGATAGCATACATATTACATCGGACGTGTTTTGTAACAAATGTAAAAACCAATATTTTACATCGGTTGAGAAATGTAATCGATGTTAAATGTTGCATTTACTTAAAAATAAAATAAAGTTAAACCCATATTTCACATCAGACGTAACATTTAACCGATGTGGTAGGTGTATTTTTCACATCGGGCTATGGCCCAATGTAAAATGTCTTGGATTTACTATATTGCTTGGCTTTACATCTGACCCAGATCCGATGTAAAATGTGATTTTTGCCCGATGTAAAAAGTATTTCCTGCACTAGTGTGTATTTCTTTTATAAGATGCCCTTGGTGAACAAGCGAGTCAGAGACGACAACAGTGGCTCAAATCTTCATATCCATTCATTTGGAGCTCAAATCTTCACCTACTTCATTCATTTGATTCTTCAGCTTCGCAGTACGGTACTCTTCAACATCTTCATTCATTTTTTCTTGGTTTATGTTGTATATGCTCAAATCTTTACCATGTTTGTTCATTTGATTCTTCAGCTTCGCAGTACGGTACTCTTCAACATCTACATTCGTTTTTTATTGATTTATGTTGTATATGCTCAAATCTTCACCATGTTCATTCATTTGATTCTTCAACTTCGCAGTACGACACTATTCAACATCTTCATTCGTTTTTTCTTAGTTTATGTTGTATATGCTCAAATCTTCACCCTGTTCGTTCATTTGATTCTTCAGCTTCGTAGTACGGTACTCTTCAACATCTTCATTCCTTTTTTCTTTGTTTATGTTGTATATATGCTCAAGTCAGTATGAGAGTACATTTTTCATATACTTTAGGATTAGATTTTCACATTATTATACGTGTAAAAATTTCAGAAGTTGTTACAGATCGTAGTTGGATGAAAGCCAATAGATTAGGCTTGGTTTATGAGAAAGGAGTTAATCAATTCCTTGAATACGCTGATAAACATCTTCCCGAAAATGATGGTATCTTTTATTATCCTTGTGTTGTTTGCGTGAATATAGATAAGGGTACAAAGGAAGAAATATTCCAACACCTTTGTTGTGATGGTATATGTTAAAATTATATAATATGAATGTGGGATGGTGAGGTGAATAAAGAGGAAAGTCGGGCGCCACAAAGTCAAAGTGTAGATGAAGATGAATATATGGAAGATCAACTAGAGGATATATTTCGTGATATTAGGGAATATTCTTTTAAGAATTCTCATATTTATGATACTATATATAGGGATAAAGACACCCCTTTATACAAGGGATGCACGAATTTTACATGATTGTCGGCGGTGTTAAAGTTGTTTAATCTGAAGGCAAAAAATGGATGGTCGGATAAAGGTTTCACGGAATTACTTGAATTGCTAAAGCAAATGTTACCAGAAGATAACAAATTGTCAGCTTGTTGTGTTGTACCCCAAAATTTTCCCTCCCGTTTTTCAAAGACATATTGATTTAAGGTGCTTAAGTACTCAAGATTACTCAAAGATTGATCAGATGAACTCTCCTCCTAAGCAAAGACCTACAACTAGGGTTTTGGTATTCTCAAGGAAAATGAGACTTCTAATGCCTCAAGTGAATTTCATTGTTTTTCATATGCTTTAAAGAATCCTCATACCAATTTCAAGCCTTGCAACACAAATTTGCTCAGTCAATTGCTCAGATAAGTGAAAATCGTCTGTATTGGACAAAAAGTTAGATGTCGTCAACATACAGTCAAACTTCAAGATTTTTGGTCAACATCAAGATTTTGAGGTCACATTTATCATTTGATCAAGTTTTGATCATAACTCATCAAGAAAACTCAAGATTCATCAAAATTCAAAAGTTGCTAAATTAGGTTTTCTTTAGGAGAAGTCAACTGAACTTTGACCAAGCATAACTTTCACATGCTTCATTAGAAAATTCTCAACCAAAGCTTATTTTGAAGAAAATTCAATTCTATACAACTTTGTCTAAGCTCAAGGCCAAAAATGCTTCATTTGAGAGATATGAGCCAACACATTACAGGTCATTTTAAAAGTCAACAAAAGACACTTTTTGTCAAAGCAATTTACATCAAGATAAAGTCTTTAAATGGGAAAATGACCAACATGAGAGTTGTAGGAGACATCTTGAGCTTTCCAAAAATACAAAGACCACCTTCATATAACAAAAATTGAGCAAATTATGAGTTGCACAAGTTGGATAATTTTGTGAAATTGCATGAAACCCCAATTGAACAATTTTGGGCTTTTGGATTAATGGGCCTAATTTTTGAAGTTCAAACACGTTCATAACATATTAGGGGACCCCCAAAACCCTTCACATTTTTTAATGATTTTTATTTCGTTTATTTGGATTTTTATTCATTTAAATGCAAATTAAATAAAAAAATAGTAAGTGGATGTATAAGGCATAAAAGGCTTTTGATTATTATCTTTTGGAAGCCCAAGATCTCAATACCAACCATGTGAACTTATTCTTGAAACAAATCTTTATGGTTTTATCTTATTCTAACCTATTTTCAAACAAAATCAAAATATTGGTTTACATGAGGTCCAAGCCCACGTCTTAACCTAATTTCCTCCTCTATATAAGCACAACTCATTCATACACCCCCCACGAAAAAACTGTGCAAGAAACAAGGGCTCAAAATCTCAAATTTTGTCCAAAACCAAGGAAAAACTCGAAATCAATTTCCAGCCATTCTCAAGGCCAAGCAACCATCCAAATCGATTCCTAAGACATTACAGAGTAATTTGGGATCATCCTTGATGATCAAGAGGGCCTGAAACGCGCGTTACATGCATCACCGGTTTTACATTTACATGAAATTCGTATTTTAATTTTTGTGATGTTTTGATATGAGCTAAAGTTTCTAATGTGTTCCTGAGATGTAATAGCACAAGTCTGAACCCTTGCACGAGTCCCATGATGCCAGAATCCTGCATCACCATGTTTAAACCTTTTTGTGTTATCTTGTTCATATCTCTCTCTCTATACAGGACGATTTAGCTAAAACTAACACCACCCTCGATAACCCTTCGCCGTTACCTACAAAAAATGATCTAGTCCCTCTGATAAATTGCAAAAGTATCTCTGTATGTTATCTTCGATGACCATACGATGACCCTTCACATGTCCCTTCACATCCAATGGATAGGGATACCTACCAACTAATGGTATGGATAGCACTATCTCCAAAGGAGAAGGAAAAGAATCAGAAAGACTTTAGTGGATAAGAAACTCCTAATTGCTTGCTCACAACTTTTCTCACAAACAAAACATTTCTCGCGCTACACTTTCGAACAAATATTTTCAAAAAAACACTTTGTGCGTATTCTTGAGGACTGATACAAGAATCATTACAAAGTTAGCCTTACATTGGATTTTCAAAATATTTTCAAACCACACACTCAAATTAAGATTTTCAAAAGTGAACTAGCAATTAAGAGGCCGTAGATAACTACAGATGAAAAGGGTGCCAACACATTCCCTTTTCATAACTTACCCCCTGAACTCAAAATCTATCAAGGTCTTTCCTGTTATTTTCACCCTTTCCTAAATATTGTATAAAAGAAAAGTCGGTGGTGACTCTTGCCATCCTCACATTTGGATAAAAGCAAAAAAGTCAGTTCTCTCACCGTATTACAGAACTAGCGACTCTGCTGGGGACTTATTTAAAAAAGAAGGGTTACCTTAGGCTTAGGTCACTTTATTTTCTTTAATTGATTGTTTCGCTTGCTTTACTTTAAGGGTTTCTGCTTGGGTTTATTATTGTTGTAGGATCCTACACCCGGATCTAGGGATGCCTTAGGTAAGTAGCAATAAATCATGAAAAATGTACTGTGTAGACCGATATGGTTGAAGTGATGGCTACGTGTGATACGGTGGCAGAACCGGCTGTTATACTGGTTTTGCGTTTGTGTTCGCAAATGTTGCGGTAAGCAAGAGTCGCCACCGACTTTTCTTTTATCCAAAATAAGGAAAGGGTGAAAAGAACAGAAAAAGACCTTTTCAAGAATTTTCTGAGTAAGGGGGATAGATTGTGGAAAGGGAAGGTGCTACCATCCTTTCCATCCGTAGTTTTCTACGGGCTCTTAGATGCTTAGCTCATTTTAAAAGTACCTTGTGTTTTTGTGTGTTTTTGAAAAGTAGTTTGAAAAGGCCTTAGTGCGGCGTTCCTCTTCATGATAACTCTTGTATCAGTCCTCAAGAGTGTTGATAAAGCGAATGTTTTTGAAAGTTGTTTTTGAAATGTGTAAGTGTAAAAGTCTGTTTTACTTGAGCCAGCATCTAACAGCTATCTACTTGTACTCGAAAAAGTTTGTTCTTTTCCTCCTTATCGTTTAGACAGTGTTATCCTACTATTAGTGAGTAGGTAGCCCTATCGTCAAATGTATGAGGGATATTCGAAGGTATGTTTTATAGTCATAAAGGCAACTGGGCAAGAAGCTTTAGTAACCACCCTAAGGTTCTAAGATCATATTTTTACCGAGACAACGTTGAGTGGGTCATTGAGGGACTTATGATCTTTTTGAACCAAAGGGTAGCCACTAAAACCTCTCACGTTTTGAGAGTTGTGACTATTTTTCCGAAGGAAACCAAAGTGGGCGTACCCTAGAGGTGCATATGTGCAAGTGTGTTATGTTTCAGTTATTTTTGTCTTTTTTGTTAGGTTTGATATCGTTTGATTTTAGTCTTTGCCATACAATCCTATTAGTCATACATCTAGCAGTTAATATGAAAAGCATTAAAAAATGAAGAAAGTAAGGGTCCTACGCTATTACAACCAAATCGAAAGACAAGAAAAATGTAAAAATAAAGAACAAAATAAAGAAGAGAAATGAATTCTTCGATCTAGGCCATGGACTCCTTCGATTCATCCTTCTTTTGCCTTTTTTCGATTGGGCTTAAAGGTTGATGTGAGCAAGCTTCGATTTTCATCCTTTCCTGCCTCCTTCGACTGGGTTTGGAAATGATATGGGCAACCTTCGATTGCAGCCTTCTCTGCTTCTTTCGATTGAGTCAGGGAGTGGGAATGAGCAACCTTCGACTGCAAACTCCTCTGCTTATTTCAATTTAGATTATGAAGTAACATGGACCTATAGAGCAGCATGAGTGCATATCCTTCGCTCACACTCTTTTTGTCTTTCGTTTGAATCTTTACAGGTTAGTTCCAACAAGAAAAGCAAGCAAACCAAAAGGGCAGAAACGAAGAACATAACAAAGAGGCTACCTATATATTATGCTGAAACGAAAAGTAAGTAAAAGGCTATTTACATGTCATGCTGAAACGAAAGATGCAAGGTCAAGGGGACTTACCTTGCTTAAAACTGGGATTTGCGTGGGGGACTAGAGTTGCTGGATGCTCTTAGATTTGAAAGGAGAGAGGTAAGTGTGGTGTAATCTGGTTGAGTTTTGAGAGTTTTTGGTGTGCTTCTCTTAGGTTGTGTATGTGTGTAAGGCAATATATGCGTATGGTTCCTGGACTTGTGTGTGTATGTATGGGGTCTCCTCTCTTTTTTCGTCCTCTCTTGAGCTTGCTAGTGTGCTCCTTATATAGAGGGGAAGGAGGGGACATGGTAGCAAGGTATTAAACAACCATAAACATGTTCTTTAAGGCCATGAATGAGAATTTGAATTTAGGAAAAAGACATGGAATTCTTGTCTCTTTTTGAACTTGAATGAATGTGGACACCTTTGAATTTATAATACCTTCAGTCCATGCCCTTCGATTGGACCTCTTGTATATCCTTTGAATGGGTCTTTTGAATGGACCTTTTGTGTACCCTTCGAATGGGCCTTTTGAATGTCTCTTTCGAATGGATTTTTTGAGTGTCTTTAGAAAAGTCCATATGCATGCCTTGTGCCCTCTTCGAATGGGCCACCAAGGTGTGTCCTTCGAATGGCTCAAGTCTCATCATTGAGGCCTCTTTGATTGAGCCCCTACTCAGCTAGCCCCAACGAAAACTCTTCCCAGGATAATCGAAGCTTCCTTCAGTATGAATGCTTGTGTAGGAAACTTGAGTATGGCAATATATGGGATTTTGGGCCAGCCAGCATCTTCGAATGGATCATTTATGTGTCCTTCGAATAGCTTTAGATTGGACCCATCTATTTGCCTTAGCTATTTAATTCAGATATCCTTAAGTGAGAACTTCATTCTGTCAATCGAAGCCTCCTTCATCACTTCCTTCAAATGCCATCGCACAGAAAGCCTGGGCCTGGCCACATGTAGGACCTAGACTCATCATAAGATAAACTTGCATTATGTGTCTCTTTCAAATGGCCAGCAATATGTGTATCCTTCATTTTGAACCAATGTGTGTGCTCTTTTGAAGGAACCAGACGCATCCCTTATGTGCATCACTTGCAATTCCTTCAAATGGGCCAACAAAGTAAATCCTTTGAATGGAACACCCACGTATGCCCCTTTAAATCCATCAATACATGTCCTTCAAATGGGGCAAATGTATGTCCTTCGAATGGACCATGCGCCTGTCCTTCGAATGCGCCAGTTGTGTACCTTCTGAAAGGGGCATCCAGGTATGTCATAATGTAGAAACTATGTGTGTTGAAGATTTTCAAGGGTGGAATTGAAGCTTGCATGCAGGAGGTCCCTGCCTTGTGAATGGAAGGAAATCTTTCAAAAGGCAATTGTTTTCTGAATCGAAGGGTGCCAGTAGGAAGCCAACAACTTCTGAATCAAATGAAACCAGTAAGAAGCCAACACCCTCTGAATCGAAAGAAGCCAGTAGGAAGCCACTAACTTCTGAATCAAAGGACACCAACAGGAGGCCCTTCCCTTTTGAATCTAAGGAGGCTGTTTCAAAGTGTTGTACCCCAAAATTTGCCCTCTCATTTCTCAAGGGATCACCCTGGATCCCCAGGTTTTCTTCCATCCATTTCCCAGCCTTGAACTACAATTTTTTCAAGAAAGTTATTCACAAAGGTAAAATGGTCATTTGCACACTGAAAAGTCAAACGTTGACTTTTGGATCAAAATCAAGCTTCAAGAATCATATTTCATCAAGACATATTGGAATATGAGATTTGTTTCGTCAAGAAATGCAAAAGTCAAATTTCTAAATACTTGGAATTTTTCTAAGTGTTTAAGAAACATGACAAACTCAGAACTTCTGATCAAATTATAACCATAATGCAAGCTAATTCTGGAAGAACTTCCGATACAATAGTTATAGATTTCAGTGAGATCTAAAACATTGCAGAACAGAACTTCTCATAGAAATGCTGGGATTTCAAGTTAACAACTCCTCAGAGACACGTCCTTAAAACTAAAGAACTCAACAAATTCTGGATATTCTCAAGACAGAGTTTGGTCAGAACTTCTGGGCTAGTTTTCACAAAGGTTCGGTCAGAGTTTGCAAGGGTAATTCAAAAAGGTTACAAGACGTGCTGCAAGCTTCCTGGAAAGTCTGAGAGCTCCTTCAGAACATGCTGGAGCCAGAAGATAAAAGGATCAGAAGGTTGGATGCTACGCTGAAGTAGAAATTCTGATCTAGAATTAAGCAATGATGCAGAATTTCACATGGCAGAATTTCTGGTTTGATAAATCTTATCATCATTTAATGCTCACAACCACTTTTGAGTTTTTATCCAAAGGATTTCCCCCACGTGTACCCCTACTTTCTTGGGAAAGCAAACTTTTGTGCAAAAGTGTGCTAGGCCCATGCGCTGCTTTTTCTTTTCCTTAATTCATGCTGACAAATCCAGCTTAGACGCTGCTAAACCTGCTAACTATCCTACTTTATGCCTTGAACCATGCTTTGTTTAAGCTTACTTTAAGATTAAGTCAGCGTGTGATCGGTGGATCTGGAACTGACTGTTTAACGCTGGTTCGCGAAATGTCGCGGAAGCAAGAGTCGCCACCGTCTTTTATTTTCTCCAAATGGAAAGGACAAAAGCACAGAAAAATTCCTTATAGAGATTGCTCTCGGTTCGGGAGGTAGATTATAGAAAGGGAAGGTGTTAGCACCCTTTCTATCCATGGTTATCCATGGGCTCTTAGATACTTGCTCATTGTGTTTTCAAAAATGGTTTGTTTGCTTTTCAACTGTGGGTTTTAAAAAGTTTCTTTGAAAATTCCAGTTCGACTCTTGTATCAGTCCTCAAGAGTGTTTGAAAAATTGTTTTCGGAAGCTTTTTGAAAATGTGTTGGTGTGAAAAGTATTTTGTTTTGTTTTGAAATTTAGAGCAAGTATCTAGAGTCGTCTACCTACCCTAAGGAATTCGTCTGTGTAAATGTCCTTTAAAGTAGTGCCATCCCACCATTGAGAGGTAGGTAGCACCACCGTTGGAGGTGTTCGGGTCAATTCGAGGTTCGGGACATGGTGATCACCAGAGCAATGGGAAGACACCTTAGAAGCTACCCTCATGCCAGGTTCCCAGATCATGAGGACTTACTAAGACATCCTCTACTCGACGATCACCTTTCGAGGCAAGGCAACAGTGAGGCGTACCCTAGGGGTGGTGTGTGATTTGTGTGTCATGTTCAGTTATTTTGTCTTGTTCATGTCAAAGGTGATCTATGCGTTTGTTTTTATTTCGTCATTCATTCTTGCATGTCATTATTTAACAGTTAAAAAATTGCGGAAAGATAAAATTCCTAAACTATTACAAAGGCGCGGGTCCACATCGCCAAATTTAATCCAGGACCCGATTTGACATAGAATAAAGAAATAAAATGCGAGAAATATAAAATTACACGGCTTTGGGAGAATTACATTAATATTATACGAAATAAAATAAAATGTGCGAATTGGAATTAAAATTGGAAGCGAGGGCGTTGGACCCTTTTGGAATTAAATTATATTATTAAATTAATGAAATTAAAAGGAAAAAGAAATTATTTTTGAGGTTTTTTGTATTTATGGTTTTTTATGAGAATTAAATGAAATTAAAATATTAATTAACCCTAATTCTAGTCGTGTTTTAATTTATTAAGAAAGTATTAAAGTTAAACCTAAATTAACCTAATTATTTACATGCCATTTAATTACAAAGATAATATTTAATAATTAATTATTGTGAAAATGAAAGAAAAAGGATAAAAATTAATACAAACCCTAATTCTACCAATTTTAAATTTATTAAGAAAATGCTTGAATTAAACCTAATTTAATAGCTAAAATTAATGGATAATATTTATTTACAAAAAATATATTAATTAAATAAAATACTTATTTTTAATTTTGTCCTTTCTGATTTTTTTGTGTTTTTTATATTATGGTGAAAATAATTAATTAATTAAAAACAACAATTGAAATAAATAAAAAGAATAAAAAAAATGTAAAAGCTTGCAAACCTAGGGGGAGTCTGTCCCCAGTTGGAGGTGTACATAATCAATTCAGGCCCAATAGCCTTTGGCCCGGTTGACCTTTTCAGGAAGCATGTGGCACGTTTGACTAGAGTCCATGGTGTTCTTCCAATCAGCGCATTTGGATTGATCTTTCTACACACGTGGCAAGCTGGAAATTGTAGACGCATGGTGCTCCTTAGTGTTGAAACTGCATAGAAGCGTTAATAGGAAAAAATCATGGAAAGGGATGGGGACCTGGGGCTCGAACCCAGGTCCTGGAGATTACCACTAAGACGCTTTACCACTGGAGCTGCTTTGTTTATCTGTATATCATATAACTAATAAATATAATAAAACAAAACAAATGCTAGTGCTTCTTTTTCGCGCGAAATTCAAACCAACCAACGGCTGTCTTACACCTAGCCTTCGTCTTCCTTGCTTTGTGTTTTCCTGAAACAAAAAAAAAGAATGGGCAACGGTTTTGAACCGTCCCCAAAAGCATCATTCTAGAAAATAACTATTAGGCCATATGGCCACATAAATTAGGCGCGAGGGTTCTGTTCTTTTCGTCTAAGCGTGCTGATTTCAACCAGGGCCTTGAAGTTCTCTAATTTTACAGTATCAAGAAACCCCTAATTTGAACGCTGAAAAACCCTAAGGTCCTTTCATGGTGAATCCTTCAATAATGCATAAAAACTCAATTGAAATATGTGGTTAGCTTCAGAATTAGTCAAGGAACATAAATCAATAATCAAAAATTGCTAAAGATGCATGAATCGAGATGCAAGAATGTCAAATATTTTCTGTACAGGTCACGATGATTCTCACGTTTCTTGGTGTTAGAGCTTATGTTATTGATCCAAATTCCTTCCTTGAAGCCTCAGCAAGCCAATGGAATAGTTGTTTGATCTTGAAAAACCCTAAAACCTAGTTTTCAGTTTTCAATTTTTAAGCAAAAAACTCAAGTTTGGTTTTTTGTCTATGGCGCAGCTTGGAGTTTTTTTTCACGAGGGTTAGCTTGCCTATATATGTATGAATGATTTAGGTTAAGAAAATTGATCAAAGAATCCTTGAATTGATGATACAATATTTGATTTTTCATGCTATTATTTTCAAATCTTTTCATGCACATTTGCTACCAAATCATGAAAAATCATATTGATTCTTTCCAAATCTAACTATGCACGAAATATTGAGTGTATATCATGCATAAAAAGATTTAAAAACCTAGGTTTAGTATTTTTCATGTATTTTAATTAATTAAATGAATTATTAATGATTAAAAATCCAAATAAATAAATAAAAATAATAAAAAACTCCCCTTTGGGCCAAATGGTCGTGTACATGCCTTGGATGATGAATTGTGGAAGAAAAAGAGGCCCATTAGCAATTTTAGGTCATTTGAGGCAATGTTGACTTTTCAAAATATCCAAAAATTACCCAACTTCCACAAGGCAGAACTTGCTCAATTTTTAAGCTTTGCTCATGTTCTTGGACATTTTGGAAAGGTATTTGAGTCCTCTAACCAATGTATTTGGTCCCATGTCATTTTGATTTACCAATATCAAGTTATGGCCTTTGACTTAAAGTCCCTTTTTGTTGACTTTTGAAAATGACCTATAATGTTGAAATTGATAACTTTTTGTGAGAGCATTTCTTGGACTTGAAGTGTGAAGAGGAGTTGTAGGAAATGTCTTTATCTTCAAAATGAGCTTTGGATGGAATTTTTCTGATAATCCATGTGGAAGTTATGCCCTGGTCAATTTACAGTTGACTTTTTCAACTGTCCAAATATGGAAACTTTTGCATCTTGATGATTTTTTGAGCCAAGCTTTGAGAATCATGATCAAGCATTGATCAAATGATTTTTGTGGCTTCAAAATGAGATGTTGACCAAAAATTTGAACTTTTGACTGTCAAATGACCATTTTGCCCCTACAGTTGACTGTAGTGCAATTAGGGTTTTTGACTGTGCAATCTTGTGCTGTAAGTCTTGAAACTTTGTATGAGGATGCTTGACCATGTTTATAGGCATGTGGGACTTGATTGGACCCTTGGAAACTTCATTTTCTTTGTCAGAACCAAAACCCTAATTTTGACTGTTAGGAGGCCTTTGAACTGTGCAACCCTTGGGGAACTTTGAAGCATGCTTTTGACAAATCTTGAAGAATATGGGAGGGAAAATTTTGGGGTACAACAGTTGCCCCTGTTCAATCTTCTTAGACCTGAGGATGCAGATTGGCTGACGTGCCTTTCGTAATCCGAAGGTGGAAGATGATTGAACACTAGAGTGCCCAGAAATTTGCGCTCACATACTAGCAGTGTGATGGTGGAATGGGCTTATAGATGCCATTTGGAGATTGAGGGATAGGATTATGGGCTTATAGATGCCATGCCAAGAGGTGATGGATAGGTGGATGGGCTTATAGATTCCATCTGGATGTTGATCGCATAAGAGATTCCTTAGCGAGAACTTGCGTACCTGCAAAAGAAAAATGATTACCTGACCTGTTACAGGAGTGGTCTTCAAACTCTTGTGTCTTGACTGGTTACAAGAGCTGGATCTGGAGCTTCAAACGGCGATGAATGAACCAAGGATGGTTACTACCTCAACAGGAACGATGAGAGAACCTTGGATGATTACAACCTCAACAGGGACGTTGAGAGAATCTGGGGACGATTACTACCTCCGCAGGATTGGGGAGAGAACCATCGGCGACTACAACCTCAATAGCAATCATTGAGAGAATCTTGGATAACTTCAACTTCAACAGCAATCGTTGAGCGAATCTTGGGATTACCACCTCCGCAGTATCGGGGAGAGAACCACAGGCGACTACAACCTCAACAGCAATCATTGAGAGAATCTTGGATATCTTCTACTGAGTCTTCAGAAGAAAAACCTTTAGGAGTCGGTTTAACTAGACCAGAGAAAGCCTTTGACTGGATAATAACCAGGAAAATCTTTGGGAGTCGATTTAACTGAACCAGACAAGGTCTTGGAGTCTTCAACTGAGTCTTCAAAAGAAAAACCTTTAGGAGTCGGTTTAACTAGAGCAGAGAAGGCCTTTGACTGGATAATAACCAGGAAAATCTTTGGGAGTCGATTTAACTGAACCAGACAAGGTCTTGGAGTCTTCAACTGAGTCTTCAAAAGAAAAACCTTTAGGAGTCGGTTTAACTAGACCAGAGAAGGCCTTTGACTGGATAATAACCAGGAAAATCTTTGGGAGTCGATTTAACTGAACCAGACAAGGTCTTGGAGTCTTCAACTGAGTCTTCAAAAGAAAAACCTTTAGGAGTCGGTTTAACTAGACCAGAGAAGGCCTTTGACTGGATAATAACCAGGAAAATCTTTGGGAGTCGATTTAACTGAACCAGACAAGGTCTTGGAGTCTTCAAAAGAAAAACCTTTAGGAGTCGGTTTAACTAGACCAGAGAAGGCCTTTGACTGGATAATAACCAGGAAAATCTTTGGGAGTCGATTTAACTGAACCAGACAAGGTCTTGGAGTCTTCAACTGAGTCTTCAAAAGAAAAACCTTTAGGAGTCGGTTTAACTAGACCAGAGAAGGCCTTTGACTGGATAATAACCAGGAAAATCTTTGGGAGTCGATTTAACTGAACCAGACAAGGTCTTGGAGTCTTCAACTGAGTCTTCAAAAGAAAAACCTTTAGGAGTCGGTTTAACTAGACCAGAGAAGGCCTTTGACTGGATAATAACCAGGAAAATCTTTGGGAGTCGATTTAACTGAACCAGACAAGGTCTTGGAATGTAGCTTGAGAACTTAACTGGATCTTTCCTAAAAGGTAAAGGTCAGTCATATGCAATGCATGATATGGGTCAAGCAATGATGTTCTCAACATAAATGAGATTTGTAAGATACGATGCGTATATGCATGCTATAATGTATGGAAGTGTGATGTTTATGAATGTATGTTTTTGTCTTAGGAAAATAAATCCTTGACGGGTGCCGGGAAGTCATATCCTGGGCTGATGTTGGAGAACAGATTTTGCTTCCGCTGGATGATAGTTGCAAGTATACCGGCAGGAGAAGATGGCTCCGTTGGGGAATAAACTTGGCGAATGGGTTACTCTGCGGGGAGAAAAGTACTCTAGTGATCTTGCTGAGAAACAATACTCTGTGGGGAGAAGGATACCTTGTTGAGTTGTTGATAATAACTTGCTGGGGATACCCTTGTTGTATTGGAAGTGTTAATAGACTTCGCTGGGGATAAGAAGATTTTGCCGAGGACGATCTTTCCGTGGCTTTTGGCTGAGGATAACCCAGTTATATCCTGGTAAGGAAATAACTCTTTGAATAAAGCCGGGGGACGCGTTCGTGTTCTTCGGGGGATAAGCTTCCAGAATCTACTGGGGATAAGCTTACTGCTTGGGGAGATGGATTCCAACTTTCCTGGGGAAGCTGGATTAGATTCTCCTGGGGAAGTTTTGAATTGTACCGGGGGGTAGCTCCGTTGAATGTTTGATATACCGCCGGGGAACAATCTTTAGGTCAAGACTGCCGGGGGTGCTTGTTAAGAATATATATATACTGCTGGGGAATGTTGATATCTGCGGGAGGATATTCAACTTTCTTTAAGATTTGATAACTTTGCTTGGAGAGTGTACTGGCTTGCTGGTTCACTCTCTGGGGAATTAAGATATCTGGTTCTGTTCTTCAGCTGAACCTACCTTGATACCTTGGAGGACGGAACAATTAGATCGCTTAGACAACTCTTTATTGCCCCTGTTTCAGTGGTGGGAGAGGAAGACCTGTGAGGGGCTGATAGTTGTTGATAGACCAAGCTTCTTCTGGTAGGCAGGTGACAAGATGACAGGACATAGTCGTACGCTTTGTTCCCTAACTTTTGCCTGGACCGCCCTTTCGGGTTTTCAGTCCACCGGGATACCCATTTTTGCCCAAGCCGCCTTTTCAGGTTTTCGACTTGCCGGGTGTACAGATTTTTTCATTTCATCCCTTTATTTTGCCCGAACCCTTTTGGTTCGCCGGGAAGCCCTTATTTTTCCTAGGTGTGTCAACCTAGCGGGTCTTTGATTTTGCGTAGTATCTTTTCGACTATGTCCGTGCTTTCAGAATGTAGGGAGTTGCCCCTGTTAGAAGTGTTTTGTCATGCCACCAGAAAATGTTTGGTTAGGCAAGATTCGTTGTTGGAATGCCCCCAAGTGACTCAGGCGGAGATTTGCCCCAGGCTAGTTGGCCCTTGAGAGATTCTCCGAATCTTGATTGGACTGCCCCAGATAATGGACCATGGTCATGTCATGCCCCTTGATTGGAAGCGCCTTTGTTCACTAGGCTTTCATCGTGCAAATTTCCCTGCTGTTCAAACAAATAGTCATATGCAAACAAAGTTATGTTAAGAATGCAAAGCTTACGTCTGTCTTGAAGTTTTTGAAAATGCATTTTTTTTCCATAAAACAAGTGAATGTTTGTAAAACGTGATGTCAACTCAGTATTTACCGTAAGCCTTAAGGAGTCAGGATACCTTTCGTAACAGTATGCTTTCGAACTAACCCATGCTTCAGCTAGGACTTTTAAGGGTTATAACGTGACCTGGTTCACGGTTTAAGAAACAAAAGATAAAGGCTCAAATTATTTGTACCCACCCGCTCTTCGTGATGTTCTCCAAACCTAAGCTCAGTTGATCGTGCGTTAGACCTTGTTTGAGTCTTTGTCCTGATGTTCCAATGATAGTTCAGATATTGATGATTTATTCTGAATAGGCAGTCATTTTTTGTTTTTGTTGAGGGTTTGTATGACCTCTTTCTTTTTGATTTCGCTATCCCTTTCTTTTGCCTGAACTGTTTCTTTTGTGATTACAGTCAGCGGGATGCCCCAGTTTTGTAAGTCTCCTTCATAAGTTTTGACTTATTGGGTTTTTATTTTTGAGATATAATGACTGCCTATCCTTATGATCATTCGGAATCATCACTGTCTTCTTTTTTTTTTGTAGGGACCTCTTTGGTGCCATTTGTTATGCACTTGGATCAACTGAGAGAACTACCCTGCCCCAGGTTATGATAAAGGGTTTTAATTTTCGAAAAGAAAAACTCCTACTTCTTTGGCTCGGAGGGGTTGACGAGGGATTATCTTCCTTATAACTCCAGTGTTTAGGGATTGAAACAATGCCTGTACCTCATCAGCATGGTCTGTTCAAAAGCATACTGTAAAGATCGTGGTATCGTTTTCGTCATCCTCCCTCAAGAGGCTTAGAATTAATAATCGAGAGTTGAGCATCACAAAAATATGAAAACAGTTTGCATATAGTGAATACGATATAATTACTTCAAAACGGACATATGTAATGCATTAATGAAATAACAATGTTTGACATGAATATTATTGTTTGAATAAACAAAGAAAAATACAACTTGAATTCAAATGAACAAAAAAGTGCTTTCTATCCTAGCCATGTTTTGGCATGGGAGCAGTGATCACGTTGGGAGCCTCGGGCGCCTCGAACTCAATCTCCTTTGCGTCAATCAAGTCTTGGATCTTATTTTTCAAGCTCCAACAATCATCTGTAGTATGCCCCGGACTGTCGGAGTGATAAGCGCAGCGGGCGTTGGGGTTATACTTCGGTGACGTTGTATTTTGATTCTTCGGAGCTTCTTTTAGAGTTACCAGCTTGGTCTCCAGCAACTGTGGCAATATCTGGGATAAGGTCATGCTGAGCCGAGTAAACTGCCTTCTCTCGCTCTTTTGTTGGTTGTGATGTTGAAGAGCACCAGCAGGTTTTGAGATCACCACTGCATTGGCAGCTTGGCGGCGTTCTGGTCTATTCTGTCTCCTTGAACCATAGACGGCGTTGGATTCCTTCTTAAAAGGTTTTTTATCGGTGCTCGATGAAGCATCCTTCTGTATCTTTCCAGCCTTGATACCAGCTTCGATCCTCTCCCCAGTCAAGATCAGATCTGTAAACCCAGCAGAAGAGTTCCCAATCAGATGGTTGAAGAATGGACCAGACAGGGTCCCTAAGAACATGTCGACGAGCTCGCGGTCAGTCAGAGGTGGTTGTACCCTTCCAGTAAGGTCCCTCCACTCCTGTGCATATTCTTTAAAACCTTCACTTGAACCTAACGACATACCCTGGAGTTGGGTACGTGTAGGGGCAAGGTCGGTATTATATTGATACTGCTTATAGAAAGCAGTAGCCAACTCCTCCCAGTTACGAACCTTGGTCCCATCCAGCTGATAGAACCATTCGAGATGAGTCCCTGAAAGACTCTCCTGGAAGAAATGAATCCATAAGTTCTTGTCCACAGTATACGGTTGAATCTTCCGCACATAAGACCTGAGATGCAGCCTGGGACAGGATGCCCCATCGTACTTAGCAAAAGAGGGTGCTTTGAATTTGTGTGGGATCACCACACCAGAAGTTAGACCCAAATCTCCGAAATCCAAACCAGGCACTTGTTGAATTTCCATTGCATTCAGGCGGTCTTCCAACTGTTTGTACTTGTCTTCAGCAGGAGGGTATTGTTCGTCGTTGAAATCTGTCTCGTTGTCGGAGACCACTGGACTGGGAACCCTTTCCTCCTGATGACTGCCCTCCCCAACAGATGGGGTAGTCCTCTCAGTTTCATTCTGCAGTGTATTCCCAGATCTGCGCCTAGGGTTGAACAGCACAGTCCTCTTCTTCTTCTTTTTAAAGAGCAGGGTCTTCAGATCTTGTTGCCCCTGGGCCAAATTCATGATCAGCTCTTGGAACTGGGCGTTCTGAGCCTGAAGGGCCTTGATGGACTGCTCAGTTGATGATTCAGGATTCATGACGAGACTGCTGAAATAAACAGCGAAGAAGGTAAGCAACCTGCAGAGAAAGGGTACCTGTTATGCAATGATATGCATGATATGCATGCGATGTTTTCAAGGACCTCGCGGGGTAAACAAGAAAATTGATTAGAATTGGAACTGGTAGCTTGATTGAAGGCACTGCATATTGTTGAGAGTCCTTCTTCAAGGGTCAAAGGCTCACCATATCCAGTGGGTCATAGCCCCTGACTTTAGTCATCATGTCTGGTTTTGATTTCCAAACAACCTTGGTTAAGGGAACCTTCTTCAAGAGTCAGAGCTCACCATATCAAGTGGGTCATAGCCCCTGACAACTTTGGCTAGAGGAAAATAAATCCTCTTTGCCCCTTGCTAGATGTTTGATTCATCGTGACCTGCATCACAAGCCCTTGAGATCCTTGAAATGGGTTAGTATGTATGCAATGGTATGATGTTATGGTATGCATGGGGTGATGTAAGTAACCCTGTTTTGAGTCCCCACTAAGGACTATAGGCAAAACCTGCAAGAAACTCAGTACACCCTGTTATAAGTCCCAATTAAGGACCACAAACAAAACCTGCAAGAATTTAGTAACCATGTTATGAGTCCCAATTAAGGACTATAAACAAAACCTGCAAGGAAACTCAAGTGTCAGATAACAAGCATGCAAGTAGTCAAGTTGGAAGGCACACAAGTCACACAAGAGAAACCCTTAGAGTTTAGGCCAGCATGGGGTCTGGGTATTACCCTCTTGAAGTTGGTGAGTTCAACCTGTCCTATCAGAAGTAACCGGGTTCTAAGGGTCCCAATATCACGGGATTGCTTTCATTGTTCATCGTTTCGATTTAGCCACTGAACTGGCGACCGAAATATTCCAGGAAAGCAACCCTCAATTGAGTGTAGTATCGAGTATCAACCAACCTCGGACTGCACCAAAGTCAGTTATCTCACTACCCTAAAGAGGCCAAGATAGTTCAATTAAGGTTCCTAAGGTCTGTTGATGCTTCACGACACCACGCGGAGGCCTCGTACTCTCCTTGACTGAACTCAAGGGTTACCGGTACACACCAAAGTGCCACATCAACGTAGCAGACTGTTTCAACCATGTCGGTATACCCCGCACAGTTCCCTCACAGCCTTGTTGCTACTTTCTAAGAAGGTATCCCCCAGATCCGGGTTAGGATCTATAGAACTCCCAAGACAGTCCCACAATTTAAAGCAAGCAAAGCAATACAATTGAAAACACAGTTATGAACTAACCCTAAGGTACACCTCACTTTATAGTTTATATCCCCAGCAGAGTCGCCAGTTCTGTGATCGGTGGATCTGGAACTGACTGTTTAACGCTGGTTCGCGAAATGTCGCGGAAGCAAGAGTCGCCACCGTCTTTTATTTTCTCCAAATGGAAAGGACAAAAGCACAGAAAAATTCCTTATAGAGATTGCTCTCGGTTCGGGAGGTAGATTATAGAAAGGGAAGGTGTTAGCACCCTTTCTATCCATGGTTATCCATGGGCTCTTAGATACTTGCTCATTGTGTTTTCAAAAATGGTTTGTTTGCTTTTCAATTGTGGGTTTCAAAAAGTTTCTTTGAAAATTCCAGTTCGACTCTTGTATCAGTCCTCAAGAGTGTTTGAAAAATTGCTTTCGAAAGCTTTTTGAAAATGTGTTGGTATGAAAAGTATTTTGTTTTGTTTTGAAATTTAGAGCAAGTATCTAGAGTCGTCTACCTACCCTAAGGAATTCGTCTGTGTAAATGTCCTTTAAAGTAGTGCCATCCCACCATTGAGAGGTAGGTAGCACCATCGTTGGAGGTGTTCGGGTCAATTCGAGGTTCGGGACATGGTGATCACCAGAGCAATGGGAAGACACCTTAGAAGCTACCCTCATGCCAGGTTCCCGGATCATGAGGACTTACTAAGACATCCTCAACTCGACGATCACCTTTCGAGGCAAGGCAACAGTGAGGCGTATCCTAGGGGTGGTGTGTGATTTGTGTGTCATGTTCAGTTATTTTGTCTTGTTCATGTCAAAGGTGATCTATGCGTTTGTTTTTATTTCGTCATTCATTCTTGCATGTCATTATTTAACAGTTAAAAATTGCGGAAAGATAAAATTCCTAAACTATTACAAAGGCGCGGGTCCACATCGCCAAATTTAATCCAGGACCCGATTTAACATAGAATAAAGAAATAAAATGCGAGAAATATAAAATTACACGGCTTTGGGAGAATTACATTAATATTATACGAAATAAAATAAAATGCGCGAATTGGAATTAAAATTGGAAGCGAGGGCGTTGGACCCTTTTGGAATTAAATTATATTATTAAATTAATGAAATTAAAAGGAAAAAGAAATTATTTTTGAGGTTTTTTGTATTTATGGTTTTTTATGAGAATTAAATGAAATTAAAATATTAATTAACCCTAATTCTAGTCGTTTTTTAATTTATTAAGAAAGTATTAAAGTTAAACCTAAATTAACCTAATTATTTACATGCCATTTAATTACAAAGATAATATTTAATAATTAATTATTGTGAAAAGAAAAGAAAAAGGATAAAAATTAATACAAACCCTAATTCTACCAATTTTAAATTTATTAAGAAAATGCTTGAATTAAACCTAATTTAATAGCTAAAATTAATGGATAATATTTATTTACAAAAAATATATTAATTAAATAAAATACTTATTTTTAATTTTGTCCTTTCTGATTTTTTTGTGTTTTTTATATTATGGTGAAAATAATTAATTAATTAAAAACAACAATTGAAATAAATAAAAAGAATAAAAAAAATGTAAAAGCTTGCAAACCTAGGGGGAGTCTGTCCCCAGTTGGAGGTGTACATAATCAATTCAGGCCCAATAGCCTTTGGCCCGGTTGACCTTTTCAGGAAGCATGTGGCACGTTTGACTAGAGTCCATGGTGTTCTTCCAACCAGCGCATTTGGATTGATCTTTCTACACACGTGGCAAGCTGGAAATTGTAGACGCATGGTGCTCCTTAGTGTTGAAACTGCATAGAAGCGTTAATAGGAAAAAATCATGGAAAGGGATGGGGACCTGGGGCTCGAACCCAGGTCCTGGAGATTACCACTAAGACGCTTTACCACTGGAGCTGCTTTGTTTATCTGTATATCATATAACTAATAAATATAATAAAACAAAACAAATGCTAGTGCTTCTTTTTCGCGCGAAATTCAAACCAACCAACGGCTGTCTTACACCTAGCCTTCGTCTTCCTTGCTTTGTGTTTTCCTGAAACAAAAAAAGAATGGGCAACAGTTTTGAACTGTCCCCAAAAGCATCATTCTAGAAAATAACGATTAGGCCATATGGCCACATAAATTAGGCGCGAGGGTTCTGTTCTTTTCGTCTAAGCGTGCTGATTTCAACCAGGGCCTTGAAGTTCTCTAATTTTACAGTATCAAGAAACCCCTAATTTGAATGCTGAAAAACCCTAAGGTCCTTTCATGGTGAATCCTTCAATAATGCATAAAAACTCAATTGAAATATGTGGTTAGCTTCAGAATTAGTCAATGAACATAAATCAATAATCAAAAATTGCTAAAGATGCATGAATCGAGATGCAAGAATGTCAAATATTTTCTGTACAGGTCACGATGATTCTCACGTTTCTTGGTGTTAGAGCTTATGTTTTTGATCCAAATTCCTTCCTTGAAGCCTCAGCAAGCCAATGGAATAGTTGTTTGATCTTGAAAAACCCTAAAACCTAGTTTTCAGTTTTCAATTTTTAAGCAAAAAACTCAAGTGTGGTTTTCTGTCTATGGCGCAGCTTGGAGTTTTTTTTCACGAGGGTTAGCTTGCCTATATATGTATGAATGATTTAGGTTAAGAAAATTGATCAAAGAATCCTTGAATTGATGATACAATATTTGATTTTTCATGCTATTATTTTCAAATCTTTTCATGCACATTTGCTACCAAATCATGACAAATCATATTGATTCTTTCCAAATCTAACTATGCACAAAATATTGAGTGTATATCATGCATAAAAAGATTTAAAAACCTAGGTTTAGTATTTTTCATGTATTTTAATTAATTAAATGAATTATTAATGATTAAAAATCCAAATAAATAAATAAAAATAATAAAAAACTCCCCTTTGGGCCAAATGGTCGTGTACATGCCTTGGATGATGAATTGTGGAAGAAAAAGAGGCCCATTAGCAATTTTAGGTCATTTGAGGCAATGTTGACTTTTCAAAATATCCAAAAATTACCCAACTTCCACAAGGCATAACTTGCTCAATTTGTAAGCTTTGCTCATGTTCTTGGACATTTTGGAAAGGTATTTGAGTCCTCTAACCAATGTCTTTTGTCCCATTTCATTTTGATTTACCAATCTCAAGTTATGGCCTTTGACTTAAAGTCCCTTTTTGTTGACTTTTGAAAATGACCTATAATGTTGAAATTGATAACTTTTTGTGAGAGCATTTCTTGGACTTGAAGTGTGAAGAGGAGTTGTAGGAAATGTCTTTATCTTCAAAATGAGCTTTGGATGGAATTTTTCTGATAATCCATGTGGAAGTTATGCCCTGGTCAATTTACAGTTGACTTTTTCAACTGTCCAAATATGGAAACTTTTGCATCTTGATGATTTTTTGAGCCAAGCTTTGAGAATCATGATCAAGCATTGATCAAATGATGTTTGTGGCTTCAAATGATATGTTGACCAAAAATTTGAACTTTTGACTGTCAAATGACCATTTTGCCCCTACAGTTGACTGTAGTGCAATTAGGGTTTTTGACTGTGCAATCTTGTGCTGTAAGTCTTGAAACTTTGTATGAGGATGCTTGACCATGTTTATAGGCATGTGGGACTTGATTGGACCCTTGGAAACTTCATTTTCTTTGTCAGAACCAAAACCCTAATTTTGACTGTTAGGAGGCCTTTGAACTGTGCAACCCTTGGGGAACTTTGAAGCATGCTTTTGACAAATCTTGAAGAATATGGGAGGGCAAATTTTGGGGTACAATACAGCGTCTAGCGTATTACGGTGGTTCCACTTTACCTCTCCAAACTACAAACCTTTGCCTATAAATTGAACTCTATTGGCCATTGAAAAGGGTCGGAAAAAATTTGAGAAAGAAAAGCCTTGAACCCCTGCAAAAATTCCAAGAGTCCAAGAAAATGTAAACACAAAAATATAAAACCTGTTAGCTTTTGATTCTTGTATTCAAACTCCATTTTTTTTCTCAAGTATTTCTTGACCAAAACCACCCATACAATTTCTGATATACATTCAAAAGCCATCCAAAATTCTATAGTCAAACTGTCACACATTCTCCATCAATGTCCACCTCAAAAGTCAGAACTTTTTCCCTTGGTTGTTCCAGAATTTTCTAATCATTTACATCCCAAGTTGAAAGTTTCCAGCCTGCTGAACACGTGAGGAAGCTGTCCAGAACATCACAAGTGGTCAGAACCAGGTTCCAGCTTACAGAGTATTTTCCAGCTGCAAGGTAAGCTTCTGCTGACTCTCATCATATTACTTAGACATTGTCAGATTTTCACGTTTAAAAATACAATGTAGACATTCTAATTCTGATGATGTACATATTCTGAGATTCCCTGCATCTGCCTGCCTAAGTAGAGAGAGTTCCAGTTTAGAGCTTCTTGAAGTAATTAGAACTCAGAATTAGGATTAGCAAACTCATGCTTGCTTCTGATTTGTAATTCTGATATCTCTTGTTTCTGAAGCATTATGAAACCTGCCATAAACTGTTATATGCGTATTTTCTGTTTTTATGGAGAAATGACTAAGTTGCAGATGTTCTGACTAGCATGGAGAGGGAGGCGAAGTTCTGTCAGTGGCATCAGAACTTCTGAAAACTTCTTTGTTCTCAGTGGATCTAGAACTTATGACTTTACTTATTTCTATTAACGTTGTTTCTGTTTGTGAAGCATGCCAGAGTCAGAACTTCTGACCTATTCTTTTTAACATTTGCGTTGATTCTGTCTTTCTTCTCTTTGTTATTTTTTTATTTTTTTACCATCACTTTTATTTTTCATTAATCAAAATAAAACACCAAAAATATGTCATATTCACATATTATATTTTATTCCTTTCAACACAAAAAGACCAAAAAATATTTTCTTAAACAAAACTTATTTCTTTTCTTAAATAAATAAGCATTTTACATTTCTTGTACATTCTTATCCATTCAATATGGTTGTAATAGTAACTTAGGATTTAATTTGCAATACCCATTTGTAAATATGTACACCCCATCCCCCTAATGATTGTAATAGCGTATAATTTTTATTTTCCGCACTTTTATTGCTTTCATATAATGTTAGTAATTAGGGTGTGTATGGCAAGACTAAAACCAATGTTTAGAAAACCCTAATATTCAAGACAAATTATGCATGCAATCAAATACACTTGCACACTAGCACCCCTAGGGTTATTCCATTTGTTGCCTTACAAAAATGGTCATGTTATGCATATGGGATGTCTTAGCACAAACAAATCAAAAAAATACAAGATCATAGTCCCTCAATGACGCTATCAAAGTTACCTTTCAAAATGATCTTAGTCCCTAAAGAAAAACGCCAAGTCATCTCACGACATTGCTATCATGGTTATACGATGACCCACGCCCGTCCCTTCACATCCAACGATGGGGCTTCTTACCAAAACAATGGTAAGATAGCGACATCTAAAGGAGGACGAAAAGAACACCTAAGACCTTTTTGAGTAGGTAGAATGCTCCTAATTACTTGCTCAAATTCAAAACAAACATCCTTGCTATTTTTACAAACAAACACTTTCTAAAACACTTTCAAAACACTTTCCAAACAAGAAATATTTTCAAAAGCTCAACACCTTTGTATACATTCTTAGGAACGAGAATCATTACAAAAGTTTGCCTAAACGATGGCGCCTTTTCAAAATACTTTCAAAAAACCACACAAAGCACAATTTCAAGCAAAAGCAAGTGATCTAGCAAGTAACTAAGAGCCCATGGAAAACCATGGATGAAAAGGGTGCTAATACCTTCCCTTTTCATAATCTACCCCTGAACTCAAGAAAAAATCTCTAAAGGTATTTCCTATGCTTTTTCACCTTTCCTTTTGGATGAAAAGAAAAGTCAGTGGAGACTCTTGCTAAACCGCAACATTTGCAAACACAAACACAAACACCCAAGTCAGTTCTCCTATCGTATCATAGAACTGGCGACTCTGTTGGGGAAAATTTTAAAAGTGGGGTTACCTTAGGGTTAGATCATGTTTACTTGATTTCCTTGTTTGATTTGTATGCTTTACATTATGGTTCTCTGTTTGGGATTGCTTTGATCCTCCACCCAGATCTGGGACACCTTTTAGGTAAGTAGTAATAGATTGTGGAAACTGTACAGCGTATACCGATATGGTTAAAGCAATGGCTACGTTAGTGTGACACATTTGTGGGTACCGGTATCCCTCGTGGTGAATCGAGGAGAATACGGGGCCGCTGAGTGGCGTCATGAAGCACTAACTGACTTTAGAACCCTAATTGAAAAAAACTTGGCCATTAGGATTTAGTGAGATAACCGGTTTCGGTGTAGAGCTGAAAATTGGTTGATACTCGATACTACACTCATTGAGGCTGGACTTTTGGGATATCTCAGCCACAAGAAAAGATTGATTGTGCTGAGACAACGCCTAAAAGAAAGGCCGGTGGTATTGAGATCCTTTAGAACCCGATCACTATTACTAGGACAGGTTAAGCCAACTAAACTTCAAGAGGATACTTACCTATAAAACCTCATGCAAGCCTAAAACATAGAGATTTTTTTGCTTTGTGTGTATATACTTGCTTGTACATAACATCATACACATCATGTGCATGCTCACTAACCATTTCAAGGATTTAGAAATTTATATTTGTTTTTGTTTTGTAGGTCATGAATTCCGGCCAAAGAAACACCGTCTGAATCAGCTTTGTAAAAACACACCCTCAGCTTCAAGAGTTAGCCTCAAGAGTACCTGGGGATTCTCCTTTTACCAAGAAATATGGTCGAATCCTCAGTTTGGCTACATCCAACTTCCAAGAGGAGAAAATGTGTGTGTTGTTCCAATTCTTTGATCCCGTACATCATTGTTTCACTTTCCCGAACTATCAGTTGGTACCTACACTGGAAGAGTTCTCTCTACTCTTAGGGGTGCCCGTGCTTGATCAGATACTGTTCACCGGTCTAGAAGGGATTCCAAAACCTGAAATCATCGCCGAAGCTTTGCATCTGAAAAGAGCTGACGTCATAACCAATTGGGAGATGAGAAGCGGGGTCAAAGGTTTCCTAGCCAAGTTTCTATTGGAGAAGGCTCGTTCGTTCTGGGACAACATGGATTTCCTAGCTTTTGAATACGTCCTGGCTCTTCTCATTTATGGTTTGATTCTGTTCCCCAACTCGGACCAATTCATAGATGTTAATGCCATCAAAGTCTTTCTCTCTCACAATCCCATACCTACCTTATTGGGAGATATCCTGCATTGCCTTCATACCCGCACCATGAAGAAAATGGGTACTCTCTTGTGTTGTATTCCCTTACTCGCTAAGTGGTTCACCTCACACCTACCTCAATCAGTATTGAAGAACGGGCAAAGACTGACATGGTCTCAAAGGATGATGTCCCTCACCCATTCTGACATCCGCTGGTGTTCAAGATCCTTGGAAAACATCTCTATTATTGACCGCTGTGGGGAATTCCCTAACGTCCCTTTGCTTGGTATTAGGAGAGGTATCACCTAGAATCCCTTCTTAGCTCTTAGACAATTTGGGTATGCCCGAAGAGATGGCCCTCATGAGATGCTCATTCAAGCTCTGGTGTTCGACTATGACAAAGAAGACCAAGATTACTGCCAGAGGTTTACACGAGCCTGGGGCATGGCAAACAAGGTGGACAGTAGGACTTTGGGACACAAAAACTCTATCCCTCTCGAGCCTTACCTTGGGTGGGTACAGGCTTGTGCTCAGACACTTGTAATGCCTTATCTTCCATTTTACCAGTCCTCGTGGAGCCTGTGGTCGAAGGATATGTTTCGTACACTATCCTCCATCCCGACATGCCTACCTCTCTCGAAGACTTACAAAAGGGTTGGATCCAGCTGAAGGAAGAACAAGACACTTTCGAGGCTTAGTTCTATGCTAGTGAGAAGAGGGTCTTGGAGCTTACGAAACAACTACAAGAAGAGCAGAATGTGAACGCTTATCTCGCGCCAAAGAGGATGTGTTCAGTCTTTTTATTCTAGAAAGCTATTTTGTAAGCCCAAGGGGCACAATGTAATCTTTCTTGTTTTGACTAATGAAAGTTAACGTTTGTTCATTCTTTTGTCTATACAAATTTAAATTTCATTAATCCTTGAAATCATTTGCATATACATATTCATGCATCATACCATGACAGGTTTTTGCATAACAGGTTTCCTTATCTCGCTGTTGTTTATTTTAGCAAGATGGATCTGGAGAAAACTGTGACAGAACTCCAAGCCCAGAATTCTCAATTTCAGGAAGCTTTACTCGCCCTGGCCAAGGGGCAGCAAGATATGATGGCTTTGCTAGCTGTAAAAAAGAAGCCAAAGAAGAAAGCTCTACTCAACATGGGTAGAAGGTTCAAGGAGACAATCCGTCAAATCCCAGTATGAGGAGACTCTTCTGAAGAGGACGAGAACCAGGTCGGTGAGGTCAAGAGTACTGAGGCTGAATGCGCTAATAATCAATAATTTGATGATGATTATTTCAACGAGCAGTATCCACCCGCCGACATCAAATACAAGCAGTTAGAAGACAGATTGAAAGCTGTTGAAATTCAAGCCATCCCCGGTTTAGATTTTGATGATTTGGGTTTGATATCTGGGGTAATCATTCCCCACAAATTCAAAGTACCAATCTTTGCAAAGTACGATGGGGTTTCTTGTCCCAAACTCCATTTGAAATCTTATGTGCGCAAGATACAGCTGCACACTACCGACAAGAAGCTCTGGGTTCACTTTTTCCAAGAGAGCTTGGCTGGAACACAACTTGAATGGTTTTATCAGTTGGATGGTTCTCGTATCAATACTTGGGAGGGTTTAACTACTGCCTTCTACCATCAGTATCAGTACAACACCGACTTGGCGCCAACAAGGGTTCAATTGCAAGATATGACCATGGGAAAGAATGAAGGATTTAAGGAGTATGCGCAAAAGTGGAGAGACCTTGCTAGTAGGGTACAGCCTCCCCTGACTGATAGGGAGCACATCGACATGTTCATGGGAACTTTATCTGGCCCTTTCTTTAATCTGTTAGTGGGTTGCTCTTCTTCTGGTTTCACCGGATTAATCCTAACTGGTGAAAGAGTTGAGAGTGACATTAAAAGTGGGAAAATCTCTGTGGCATCTACCTCCACTCCCAATCCTACCAAAAAACCTTTTGCTGCGAAGAAAGAAGTTAATGTTGTGTATGGGGCAAGGGCCCATACCAAGAAGAATAGTCATTCGTCTATCAATGCTGTCTGAATCTCCAATCCAACTCCTACTCCAAGACCATCTGCAAAGCATCAATGTTTTGAAGCTCCAAGAAGACAATTTACAAGGTTAGGAATGTCACTATCTCAAGCCCTTCACCATTTGCTCAAGGCTAATTTAGTGACATTGCGCGATCCTCCCGCCAACCCTGACACCTCGTCACCAAAATACAATCCAAATGCAAAGTGTGCTTACCACTCAAATAGCCCCGGGCACGAGACTGACCAGTGCTGGGCCTTAAAAAACAAAATCCAGGACTTAATTGACAACAATACCATTGAATTTGATCCTCCTCCAACGCCGAATGTAATTACCGCTCCAATGCTGAAGCATGACAAAGGTGTTAATGCTGTCGAAGATACAATTTTCATTGCCTCTGTTAAAGAATTGACTACTCCGCTGAATATAATCAAGAATAATCTGTTGAAAGATGGGATTTTCCATAACTGTGAAAAAGACTGTGTGTGCTGTATAAAACAATACAATGGTTGTAAAAGGCTGAAGAAAGGCATACAACGCCGGATGGATAGCCACGAAATCCTTTTTGAAAAGACTCCGCCTGCCAAGAGTTTGGTTAACAAATGTGAAGACCTCTCCATTATTACCATCTCCAACAGACCTCTTAGGATCACTTCCAAAGGTCCTATTAGGATTTCAAATGAACCCACTGTTGCTCCCTTAATCATTACCAATCCCATATCGATTCCCTACTCTTCATATAAAGCGGTACCATGGAATTACAATGCTGAAGTGTTCTATCATGGGATTAAACAAGATGCCTGGATTAAAGAAGGGAAAGATGACGATATTGGCAACATAGCTGGCTCGAGCAAAGTAACTAGAACTGGGAGAATATTCTCACCCAATATCTCACCCCCAGTAGTTACAAAGGCGCCCATCTGTATTACTGCCGCCAAGCCAAATACCGATACTAGAGGGAAAGGGAAGGTTGTTGAGCCTGATGTGATTGAAGTACCTTCCACAGATGTAGCTGATGAAGAACCCTCTGTCTGTGAAATGGACGATATTTTGAAGATCATCAAGAGAAGCAACTTCAAAATTGTAGAACAATTAGGGCAAACCCCCTCTAAGATTTCAATGTTGTCATTGTTGCTTTGCTATGATGCCCATGCTCGGACATTAATCAAGTTCCTGAAAAAGGATCATGCCCCCCATAAGACAACAACAAACCAATTTGAGAATTGTGTGGCTAGACTGATAGCTGATAATGGCTTGGGGTTTTCAGATACTGACCTAACACCTCTCGGGAAGAATCACAACAAAGCATTACATGTGTCAATCGAGTGCAAAGGGACCACCTTAGCACAAGTTCTAGTCGATACTGGTTCTTCTCTAAATGTATTACCCAAGGGGGCATTAGACCGTCTCGACTGTGAAGATTTAATCTTGAAGCCAAGTGATATCATCGTAAGGGCGTTTGATGGATCAAAGAGGACTACTCATGGGGAAGTAGATCTTCCAATCAAAGTGGGCTCCAAAACCTTCAACTCCACCTTCTATATTATGGATATTCGTCCGGCCTATTCTTGCCTGTTAGGTCGTCCGTGGAATCATAAGGCTGGGGAAGTGACCTCAACCCTCCATCAGAAACTCAAATACCCAGTCAAAGGAAAAATAGTCACCATCTGCGGGGAAGAAGATTTCATTTATGTTGCTTGAGCATGGAGAATTTTGAGTTTAAACTTGCTGAAACATTTAGGTCAGAATTTGGTACTTTCATAAATTCATCTTTATCTTTGAATGTTAGCTTAAATTAGTTACTTGGTTGGATTCGTGGTGAAAAAATACACAAGTTTCATGTTTACATTTTTGAAAATGGTTGAAGAATGAGCAAGTTACAGATCCTTTGGCTGGAGGTTAAAAATGAAGTACAATCAGGGAAAGTTTTATGTTATATATTTATTTTTGTGTCAATATTAACAGATGTATAGCCACCCTAGTGGTAAGATAGCGCGTTGGTAACTAAGAGGGCGTGGGTTCAACACCCAGCGCGCTACCTTTTGTTCTTTTTCATACTTTTTACATATTTTGATTTCTTTGCAGCGCCTGGGCCCCAGCATTGGGCCCTCTTCATTTTTTGCTAACCTTCCCCCTGCATTGTTTCAGCACCCCGTGGCCCAACTTTCATTATTATTTTCTTTTTCTTATTTTATTTTATTTCTTTTTCCTTTATTATTATTATTATTATTATTATTATTATTATTATTATTATTATTATTATTATTACTATTATTATTAATATTATTTTTATTGTTATTAATACAAAATCCAAAAATATTTTATTTATTATTTTTACACTTATTTAGTTTATTTGTTTTATAAAACTAAAAGAACAAAAACATTTCTTAATAAATTAATTTCTTTCTTAATAATTAATATTTAGGTTTAATTATTATATTATATTATTTTCTTGATTAAAATTAATTTAGAACTTAGGTTTATTTTAATTAATTAATTTTTCTATTATTTCTATTATTTAAAACCTTTTCATAAAAAACCCTAAAAAACCATTTTTAACTTATTTTTCTTTGTTAATTAATTTAGGTTTTAATTTTAGTTAATTTTTAATTAATCATTTTCTAAATTATGTCAAGATTAAAACCTTTCATAAAACCAAACAAAAATCCATTTCCTTTGTCCATTTATATTCTTGAATGTTTATTCATTTTTTGATACAATATTCAATATGGTTGTAATAATTATTTAGATATAATTTTCTCGCAATTTCCCCATTTGTAAATTTGTACACCCCCTCCCCTAATGATGTAATAGCTTAGTATTTTTATTTTCCGTAATTTAATGATTTATATATAAATGCTAGTAATTAGGGTTTGTATGGGAAGATAAAATCAATGCTTAGAAAACCGTAATACAAGGCCAAACAATGCATGTAAATCAACACACTTGCACACTTACACCCTTAGGGTAAATCCACTTTGTTTCCTTACAAAAATGGCCATGTTATGCATGTGAGGTATCTTAACAAAAACAAATCAAAATACAAGATCATAGTCCCTCGATGATGCTATCAATGTTGCCTTGCCAATGATCTTAGTCCCTTAAAGAAAATGCTAAGATATCTTACAAACATTGCTAATCATGGCTATACGATGACCCATGTCCGTCCCTTTTACATCCAAAGATAGGGTTACTCACCAAATCAATGGTAAGATAACAATGTCAAAGGAAAGAGGAAATAAACAAGCAAGACTTTTGAGTAGGTAGAATATTCCTAGTTGCTTGCTCAATTTCAAACCAAAACATCCTTGCTATTTTCAAAACAAACACCAACACTTTCAAAACATCTTTCAAACTTGAAATGTTTTCAAAATACAAACACTTTTTACGCGTTCTTATAGAAACGAGAGCCATTACAAAGAAGACACCTTTTCAAAATCACTTTCAAAAACACAAACACCTCTTTAAACTATTTTCGAAACAAATACTTTGTACGCGTTCTTATAGAAATGAGAACCATTACAAAGACATTTTCAAAATACTTTCAAAAAACCACACAAAGCATATTTTCAAACAAAAGCAAGTGATCTAGCAAGCAACTAAGAGCTCGTAGATAACTAAGGATGAAAAGGGTGCTAATACCTTCCCTTTTCATAATCTACCCCCCGAACTCAAGAAAACATCTCAAAGGTATTTCCTGTTCTTTTCAACCTTTCCTTTTGGATAAAAGAAAAGTTAGTGGCAACTCTTGCTAACCACAACATCTGCGATCAAACGCAAAACAACCAAGTCAGTTCTCCCACCGTGTTACAGAACTAGCGACTCTGCTGGGGATTATTTTAAAAATGGGGTTACCTTAGGGCTAGATCACATTTACTTGCTTTCATTGTTTGATTTGTTTACTTTACATTATGGTTCCTGGTTTAGGATTGCTTTGATCCTCCACCCGGATCTGGGACACCTTGTTAGGTAAGTAGCAATAGATTGTGGAAACTGTACGGCGTAGACCGATATGGTTGAAACAATGGCTACGTTAGTGTGACGCATTTGTGGGTACCGGTATCTCTTGTGTTGAATCAAGGAGAATACGAGGCCTTTGAGTGGCATCATGAAGCACTAACTGACTTTAGAACCTTAATTGAACAAACTTGGCCAATTAGGACGTAGTGAGATAACCAGTTTCGGTGGAAAGCTGAAAATCGGTTAATACTCGATACTACACTCATTGAGACTAGACTTTTGGGATATCCCGGCCGCAAGAAAAAATTCATTGTACTGGGATAATGCCTAAAAGAAAGGTTAGTGATATTAAGATCCCTTAGAACCTGGTTACTATTAACTAGGACAGGTTTGAGCCAACTAAACTTCAAGAGGGTACTTACCTACAAAATTCATGCAAGCCTAAGCCTAAGGATTTGTTTTTACTTTGTGTGTATATGTTTACTTGTACATAACATCATGAACATTATAACATCATACACAATCTCACTAACCATTTCAAGGATTTAGGAAATTATCTTTGTTTTTGTTTTGTAGGCCATGAACTCCGTCCGAAGAAACACCGTTCGAATCTGTTTCGTGAAAGCACACCCTTAGCTCCAAGAGTTAGCATCAAGGGTGCCCAGAGATTCCCCTTTTACCAAGAAATATGGACGAATCCTCAGTTTGGCTACCTTCAATCTCCAAGAGGAGATGATGTGTGTGCTCTTCCAATTCTTTGATCTCATACATCATTGCTTCACCTTTCCTGACTATCAGTTGGTACCTACACTAGAAGAGTTCTCTCTGCTATTAGGAGTGCTCGTGCTTGATCAGATACTGTTCACCGGTCTAGAAGGGATCCCGAAACCTGAGGTCATGGCCGAAGCTCTTCATCTGAAGAGAGCCGACATCATAGCAAATTGGGAGACTAGAAGCGGAGTCAAAGGGTTCCTAGCCAAATTTCTATTAGAGAAAGCTCGTTCATTCTGGGAAGATATGGATTTTCAAGCCTTTGAAGATGTCCTGGCCCTTCTCATATATGGTCTGGTTCTTTTCCCCAACTCGGACCAATTCATATATGTAAATGCCATCAAATTCTTTCTCTCCCGTAATCCTATACCCACCTTGTTGGGAGACATCTTACATTGCATCCATACCCGTACCATGAAGAAAAGAGGTACCCTTTTATGTTGTATTTCCCTACTCGCCAAGTGGTTCATTTCACACCTACCTCGATCAACATTGAAGAATGAGCAAAGATTGACATGGTCTCAAAGGATGATGTCCCTCACCCACTCTGATATTCATTAGTGTTCAAGATCCTCAGATGATACTTCTATCATTGACCGATGTGGGGAATTCCCTAACGTCCTTCTACTTGGTGTTAAGGGAGGTATCACTTACAACCCTTGCTTAGATTTACGATAGTTTGGGTATGCCCGAAGAGATGGTCCTCATGTGATGCTCATCCAAGGTTTGGTGTTCAACTACGAAAGCGACGAGCAAGGCTACCGTCAGAGGTTTATGCAAGCTTGGAGGATGGTAAACAAGGTGGATAACAAGACATTAGGGCACAAGAATTCCATCCCTCTTAAGCCTTATCTCAAATGGGTATGAGCCCGTGCTCAAAGTCTTATGATGCCTTACCCCTCCATTCTTCAAGTTATCATATAGCCTATTGTGGAAGGAGATGTTCCATACACTATTATTCATCCTAACATGCCCACCTCACTCGAAGACTTGCAAAGGGGTTGGATACAGCTTAAGGAAGAGCGAGACACTTTCGAAGCTCAATTCTATGCCAGCGAGAAGAAAGTTATGGAACTCACCAAGCAGCTTCATGAGGAATATAGTATGAATGCCTACATTGCTCTAAAGAGGATGCGTTCAACTTTCTTATCTTAGAGTTTTGTATTTTATTTCTTTGTAAGCCCAAAGAGGCATGATGTACTCAAACTTTGATTTATTAATATAATGTGTGCTCCTTTTTTGTCTAAAGCAAATTTAAATCTCTAATTTCCTTGAAATCATTTGCATATGCATCTTCATTCATCATAACATAAACAGGTTTCTTACAACAGGTCTCCTTATCTTTCTACTATTTATTTCAGTGAGATGGATATTGAACAGACAGTAATAGATCTCCAAGCGCAGAACGCCCAGTTTCAACAAATGTTCTTGACTCTGGCAAAAGGACAAGAGGATTTGAAAACTTTACTGATCAAAGAAAAGAAGAAAAAAGTGAAGAAATCAACCGGTGTTTTGAATCTGGGAAGAAGGTTCCAAGGGCCAGCAAGACGGACTCTAGACTTCACAACATCGTCAGGTGAAAAGGATAATCAAGAAGGGAAAGACAAGGAAGTGACTGACCATCCAGAATCTGAAGAGGAAGAAGAGGATAACTACTCTGAAGAGCAATATCCTCCAGCCAATGAGAAGTACAAACATCTGGAAGAACGTCTAAGTGCAATGGAGATTCAGAAAGTGCTCGGGATGTACTTTGAAGAGCTGGGTTTGGTGTCTGGGATTGTTATTCCACCAAATTTCAAGGCACTAGTATTTGATAAGTACGACGGGGTTTCGTGTCCCAAGATACACCTCCGATCTTATGTGAGGAAAATACAGCCTCACACTGCTGACAGAGATTTATGGGTCCACTTCTTTCAGGATAGTCTATTCGGAACTCAGCTAGATTGGTTTTATCAACTGGAGAGGGCCAATATCCATAATTGGGAAGACCTGGGCGCTGCTTTTTATAAGCAATATCAGTACAACACAGACCTTGCTCCCACCCATACTCAACTCCAGAGTCTGGCTATGAGTTCGAGCGAGGGTTTCAAAGACTACGCTCAGAAGTGGAGGGACTTAGCAGGAAGAGTCCAGCCTCCCCTGTCTGACAGGGAGCTAGTGGACATGTTTCTGGGTACCCTGTTCGGTTCTTTCTTTAATCATCTAATTGGAAGCTCCTCAGCTGGATTCACTTAATTAATCTTGAGCGGGGAGAGAGTGGAAGATGGGATTAAGAGTGGGAAGATCCAAAAAGACGCATCCTCCAGTACCGTGAGAAAACCATTCATTAGGAAGAAAGAGGTTGGTGTTGTGTACCCTCAAAGGAATCAGGACAAAACTAAACACCGTCCAATGGTAGGGGCCGTCATGATCTCTAAGCCTGCACCTACTCAACAAAGGAACAACCAGCCTATAACAGAAAGACCAATAAGACAATTTATCCGGATAAATATGACGATGTCTCAAGTCTTTCCACATTTGTTGAGATCTAATCTGGCAACCTTGTGGGAAGTTCCGAAGAATCCCAACACTGCCTCTCCCTATTACAACCCAAACGCCCGTTGTGCTTACCATTCAGAAAGTCCAGGTCATGATACAAACGACTGTTGGGTTTTGAAAAACAAGGTGCAAGACCTTCTCGAAGCAAAAGAAGTTAAATTTGACGCTCCTGAGATCCCAAATGTTATCATCGCTCCTATGCTCAAGCACAATGTGATGCGGTGGGAGAACTGACTTGATGTTTTGCGTTTGTGTTCGAAAATGTCGCGGTTTAGCAAGAGTCGCCACCGATTTTTTTTTATCCAATAAGGAAAGGTGAAAAAGCACAGGAAAGACCTTTAGAGATGTTTTCTTGAGTTCGGGGGGTAGATTATGAAAAGGGAAGGTATTAGCACCCTTTTCATCCATGGTTTTCCATGGGCTCTTAGTTACTCGCTAGATCACTTGCTTTTGTTTGAATGTGCTTGTGGTGTGGTTTTTGAAAGTATTTTGAAAACGTCTTTGTAATGGTTCTTGTCTCTATAAGAATGCGTACAAAGTGTTTGTTTGGAAAATAGTTCAAAGAGGTGTTTGTGAGATGTGTTTTTGAAAGTGATTTTGAAAAGGTGTCTTTGTAATGGTTCTCGTATCTATAAGAACGCGTACAAAGTGTTGTCTTAAAAAATGTTTCAAAATGATAGTGTTGGTGTATAAAATGTTTTTGTTGTGAGCAAGTGAGTAACTAAGAGCGCACCTACCTACTCAAAAGGTCTTAGCTGTGCTTTTCCTCCTCCCTTTAGATGTTGCTATCTTACTATTGATTTGGTAAGAAGCCTCATCGTTGGATGTGAAGGGACGGACGTTGGGACGTTTGTATAGTCATAGAAGGTAACCTATGGAATGTTTTAGCAACATCATTTTTTAGGGACTAGATCGTTTACCGAAGGCAACATTGAGGGTCATCGAGGGACTACGATCTCTTATCGAGGGTCTTTGCTAAAACGTCCATGTTCGAGGGACATGACTATTTTTCGATAGGCAACAAAGTGGGATTACCCTAAGGGTATTAGTGTGCAAGTGTGTTAATTTACATGCATTTAGTCTTGATTAGGGTGATCTATTTGTTGATTTCATATCTTGTCATACACACCCTAGTTACTAATAATATATGACAACAATAAAAGTACGGAAAGTAAATATCCTACACTATTACAATCGTTAGGGGGATGGGGGTACATATTTATGAATGGGGGTTGCATGTAAAATTAAATCCTAAGTTACTATTACAACCATATTGAAATGTACAACATAAGAAAGAAAAAGAGTTGTTTAGAAAATGGTTTTTTGTCTTAATGAATTAAAAAAAAGGAAATAAGTTAAAAGGAAAATGTTTTTATGTCTTTTTATGTTAATATTAAAAATGATGAAAAGGGAAATAAATTAAAGGCAGAAACAACGTGTTACTGCAAGCAAGGAAACAAGGATCAGAAGTTCTGAAGCCAGGCGCATGATGACTCAGAAAGGAGCGTTGATGGAATCAGAGGTTCTGGATTGGTACACTCTAAGGTCCTTGAACCTGAAGCGTGGGCTTAGAGCTTTGAGCTGCTGCCTTTGGATGTTCTGGAATCTGCAAGAGTAACAGAACAATGGTTATGTTCTTTGATCCAAAAGGAAGAACAAAGGTTTTGTTTTCTGTTTTGGAAATCTGGATTTTTATGAAGGTTTCACAACTTCCTTTTCTCTCTTTTGGCCAATCTCTCTCCAAAAGCCAGCCTCTCCCTCAAAGCCCAGCCCATTGAACGTGTGATGGAGCAAAGTATTTATAGATGAGTTTGTTGTGGTTTTGGGGGGAAAACAAATGGGATTCAAACCTTTTTGGTATACTGTTCCATTGCTTTTTGATCACAGTTTTCGTATGCTAGTTTGGTGCAATTATGGGATGCAGGCGTAGGATGAACTAGCTGTTGGTTATAGGTCTGCAGCAGGTTGTATAAACAAGGTTTTTGGGATTTGTTCAAGTTCTAACCAAAGTGTTGAATATAGCCTTCATATGCTAAAGCGCCGCCTTGTTCTTAAAGCAAGCATGGTGGTTGTCAGCACGAATTAAGGAAAAGCAAAAAGCAAAGCATGAGCCTAGTACCAAAGTTTGCTATCCCAAGATAGTAGAGGTATACGTGGTGGAAATCCTTTGGAAAAAGACTCAAAAGTGGTTGTGAGCATTAAATGAGCATTAAATTATGATGAGACTTATCAAATCAAAAATCCTGCCATGTGAAACTCTACACCATGGCTTAGTTCTGGATCAGAAGTTCAGCTTCAGCGTAACATCCAATCTTCTGACTCTTTTATCTTCTGGCTCCAGCATGTTCTGAAGGAGTTCTCAGACTTTCCAGGAAGTTTGTGACACGCTTTGTAACCCTTCTTTGAACTGATCTTGCAAGCTCTGACTGAACCTTTATGAAAACTGGCCCAAAAGTTCTGACCAAACTCTGTCTTGAGAGTGTCTAGAATTTGTTGAGTGTTTCAGTTTCATGGACGTGTCTTTGAGAAGTTTATAACTTGAAATCCCAGCATTTCTAGGAGAAGTTCTGTTCTGAAATGTCTTAGATCTTGTTGAGATTTAAAACTCTTGTGTCATAAGTTGATCCAGAATCAGCTTGCATCATGGTGATAATCTGATCAGAAGTTCTGAACTTGTCATATTTCTTAAATACTTAGAAAAAATTCCAAGTATTTAGAAATTTGACTTTTCCAAAGTAAATTTGACTTTTGAATTTCTTGACGAAACAAAACTCACATTCCAACATGTCTTGATGAAATATGATTCTTGAAACTTAGTTTTGATCCAAAAGTCAAAGTTTGACCTTTCGGTGTGTAAATGACCATTTTGCCCTTGCAGATGACTTTCTTGAAAAATTGCAGTTCAAGGCTTGGAATTGGATGGAAGCAAACTTGAGGATCCAGGGTGATTCCTTGAGAAATGAGAGGGAAAATTTTAAGGTGTAACAGCTGCCCCTGTTCAATCTTCTTACACATGAAGAGTTAGATTGGTAAATCTGCCATTCGTGACTTGAAGGTGGAAGATGATTGAACACTAGAGTGCCCCGAAAATTTGCACTTGAAGATGTGTTAGTTGATTATGTAGGGAATGGGCTTAAAGATGCCATTCAGAGAGATAATGGATAGTTGTTGGAGATGGGCTTAAAGATGCCATCCAGAAATGATTACTGGACAGTATCTGTAAGCTGGAACCGAATGATTATCATAATGGCGTCCATGTCTGGAGCGTATCTGAACTGTATCTGAAAGTGAGAAGGAACCTGTGTAGGGTTGCCTGATGATGAGTCCGTGTAAAACTTCATCTTGGAAAGAAGGAACCTGTGTAGGGTTGCTTCATGATGAGTCTGTGTAAAACTTCATCTTGGAAAGAAGGAACCTGTGTAGGGTTGCTTCATGATGAGTTCGTGTAAAACTTCATCTTGGAAAGAAGGAACCTGTGTAGGGTTGCTTCATGACGAGTCTGTGTAAAACTGCATCTGGAAAGGAGGAAGAACCTGTGTAGGGTTTCTTCATGATGAGCCCGTGTAAAACTGCATCTGGAAAAGAGGAAGAACTTGTGTAGGGTTGCTTCATGATGAGCCCGTGTAAAACTTCATCTTGGAAATAGGAGGAACCTGTGTAGGGTTGCCTAATGATGAGTCTGTGTAAAACATCATCTTGGAAAGAAGGAACCTGTGTAGGGTTGCTTCATGATGAGTCCGTGTAAAACTGCATCTGGAAAGGAGGAAGAACCTGTGTAGGGTTGCTTCATGATGAGCCCGTGTAAAACTGCATCTGGAAAGGAGGAAGAACCTGTGTAGGGTTTCTTCATGATGAGCCCGTGTAAAAATTCATCTTGGAAATAGGCGAAACCTGTGTAGGGTTGCCTGATGATGAGTCAGTGTAAAACTTCAACTGGAAGTGAGAAGGAACCTATGTAGGATTACCTGATGATGAGTCTGTGTAAAACTTCATCTTGGAAAGAGAAGGAACCTGTGTAGGGTTGATTCATGATGAGTCAGTGTAAAACTTCATTTTGGAAAGAAGGAACCTGTGTAAGGTCTCCTGATGATGAGTCCGTGTAAAACTGCATCTGGAAGTGAGAAGGAACCTGTGTAAGGTTGCCTGATGATGAGTCAGTGTAAAACTGCATTTGGAAGTGAGAAGGAACCTGTGTAAGGGTTGCCTGATGATGAGTCCGTGTAAAACTTCATCTTGGAAAGAGAAGGAACCTGTGTAGGGTTGCTTCATGATGAGTCCATGTAAAACTTCATCTTGGAAAGACTGAACCTGTGTAGGGTTTCCTGATGATGAGTCAGTGTAAAACTGCATCTAGAAGTGAGAAGGAACCTGTGTAGGGTTGCCTGATGATGAGTCAGTGTAAAACTGCATTTGGAAGTGAGAAGGAACCTGTGTAGGGTTTCCTGATGTGATCGGTGGATCTGGAACTGACTGTTTAACGCTGGTTTCGCGAAATGTCGCTGTAAGCAAGAGTCGCCACCGTCTTTTATTTTCTCCAACATGGACAGGACAAAAGCACAGAAAAATTCCTTAAAGAGATTGCTCTCGGTTCGGGAGGTAGATTATAGAAAGGGAAGGTGTTAGCACCCTTTCTATCCATGGTTATCCATGGGCTCTTAGATACTTGCTCATTGTGTTTTCAAAAGTGTTTGCTTTTCAATTGTGAGTGGGTTTGAAAAAGTTTCGTTTAAAGATTTCAGATCGACTCTTGTATCAGTCCTCAAGAGTGTTCGAAAAATTGTTTTGAAAGCTTTTTGAAAGTGTCGGTGTGAAAAGAGTTTTGATTGTTTTTGAATAGAGCAAGTATCTACGAGTCATCTACCTACCTTAAGGAATTAGGCTGTGTAGAGGTCCTTAAGGTAGTGCCATCCCACCATTGAGAGGTAGGTAGCACCACCGTTGGAGGTGTTCGGGTCAATTCGAAGGTTCGGGACATGGTGATCACCGAAGCAATGGGAAGACACCTTAGAAGCTACCCTCATGCCAGGTTCCTGGATCATGAGGACTTACTAAAACATCCTCTACTCGACGATCACCTTTCGAGGGGCAAGGCAACAGTGAGGCGTACCCTAGGGGTGGTGTGTGATTTGTGTGTCATGTTCATTTGCATTTATCTTGTTCATGTCATGGGTGATCTACGCGTTGCTTTTATTTTGACATTCATTCTTTCATGCAATAGTTAACAGTTAAAAAGATGCGAGAATTAAAAGTCCTACGCTATTACAAAGGCGCGGGTGCACATCGCCAAATTTAATCCAGGACCCGATTTGAATAAAAAATAAAGTGCGAGAAATAAAAACCCTAATTGATCTATTACATAGCTTTGGGAGAAGTACATGAATATTCACAAAAAGGAAATAAGAATAAAATGCGCGAAGAGGTAAAGTCGGGAATGCGAGGGCGTTGGACCCTTTTTTAGGAAATTAAATTATAATTAACAAATTAAATTAAGTTAAATGAGAAAAGGAATTATTTTTGAGTTTTTCGTATTTATTGATTTTAATGAGAGAGTTAAATGAAATTAAAAAAAAACGTTAATTAACCCTAATTCTAACTACTTTTATTTATTAAGAAAAATATGTTAAAATTGAATCTAAAATTAACCTAATTAATTAATACAATTTTATTTACAAAAATAAATAATTAGTTATTTGATAATGATAAAAGAAAAAAAAAAGATAAAAGTGATTAAAACCCTAATTCTTCAATTTTTAAGTTTATATAAAAAAATGTTAAAATTAAATCTGAATTCAAAACTAAATTAATTAATAAGATTTTTTACAAAATAACATTAAATAAAATATATTTTTATTTTTGTCCTTCTGATTTTTTTTATTATTTATATTTAAAAGATCAATTTTATGGAATTAAATAGAGAAAAGAATTAAAATAACTAATAAAAAAGCATAAAAGAAATAGAGAAAAGAAGGCAAACATGGGTGGTTTGTAGGCCCATTTGGAGGTATGCTGGTAGCAATCAGGCCCATTTGTGGAAGGCCTCTTTTGACTTTTCCTGGAAGCGTGTGGCATGTTTGACTGACGCATACCATAGACTTTGAATCCTGGCCACTGGATGGATGCAGTGGGACAAGTGGCGTGTTGGAGCGTGGAGCGCATGGTGATCTTCAGGAAGCCACCTGCATAAAATCTCATGGAAACAAAATATATTAAGGAAGTGAGGGGACCTGGGAATCGAACCCAGGTCCCAGTGCTTATGTGACAACACACTAACCAACTGTGCCATTTACTTTCTTTGTAATATTAATGGACAATAAATAATATATAAAACAAAACCTGCTAATGATGTTAACTCAAAAAACGCGCTAAGGTTTGAATAACCCAATGGCGTTGAGACAACATGCCTTCTTCTTCGTTGGTTTGCTTTTGACTTGAAAATATAAAACAAGATTGCGGGGGTTTTAAACCCCCACTACATGGTATATGGAAAAATAGCGATTAGACCGTCTTTGATCAGAAATTAGGCGCGACCTATGCATTGAGTTCGTTTGAAGCTCCTGGTTCTAATGGTACAAGTCTCATGTCTCAATTTTTCCATAACAAAGAAACCCCAAATTTGCAGTCATGAAACCCTAGCAAGCTTCAATGGTGATTTCGCGTATGATGCACAAAAACTCAATTAAAATACATGGTTAGCTTCAGCATGATTATATTAGTGTAAAACAGCAATTAAAATGTATGGAAGATGCCCAGAAACTTAAACACGATTATGCATATTTTCATGAAAAGTGTGACATGGTTCTACCGTTTCTTTGCGTTAGAAGCAGTGATTTTGATCCAGGAACGTCCCTTGAGACCTTTGCAAGCTAATGGAATCAATGTTTTGCCTTGAAACGCTTTAGAATCGTGTTTTCAGTTTTGAAATTTTCTTGAAAAAGTGCAAAGTTTGTTTATGGTTTTGGGCGCAGCTTAGAGGTCTCTTCCATTAGGTCTAGCTTATGGCTTATGTATGGAATGAATTAGGGTTAAATCTTGAGTCAAAAGATCCTTGCATTGATGAAAGAAATATTTGATTTTCATGGCATATTTTCAAATCTTTTTTCATGTGATTTTGATGTCAATCATGGCCAAACCTTCCAATTTTGGGTATGCACGAATCTTGAGCCTTTAAGGAGAGTTTATTCTGCACAAAAAGATTTGAAAACCTTACTTTAGTATTTTTGTCATATTTTATTTTATTAAATGAATTAATAGTAATTAAAAATTCAAATAAATAAATAAAAATGATGAAATAAATCCCCTTTGGGCCAAATGGTCGTGCATAGTCTTTGGATGATGAATCTTGGAAGAAAATGTGGCCCATTAGCAAATTTGAGGCATTTGAAGTAAAGTTGACTTTTCAAAATTCCCAAAAATTTCCCAACTTCCACAAGGCATATCTTGCTCAATCTTTAAGCTTTGATCATGTTCTTGGACATTTTGGAAAGGTATTGAAGTCCTCTAACCAATTTCTTTGGTCCCATGTCATTTTGATTTACCAATCTCAAGTTATGGCCTTTGACTTAAAGTCCCTTTTTGTTGACTTTTGAAAATGACCTATAATGTTGAAATTGATAACTTTTTGTGAGAGCATTTCTTGGACTTGAAGTGTGAAGAGGAGTTGTAGGAAATGTCTTTCTCTTCAAAATGAGCTTTGGATGGAATTTGTCTGATGAACCATGTGGAAGTTATGCCTTGGTCAAGTTACAGTTGACTTTTTCAACTGTCCAAATATGGAAACTTTTGCATCTTGAGACTTTTTTGAGCCATACTTTGAGAATCATGATCAAGCATTGATCAAATGATGTTTGTGGCTTCAAAATGAGATGTTGACCAAAAATTTGAACTTTTGACTGTCAAATGACCATTTTGCCCCTGCAGTTGACTGTAGTGCAATTAGGGTTTTTGACTGTGCAATTTTGTGCTGTAAGTCTTGAAACTTGGTATGAGGATGCTTGACCATGTTTATAGGCATGTGGGACTTTATTGGACCCTTGGAAACTTCAACTTCTTTGCCAGAACCAAAACCCTAGTTTTTGACTGTTAGGAGGCCCTTGAACTGTGCAACCCTTGGGGAGATTTTGAAGCATGCTCTTTGCAATTCTTGAAGAATATGGGAGGGCAAATTTTGGGGTACAACAGTTGCCCCTGTTCAATCTTCTTAGACCTGAGGATGCAGATTGGCTGACGTGCCTTTCGTAATCCGAAGGTAGAAGAAGATTGAACACTAGAGTACCCAGAAATTTGCGCTCACATAGTAGTGTGATGTGGGGAATGGGCTTACAGATGCCATTTGGAGATTGATGAATAGGATGATGGGCTTATAGATGCCATGCTAAGAGATGATGGAAGGTGGATGGGCTTATAGATGCCATCTGGATGTTGATCGCGTAAGAGATTCCTTAGCGAGAGCTTGCGTACCTAAAAAAGAAAAATGATTACCTGACCTGTTACAGGAGCTGGTCTTCAAACTTTTTGTATAGATGCACCCTGACTGGTTACAGGAATTGAGTTTGGAGCTTCAAACGGTGATGAATGAACCAGGGGTGGTTACTACCTCAACGGGGACGGTGAGAGAACCTTGGACGATTACTACCTCAGTAGGAACTGTTGTACCCCAAAATTTGCCCTCGCATTTTCCCCCAATAAATATCAGCTTCAAACATTTCCTGACTTCTCAAACTAGCTCAAGAATCGGACAAACGGACTTTTCTTGACAGTCAAGCAGAACTAGGGTTTTTACTGATTTTCAGAGCTCTGAATTGTTTCATACAGTGGGCTTAGGGTTTGGTTGATTTTTGGTTCAATTTTGATCAAGCGAGCGTGATTTGGCATTTAATCGGGAATTAAGGTTTTATGGGCATATTCTCAGAAAAATTTGAATTCCACAGCACTTTGCGGTTTATTTCAAGATTCGGATTAAAATTCGCGTTATCTTGGTTTAATCAGCAAAAGAGACAGTGGTTTGAATTCAGTTTGTTTGGGCCAGTCAGATACAGGATGCAGTATTGGATTCACAGTGCTTATGCGTTTGATCAGTCCATTTGAGTTAATTGTTGCTTTGCTTTGGATGTTGAATAAGACGGGTTTAATTGATCAAGGTTGTTTTATTTTAGTTATTTATTATTCTGAAATTGAATGATTGAATTTATTTTTCAATTGTTTTAATTCTAAGAATTTTAAATAAATAAATAAGCAATAAAGAAAGTTAGAACCAATTGGATAATTTGGATTTTTATTGATATTTGAATTATTTGTACAAATTGTTGTTACAGACAATAATTTACATTTAATTTAAATATTACATAGAATGAAAAAAACTATCCTATTTTCTAATATTCTTCGTTCTTCATTCCGCTCCGGTATTCCATTTTTCATCTGCAAAAAGAAACAAGAAAAGTCAGAAAGCATTAAAATTAGCAAAGACAGTTAAAATTGCTCATCATTAGGGGCCACTGACTGGGATCAGTTGCCCTCTCTGCAAATCACGGGATTTCTCCCGGTTCACAGAGAGGGAAGATTATTTTATTTCATGAATGCAAATGTCAAAAATGCATAAGTTACAAATCTCAAGCTGCATAGAACCTCAGCTTCCAATTCAAACTAAATTGCAAAACTTCCCATTCAAAACTAAACTGAAAGTCCAATGCCAAAGATATCAAAGAAAAGCAAAAAGGGAATGTATTGTCAAAGCAGAAAATCTATCCAAACTGTCAAAAGAGAGATAAAGGAAATGCAGAAAACGTATTATGCAAGCTAATCATCATTTCCCAGTATAAATAGAGCCCCTTCAGAGCAAGTACAATAATAACATATAAAATTCTAAATTGTACTGTAAAGTGAGGAGAGAAGAAAAAAGAGATAAAGCAAGCCTAGTTCAGGTTCAGCATAGGCAGAGTTCAGCAGGCATAGACAGCAGGCAGCAAGACAAAAAAGATATACAAATCCACAAGCAAAGCTCAGTTCAGCAGGCAATTCAGAGAGAGTAAAGAGAGATAAAGCATAGATAGTAGTTCAGAATAGACAGTAGGAAGGAGAGAAGCATAAAAGCTGTACAAGTCAAAAAAGCCTCAAGCCTGTCAAGCAAAAAAGATATACAAAATCCAAAACTCAGTAGCAGACAGTTCAGAAGAGAGGTTAAGGATAAGAAGCAAAAAGGTGATAACCAAAGTAAAAAAAAAGCCCACTACGGTCCAAACTTCACAACTCTGCAGAAGGGCCAAGCCAATACCAAGACAGTTAAAGGAGAGAAGTATAAAAAACTGTCAAGGCAAACACAACTCAGTAGCTGCATCAAGCACTTAACTCTGCCTCACCACAATACACACTAGCCAATAGAGAAGTGAAGAGAATAGAAGAAATATACAAAACTCAAAACATCCTGCCCAACCTAAAAAACCTCATCTCAAAACCATAACCATAAAAACTGAACATCTCAAACCTGATAACCAGAACCATCCAACACAACCCTGCATCACCCTCAAGAACACACAAATGCCATAACCACCTACCTACATCAAAAAGCCCAAACCCATCAAGCTGAAGCAAAAAAGACCAACATAACACATCTCAGAACTCAACCTTCATGCTAAACACACAAACCTGATAAACAAAATCAAAACCTCACCATACCAACATCCTGTCATATCCAAACCAACCAGTACCAAAATTGTCAAGCATAATCAAACACATAAGCCCTCAGTACAAGCATCATTGGGCATTAAATATCAAACAAGCATCCTATTCCAACCCACACTCAAGGCAGCAATGTTCCAAAATCATTCAGAAGCAAAGATTTAAGGCAACTGTGACCCTCAGACCACTGAGGTCATCACAGGGCAACAAGAGAAGAGGAGAGCAAATCATCACAGGGCAACAACAAGAAGCATAGTCAGGACAACATGGGCAGCAATTCAAGGCAACCTAGGCCCTCAGACCTCTGAGGTCATCATTGGGCAGTACAAACAAATAATACTGCGTTCAAAAAGAAGGAAGCATTCAAAAATCACTCAGAAGCAAGTACTCAGGCAACCATATAAAGGCATCACAGTGGAAGAAGAAGAGAAAAAAGAAAAGTGAATCTTAAGAAGGATTCCTCAGCACATATCATCATCAGAACCTAACGTATCAAAGGAACGAAAATACCCGAAGCAAAGCAAGCTCAAAGTTCCTCACGCCGCTCCGGCCTCCTCAACGCCTCCACTTTTCTCTCCTCCTCCGCCAAGATCAGGTAGTAAGCAGTATTCTTTTTCTTCCTTTCCTTCACCTCATAAATGATTAAAAAAACTCAGTTTAAAACGAATCTAAAACACGCGAATTCAGTAGAAGAAGAAACATAAAAACAAAAACCAACCTTGTTTCAAAGGATGTGGAGTTCTTGCCTTGGAGGGAAGAGAGTACGGGTTGCGTTGGTGGCCGGAGGAAGCTCAGGAAGCCTAATTGGAGAAGACGAACCCAACGAACACGGCGCCGTCTCAAAACCCTAGAGCCCTTTGTCTCAATTGAACAAACAACATGAAACCCTAAATTTCGTTTTTGGATCAATATGGGCCTGACCCGTTTCACCCCCCTGAAGCCCATTAAAAATACTTCTCTTCTTTCTTTTTTAACAACATTAAAAACTAATCTTTTTTTTCATATATAAACAATACTTATTTCATTTTTATAAAACACTAATCCCTTTTATTTTACAAACAATATTTATTTTCTAACTAAATATAGTTTTATTAAATATAACATTCTTAATTAACTTAACCATTTTAAAAAACACTAACCCTCTTTTTATCTTATAAAAAATGTTCACTTTTTATTTTGTAAATACTAACCTAAATAATAAAACACTTTTATCATATAATTAAAATTGAAACTTTTTAATTCACCACTTTTGTACATAACAATTTAAATACACATTTTTTCTAACATTGAAATTCACAAACATTTGGACTAAAATACTTTCCAATTAAAAATTGAACATTTAATCAAAACACTTTATTTTTCTTTTGTACATAATTAAACATACAAAAAATCAAAGATTCGTTTAAAACATGTATCTAGGTCAAAACCCTAATACGATTCAACTTCACACTTCGCACTTGTACATATTTACACTTACACATACATATACACTTGTACACTTACACAACACATTACCCTACACACATTTTATCTTATATTTGTATATTTGATATTCATTTTGATCGCACATTCGATTTGGTTGTAAATTATTGGGTACTATAAGTCTCATCCCCTTGTACATTTATACCCCCACTCCCGGACACTATTTTGTAATAGCGTAGATTTATATTCCGCAATTTACAGTTTTCAATTATACCATGGTTAGACCTAGGGTTTGTATGTGCATAAAATCAAACGCTAGATAACCTAATACAAGACAAATACATGTAATCAATACACAATCACACTTGCACCCCCTAGGGTAATCCCACATGTTGCCTTCCAAAATGGGCCATGCTTGCACGTCGAGTATCTTTGGCAAAACAAAAACAAATGATCATAAGTCCCTCGATGACGCTTTCGAATGTTGCCTAAACGGAATGATCATAGTCCCTTCAAAGCAAATTGCCAAAGACACTTGGCACCATTGCATTCATGGTCCATACGATGACCCGCGCCCGTCCCGAATAAACTTCCTAAACGCAAGATTGTCCATCAATTTCAATGGTGGAACAAAATTGTTAAAAGGGGTTAAAACATGACAAAAACCTTTGAGTACAATAGGGTAGACAAAACTCTTAGTTACTTGAGATCAAACTTGCAAAAACACTTGCCTTCTTTTCAAAAACCACAATCCACAACATTTTCAAACAAACTCTCAAAAACATTTGAAACATCTTTTCGAAAAGATCCACACTTTTGTAAAACACTCAAACACGAGTCAAATACATTAGTGGCCTAAAACAAGGCATCTTCTTCCAAGACATTTTCAAAAAGCACCCACACACACACCATTTTCGAAGCAATCGAAAAACAAGGCAAGTGATCTAAAAAACCAAGTAACTAAGAGCCCATGGATAACCATGGATGAAAAGGGTGCTAATACCTTCCCTTTTCATAATCTACCCCCCGAACCCACGAAATATCTCAAAAGGTTTTTTGCTGTGCTTTTTTAACCTTTCCTTTAGGATAAAATAAAAAGTCGGTGGCGACTCTTACTAACCGCACAAGTGCGAATACGAACGCAAAACACTAGTCAGTTCTCCCACCGTATCACAGAACTGGCGACTCTGCTGGGGAGAGCTAAAGTGGGGTTACCTTAGGGTTTAGATCACCTTTACTTTCAATTGATTGCTTTGTTTGCTTTACATTTGTGGGCTTTGCATCGGAGTTTCATAGATCCTAACCCGGATCTGGGATACACCCTTTTTAGGTAGCATAATCTGCGAGGGACCTGTCCGGCGTAGACCGACATGGGTGAAGCAGTGGCTACGTTGGTGTGGCGTCTTGGTCTGTACCGATATCCCTCGTGTTCAGACGGGGAGAATATGGGTCCTCCAAGGAGTCTTTAAGCACCAACCGACCTTAGAACCCTAATTGACCAACTTGGCCATTAGAACAGTAGCAGTATGCTACACTCATTGAGGCTAAACTCTCGAGATGGTTCCGACCGCGAGAAAAGGTTGCGATGCTGGAGTTATGACCGATTGAGGGTAGCCAATGATATGAGATCCTCTAGAACCCGGTTACTTTTGATAGGACAGGTTTTAACCAACAAACTGAAAGAGGGTAGTACCTGAATCTCATGCAAGCCTAAACCTAAGGCCTTGTGTGCTTTGTGTGAATATTGTTTGCCTGTATATACACTTACTTGCTTGTGCATACATGTACATGACATCATAACATCATACCATAGCATTTTAGCATTTTCAATAACCATTTCAAGGATCTCGAGGGTTCTTTTGATGCAGGGTTACGTTGAGCCAGACATCTATCAAGGGGCAAAGAGGTCTCTCCTCTAACCAATCCAGTCAAATTTCAAGTACAACAACTTGAATCAGTGGCTATGACCCACTCGACATGGTGAGCTTGATTCTCGTGGAAAGACTTCCACCAACATAAAGCTCTCCAAACAAAGATCGAGAACAACAACTTGAATCAGTGGCTATGACCCACTCGACATGGTGAGCTTGATTCTCGTGGAAAGACTTCCACCAACATAAAGCTCTCCAAACAAAGATCGAGAACAACAACTTGAATCAGTGGCTATGACCCACTCGACATGGTGAGCTTGATTCTCGTGGAAAGACATCCACCAACACAAAGTTCTCCAAACAAAGATCTAAAACAACAACTTGAATCAGTGGCTATGACCCACTCGACATGGTGAGCTTGATTCTCGTGGAAGGACGTCCACCGATGCAGAGATCTCCAATCCAAGAGCAGAGTTCAACCTCTAACATTTTCTTGTGTTTACCCCAAGAGATCCTTGAAAGCATGCATCCACATATCATGCATTGCATTTTGACAATCTTTCCTTTTTCAGGTTTCCTTACTCTCCTGCTGTTTATTTCAGCAAGAGATGGCTCTAGAACGGTCTGTCAAAGACATCCAAGACCAGACTGCTCAACTGCAGGAGATGTTCCTGAACTTGTCTCTGGGGCAAGAAGAGATGAAAGCTCTCCTCACCAAGGGCTTGGGGAGTTCCAACAACGCCAGGAGTGATCAGATTGCGGAGCTGCAGTTTGATCTGACAACACTGAGGACTCAAATGATGGGACAGTTGGTGGGCCAGATGGCTCTCATCCAAGACCTATCTCAAAGACAAGAGGAACTCAGAGTTCTTGTCCGCCAACTGCTTCCAAACGACCAACTGGGGCAAACATCTGAGGTTGAAGAGCAAGTCACCGCCCAGCCTCCATCCACTCAAGAAGATAAGGGGAAAGCTCCTTTGCTAGCTTCAGGGTCACAATCTCATCAACAACCTCGCCAGCGTCAGCGGGGTAATCGGCGTAGACAAGAAACGTCGGGAAGGCAGTTCACGGAGACTGACATACCGTCATCTCTAATTCTGGAGCGCTTGTTGGAGGTTAATCTGACTGCTTTGAGGGATCCTATCCGGAACCCAAATACCTCCGCTCCTGGCTATCATCCCGATGCATTTTGTGTTTACCACTCCTATAGCCCAGGACATGACACCGATAGCTGTTGGGCCTTGAAGAACAAGATTCAAGATCTGATTGACATTGGAGTGCTGAGATTCATGCCAGACGGCGAGATGAAGATCTTCCGTTAAAGGGTTCTCCGCTTGAAGTGACGAGGCTCGAAGCTGAAAGACTTTTGCTTCTTTTTGAATTTTCAAAGTTGTAATTTCTTTTGCTGTCAAACAATTATCTGTTGATGTTAAACTCTGTTTTCATTAATGCATTGCATATGTTTGTCTTGAATTCATCCATTCGTTTCCATACTCTTATGCTTTTCTTTATGATATTTGACTCTTGATAAAAAGCTGCAAGCCTTTAGAGGGAGGATGACGAAACAATACCGTAATCTCATACAGTATGCTTTTGGACAGACCTTGCTGATGATGTACAGGCATTTCTTTCAATTCCCAAACATTGGAGTTATAAGGAAGTTAATCCCTAGTCAACCCCTTCGAGCCAAAGAAGTAGGAGTTTCCCGTTCTAAACGATCAAAACCTTTGATATAAACCTGGGGCAGGGTAGTCTCTCAGTTAATTCAAAAGAAAAGCGCATTGAAGTCGCAAACTCTCAGTTCGTAATACAATGAACGATGTCAAAAAAGAAAGCATTCCTTTGGAATCAAAAGACAAGGGTGGTTCCCTATCACATAGACAGTCAATCTCTCAAAAGCGAAAAGCCCACCAAGCCAAAACCTATAAAGGAGGCTTAAGAAAACTGGGGCATCCCGCTGACAGTAATCCCGAAAACGGTAACAGTCAGGCAAAAGTTAGGGATAACAAATCAAAATCAAAATAGTGGGGTCATTACAAAATCCTCAACAACGTGAAAAATGTTGGAAAATAAAAAGGAGATGATGACTGTCTCCCCAAATTCAACTGGTGAACTATCGCCCAAAAGTCGTTCCAAACTCAAAACAGAGTGCGACGCACAATTAACTGAGCTTAGGTTGGAGAACATCACGAAGAGCGGGTGGGTACAAATATACTTTGAGCCTTTATCCTTTGTTTCTTAAACCGTGAACCAGGCCACGTTACAACCCTTCAAAAGTCCTAATTGAAGCATGGGTTAGTTCGAAAGCATACTGTTACAAAAGGTATCCTGACTCCTGTAGGGCTTTGCTCCAAATCTTGTGTTAACTTGTCTTGTGAAAAGTTTTCTGCTAAAAAACGCATTTTTCAAAACTTCGAGACAAACATAAACTTTGCATTATTCGAATATCATTGTCTGCATTTAACCCCTTTTGTTTGACAGCGAAGAAATTCATACAGCGAATGTTTGGAGGAACGAAAACTCTCTCAGTAAGTCTAAATCACTTCAAGAGGATAACACTTCCATCAAATCTCCTATCAACAAGGGGCATGACATGTCACAATTCAGTTAACCTGGGGCAGTCCAGTCAAGGTCCAACAGATCTTTCAAAGTACAGTTAACCTGGGGCAGTCCAGTCAAGATTTCAAGAAATCTCTCAATATGCAGAGTAATCTGATTCAAGACTCCTTCACAACCACTTGGGGCATTCGAATGTCAAAAGTGTTCAACAAATCAACTACAACATTTCCAGATTCGATTCCTGTATCCAGCCAGGGCATATCTGTTGACCACATTTCCAGACTCGATTCCTGTATCTAGCCAGGGCACGTCTGAAGAGTTCGAAGATTCGATTCCTGTATCCAGCCAGGGCACATCTATCAACTACAACATTTCCAGATTCGATTCCTGTATCCAGCCAGGGCATATCTGTTGACCACATTTCCAGACTCGACTCCTGTATCTAGCCAGGGCATGTCTGAAGAGTTCGAAGATTCGATTCCTGTATCCAGCCAGGGCATATCTGTTGACGACTATTTTCAGATTCGACTCCTGTATCCAGCCAAGGCATATCTGTTGACCATTTCCAGACTCGACTCCTGTATCTAGCCAGGGCATGTCTGAAGAGTTTAAAGATTCGACTCCTGTATCCTGCCAGGGCATATCTATCAACTGTCACCTTTCCAGATTCGATTCCTGTATCCAGCCAGGGCACGTCTGAAGAATTCCAGATCAACACCTGCAACAACCCAGGAAACATCTGTGAACGACCGATTGTAGACCAACACCTGTAATAAACCAGGATTTTATCTACATCACCACTTGGGGCATTCAAATGTCAAAAGTGTTCAAAACCCGATGCAGTTTTACACAAGCTTATCATCAGGAAACCCTACACTGGTTCCTCTTCAAGACTTCTGAAACAAGTTTACGGATTCTTCCCAACAACGGACGCTAATCTACCGACTTGTTCAGATTCTCTTCAAGACTTCTGAAACAAGTTTACGGATTCTTCCCAACAACGGACGCTAATCTACCGACTTGTTCAGATTCTTCTCAAGACTTCTGAAAACAGTTCATGGATTCATCCCAACAACGGATGTTAATCTATCAACTTGTTTAGATGCAACCTTTGAATTTAGTTTACGGACGCTTCCCAACAACGGATGTTGTTCTATTGCTGGTACAACTTCAAGATTTCTGAAAATAGTTCACGGGTTCTCCAAGTAAACGGATGTTAACCTATCGCTTGTTCAGATTCTTCTCAAAGCTAACAACCGCGGAAGATCGCGCTCGCCAAGATTCTCCCTATCCCCAGCGGAGTTCCTTCAATCCCCAGTGAAGTCAGACTTTCAAGCCTTCTCCCCACAGAGTTTTAAGAAGGCAAATCTTGAGTTCCCCAGTGAAGTCTCAGGGGTTACTTCCCATCAAACCGAAGACTCTCAATCTGGTCTCCCCGGCATGAGTCTACTAGTTTGGGACTCCCCAGTAGAGGTCATCAGGAATTCTCGTCCCCAGCGACAGCCAAGGATTTATTTTCCCCGGCAGCAGTCAAGATGCTTTTATCTTCAGCCATCTCGGAATCATGTATCCTTGGCAAGATTAGCTCATCAGCTTACATGTGCATCCATCACATTCATAGATATTGATGTCACATACATTGCATCATGCATCATAACATTGCATACAAATAACCCTTTGCCTTTTCAGGTAAGATCAGTCGACAGACACAGATCATCTACTGAGATTCATCCAAAAAAAATAATTCAGATGTGACCCGGACACGGCAACATTTTGATACTTATTCCAGATTCATTCAGACGCATCAGCACAAACCTTACACCGGTTCCTCTTCAACTTCTCAACTTCTGAAACAAGTTTACGGATTCTTCCCTACAACGGATGTCAATCTACCGATTTGTTCGGACTCTTCTCAAACTTCTGAAGACAGTTTACGGATTCTTCCCTACAACGGATGTCAATCTACCAACTGATTCAGACTCTCCTCAATGTTTGAAAATAAGTTACAGACGCTTCCCAACAACGGATGCTGCTCCATTGCTTGTTCAGTCCCAACTCCTGAGGATAGTTTACAGATTCTCCAGACACGGACGTCAATCTGTTGCTTGTTCAGACCCCAATTCAGAGATATTCCAAAACATGGATGCCCTTCTGATACTTGTCCACTCACCATTGACCTACAGTTCAACATCACCATATGGCACCTGTAAGCCTATCCTCCTACCAGCAGTCGCTGAATGGCATCCTTAAGCCCATTCTCAGATGGCATCTCTAAGCCCATCCCCCGACAAAATTCTCTCGCACCAGATGGCATCTTTAAGCCCATCACCAAATGGCATCTTTAAGCCCATTCACCTCCACCGTCACATCGACGAGCGCAAATTTTCTGGGCACATTAGTGTTCAATCTCCTTTTACCTTCAAGTCGCGAAAGGCAAACATGCCAATCTAACTCTTCAGGTCCAAGAAGATTGAACAGGGGCAACTGTTGTACCCCAAAATTTGCCCTCGCATTTTTCCCCAATAAATATCAGCTTCAAACATTTCCTGACTTCTCAAACTAGCTCAAGAATCGGACAAACGGACTTTTCTTGACAGTCAAGCAGAACTAGGGTTTTTACTGATTTTCAGAGCTCTGAATTGTTTCATACAGTGGGCTTAGGGTTTGGTTGATTTTTGGTTCAATTTTGATCAAGCGAGCGTGATTTGGCATTTAATCGGGAATTAAGGTTTTATGGGCATATTCTCAGAAAAATTTGAATTCCACAGCACTTTGCGGTTTATTTCAAGATTCGGATTAAAATTCGCGTTATCTTGGTTTAATCAGCAAAAGAGACAGTGGTTTGAATTCAGTTTGTTTGGGCCAGTCAGATACAGGATGCAGTATTGGATTCACAGTGCTTATGCGTTTGATCAGTCCATTTGAGTTAATTGTTGCTTTGCTTTGGATGTTGAATAAGACGGGTTTAATTGATCAAGGTTGTTTTATTTTAGTTATTTATTATTCTGAAATTGAATGATTGAATTTATTTTTCAATTGTTTTAATTCTAAGAATTTTAAATAAATAAATAAGCAATAAAGAAAGTTAGAACCAATTGGATAATTTGGATTTTTATTGATATTTGAATTATTTGTACAAATTGTTGTTACAGACAATAATTTACATTTAATTTAAATATTACATAGAATGAAAAAAACTATCCTATTTTCTAATATTCTTCGTTCTTCATTCCGCTCCGGTATTCCATTTTTCATCTGCAAAAAGAAACAAGAAAAGTCAGAAAGCATTAAAATTAGCAAAGACAGTTAAAATTGCTCATCATTAGGGGCCACTGACTGGGATCAGTTGCCCTCTCTGCAAATCACGGGATTTCTCCCGGTTCACAGAGAGGGAAGATTATTTTATTTCATGAATGCAAATGTCAAAAATGCATAAGTTACAAATCTCAAGCTGCATAGAACCTCAGCTTCCAATTCAAACTAAATTGCAAAACTTCCCATTCAAAACTAAACTGAAAGTCCAATGCCAAAGATATCAAAGAAAAGCAAAAAGGGAATGTACTGTCAAAGCAGAAAATCTATCCAAACTGTCAAAAGAGAGATAAAGGAAATGCAGAAAACGTATTATGCAAGCTAATCATCATTTCCCAGTATAAATAGAGCCCCTTCAGAGCAAGTACAATAATAACATATAAAATTCTAAATTGTACTGTAAAGTGAGGAGAGAAGAAAAAAGAGATAAAGCAAGCCTAGTTCAGGTTCAGCATAGGCAGAGTTCAGCAGGCATAGACAGCAGGCAGCAAGACAAAAAAGATATACAAATCCACAAGCAAAGCTCAGTTCAGCAGGCAATTCAGAGAGAGTAAAGAGAGATAAAGCATAGATAGCAGTTCAGAATAGACAGTAGGAAGGAGAGAAGCATAAAAGCTGTACAAGTCAAAAAAGCCTCAAGCCTGTCAAGCAAAAAAGATATACAAAATCCAAAACTCAGTAGCAGACAGTTCAGAAGAGAGGTTAAGGATAAGAAGCAAAAAGGTGATAACCAAAGTAAAAAAAAGCCCACTACGGTCCAAACTTCACAACTCTGCAGAAGGGCCAAGCCAATACCAAGACAATTAAAGGAGAGAAGTATAAAAAACTGTCAAGGCAAACACAACTCAGTAGCTGCATCAAGCACTTAACTCTGCCTCACCACAATACACACTAGCCAATAGAGAAGTGAAGAGAATAGAAGAAATATACAAAACTCAAAACATCCTGCCCAACCTAAAAAACCTCATCTCAAAACCATAACCATAAAAACTGAACATCTCAAACCTGATAACCAGAACCATCCAACACAACCCTGCATCACCCTCAAGAACACACAAATTCCATAACCACCTACCTACATCAAAAAGCCCAAACCCATCAAGCTGAAGCAAAAAAGACCAACATAACACATCTCAGAACTCAACCTTCATGCTAAACACACAAACCTGATAAACAAAATCAAAACCTCACCATACCAACATCCTGTCATATCCAAACCAACCAGTACCAAAATTGTCAAGCATAATCAAACACATAAGCCCTCAGTACAAGCATCATTGGGCATTAAATATCAAACAAGCATCCTATTCCAACCCACACTCAAGGCAGCAATGTTCCAAAATCATTCAGAAGCAAAGATTTAAGGCAACTGTGACCCTCAGACCACTGAGGTCATCACAGGGCAACAAGAGAAGAGGAGAGCAAATCATCACAGGGCAACAACAAGAAGCATAGTCAGGACAACATGGGCAGCAATTCAAGGCAACCTAGGCCCTCAGACCTCTGAGGTCATCATTGGGCAGTACAAACAAATAATACTGCATTCAAAAAGAAGGAAGCATTCAAAAATCACTCAGAAGCAAGTACTCAGGCAACCATATAAAGGCATCACAGTGGAAGAAGAAGAGAAAAAAGAAAAGTGAATCTTAAGAAGGATTCCTCAGCACATATCATCATCAGAACCTAACGTATCAAAGGAACGAAAATACCCGAAGCAAAGCAAGCTCAAAGTTCCTCACGCCGCTCCGGCCTCCTCAACGCCTCCACTCTTCTCTCCTCCTCCGCCAAGATCAGGTAGTAAGCAGTATTCTTTTTCTTCCTTTCCTTCACCTCATAAATGATTAAAAAAACTCAGTTTAAAACGAATCTAAAACACGCGAATTCAGTAGAAGAAGAAACATAAAAACAAAAACCAACCTTGTTTCAAAGGATGTGGAGTTCTTGCCTTGGAGGGAAGAGAGTACGGGTTGCGTTGGTGGCCGGAGGAAGCTCAGGAAGCCTAATTGGAGAAGACGAACCCAACGAACACGGCACCGTCTCAAAACCCTAGAGCCCTTTGTCTCAATTGAACAAACAACATGAAACCCTAAATTTCGTTTTTGGATCAATATGGGCCTGACCCGTTTCACCCCCCTGAAGCCCATTAAAAATACTTCTCTTCTTTCTTTTTTAACAACATTAAAAACTAATCTTTTTTTTCATATATAAACAATACTTATTTCATTTTTATAAAACACTAATCCCTTTTATTTTACAAACAATATTTATTTTCTAACTAAATATAGTTTTATTAAATATAACATTCTTAATTAACTTAACCATTTTAAAAAACACTAACCCTCTTTTTATCTTATAAAAAATGTTCACTTTTTATTTTGTAAATACTAACCTAAATAATAAAACACTTTTATCATATAATTAAAATTGAAACTTTTTAATTCACCACTTTTGTACATAACAATTTAAATACACATTTTTTCTAACATTGAAATTCACAAACATTTGGACTAAAATACTTTCCAATTAAAAATTGAACATTTAATCAAAACACTTCATTTTTCTTTTGTACATAATTAAACATACAAAAAATCAAAGATTCGTTTAAAACATGTATCTAGGTCAAAACCATAATACGATTCAACTTCACACTTCGCACTTGTACATATTTACACTTACACATACATATACACTTGTACACTTACACAACACATTACCCTACACACATTTTATCTTATATTTGTATATTTGATATTCATTTTGATCGCACATTCGATTTGGTTGTAAATTATTGGGTACTATAAGTCTCATCCCCTTGTACATTTATACCCCCACTCCCGGACACTATTTTGTAATAGCGTAGATTTATATTCCGCAATTTACAGTTTTCAATTATACCATGGTTAGACCTAGGGTTTGTATGTGCATAAAATCAAACGCTAGATAACCTAATACAAGACAAATACATGTAATCAATACACAATCACACTTGCACCCCCTAGGGTAATCCCACATGTTGCCTTCCAAAATGGGCCATGCTTGCACGTCGAGTATCTTTGGCAAAACAAAAACAAATGATCATAAGTCCCTCGATGACGCTTTCGAATGTTGCCTAAACGGAATGATCATAGTCCCTTCAAAGCAAATTGCCAAAGACACTTGGCACCATTGCATTCATGGTCCATACGATGACCCGCGCCCGTCCCGAATAAACTTCCTAAACGCAAGATTGTCCATCAATTTCAATGGTGGAACAAAATTGTTAAAAGGGGTTAAAACATGACAAAAACCTTTGAGTACAATAGGGTAGACAAAACTCTTAGTTACTTGAGATCAAACTTGCAAAAACACTTGCCTTCTTTTCAAAAACCACAATCCACAACATTTTCAAACAAACTCTCAAAAACATTTGAAACATCTTTTCGAAAAGATCCACACTTTTGTAAAACACTCAAACACGAGTCAAATACATTAGTGGCCTAAAACAAGGCATCTTCTTCCAAGACATTTTCAAAAAGCACCCACACACACACCATTTTCGAAGCAATCGAAAAACAAGGCAAGTGATCTAAAAAACCAAGTAACTAAGAGCCCATGGATAACCATGGATGAAAAGGGTGCTAATACCTTCCCTTTTCATAATCTACCCCCCGAACCCACGAAATATCTCAAAAGGTTTTTTGCTGTGCTTTTTTAACCTTTCCTTTAGGATAAAATAAAAAGTCGGTGGCGACTCTTGCTAACCGCACAAGTGCGAATACGAACGCAAAACACTAGTCAGTTCTCCCACCGTATCACGGGAACGCTGAGAGAATCTGGGGGTGATTACTACCTCAACAGTAACACTGAGAGAATCTTGGATGATTACTACCCCAACAGGAACGCTGAGAGAATCTTGGGGCGATTACTACCTCAACAGGAACGCTGAGAGAACCTTGGGCGACTTCAACCTCAACAGTAACACTGAGAGAATCTTGGATATCTTCTACTGAGTCTTCATCAGGAAAATCTTTTGGGGATCGATTTAACTGGACTAGAGAAGGCCTTTGACTGGATAAGAAATAGGAAAATCTTAGGGTCGATTTAACTGAACCGGTCTAGGTCTTGAAATCTTCAACTGGATAAGAAACAGGGAGATCTTAGGGTCGATCTGACTGAACCAGAGAAGGCCTTTGTCTGGATAAGAAACAGGAAAATCTTAGGGTCGATTTAACTGAACCGGACAAGGTCTTGAAATATTCAACTGGATAAGAAACAGGGAGATCTTAGGGTCGATCTGACTGAACCAGAGAAGGCCTTTGACTGGATAAGAAACAGGAAAATCTTAGGGTCAATTTAACTGAACCGGTCAAGGTCTTGGAATGTCTTCAACTGGATAAGAATCAGGGAGATCTTAGGGTCGATCTGACTGAACCAGAGAAGGCCTTGAATATAGCTGAGAACTTAACTGGATCTTTCCTGAAAGGTAAAGGTCAGTCATATGCAATGCATGATATGGATCAAGCAATGATGTTCTCAACATAAATGAGATTTGTAAGGTATGATGCGTTCGTGCATGCTATAATGTATGGAAATGTGATGTTTATGAACGTATGTTTTTCGTCTAGGAAAATAAATCCTTGACGGATGCCGGGAAGTCACATCCTGGGCTGATGTTGGAGAACAATGCTTTGTTGCTTCCGCTGGGGATGATAGTTGCAAGAATACCGGTAGGAGAAGGTAACTGTTGGGGAATAAACTTGGCGAATGGATTACTCTGCAGGGAGAAAAGTACTCTAGCGATCTTGCTGGGGAGCAATACTCTGTGGGGAGAGATGTACTTTGCTGGAATATTGATGGTAACTTCGCTGGGGGTACCATTGATAGGTTACGTTGGGAGATTTGATGAACTCCGTTGGGGATAGGAAGACTTCGTCGAGGACGCTCTTTCCGTGGCTTTTGGCTAAGGATAACCCAGTTATATCCTGGTAGGGAAATAACTCTTTGAATAAAGCCGGGAGACGCGTTCGTGCTCTGCGGGGGTAAGCTTCCAGAATCTACTGGGGATAAGCTTACTGCTTGGGGAGATGGATTCCAACTTTTCCTGGGGAAACTGGATTGGACTCTCCTGGGGAAGTTTTGAATTGTACCGGGGAAATGACTCCATTGAATGTTTGATATACCGCCGGGAAACAATCTTTAGACCAAGATTGCCGGGGATGCTTGTTAAGAATGCATATATACTGCTGGGGAATGTTGAGATCTGCGGGAGGATACCCAACTTCCTTAAGCTTGATAATAGCTTTGCTTGGGGAGAGTGTATTGACTTGTTGGCTCACTCTCTGGGGGATTAAGATATCTGGTTATGTTCTTCAGCCGAACCTACCTTGGTACCTTGGAGGATATAGCAATTAGATCGCTCAGACAACTCTTTATTGCCCCTGTTTCTAATGTTACCTGTAATTAATCCTCTGCTTTGTGTGCCAATATTCATGAGTTAGCAAATTATTGTCAATGCATATATCACAAATTGAACCTTGGACGTTCTTCACAAAACAAAACAGAAAAGGAAAAACAATTGGCAATTTTAACTGAAAAGTATATTTGTATTGTTTTTTGAATTTGCCTGTAAATAGGCGTTTATGTACAAGAGGCTGACGTCCTAGTAATAGAACGCCGCCGAACAAAAGAGTTTATACAAATTTGTACAAGAGAAAATAAAACAGCTGTGTGAAATGAATGATCCACTGGGTTTCAACTCTGCTATTGCCTTTATATCTCCGAGCGTCTCATCACTTGATGACCTTAGTTGAAGATGAAGTTGACTGATCGATGCCGTCTAAACTTGAGGTTGATACCGGATTCTGGATGCAAAGTGATCCAATGAGACATAGTATTACGCTTTATCCCTAACTTTTGCCTGGACCGCCCTTTCGGGTTTTCAGTCCACCGGGATACCCATTTTTGCCCAAGCCGCCTTTTCAGGTTTTCGACTTGCCGGGTGTACAGATTTTTTTATTTCATCCCTTCATTTTGCCCGAACCCTTTTGGTTCGCCGGGAAGCCCTACTTTTTGCCTAGGTATGTCAACCTAGCGGGTCTTTTTTTATGCGTAGTATCTTTTTACTATGTCTGCATTGGCGGGGTGAGGGAGGTCGTCACCATCCATGTTGGTTAGAATCATGGCTCCTCCTGAGAACACATGTTTAACCACAAATGGCCCTTCGTACGTAGGGGTCCACTTGCCCCTTGGATCACTCTGAGGAAGGATGATTCGCTTGATTACCAGATCCCCAACTTGATATTCTTGTGGTCTGACCTTTTTGTTAAATGCCCTGATCATCCGTTTCTGATACGTCTGACCATGGCAGATAGCAGCAAGTCTCTTTTCGTCAATAAGGTTTAGCTGATCAAGTCGTGTCTGGATCCAATCATCTTCATTCAGATCTGCATCCTTCATTATCCGAAGAGAGGGTATCTGCACTTCGATCGGTAAGACTGCCTCCATACCGTAGACCAAGGAGAAGGGAGTTGCCCCGGTTGACGTCCTGGCTGAGGTACGGTACCCATGTAGAGCGAACGGTAACATCTCGTGCCAATCTTTATAGGTCACTGTCATCTTCTGCATGATTTTCTTAATATTTTTATTTGCTACTTCTACAGCCCCATTCATCTTCGGTCTGTAAGGGGAAGAGTTGTGGTGCTGTATCTTAAACTGCTCGCAGAGCTCAGTGATCATCTTGTTATTGAGATTGGTACCGTTGTCTATAATGATCCTTTTAGGGACCCCGTACCAAAAGATCAGGTTATGTCGAATGAACCGTGCCACAACAGTCTTGGTTACCGTAGCGTAGGAAGCCGCTTCAACCCACTTTGTGAAGTAATCAATCACTACCAGGATGAAGCGATGCCCGTTAGATGCCGTAGGTTTAATCTCACTGATCATATCTATGCCCCACATTGCAAACGGCCAAGGCGCAATCAGAACATTTAGAGGAACTGGAGGAACATGCACCTTGTCTGCATATATCTGGCATTTGTGGCATGTCCGAGAATGTTGGTAGCAGTCAGCTTCCATTGTGGACCAAAAATACCCTGCCCGAAGGATTTTCTTTGCCATAGTGTGTCCACTGGAATGTGTTCCGAAAGTCCCCTCATGTAACTCTTCCATGATCCTTTCCGCTTCAGTCTTATCCACACAACGCAGTAAGGTCGAATCATGATTTCGCTTGTACAAGATGTCGTTGCTAAGGAAGAACTTCGCTGCAAACCTTCTCAGGAACTTCTTATCGTTGACAGATGCACCTTCAGGGTATTCCTGAGCTTCCAAATATCTCTTCACCTCATGGTACCAAGGCTTCTCAGTCACCAACTCAGTCTCGAGATCACAACAGTATTCCAGTTCATCCAGTTTCCAGATGATGATCCGGGGAGCCTCATTGTCCCATTTGACCTTGAACATAGAAGACATCGTAGCTAACGCGTCCGCCAGCTGATTCTCCTCTCTTGGGAAATGTTCAAAGGTTATCTCTGTGAAGTGGGGGATCAATGTCAACACACATTCTCTGTAAGGAATAAGATTCGGATGTTTCGTATCCCACTCTCCTTTGATCTGATTGATCACGAGAGCGGAATCTCCGAAGACACTCAGAAACTTGATCCTTAAGTCGATCGCAGCTTGAAGACCCATGATGCATGCCTCATACTCCGCCATGTTGTTGGTGCAGTTGAAACATAGCCAGGCAGTGAGTGGAGTATGAGTGCCTAGAGGAGATATGATCACAGCGCCGATACCGTTTCCCAAAGCATTGGAGGCTCCGTCAAAGTGCATAGACCATCGGGATCCTTCTTCAGGTCCTTCATCCGGTCCAGGTACTTCACAATCAGTCACAATCATGATGCTCTCGTCTGGAAACTCGAAGTTCATTGACTGATAGTCGTCTACTGCCTGATGTGCCAAGTGGTCTGCCAATACACTTCCCTTGATGGCTTTCTGGGTTATATATTGGATGTCGTATTCTGTCAAGATCATTTGCCATCTCGCTATTCTCCCAGACAGAGCAGGCTTTTCAAATATGTACTTTATAGGATCCATCTTTGAGATCAACAAGGTAGTGTGAGTCAGCATATACTGTCTCAGCCGGCGAGCAGCCCATACCAAAGCGCAGCAAGTTTTCTCAAGCAGTGAGTATCGGGTCTCACAGTCGGTAAACTTTTTGCTAAGGTAATAAATGGCGTGCTCTTTTCGGCCAGACTCGTCATGCTGCCCCAGCACACACCCCATTGAGTTGTCAAGTACTGTCAGGTATAGTATCAGAGGTCTCCCTTCAACCGGTGGCATAAGGATGGGTGGTTCTTGGAGATATTCTTTGATTCTGTCAAAAGCAGCCTGACATTCATCATTCAAACGTACTACCTGATTTTTCTTCAGCAGCTTGAAGATTGGCTCACAGGTAGCAGTCAGGTGTGAGATGAATCGAGCAATGTAATTCAGGCATCCTAAAAAGCCTCTGACCTCTTTCTCTGTCTTAGGAACTGGCATCTCTTGAATAGCTTTGACCTTGGCAGGGTCCACTTGAATACCCTTATCACTTACAACGAAGCCTAGCAACTTCCCAGATCTTACCCTGAAGGTGCACTTGTTCGGGTTCAACCTTAGCTTGTACAGTTTCAGACGGTCAAACAATTTCTGCAGATGATCAAGGTGTTCTTCCTCAGTTTGGGACCTTGCGATCATGTCGTCAACATACACTTCTATCTCATGATGGATCATGTCATGAAATAAAGCAACCATGGCACGTTGGTAGGTTGCCCCAACATTTTTCAGTCCAAAAGGCATGACCTTATAGCAGAAGGTGCCCCACTGAGTAACAAAGGTAGTCTTTTCCATGTCTTCAGGAGCCATCTTGATCTGATTGTAACCTGAAAAACCATCCATGAAAGAGAACACCTTATGCTGAGCAGTATTGTCAACAAGGACATCAATGTGAGGTAGGGGGAAGTCATCCTTGGGGCTGGCCCTGTTCAGATCCCTGTAATCGACACACATTCTGACCTTTCCATCCTTCTTAGGTACCGGCACCACATTAGCAACCCACTGAGGGTAAGAAGTCACTGCGAGGAACCCGGCATCAAACTGTTTCATAACCTCGGCTTTAATCTTCTCAGACATTTCTGGACGCATACGGTGGACCTTTTGCTTAACCGGAGGGCAGTCTTCCTTGGTAGGCAAATGATGGACCACAATGTCGGTATCCAACCCGGGCATGTCTTCGTAGGACCAGGCAAAGATCTCCACATAATCATGTAACATCTGAGTCAACCGTTGCTTCACGCTGAGCTCTAGGTTGGCACCAATCTTTACCTCCTTTCTGTCTGTATCAGTACCCAGGTTTATTGTTTCCACCGGCTCTTCATGTGGTTGAATTGCCCTATCTTCTTGGAGTAACAGTCTTGCAAGCTCGCCAGGCACTTCGCAATCATCTTCACCTTTGTCTTCGGCTAAGTTGATCAGATTTTCGAAGTCATAACTGGCAGTAGCAGAGTCGTTACCAGTGAGATCCAGAGTGGATTGAAACCTGTATGAGTGAGTGTGTGTAAATACAGCTATTTTTGCAATATATAAAGAAAGGAAAGAAAGAAAAGGAGCATAAGATTTGAAATGCGAGAAAACGTCCAAGGTCTTTATTCATGATATATGAAATGACAATTTATATGCCCTCACAAATGAAGCCACGGTGCCCCGGGTAAGACACCGGGCCATAGAGTTTTAATTGTTTATTACAAATAACAAAACAAAGAAGTTTATTACTGCGTAACAAAAGTAACAGGAGTATGGTCTTTAGCAGTCCAATTGGTCAATCCACCACCAGTCGTCGGGTAGATCCAGCTTTCAAACTCTGACTCTTCCACTTCATCTTCGTCCCCAACAGCATTCACTCATGTGTTGGTAATGAGTACATGAGGTCTTCTGGTCTTTGCCTTGCGCGCAGCCTTCTGACCCTCTGCAGTAAAACCCAGTCCAAACTTGTCAGTTTTCTGTGTAAAAACAGGGAGCCTGCCCCAGTTAGCACATTCACCTTTCTTGACCACAGCCCGGGCATCCTTCAAGGAAGCCATCTTCAAAGGAACATCCTCTTCGACCACTGTTTCTGCTGCTGCCAAAGTTGGAGGTACCTCTTCGAAATGCTGAAAGGGGGTTTCAATAAACTCCCCGTCCATCTCAATATACCTGAAGGAATTCAAATGGCTCACCATATACTCCTCCTCTCCCTGCACAGTGACAATCTTCCCTCTGACAGGGTATTTTAGCTTCTGATGCAAGGTAGAGGTCACTGCCCCAGCTTTGTGGATCCAAGGTCGACCCAGTAGACAAGAATAGGATGGACGGATATCCATCACATAGAAAGTAGAGTCGAAAACTTGAGAGCCCACACGAATAGGAATGTCTACCTCTCCATGAACCATCCTCTTAGAACCGTCAAAGGCTCTAACGATGATGTTGCTAGGTTTCAGCTCCAGGCCTTCACAATCCAACCGGTCTAAGGCCTTCTTGGGTAGCACATTCAGGGAAGAACCAGTGTCCACCAACACGTGCGCAAGAGTAGTGCCCCTGCATTCAATAGAGACATGCAGGGCGTCATTGTGGTCCTTTCCCTTAGCCGTAAGGTCAGCATCTGAGAAACCCAAACCATTGTCCGCTGTCAGATTTGCTACGCAATCAGTGAACTGGATGGCAGATGTCTCCTGTGGCACATGGGCCGTCTTGAGAAATGAAATCAGGGCCTTAGCATGGGCCTCTGAGCATAGTAATAAGGAGAGCATTGAGATCTTGGAGGGTGTATGCCCCAGTTGCTCAACAACATTAAAGTCACTCTTCTTGATTATTTTCAGGATTTCCTCCATCTCTTGTTGGGAGGCCTCAGCATTTACAGGTTTTGGTGCCTCCATCCGGGCAGGCTCATCTTCAATCCCTTTGCCCCGAGCATTAGATGACTCGGCAGCAGGGGAAACAACTTGATCAGAACTGGGAACAGGTACACTTGCAGGTGTTATAGTGAGGGGTCTTTGAATAACTGGTGGTGCAATGTCAGGCGAGAAGAGCCTGCCACTGCGAGTAACCTTTGCTGGACCAGTGATATTGCTGATACTGGTGCCAGTGTTGAACTCTTGCTTGATTCCATGCACATACACGTCTGCCCCATAGTGCCATGGGACAGCCTTATCAGATTCATAGGGAGAGGCCCCGAAACAGTAATAACAACAGGTGCGACAGTCATGATTTGAACTGGCTTTCTTGGGAGAGCCTTGATCGGATTATTAAAGATTGTAACAACAGAAACTTCTTCTACCCGAACCAACTGAACAACAGTCTTCTTGAACAGAATCTCTTTGCTGTCCATTAGGCTTTGGATGCCCAACTTCAGCAAAGGACAACCAGAAAGGGAAACAGCACAGAAAAGGCAACCCTCACTATAACCCGGAAGTAAACCGGCCAGCAGTAGGTTCCTCTTGACAGTCATTAAGGGAGTAGCTACATCATTCACAGAAACGGCGTATACATCTTCATCAACAGCATTCACTCCATGCTGGGGCATAGGAGCAGTCACCACATTTGGCCTCTCAGGCGCTTCAAACTGTATCTCTTTTGCGTTAATAAGGTCTTGCACCTTATTCCTTAAGGCCCAACAGTCATCAGTGGAATGCCCCGGGCTATCGGAGTGATAAGCACAGCGGGCATTTGGATTCTATTTCGGAGAGGCAGTGTTCACAACTTTAGGGGCCTCCCTGACAGTCACTAGGTTGATGGACAACAACTGCGGCAAGATTTGTGATAAAGTCATACTCAAACGGGTAAACTCTCTCCTGGGTCTTTCAGCCCTTTGAGGATTGGTTTGCCGAGGAGCGGCAGCAGGTTTAGCAATCATTACCGCGTTGACAGATTGGCGGCGCTCGGGTTTCTCTTGTCTTCTAGACCCATACACAGCACTGGCCTCCTTCTTAAAGGGCTTCTTCTCGGAACTTGACGATGCACCCTTCTGAATTTTACCAGACTTCATCCCAGCCTCTATTCTCTCTCCAGTCAGAATAAGATCAGTAAACCCTGCAGATGAGTTACCGATCAGATGGTTGAAAAATGGCCCAGATAGGGTCCCCAAGAACATGTCTACCAACTCCCGGTCAGTCAACGGAGGCTGCACCCTTCCAGCCAGATCCCTCCACTTCTGTGCATACTCTTTGAAACCTTCACTTGACCCTAGCGACATACCCTGGAGTTGGGTACGTGTAGGAGCAAGGTTGGCATTATATTGATACTGCTTATAAAAAGCAGTAGCCAACTCCTCCCAGTTACGAACCTTGGTTCCATCCAGCTGATAGAACCATTCGAGATGAGTCCCTGAAAGACTCTCCTGGAAGAAGTGGATCCACAAATTCTTGTCCACTGAGTACGGTTGAATCTTCCGCACATAAGACCTGAGGTGTAGCTTGGGACAAGACGCCCCGTCATACTTGGTAAAAGATGGTGCTTTGAACTTATGAGGAATGATCACACCAGTAGACAAACCCAAGTCTCCGAAATCCAGCCCAGGCACTTATTGGATCTCCATTGCATTCAGTCTGTCCTCCAACTGCTTGTACCGGTCTTCAGCCGGAGGATACTGTTCCTCATCAAAATCAGTCTCGTTGTCAGAGACTACCGGACTAGGACCTTTTCCCCCTTGGGGACTACTCTTGCCTATAGAAGAACCAGCCTCTTCATTCTGCAGAGTGTTGCCAAACCTTCGGCCCGAGTTGAAAAGAACAGTTCTCTTCTTCTTCTTCTTCTCCTTCTTCAGGAGCAGAGCCTTCAGCTCTTCTTGGCCCTGAGCCAAACCCATGATTAGTTCCTGAAATTGCGCATTCTGCGCCTGAAGAGCCTTGATGGACATCTCAGTTGATGATGAGTCAGGATTCATGATGCTGAAATAAACAGCGAAGAACAGTAAGCAACCTGAAAAGAAGAAAACCTGCTATGCACATGATGAATGATATGTGTTTATGCAATGCATTCAAGGGTTCGAAAGTTCAAATTTGTTGTAGACAAAAAGGAACACACGTTATCATTAAGGAAATAATTGTTCAGTACATCAAAGCCTCATGGGCACAAATTACAAAGCAAATCAATCCCAAAAGACACTACGCATCCTCTTTGGAGCTATGTAGGTGTTGAGATTCCTCTCCTCATGCAATAGGCGGGTGAGCTCCAGGACCTTCTTTTCACTAGCATGTAGACTGGTCTCAAGAGAATTCCGTTCTTCCTTGAGCTGGATCCAGCTCTTCTGCATCTCTTCCTAGGACGTGGGCATGTCAGGATGCTGAATAGTGTAGGACACTTCTCCTTCCAAGACTGGCTCTTTGATTACAGGGAGCATATGAGGATAAGGCATCACTAACTTCTGGGAGCGGGCGCGTACCCACTTGAGATAAGGTTCCAACGGGATGGAGTTCCTGTGCCCCAGTGTCTTACTGTCTATCCTACTTGGCATCCTCCAAGCTCTGATAAATCTCTGGCGAAGTCCTTGTGCCTCGTTGTCGAAGTCAAAGACTATGTCAGGAATTAACATGTCATGGGGGCCATCCTTCCGAGCATAACCAAACTGTCTCCAAGCCAGGCATGGGTTGTAAGTAATACCTCCTCTGATTCCAAGTAAAGGAACATTAGGGTACTCCCCGCAACGATCAATGATAGTGACATCCTCTCTGGACCGAGGGCACCAATGTATATCTGCATGCGTAAGAGTCATCAACCGTTGTGACCATCTCAAACCCCGCTCGTTCTTCAAAACTGATTGTGGAAGGTGCGAAATAAACCACCTTCCCAGGAGAGGAGTGCAACACATAAGGACACCTCTTTTTCTCATGGTTCGAGTGTAACATGAGTGAAGGATGTCCCCCAGCAACGTAGGTATATGATTCCTGGACATGAAGATCTGGACAGCACTGATATCTATAAGCTGATCTGGGTTAGGGAACAACACCAAACCATAGACAAGGAGGGCCACAACTTCTTCAAAAGCTTGTAAGTCAAGGGAGTTCCAACATTCATGGGCCTTCTCAAACAGAAACCTGGCTAAGAACCCTTTGATACCACTTCTAACTTCCCAATGTCCCTTGAGGTCAGATGATTGTAGGTGTAAGGCTTTAGCAATCTCTTCAAGCTTGGGTTCCTTTTCAGTACCGTTGTAGGGTAGTTGATCAAGGATAGGGATCTTCAGAAGCCGGGAGAACTCCTCCAATGTAGGTACCAGCTGATAATCCAGGAAAGTGAAACAGTGATGCAGAGGGTCAAAGAACTGGAACAGGACCTTTGTCATGTCTTCCTCAATGTTGGTGTTGACCAAGCTAATGAGTCTTCCATGTCTTTCACTGAATGAAGAGCTCTCGGGAATCCTGGATATAAGCTCCTTAAGCTGAGGAGGGATCCTTACAAGGCTGATTTGAATTGTCTTTCTGCGAACAGTTTCCATGTCCTACAAAACAAGAACAAAGATGAAAATTCGAACCCCTGAAATGGTTAGTCAATGCATATGATGCTGGATGATGTCATGATCCTATGATTAAACACACCACAGATATTTACAAAGGCAAACATGTAAGGCACACAAGTCACACAAGACAAACCCCTAGAGTTTAGGCCAGCATGGGGTCTGGGTATTACCCTCTTGAAGTTGGTGGGTTCAACCTGTCCTATTAGAAGTAATCGGGTTCTAAGGGTCTCAATATCACGGCATTGCTTTCATTGTTCATCGTTTCGGTTTAGCCACTGAACTGGCGACCGAAATATTCCAGGAAAGCAACCCTCAATTGAGTGTAGTATCGAGTATCAACCAACCTCGGACTGCACCAAAGTCAGTTATCTCACTACCCTAAAGAGGCCAAGATAGTTCAATTAAGGTTCCTAAGGTCTGTTGATGCTTCACGACACCACGCGGAGGCCCCGTACTCTCCTTGACTGGACTCAAGGGTTACCGGTACACACCAAAGTGCCACATTAACGTAGCAGACTGCTTCAACCATGTCAGTATACCCCGCACAGTTCCCTTACAGCCTTGTTGCTACTTTCTAAGAAGGTATCCCCAGATCCGGGTTAGGATCTATAGAACTCCCAAGACAGTACCCACAATTTAAAGCAAACAATTCAGACAATTGAAAACACAAGTGATCTTAGTCCTAAGGTACACCTCACTTTAAAGTTATTCCCCAGCAGAGTCGCTAGTTCTGTGATCGGTGGATCTGGAACTGACTGTTTAACGCTGGTTTCGCGAAATGTCGCGGTAAGCAAGAGTCGCCACCGTCTTTTATTTTCTCCAACATGGACAGGACAAAAGCACAGAAAAATTCCTTAAAGAGATTGCTCTCGGTTCGGGAGGTAGATTATAGAAAGGGAAGGTGTTAGCACCCTTTCTATCCATGGTTATCCATGGGCTCTTAGATACTTGCTCATTGTGTTTTCAAAAGTGTTTGCTTTTCAATTGTGAGTGGGTTTGAAAAAGTTTCGTTTAAAGATTTCAGATCGACTCTTGTATCAGTCCTCAAGAGTGTTCGAAAAATTGTTTTGAAAGCTTTTTGAAAGTGTCGGTGTGAAAAGAGTTTTGATTGTTTTTGAATAGAGCAAGTATCTACGAGTCATCTACCTACCCTAAGGAATTAGGCTGTGTAGAGGTCCTTAAGGTAGTGCCATCCCACCATTGAGAGGTAGGTAGCACCACCGTTGGAGGTGTTCGGGTCAATTCGAAGGTTCGGGACATGGTAATCACCGGAGCAATGGGAAGACACCTTAGAAGCTACCCCCATGCCAGGTTCCTGGATCATGAGGACTTACTAAAACATCCTCTACTCGACGATCACCTTTCGAGGGGCAAGGCAACAGTGAGGCGTACCCTAGGGGTGGTGTGTGATTTGTGTGTCATGTTCATTTGCATTTATCTTGTTCATGTCATGGGTGATCTACGCGTTGCTTTTATTTTGACATTCATTCTTTCATGCAATAGTTAACAGTTAAAAAGATGCGAGAATTAAAAGTCCTACGCTATTATAAAGGCGCGGGTCCACATCGCCAAATTTAATCCAGGACCCAATTTGAATAAAAAATAAAGTGCGAGAAATAAAAACCCTAATTGATCTATTACATAGCTTTGGGAGAAGTACATGAATATTCACAAAAAGGAAATAAGAATAAAATGCGCGAAGAGGTAAAGTCGGGAATGCGAGGGCGTTGGACCCTTTTTTAGGAAATTAAATTATAATTAACAAATTAAATTAAGTTAAATGAGAAAAGGAATTATTTTTGAGTTTTTCGTATTTATTGATTTTAATGAGAGAGTTAAATGAAATTAAAAAAAACGTTAATTAACCCTAATTCTAACTACTTTTATTTATTAAGAAAAATATGTTAAAATTGAATCTAAAATTAACCTAATTAATTAATACAATTTTATTTACAAAAATAAATAATTAGTTATTTGATAATGATAAAAGAAAAGAAAAAGATAAAAGTGATTAAAACCCTAATTCTTCAATTTTTAAGTTTATATAAAAAAATGTTAAAATTAAATCTGAATTCAAAACTAAATTAATTAATAAGATTTTTTACAAAATAACATTAAATAAAATATATTTTTATTTTTGTCCTTCTGATTTTTTTTATTATTTATATTTAAAAGATCAATTTTATGGAATTAAATAGAGAAAAGAATTAAAATAACTAATAAAAAAGCATAAAAGAAATAGAGAAAAGAAGGCAAACATGGGGGGTTTGTAGGCCCATTTGGAGGTATGCTGGTAGCAATCAGGCCCATTTGTGGAAGGCCTCTTTTGACTTTTCCTGGAAGCGTGTGGCATGTTTGACTGACGCATACCATAGACTTTGAATCCCGGCCACTGGATGGATGCAGTGGGACAAGTGGCGTGTTGGAGCGTGGAGCGCATGGTGATCTTCAGGAAGCCAGCTGCATAGAATCTCATGGAAACAAAATATATTAAGGAAGTGAGGGGACCTGGGAATCGAACCCAGGTCCCAGTGCTTATGTGACAACGCACTAACCAACTGTGCCATTTACTTTCTTTGTAATATTAATGGAAAATAAATAATATATAAAACAAAACCTGCTAATGATGTTAACTCAAAAAACGCGCTAAGGTTTGAATAACCCAATGGCGTTGAGACAGCATGCCTTCTTCTTCGTTGGTTTGCTTTTGACCTGAAAATATAAAACAAGATTGCGGGGGTTTTAAACCCCCACTACATGGTATATGGAAAAATAGCGATTAGACCGTCTTTGATCAGAAATTAGGCGCGACCTATGCATTGAGTTCGTTTGAAGCTCCTGGTTCTAATGGTACAAGTCTCATGTCTCAATTTTTCCATAACAAAGAAACCCCAAATTTGCAGTCATGAAACCCTAGCAAGCTTCAATGGTGATTTCGCGTATGATGCACAAAAACTCAATTAAAATACATGGTTAGCTTCAGCATGATTATATTAGTGTAAAACAGCAATTAAAATGTATGGAAGATGCCCAGAAACTTAAACACGATTATGCATATTTTCATGAAAAGTGTGACATGGTTCTACCATTTCTTTGCGTTAGAAGCAGTGGTTTTGATCCAGGAACGTCCCTTGAGACCTTTGCAAGCTAATGGAATCAATGTTTTGCCTTGAAACGCTTTAGAATCGTGTTTTCAGTTTTGAAATTTTCTTGAAAAAGTGCAAAGTTTGTTTATGGTTTTGGGCGCAGCTTAGAGGTCTCTTCCATTAGGTCTAGCTTCTGGCTTATGTATGGAATGAATTAGGGTTAAATCTTGAGTCAAAAGATCCTTGCATTGATGAAAGAAATATTTGATTTTCATGGCATATTTTCAAATCTTTTTTCATGTGATTTCGATGTCAATCATGGCCAAACCTTCCAATTTTGGGTATGCACGAATCTTGAGCCTTTAAGGAGAGTTTATTCTGCACAAAAAGATTTGAAAACCTTACTTTAGTATTTTTGTCATATTTTATTTTATTAAATGAATTAATAGTAATTAAAAATTCAAATAAATAAATAAAAATGATGAAATAAATCCCCTTTGGGCCAAATGGTCGTGCATAGTCTTTGGATGATGAATCTTGGAAGAAAATGTGGCCCATTAGCAAATTTGAGGCATTTGAAGTAAAGTTGACTTTTCAAAATTCCCAAAAATTTCCCAACTTCCACAAGGCATATCTTGCTCAATCTTTAAGCTTTGATCATGTTCCTTGACATTTTGGAAAGGTATTGAAGTCCTCTAACCAATTTCTTTGGTCCCATGTCATTTTTATTTACCAATCTCAAGTTATGGCCTTTGACTTAAAGTCCCTTTTTGTTGACTTTTGAAAATGACCTATAATGTTGAAATTGATAACTTTTTGTGAGAGCATTTCTTGGACTTGAAGTGTGAAGAGGAGTTGTAGGAAATTTCTTTCTCTTCAAAATGAGCTTTGGATGGAATTTTTCTGATGAACCATGTGGAAGTTATGCCTTGGTCAAGTTACAGTTGACTTTTTCAACTGTCCAAATATGGAAACTTTTGCATCTTGAGACTTTTTTGAGCCATACTTTGAGAATCATGATCAAGCATTGATCAAATGATGTTTGTGGCTTCAAAATGAGATGTTGACCAAAAATTTGAACTTTTGACTGTCAAATGACCATTTTGCCCCTGCAGTTGACTGTAGTGCAATTAGGGTTTTTGACTGTGCAATTTTGTGCTGTAAGTCTTGAAACTTGGTATGAGGATGCTTGACCATGTTTATAGGCATGTGGGACTTGATTGGACCCTTGGAAACTTCAACTTCTTTGCCAGAACCAAAACCCTAGTTTTTGACTGTTAGGAGGCCCTTGAACTGTGCAACCCTTGGGGAGATTTTGAAGCATGCTCTTTGCAATTCTTGAAGAATATGGGAGGGCAAATTTTGGGGTACAACACCTGATGATGAGTCCGTGTAAAACTTCATCTTGGAAAGAGAAGGAACCTGTGTAGGGTTGCTTCATGATGAGTCCGTGTAAAACTTCATCTTGGAAAGAAGGAACCTGTGTAGGGTTGCTTCATGATGATGAGTCTGTGTAAAACTTCATCTTGGAAAGAGAAGGAACTTGTGTAGGGTTGCTTGATGATGAGTCTGTGTAAAACTTCATCTTGGAAATAGGAGGAACCTGTGTAGGGTTGCTTCATGATGATGAGTCCATGTAAAAATTCATCTTGGAAAGAGAAGGAACCTGTATAGGGTTGCCTGATGATGAGTCCGTGTAAAACTGCATCTGGAAGTGAGAAGGAACCTGTGTAGGGTTGCTTCATGATGAGTCCGTGTAAAACTTCATCTTGAAGGAAGGAACCTAAGTAGGGTTGCTTCATCTGGTCGCGTAGACAATTGTCCTGTTTGATTTCAGGTATTAATCTTTGACCTGAGAAAGAAAGATAATTTTCCTGACTTGTTACAGGTGTTAATCTTCAATCTCTTCATGTAGATAGTTTTCTTGGCTTGTTACATGTATTAATCTACAATCAGTCATCCACAGATAATTTTCCTGGCTTGTTATAGGTATTAATCTGGAACTTGAAAAGGTTGATGGTAGCCATCTGTTGATTGACCTTTCCTGAAAAAGGTAAAACGTCAGTTGTATGCAATGTCATGGTGTATGAAATGCATGATGTCAAGATGCTCTCAAAAATAAATGAGATTGTGTTGTATGCACTTATCATGTATGTAAATAGGATGTATGAAATGTGACATGTTTATTGAAGTGTATCTTTGTCTGGGAAAATAAATCATTGACAAAAGCTAGGGAGTCGTTAAATCCTGGACTGCTGTTGAAGAGTCGGTGTGTCTTTAAACTTTGCTTAGAATGTTTCCACTGGGGATTCCTGTTTTACTGTTTGAGGAAAATTCTGCTGGGGAATATTGAAAACTCTGTTTGGAGAATGTTGATTCTTGCTTGGGGAAAAGAGTTCAGGAGTCTCGGTTGTCCGTTGCTGTACTGGGGAATTATCTTTGGCTGGAGAGAATCAAAAGTTAGCTGTCATCTGGTCGGATTCCAGGCTTCACAATGACTTGCTGGGGATTGTAGAGTATTCTATTGGGGGGAGAGGAGTTGTGGTCCTCTAATTTGTAGTAGTCAGAGAGGCAAACTCAAGTTAGGGAATCCTACCGTTTATTGGGGAAATAAACCCTGTTGCCGGTCTGCTAGAGAGGTGATGACTTCGTTGGGGAAAGTCCTCGAGGATTCATGAGGTTGTCTCAGCTGGGGAAATGTTTTCAGAGATTAAACTCTTGTTGGGGAATAATCCTATGAGAAGGATTTTGGGGAGATTTGTCATTGCCCCTAGCGGCAAATGTTTGTGGCATTGCCAGAAAATGTTTGATTGTACGTAACCCTTTGCTGAGATTGACGTTTAATGCCCTAAGTGACAGAGATGGAGACCTGCCCCTGGTTACTCCGTACTTCTTGATAAATTTCTTAGAATCTTGACTGGACTGCCCCAGGTGTACTGGATAGTGACATGTCATGCCCTCTTGTTGATAGGAGATTTTTCAATGGAAGTGTCATCCTTCTTGAATTGATTTTGTTCATTGAGAGAGCTTTCGTTCACTGGATATTCGTTGTGTGAATTTCTCCGATGTCAAACAAATAGCCATATGCAAACAATTATATTCAAGTAATGCAAAGTTTATGCTTGTCTTGAAGTTTTGAAAAATGCGTTTTTAGCAAGTAAAGAAGTTTGTAATTCAACTCTGGATTTTGAGTAAAGCCTTACAGGAGTCAGGATACCTTTTGTAACAGTATCCTTTCAAACTAACCCATGCTTCAATTAGGACTTTTGAAGGGTTGTAACTTGGCTTGGTTCACGGTTTAAGAAACAAAGGATAAAGGCTCAAAGTGTATTTGTACCCGCCCGTTCTTCGTGATGATCTTCAGTCCTAAACTCAGTTAATTGTACGTTCAAACTCCAATTGGGTCTGGAATGACATATTGGTGATGGTTCAGACAAGTTAAGTTTGTCGGAAGGCAGTCATTCTTGCAACATTTTTTTTTCATGTTGTTGAGGATTTGTAGTAACCTCTTTTGATTGATTTGTTATCCCTAATTTTTGCCTGACTATTCTTGTTTTGAGACTACAGCCAGCGGGATGCCCCAGTTTTCTTAAGTCTCCTTTGTAGGTTTTGACTTAGTGGGCTTTTCTTTTTAAAATATAATGATTGCCTATTTGGTAGGGAACCATCACTGTCTTTTGATCCCAGAGGAATATCTTTGATATCACTTGTTGAAGTGAAAGTTTACGACTGAACGCGCATTTGAATTAACTGAGAGACTACCCTGCCCCGGGTTTTGATCTAAAGTTTTCAATTTGTGTAAGAAAGAAAACTTCAACTTCTTTGGCTCGAAGGGGTTGACTAGGGATTATCTTCCTTATAACTCCAGTATTTAGGATTTGAAAGAATGCCTGTATATCGTTAGCTAGGTCTGCTCAAAAGCATACTGTATGAGATTATGGCATTGTTTTCGTCATCCTCCCTCTAAAGGCTTGTAACTTTTAGCAAGAGTTGAATGTCATAAAGAAAGTAGGAAGCATAGTTTAAATGTAATGAAAATGAGTGGATCAAATCAAGACAAACATACGCAATGCATTAATGAAACAAAGTTTGACATTAATAGATAATTGTTTGAATAACGAAAGGAATTACAACTTGAAAATTCAAATGAAACAAAAGCCTCTTTGTTTGAATTTCACTTCAGCTGGCGAGTCTTTCAGGGACGGCAGAAGAACTCAGTCTGGCCATCCTGTGTGAACTCCAGCATTCCTATGTCAATCAAGTCTTGGATCTTATTTTTCAAAGCCCAACAGTCATTTGTATCATGCCCATGATTATTGGAGTGGTATGCACACAATGCATTTGGATGATAGTTAGGAGAAGAGGTATTAGGATTCCAAGGAGGATCCCTTAATGTGACCAAATTCAAGTTCAGCAGGTGTTGTAAGGCCTGCGATATAGGCATGTCGAGTTTGGTGAACTGCCTAATGATTGGGACCTGTTTACTTTGGTTACCTTGTCCTTGTGGACGAGGTGGTTGCTGGGTTTGTGACGCGGAAGCAAATTGGGGAGGTCTTCTCTCGACTTCTTGTCTCAAGGGAGGATGAATGATGACTTGATCCCCGATCCTAGATGTTTTCCCCATTTGGTTACATCCATCCCGACGAAGCTTGTTGATGAGGATCCTTAGCTCTTCTTGTCCTTGTGCCAGATTTTGGATAAGAGCCATCTGGCCCACCAGTTGTCCCATCATCTGTGAAGGTGGAGAAAACACTTAGAAGGGGGGGGTTGAATAAGTTTCTCTTTTTCTTTTTCTTAAAGGCACAACAAAAATGGAAAGACAAGGTTATTTTTATCCAGTTTCTTTTGAACTCAAACTACTCCAGTCCACCCGCCAAGGTGATTTCGCCTTTCTCAACAAGGACTTAATCAACTATAATCAACTAATTACAATCACAAAACAACTATTGTGACTAACAATGCACAAGTAACCTTACAAGTTACTAACACCACTAAGACTTAAACTATTCCTAGTCTACTTGAGAAATCTGACCAACCTTGGTCTCTCAAGGAACAATTACAAGATACAAATCTTTACAGATAGTGAAACAAAGTTTGCTTCTAAGAAAGCTATATCACAACTATGATTTTTCACTAAGAATATTTTAGCACAAAGTGTATGAATAATGAATTTGTGAGCCCAAAATCTTTCACGTTGTTCTTGCTTCTTTTTGAATTTGTTCAGTTCTACTCAGAACTTCAGTTGTTCAATCTTTCAGCGTTTCAACAATTGTGCGTTTGTGCGTTAGTTGGCTTGCAATTAATGTTCTTCTATATATAGCATGAAGAAACATGACCGCTGCTGCCTTCAAATGGAGAGCATTAAATGTTTGCGTGTTTCCTTGCACTATTTCATTTACCAATGCACTAGGGTAGACACTTGAGTGCATGTAGCCGTCTTTGCATTAAATGAGCAAATGGCACTTGTAAGAACATGTTTCCTGAATCTTGACAAGACTTGTTATCTTTTGCATTCTTTCAGAACTTGGCTTCACGTCTTGAATTCAGAACATGCTTGCTTATCTTCTAAACAACACTTTGCTTGCTAAGTACTTCTGATCAGCGCTTGCTTTCAAATATCTTCTGATTAGCACTTTCTTTCAAATATCTTCTGAACAAAACTTGCTTTCAAAGATCTTCTGAACAACACTTGCTTTCAAATATCTTCTGAACAACACTTGCTTTCAAATATCTTCCGAACAACACTTGCTTTCAAAGAACTTCTGAAACATAGCTTACACAGAAACTTGCTAAGCGTTAGAAGATGTATAAAATAATTATCTTACCAGAGTTAGCATCAACATTAGCACTTGTGTTAAAGCAAAAGGTTCTTTCATCAAAAAAGCTTCTTCATATATTTTCAGCTCAACACATCAAGATGCTTCTGTCAAAACATTATCAGAGACATCATCAACATCAGTACTTGTGCTTAAAACAAATAGTTCTTTCATCAAAGAACTTCTTCATTTATTTTCAGCTCAGCACTTCAAGATGCTTCTGTCAGAACATTATCTGAAACAGTTAAATACATTTATCAGAGTATCAAATATATAAAATATAATTTATTGTTATCATCAAAACTCTGAGATATGATCAGAACCAATCTTGTTCTAACAATCTCCCCCTTTTTGATGATGACAAAAATATATTCAGATATAGAAATAAATTTGAATAAGAGATAGGAATCTCCCCCTGAAATAAATATTTCTATAAGAAAAACTTCCTGAGAATTTTCATCAGAGCTTTGGAATTTTTCTTCTGAGATTTCTTCATCAGGTTCTTTTGAGGATAATGTTCATTTGAAATAAACTCCCAGAGTTTAAATGATACCTGCAAAGATCTTAAAAGCATAGAAAGAAATCTTGTATTTTGTTAGAATGTTTGACTTAGTCCCATAACTGTTAATCAGAGATTAGATCAAAATACTCATTTTCTCTCCCTTTTTGACATAATCAAAAAGTATATATAAAAAAATAGTTGAAGAGCATACAAATTTTATAATAAAAGATTCAGAGGTTCAACAAAACAACAAACAAACAAGAAACAGAATGACACTAAGATTTCTTAGAAACAAGGGCCATAAGAAGATTTTTGATCTCAGATGCAAATTCCTCTTGTTTCATCATCCATGTTCTGATTTCTTGGTTTGTCTGATCTTGCTCAAGCGCTCATGAATAGCTTCGTTATCCCTCTTGAGCTCATTCAGAGTATTCATTACAAGTGAAGTAGGATCAGAGGATGTAGAAGCTTCAGCAGAAACAACCTTTGGAGTAGCAACCGTTGAGTCAGAATGAACAAGAGTTGACAGAAGAGTGCCCAGATCCATCACAAGAGTTGGCACTGGTTCAGGTGCAGCTTTGGCAGAAGGTTGATTCAATTGAACAATTGCCAAAGGATTTGAATCTTCAGAGGATTCTTCAGATTCATCTTCTGAAATGTCCATTTCATCAGCTGGAGCATCATCAATCATCAGAGAAGACTTCTTGTTCCAAATATCAACAACTTCTGACTGAAAAGCATGCAGATGTTTGGAGAAGTTCTCAATCACCTGAGAGTGACATAAATCTTGCAGCTTTAGTGACTCAGCATCTAAAGTTCTTCTGAAATTTTCCCATAGAAGATCTGTTGCTGTTGGGTTCACATTCTTGGTGCAATCTGCCTTCAGTAGGTGCAACCAAGCTTGAACTTCTGTTAAAAAATCTGAAAGAATATATTTACATCTGGCTGAACAGGTTTTGGGATAACCTTTTTGAATTTTTTGTTTCTTAGAAATTGTAGATATTCAAAATCAACTACAATTCTTAGAAAGTTAGTTGGTTCAGGATTTTCTGTTTGTTCAGGAGTTGCTGATTAGTCAGGTTGTTCAGGTTGTTCAGAGGGTTCAGGTGTTTTTGATGGATTGAGAGTTTCAGAGGGTTCATGAGTTTGGTGTTTTGGAATGTGAGGCGGTGAAATCACTGGTGAGTTAGGAGTTGGAAGTTGTGGAGATGTGGGTGGTGTGATCTCAGGTGAAATGATTATGGTATTGTCAGCAGTTGGGTTAGGATTTTGTGTTTGTGTTCTGTTTAAGGCAAAAATATTTTCAGAAGGTAGGTTGAATGGTGGCTTTAGAGTGGCCAGAGGTTCGTTGATTCCTGGTATTCTCCAAGAACCAGCATCATACCATCCAGTAGGTCTGGGTGATAATGGTCTGGGAGGAGGTCTAGAAAGATTTTCAGCAGGTGTTTGAAAGGGTTCTGAGTGAGAGGGTTCTGTTTGTGTTTTAGAATAATCATCAGAGTCAAAATCACTCAAGTCTGATAAAACTTGATTTCTTTGAGGATTTTCAGCAATAGGATCAGAGGGTATGGTCAGGTCTATATCAACATCTATGTATCCTAGGGTTTTGGGTTCAACAAATGTAGATATATTTTCAGAATCATAAACAAATACAGTTTTAGCTGGTGTACCTGGTTTTTGTTCTTCTTCTGAGGTCTGGTAGAAGGTCCTTTAACAGCTTTCCTCTTCAAAGGTTGCTGAAGAACAACATCTGGAGCAACTTCGTGTCTTCCTTGCAGCCAGACAGGATCAATGGGTGTTCCACTTTCTTTACAGATTTGAATGTAATACAGGATGATGCGTGGGTGATCACCTGAGTTGAACATTGGAAAATCATCAATTGGAATCCTCCTTCTCTTAACAGTTGCTGACACAAAAGGCGTTGGTTCTATCAGTAGCTTGTCTATAATCTTCCTCTTCACCAAGTTCTTGCCAGTCACAGCCTTTCCAGAAGTAGGCTCTAACTCCTCCAGCAGATTCGCTTCATCCAGGTGAGCAATCAGACCATTCTCAGTCAGAATGTCTGATATCAGTCTCCCCATTGGAATCTAATTACTTTTGGATTTTGGGTTCTTCATTCTTTCTGCTTCTCTCGTTTCTTTCACATGAGTCCAGATATGATCAAACAAGAGATAGGGCAAATCAATTTTGATATTTGTTCCAAGACAGAACAACAAGTATTGTTGGTCAGCATTTATATAGTCTGGAGAGCTAGTTTCCTTCCTATGATGAATGCAACCATGGATTATTCTTGCCCATATCTTATACTTATTTTTCAAGTCTCTGACCTTTGAAGACCATTTCCCATTTGTAAAGATTTCAGCATAAATCTTTGACATTTCCATTCTTCCATTAGCAATTCCAGTTACTCCAGTTCCTTCAAAACCTAGAAGTTTTCTGATTAGGTTTTCAGTAATGGAGATTTCCTTACCCATCACGAAAGAGAGGATGACCTTAGGAGAAGCAATTGCATGTATCCAAAATTATTTAACAAGATGAGGAAAAATTGGACCAACTAGACGGTCAAAGAAGTTTCCCCAACCTTGAAACTCAACAGCGGGAAGAAGATCAAAACCATTATCTTTAAGATTTTCAAAGTCCACCATTATTTCACTTATAACCTCTAAGCTATCCACTGGTATGAGAGTGGTTCTCTCAGGAACACTGTATTGCTCAGATTGAATGTTCTCAGAATGAGCGGAGGAGGAAGCCATTGGAGCAATTAGGTTTGAGAGAAGAAAAATGGGTTTCAGAGAAAAATACACAGAAACGTTTGAGTTTTGAAAGAGACGGTAAAAAAATGAGAAAGGTTTTTACAAAGGTATTTATATGAAGACTTTTCAGAAATATGTTAAAAATAAAACTGTAAAAAGAGTATTTAATAAAAATTTAAAAAAAGAATCTAATCATGACATAACATTTAATGAAATTTAAAAATAAGGGGAAAACGTGAGATTTTAATCAAATCATAACAGTTACCTAGAACGGCGTCAAAAGCTTAGCACGCGTGACCTTTCAGAAACACACCAAGTGTTCATCTCCTGAAGGTTGCATGGGACAGTTGTTTGATCTAATGAACTTTTGAGTATCATGAATATTAAAATCTTCTGACTGACTATTCATTCAAATTATCTGAGAACTCATCTTTTCTGAGTGGGTTGTTCAGAGATTCTGAGATTATCCAGAGCATTGTCAAGAGGATGATCTTCTGACTCTTCCTTTTCTTCTGACTTTTTCTTAGCTTCAGAGTCTTCCTTTGCTTCTGAAGTTGTATTTCCATTCCTGTTTCCAATAGTTTCAGAGCCAGTAATCTTCTATTTCTGATTGCCTCTGAAACCTTAGAATATTTTAGATTCCAGGCCTTGGAACATATGCTTTCTTTCCTCCATGAGTAGAGAGCATCCAGAGTCCAGGTGTTAGTACTGGAGTATCAACCTTGCTGTTAAAAATATCTGCAACATAGATGATTTTGTCTTTTGGTACCCATATCTTTTTGGGTCCTCTTGGGTTAGAGTATTTAAAGTTCTGTTCGAACTTTGGATTAGCATAAGAGTTTCTAGAGTGAGATGTATATTTAATATAATGTGTGTGCCCAATGGTGAAGTGAGAATAGAGAGGAGTACGTTTGATAACCAGATCCTTAACTTTCTTCGGATGAGTTACTTTGCCTTTGTATCCTATACCTATTTTGTCTTTCTTGCTAACTCCATAGATCATTGAAGCCATTTTGCTTCTATCTATGTTTTTAGCTAGAAACTTCTGAAAGCTTTGATCATATTTATTTATGATCTTATTAGCATTACTAGGATCTTCTGAGATTATTTCCTTCTGAGAGTTTTGTAGATCATTTTCTAGTTTTGAAATCTTTTCTTTTAACTCAGAGTTTTCTGATCTCAGACTCTTAGTTACTTCAGAGTCATAAGTAAGATCCTTTTTCAAATTCCTGAATTTGACTTAAAGCTGTTGATATCTTTCCAGAATTTCACTCAGACTTTCTCCTAGTTCAGCTTTAGTGAAATTAACAGTGAAGTCAGGGAATACATCTTCAGTGTCTGATTCTGATTCTGATTCTGATTCAGAGGATTCTGAGACATCTGATAAGTTGTCGGTTTGAGATATATTGGCTTGTTCATCTTCTGATTCTGTTTCGTCTTCAGAAGATTCAGAATCATCCCATGTTGCCATAAGACTTTTCTTCTTTTCCTTAACTAACTTCCCTTTATGTTTCTCCTTCTGAAGCCTTGGACACTCACTTTTGTAGTGACCTTGTTTATTGCATTCATAGCAGGTAATGATTCTGTTACTTAATATTTTGTATCCAGAGGATTGTTCAGAGTCATTTCCTGTTCTTCTGGAGTTTCTGAAATTCTTCTGCTTGTGCTTCCACAGCTGATTGATCCTTCTGGAGAGCAAGGATAGTTCATCTTCTTATGAAGCAGATTCTTCAGAGTTTTCTTCTTTACCCTGAAAAGCTTTAGTTTCATATTTTATAATTGATTTAAGGGAAATGGACTTACCTTTCTCTTGAGGCTCGTGCTCATCAAGTTCTATCTCATGACTTCTGAGAGCACTGATGAGTTCTTCAAGAGACGCGTTGTTCAGATCTTTTGAAACTTTGAAAGCAGTGACCATAGGTGCCCATCTTCTAGGTAAGCTTCTGATGATCTTCTTAACGTGATCTGCCTTAGAATATCCCTTATTCAGAACTCTCAAGCCAGCAATCAGAGTTTGGAACCTTGAGAACATATCTTCTATAGATTCACTTTCCTTCATCTTGAAGGCTTCATACTTCTGAACGAGAGCCAGAGCTTTAGACTCCTTCACTTGAGCGTTTCCTTCACGAGTCATTTTAAGAGACTCAAACATATAATGTGTAGTATCTCTATTTGTAATCTTTTCATATTCCACTTTAGAGATAGCATTTAGAAAAATATTTCTAGCTCAATGATGATTTTTGAAATAAGCTTTTTGTTGTCTATCTATATTTTTACTATCAATCATATTTCCTTCTGAGTCAGTAGGATGCTTGTAACCATCCAAGACTATATCCAATAAATCACTATCATGACCTAGAAATAAACTTTCTAGTCTATCTTTCCAATAATCAAAATCTTCTCCTTCAAACACTGGAGGTCTGGTGTAGTTATTGTTGTTTTGTTCATTTGCCATTGTGTTTTCTTCTGGATCTTTTCCTGACACGGTTAAGTGTTGAACTCAGAGTCAAGCTCTGATACCAATTGAAGGTGAAGAAAACACTTAGAAGGGGGGGGGGGGGGTTGAATAAGTTTCTCTTTTTCTTTTTCTTAAAGGCACAACAAGAATGGAAAGACAAGGTTATTTTTATCCTGGTTCGTTTGAACTCAAACTACTCCAGTCCACCCGCCAAGGTGATTTCGCATTTATCAACAAGGACTTAATCCACTATAATCAACTGATTATAATCACACAACAACTGTTGTGACTAACAATGCACAAGTAACCTTACAAGTGACTAACACCACTAAGACTTAAACTAGTCCTAGTCTACTTGAGAAATCTGACCAACCTTGGTCTCTCAAGGAACAATTACAAGATACAAATCTTTACAGATAGTGAAACAAAGTTTGCTTCTAAGAACTCTATATCACAACTGTGATTTTTCACTAAGAATATTTTAGCACAAAGTGTATGAATAATGAATTTGTGAGCCCAGATTCTTTCACGTTGTTCTTGCTTCTTTTTGAATTTGTTCAGTTCTATTCAGAACTTTAGTTGTTCAATCTTTCAGCGTTTCAGCAATTGTGCGTTTGTGCGTTAGTTGGCTTGCAATTAATGTTCTTCTATATATAGCATGAAGAAACATGACCGTTGCTGCCTTCAAATAGAGAGCATTAAATGTTTGCATGTTTCCTTGCACTATTTAATTTACCAATGCACTAGCGTAGACACTTGAGTGCATGTAGCCGTCTTTGCATTTGTGATCGGTGGAAATAGAACTGACTGTTTTTGAAATGCTGGTTTCGCGAAATGTCGCGGTAAGCAAGAGTCGCCACCGTCTTTTATGTTCTCCAATAAGGAAAGGACAAAAGCACAGCAAAATTCCTTTTCGAGATGTTTCTCGGTTCGGGAGGTAGATTATAGAAAGGGAAGGTGTTAGCACCCTTTCTATCCATGGTTATCCACGGGCTCTTAGGTACTTGCTCACTATGTTTTCAAAAATTGTTTGCTTTTCTCGTGTTTGTGGGTTTTGAAAAAAGTTTCGTTTTGAAAACTTCTAGGTAACTCTTGTATCAGTACTCAAGAGTGTATGAAGTATTTGTTTGAAAACTTTTTGAAAGTGTGAGTGCAAAAAGTTGTTTTTGTTTTTGAAAGAGCAAGTACCCAGGAGAAATCTACCTACTCTAAGGAATTAGGCTGTGTAAGAGTCCTTTAGACAATACTATCCCACTATTGAGAAGTAGGTAGCACCGTCGTTGGAGTTATTCGGGTCAATTCGATTATAGGGACATGTGGTCACCAAAGCAATAGTAGGACGCCTTAGCGGCAACCCTAATGTCCTAGATCCTTTTTTATCCAAGGCAACCGTTTCGAGGCAACTGGATCTTTAGACAGGAGGGCGACCTCTAAAACACCCATACTTGATGACCACCTCGAGGCAACCAAGTGAGGCGTACCCTAGGAGTGGCATGTGCGAGTGTGTCAGGATTCATGTTAAATTATCTTGTACATGTTATTGGTGAGCTACGTTTTGATTTTAATTTCATACAAGTCTTGTCATGCATCGTTAACAGTTAATAATTGTGCGGAAAATAAATTGCAGAAAGTAAATCTACGCTATTACAAGGCGTCGGGTATTTACATCGCCAAAAACATAACCCTTAAAAATAAATGCGAGAAAATAAAAGAAAGCGATAAAAGTCCTAATTATCTATTACATTCTCGGAGCAGATACATAAATATGATCAAAATAATAAAGTGCGCGCAAAGAAATTGAATCGGGAAAAGTCTTAGGGTTTTGACCCTTTTTGAGAAAAGAATGAAATTTGGTCCTTTTTTGCATTTAATTAAACCTAATCTAATTTACTAATTAATTAATTAATTACAAGAAAAAAAGTATTTTTTAGTTTTTTAGGTCTTTAATGAAATAAATAAAAAGAAATTAAAATTATCAAAACCCTAATTCTAGGCTAATTTTATTTATTGTAAAAAAGTTAAAATTTAAACCTAATTAAACTAAATTAATTATATTTAGAATTTATTTACAAAAATAATTAATAGTGAAATTAATACATAATAATAACAATAAAAATATTTACATTTTAATTTTCTGAATTTATTGTGAAAATTAATTAATTTGTGAGTTAAATAATAATAGTGATAATTAAATAATAAGAATAAAAATTAAAATGTAAAAGAAAAAGGAATAGAGAAACCAGGGGTGCTGGGCCAGCATTGGGGGTGATGAAGCAATTTCCAGTCCCATTTGTTGGCCAGTCCATTGACTTTTTTTGATTGTCCAGCGCATGCTTTGACTGGGAGTATGGCGTTCTTCATCTCCTGGCCACTGGATCTGCCTTGCCAGCCACCTGGCGCTTGGATGAGTGGGGTATATGGTGGACAACACTCAGTAGCCTGCATGTGAATACATTGGAAAAAAAATAGAAACAAGGGATTTGGGGGACCTGGGAATCGAACCCAGGTCCCAACGCTTACTGAACACCTGGCCAACCACTCCACCAACTTGCACGCTTTGTTATATGAATAAGAAGAAAATATAATATATAACAATTAATGAATATGCTGAAACACAAAACAAGCGCGCGTTTTATTTGAATCAACCAACCAGGAATCAGCACGTCATCGTCTTCTTCACTAAACCTGCAAAATAACAAATAGATAGCGGGGGTTTTCAACCCCCCCAAAGCCGAACGACCAATAATAGCGAATAGCCCTACGCTAAATATAAATATGGCGCGATGGTCTCATTGTGTTCGTCTCGTTCCAGCGGTCTCAACCATATGCATTAGGGGTTCCAATTTTTCCTATATAGTAAAGCCCTAATTCAAGAACTCAAGAACCCTAAAATTCGTTAATGGCAATTCACAATTCTGTGCATTATAATCCAATTAATTAATACCATTAGCTTTCTATGGATGCAAGCAATACAAAACAAACCATAAATCACATCAAATGCTTATGAATCATGAGTTTCGTTTATGGACAAAGTATGTAAACCGTGTGACTGTTTGGAGTGATTTCTTAAGCTTTAGCGTGTGATTTTGATTGCAAAAGGTCCCTGGGAGTTCCTGCAAGGTGTTAGAAACAAGAAAAAGCTTTGAATCACGTTAGAATGTGGAAATCAGTTTTCACTTTTCTTTGATTTTTCTTGAATGTGATTATGGTTTTTTTTGCAGAGATTTCACGTCCAATGCATCAGGGTTGAGTTGTGTACTTATAGAAGAACTGAATTAGGTTAAATCCTTGGGCAAAGATCCATGGAATTATGGTTTCAATATTTGATTGAAAATCAAATAATTTTCAATCTTTTTGATTGGAAAAACTTGCCAAACTTGGAGATTCTTGTCCCCTTGATGTGCACACGAATTTGCCAGCTTGTCTTGAGCTTGTTTGCTTCACAAAAGATTGAAAAAAACATATCTTTGAATTTCCTACATTTTAAATTAATTAAATGAATTAAAATCAATTAAAAATCCAATTAATTAATAAAAAATAAGAAAATAATTCAATTTAATCTCAATGGGTCATGCATAGGCCATGGATAAATTTTCAAGAAGAAATTTGACGCCCATTAGCAAAAACAAAGTATTTTGAGCAAAGTTGACTTTTGCAAATTCACAAAAATTTCCCAACTTCTCCAATGCATATCTTGCTCAATTTTTATCATATGAACATGTTCTTGGATATTTTGGAAAGGTCTTGAAGTCCTGTAACCAATTCCTTTGGTCCCATGTCATTTGGATTTACCAATCTCAAGTTATGGTCTTTGACTTAAAGTGCATTTTTGTTGACTTTTGAAATTGACCTATAATGTAGAAATTGATAACTTTTTGTGAGAGCATTTCTTGGACTTGGAGTGTGAAGATGAGTTGTAGGAAATGTCATCCCCTTCAAACTGAGAATTGGATGGGATTTTTCTGATGAACCATGAAAAAGTTATGCCTTGGTCAAGATACAGTTGACTTTTCTGCTGTCCAAAAATAGTAACTTTTGCATCTTTGATGATTTTTGAGCCATTCTTGTGGAATCATGATCAAGACTTGATCAAATGATGATTGTGGACTCAAAATAATATGTTGACCAAAAATTATGACTTTTGACTATAAAATGACCATTTTGCCCCTGCAGTTGACTGTGAAGCAAATGGAGCTTTTGACTGTGCAAACTGACATTGTGAGTCTTGAAACTTGGCATGTAGATGCTTGAGGATGTATATGAGCCTATGGGACTTGATTGAACCATTAAAGACCTTAAATTCCTTGTAAGAAACAAAACCCTAATTTTGACTGGCTTAAGAGGCATTTGGATTGTGCGACCCTTGAGAAATCTTGAACCATTTGAAGATGATTCTTGACAAACCTTGAAGAATATGGAAGGGCAAATTTTGGGGTACAACAGTTGCCCCTGTTCAATCTTCTTAAACCTGAGGATGTAGATTGGCTTGTGTGCCTTTCGTGATCCGAAGGTGGAAGATAATTGAACACTAGAGTGCCCAGAAATTTGCACTCGCATAGTGGAGTATCGGCAATGTGATGTCGGGAATGGGCTTACAGATGCCATTTGGAGATATGATGGATAGGAGGATGGGCTTATAGATGCCATCTGGAGATTGTTGGATAGTTGTGGAGATGGGCTTAAAGATGCCATATGGGTGTCGATCGCGTAAGAGATTCCTTAGCGAGAACTTGCATACTTGAGAAAGAAAGATGGTTTCCTGCAAACTCTTCATGCAGATACTTTCCTGGCTAGATACAGGTGTAGATCTATAATCAATCACTCACAGATATGCCCTGGCTAGATACAGGTATCGAATCTGGAACTTCAAAAGGTTGATCGAGATAGCTTTCCTGGCTGGATACAGGCGTAGACCTCTAATTAGTCGCTCACAGATATGCCCTGGCTAGATACAGGTATCGAATCTGGAACTTCAAAAGGTTGATCGAGATAGCTTTCCTGGCTGGATATAGGCGTAGACCTCTAATCGGTCGCTCACAGACATGCCCTGGCTAGATACAGGTATCGAATATGGAATTAGTCGTCCACAGATATGCCCTGGCTAGATACAGGTATCGAATCTAGAATTAGTCGTCCACAAATATGCCCTGGCTAGATACAAGTATCGAATCTGGAACTTCAAAAGGTTGATCGAGATAGCTTTCCTGGCTGGATACAGGCGTAGACCTCTAATCAGTCGCTCACAGATATGCCCTAGCTAGATACAGGTATCGAATCTGGAATTAGTCGTCTACAGATATGCCCTGGCTAGATACAAGTATCGAATCTGGAATTAGTCGCCCACAGATATGCCCTGGCTAGATACAGGTATCGAATCTGGAACTTCAAAAGGTTGATCGAGATAGCTTTCCTGGATGGATACAGGCGTAGACCTCTAATCAGTCGCTCACAGATATGCCCTGGCTAGATACAGGTATCGAATCTAGAACTTCAAAAGGTGGTAGAGATAGCTTTCCTGGCTGGATACAGGCGTATACCTCTAATCAGTCGATCACAGATATGCCCTGGCTAGATACAGGTATCGAATCTGGAACTTCAAAAGGTTGATCGAGATAGCTTTCCTGGCTGGATACAGGCGTAGACCTCTAATCAGTCGCACACAGATATGCCCTGGCTAGATACAGGTTTCGAATCTGGAACTTCAAAAGGTTGATCGAGATAGCTTTCCTGGCTGGATACATGCGTAGACCTCTAATTAGTCGCTCACAGACATGCACTGGCTAGATATAGGTATCGAATCTGGAACTTCAAAAGGTTGATCGAGATAGCTTTCCTGGCTGGATACAGGCGTAGACCTCTAATCAGTTGCTCACAGATATGCCCTGGCTAGATACATGTATCGAATCTGGAATTTCAAAAGGTTGATCGAGATAGCTTTCCTGGCTGGATACAGGCGTAGACCTCTAATCAGTCGCTCACAAACATGCCCTGGCTAGATACAGGTATCAAATCTAGAACTTCAAAAGGTTGATCGAGATAGCTTTCCTGGCTGGATACAAGCGTAGACCTCTAATCAGTTGCTCACAGATATGCCCTGGCTAGATACAGGTATTGAATCTGGAATTTCAAAAGTTGATGGTAATATCTTTTGATTGACCTCTTCCTGAAAAGGCAAAACATTAGTTGTATGTAATGTCATGATGTATGAAATGCATGATGTCATGATGTTCTCAGGAATAAATGAGGTTGTGTCGTATGCACTTTATCATGTATATGAATAGGAGGTATGAGATGTGATATGTTTATGAATGTATTTTCGTTTGGGAAAATAAATCCTTGATGAATGCCGGGAAGTTCGTTGAATCCTGGGCTGATGTTGAAGAGTAGAGTTCTTCGCTTCCGTTGGGGATGATGAACGAAGACGATTGCAAGAGTAAACCAGTAGGAGAAGATGACTCCGTTGAGGAATAAACCTGGTGAAGATATTACTCTGCAGGGAATTACTCTGTGGGAAGAGATACTTCGCTGAGGTTTTGATGATAATTTCGCTGGGGATTCCGTTGATAAGCTCTGTTGGAGGATTTGATGAACTCTGCTGGGGGATAGGAAGAACTTCGCTGAGGACGATCTTTCCTTTGCAAGTTGTTGAGGATAACCCAGTTAGGCTCTGGTGGGGAATAACCTCTGAATATGGCTTGGAGAGATGCATTCTGCAGGGGATAAGCTTCCGGAATCTACTGGGGAGATGATTCAACTCTCCTGGGGAAACTTTTGGACTGCACTGGGGAATGGTTCCACTGGATGTATGTATTCCGCCGGGGAACAATCTTATATTAAGACTGCCGGGGATGCTTGCTGAGAAATATCTATACTCTGCTGGGGAATGATAAGATTTAATGGGGATACCCAACTTCCTTAGGGCTGACAGTAGACTAACTCTGCTTGGGGAGAGTATTGCTGACTTGCTAGGGATACTGTGCCTTTTTAGGGTTGATGGGAGACCAACTCTGCTTGGGGAGAGTATGGCGGCCTCTTGTCTTATTCTACGGTGAGTGAAGGTATCTTGGTCACGTTCTTCAGCCGAACCTACCTTGGTACCTTGGTGGACAGAGCAACTAGATCACTTAGACAATTCTTATTGCCTCTGTTCCTGATGTCACCTGTAATTAGTCCTTTGTTTCGCATGCAAATATTGGTGATTAGCAATTAATGTCAAATGTGTAAGTGCCCTGGCTGGAGAGTTGGCTTCATTTGTAAAACAAATAAGAAAGCAAGTTTACCCATATTCCCTCTGTTGTTTTAATATGTGGGGTTGAAGAAGTTCAACATCTGGACCAACATGTTATGTAAGATGTCACAACATCAGCATATGACATCGCGCCTGAAATTAAGTACTGATTAAGTAACTATGTTATATGTTGAATGTTTGTAACAGCTGTGACTTGTAACCTAACTATTCTAAGTGATCTAAATTATGAAAGAGGTTATTTGTTGTGTTGAAGAAGTTCAACATCTAGGAAAACATGTTAGATGTAATGTCATGACCTCTGACTTGACATCACGTCAATAGAATTGATAATTCAGTTACAGTTCTGGTACTTAAATACTCTGAGAATATATGTAGCGTTTCTTATGGAGAATCTGAAGATCAATCAAGAATCAATCAGAATATTTGAAGAAAATACTGTTTCTAAATATGGAGATATTTTAGGAACTAGAAGATTGAAGACCTTGATTATAGGAGAAGTTTGCTGCTGAGTTGTAACAGCAAGGAGAAAAGCTTGCTGAGATTTTTTGAAGGCCCAAATCCAGTTGGGTAATAGGTTATAAATAGCAGATTGTAACCTAGGGTTTGCGTAGCTCATATAATGTAACATTGGGGGTGTTTTGTTAGGTAAACCTGTCGGTCTGTGGCAAGGTTACCATGTATGTAACTCGAAACCTGTAGGTAAGAGTTTGAGTGTTCTTGGATGAAGCTGTGAAGCAAGTCTAAGTAATTTTTGCATTACTTCATATTCATTGTAATGTAGGAAACCAAGTGGGAGGGCACTGCTTCTTGAGTAGGAGTAAGACTTCTGTTGTTGCGACAATAGGAATGGAAACTGGTAGGTTTCTATCTAGGAGTTCCTAGGTATAGGTTGCACTGGGTAGATGATTAAGTGAAGGATGGGAACTTGTGAAGTTTAGTCCTGAATTAATATTGCTGATAGTGGATCTTCTTCCTGGCTTGGTATGCCCCCAGAGTAGGTGTGTTTCACCGAACTGGGTCAACAACTGATTTGTGTTTTTACCTTCAACACTTTATAATTCTGTCTGTTATATATCAAGGTAAAACTGTAATGTTGTAACAGATGATGTCTCAGAACATGTTAAGACATCATGCTGATATCTGTGCAGAAGAAACAGAACTGCAAAGACTGTTTTCTCTCTGCTGAACATGTGCAACAGATGAACAGAACTAGGCACATCGGTGTTCTATCCTCTGCACCTTCAAAGTAGATCTGGCACAGCTTGGTTAAACTGTGCTTCTGTTACCCTTCAGTACTGAATCATGAAAAATTGGGTATCTACCTTGCAGTGTATTTATTATGTCATATCAGATGTCTAGACATTGAGTATAACATCTGAAGACTGGCATACACCAGAATTTCAATTGGTATCAGAGCAGGCATCCTGTTCTGTTTCTGGATGAGATCCATGGGTGATACTTTCTGGTATCTGCAAGGTCAATTTTAGTACTGAAGATTGTAACCTGGAATGGTTTGTTATTTCCCTGAATGGTCCCTTGAAGTGGGAGGGTGGACTATTCTTGACAGGAACTGTGTGTACCTGTCTTTGGTGATTGGCATTTGGCCTGGTTGTGTGGTAGCTGCTCTAGGTTTGATTTATTTTCAAACCTAGGATGTGTGTACGCCTAAAGTTGTGTGTAGTAGTCATGCTAGGTCTAGTTTTGAAGGCTAGTCTGGTGGAGTGTGTGTGCAAAGATTGGGTTGTATTATGTTCTTCCGCTGTGTAATACCTGGCAAAACTCAAGCTCTGATTGAAGGCTACTGTATTCAAGAATTCAACATAAACTATTGAAGATGTCATAGATACTTGAGTCCTCTCAAGTCCACTCATGAAGACGTTCTTCGTTCAGGATGGTAAGAATCACATAATCACGGATTAGTGTTATACGAAGACCTTGAAGAATTTCAAGGAGGGCCTTGTTCCAAGGTGATGGAACTGATGTTCTATGTGATGGTGGAACAAGGATGCAGCTACTAGTTGAAGAGCATATGTTTTGGGTGTCAAACAAAGGGATACCTTTGTTTGGAACCTACTCCTGACCTGGAAGAGGAGACATCTGTGTGTGCAAAGTTGACAATGGTAAAGTCAACTATGTCTGTGTACTCCCGAAGGCTACTTTAGGAGTCAGAACTCTAGAAGTAAAGCTAGTTGAGATATGACATTGATCAGGGCTGAGCAATTGTTCCCTGGAGTACTATGGTGTGAAGAAAGACAAGCTCATTGGTTAATAAAAGCCAATGATGGTGCATCACTATTGCTCCTTCATAGAAGTAGATTGGGATCATGAGTCTTGTCATTTAAACATCGTGATTAGAGGTGGAAGATCTTTCAAGAATATGAAGACTCAGAGTTTGGTTAAGGTATAGCTCTTGGAGTTACGTAAATCTGGTAGGGATGTCATATGTCATGTCGGGACATTTGTGCACAATGCATGGATATTTTGTGTGGAGCTTCCATGACTGATAGTTTGAGGGGGAGATTTGGTTAACCTCCTCACATTAGTTCAGCCTGGTGTTTAGCTGGCTGTTGACCTATGTCACATGGGTTCTGAGTGTTTGCAAGGAAGGATTCATCTCTCTCATTCCTAAGGATGAATCTGATCTGGTAGGAGTCTCAAATCGGTTGAAGTAAGTAGAGTTTGTTCAGAGAAAATTCTATTTACTTGAGTCAAGGATGGAACCTAGATATCTCAACTCTTTGGTCTCTCAAAGAAAGAGCTTGCAAGAAGAAGATATTAACACAAGAAGAGTATGTCAAAGTATTCAAATGGTGAAAGTATCTTACTGGATAATGGGAAGGATTTATGATCAATTGCTATTTGTGACAAGTACAAGTATTTAATTGATTGTCCTTGGAGTTCAAGATAACTGATGTTCTTAAAGATATGGGAACATTCCTTCTTCTAGACCCTGTGAAGAATCACAGGAAGAGTGATACCTTAGAGCTATCTCCTTGGTGACAGCATAATCATTTGATCCTTGAAAAGGTTTCCTGGAAACGTGTTCAGACTCGAAGCTACAAGAAGAAGAAGACATCATAATCTTGATGATAGTTACTTGGATCAGTCTGGTCCTGATCTAGGTAAGGAAGTAAATTAGAGAAGGGGCTGAATTCAACAACTAGATGTTATAACATAATGTTATGACATTTGGTTCAACATAAGACTCTTGGTTGGTGAAGTGGCACACCAACTTAAGATAGGAGTTGAAGGTTGGATACTTCAAAAGGATCGTCTCTTTGCAGCTCTTTGGAGTTGTTGGGTGGAGAAGATGTTACATGTTCCTGTCTTAGTGTATCTAAGCCTTTTGTGATAACTTGTAGCTTGAAGTTCAAATTTCGATTGATCAGAATATCTTTGGGAGAAGTCTGATAAACATGGAGAAGTCAAAAGGTGGCATTTGATTTTTTTCTTATGAGGATTCATGAAGGAGATAATCAAACAGTGGCATTTGGTCCATCTCAACAGTGGATTCAGAGAATCAAGATAATCAACATGTGGCAGTTGATTATTATCAAGAAAGTTTGATTCAAAGTATGAATGCGTTCAACCAATATTGTTGAACAGAGGGTGCGCTCTTGAAGACATAAAGATGCGTCTTATGCTTTCCATTCATCAAGGGGTCTTATTTACCTTGAATCAGAAGTTGTCTTGAAGGTCCAACTAAGTATTGAATGTGACCTACTTGTTTCCATGAAGAGAAGTGATTGTCCCTAACAGGGGGAGTATTGGTTTGTATGAAAGGTGTTCATCAAACTCGTAGGATATAAAGTGTGGAACCTTTTTGGGATGATGTGTTCGAGACTGAAGAGCACTATGTCTGACCGAATGTCATCACATTGGTAATGACATTGTTCCTAATTCCCCCTAAAACTACAGACAGGAGGAAAGTTGGATGAAGTGTGGATTGTTATGACTCAGAGGGAGTAACCATCCTCTTTGTGAAAAATGGAATAGTTTCAAACATAGGATTTGAGCGTGTTTTCATCTGCTAAGAAAACAGGGCGGTTGTGTCTCATTATGGAGCTGTTTAGTGAGCTGGAATGTTTAGATGATAACTTGTCATCTAATAAAGGTATTATACAACTGAGGCAGAGACAACGATGGTTCTTGGATAGGGGACAAATACTTAAAAGGAGTAGTCGGTTCTAAAAGACAAATGTCTGACAATGGTCAAAGGGTCAAACCCAAGGGTAGGTACCTGCATTAAAACCAGTCCTAGGGTACTGAAACTGTCAGAGTAAAGTACCAAGATCGTTACTATCTATGCCAAAATTGCATTATTTATGAAGACTCTCTCTATTCTTTCTCTTCATCAGAGGGTTTCAGCAATATGAAGTTTGTTAGCATCTAGGAAAATTGTGCATGGGTATGGATCTGTATGGGCAGTCTTTGTCAAATTCTGGCCAAAAAGGGGGAGAAAGATAGGGACCCAGTCTCAGGCGAGACTCAGGTGAAAGCAACACACGGCAATGTCCAGCGAGACTCAGGTGAAAGCAACATGATCCCTAAGTAAGTGACTTTGTTTGTGTCTTGTGTTCTGAGTTAAGAGGATAGTTGTGACTTGTGATCTGAGTTACATGATCACAAGTAATAAGTATCATGATTATCAACAATAATCTTGAGAAAAGAAATCCTCTTGGGGCATCGATAGTTTGGAGTTGCTCACAGTTGAAGGATAGAGGTTTGTTGTTTGCTCAAAGGACATCAGCCTCTACAAAGAAGATGTTGGACAAGATGTTGTAACATCTCAACTGTGTTGTGGCCTGGTCCCAAAATACAACTTGCACTTATTTGTTTTAGCCAAAATTTGCCAAAGGGGGAGATTGTAAGTGCCCTGGCTGGAGAGTTGGCTTCATTTGTAAAACAAATAAGAAAGCAAGTTTACCCATATTCCCTCTGTTGTTTTAATATGTGGGGTTGAAGAAGTTCAACATCTGGACCAACATGTTATGTAAGATGTCACAACATCGGCATATGACATCGCGCCTGAAATTAAGTACTGATTAAGTAACTATGTTATATGTTGAATGTTTGTAACAGCTGTGACTTGTAACCTAACTATTCTAAGTGATCTAAATTATGAAAGAGGTTATTTGTTATGTTGAAGAAGTTCAACATCTAGGAAAACATGTTAGATGTAATGTCATGACATCTGACTTGACATCACGTCAACATAATTGATAATTCAGTTACAGTTCTGGTACTTAAATACTCTGAGAATATATGTGGCGTTTCTTATGGAGAATCTGAAGATCAATCAAGAATCAATCAGAATATTTGAAGAAAATACTGTTTCTAAATATGGAGATATTTTAGGAACTAGAAGATTGAAGACCTTGATTATAGGAGAAGTTTGCTGCTGAGTTGTAACAGCAAGGAGAAAAGCTTGCTGAGATTTTTTGAAGGCCCAAATCCAGTTGGGTAATAGGTTATAAATAGCAGATTGTAACCTAGGGTTTGCGTAGCTCATATAATGTAACATTGGGGGTGTTTTGTTAGGTAAACCTGTCGGTCTGTGGCAAGGTTACCATGTATGTAACTCGAAACCTGTAGGTAAGAGTTTGAGTGTTCTTGGATGAAGCTGTGAAGCAAGTCTAAGTAATTTTTGCATTACTTCATATTCATTGTAATGTAGGAAACCAAGTGGGAGGGCACTGCTTCTTGAGTAGGAGTAAGACTTCTGTTGTTGCGACAATAGGAATGGAAACTGGTAGGTTTCTATCTAGGAGTTCCTAGGTATAGGTTGCACTGGGTAGATGATTAAGTGAAGGATGGGAACTTGTGAAGTTTAGTCCTGAATTAATATTGCTGATAGTGGATCTTCTTCCTGGCTTGGTATGCCCCCAGAGTAGGTGTGTTTCACCGAACTGGGTCAACAACTGATTTGTGTTTTTACCTTCAACACTTTATAATTCTGTCTATTATATATCAAGGTAAAAGTGTAATGTTGTAACAGATGATGTCTCAGAACATGTTAAGACATCATGCTGATATCTGTGCAGAAGAAACAGAACTGCAAAGACTGTTTTCTCTCTGCTGAACATGTGCAACAGATGAACAGAACTAGGCACATCGGTGTTCTATCCTCTGCACCTTCAAAGTAGATCTGGCACAGCTTGGTTAAACTGTGCTTCTGTTACCCTTCAGTACTGAATCATGAAAAATTGGGTATCTACCTTGCAGTGTATTTATTATGTCATATCAGATGTCTAGACATTGAGTATAACATCTGAAGACTGGCATACACCAGAATTTCAAAATGCATATATCAAAAATGAACATTGGACGTTCTTTGCAAAACAAAACAGATAAAGGAAAAATAGTTGGCAATTTGTCTGGAAAAGCGAGCTTGTATTAATTTTGAAATTTGCCTGTAAATAGGCGTTTTGTGTACAGGAGGCTGACGTCCTAGTAAGAGAATGCCGCCGAACAACAGAGTTTATACATTTTGTGAAAAGGAAAACAAAACAGCTATGTGAAAAATCCCACTGGGTTCCAACTCTGCTATCGCCTTTATGTCTTCAAGCGTCTCATCACTTTGCTGCTTAGTTGGAGATGAAGCTGACTGATTGGTGCCGTCTGAGCCTGATAGTTGATACCGAAGTCTGGATGCAGGGTTATCCAATGAGACATAGTATTACGCTTATCCCTAACTTTTCCCTGGACCGCCCTTTCGGGTTTTTAGTCCACCGGGATACCCATTTTTGCCCAAGCCGCCTTTTCAGGTTTTCGACTTGCCGGGTGTACATATTTTTTTCATTTCATCCCTTATTTTTGCCCGAACCCTTTTGGTTCGCCGGGAAGCCCTTATTTTTGCCTAGGTGTGTCAACCTAGCGGGTCTTTTAATCATGCGTAGTATCTTTTTACTATGTCTGCATTGGCGGGGTGAGGAAGGTCGTCACCATCCATGGTAGTTAGAATCATCGCACCTCCTGAGAAGATATTCTTAACCACAAATGGCCCTTCGTACGTGGGGGTCCATTTGTCCCTGGGATCACCTTGAGGTAGAATGATGCGCTTGATTACCAGGTCTCCGACTTGATACTCTTGTCTTCTGACTTTCTTGTTAAATGCCTTGATTATCCGTTTTTGGTACGTCTGACCATGACACATAGCAGTGAGTCTCTTTTTGTCGATTAAGTTTAGTTGATCAAGCCGAGTCTGGATCTAGTCATCTTCGTTTAAACCTGCATCCTTCATTATCCGGAGAGAGGGTATCTGGACTTTAATAGGCAAGACTGCCTCCATGCCATAGACCAAGGAAAAAGGGTGTTGCCCCTGTTGACGTCCTTGCTGAGGTACGGTACCCATGAAGAGCAAACGGTAACATCTCGTGCCAATCTTTGTAGGTCACAGTCATCTTCTGCACGATCTTCTTGATATTTTTATTAGCCGCTTCTACAGCCCCATTCATCTTTGGTCGGTAGGGAGAAGAGTTGTGGTGTTGTATCTTGAATTGCTCGCAAAGCTCAATGATCATCTTGTTGTTGAGATTGGTACCATTGTCCGTAATGATCCTCTCCGGTACACCATAGCGACAGATCAGGTTGTGCCGAATGAACCGTGCCACGACGTTCTTGGTTACGGTAGCATAGGAAGCTTCTTCGACCCACTTCGTGAAGTAATCAATCGATACCAGGATGAAACGATGCTCGTTGGATGCCGTAGGTCTGATCTCACCGATCATATCAATGCCCCACATTGAAAAAGGCCAAGGCGCTGTCATGATGTTCAGAAGAACTGGGGGAACATGCGCCTTATCTGCATAGATCTGGCATTTGTGACACGTCCGAGAATGTTGGTAACAGTCGGCTTCCATTGTGGACCAGAAATATCCTGCCCGAAGGATTTTCTTTGCCATGGTATGTCCACTGGAATGCGTTCCGAAGGTACCTTCATGCAGCTCTGCCATGATCCTTTCTGCTTCAGTCTTATCCACACAACGCAGTAAGGTTGAATCATGGTTTCGCTTGTAGAGAATGTCATTGCTGAGGAAGAACTTTGCCGCGAACCTTCTCAGAAACTTCTTGTCATTAACAGATGCACCCTCGGGGTACTCTTGAGCTTCAAGGTACCTCTTCACTTCATGATACCAAGGTTTTTCAGTTACCTCTTCGGTCTCAAGATCACAGCAATGTGCAGGTTCATCCAACTTCCAGATAATGATCCGGGGAGCCTCGTTGTCCCATTTGACTTTGAACATAGAAGACATCGTAGCTAACGCGTCCGCCAACTGATTCTCCTCTCTTGGGAAATGTTCAAAAGTTATCTCCTAGAAATGGGGAATCAACGTCAATACATACTCCTTGTAAGGAATAAGATTTGGGTGTTTCGTATCCCACTCGTCTTTGATCTGACTGATCACGAGAGCGGAATCTCCAAAGACACTCAGAAACTTGATCCTTAGGTCAATTGCAGCTCGAAGACCCATGATGCAGGCTTCATACTCTGCCATGTTGTTGGTGCAGTTGAAGCGTAGCCGGGCAGTAAGTGGAGTATGAGTTCCTTTTGGAGATATGATCACGGCGCCAATACCGTTACCCAAAGCGTCTGAGGCTCCGTCAAAGTGCATAGACCATCGGGATCCTTCCTCAGGTCCTTCGTCAGGTCCATGTACTTCACAATCAGTCACTACCATGATATTCTCGTCTGGAAATTCAAAGTTCATAGACTGGTAATCGTCCACTGCTTGGTGTGCCAAATGATCCGCCAACACACTTCCCTTGATTGCTTTCTGAGTCGTGTACTGGATGTCATATTCTGTCAAGATCATCTGTCATCTTGCTATTCTTTCGGACAAGGCAGGCTTTTCGAAGATGTACTTGGTTGGATCCATTTTTGAAATCAATAGAGTAGTGTGAATCAACATATACTGTCTCAGCCAGCGAGCAGCCCATACCAAAGCGCAACAAGTTTTCTTGAGCAGTGAGTATCGGGTCTCACAGTCGGTAAACTTTTTGCTAAGGTAATAAATGGCGTGCTCTTTTCGGCCAGACTCGTCATGCTGCCCTAGCACACATCCCATTGAGCTGTCAAGTACTGTCAAGTATAAGATTAGAGGTCTCCCTTCAACCGGTGGCATAAGAATGGGTGGCTCTTGGAGATACTCTTTGATTCTTTCGAAAGCGGCCTGACATTCATCATTCCAACGTACTACTTGATCTTTCTTCAGTAGCTTGAAGATTGGTTCACAGGTAGCAGTTAGATGCGAGATGAATCGGGCAATGTAATTCAGCCGTCCTAGAAAGCCTCTGACTTCTTTCTCTGTCTTGGGAACTGGCATCTCTTGTATGGCTTTCACTTTGGCAGGGTCCACTTGAATACCTTTGTCGTTCACGACGAAACCTAGCAGTTTTCCAGATCTCACCCCAAAGGTGCACTTGTTCGGGTTCAACCTCAGCTTGTACAACTTCAGACGGTCAAACAACTTCTGTAGATGGTCAAGGTGTTCCTCCTCAGTTTGGGACCTTGCAATCGTATCATCGACATATACTTCAATCTCATGATGGATCATGTCATGAAACAAAGCAACCATGGCACGTTGGTAGGTTGCCCCAACATTCTTCAACCCAAAAGGCATGACCTTGTAGCAAAAGGTACCCCACTGAGTAACAAAAGTGGTCTTCTCCATGTCTTCAGGAGACATCTTGATTTGATTATAACCGGAGAACCCGTCCATGAAGGAGAATACCTTATGCTGAGCAGTATTGTCAACCAGAACGTCGATGTGAGGCAGAGGGAAGTCATCCTTAGGGCTCGCCCTGTTCAAATCCCTGTAATCAACACACATTCGGACCTTACCATCTTTCTTCGGCACCGGAACCACGTTGGAAACCCACTGAGGGTAATAAGTCACTTCTAGAAACCCGACATCAAATTGTTTCATAACCTCAGCTTTGATTTTCTCGGACATCTCTGGGCGCATACGGCGGACCTTTTGCTTTACCGGAGGGCATTCTTCCTTGGTAGGCAGGTGATGAACCACAATGTCGGTATCCAAACCAGGCATGTCTTCGTAAGACCAGGCAAAGATTTCCACGTAGTCACGCAGCATCTGAATCAGCCGTTGTTTCACACTAGACTCCAGATTGGCACCAATCTTGACTTCCTTTCTGTCTGTCTCAGTACCCAGATTTACCATTTCCACTAGCTCCTCATGTGGCTGAATGGCCCTCTCTTCCTGGAGTAGCAGTCTTGCAAGCTCACTAGGCACTTCGCAATCATCTTCACCTTCGTCTTCGGCTAAGTTGATCGGATTTTCGAAGTCATAATTGGCAGTAGCAGAGTCGTTACCAGTGAGATCCAGAGTGGATTGGAACCTGTATAGGTGAGTGTGTGTAAATATAGCTGTTTTGCAATATATAATAAAGAAAGACAAGGAGCGCAAGATTTGAAATGCAAAAAACGTCCAATGCTTTTATTAATGATATATGAATATGACACACAAAAGCCCTCACAAATGAAGCCACGGTGCCCCGGGTAGGACACCGGGCCATAAAGTTTAGAATTATTGTTTGTTACAAATTCAAAACAAAGGAGTTCATTACTGAGTGACAAAAGTAATAGGTACGAAGTCTTTCGCAGTCCAGTTGTTCGGTCCACCGTTGGTAGTTGGGTAGATCCAGCTGTCGAATTCAGATTCCTCCGTGTCGTCTTCAATAGCATTCACTCCAGGGTTGGTGATGAGCACAGGAGGTCTTCCAATCCTTGCTTTACAAAAAGCCCTCTGATCTTCTATAGTGAAACCCAAACCAAACTTGTCAGTCTTCGGAGTGAAATCAGGAAGTCGGCCCCAGTTTGCACACTCACCCTTCTCAATAACAGCCCGGGCATCCTTTAAGGAAGCCATCTTCAACGGAGAATCTTCTTCAGTCACAGTCTCTGCTGACGCCAGTGTTGGAAGGACCTCTTCAAAGTGTTGAAAGGGGGTCTCAATGAACTCCCCATCCATCTCTATGTACCAGAACGAGTTGAGGTGGCTGACCATATACTCTTCCTCCCCCTGAACTGTCACAATCTTCCCTCTGACCGGGTACTTCAGCTTCTGATGTAATGTGGAGGTCACAGCTCCAGCTTTATGGATCCAAGGACGACCCAGCAAACAAGAGTAGGACGGTCGGATGTCCATCACGTAGAATGTTGAATCAAATACCTGAGAACCAACCCTGATTGGAATATCAACTTCACCATGTACCATCCTTTTCGACCCGTCAAAGGCCCGGACAACAATGTTACTTGGCTTGAGCTCTAAACCCTTGCAATCCAACCTGTCTAGAGCTTTCTTGGGTAATACGTTCAACGAGGAACCAATGTCAACCAGCACATGGGCAAGAGTAGTGCCCCTGCATTCAATGGAGACATGTAGGGCATCGTTATGGTTCTTCCCCTTAGCAGTCAGATTGGCGTCAGAGAAACCCAAACCATTATCAGCAGTTAAGTTGGATACACACTCGGTAAATTGATCAGCAGATGTCTCTTGTGGCACGTGGGCCGTCTTCAGGAAGGTAATCAAGGCCTTGGCATGGGCCTCTGAACACAACAATAGTGATAGCATAGAAATTTTAGAGGGGGTGTGCCCCAGCTGCTCCACTACATTAAAGTCACTCTTCTTGATAATCTTAAGGATCTCTTCCATCTCCTGCTTGGAAGCTTCAACAGTGGTTATCTTCGGTGCCTCCGTCTGGGCAGGCACATCAGTAGCAATCCCTTTGCCTCGAGCGTCAGATGACTCAGCAACAGGGGTAGAAATAGGAACTTGGTCAGGCAGGGAAGTGGGCACACTTGCAGGTGTAATGACAATAGTTCTCTGGATGGCTGGTGGCACAATATCTGGTGAGAACAGTCTACCACTACGAGTGACTTTGGCAGGCCCGGTGATGTTGTGGATGCCGGTACTAGTATCAAACTCTTGTTTAACTCCAAGCACATAAACATCTGCCCCATAGTGCCACGTGACAGCTTTGTTGGATGTATAGGGGAGGGGCCCCGGAACAGTGATGATGATAGGAGCAATCTTCTGAGTAGACATGATTTTGACAGGCTTCTTTGAGGGAGCCTTAGGAGGGTTGTTGAAAATAGTAACAATGGACACTTCTTCAGCAGGGATAGCAGGAACAGCAATCTTCTCGAACAAGATCTCTTTGTTATCCATCAGGTTTTGGACGCCTGACTTCAACAAAGGACAACCAGCAGGTGAAACAGAACATAGACGGTAACCTTTACTACATCCCAGAAATAAACCGGCTAGCAACAGGTTCTTTTTGACAGTCAACAACGGAGTAACAATCTCATCCACAGAGGCTACATACAGGTCTTCTTCCATAGCATTTACTCCATGCTTGGGCATGGGAGCAGTCACAACATTGGGCCTTTCGGGCGCCTCGAACTATATTTCTTTAGCATCAATAAGGTCCTGAACCTTATTACTCAGAGCCCAACAATCATCCGTAGTATGCCCCGGGAAGTCAGAGTGATAAGCGCAGCGGGCGTTGGGGTTGTACTTTGGAGATGTTGTGTTCACTACCTTCGGAGCTTCTTTGACAGTTACCATATTGGTTGACAGTAGTTGTGGCAATATCTGAGACAGGGTCATACTGAGCCGAGTGTACTGCCTTTTGGGTCTCTCACCCCTTGGTTGGTTGTATTGTTGAGGAGCAGCAACAGGCTTTGAGATTACCACCGCGTTGACAGCTTGGCGGCGTTCCGATTTATTTTGTCTCCTTGAACCATAAACAACACTAGATTCCTTCTTGAAGGGCTTTTTTTCAGTACTCGAGGAGGCACCTTTCTGTATCTTCCCCGACTTGATACCAGCTTCTATCCTCTCACCAGTTAAGATCAGATCTGTAAACCTAGCAGAAGAATTCCCAATCAGATGGTTGAAGAATGGACCAGACAGGGTCCCCAAGAACATGTCCACAAGTTCACGGTCAGTCAAAGGTGGTTGTACCCTTCCAGCCAGGTCTCTCCACTTTTGCGCATATTCCTTGAATCCTTCACCCGTCCCTAGTGACATACCCTGGAGTTGGGTATGCGTAGGAGCGAGGCCGGAATTATACTGATACTGCTTGTAAAATGCAGTAGCCAAGTCCTCCCAGTTTCGAATACTGGCTCCATCCAGCTGATAGAACCATTCGAGTTGAGTCCCTAAAAGACTATCCTGGAAGAAATGGATCCATAAATTCTTGTCAGCAGTGTACGGTTGAATCTTCCTCACATATGATCTGAGATGCAGCTTAGGACAGGAAGCTTCGTCGTACTTTGCAAAAGCAGGTGCCTTGAACTTGTGGGGAATCACCACCCCAGAGGATAGACCTAGATCTCTAAAATCCAACCCAGGCACATGTTGAATCTCCATGGCACTTAGGCGGTCTTCCAGCTGTTTGTACCTGTCCTCGGCAGGAGGGTACTGTTTATTATTGTAATCTGTCTCGTTGTCGGAGACCACGGGACTAGGAACCCTTCTCTCTTGGGGACTGTCTTTCCCTACAGAGGAAGTAGCTAGATCAGCCTCATTTTGCAGTGCATTCCCAAACCTCCGTCCAGTGTTGAACAATACAGTCCTCTTCTTCTTCTTCTTCAGAATCAGAGTCTTCAACTTCTGTTGACCCTGGGCTAAGCTCATGACCAACTCTTGAAACTGGGCGTTCTGGGCCTGGAGGGCCTTGATAGCTTGTTCAGTAGTAGGTTCAGAAGACATGATGACTGCTGAAATAAACAACGAAGAAGATAAGTGACCTGTAAAAAAGAGTACCTATTATGCACATGATGTATGATATGCTATTTATGCAATGCATTCAAGGGTTCAAAAGTTCAAATTCATTGTAGATAAAAGGGAACACACGTTATATTAAGAAATAATCTGTTCAGTACATCAATGCCTCATGGGAGAAATATTACAAAATACTTAATCCCAAAAGACACTGCGCATCCTCTTTGGAGCGATGTAAGTGTTGAGGGTCTTTTCCTCGTGAAGTAGGCGGGTGAGCTCCAAGACTTTCTTCTCACTGGCATGTAGACTGGTTTCAAGGGAATTCCGCTCTTCCTTGAGTTGGATCCAGCTCTTTTGAATTTCCTCCCATGATGTTGGCATGTCAGGATGTTGAATGGTGTACGGAACCTCTCCTTCCATAACTGGCTCTTTGATCACGGGGAGAATGTGAGGATATGGCATCACAAGCTTCTGGGAGCGGGCTCGTACCCACTTGAGATAAGGCTCAAGGGGGATGGAGTTCTTGTGCCCCAGTGTTTTACTATCCACCTTGTTAGGCATCCTCCAAGCTCTGATAAACCTCTGGCGAAGTCCTTGCGTATCATGGTCGAAGTCAAAAACTATGTCAGGAATTAGCATGTCATGAGGGCCATCCCTCCGAGCATATCCAAACTGTCTCAAAGCCAGACAGGGGTTGTAAGTAATGCCTCCTCTAATTCCAAGTAAAGGAACATTAGGAAATTCTCCGCAACAGTCAATGATAGTGACATTTTCTCTGGACCGAGAACACCAATGTATATCAGCATGTGTAAGAGTCATTAATCGTTGTGACCATCTCAACCCCCACTCGTTCTTCAAAACTTATTGTGGAAGGTGCGAAATAAACCACCTTGCCACGAGAGGAGTGCAGCACATGAGAACACCTCTTTTTCTCATGGTTCGAGTGTAACATGAGTGGAGGATGTCCCCAAGCAACGTAGGTATGGGATTCCTGGACATGAAAATCTTGATAGCATTGATATCTATAAGCTGATCCGGATTCGGGAACAACACCAACCCATAGACAAGGAGTGCCACAACTTCTTCAAAGGCTTGTAGGTCAAGGGAATTCCAACATTCTTGTGCCTTCTCAAATAGGAACTTTGCCAAGAATCCTTTGATACCACTTTTGATTTCCCAATGCCCCTTGATGTCAGATGGTTGCAGACGTAATGCTTTAGCAACCACTTCAAGTTTTGGTTCCCTTTCCGTACCGTTGTAGGGTAGCTGACTGAGAATGGGAACCTTCAGAAGCTGAGAAAACTCTTCCAAAGTAGGCACTAATTGATAATCCGGGAAAGTAAAACAGTGGTGCAAAGGGTCAAAGAACTGGAAGAGAACTTTTATCATATCTTCTTCAATGTTGGTATTGACCAAGCTGATGAGTCTACCATGCCTTTCACTGAAGGAAGAGTTCTCGGGAATCCTGGATGTAAGCTCCTTAAGCTGAGGAGGGACCCTTACAAGGTTGACCTGAATTGTCTTTCTGCGGAGAGATTCCATGTCCTACAAAACAAGAACAAAGATGAAGATTCGAACCCTTGAAGTGGTTAGTAAATGCATATGATGCTTTATGATGTTATGATGTTATGATAAAGACACACCACAAGTATTCACAAAAAGCAAACATGATAAGGCACACAAGTCACACCAGACAACCCTTAGAGTTTAGGCCAGCATGAAGTTTAGGTACTACCCTCTTGAAGTTGGTGGGCTCAAAACCTGTCCTATCAAAAGTAATCGGGTTCTAAGGAGCTCAATATCATTGGGTTGTTTTCCATGTTCATTGTTTTGATTTATCCACTTAACTGGCGACCAAAATATTCCAAGAAAACAACCCTCAATGAGTGTAGTATCGAGTATCTACCAACTTCGGACTGCACCAAAGTCGGTCATATCACTACCCCTAAAGAGGCCAGGATGGTCAAGTAAGGTTTCTAAGGTCAGTTGATGCTTCACGACACCACGCGGCGGCCCCGTACTCTCATTGACTTGACTCAAGGGTTACCGGTACTCACCAAAGTGCCACATCAACGTAGCAACTGCTTCAACCGTGTCGGTATACCCTGCACAGTTCCCTCATAGTTTGTTGCTACTTCTAAAAGGTATCCCCCAGATCCGGGTTAGGATCTATGAAACTCCGATGCAAGCCCACAATATTAAAGCAAACAAAACAAGCAATTGAAAACAAGAATGGTCAAATCCTAAGGTACACCTCACTTATTAATTTTCCCCAGCAGAGTCGCCAATTCTGTGATCGGTGGAAATAGAACTGACTGTTTTTGAAATGCTGGTTTTGTGAAATGTCGTGGTAAGCAAGAGTCGCCACCGTCTTTTATGTTCTCCAATAAGGAAAGGACAAAAGCACAGCAAAATTCCTTTTCGAGATGTTTCTCGGTTCGGGAGGTAGATTATAGAAAGGGAAGGTGTTAGCACCCTTTCTATCTGTGGTTATCCACGGGCTCTTAGGTACTTGCTCACTATGTTTTCAAAAATTGTTTGCTTTTCTCGTGTTTGTGGGTTTTGAAAAAAGTTTCGTTTTGAAAACTTCTAGGTAACTCTTGTATCAATCCTCAAGAGTGTATGAAGTATTTGTTTGAAAACTTTTTGAAAGTGTGAGTGCGAAAAGTTGTTTTTGTTTTTGAAAGAGCAAGTACCATGAGAAATCTACCTACTCTAAGGAATTAGGTTGTGTAAGAGTCCTTTAGACAATACTATCCCACTATTGAGAAGTAGGTAGCACCGTCGTTGGAGTTATTCGGGTTAATTCGATTATAGGGACATGTGGTCACCAAAGCAATAGTAGGACGCCTTAGCGGCAACCCTAATGTCCTAGATCCTTTTTTATCCGAGGCAACTGTTTCGAGGCAACTGGATCTTTAGACAGGAGGGCGACCTCTAAAACACCCTATACTTGATGACCACCTCGAGGCAACCAAGTGAGGCGTACCCTATGAGTGGCATGTGCGAGTGTGTCAGGATTCATGTTAAATTATCTTGTACATGTTATTGGTGAGCTACGTTTTGATTTTAATTTCATACAAGTCTTGTCATGCATCGTTAACAGTTAATAATTATGCGGAAAATAAATTGCGGAAAGTAAATCTACGCTATTACAAGGCGTCGGGTATTTACATCGCCAAAAACATAACCCTTAAAAATAAATGCGAGAAAATAAAAGAAAGCGATAAAAGTCCTAATTATCTATTACATTCTCGGAGCAGATACATAAATATGATCAAAATAATAAAGTGCGCGCAAAGAAATTGAATCGGGAAAAGTCTTAGGGTTTTGACCCTTTTTGAGAAAAGAATGAAATTTGGTCCTTTTTTGCATTTAATTAAACCTAATCTAATTTACTAATTAATTAATTAATTACAAGAAAAAAGTATTTTTTAGTTTTTTAGGTCTTTAATGAAATAAATAAAAAGAAATTAAAATTATCAAAACCCTAATTCTAGGCTAATTTTATTTATTGTAAAAAAGTTAAAATTTAAACCTAATTAAACTAAATTAATTATATTTAGAATTTATTTACAAAAATAATTAATAGTGAAATTAATACATAATAATAACAATAAAAATATTTACATTTTAATTTTCTGAATTTATTGTGAAAATTAATTAATTTGTGAGTTAAATAATAATAGTGATAATTAAATAATAAGAATAAAAATTAAAATGTAAAAGAAAAAGGAATAGAGAAACCAGGGGTGCTGGGCCAGCATTGGGGGTGAAGAAGCAATTTCCAGGCCCATTTGTTGGCCAGTCCATTGACTTTTTTTTATTGTCCAGCGCATGCTTTGACTGGGAGTATGGCGTTCTTCATCTCCTGGCCACTGGATCTGCCTTGCCAGCCACCTGGCGCTTGGATGAGTGGGGTATATGGTGGACAACACTCAGCAGCCTGCATGTGAATACATTGGAAAAAAAATAGAAACAAGGGATTTGGGGGACCTGGGAATCAAACCCAGGTCCCAACGCTTACTGAACACCTGGCCAACCACTCCACCAACTTGCACGCTTTGTTATATGAATAAGAAGAAAATATAATATATAAAAATTAATGAATATGCTGAAACACAAAACAAGCGCGCGTTTTATTTGAATCAACCAACCAGGAATCAGCACGTCATCGTCTTCTTCACTAAACCTGCAAAATAACAAATAGATAGCGGGGGTTTTCAACCCCCACAAAGCAGAACAACCAATAATAGCGAATAGCCCTACGCTAAATATAAATATGGCGCGATGGTCTCATTGTGTTCGTCTCGTTCCAACGGTCTCAACCATATGCATTAGGGGTTCCAATTTTTCCTATATAGCAAAGCCCTAATTCAAGAACTCAAGAACCCTAAAATTCGTTAATGGCAATTCACAATTCTGTGCATTATAATCCAATTAATTAATACCATTAGCTTTCTATGGATGCAAGCAATACAAAACAAACCATAAATCACATCAAATGCTTATGAATCATGAGTTTCGTTTATGGACAAAGTATACAAACCGTGTGACTGTTTGGAGTGATTTCTTAAGCTTTAGCGTGTGATTTTGATTGCAAAAGGTCCCTGGGAGTTCCTGCAAGGTGTTAGAAACAAGAAAAAGCTTTGAATCACGTTAGAATGTGGAAATCAGTTTTCACTTTTCTTTGATTTTTCTTGAATGTGATTATGGTTTTTTTGCAGAGATTTCTCGTCCAATGCATCAGGGTTGAGTTGTGTACTTATAGAAGAACTGAATTAGGTTAAATCCTTGGGCAAAGATCCATGGAATTATGGTTTCAATATTTGATTGAAAATCAAATAATTTTCAATCTTTTTGATTGGAAAAACTTGCCAAACTTGGAGATTCTTGTCCCCTTGATGTGCACACGAATTTGCCAGCTTGTCTTGAGCTTGTTTGCTTCACAAAAGATTGAAAAAAACATATCTTTGAATTTCCTACATTTTAAATTAATTAAATGAATTAAAATAAATTAAAAATCCAATTAATTAATAAAAAATAAGAAAATAATTCAATTTAATCTCAATGGGTCGTGCATAGGCCATGGATAAAGTTTCAAGAAGAAATTTGAGGCCCATTAGCAAAAACAAAGTATTTTGAGCAAAGTTGACTTTTGCAAATTCACAAAAATTTCCCAACTTCTCCAATGCATATCTTGCTCAATTTTGATCATATGAACATGTTCTTTGACATTTTGGAAAGGTCTTGAAGTCCTATAACCAATGCCTTTGGTCCCATGTCATTTGGATTTACCAATCTCAAGTTATGGTCTTTGACTTAAAGTGCATTTTTGTTGACTTTTGAAATTGACCTATAATGTAGAAATTGATAACTTTTTGTGAGAGCATTTCTTGGATTTGGAAGTTGAAGATGAGTTGTAGGAAATGTCATCCCCTTCAAACTGAGCATTGGATGGGATTTATCTGATGAACCATGAAAAAGTTATGCCTTGGTCAAGATACAGTTGACTTTTCTACTATCCAAAAATAGTAACTTTTGCATCTTTGATGATTTTTGAGCCATTCTTGTGGAATCATGATCAAGACTTGATCAAATGATGATTGTGGTCTAAAAATAAGATGTTGACCAAAAATTCTGACTTTTGACTGTAAAATGACCATTTTGCCCCTGCAGTTGACTGTGAAGCAAATGGAGCTTTTGACTGTGCAAAGTGGCATTGTGAGTCTTGAAACTTGGCATGTAGATGCTTGAGGATGTATATGAGCCTATGGGACTTGATTGAACCATTAAAAACCTCAAATTCCTTGTAAGAAACAAAACCCTAATTTTGACTGGCTTAGGAGGCATTTGGACTGTGCGACCCTTGAGAAATCTTGAACCATTTGAAGATGATTCTTGACAAACCTTGAAGAATATGGGAGGGCAAATTTTGGGGTACAACAACATTAAATGAGCAAACAAAACTTGTAAGAACATGTTTCCTGAAGCTTGACAATACTTGTTAGCTTTTGCATTCTTTCAGAACTTGGCTTCACATCTTGAATTCAGAACACGCTTGCTTATCTTCTAAACAATGCTTTGCTTGCTAAGTACTTCTGATCAGCGCTTGCTTTCAAATATCTTCTGAACAACACTTGCTTTCAAATATCTTCTGAACAACACTTGCTTTCAAAGATCTTATGAACAACACTAGATTTCAAATATCTTCTGAACAACACTTGCTTTTAAATATCTTCTGAACATCACTTGCTTTCAAAGAACTTCTGAAACATAGCTTACACATAAACTTGCTAAGCGTTAGAAGATGTATAAAATAATTATCTTACCAGAGTTAGCATCAACATCAGCACTTGCGTTAAAGCAAAAGGTTCTTTCATCAAAAAAGCTTCTTCATATATTTTCAGCTCAGCACATCAAGATGCTTCTGTTAGAACATTATCAGAGACATCATCAGCATCAATACTTCCGCTTAAAACAAATAGTTCTTTCATCAAAGAACTTCTTCATTTATTTTCAGCTCATCACTTCAAGATGCTTCTGTCAGAACATTATCTAAAACAGTTAAATACATTCATCAGAGTATCAAATATATAAAATATAATTTATTGTTATCATCAAAACTCTGAGATATGATCAGAACCAATCTTGTTCTAACAATCTGGACTTTCATTACAGCTATCTCGGTTTGTAGCCGCTCCAATTGGTCATCTCTGTCGTCCCCAGGATTTCCCACGATCATGCCCCTGGTGAGGAGCGCCTTAACCGCTTCTTGTCCCTTGCATAGGTTCAAGAACATCTCTTGAAGTTGAGCATTTTGAGCCTGGATGTCCTTGATAGTCTTCTCTAAAGCCATCTCTATTGAAATAAACAGTAGGAAGATAAGGAGACCTGTATGGGAGAAACCTGTCATGATATGATGCATGATATGCGGATGCATCTTTTCAAGGATCTCGTGGGGTTAGTAGTCACTTACAATTTGGATTGGATAACTTTGTATCAGTGAATGTCCTACCACTAGAATTAAGCTCACCATGTCAAGTGGGTTGTAGCCTTTGACTCCGGTTTGTTGTACTTGATTTTTGACATTGTTTGGTCATAGGAAGATAAATCCTCTTGCCCCTTGGTGGATGTTTGGTTCAACGTGACCCTGCATTACAGGCCCTCAAGATCCTTGAAACGATTATTGAAAATGCTATGGTATGATATTATGATGTTTTGTACAGATATGCGAGGTAAGCAAGTTTATATACAAATAATCATATTCACACAAAGCAAACAAATCCTTAGTCTTAGGCTTGCATGGAGTTTTGTAGGTGAGTACCCTGTTGAAGTTTAGTTGGCTCAACCTGTCCTAGTTAATAGTGATCGGGTTCTAAAGGATCTCAATATCACCTACCTTTCTCTTAGGCGTTGTCTCAGCACAATCAATATTTTCTTGCGACCGAGATATCCCAAAAGTCCAGCCTCAATGAGTGTAACATCGAGTATCAACCAATTTTCAGCTCTACACCGAAACCGGTTATCTCACTACGTCCTAATGGCCAAGTTTGTTCAATTAGGGTTCTAAAGTCCGTTAGTGCTTCATGACGCCACTCAACGGCCCCGTATTCTCCTCGATTCACCACGAGGGATACCGGTACCTACAAATGAGTCACACTAACATAGATATTGTTTCAACCATATCGATCTATGCCGTACAGTTTCCACAATCTATTGCTATTTACCTAAAAAAGGTGTCCCATATCCGGGTGGAGGATCAAAGCAAGCCCAAACAGAGAACCATAATGTAAAGCATACAAATCAAACAATGTAAGCAAGTAAATGTGATCTAACCCTAAGGTAACCTCACTTTAAGAATTTCTCCCCAGCAGAGTCGCCAATTTTGTGATGCGGTGGGAGAACTGACTTGATGTTTTGTGTTTGTGTTTGCAAATGTCGCGGTTTAGTAAGATTCGCCACCGACTTTTCTTTTATCCAATAAGGAAAGGTGAAAAAGCACATGAAAGACCTTTATAGATGTTTTCTTGAGTTCGGAGGGGTAGATTATGAAAAGGGAAGGTATTAACACCCTTTTCATCCATGGTTTTCCATGGGCTCTTAGTTACTCGCTAGATCACTTGCTTTTGTTTGAATGTGCTTGTGATGTGGTTTTTGAAAGTATTTTGAAAACGTCTTTGTAATGGTTCTTGTCTCTATAAGAATGCGTACAAAGTGTTTGTTTGGAAAAGCAAAAAGCAAAGCGTGGGCCTAGTACCAAAGTTTGCTATCCCAAGATAGTAGAGGTATACGTGGTGAAAATCCTTTGGATAAAGACTCAAAAGTGGTTGTGAGCATTAAATAAGCATTAAATGATGATGAGACTTATCAAATCAGAAATCCTGCAATGTGAAACTCTACACTATGGCTTAGTTCTGGATCAGAAGTTCAGCTTCAGCGTAACATCCAATCTTCTGATCCTTTTATCTTCTGGCTCCAGCATGTTCTGAAGGAGTTCCCAAACTTTCCAGGAAGTTTGTGACACGCTTTGTAACCCTTCTTTGAACTTCTATTGCAAGATCTGACTGAACCTTTGTGAAAACTGGCCCAGAAGTTCTGACCAAACTCTGTCTTGAGAGTGTCCAGAATTTGCTGAGTGTTTCAGTTTCATGGACGTGTCTTTGAGAAGTTTATAACTTGAAATCCCAACATTTCTAGGAGAAGTTCTGTTCTGCAATGTCTTAAATCTTGTTGAGATCTAAAACTCTTGTGTCAGAAGTTGATCCAGAATCAGCTTGCATCATGGTGATAATCTGATCAGAAGTTCTGAACTTGTCATATTTCTTAAATACTTGGAAAAAATTCCAAGTATTTAGAAATTTGACTTTTCCAAAGTAAATTTGACTTTTGAATTTCTTGACGAAACAAAACTCACATTCTAACATGTCTTGATGAAATATGATTCTTGAAACTTGGTTTTGATCCAAAAGTCAAAGTTTGACCTTTCAGTGTGTAAATGACCATTTTGCCCTTGCGGATGACTTTCTTGAAAAATTGCAGTTCAAGGCTTGGAATTGGATGGAAGCAAACTTGAGGATCCAGGGTGATTCCTTGAGAAATGAGAGGGCAAATTTTTGGGTGTGTTGTACCCCAAAATTTTCCCTCTCATTTATCAAGATTTTCCTCAGAAGACTTCTTTGACTCAAGACAAGATTAGGGTTTGGTCAGCTCAAGACATCTGATCTTACACTGATCACCCAAAATTAGGGTTTGAGTTTGCACAGGGATTTTTGAACCATCAATGCTTCATGTGACTTTCATACATTATCTTGGACCCCTAAGATTGCTCATGTTAAGTTTCAAGCCTTGAACCACATTTTTGATCAGTCAATTGGACAGTTGACCTAAAAATCAACTGTATTGGGGGAAAAGTCAACCATGGCCAATTTACAGTCAAACTTCATAATTTTTTATCCATATCAATACTTTAGACTCATATGTACCATTTGATCAAGTTTGGATCACAACTCCTCAAGAAATTTGATCAAATCATCAAAAGGGCAAAATGGTCAAAATTAGGGTTTTGACTGAGAAAGGGCAATTTCTGATTTTTTTTCCTAGCCAATGACCAATTGGGTTCAAACACGATTTCAAGGGTTCAATGGAATCATCTTGACCTAATTACATGGTTCAAAAGATCTCAAGTTCATTGGGTTGACAGATGAATTTTGCAGTCAACTGATAAAAAGTCAATTGTACACTAAAAAGTCAAACTTTGACTTTTTGGTCAAAATCAAGTGCCAAGGGTCATAATTCATCAAGATATATCAAAATATGAAACTTGTTCACCAAGAATACCAATTTTGAAAATTAGGGTTTTGAATTTGAAAATTTTCATAACTTGGAATTTTTCTAAGTATAAAGTTTTCTTATTTTTTCCCAACTTTTCACCACTTTTTCACCATGATGCATTTTGATTCAAAGATAACTTCCAACATGAAAGTTGTAGTCATCCATGAAATCTACAACTTTTCTTCACAAACTTTTTCCAAAAGATGCTTGGATCTCAAGTTATGAATTTGTGAATATAGGTCCATGAACTAAATAACTTAGTGAATTTTTGCCCTAATTTAGGCAGTTTTTGGACCCAACTTCATGGACATTTTTCACCTAGTTCCAAGAGGTATCTCAAAATTAATTTCAAATATGGATTATAGTGCACATTGCAAGCTTTCAAAAATGTCCAAGAACTCTCCAAGATCATTTTTGATTAGGGAGAATCGAAGAAGGGAAGTTGGCATTTTATCACTTTTGATCAAGCCATTTTTACAAAGCACCAAGTTGCAAATCAGATCTATGCTATTTGTATCTTGCTTTACAGGTCCTAAACTCACTTTACACTCTATAATTAATTTCAAACTCAGTTGACAAAGGCATTATCTTTGTTTTTGAATCATTGTACAAGAGATAATTCCATTTTAGGCATAAAGTTCACATTGCCATTTTCATAAAGATGAGCTTTTGTAACTTTATCAATCTTGAGCCTTGGACCTCTCCCTTTGGTGCAAGAAATGTACACAGGCCTCAAGCAATTTGTACAAGCTCTTTGCAGCTCTCAAGCAAGCAAGGACAGGCATGTTAGTATGGTCACTTCACTTTACTTAAAAAGCAAGAAAGTTGGTAAAAAGGTCAAGAACTTGTACAACTAGTGAAGAGCTGACTTTGTATCCATTCTATACAAGTATACAAACTTATCATAATGCATAACACGATTGCTTGACACTTGAAACTCTCCAAAACTCAGAAACACTAAAATTCTGTCCAAACACAGCATTTCTGCAAAATTACTGCCAACTAATTTTTGGCTCGTGCGTTTTGTATTTCAACACTTGAAACATCTCATACACATCATACCAAAGCTATCCAAGCCATCAGCCTGGCTCTGTAACCCCTGTTTCAGCCTTTACCATTTTCAACCTTGAAGCTTGCAGCTTGACTTATGCAGAAAGTTCCAGCCATTCTCAAGGCAAGATAAGCATTGGATTAGCTTCAGGGAAGTCCAAGGAAGCTTAAACAATCCTCAAACCTCCATTAAAGTCCCTGCATTGCTCTACTCGAATCCAGCTGAAGGAGGTATATTTCTTAAAATCTATCTCTATATTTAGGCAACTTCAAGCCACGATTTGTGAAGGAAAAATGTAGCCCTTATCATGACAAAGCTGTACATATGCATACTTTTCATTTATACTAACTGTGCTGTGAGAATTTGAAGCTTGAAGTTGCTGAAATTTTTAGGTCACGAATTAGGGCTTCCAAAATTCTCTCCGATCTTTGAGAGTTAGGTTACAAATTTTATATGGTTGGAATCGTGAGATCAAATGCCACATGTTTCATGTTATAAGTTTTTGTTTTTGTGCAAGCATATGAAAGTTACAAGTTTGAACAAAAAACGCGTGCATGGAAGACTGGCTGGAGGACAGGGATGAAGCCTTGGGCTTTTTGGCGTCTTGGGCCTTTTTGTTTTCACTATTTGCACCCCCTGACTTGATATTTACACCTCCTGGCTTATTTGTTATATTTTTCATATTTTTTTCATATTTTCATATTTATTGCTTTTATTTATTTTTTCTGAATGATAAAAATCCTAAAAATATTTTCTTTATTTTTTGCAAATTTTATTTTATTTATTTTATTTTATTTATTTTGCATAAAAAATTAATTAATTTAATAGAATAGAACTTATTTTCCTAAAAAAACTTGTAAATATATTTAAAAATACTTAATATTTTTATTATATTATTTATACCCATAAAATATTTATTTTCTATACATGTTTAATTTTTAATATTTAAACATAATATTATTTATTATTTCTTGTACAAAAAAATGGACAAAATAATAACATAAAGCATTATTTTCTTTTAATTAAAAAATTAGGGTTTCATCCCTCCAAAAATAATATTATTTTTCCTTATTTTTTAGGGTTTAAATTAAATTATTTTCTCCTACAAAAAACAAATACCAAAACATTTTTTACATAAATACATTGCATTGCATTTTAAATACTTATATTATTTATTTAATTCGCACAATATTCGATTGGGGTGTAATAATATATTTAGGTTTATATTTGTGCAAAAATCCCCATTCAAAACTTGTATCCCCCCTCCCATAATAATTGTTGTAATAGCTTAGTTTATTTTACGCAATTTATCGCTTTTATACTATGCTTAGTAACTAGGGTTTGCATGACAAGAACAAAAACAAGGCAAAAATAGAAAACCCTAAATGCAATACAAAAGCATGAAAAATGACACACTTTGCACATAAGAACCCTTAGGGTTTCTCCTACTTGGTTGCCTAAAATAAAATGGCCATGTTACGCATGCGAAGTATCTTGGCAAAACAAAACAAAAATAAGATCATAGTCCCTCGATGACGCTATCAAAAGGTTGCCTAAAACAAAATGATCTTGGTCCCTCAAAAGTGCTAAGATACTTGGCAACGTTGCTATCATGGTTATACAATGACCCACGCTCGTCCCGTTAACATCCAAAGATAGGGTTGCTTACCAAATCAATGGTAAGTCCACAATGTCAAAGGAATAAAAATGCACAAGAAAGACATTTGAGTAGGTAGATAGCTTCTAGTTACTTGTTCCATTTCAAAACAATCCTTGCTATTTTCAAAAACAAACACACACACATTTCAAAACATCTTACAAAAACATTGAAAACATTTTCAAAAGACAAACATCTTTGTATACATTCTTACGAACGAGAATCATTACAAAGATTGCCTAAACGAATGGCCTCTTTTACAAAATACTTTCAAAACCACACCAAACACCATTTCAAACAAAACAAAGAAAAGCAAGTGATCTAAACAAGTAACTAAGAGCCCATGGAAAACCATGGATGAAAAGGGTGCTAGCACCTTCCCTTTTCATAATCTACCCCCCGAACTCAAGAAAACATCTCAAAGGTCTTTCTTGTGCTTTTTTACCTTTCCTTTTGGATAAAAGAAAAGTCGGTGGCGACTCTTGCTAACCGCAACATTTGCGAACACAAACGCAAAACCTCAAGTCAGTTCTCCCACCGCATCACAGAACTGGCGACTCTGCTGGGGAAAATTCTAAAAGTGGGGTTACCTTAGGGTTTAGATCACCTTTACATGCTTACCTTGTTTGACTTGTTTGCTTTACATTTTGGTTCTATTGTTTGGGTTTGAATCCTCCACCCGGATTTGGGAAACATTATAGGTAAATAGAAATATGTTGTGGAAACTATACAGGGTATACCGACATGGTCTAAGCAATAGCTATACTAGTGCGACATATTTGTGGGTACCGGTTGCCTTTGAGTCAATCAAAGAGAATACGGGGCCGCTGATTGATGTCATGAAGCACTAATGAACTTCTATAACCTTTACTTGACCAACTTGGCCTTTTAGGATGTAGTGAGATGACCGGCTTTGGTGCAGTCTGAAGTTGGTAGATACTCGATACTACACTCATTGAGGGTTGTTTTCTTGGGATATTTCGGTCGCCAGTAAAGAGGCTTGAACTGAAACTATGAACAAAGGAAATAATCCAGTGATATTGAGCTCCTTAGAAACCGGTTACTTTTACTAGGACAGGTTGAGCCAACTAAACTTCAAGAGGGTACTTACTTATGAAACCCCATGCAAGCCTAAACTAAGAACTTGTTTGATTTTCTTGTACATATATACTTGTGCATAACATCATGGACATCATGAGCATCATATGCATTCACTAAACATTTCCAGGATTTTGGAGATTCATCTTTGTTCTTGTTTTGTAGGTTATGGATTCACTTCGCAGGAAAACTATCCAAATCAACCTTGTAAGAATTCCTCCACAACTCAAGGAGCTAGCTTCAAGGATCCCTGAGAATTCTCCATTCACCAAGAGACACGGTCGTCTACTCAACTTGGTCACTTCCAGCATAGAGGAGGATATGATGAAGGTTCTCTTCCAGTTATTTGACCCTTTGCATCATTGCTTCACATTTCCTGACAATCAACTTGTGCCCACTTTGGAAGAATTCTCTCAACTTCTGAGGATTCCTATTCTCAATCAACTACCCTTCAACGGTACGGAAAGAGATCCAAAGCCATAAGAGATTGCTCAAGCCTTGCACTTGCACTCATCTGATGTCACAACACATTGGGAAACTAGAAGTGGTGTCAAAGGCTTCTTGGCAAAGTTTTTGTTTGAGAAGGCCCAAAGTTGTTGAATTCCCTAGACTTGCAAGCTTTTGAGGAGATTGTAGCTCTTCTCATCTATGGGATGGTCTTGTTCCCTAATCCTGACGAACTCATAGATGTAAGTGCTGTCAAAATCTTCATGTCTCGCAACCCGGTGCCTACCTTGCTTGGGGATATCCTACACTCTTTTCACACTCGTACAATGAGGAAAAGAGGTGTTCTTATGTGTTGCACTCCTCTCCTAGCAAGATGGTTTATTTCTCATCTTCCCCAATCATTCTTGAAGAATGAGCAAGGTTTGAGGTGGTCGCAAAGGTTAATGACACTTAACCACTCATATATTCATTGGTGTTCTCGATCCAAAGAGAATGTTACCATTGTTGACCGTTGTAGGGAATTCCCTAATGTCCCTCTACTTGGAATTAGGGGAGGCATCACCTACAACCCGTGCTTGGCTCTAAGACAGTTTGGTTATGCCCGAAGGGATGGCCCACATGATATGCTGATTCAAGGATTGGTTTTCAACTACGACAACGACGACCAAGGACTTCGTCAAAGACTCATCCGAGCTTGGAGGATGCTAAACAAGGTGGATAACAAGACTTTGGGACACAAGAATTCCATCCCTCTTGAGCCTTACCTCAAGTGGGTACGAACCCGCACCCAAAGTCTTATGATGCCTTATCCCTCCATTCTCCCAGTGATTATAGAGCCTGTTAGGGAAGCAGAGGTTCCATACACCATTCTATATCCTGACATGCCGACATCACTCGAAGACCTACAAAGGAGTTGGATACAACTCAAAGTAGAGCGCGATAATTTCGAAGCCCAATTCTACGCAAGAGAGAAGAAGGTTTTGGAACTCACCCGGCTACTTCATGAAGAGCAGACTCTCAACACCTACATTGCACCAAAGAGGATGCGCAATGTCTTTTCACCTTAGAATTTTGTATTATTTTGCCCAAGCAGCATTGATGTACTCAAATTCTATTTTAATTAATATGACGTGTGTTTCTTTTTTGTTTAAAACAAATTTGAATTTCTAAATCCTTGAAAACATTGCATGAATACATATCATTCACCATAAGCATAAACAGGTCTTTGCAACAAGTTTCCTCATGTCTCTACTGTTTATTTCAGTATGATGGATCTCGAACAAATGATCAAAGATCTGCAAGCTCAAAACTCACAATTTCAACAGTTGCTCATGACCTTAGCCAAGGGACAAGAGGAACTGAAGACTCTGCTAGAAAAAGAAAAAGAGAAAAAGAAGAAGAAGCCAGCTGGTGTGGTAATCATGGGAAGAAGGTTTCAGGGACAAGCCAGAAGGACCTTAGAATTTCCAACAACATCTGAGGAAGGGGAAAGAAAAGGAAAAGAAACGGCAGTACCATCAGATTCTGAATAAGAAGAAGAGGAGGATTACTTTGAACAACAATACCCCCAGGCTGATGACAAGTACAAACACCTTGAAGAGCGACTAAGCGCTATGGAAATCCAGAGAGTACCAGGGCTAGATTTTAAAGAGTTAGGGCTGGTATCAGGAATTGTAATCCCTATAAAGTTTAAAGTGCCATTATTTGCCAAGTATGATGGGGTGTCTTGCCCTAAAATGCACCTCAGATCATATGTCAGGAAGATTCAACCGCACTCTGCCGACAAAGACCTGTGGGTCCACTTTTTCCAAGACAGTTTATCAGGAACGCAACTTGATTGGTTCTACCAATTAGAAAGGGCTGATGTCCATAATTGGGAAGAATTGGCAGCTACTTTCTATAAACAGTATTAATACAACGCCGACTTGGCGCCTACCCGTACTCAGCTATAAATTATGGCTATGGCTTCCAATGAGGGCTTTAAAGATTACGCGCAAAAGTGGAGAGACTTAGCTGGAAGGGTGCAACCCCCTCTATTTGAGAGGGAGTTGGTGGACATGTTTCTGGGAACTCTATCAGGTCCTTTGTTCAATCATCTGATTGGGAGTTCTTCTGCAGGTTTTACTGAATTGATTTTAACCGGCGAAAGAGTGGAGGCTGGTATAAGAAGTGGGAAAATTCAGAAAGACGCGTCTGCCTCAACAGTTGTGAAAAAGCCCTTCACTGGAAGGAAGGAAGTATCTGATGTCTATTCACAGAGGAATCAGGGAAGAACCGAGCGCCGACCAACGGTGGGGGCCGTTATGATTCCGAAGCCTGCATCATACCAACCAAGAACTAACCAGCAAAGGATGGAGAGGCCAGTTCGGCAGTTCATCAAGATTAACATGACTCTAGACCAAGTTCTACCACATCTCCTGAAGTTGAATCTGGCCACTCTAAAAGAGGCCCCAAAGAATCCTAATACTGCTTCTCCACATTACCATCCCAACGCCATATGCGCGTACCATTCTGAAAGTCCAGGGCACGACACCAATAACTGTTGGGCTCTGAAGAGTAAGATTCAAGATCTGGTAGATGCGAAGGAAGTTGAGTTTGAAGCGCCTGAGAAACCGAATGTTTTTTCCGCTCCAATGCCTAGGCATGGTCACAATGCCAATGCTATTGAAGAAGATCTGTTTGTTGCTACCGTGGATGAACTGTTGACTCCGCACCCTATTATTAAGTTGAATTTGTTAGAAGCTGGCATATTCCCAGGTTATGACATAGACTGCCATGTTTTCCTTTCCTCATCATTTGACTGCCCTCTGTTGAAAAAAGGTATCCAACGACTGATGGATAACCAAGAAATTTTGTTTGAGAATGCTCCTATTTCACCCGTTCCAGTTAAAGAAGTTTCAATAATAGCCATCTACCCCAATCCTTCCAGGGCCCCTAAAAGACCCGTTAGGATTACACCTGCTCCAAAGACTACTCCGCTTAAGATTACAATGTCCGGGCCTGCCCCATACAAATCAGATAAATCAGTACCATGGAATTATGGTGGAGAAATCTACTACCATGGTATTAAATAGGATGAACTGACTGTCGAAGAAGAAAGCTCCGAAGAGGATAATTCCGACATTAGCAATATTGTTGGAACTAGCAAGATCACCCGCAGTGGTAGGATCTTCTCTCCAGATATTGCTCCTCCAAGGGCAGTCTTTGGACCCGTGGCCGTTCCGAAGATTACATCTGTCCAGTGATTATACCCGCAAGCATACCTACCGACAAAGACAATACAATTCCTATCCCTACTTCCACTACTGAGAATAAAGGAAAGAACGTTCAAGAGGAGCCTGTCCAGACGAAGGCTCAATCACTAGCTATTCCTGAAACATCCAAGAAGGAGATGGAAGAAATCCTGAGGATAATTAAGAAGAGTGATTATGATGTGGTTGAACAGTTGGGGCAGACCCCTTCCAAGATCTCTATGCTAGCTCTGCTGTTATGCACTGAAGCACATGCCCAAGCTCTGGTAAATTTTTTGAAGACAACTCATGTGCCACAAGAGACGTCTGCTGACCAGTTCCAGGACTGTGTGGCCAGTTTGACAGCTGATAATGGCCTGGGTTTCTCTGATGCTGACTTGACACCCAGAGGGAGAAAACACAACGAGGCATTACATGTCTCAGTGGAGTGTAGAGGGACCACCCTAGCCCATGTCTTGGTTGATACCGGATCATGTCTAAACGTCTTGCCGAAAAAAGCCCTTGATAGATTGGACTGCAAGGGGCTGACTTTAAAACCCAGCAATATAGTGGTTAGAGCTTTTGATGGTTCTAAGAGGATGGTCCATGGGGAAGTGGACATCCCAATAAAGGTGGGAACTCAGGTTTTCAACTCAACCTTCTATGTGATGGACATCCGTCCTTCTTATTCCTGTCTGTTGGGACGCCCCTGGATCCACAATGCCGGTGCTGTCACCTCCACCTTGCATCAGATGCTGAAGTACCCCGTCCAAGGGAAGATCATAATTGTCCATCGGGAGGAGGAGTACATGATTAGTCATCTGAATTCTTTCTGATATGTAGATTTAGATGGAGAATTCATTGAGACCCATTTCCAACATTTTGAAGAAGTCTCTCCAGAAGTAGCGGCGACCAAGGCGGTATCCTCGATTCCTAAAATCACAAGACCTCCACCTCGGATGTCATCTCTAAAGGATGCAAGGGCAGTAGTGGAAGAAGGGGGATGCACCATCTGGGGGAAGCTTCTGGATATTCCGTACAAATCAGACAAGTTTGGCTTGGGGTTTACTTTGACTGCTCAGAAGGCCGTGCGCCGTGCCCGTGCTGGGGGACCACCTGTGAAGATTAGCAACCAAAGCGTCAATGCAGTAGAAGATAATGAAGAGGATGGCAGCTTGGAAGATTGGATATTTCCTACTGTCAGCAGAGGACTTTGCAACTGGGAAGCCAAAGACTTTGTCCCGATAACTTTCATATCTCAGTAATTTATCTTTTACATTTCTATTGGACTTGTAATAATTCACAAACAATTCACACTTTAAAAACCTTGTGTCTTACCCGAGGCCCAATGGTCCATTTGTAAGGGTTTTTATTTCATCTACATATGTCATTCAATGAATCATGGACGCTTTTTCATATATAAACTTTTTATGCTCATTGCCTTTCTTTTACATTTTATTGTTTTAAGATGGCTATACCCTTACACACACCCACACTCACAAATGCAGGTACCCTTCCATTCCGGATCCCATGGGTACCGATACTGCTATAGCCTTCAGCGACTCTGAAGATCTGATCTACCAAGCCGAATACGAAGGCGAGGAAGATTGTGAGGTGCCAGGGGAATTGGCCAGACTATTACAACAAGAGGAAAGAGCTATTCAGCCTCATGAGGAGCTGTTGGATACAATCAACTTGGGTACTGAGGAAGATAAAAAGGAAATCAAAGTGGGTGCCAATCTAGAGTCGAGTGTCAAGGAGCGCCTAATTCAGCTGTTGCATGATTATGTTGAGATCTTTGCCTGGTCATACAAAGACATGCCAGGACTCGATACAAACATCATGGTACACCGTCTACCCACAAGAGAAGACTGTCCACCAGTGAAACAAAAAGTCTGCCGCATGATACCTGACATGTCAGAGAAGATCAAAGCAGAGGTTATGAAACAATTCAATGCTGGATTTCTGGCTGTTACTTCCTATCCTCAATGGGTGGCCAACATTGCTCCCGGGCCTAAAAAGGATGGTAAAGTAAGAATGTGCGTGGATTATAGAGACTTAAACAGAGTCAGCCCTAAAGATGATTTTCCACTTCTACACATCGACATCCTGGTTGACAATACAGCCCAACACAAAGTATTTTCTTTCATGGACGGATTCTCAGGCTATAACCAGATCAAAATGGCACCTGAGGACATAGAGAAAACTACATTTGTCACACAGTGGGGTACGTTCTGCTACAAAGTGATGCCATTCGGACTGAAGAATGCCGGGGCAACCTATCAACGTGCCATGGTAGCTTTGTTTCATGATATGATACATCATGAGATAGAGGTCTACGTAGATGACATGATAGCCCGATCACAAACTGAAGAAGAACACCTTGATCACTTGCAAAAGCTGCTTGTCAGATTAAAGGAGTACAAGTAAGACTGAATCCAAACAAGTGTACATTCGGAGTTCGGTCCGATAAACTCTTAGGTTTCATTGTCAGCAACAAAGGCATCGAGGTTGATCCTGCCAAGGTTAAAGCGATACAAGAAATGCCTGCTCCTCGCATTGAGAAGGAAGTCAGAGGTTTTTTGGGACGCCTAAACTATATTGCCAGATTCATTTCTCATCTAATGTCTACTTGTGAACCAATCTTCAAACTGTTGAAGAAAGATCAAGTAGTAAGATGGAATGATGAATGTCAGATTGCTTTCGATAAAATCAAGGAGTATTTACTAGAGCCTCCTGTCTTGATGCCACCAGTCGAAGGAAGACCGCTAATCATGTATCTGACCATCTTAGAGAATTCAATGGGGTGCGTACTGGGGTAGCATGACGAGTCTGGCCGAAAAGAGCACGCTATTTATTACCTGAGCAAAAATTTTACCGACTGTGAAACCAGATATTCACTGCTCGAGAAAACTTGCTGCGCTCTGGTATGGGCTGCTCGCCGGCTAAGACATTATATGTTGACTCATACCACTTTGCTGATATCTAAGATGGATCCGATCAAGTACATTTTTGAGAAGCCTTCTTTGTCTGGAAGAATAGCTAGATGGCAGATGATCCAAACAAAATATGACATACAATATACGACCCAAAAAGCTATAAAGGGCAGTGTGCTAGCTGATCATCTGGCTCATCAAGCTGTAGAAGATTATCAATCCATGAAGTTTGACTTCCCTGACGAAGACATCATGACATTGGACAAATGTGAAGAAATCAGGCCATATGACGGACCTGAACAAGGACCCCGATGGACCCTGTACTTTGATGGGGCATCCAATGCACTTGGTAACAGTATCGGCGTTGTGCTTATATCTCCGAAAGGATGCCATACTCGTTTTATCGCCAGACTTTGCTTTAACTGTACAAACAACATGGCAGAGTACGAAGCATGCATCTTTGGTCTCAAGGCTGCCATAGACTTGGGAATCAAATCTTTAATTGTGTTTGGGGACTCATCTTTGGTCATCAGTCAGATCAAAGGAGAATGGGACATTAAGCATCCAAACCTTATCCCTTACAAAGAACATGTTTTGACATTGTTACCACATTTCGAGCAGATTACCTTCGAGCATTTCCCGTGAGAAGAAAATAAGCTAGCAGATGCTCTAGCTACAATGTCATCTATCTTTAAACTTAATTGGGATAACGAGGCTCCCCAGATCACCATTGAACGGATGGACAAACCAACACACTATCACAAGATTAATACCGAAGAAGTAGTGGACCAGCCTTGGTTTCATGAAACCAAAAGGTATCTCGATGCTCAAGAATATCCAGAAGGAGCTTCAGTCAATGACAAAAAGTTCTTAAGGAGATTCTCAGCTAAGTTCTTCCTGAGTAATGGCATCCTGTACAAGCGTAATCATGATTCTATTTTGCTCCATTGTGTGGACAAGATTGAAGCTGAAAAGATCATGACTGAATTGCATGAAGGTACCTTTGGCACCCACTCTAGAGGGCATACGATGGCAAAGAAAATCCTACGGGCATGCTATTATTGGTCAACCATGGAAGCAGACTGCTATCAACACTCCCGGACCTGTCATAAGTGTCAAATCTATGCAGACAAGGTGCACGTGCCTCTGGTTCCTCTAAATGTCTTAACAGCTCCTTGGCCCTTCGCTATGTGGGGAATCGACATGATTGGGGAGATCAAGCCTACATCCTCCAATGGACACCGCTTCATTCTAGTGGCCATTGACTATTTCACCAAGTGGGTCGAAGCAGCTTCCTTCGCATTCGTAATTAAGAATGTTGTTGCCCGTTTCATCAAGCAGAATCTCATTTTCCGGTACGGTATCCTCGAAAGGATCATCACTGATAACGGTACAAACCTTAACAATACTATGATCACCGCCTTGTGCGAGCAGTTCAAGATTCAACATCACAATTCATCCCCCTATCGGCCAAAGATGAATGGTGCAGTCGAAGCTGCTAACAAAAATATTAAGAAGATCATACAGAAGATGACAGTCACCTACAAAGACTGGCATGAGATGCTACCGTTTGCTCTCCATGGTACCGTACCACGGCTCGCACATCAACTGGGGAAACACCCTATTCTTTGGTTTATAGCATGGAGGTTGTTTTGTCTATTGAGGTTCAGATTCCTTCTTTGAGAATCATGAAGGATGCAGGTTTGAGTGAAGCCGATTGGATCCAGACCCGACTTGATCAGTTGAACTTAATTGATGAAAAGAGGCTTACTGCTGTTTTCCATGGTCAAACGTATCAAAAACGGATGATCAAGGCTTTCAACAAGAAATCCAGACGCCGGGTATATCAAGTTGGAGATCTAGTGATCAAGCGTATCATCTTGCCACAAAGTGATCCCAGGGGCAAATGGACTCCTACCTATGAAAGACCATTTGTAATCAAGAACATCTTTTCTGGTGGGGCAATGATCTTAACCACCATGGACGATGACGATCTGCCACACCCTGCGAACGCAGACATAGTCAAAAGATACTACGCATAAGAGACCCGCTAGGTTGACACACCTAGGCAAAATAAGGGCATCCCGGCGAACCAAAAGGTTCGGGCAAAAATTGGGGATAAAATAAAAAATCTGTACACCCGGCAAGTTGAAAACCCAAAAGGGCGACTTGGGCAAAAAAAGGTTTCCCGATGGACTAAAAACCTGAAAGGGCGGTCCAGGAAAAAGTTAGGGAATTAGAGCGTATGACTATGTCTCGTTCGATCACTTTAAGGATAATCTCTTCACATACAAACTCGGAGCTTCTGATCAATTCAATCATATTCGGACGAAGCAACGGATTGACAAGATATTCAAAGATACGAAGGCTATAGCGGAATGGGAACCCCATGGGATTTTTACACATAGCTATCTTTCTTTGTATAAATTTTTCTTACTTTTATGACACCATCCTCTTACTAGGATGTCTGTTTCCTTTGTACAAAACACTTATTCAAAGTAAATACAAAGATACCTCTTTCAAAGTATAGAAAACTATTTGCCTTTTTCTTTACACTTGTGTTTTTATTTGCAAAAACATCCAATGATTCATTGATGAACATATGCATTTGAACATAATTATTGTTTACAAATAAACAAAATGGAAAAGAACAATTACTGACAGATTGAAAGAATAGGAAAACGTCTTTGGGCTATTCCATGAGCAATCACTACAGTACATCATTGAGATCCCCAGCGGAGCTAAAACTTCAAACTCTTAATCCCCGGCGGAAACCTTTCAGTTTCTCCAAATTCCCCAACAAGTTGTCTTGAAGCCCGAAAATCAACCGGATAACAGTTAAACTTCTGCTTCTCCCTGACCTAGGATAATCCCCCAATAGAGTGGCAGACGACCGAAACTCCTGAACTTTTTCCAAACAGGAATAAGTTTTCTTCCCCACAGAGTTTTCTTTATTCCCCAGCAGAACAAGGATTCCCATTGTGTAATCCCCAGCAGAAGTCATCAAAATTCTCTGGATTCCCCAAGCAGATTACTCAAGCAGTACATGGCATTACCTTCACAACGAATTTTTTATCAACACTCCAACTTCAAGACATGAAGAATCCACATATCCTCAGCAATCAAGGATTTATTGTCCCCGGCAGCAGTCAAGGATTTATTTTCCTCAGCAATACAGCATATCAACTTACATGCGCATACATTACATCCACATATCATAAACATTGACAAAGCACATATATTGCATCATACATTTCATGCAACATAACTTTGTGTTTCAGCTAACATTTTACCCTTTTGAGGATAAGATTAAAAGCTACCGTTTAACAATATGCAATCATGATACAGTACAGATACACTCCAGACAAGGATGCCATTCTGATACTCATTCAAATTTTAACTTTCAGATACAGTCCAGATACGCTCCAGACATGGAAGCCATTCTGTCACTTATTCAGAATTCATCTTTCAGATACAGTACAGTTCAGATACACTCCGGACACAGAAGTCATTCTGTTACTTATTCAAACCTCAACTTCAAGATACAGTCCAGATACGCTCTAGACACGGTTGCCATTCTGTCACTTATTCAAATTCATCTTTCAGATACAGTTCAGATACACTCCCGACACGAATGCCATCCTGATACTCATTTAGATTTCAAGTTCAGATATGCTCCAGACACGGATGCCATTCTGGCCCTTATTCAGATTTCAAGTTCAGATACGCTCTAGACACGATTGCAATTCTGTCACTTATTCAGATTCATCTTTCAGATACAGTTCAGGTACACTCCCGACATGGATGCCATCCTGATACTCATTCAGATTTCAAGTTCAGATACGCTCTAGACACGGATGCCATTCTGGCCCTTATTCAGATTTCAAGTTCAGATACGCTCCAGACACGGATGCCATTCTGGCCCTTATTCAGATTTCAAGTTCAGATACAGTTCAGATACGCTCCAGACATGAATGCTATTCTGTTTCTCATTCATATTTCAGTCTCCAGATACAGTTCAGATATGTCCCAGACGCGAACACCATTCTCATACTTATTCTTCTGACCTACAACTTACAATTCAACAAACATTCTTGGATGGCATATACAAGCCCATCTCCAACAAGACTCTATCACCTCTCCAAATGGCATATTTAAGCCCATTCCCTCAACTACACCTTATCAAGTGCAAATTTATGGGCACTCTAGTGTCCAATCATCTTTTACCTTCGAGTCACGAACGACAAAACTCGCCAATCTAACTCTTCAGGTTCAAGAAGATTGAACAGGGGCAGATGTTGTACCCCAAAATTTTCCCTCTCATTTATCAAGATTTTCCTCACAAGACTTCTTTGACTCAAGATAAGATTAGGGTTTGGTCAGCTAAAGACATCTCATCTTGCACTGATCACACAAAATTAGGGTTTGAGTTTGCACATGGATTTTTGGACCATCAATGCTTCATGTGACTTTCATACATCATCTTGGACCCCTAAGATTGCTCATGTTAAGTTTCAAGCCTTGAACCATATTTTTGATCAGTCAATTGGACAGTTGACCTAAAAATTAGTTATATTGGGGGAAAAGTCAACCATGGCCAATTTATAGTCAAACTTCATAATTTTTGATCCACATCAATACTTTAGACTCATATGTACCATTTGATCAAGTTTGGATCACAACTCCTCAAGAAATTTGATCAAATCATCAAAATGGCAAAATGGTCAAAATTAGGGTTTTGATTGAGAAAGGGAAATTTCTGATTTTTTACCTAGCCAATGACCAATTGGGTTCAAACATGATTTCAAGGGTTCAATGGAATCATTTTTACCTAATTACATGGTTCAAAAGATCTCAAGTTCATTGGGTTGACAGATGAATTTTGTAGTCAACTGATCAAAAGTCAACTGTATACTGAAAAGTCAAACTTTGACTTTTTGGTCAAAATCAAGTGCCAAGGGTCATAATTCATCAAGATATGTCAAAATATGAAACTTGTTCACTAAGAAAACCAATTTTGAAAATTAGGGTTTTGAATTTGAAAATTTTCATAACTTAGAATTTTTCTAAGTATAAAAATTTTCTTATTTTTTCCCAACTTTTCACCACTTTTTCACCATGATGAATTTTGATTCAAAGAAAACTTCCAGCATGAAAGTTGTAATCCTCCATGAAATATACAACTTTGCTTCACAAACGTTTCCCAAAAGATGCTTGGATCTCAAGTTATGAATTTGTGAATATAGGTCCATGAACTAAATAACTTAGTGAATTTTCCCCCTAATTTAAGCAGTTTTTGGACCCAACTTCATGGACATTTTTCACCTAGTTCCAAGAGGTATCTCAAAATTCATTTCAAAGATGGATTATATAGCACATTGCAAGCTTTACAAAATGTCCAAGAACTCTCCAAGATCATTTTTGAGTAGGGAGAATCGAAGAAGGGAAGTTGGCATTTTATCACTTTTGATCAAGCCATTTTTACAAAGCACCAAGTTGGAAATCAGATCTATGTTGTTTGTATCTTGCTTTACAGGTCCTAAACTACCTTTACACTCCATAATTAATTGCAAACTCAGTTGACAAAGGCATTATCTTTGTTTTTGAAGCATTGTACAAGAGATAATTCCATTTTAGGCATAAAGTTCACATTGCCATTTTCATAAAGATGAGCTTTTGTAACTTTATCAATCTTGAGTCTTGGACCTGTCCCTTTGGTGCAATAAATGTATACAGGCCTCAAGCAATTTGTACAAGCTCTTTTCAGCTCTCAAGCAAGCAAGGACAGGCATGTTAGTATGGTCACTTCACTTTACTTAAAAAGCAAGAAAGTTGGTAAAAATGTCAAGAACTTGTACAACTAGTGAAGAGCTGACTTTGTATCCATTCTATACAAGTATACAAACTTATCACAATGCATAACACGATTACTTGACACTTGAAACTCTCTAAAACTCAGAAACACTAAAATTCTGTCCAAACACAGCATTTCTGCAAAATTACTGCCAATTAATTTTTGGCTCGTGCGTTTTGTATTTCAACACTTGAAACATCTCATACACATCATACCAAAGCTATCCAAGCCATCACCCTGGCTCTGTAACCTCTGTTTCAGCCTTTGCCATTTTCAACCTTGAAGCTTGCAGCTTGACTTGTACATAAAGTTCCAGCCATTCTCAAGGCAAGATAAGCATTGGATTAGCTTCAGGGAAGTCCAAGGAAGCTCAAACAATCCTCATGCCTCCATTAAAGTCCCTGCATTGCTCTACTCGAATCCAACTGAAGGAGGTATATTTCTTAAACTCTATCTCTGTATTTAGGCAACTTTAAGCCACGATTTGTGAAGGAAAAATGTAGCCCTTATCATGACAAAGCTGTACATATGCATACTTTTCATTTATACTAACTGTGCTGTGAGAATTTGAAGCTTGAAGTTGCTGAAATTTTTAGATCACGAATTAGGGCTTCCAAAATTCTCTCTGATCTTTGAGAGTTAGGTTACAAATTTTATATGGTTGGAATCGTGAGATCAAATGCCACATGTTTCATGTTATAAGTTTTTGTTTTTGTGCAAGTATATGAAAGTTACAGGTTTGAACAAAAAACGCGCGCAGGGAAGACTGGCTGGAGGACAGGGATGAAGCCTTGGGCTTTTTGGCGCCTTGGGCCTTTTTGTTTTCACTATTTGCACCTCCTGACTTGATATTTACACCCCCTGGCTTATTTGTTACATTTTTCATTTTTTTTCTTCATATTTTCATATTTATTGCTTTTATTTATTTTTTCTGAATGATAAAAATTCTAAAAATATTTTCTTTATTTTTTGCAAATTTTATTTTATTTTTTTATTATTTTTTTTGCATAAAAAATTAATTAATTTAATAGAATAGAACTTATTTTCCTAAAAAAACTTGTAAATATATTTAAAAATACTTAATATTTTTATTATATTATTTATACTCATAAAATATTTATTTTCTATACATATTTAATTTTTAATATTTAAACATAATATTATTTATTATTTCTTGTACAAAAAATGGACAAAATAATAACATAAAGCATTATTTTCTTTTAATTAAAAAATTAGGGTTTCACCCCTCCAAAAATAATATTATTTTTCCTTATTTTTTGGGTTTAAATCAAATTATTTTCTCCTACAAAAAACAAATACCAAAACATTTTTTACATAAATACATTGCATTGCATTTTAAATACTTGTATTATTTATTTAATTCACACAATATTCGATTGGGTTGTAATAATATATTTAGGTTTATATTTGTGCAAAAATCCCCATTCAAAACTTGTATCCCCCCTCCCATAATAATTGTTGTAATAGCTTAGTTTATTTTACGCAATTTATCGCTTTTATACTATGCTTAGTAACTAGGGTTTTCATGACAAGAACAAAAACAAAGCAAAAATAGAAAACCCTAAATGCAATACAAAAGCATGAAAAATGACACACTTTGCACACAAGCACCCTTAGGGTTTCTCCCACTTGGTTGCCTAAAATAAAATGGCCATGTTACGCATGCGAAGTATCTTGGCAAAACAAAACAAAAATAAGATCATAGTCCCTCGATGACGCTATCAAAAGGTTGCCTAAAACAAAATGATCTTGGTCCCTCAAAAGTGCTAAGATACTTGGCAACGTTGCTATCATGGTTATACGATGACCCACGCCCGTCCCGTTAACATCCAAAGATAGGGTTGCTTACCAAATCAATGGTAAGTCAACAATGTCAAAGGAATAAAAATGCACAAGAAAGACATTTGAGTAGGTAGATAGCTTCTAGTTACTTGTTCCATTTCAAAACAATCCTTGCTATTTTCAAAAACAAACACACACACATTTCAAAACATCTTACAAAAACATTGAAAATATTTTCAAAAGACAAACATCTTTGTATACATTCTTATGAACGAGAATCATTACAAAGATTACCTAAACGAATGGCCTCTTTTAAAAAATACTTTCAAAACCACACCAAACACCATTTTAAACAAAATAAAGAAAAGCAAGTGATCTAAACAAGTAACTAAGAGCCCATGGAAAACCATGGATGAAAAGGGTGCTAGCACCTTCCCTTTTCATAATCTACCCCCCGAACTCAAGAAAACATCTCAAAGGTCTTTCTTGTGCTTTTTTACCTTTCCTTTTAGATAAAAGAAAAGTCGGTGGCGACTCTTTCTAACCGTAACATTTGCGAACACAAACGCAAAACCTCAAGTCAGTTCTCCCACCGCATCATAGGGTGCAACACACGACCGTGGAATTAAAGCTGTTGAAAATGATATGTTTGTTACTGTTATTGATGAGCTTGTTACTCCTCTCCTGACCGTCAAGAGGAACTTGTTGAAGGCCGGTTTATTTCCGAGCTGTGGCGAGGGCTGCCACCTCTGTTTATCCCTACCAACTGTTTGTCATTTACTAAAAGCAAGTGTCTAGCGCCTGATGGATAACAAAGATATTTTGTTTGAAAAGACTCCCGTTCCAACCATTTCTTACAAGGATGTTTCAATAATAACCATTTCCGCCAATCCTCCCAGGGTCTCCACCAAAAGACCCGTTAGGATTACATCTGTTCCGAAAGTGACTCCACTAATAATTACTATGCTAGGTCCAATCCCATACTCCTAAGATAAAACTGTCCCCTGGAACTATGAGGGTGACGTCTACTACCACGACATTAAAGAAGATTGGTTGGCTGATGAAGACTCGTTTTTTGAGAAGGCTGACCCTGACATCGGTAACATTGTGGGAACCAGCAAAATAACCAGAAGTGGAAGAATGTTCTCCCCTGAGATTTCTCCTCCAGAAACTGTTAGCGGTCTTGTGATCATCCCTGCTTTTGTTCCTGTTGATACCACTACTACTACAGTTCCCGTGGTTACTCCTGCTAACACCCCTATCACCAAGTCGACCGAGACTCGGGGCAAAGGAATTTTGGTTGAACCTGTCCAGATGAAGGCACAATCATTATCTATCCCAGAGGCTTCCAAGAAGGAAATGGAAGAAATTTTGAAAATCATAAAGAGAAGCGAATACAATGCAGTCGAACAGCTATGGAAGACCCCTTCAAAGATTTCTATGCTAGCTTTACTGTTGTGCTCCGAAGCTCATGCGAAGGCCTTGGTGAAATTTCTTAAAACTGCCCATGTGCCACAGGAAACCTCTACTGACCAATTCGAAGATTGTGTGGCCAGTTTGACCGCTGATAATGGTTTGGGCTTTTCTGATGCTGACCTGACACCTAGAGGGAGGAAACACAACGAGGCGTTGTATGTCTCTGTCGAATGCAGGGGCACTACTTTGGCCCATGTCCTGGTTAATATTGGTTCATCATTGAATATGTTGCCTAAGAAGGCTCTGGATAGACTAGACTGTGAAGGTTTGACCTTAAAACCCAGCAACATAGTGGTAAGGGCCTTCGAAGGTTCGAAGAGAATGGTGCACGAGGAGGTGGACATCCCCATTAAAGTTATAACTCAAACCTTTGATTCAACTTTCTATATAATGGATATTCGCCCTTCCTATTCCTGTTTATTGGGCCAACCTTGGATTCATAACGTTGGTGTCATCACCTCTACATTACATTAGATGCTGAAATACCCAACCAAGGGAAAAATCATCACTGTCCATGGAGAGGATGAATATATGGTCATTCACCTGAACTCCTTCAAATATGTGGAAATGGATGATGAATTCATCGAAACTCCGTGTCAGCATTTCGAGGAAGTCCCACAAACAGTTGCGGAAACCAAGACTATTTCCCAAGTTCCAAAGATTACCAGACCTCCACTAAAGATGTCTTCTCTAAAAGATGCCAAGGCAATAGTCGAAGAAAGTGGGTGTACTATTTGGGGCCAACTCCTGGATATTCCCTACAAGTCTGACAAATTTGGTTTGGGTTTTACTTCAGGAGCCCAGAAAGCTGTTCGTCGTGCTCATTTCGGGGGACCACCTTTACGGATCAGCAACCATGGAGTCAACACAGTGGAGGATAGTGATGACAGTTGTGACCTGGAAGATTGGATTTTTCCGCCTATCAGCGGAGGACTCAACAACTGGGAAGCCAAAGAATTTGTCCCTATTACTTTTATCCAACAGTAATTGTCTTTAAATTTTTGTCGTACTTGTAATAATTAAACAATTCAGACTTTTAAAACCTTGTGTCTTACCCGAGGCACAACGATCCATTTGTAAGAGTTGTTACTTCATTTTCATATGGCATCAATGAATTATGGACGTTTTTGCATGCAAACTTTGTGCTCTTTGTTTTTCTTTTTCTACATTTTTATTTCTTTCAAAGATAGCTATGCTCTTACACACACTCACATATCAAAATGTAGATCCACATCCACTCAGGATCCCATGGGTAACGATTCTGCTATGGCCTATTGTGAATTTGAAAATCCAATCTACCAAGCCGAAGACAAAGGTGAGGAAGATTATGAAGTTCCAGGGGAACTAGCCAGGTTACTACAATAGGAAGAAATGACCATACAACCCCACGAAGAACAGGTTGACACAGTTAACTTAGGTACCAATGAGGACAAGAAAAAAGTCGAGGTAGGTGCCAATCTGGAATCTAGTGTCAAGAAGCGCTTAACTCAGTTACTACATGACTATGTTGAGGTCTTTTCCTGGTTATACGAAGACATGCCAGGACTTGACGCTGATATCGTGGTCCATCATCTACCGACAAAAGAAGACTTCCCTCCAGTAAAACAGAAAGTCCGTCGCATGTGGCCAGACATGTCAGAGAAGATCAAGACTGAAGTTATGAAACAATTCAACGCCGGATTCTTAGCCGTCACCTTCTATCCACAATGGGTCTCCAATGTTGTTCCAGTGCCTAAAAAGGACGGTAAAGTACACATGTGTGTGGATTACAGATATTTGAATAGGGCAAGCCCTAAGGACAATTTCCCGCTTCCCCATATCGATATTCTGGTTGACAATACCGCACAACATAAAGTGTTCTCATTTATGGATGGTTTCTCAGGCTATAATCAAATTAATATGGCACATGAGGACATGGAGAAAACGACATTCGTCACACAGTGGGGCACGCTCTGTTACAAAGTTATGCTATTCGGGTTGAAAAATGTTGGGGAAACTTATCAGCACGCCATGGTAGATCTGTTTCACGATATGATCCATCACGAAATAGAGGTCTACATGGATGCCGTGATAGCCAGATCTCAAACTGAAGAGGAATATCTTGACCATCTGCAGAAACTGTTTGAAAGGCTAAAGAAATACAAGCTAAGGTTGAACCCGAATAAATGCATATTTAGAGTAAGGTCCGGTAAACTCCTAGGATTCATCGTCAGTGGTAAAGGTATCAAAGTGGACCCTGCAAAGGTAAAAGCAATACAAGAAATTCCTGCTCCTCGCACCAAGAAGGAAGTCATAAGATTCTTAGGACGGCTAAACTACATCGCCAGATTCATTTCTCACCTAACCGCTACTTGTGAACCAATCTTCAAATTATTGAAGAAAGATCAAGTAGTCAGATGGAATGATGATTGCCAAGCTGCCTTCGACAAGATCAAAGAGTACCTTCAAGATCCTCCTTTGATGCCTCCAGTCGAGGGAAGACCTTTGATCATGTATCTAACTGTTTTGGAAAATTCAATGGGGGTGTGTGTTGGGGCAGCATAACGAGTCTGGCCAAAAAGATCATGCTATTTATTACCTGAGCAAAAAGTTTACCGACTGTGAAACCAGATATTCACTGCTCGAGAAAACTTGCTGCGCTCTGGCATGGGCTGCTTGCCGGCTAAGACAGTATATGCTGACCCATACTATCTTATTGATATCCAAGATGGATCCAATTAAATACATATCCGAGAAGCTTGCCCTCTCTGGGAGGATAGCAAGATGGCAGATGATCCTGACAGAATACGACATTCAGTACACTACCCAAAAAGCAATAAAGGGAAGTGTGCTAGCCGATCACCTTGCTCATCGGGCTATGAATGACTACCAGTCCATGAAATTCGAGTTCCCAGATGAAGATATCATGATGGTAAACAATTGTGAAGAACTCAGACCATATGACGAACCTGAACAGGGATCTCGATAGACCTTGGTTTTTGATGGAGCCTCCAACGCACTCGGCAATGGCATAGGTGTTGTAATCATATCCCCTGAAGGATGTCATACTCCCTTCACTGCAAGACTTTGTTTCAACTGTACCAATAATATGGCGGAATACGAAGCGTGTATTTTGGGTCTCAAAGCTGCCATGGATTTGGGAATTAAATCCTTAAGTGTATTTGGAGATTCATCCTTAATCATCCGCCAGATCAAAGGAGAATGGGACAGGAAGCACCCTAATCTCATCCAATACAAAGAACATGTGTTGACATTAATCCCACATTTTGAGGAAATTACCTTCGAGCATTTTCCACAAGAGGAAAATCAACTAGAGGACGCGCTAGCCACTATGTCATCCATGTTTAAACTCAAGTGGGGTAACGGGGCTCCCCAGATCACCATTGAGCGGATGGATGAACCAACTTAATGTCACAAGATCGATACTGAAGAAGTAGTGTACAAGCCTTGGTTCCATGAAGTTAAGAGGTATCTCGAGGCCTAAGAGTATCCGGAGGGGGTTTCAGTCAATGATAAGAAGTTCTTGAGAAGATTCTCTGCTAAGTTCTTCCTCAGTAATGACATCCTTTACAAGCGCAACCATGACTCTACTTTGTTTCGTTGTATAGATAAGGTTGAGGCAGACAAGATCATGGCTGATCTACATGAAGGCACTTTTGGAACCCATTCTAGTGGGCACACGATGGCTAAAAAGATCCCACGGGCAGGGTATTACTGGTCTACCATGGAAGCAGATTGCCATCAGCATTCACGAACCTGTCATAAGTGTCAGATCTATGCTGACAAAGTACATGTGCCTCCAGTTTCTCTAAACGTCCTGACTGCTCCCTGGCCATTCGCGATGTGGGGCATCGACATGATTGGAGAAGTCAAACCTACAACTTCTAATGGACACCGCTTAATCTTTGTGGCCATTGACTATTTCACGAAGTGGGTTGAGGCAACTTCTTTCACTTCTGTTACCAAGAATGTTGTGGCCCGGTTCATCAAACAGAATCTCATATGTCGGTACGGTATCCCAGAGAGAATCATTAAGGATAATGGTACAAATCTCAATAATACTATGATCACTTCACTATGCGTGTAATTCAAGATCCAGCATCATAACTCTTCCCCTTACCGACTGAAGATGAATGGCGCTGTCGAAGCCACAAATAAAAACATCAAGAAGATCATACAAAAAATGACAGTGACCTACAAGGACTGGCATGAGATGTTACCATTTGCTCTCCATGGTTACCGTACCACGACACGAACGTCAACCGGGGCAACTCCTTTCTCTTTGGTATACGACATGGAAGTTGTTCTACCAATTGAAGTCCAAATGCCTTCTCTGAGAATCATAAAGGATGCATGGCTGAATGAAGATGAATGAATTCAAACTCGACTTGACCAGTTGAATTTGATTGATAAGAAGAGGCTTACAGCTGTCTGTCATGGTCAGATGTACCAAAAACGTATGATCAAGGATTTTAACAAGAAGGTCAGACGTCAGGTATATCGGGTTGGTGACTTGGTAATCAAGTGTATCATATTGCCACAAGGTGATCCCAGGGGAAAATGGACTCCTACATATGAAGGACCATTTGTGATTAAAAGCATATTCTCTGGTGGAGCAGTGATCTTAACTACTATGGATGGTGAAGACCTTCCACACCCTGTAAACGCGGACATAGTCAAAAGATACTACGCATGAATAAAGACCCGCTAGGTCGACTGGCCTAGGCAAAAATTAGGGCATCCCGGCGAACCAAAAAGGTTCGGGCAAAAATTAGGGATAAAATACAAAAAAAAATCTGTACACTCGGCAAGCTGAAAACCGAAAGGGCGGATTGGGCAAAAAAGGGTATCCCGGTGGACTGAAAACCCGAAAGGGCGGTCCAGGCAAAAGTTAGGGAATTAAAGCGTATGACTATGTCCTGTTGAACCACCTTATAGACAACCTTTAGCATCGACTGACAAACTCAAACAGGTCTAATCAATCCAATCAACTTCGGACAAGGTAGCAAGTGGATGAGACGCTCAGAGACATGAAGGCTATAGCAGAATGGGAACCACATGGGATTATTTCACATAGCTATATTTTCTTTTTATCAATTTTTATTTTCTATGACGACATTCTCTTACTAGAATGTTCGTCTCGTTGTACAAAAATACTTATTCAAGTTAATACAAAGATATTCCTTTTGAAGTGCAAAACTATTTGTTTTTCTTTTATTTTCGTGTTTTATTTGCAAAAATGTCCAATGATTATTTTTGAACATATGCATTTGAACGTGATCACTGTTTACAAATGAGAAAAAAGGGAACAAAAAATAGAAAGACAATTACTAATGGCTTTAAAGAAATAGGATAATATCTTTAGACTATTCCATAAAGTCTCCCGCAGATACTTTTCCAGCAAGAGCGGAAACCAGGACATCCCACTACAGGATCACTAACGTATTTCCAAGTATGCAGCCTAATGGTATCAAGTGCTCTCACATCCCCGACAGAACAAAACTTTCGATTACCACTCTGAAGATTCCCCAAGTGAAAGTCGCCGAGTTTCTTAGAATCCCCCAGCAGGATTTCACGAGGTCCACAAGCAATGCACAACGCTTCCTTTCCACAACAAAGTTTATTTCTCTAATAAATGGAAACTCATCCGTCAACACTCCAACTTCAAAATATAAAGACTTACATTCCCAACAATACTCAGGGATTTATTTTTCCCGACTCCAGCAACATCGCGGCATAACAATTAATGTGTCCATACATTACATCCATACGTCATAGCATTGACAACACATATGCATACAACGCAATCTCATTTATTTTTAGAAACAAAATTATACCATGAATTTCATATATCATGACATTGCATGCAACTAACCTTTCATCTTTTCAGGAAAGATCAATCAACAGAAAATTATCGTCAAATTTTCAATAAGTCAATTACAGATAAATTCCCAAAAAAGGACTGGTCAACCATCTACATAACATATTTCTCTTTCAGACCCCTGTCGGTTCAACTTAAATCTCACAACGGTTTATTCTGATTCTTTCCCGTAGAAGTTTTCTCTGGTTCAGATAAATCTCTCAACGATTTATTCTGATTCTTCTCCAGACCCCTTCCGATTCAGTTTAGATCTCCCAATGGTTTATTCTGATTCTTTCCTGCAGACATCTTCTCTGGTTCAGATAAATCTCTCAACGATTTATTCTGATTCTTCTCCAGATCCCTACCGGTTCAGTTTAAATCTCTCAACGATTTATTCGGACTCTTCTCCAGATTCCTGTCGGTTCAGCTTAAATCTCTCAACGGTTTATTCTGATTCTTTCCCGCAGACATTTTCTCTGGTTCAGATAAATATCTCAATGGTTTATCCTGATTCTTCTCCAGACCTCTGCAGGTTCAGTTTGAATCTCTCAACTGTTCATTCTAATTCTTTCCCGCAGACGCTTTCTCTGGTTCAGATAAATCGCTCAAAGATCTACTCTGATTCTCTCCAATTAAAGAATATTAAAGACCTCTTTTTGTTTAGTTTAAATCTCTCAACGGTTTGTCCTGATGCTTTCCAAATGAACATCTCTGGTTCAGATAAATCTCTCCATGGTTTGTTCTGATTCTTCTCCAAATCCTTGCGGGTTAAGATAAATCTCTCAACAATTTATTCTGATTCTTTCTTGGTAGGCATTTTCTTTGGTTCAGATAAATCGCTCAAAGATCTACTCTGATTCTCTCCAGTTAAAGAATATTCAAGACCTCTTTTGGTTTAGTTTAAACCTCTCAACGATTTATCCTGATACTTTCTAAATGAACATTTCTGGTTCAGATAAATCACTCCAATATTTATTCTAATTCTTCCCATTCAAACAACATACAAGACTTCTGCTGGTTTCAGATAAATCGCTCCAAAGATTTATTCTGATTCTTTTCCAGTTGAAATCAAGTTCAGACTTAGTCCATTTTCTGTAAACAGTCACCTTTGGATGGCATCTACAATCCCATCTCTCTCAAATCTCCATCACTCCTCCAAATGGCATCTATAAGCCTATTCACAATTCATCTTCGAGTGCAAATTTATGGGCACTGTAGTGTTCAATAATCTTCCACCTTCAAGTCACGAATGGCGGATCCGCCAATATAACTCTTCAAGTTTAAGAAGATTGAACAGGGGAAGCTGTTGCACCCCAAAATTTGTCCTCTTATTTATCAAGTATTTTCTCACAAGATCTCCTTTAGTTCAAGACTGCACTAGGGTTGATTAGCTCAAGACACTTCCTTAAGCATTGATGACTGAAATTAGGGTTTGAGATTGCACAAGGATATTTGAACTTTTAATGCCTCATATGACTTTCATGAACCATTATGGACCCTTAAGATTTCTCATGTCAAGTTTCAAGTCTTGGATCACATTTTTGCTCAGTCAATTGATCAGTTGACCTAAAAATCAGTTGTATTGAGGAAAAAGTCAACTGTTGCCAATTTACAGTCAAACTTCAAAAATTTTGGTCCATATCAACATTATGAACTCATATATGTCATTTTATCAAGTTTGGACCATAATTCCTCAAGAAATTTGATCAGATCATCAAAAGGGCAAAATGGTCAAAATTAGGGTTTTGACTGAGAAAGGGCAATTTCTGATTTTTTGACCTAGCAAATGGTTGATTGGTTGAACACATGATCTCAAGGTTTCAAATGCATAATTTTTACCTATTGGTATGACTCAAAACCTCCCTCAAGATCAATTGATTGATAGTTGATTTTCAGTTAACTGATCAAAAGTCAATTGTACACTGAAAAGTCAAACTTTGACTTTTTGTTCAAAATCAAGTGTCAAAGATCACAATTTATCAAAACATGTCAAAATATGAAATTTGTTCATCAAGAAATAAAAAATTCAATATTTCATTTTGAAAAGTCAAAGTTTCCAAACTTAGAAATTTTTCTAAGTGTTGAAAATTTCATATTTTTTCACAACTTTGAGTCAATTTTTCACCATGATGCAAGATGATTCAAAGGAAACTTTCAACATGAAAGTTGTAGATCTCAATGATATATAAAACATTTCTTTACATAACTTCTCCTAGAAATGTATGGATTTCAAGTTATGATTTTGTGAATACATGTTCATGAAACTTGGAAACTTAGTGAAATTTTGCCCTAGTTTAGGCAGGATTTTGACCTAACTTCATGGTAATTTTTCACATAGTTCCAAGGGGAATTTTCAAAAGTGATTTAAAGAGGAGTTGTATAGAAAATTACAAGCTTTCTAAAATGTCCAAGAACTCCTTGATATCATGTTTGAGCAAGGAGAATCGAAAGCATGAAGTTGGCATTTCATTCTTGAATTATAGGTCAATTTCATGATGAACAAGAATGCAAATCCATGCCAGGCTGCACAATCTTTGCTTTTCAGGCCTCAAACTTGTTAGGCACTCCATAATTAAATGTTTGCACATCTGTTAGAGGCTTCAATTCAAGCATTCAATGCACTGCCCATGCTTAATGCCATTTTGGGAAGAAAGTGCACATTGCCATTTTGGAAAAGTAGCTTTATGCATAAAATCAGTTCTTGAGCTTTGCACTTGTTTTATTCTGATCACACACAATCTATAACCCAAAAGAAACTCGTCTAAAGTCTCTAAATAACTCAGTCCATGCTTGTACTTTGTCTTGAAACTACATTTTCACTTTTCTTCAAAAACAAGCAAAATCCCAAAACTTGTACTTGTGTGATTCTGACCCTCTCAAGTGCTAGAACCTTTTCCTTACTTATGCACAAGTTGTTTGCATCAAAACACACGAATACACAAGCTCCAAAAGACACAAAAACTCAGAACTGTATCACAAAACTCCATTGTTGCATAATCTGACCAAAAACTTGAAACTCATATCTCCCTCGTGCGTTTCCAAGCCTTTTGGTTCCTAAAGCTTCTAAACATCAAATACAAACCATCCAAAGTCCTTTTGCCTAACTGTAACACCTCCATAATCAAGTTCCATTTTCAAAAATAGGGGTCTACAAGTGGACTTCTCCAGAACTCCTCAGCCACTTTCAGCTCAAGCCAAGCATCACATTATCTTCCTGGGAACTTGAGGAAGCTAACCCAATCACTAGAACTCATTGAAAGCTGCTCAAACTCAAAACACGATACCCTCTTGCAAGGTGAATTTTCTGACTTTTGAACTATTCATATATGTATTGTTAGGCTTGCATTGTGAAGATAGAATATAGATATCATTGCCCTGAAGCTATACATGTCCATAGATTTCATTTATGTTGCTTGAGTATGGAGAATTTTGAGTTTAAACTTGCTGAAACATTTAGGTCATAATTTGTTACTTTCATAAATTCATCTTTATCTTTGAATGTTAGCTTAAATTAGTTACATGGTTGGATTCGTGGTGAAAAAAATGCACAAGTTTCATGTTTACATTTTTGAAAATGGTTGAAGAATGAGCGAGTTACAGATCATTTGGCTGGAGGTTGAAGATGAAGTAAAGTCAGGGAAAGTTTTATGTTATGTATTTATTTTTGTGCCAATGTTAACGGATGTATAGCCACCCCAGTGATAAGGCAACGCGCTGGTAACCAAGAGGGCATGGGTTCAACACCCAGCGTGCTGCCTTTTGTTCTTTTTCACACTTTTTTACATTTTTTTGATTTATTTGCAGTGTCTGGGCCCCAACATTGGGCCCTCTTCATTTTTTGCTAACCTCCCCCTGCATTGTTTCAGCACCCCCTGGCCCAACTTTCATTATTATTTTCTTTTTCTTATTTTATTTTATTTTATTTATTTTTCCTTTATTATTATTATTATTATTAATATTATTTTTATTGTTATTAATACAAAATCCAAAAATATTTTATTTATTATTTTTACACTTATTTAGTTTATTTGTTTTATAAAACTAAAAAAACAAAAACATTTCTTAATAAATTAATTTCTTTCTTAATAATTAATATTTAGGTTTAATTATCATATTATATTATTTTCTTGTAAATTAACATTAATTTAGAACTTAGGTTTATTTTAATTAATTAATTTTCCTATTATTTCTATTATTTAAAACCTTTTCATAAAAAAACCCTAGAAAACCATTTTTAACTTATTTTTCTTTGTTAATTAATTTAGGTTTTAATTTTAGTTAATTTTTAATTAATAATTTTCTAAATTAGGTCAAGATTAAAACCTTTCATAAAACCAAACAAAAATCCATTTCCTTTGTTCATTTATATTCTTGAATGTTTATTCATTTTTTGGTACAATATTCAATATGGTTGTAATAATTATTTAGATTTAATTTTCTTGCAATTTCCCCATTTGTAAATTTGTACACCCCCTCCCCTAATGATGTAATAGCTTAGTATTTTTATTTTCCACAATTTAATGCTTTATATATAAATGCTAGTAATTAGGGTTTGTATGGGAAGATAAAATCAATGGTCAGAAAACTCTAATACAAGACCAAACAATGCATGTAAATCAACACACTTGCACACTTACACCCTTAGGGTAAATCCACTTTGTTTGCTTACAAAAATGGCCATGTTATGCATGTGAGATATCTTAGCAAAAACAAATCAAAATATAAGATCATAGTCCCTCGATGACGCTATCAATGTTTCCTTACCAATGATCTTAGTCCCTTAAAGAAAATGCTAAGATATCTTACAAACATTGCTAATCATGGCTATACGATGACCCATGCTCGTCCTTTTTACATCCAAAGATAGGGTTACTCACCAAACCAATGGCAAGATAACAATGTCAAAGGAAAGAGGAAATACACAAGAAATACTTTTGAGTAGGTAGAATGTTCCTAGCTGCTTGCTCAATTTCAAACCAAAACATCCTTGCTATTTTCAAAACAAACACCAACACTTTCAAAATATCTTTCAAACTTGAAACGTTTTCAAAAGACAAACACATTGTACACGTTCTTATAGAAACAAGAGCCATTACAAAGAAGACACCTTTTCAAAATCACTTTGAAAAACACAAACACCTCTTTGAACTATTTTCAAAATAAATACTTTGTACGCGTTCTTATAGAAACGAGAACCATTACAAAGATATTTTCAAAATACTTTCAAAAAACCACACAAAGCACATTTTCAAACAAAAGCAAATGATCTAGCAAGCAACTAAGAGCCCCTAGATAACTTCGGATGAAAAGGGTTCTAATACCTTCCCTTTTCATAATCTACCCCCCGAACTCAAGAAAACATATCAAACGTCTTTCCTGTTCTTTTCAACCTTTCCTTTTGGATAAAAGAAAAGTCGGTGGAGACTCTTGCTAACCGCAACATCTGCGATCAAACGCAAAACAACCAAGTCAGTTCTCCCACCGTGTTACACAGACCATTTAAGATTCTAGGTATATTTCTCATCATCCTCCCTTCAGAGGTTTTGCTTTATTAACAAGAGTTGAGTATTGAAAGCATAGTAAAATAAATAAAAGTGATAACAAATGGATTAATTCAAGATAATCATATTCAATGCATTGTGATTTAATATTAAAAAACAAATAATTTTCCATACAAGAAAGATTACAAATGAGAATACAAATGAAAGTAGAAATTGTCGTGTTAAGGAGACTTCTTCAAGCTTATTACTTCAAAAGACGTTCTTTGTAGTCTTGACACCTGTCTGAGCAAGAAGATTCAATCCATTATTATACCCTTTGGAGTGAGTATGATAGATTTGGCATCAAGGAGGTCCCGAACATTGTATTTCAATGCCCTACAATTCTCAATTGTGTGGCTTGGGTCCCCTGTATGGAATTCACAATGAGCATTGGCATCATAATCCCGAGGGAGAGAATCTGGAGGAGGATCACGCTCTTTCAACTGGACTAAATGGATTTTTAACAAATGAGGGAGGAGTTGATCATAAGACATAAGTATATGATCCATCCTTTTTTCAAGACCTTTCTTCCTCTTCTATCCTCTTTTCCCTCAGGGTTCTTAATTCAACTGAAGAGGTGCATATTGTGTTTGTTGAACATACAATTGTCTTTGTATGCACTGCTATTGATGAGGGATTGGCTGATGCCTGACCACCCTAGGTTGTTAAGCTGAAATTGTAGCATATGCTTGAGGAACATAACGATTAGGACGAACAACTGATGCGTGACGGTGCGAAGCTTGATCTTGATGATTGATCGGGGCCTTCCCTTTGTAACTATTATCACTTGTCTCTCATTATTTCATCTTGAGAAGGCCAAATCAATGTCTCTTGTTACTTCCACTTATAACGTTAAATGCCCCCTAAAATTTTCCTGACTTGAGGCCATCTTCAATATGTTCCCCAATGGTAACCAAGTCAGAAAAGGAAGTGGAAATACTACCAATTATGTGTTGGAGGTATGGGTCTTGCAAGGCGCCCATGAAAAAATCATGCAATTCACGATCCAAGAGAGGAGGTTGAACCCTTGCAGCTAATCCATGCCACCTCTGGGTGTAGTCTTTGAAGGACTCTTCTGATTTTTTTGCCATACCCTGAAGTTGTGCACTACTAGGAGCCATAACAGTGTCATGGTGATAGTGTTTCCTGAAAGCATCAGCAAGCTCTCCCCAAGTATTGACATGAGTTCTCTATAACTGCATCTACCATTCTAACGGTGCCCGAGTCAGGCTGTCTTGAAAGAAGTGCATGAGCAATGGTTCATTATTAGAATGAGCTCCCATCTTGCTACAATAGTGAAGAAGATGAGCTTCTGGATAATTAGTGCCTTTGTACTTATAAAAATCAAGAATCTTGAGCTATGAGGGGATAACAATCTCAGGTACTAGGCAAATGGTAGTGGCATTGAAACCAGAAGTCTTTAGAAGTTTCCATGGAATCAAGACGCTCCTTAATAAAATGATGCATTTTAGTAGTTTCAGCAAGATCAACAGTGGGATCACCTGGAGATCCATTAAGATCAATAACATTGTCATAGTTGTCAACCACCTTCTTCCGAAACACCAAATTATCAGGAGTGGTCCCAATAATAGCAGCTTTGGGAATTCCATTTAGAGGATTAGGAAACCCATCAGAAGTGGAAGATAAAGCCTCTGCAATCTTGGCAACACTCTGACGAAGCTCTTCTTAACCTTTAACAACAGATTGAAGAGTCTCAAAAAGTTGATCCATTTTGTAACTCATAATGTCCATGTCCCGACATAGAGCATTCTGATTCTTCTCAAAGAGATCCATAAGTCTTCGTTGATTGTCGCAAGTGCAGTATGGATGTAGAGAAGTCGTTAGTGTTGATTCTGATAATAAGAAGCAAAATCAACAGATAATAATTCCAGCCAGAAAACCCGCAATTCATGAAATGCATGATATGTATGATGCATGAAATGACTATCCATTATGGGTTTTCACAGCTCAATCAACGTCAGTAATAATCGAGCAACATGATAATAAGAACGACCATATATAAAGAAAATATCCAACATTGCTCATGTAATAACAGAAACAGGAGAAATCCCAATGAAGTTCAATACAAGAAAGTTGCGAAAGTACAAGATAAGTGATTCCTCCCAACAAGACTGGTGTTAATCGGAACAATAAGATAGGAAATGCAATAATCAATCTCCTTGCTCTAAAGAATGCAACATATTATGCCCCAAGTGTTCAACACTCCAGGCAATAGTCCCTTTCACAAGTTGCTTTAGCTTCTCCGCATCGGGCTTCAAAACCAGACTTTGAATCACCTCATCCCTCTTGACCATCATGATCTCCAAACTACGGAATCGTGTCAACAAACCATCATACTCTTCATTTGGGACTGATGTTTTCTCCCCATTATTTCTTTCGACCTGCTTTTTGAGATTTTCAATCTCCTTGTTGGATCGTGCCATAGACTGCATCAGCTAACAACGCATTGAACACGCACCAAGTACCGTTTCTAGCCATTTCTTCTACTTTACTGACCAAGAAGTACAAGGGTAGGCTACTATTCTTTCTCCACTTTTGTTTCACATCACTAAGGCCCAAATAAAGTGCCTTAGCAACAACTTTAAAATCGAGCTCGTTTGGAACAACATTAAATGGCATGTGCTTGGTGACTTTAATATCAAGCAAACGAGATCACTCTTTCAAAGTCGGAGCAATATGATAGTATTGAAAGGTGAAGCAGTGTAACTCATAGTCGTAAAACTGAAGTAGAGTCCAGAGAGCTCCATTATCAACCCGAACATCTATCAAAGTCAAAATGCCACCATATCTTTCACGGGAAGCTCCTACATTAGGATGGACTTAACAATATTTCAAACTCTTCAAAGAAGGCTAAGAACTTGGGAGAAACTGATAAGTAAAATTGTCTCTTCTGGTCCTCTTGGGAACATCACTGTTGCTAGACGTTACTGACGGGAACTATAACTTCTTGAGATACCCTATAATGGACACGCACATGCAAGATTAGTATTTAGTTTCATTTTTCTAACATTTATTTTAAAAAGTAAACATGCTATGATGCAAGTCCAAGTGATAATGGGATTACTACTTCCATGATACTGATTTCTACTCTACTGTCTCTGCATGGCCTGCTAGTACCAGGATCACATGTTCGAAACATAACCGAAAGAACCCTATAAACATCATATTCAGAACTCATAAAATAAATCTGAGGACAACATAGTCACCGACAGAACAAGTCGCCAACAGAACATGTCACCAACAAAACAAGTCACCAACGATACCTGTAAAGAATATCCCCTCCCCACTCATGGGTAAATACTAGGCCAAGGTAAGCCAGTGGTAACTCAAAATCACGTGTTCTCTTGAGAGTACTATCGTTATACACCTACGTGATAATGATAGCACCTCATTAAAACCTCATCTAAGCATGTACGACACAACCGTCTAGGGTAATCTACATCCCCTATCCATCGTGTTCCACTTTATTCCTAGTGTTCATATTGTTTGTCACTTGACCTGGGTATTGGGTCTTTTACCTCGTAGTAACACCCACCCAATCATGAAAACAGAGCCAGCACAACAACAAAATATGGAAAGCGATAAAATGCAATACAAACATATGCTCAGATAATCATGTACAAATGAATAAGCCATAAATCATATAAATAAACACCCAAATAAAAGACAACAAGAGCTAGGAGCGACTTCGGGATGGACCAGCAATTGGTCGTTCTGACCCTAGTGAAGTCGCCAGCTGAAGCAACCGGTTGGAAATCATCAAACAATGAATTCTCCATCAAATGTATTTTATCCCAACGAAAAGGAAAGGTGAAAATCTAGAAAACCTGAGAAGGGATAAGTCACGGTCTTGTGACCGATTTATCGATAAGGGAGTCTGTTACGCGAGGGGAAGGTATTAACACCTAAACGCCCATAGTACTCTATGGTATTCACTCTTGTTATCTATCTTATGGGTGTGTCTAATCTATGTCTACTAATTACTACCGAGGAAGAATGCATGCAAAAGAAATGCGGGGAAAAGAAGGAAGTATTTACGAGTTTTTCTCTGTTAGGCCCCACGACATGTTGCCTACGTATCCCTTTCGAGGAATCAGAGTGTCGTAGTTCGGCTCACATGTTTATGTTTGTTTTGTGTTTTTTATGGGGGATGATCCCTTGTGAAAACGGTTTTGAGTTATGCCCTCAAGGAAAGATGCCACATTTGATTGGTTTGTGTTTTGTTACCTTGAAAAGAGTTTAAGTACGATTAAGACGTTTTATGATTTTCCAAAGAAAAAGAAAGTTTTAGTTTTAAATGAAAATGAAAAAAGGGAAGGAAAATTATAAAGGGGAAGTGTCTACCTACGTTAGCATTGCAAAAGACCTAAGCGTGAGGATAACTATCTTATAAGGAACATGCAAAGGGATTGAAGCTGTTATCTCAAATCTAATTGAGTGACATCATTGATCATTAACAAAGGAAAATGATAAAGCCATAAGGGAGCATGCAAATATCGAAGTTGTTATCTCAATTCTAATTGAGTGACATCATCGATCGTCAACAAAGAAAGTAATAAAATCCTATGGGGATATCTAGAAAGCGGTAAAGAAATGCGATAAAGTGCAGGAAAGTGTAAAAGCAGTAGTGGCGACTACCAAAAGCAAGCGGATCGTTGAAAGCGGATAAAATCAATGGAGAAGCAGTGAGTACGCGTCGAGCAAGCTTCACCAAGAAACAAATAAAGTTAGAAATGATATCCAACTAAGATAAAAACACACGCGTGTTGCGAATGCAACACATAATCAGAAATCTTTGCACAAAGTACCATAAAATATCACATGCATCCGAATAACATATAATATGATATGAATTTCTCATGACAATGAGAAATAAGGCATGTCGCATCGGAAGTGAGCATAAGCCATATGTTTCGATAATATAACAATTGTTATGTTACATGATCGAAAACACCAAAACGTACCTTGCACAATGAACAAACGCGTCGAAAATAACAAGACAAAATGGTGTAAAATATGAATAAAAAAACTAAAAGAAAAAAGTATTTTTATTAGTTATTTATGTGAGGAAAATTCTATGAAAAACTAAAGAGTTATTTCGTGAAATCAACTAAGAAAATCTAACAAGTTTCATTGATTTCATAATTTTTATCATAAAAAGATATAGAAAAAATTAAGGAAAAGTCCTAAATCTAATAAGGAAAAAGAAGAATCAGAGGGTGTGCTGCCTAGATCCAGTGTATGTTCAGAAATTGGCACCAAGGTCCAGTAGAGTTTTTTGTTTTCAAAGTCATTAGCTACCCTAACAAGACAAGTTAACGGGCCTAAAAGAGTGAGGTCGGCATACTCTTCACCAAATTTTTATTAATTCAATTGTTAAACAAAATAATAAAATAAAATAAAATAAAATTGATAGAATGAAATGATGAAAATGAAACGCAACGTTTGGTCCCTTGTATGACTCTTCAGCTTCCACAAACTCAAATCGAGCCTAATCTCTTCCTTCTCATCCTTTTCGAACCACAGACGTTAGGCGCCACCGTGCCATCGTCTCCGGCAGCGGAACAAGGAAACAATACCACCAATTCCTCCATAATATCCCCCTCTCTCCAAGTCCCTTACCAATTTCACATGAAACCTCTTCAATCGTGCGGATCGAAGAATCGAAGGGAGAAATCCCTAAGTCCCAGAAAATGATAATTCAAGCGAGTGATAAATCGAAAAGGAGCAAGCACTGAAAGTATTAATGGAAACCTGTTTGAAGCTTAGCAATTTTGATACGGTGGAGACGAACTACGACGTGTATTCAGGGGTAATTCCCTCAACTCCCTGGTTTCTTTATCTTCTCCTAACTTTCGACTCTGAGACTTCTTCTTCTGATTTTTCGTTTTCTAATCTGTAACTTAGGTTGTGCTATTGAAGTTGTTGCGGTGTTGTTGTTACATGTTAGTTGTTGAAATGATTATTGATAATAAGGTGATGATGATACCACTGTTTTTGAGAGACGAAGATTGCAGTGTTGATGTGAAGATGATGAGATGTTGCTTTGAGATGTGAAATCTAAAAGCAGAGAGCTTGTTAAGTTGTAGTGGTGGCTGTGTTGATGAAGATTGATGCTGATAGAGGTCGAAGAAGATGGAGAATCAAGTGAAGAATGCGCTCTTGAGGATTTCTTTTGGTGAGTTTTTTTCCAGAAAATTGGAGAGTGATGCAATCTCAGGTAAAATCTGAATTTATATTCTGTTAGAGCTTTTGGAAAACAATTAGGATTAAACTGATTTGAGCCATTGGATTGGAAGCAATTAGTTAATGAATCAATGGTCAAGATTCATTCGGTTGGGATTGAAACAGTTGAAGGTTAGTTATGATTTAGCTTCCGTTAGGAACTGTGAGTTGAAATGAAGTGCAAGTTAGTTAAAAGTTCTGTTAGTCTAAAATCTGTTAGATTAAATGGCAATGGTTAGTTATTCATCTATTAATTTTCAGTTAGAAATCTGTTACATGATGAGCTGTTAATTGGTGTTCTGTTTTGATAAGCTCACAAATTGGTTCCATAGTTTTAATACAGGGCAGGAATTGAGTTTTAGTAGGGCGGTTCATGTGGGAAGTTTGGAAACAAAACTGGTTTTATGATGTGCAGGTCTGATATGTGGTTTGGATATGGTTGTATAAGTCTGATTAGGATAGCAACAAGGGTGATGTTGTGATACGAAACACGTGGTGTTTAACAGGCTGGTGCAGGTCAGGTTATAAGAGTTTGTTTGGACAACTTTGGGTGTTAGGGCAGCCATAGGTAATGAGGAACTTGAAGTTGGTGAGCCGGTCGGGAAATATTGAAATCGTGAAGACCTTTGGAACATGAACATGGTTACAACATGAATGGCATGAAGTGGATTTGGAGCAAAAGTCGAAACAAAGTGAAGGTTGAATCTTGATCATGAAGTTTAGATTTTGACAGATTATTCCATATATTTGTTTCTGTGTAAAGATTTTCTTTTTTTTTTTGCAATTTTGTGATTTGGTACATGGTTTTATACTGGAAATGCTTTGTAATATTATAGTGTAACATGGTGTATTGTAATTTTTTGTAATATGAATTTGAAAGTTCAATGATAGTTTCTTCAATGTAACTCTTATCCTCCAAATTGATTTTGAAGTCCCAAGCCCCTTTCCTCTAATATTTACTTTAAAGGCCTCTGTGTGAATTCAAACGGTCATGGTATGAATCAAAAAATTGGCAAGGGAATCAAAAGTGCCCTGAGTATTGAATGAATTCTTGAATGAATATTTGGATGATACTTTGATTAGGAGGAAAAGAGTGAATTTGATACGCGCCTTGTAATTTGAACTCCAAGAAATCCCTCCCAAATATTTAATAACTTTGATTCACTTCACAAATTCCAAATCACCTTGAACCCCTAACTTTGAATTCTCAAAATCCAAGCTATTGAAGTAATAAGAATTTGATAAATCTGTCCAGTCGCCTTTGTACCATAACTCAATTCAATCTATACAATACTTTGACTGGACAAAAGCAGTGCCTTAAACCAAATGATCTTTAGTTAATAAGATGCTAACCTTAATCCGCTTGTTTCTAGAAGTAACTTGAAAAGAGGGCTTAGTCTTTTGATGAAAACCTTGTGTCTTAATGAAAGATGAAGTCCCCAATGATTATGAACACAAACCCTTGATTCACAAACCCTGATTGATGAAAGAACCAATTGATTCAAGCTTGAGTGAAGATGAGAGCCTAAAAGCACACAGAAACACTAATTCCTCAAAGTCCCTGATCCCATGCTAAGCCTTGTGATTAATGGATGCATAATATTGTTAAATGACCTAATGGAAGGTATGCATATGAAATGAGAAATGCAAAATGCATAAGCCAGATAAAAGTGAAAGGGTATGACAAATTTGGGGTATGACATCGCTCTTCCCCGAAAGTCTCAGTCTGCTGGACTATAATTTTGACCTTAGAATCTGTAGCTATTTTCACCTAAAAAGTAGAGGACAAAAGTGAATTCGATGGTTAAATCAAATCCAATCTTCTACTGCTAGTCAAGTGAAAGAGCATACGAAGACACAAGAATAATGTCCTTGTCCAAAGCCCTTACTCAATCCTCGAGCGAGGACACCATAAAATCCTGCTCGGTCAATCTAAAGCTTCCCAGGAAAACAAATCCTAAAAACCCTAATGAGGGAAACCTCCCCGACATATTAACCCAGAACCCCATTTGAAAACTCGCCGTAAAACTCATATGTTCATCGGAAAACCCGTGAGTCCACCAGGGAACTCAAGGGACTAACCGACGACGAGCACATTGCCGCCCAAACCGAGGTGCTAGAATGCCCAGAGGAACACAAAGCCCTAGATAAAACTCAATCTCTCAACGATGATATGTGTCTGAAAACGGCCCAACCGCCGTCAAACACCAACAACCACCAGAGAAAACGCCCACACCTCCTAAGTTCAACCTATCAGCATGCAATCTAAACAAAAAAAAAGCTAAATATACAATGGAGTAAAGAGAAATAAAATATTTACGTGTTCGAGGAAACTGAAGGTGTGGTCAAATGATGACGTTACGGTGGATCACAACATCAATAGTGAAGACTGAAAATAGAGATAGTGAAGAAGAAATAGAAGCAAAAGTGCAAATGAACTATCCTCTTCCATATTTATAGAGAAACCTCAACACACGCGCACACGCACGCATGACCTAGGGAAGCACATGGGTTATCATTTACCCTAATCGCTAGACTGCCATCATTATGCCTTTGCTACAATGCGTGGCTCGATGCAAGCGTAACACGTAAACCAGTCGAAACCTAATAAGCTGTTTGGCTCCCAATGAGCGTAACACGTAAGGCAATGTTTATATTCCTCGTATGTATCTGTCCTCTAGAAATATTGGAATGTCCTCGTCTCCTAGGACAAGCGCCAACGGCATTATCGCCTCCTCGACACATGAGCCAACTTTAACTCATCACTCCCGCGCCTTGGAGTAACGACTTGGGGGGCTCTTGTTCTACACTAGACCAATAGCTACGCATGACTAAATCCACTTCTGCGTCTAGGGAGGCCCAATGACCTTGGCTCAATCAGAAGGAACAGATAAAGGACACCTTTTCCCTTATGCCCCTCGCTCGAGGAGCCCTTCTCAATTGACCCCCAAACTATACAAGGTCACTTATGCCCGCTCAAATAGGCTAGTTCTCATTCTGCCAAGATACATTGGGACAGTCACCCAGGAACGACCAGAAATCATGCTTGCCTGTGAAACACTTCTCTACTTGTTGTAATAGCTAGTTCCGAGCATCTGTGTCCGTTACAATGACTAGTTTTGGGAAGTTAACTATTTTTGAGGAACCTAATATCTAGGCCCAAAAATAGGAACCAATGGCCAAGCGCTGGGGGCACTATATAAACCCTCGCACATGTGAGGGCCAGGGATTCAATATTCTATATTCATCACTCACTCCTAAAACCCTATACTTTTCTATCTTGTATTTCTTTGAACTCTTTCTTACTTGAGCGTCAGAGTGCCTTGCAGGTACACTCGCTCCTCCTCATTATCAGCTTTGCAAAGTAAAGATATCAAGACTTTAAATAAATAAAGTATTTTTGGATTTTTTAATAATAAAATAAAATCAACAAGAAAAAACATAAAAGAAATGACAAAGAAAATAGAAAGAAATAAAAAAGAAAATGAAAAAAGAAAAAAGAAAAAACAAGTTAAATGGAACAAGTATTAAAAAGTAGGAATTATGGCCATGGGGTGTTGAACTCACGCCCTTGAGGTCAAAGCATAAAACCTTAGCCACTCAGAAGCGCGCTATGTTGAGTTAACAAACAATTCAAAATAAATATAATATAAACTAACATGAAAAAAAGGAATTAAAACAAAAGGTCTGGGGCGAGGGGGATTCAAACCCCATACGTTAGGGTTGCAATACAAATACTTAAAACTATCGTGTTAACCATTAGGGATCAATTCAATTCATTTTTAAACACACGTTCAGTTAAACATATAATAAAACAACATTAAAAATTTGAAAATCTGCCCCTGTCACTTCATCCATAACCCCACGACATCCATCAATGGTGGATTTGTGAATTTCTCATTTCTTTATCAAAAATGGCAAACTAATATATCAAATTGCTCAGAATCTCACAAGGAATTCAACCATGCCCATAACATTAATTGATTCTAACTATAACTCATGAATTTTTGCAAATACCCAAAAACCCTAATTATTTTCAAGTTAAATTAAATGGTATACGTGATCAACCAATTCCTATTTTAATTGGGCTTAAATTCATGGCATTCGAACAAACATAATAGTATCAAGAAATGTTTAAAATGATGCTTGTATGATAGAGTTCCAAGTCAGAAAATTTTACCTATTGGAGCAAGGTCCAATGCCTATTTCCAAGCTCTTTCAATGGTGAAAAATGATCCTCCTAGCTTGTCTGAACCTCAAGGAAGCTAATGCAATCTTTAGTTTACTTTGAAACTACCTCAGACCCTCAGACCAAATCAAGTTGTAGTGATGAAATCGTATGTGTTGTACCCCAAAACTTTCCCTCTCATTTTTTAAGACATTTCTCACAAGGATTCTCAAGGTTCGAGCTTGCACAAGTACATTGGATTTTCCAATACCAAGATTAAAAGGAATATGTCAAAAAAGGAGAAAACAAATAAAAATAATATTTTGACAAATTTGGAGAAAAAAATAAGTGTTCTTCGATTCAGCTCCTTCGATTGGCCTTTTGGCCTCTTTCGATGCAAGCTTGGCTTGCATCCTTCGACTGGGTGTGGGCTTCAGACACATTGGTTTGGATTCACAAGGCACAAAGCCTCCTGTAGTCTCCTTCGATTCCAAGGCAAAAGGCTCCCTTTTGGCATCCTTCAATTTTCACTTTTTGCCTCTGTGATACGGTGGGAGAACTGACTTGAGGTTTTGCGTTTTGTGTTCGCAAATGTTTCAGTTTAGCAAGAGTCGCCACCGACTTTTTATTTTATCCTAAGGAAAGGTCAAAAAGCACAGGAAAGACCTTTGAGATGTTTTCTTGGGTTCGGGGAGTAGATTATAGAAAGGGAAGGTATTAGCACCCTTTCTATCCATGGTTATCCATGGGCTCTTAGTTACTTGCTTAGATCACTTGCTTTGCTTTTCAATTGTTTGAAATGGTGCTCTTCAATTGTTTGAAATGGTGCTTTGTGTGTGATTTTGAAAGATGTTTTGAAAAGAGGCCATTGTTGTGGAAACCTTTGTAATGATTCTTGTTTGAATGTATACAAAGGTGTTTTTGTCTTTCGAAAAGTTTTCAATGTTTGAAAGTAGGGTTTTGAAATTGTGTTGTGAAGTGTTGTTTTGAAAAATAGCAAGGATGTTTTTGCAAGCTTTGATCAAGTAATTAAGAGTTGTCTACCCTATTTTACTCAAAGATCTTTCTTATGTTTTTAACCCTTTTAACAGTGTTGCTTCACCATTGTATTTGGTGAACAACCTTGTGTTAGGATGTTAAACGGGACAGGCGCGGGTCATCGTATAGACCATGATAGCAATTGTGTCAAGTATTTTTGGCAATTTTCTTAAGGGACTTGATCATTTTGTTTAGGCAACTCAGATAGCGTCATCGAGGGACTATGATCTTTTTGTTTGTTTTTGTTTTGCCAAAGTACTTGACATGCAACCATGGCCCATTTTTGAAGGCAACAAGTGGATTGTAACCCTAGGGGTGCAAGTGTGCATTGTGTTTGTTTTTCATGCATATTTGTCTTTGATTAGGTCAAGCTAGTTGTTGATTTTATTTTGCCTACAAACCCTAAGTCTAAGCATGACATAATTAGAAGCTTTTAAATGTGCGAGAATTTAAATTCTACACTATTACAACATGATATAGGGAGGGGGGTACAAATTTGAATTGGGGGTATTTGACAAGAAATTAAATTCTAAGTTATTACAACCAAATTGAATGTACAAGGCATAATATAATATTTAAATAAATACAATTAAATAAATATCAAATAAAATGTATTATGCAAAAAAAGATTTTTATGTATGTAAAAAGTATTTTTCAATGTGAAGTAAAAATAATAAAATAAAAAGAAAGCCAATTTTAATTATTTTGCTATTTAGGGCAAAAACCTTAATTCTTAAATAAATAGTATTATTTATTAATTATATACAATAACATATTAATTTATACAAAAAATAAAAGTATATTGTAGAAAAGATATTTTTAGTGTAAAATATTAATAAAAATGAAAATGTATTATTTTTTGTATTTTTGTCCTAATTATTTAATAAAATAAATATATATATATATATATATATATATATATATATATATATATATATATATATATATATATATATATATATATATATATATATATATATATATATATATATATATATATATATATATATATATATATATATATATATATATATATATATATATATATATTGAATATATAGAAATAAAAATTAATTATTTACAAAAATGTGTATATTCAAGAAAATGTTTTAAAATGTAAATAAAAATAATAAATGAAGATAAGTATATTTTTTATATTATTTTTTAAGTTTTAATAAAAGAAAATAGATTATTTACATGTTTATACTTAGTAAAATAAAAATAAATATCAAATAAATATGAAAAATATAGAAAATAATTTTTTGGCATTTTTTATATTTGGACAAAAAATAATAAAGTCAGAATAAAAAATAAAAATATCAAAATGACAAATATTCAAATAAATGGGTCAGGGGGTGTAAACTGAAAAATGGGGTGTTAGAAGTAAAACAACCAGGCCCAGCCCAGTCAGACTTCATCTTCCTCCTTTGTTCACCAAAAACGCGCGTTTTGTACATCAATGGCTATCTCCTAATTCTTTTATTTTTTGACAAAACTCATAACATGAAACTTGTAGAGCATCAAACAACAAACTCAACCATATAAAAAACTTGAGCTAACTCTCAAAGACCAGAGAGAATTTCTCTGGCCCTAATTTCTAACCTAGTTTATTCAGAAAGTTCATGGGTGAAATTCTCCTAACACGATTAATGTAAATGAAAACTAAGCATATGTATGGCTTCAGGGTTATGAGTAAAACATATTTTATTCACAAACCTAAGTCTAACTATTCCTAAATAGAGAGATAGAAGTTCATGAAATACCTGTTTCAGTTGACTTCGAGCTGGACAATGCAGCAACTTTTAAAGGTGCTTGAGCTTCTTTTGAGCTTGCCTGAGGTCCAAGGAAGCTTTTCCAATGCTTGGTTTATTCTGAAACAGCTTGAATCGTGCCACAGAACTCAACCTGCAAAGCTTTGAAACAAAAATAACAATGTGTGTTAAGGGTGTTACAGCTAGCAATGGATGATCTGGATAGCTTAGGTATGTTGGTTGGAAGGTGTTTGAAGTATCTTTGGACAAAACACACGATGGAATTTGGTTATGGCTTGAAGTTTGCAGAACTTGCCCTGTTTTGCAGAAAAAACAGTGATTCTGTGTACAAGGGAGTTTGAGAGGCAAATGGGTCGTGTTTCTGGCTTATTAGGAGGTACAAAACTTGTTTTCAAGGTTTATGTAAGTTGGTTTTTACATATGTGTGAGATGGCTTGTATTTTGCAACTTTCTTCTTTTTCAAGCAAGAGTGTGTATCTCTCCAATGCAGGCCTGTACAAGTCCTATATCATGCTGCACCTTTTGCTCTTGGTTACTGGAATTGGTAGATTTGATCTTGCCTCAAAGATCTGGCCCCATGCCTCAAGGATTTTGTTTTGACATAAAGTGAAACTTTACAAAAATGGCATTATACCTTTTACCATTCAGGGCTTAATTTTGTATGCAATGTCCAAATGACAAAGATAATACCTTAGCTCAATATTTATGCATTAAATTATTGAGTACAAACTGGTTTTGAGGCCTGCAAGCTAGTACCAAACATGCTGATTTGAAAATGCAAGTTTGTATGAACATATATTGGCCATGGATCAAAGTGAGTTTTTGCCAACTTCAAGCATTCGATTCTCTCTAACCACAAGGGTGTTTGAGGAGTTCTTGGACAATTTGGAAATCTTGGAACATGTACTATAATCCATATTTGAAATGAAACTTGAAACTCCAAGTGGAACTATGTGAAAAATGGCCAAGAAGATGGGTCAAAATCCTGCCTAGATTATGGCAAATTTTCTCTAAGTTAAAAGTTTTAGGTACCCTTGTTCCAAAAATCATAACTTGATATACAAGCGTATTTTGAGAAAACTTTGTGAATCAAAGTTGTAGACTTTGTGATGGACTACAACTTTCATGTTGCAAGTTTTGTTTTAATCCATTTGCATCTTGGTGAAAAAATGGGACAAAGTTAGAAAAAAATAAGAAAATTTCATAACTTAGAAAATTTCTAAGTTATGAAATTTTTCCATTTTAAACCCTAATTTGCATTTTTGGGTTTCTTGATGGACAAGTTTCCTAATTTGACATGTCTTGGTGAAAAATGACTCTTGGCACTTGATTTTGACCAAAAAGTCAAAGTTTGACTTTTTAGTGTACAGTCAAATTTTGATCAGTTGACTGAAAAATTCATCTGTCAATCCTATGCATTTGAGATCTTTTGAACTTGTTGAATGGGTCAAGACAATGTAATTGAGTCCTTGATTCCATGTGTGAGCTTGTTTTGCCATTGGTTAGGTCAAACAGTCAAAAATGGCCTTTGTGCAGTCAAAATCCTAAAAATAACCATTTTGCCCTTTTGGTGATCTGATCAAATTTCTTGCGGAATTATGATCCAAACTTGATCAAATGGTTCATATGAGTTCATAATGTTGATGTGGGTCAAAGTTCATGAGGTTTGACTGTCAATTGGCCACAGTTGACTTTTTCCCCAATACAGCTGATTTCTAGGTCAATTGTCCAATTGACTGGGCAAAAATTTGAATCAAGGCTTGAAACTTGGTATGGAAAAACTTGTGAGTCCAACATGGAGTATGAAAGTCACTTTCGGAATTGTAGGTCTAAATATCCCTGTGCAAACTCAAACCCTAATTTAGGTCAACAATGCAATGAGGTGTCTTGAGCAGAGTAAACCCTAGCTTGATCTTGAGTTCCAAGAGTCTTGTGATTGAGAAAATGTTGATGGAATGAGAGGGAAAATTTTGGGGTACAACAGCCTCCTATATGACTCTTTTGAATATGGACATTTTGACTTCTTGCATGCACCTTTCGTTTGGGCATGTGGTTCCTTCAGTATAAGCTACTGGTCACACCCTTCGTTTGGGCACATGAATCCTTCAGCACAAGGTTTTGGTCAAACCTTTCATTTGGACATTTGACCCCCTTCATGCAAGCTTCGTTTGAACATAGATATTTTGCATGTTGGCATGAAGTCACAAGACAGGAGCCCCCTATGTACACTCCTTTGTTTGGCCACTTGGACCTTTGGGCAGGCAAGCCTTTGACTGGATAGAACTACCTTCACAGGGTTTTCTTACATCCTGTGTCCCCTTCGAATCAACATCTTCTGAATCCAAATCAGGGCATCCCATTCGAAGGACATGCTTGATGGTCCATTCGAAGGATTTACAAGTCACTTTAAGGCATGTTTTTGGTGACCCATCCAAGGGTCACACTTTTGGCTCCTTTAAAGGATGCACAAAAGTGACTTAATCGAAAAACACTTGTTAGAGGAAAATCAAATAGTTTTGTTGGGAGAAGATTTTGGTTTAAGAAGAGTCAAAATGAAATGGTAAAATGTTCAAAGATGCTTGCTACCAAGTTCAGGCCTGGTACGCAGGCCAAAACGACTGCACAGCAGTCCTGAAGCACTGTCCCCTTCTTACACCAAAATAGAATACAAGGAACTGTCTCTCAAAATCTACAAGGAACATATTACTCAATTTGTTCAAACCTTTTGTTTTCCCTCCAAAAGCTTCAGGCAGCCTTGCCTATAAATAAGAGGATCTAATACATGTTCAAGGAGGACTTTTTTGGGCCAGAGGAACGAATCTAAAAATTTCTCAAACACCACAAGTTCTCAAACACTTAAACATTTATGAAAAGACAAACCCAGAATCCCAAACATTTGTCCCCTTCGAATCTGAAGCATCCTTACATCTTGTTAACCTTCGAATCTAGCAAGAAAAACATTCCATTTTTTTTCTCTTTCGAATCCAGCAGTAGAGACACTACCTTCGCTCCTTCCCTTCGAACCCAAGGACACTCAAGGCAACCACTTCAAGGCACAACACACGCTCCAGCCTCTAACAAGGTAAGTGTTTTACCCCAATATTTTCCCTCTCATTTTATTCAAAACATGCTCCTAGAGGCCCTCAACTCGCCCAAGAATGCCTAAGGATTGACCAGACAAACCCTCCTCCTAAGACAATGAGCCTCAAATTAGGGTTTCACTCCTGCTCAAGATGTTTGAGTTACAAGGGTCCCAAATTAATTCCATGGCCCTAATATGTTATCAAGATCTTCCATGCCAATTTTCATGCCTTGCACAAGGGGTTTGCTCATTCAACTGCTCAGATGCCTGTAAATCAACTATATTAGGTCAAAAGTCAACTGTGACCCAGATGCAGTCAAACTTCAAGACTTTTGGTTAACATCAAAATTTTGAAGTAACATCCATCATTTTATCAAGGGTTGATCATGATTCCTCAAATAATGCCCCAAATTCATCAAAACTCAAAAGTTGCTAAATTAGAGTTTCTATAGGAAAAGTCAACCAAACTTTCACCAAGAATAACTTTCTCATACTTTATCAAAAATTTCCCATCCAAGGCTCATTTTGAATAGGATGCAATTACCTACAACTAATATTCATCCATCAAGTTCAAAAAATGCACTCAAGAAAAGATATGAATTCAGACATTATAGGTCATTTTAAAAAGTCAACAAAAACACCTTTTGGGTCAAAGCTTCTTACATGAACATGGAAGATCCAATTGAGGTGAAACTAAAAGGGTTGTTTAGAGAACATCCTAATATTTCTAAAAAGTCTAAGAACACCCTCTTAGGTTCAAAATTGAGAGAGATGTGCATTGTCAAAGTTGGCCATTTTTTCAAAATTCGCACAATGTCAACCATGCCCAAAATGCATTTTTCTTCAAATGGATGTAGCGGTAGAAATGTTCAATACTAAGCTATTGGATTGACTAGACTTTACACAAATAAAAAATAAAAAATTGCCACCGCGCTTTATTGTTTCCATAGAAATGGGAAAAGAGCGAATAACCCAAAAAGAGGGGGAAAGATTCAAGGCAAGGGGGATGGTTATGCAAAGGGAAGGTATTAGCACCCTAAACATTTACGGTACTCCGCAGGAACCTCTTTGTAAAATCTGTATATTTTGGCTATAAAAAATGTGTTGTATATAAAATGGATGGTGGAGGTGAGAAGAGAAATATTTTTTATGATTTTTGCACCCGCCGCGGTTGTGAACCTTTAGTGCCTACGTACCACCTTTCGTGCAATAGGGGATCAGGGTACACATAGTTATCTTTTAAAACTTTGAAACACAAGTGTGTTGGTTAATTTTAAGAGATAAGACATCATCGTCATTGTCCGTGTGGAAAACACACTTTCTACCCACAATCATGAGAAAGGGGAATTTGCATCATCTCAAAGTGGAGGATATGGCTTGGATTTTAAAATCAACAATGCCTCACTCAACACCCAAGTGGAAAATATCTCACTTCACTACATATTATAGAAATATAGTTGTTTGCATCACTACAAGGATTAACAAGAGTCTAATCTTTTGAGAAAAAGTTTAAAGATAAAATCCAAAGTGGCAAAATGGTTTGAAATGAGATTGATTGACTTTTAGTCTTCTCACAAAAAATGTAAAGGTATTATTAAATTGATTGGAATTTATTTATGAAAAGATTTTGAAAATGCATGGACATAAGTCCAAGTTTATTATGAAAGTATTTCAAGTTTAGAAGTAAGAAGAATTTTCAAAAGGAGAAAGAAGATTTTTTGAAATTAAAGAAGATGGGAGGAGAAGAAGAGTCTATCCTAAAGCATAAGGTAAAAGCTAAGGATAAAAACCATCTAACCAACAAGAAGCCAAAACTTGACATTATGAGCCAAGGTAGAATTCCCATTCTTTAGATTGAAACCAAACAAGCAAAGATACTAGACCTCTTGAGAGAACCAAACTTCGAGTGTATTAAGTCTTCACAAAAATTAGGCAGAGTAACGACTGTATACGGGTGAATTCTAGATTACAAACAGAGAATGTAATCACAAAAGCATGCATACAAAAGCAAACAAGAAACCCAATGTATTGAGGTAAACCTCAAGAACTCCAGACAAAATAATCAGATAAGATCACAAGGTCTCCAAGATAGGCCAAGGTTTCTAATCCTAAGTCCAAGAAAAAGTCCCATGCTCCATCATGCCAAGGATAGTAACCAAATAGTCCAAGTGCCATTAAAAGTTTTTTAGGGTTTATGTTGATTATTAAGTATCTTAATAAAAGAAAAGAAAAGCTCAAGTGAGCAAAGTAAAAATGGCAAGAAAATAAAAGCTCAAATGAGCAAAGATGAAAATGGCATGAAATGTAAATGCTAAAAAATAAATAGTACATAAAGTATAAAAAAGAATAAAAACATAAGATAAAACAAGTCAATAATTAGTGGTTAGTTGGATGACCATCTTGAAACTTGCATTTGGAACTCATTAGAGGATTGGTAGAACCAAAGCCTCCACACAACAAGTTGTATTTGCTTTTTGTCAAGTATATCATCCATTTGGAATTCTCACAAGTACCATTTAATGATCAACAATGTTTAAGTGATCCGCGTTGACCAAAGGTGTTGTAGATCCATTAGAGGATTGGTAGAACCAAAGCCTCCACACAATGAATCTCAAAGTTATTGGATCAAAGAGATTAAATTAACATACTTGGGCTTGCAATCATAAGTTTGGGCCACGAATGATCATTTATTCGAACCGGGACAAAATTTAGCGCTATGTTAAGCAATCGTAAGTGGACTTATATAGAAGTCGCACCTATTTTGAGGCCGGTCAATAGCAATCTATGCACCATTTGTTTTGAGACATGATATAGAGATCATGCTCCAACAACACTTAGTGCAATAAGAAGGGGATGAGATGAAGAGGATTAGGGTAAAAAAATAATATACAAACCACATTTGAATTAAATTTTAATCAAACTATTATTAAAATCATTCATCCATTTTTGTGGAGTTAATCTCAAAACCATGGATCCAATGATGTTAATAAAGTTCATGATCCAAAACCTAACCCAAGATTAGCCAGAAAATAATCACAAAATAATATTATATTTAATATATACATTAAAAAAAGTTTAAAAATAGAAAAATAATGAGGAAAATATCAATTATGTTCAAATTAATTAAGAAGTGAAAAATAAGGCCATAGAAAAATCAGAAATGGATCCAAATATTTTAATAAAAAATTTGGTAATTTTTAAAAGTCAGAAACTATTTTTAAACTTTATAAAATTGTTCAAACAAACATAAAATAGGTAAAAAAATAGTAAACCTCAACATAAAATTCCATAAAATTTTCAGAAAGTCAAAAATATGCAAAATAATATTTATGAATTTTTTTCAAAATAAAAAAATGTCAGAAAATATTTTTTAAGTAATTAAAAGAATGCAAATAATACAAAAATATAAAAAATACCAAATTTCAAAATAAAAATGTGAAAAAATTTCAAGAAATCAGAAATAATTCAAAGTATTTTCGTGAATTTTTTCATAATTTTGTGATAAAAAATAAAAGAGTTATGAATTTTTGAAAATTTAATCAATAAAAATATAAAATCAGAAAATAAAATAAAACCAAAAAGATGTAGACCATCAGATCATAGTCAAAACGCGTTAGTAAGCTAATCCAATGGACCAGACGCACTGTGCTTGATATGGACATTAGTGAAATACACATGGGATCAGAAAAAGGGCAACCAATGAAATTAAAACGTTTGGCACGCTATCATTGGCTGAGACGAGACATGGCATCGTCTTCAACCTCCAGACACCCTGCAATGGGGATTTTGTGAGATCTTTCAAATGGAAAAATTAGGATCTCAGGCTAGCATCATTGAACTCGTCTCTTCAAGACGATTCTAACACAACCATCGCGCCAAATTTATATAAGGTATGGAGAGAGATATGAATCAAAAACCCAGAAAATAACGAGCACCTTCAATTTGAGATTTCTCTCTCAATTCTCAATGGATTTAAAAATTGTAAGCAGCATTAGAATCAGACAAAGGAGTAGAATAAATTAGTGCTTGATTTGGATCCAAATGGTGGAGAATTCTACCTTTTCGAAGTTCAAGTAAGTAGCTTTGAAACTGGACTTCTGTAGCTTGAATTATGGCTCGTTTTGATTGGTTTAAGTGCTGGAGAGTTTGTATGATGCTCAAGGATGATGAATGCGCAAAGAATTTTGGAAAAGGAAGCTTAAATTTCAGAAACTGAATTAAAAAAAAGTGGGTTCGTATGAGGTTTTGGCAGGGTATTCTTGGCTCTCTAAGCTTGGGAAAATGGATGGGGGATGAACCTCTATTTATAGGGAAGTGAATGGGAATGAAAATTTGAAGAAACAAGGAAGTTTGGAGGGAAATTGAGTAAGGGTCGAGCACGAGTGAAGTATGACTTCATTTCCATCAAAACTCAGCCAAACCTTGCATTTTGGGGTGCTAATCACTTCTGGAAAGTTTGATAATCAAGTTTAAATAAAAAACGCGCATAAATGTTGTGTTTAGAAGTCACATTATGGATTTCAAAATTCTGACTTTGTGAAAAATTCAGTTTCAAGTTACCAAATTCAAATCCATGGCATTTCCAACTCAGGGGGTCTTAGGGTATGATTTTTGATGCTTTAGAAAGATGAGGTTAGAAGCTTTGCAATGGAAAAAGAATGGAATCAAATGGATACTTAAGCTGAAAGTTACATGGAGTCAGAGTTGAAGAAAAATAGTTGACTTTCCATACTTACAAATATTTCATATTCTTCTTCAAAAATGACCTATAATCTTTTGTATCCAAACATGGCCTTCCTCTTAGAATTTGCTCTTGACCAAAAAAGATGGAATGAAGTAGATCTCTTAAATGACATTTTGAAATTTGAAACACTCAAAGTATCCAAAAAATGAGCAAGTTATGACTTGTTCAAGTTGGCCAAAAATCATGAAATGACCTATAATCTTTTGCATACTTAAGGCAACTTCCATCCATTTTCTCACTTTGAACATAAAAGAAGGCATATAGTATACATCTTTAAGATCATCATGGAAAAATAATGGACTCAAGGTGATAAAAATCGACCAAGTTATGACCATTTGAAGTCACATATGGAAAATTGTGGATTCATCTGGATGACTTGTAATCTTTACTCTTCACCAAGTTCCTTCCACATGAAAACTCCTTGGAAATTTTGAAGTGATTTGTTGGTAACTCTTTAAAGAGAAAGATGTCTTTGGAATCACTCAAAAATACCAAAAGGTAAGCAAGTTATGCTCCTTTTAAGTTCAAAACCCTTGCCTCTAGATCAAGAGAATGCTTTGAGGAACTTTGACAAGTTTGAACAAACTTCTTGTGCCAATATTATTTCTTTGTGAATAAAAGTTGTTGAGGATGATGATGAGGACTCATAGCCACTAAAACCACATCCATATCTTTAAATTTGAGAGAAATGTACTCTTGTGACTAATAGGAACAAGACCTTGTCCAATCATGACAACTTCTTCCATGAACCCCTTGTACTTTTGAATCAATTTTGATAACTTTGAAATGTGTTGAACCAAAATAAGATTTGTCATGCAATTTCTTCTAAAACAACTTCAATGGTGAGGTTTGAACTCCTCAAGCTATGTTGACTCGGGCATGGAAATAAACTCATGAACCCATGGAGCAACTTGATAAACCTCATTGCCTTTACCTACATTATTAACAAGTAAGACAAACCAACATTGCATTTTATTAATTAGAAAGAAAATGAAAGCAAAATATTCATGATCACAAAAGAAAACAAGTCAAGGTGCTTGGTAACTTCTTAAAAGAGCAAAGCTAAATGTAGGGAGTGGAACCAAAAATCCTAGTGTGATCTTGTTGTGAGTGAAACAACATGGTATGATGAAGGGATCTTAGGGGAAAAAATTGGGGTACAACAGCTGCCCTTATTTAAGTTTCTTCTATCCATAGATACGAAGGCTAAAAATCTTCGTGTCGACACGATCGAAGATACTTAAATATAAAACAAACCCTATTTTTGGCCTTAAGATGCCATGCAAATGCTTATGCATATGAATGCATATGAACAGTATCAAAGAGACGCCAAGTATCACTGGGGATACAACAGAAACAAAGGAGAAACTCTACCAGGAAAATAAATTACTGGTGGACCAAAATAATTGAATCAGAGAGGAAGATAACAAGCATCGGCGTTCACTGCCGATGGTCTACCAACGTTCAGTGAAGGTAGAAAGAGAAAATATATCATATCACCTCCGTTCACTGACGATGAACTATCAACATTCACTGAAGATGGAAAAAAGATAACAAACACCGATGTTCACTGCCGATGGTCTACCAATGTTCACTGAAGGCAGAAAGAGAAAATATATCATATCACCGCCGTTCACTGACGATGAACTATCAACATTCACTGAAGATATCAAAAAGATAATAAACACCGACGTTCACTACCGATGGTCTACCAACGTTCACTGGAGGTAGAACGAGAATATATATCATATCACCGCCGTTCACTGATGATGAACTATCAACATTCACCGAAGATAGAAAAAAGATAACAAACACCGACGTTCACTGCCGATGGTCTACCAACATTCACTGAAGGTAGAAAGAGAAAATATATCATATCACCGCCGTTCACTGATGATGAACTATCAACGTTCACTGAAGATAGCAAAAAGATAATAAACACCAACGTTCACTGCCGATGATCTACCAACGTTCATTGAAGGTAGAAAGAGAAAATATATCATATCACCGCCGTTCACTGACGATGAACTATCAACATTTACTGAAGATAGAAAAAAGATAATAAACACCGACGTTCACTGCCGATGGTCTACCAACGTTTACTGAAGGTATAAAGAGAAAATATATCATATAATCGCCGTTCACTGACGATGAACTATCAACGTTCACTGAAGATATAAAAAAGATAATAAACACCGAAGTTCAATGCCAATGGTCTACCAACGTTTACTGAAGGTAGAAAGAGAAAATATATCATATCATCGCCGTTCAATGATGATGAACTATCAACGTTTACTGAAGATAGCAAAAAGATAATAAACATCGACGTTCACTGCCGATGGTCTACCAACGTTTACTGAAGGTAGAAAGAGAAAATATATCATCTCACCGCCGTTCACTGACGATGAACTATCAACGTTCACTGAAGATAGCAAAAAGATAATAAACACCGACGTTCACTGCCGATGGTCTACCAACGTTCACTGGAGGTAGAAAGAGAATATATATCATATCATCGCCGTTCAATGACGATGAACTATCAATATTCACTGAAGATAGAAAAAAGATAATAAACCCCGACGATCACTGCCGATGTTCTACCAACGTTCGCTGGAGGTAGAAAGAGAGTATATATCATATCACAGTCGTTCACTGATGATGAACTATCAACATTCATTGAAGATAGCAAAAAGATAATAAACACCGACGTTCACTGCTGATGGTCTACCAATGTTCACTGGAGGTAGAAAGAGAATATATATCATATCACCGCTATTCACTGACGATGAACTATCAATGTTTACTGAAGATAGCAAAAATATAATAAACACCGACGTTCACTTCCGATGGTCTACCAACATTCACTAAAGGTAGAAAGAGAAAATATATCAAGTTTTCCCAAAATTCTGGTGTTTCACCTAGAACGGGTCTCAACTTCTTCTTTAACTAAGGAAATCTGCCTGGAAAGGACCAAACATAAATTGTCTCAAATAAAGAGACCTGTTACTTGTTGTCATGGAGAATTGCAAGAAGAAATGACTTTCTGGGGATATAAATATGACTTCCCGGGGAAATGCCACGATATTCCTACTGAGGAGATAAAGTCTTCTCGTGCAAAAATAAATGCACAAACTAAAACTCAAAGTTTTCAGAAATCCAAAGTAAATAATATTGTCATGCAACCACAGATCCAAATCAGAAATAAACTGGAGCAAGACAACCAACGAAGATACATCCTTTGAGAAATAAACTCAAGAGGGAAAACCAAATCCACCTAAGCAAGGAGCGTTGTAGGAAGGACAGAGCAAAATGTCAATGAGCAATGATTTGTCAATTTTAGCCATGCAAGATGTATGTATGAATGTATGAGTGCTATCGTGCGTATGCTGGCAAAACAGATACACAATCAGTAGGAACAAATAAACAAAACCACCTCAGGTACTAATAACACTTGGCTAATCTTCAATCATAAAGATCATTCCAAGAAAGGTAAAGGCCAACTGCGGAAACCAAACCTATTGCTTGCCTTTAACTTTACTAAAGAGAAACATAATTCGGAAGTACACAAATCAAACAGATACCGGGATAGAACATCCTTCTTACAACTTTACCGGAGAAACCAGTTCTTTTTTCCAAAAGCAACATGCCTACTGGAGATTGCAAGACCAGCCTCAAATAAAGCAGACTGATGCTGAAACAATTAAGCCTCACTGGGGAATTCAAGCCTACATCCCCGGAGAAAGATGCAGATTGAAACTTTACATCATGAAAACTTATTCCAACAAAAGATGTCCTGGGGAAGCCTTCCCGGGGAATCAAGGAGACAACATTAACACAAATACTGTAGAAAGAGAGACATCTCAGCACACCAAGGGAATAAAACCTTTCATCATATGAGGGAAGACTTTGCTGGGGAATCTGGGACAGAGGCTTCCGACCATGCAAACCCAAAATCAAACATGAACCAAGACCTGACTGGGGACAATGGGATCACAAACCCAATACTACACCTTACACCAATTGGTATCGTCTTTAACCACCTGAGAAACATACAAAGATCGTGCACATACCAGCAAAATGACCTGAGAGAACCTCCATGAAGGAAGTAAATCTTCTCAAAACAAACGGAGTTTGTTCATTCCTGGTGTTGTACCCCAAAATTTTCCCTCTCATTTATCAAGATTTTTCTCACAAGACTTCTTGGACTCAAGACAAGATTAGGGTTTGGTCAGCTCAAGACATCACCTTGCACTGATAACCTGAAATTAAGGTTTAAGTTTGCACAAGTATTTTTGGACCATCATTGCTTCATGTGACTTTCATACACCATTTTGGACCCCTAAGATTGCTCATGTTAAGTTTCAAGCCTTGAATCACATTTTTGCCCAGTCAATTGGACAATTGACCTAAAAATCAGCTGTATTAGGGAAAAAGTCAACCATGGCCAATTTATAGTCAAACTTCATAATTTTTGATCCACAACAACATTTTAGACTCATATGTACCATTTGATCAAGTGTGGATCACAATTCCTCAAGAAATTTGATCAAATCATCAAAAGGGCAAAATGGTCAAAATTAGGGTTTTGACTGATAAAGGGCAATTTCTGATTTTTAACCTAGCCAATGACCAATTGGGTTCAAACATGATTTCAAGGGTTCAATGGAATCATCTTTACCTAATCACATGGTTCAAAAGATCTCAAGTTCATAGGATTGACAAATGAATTTTGCAGTCAACTGATCAAAAGTCAACTGTACACTGAAAAGTCAAACTTTGACTTTTTGGTCAAAGTCAAGTGCCAAGGGTCATAATTCATCAATATATTTAAAAATATGAAACTTGTTCACCAAGAAAACCAATTTTGAAAATTAGGGTTTTGAATTAAAAATTTCATAACTTAGAATTTTTCTAAGTATGGAAATTTTCTTATTTTTTCCCAACTTTCCACCACTTTTTCATCATGATGCAATTAGATTCAAAGAAAACTTCCAACATGAAAGTTGTAGTCCTCCATGAAATCTACAACTTTTATACACAAAGTTTTCCCAAAAGATGCTTGGATCTAAAGTTATGAATTTGTGAATAGAGGTCCATGAACTAAATAACTTAGTGAAAAATTGCCCTAATTTAGGCAGTTTTTTGACCCAACTTCATGGAAATTTTTCACCTAGTTCCAAGAGGTATTTCAAAATTCATTTCAAAGATGGATTGTAGAGCACATTACAATATTTCCAAAATGTCCAAGAATTCTCCAAGATCATTTGTGGTTAGGGAGAATCGACGAAGAGAAATTGGCATTTTATCACTTTTGTTCAAGCCATTTTTATAAAGTGTCAAGTTGCAAATCTGATCAAGGATGTTTGTACCTTGCATTACAGGTCCTAAACTCATTATAAACTCCATAATTAAATGCAAACTCAGAGGATAAGGGCTTTATCTTTGCCTTTGGAGCATTGTACAAGAGATTATTTCATAAATGGCCAAAAGTTCACAATGCCATTTTCATAAAGCAAGCTTTTCCAACTTTATCAGCCTTGAGCCTTGGACTTGTTCCTTTGGCACAAACAATTTCCACAGTTTTCAAGCTTTGTTTACCAACTCTCTGCAGCTAGCAAGCAAGTACAGGCCTGTTAGCATAGTCACTTCACTTTTCTTCAAAGGCAAGAAAAGTTGCCAAAAGATCAGAACTTGTACAAGCTGATAAAGGGTGGACTTTGTATCATTCTAGACACATTCACAAACTTATCACAAGCCAAGACACGAATGCCTAACATCTGAAACTCTACAAAACTCCAAAACTTCATTTTTTCTGCCAAAACTGCCAGTTTATGCAAAATCATAGCAAGCTCAATATTTGCTCGTGCGTTTTGCCTTTTAACACTTCAAACATCTTCCACATATCCTACCAAAGCTATCCAAGCATTCATCCTGCACCTGTAGCCCTTGTTTCAGCCATTGCCATTTTCACTTTAGAAGTTTGCAACTTGACTTCTACAGGAAGTTCTGGCCTTCCACAAAGCACCATAAGCATTGGAATAGCTTGAGGGAACTTCAAGGAAGCTCACACGATCCTCAGGCCTCACTCAAAGTTCCCACATTGACATATCCAAATCCAGTTGAGGGAGGTATTTTTCAAAACTTTATCTCTCTATTTAGGAATCCTCAAGCCACGATTTGTGAAGAAAAAATGTAGTCCTAATCATGATGAAGCTGTACATATGCATACTTGCCATTTATATTAACCATGCTGTGAGAATTTAAAGCTTGAAGTTCATGAAATAACTAGGTCACGAATTAGGGCTGATTAAATTCTCTCTGATCTTTGAGAGTTAGGTTACAAATTTTATATCATTGGAATCGTGAGATTACAAGCTACATGTTTTATGTTATGGGTTTTTGTTTTTATGCAAGCAATAGAGAGATACAGATTTGAATCAAAACGCGCGCGCAGGAGGGAGCTGGAGGACATGGACGACTGTCCTGGGCCTTTGGCGCCTTGGGCCTTTCTATTTTTATTTTTGCACCCCTAACTTGATATCCACACCCCCTGGCTTTATTTTGTTTATTTTTCATATTTTCTTTTCATTTTTATATTTATTGTTTTTATTTATTTTTCTGAACCATAAAAAATCATGAAAAATATTTTCTTTATTTTTTGTAATTTTATTTTGTTTTATTATTATTTTTTGCATAAAAATAATAGCTTATTAGGATAATGGACTTTATTTTCTTAAATAAATTGTAAATACATTTAATAAATACTATACATTTTTATTTTATTATTTTACACACAAAATATTCATTTTCATACATATTTTAATTTTTAATATTTGTACATAATATTATTTATTATTTTCTTGTATAAAAAATGGATAAAATAATAAATATAGAACATATATTTCTTTTAATAAAAAATTAGGGTTTCACCCTTTTAAAAATAATAATATTTTTTCTCTTATTTTTAGGGCTTAAATAATTTATTTTCTCGTAGCAAAAAAACAAATACAAAACATTTTTTTGCATAAATATATTTTTATTGCATTTTTAATAATTGTATATTTATTTAATTTGCACATAATTCAATTGGGTTGTAATAGTATATTAGGGTTTATTTTGTGCAATATCCCCATTCAAAAACTTGTATCCCCCTCCCATAATAATTGTTGTAATAGCTTAGCTTACATTTACGCAATTTATCGCTTTATATATTTGTGTACTAAATTAGGGTTTTGCATGATAATACCAAAAACAAACAAATAGAAATGACCTAATACAAGACAAAAAAGCATGAAAAATGACACACATTGCACACAAGCACCCTTAGGGTTTCACCCACTTGGTTGCCTAAACAAAAATGGCCATGTTACGCATGCGAAGTATCTTGGAAAAACAAAACAAAAATAAGATCATAGTCCCTCGATGACGCTATCAAAAGGTTGCCTAAACAAAGATGATCTTGGTCCCTCAAACATGCTAAGATACTTGGCAACATTTCTATCATGGTCATACGATGACCCACGCCCATCCCGTTTAACATCCAAAGATAGCATTGTTTACCAAATCAATGGTAAATCAACAATGTCAAAGGAATAAAAATGCACAAGAAAGACTTTTGAGTAGGTAGATAACTTCTAGTTACTTGATCAATTTCAAAACAATCCTTGCTATTTTCAAAAACAAACACACACACATTTCAAAACATTTCCAAACACCTTTCAAAACATTGAAACATTTTTCAAAAGACAAACATCTTTGTATACATTCTTACGAACGAGAATCATTACAAAGATTGCCTAAACAATGGCCTCTTTTCAAAATACTTTCAAAACCACACAAAGCACCATTTCAAACAATTTCAAAGCAAAGCAAGTGATCTAAAACAAGTAACTAAGAGCCCATGGAAAACCATGGATGAAAAGGATGCTGGCACCTTCCCTTTTCATAATCTACCCCCCGAACTCAAGAAAACATATCAAAGGTCTTTCCTGTGCTTTTTACCTTTCCTTTTGGATAAAAGAAAAGTTGGTGGCGACTCTTGCTAACCGCAACATTTGCAAACACAAAACGCAAAACCTCAAGTCAGTTTTCCCACCGCATCACAGAACTGGTGAATCTGCTGGGGATAATTCTAAAAGTGGGATTACCTTAGGGTTTTAGATCACATTTACTTTCTTACAATTGTTTGACTTGTTTGCTTTACATTTTGGTTCTATTGTTTGGGTTTGAATCCTCCACCCGGATATGGGAAACATTATAGGTAAATAGAAATATGTTGTGGAAACAGTGTGGGGTATACCGACATGGTCTAAGCAATAGCTACGTTAGTGCGACATATTTGTGGGTACCAGTAGCCTTTGAGTCAATCAAAGAGAATACGGGGCCGCTGAGTGATGTCATGAAGCACTAATGAACTTCTAGAACCTTTACTTGACCAACTTGGCCTTTTAGGATGTAGTGAGATGACCAGCTTTGGTGCAGTCCGAAGTTGGTAGATACTCGATACTACACTCATTGAGGGTTGGTTCCTTGGAATATTTCGGTCGCCAGTAAAGAGGCTTGAATTGAAACAATGAACAAGGAAACAATCCAGTGATATTGAGCTCCTTAGAACCTGATTACTATTACTAGGACAGGTTGAGCCAACTAAACTTCAAGAGGGTACTTACCTATGAAACCCCATGCAAGCCTAAACTAGGAACTTGTGTGATTTGCTTGTACATATATACTTGTGCATAACATCATGAGCATCATATGCATCCACTAACCATTTCAAGGATTTTGGAGATTCATTTTTGTTCTTGTTTTGTAGGTTATGGATTCACTTCGCAGGAAAACTATCCAAATCAACCTTGTAAGAATTCCTCCATAACTCAAGGAGCTAGCTTCAAGGATTCCTGAGAATTCTCCATTCACCGAGAGGCATGGTCGTCTACTCAACTTGGTCACCACCAACACAGAGGAGGATATGATGAAAGTTCTCTTCCAGTTCTTTGACCCTTTGCATCATTGCTTCACATTTCCTGACTATCAACTTGTGCCCACTTTGGAAGAATTCTCTTAACTTCTGAGGATTCCTATTCTCAATCAACTACCCTTCAACGGTACGGAAAGAGATCCAAAGCCAGAAGAGATTGCTCAAGCCTTGCACTTGCACTCGTCTGATGTCACAACACATTGGGAAACTAGAAGTGGTGTCAAAGGCTTCTTGTCAAAGTTTCTGTTTGAGAAGGCCCAAAGCTGTTGGAATTCTCTAGACTTGTGATCAGTGCATTTTGATGCACATCCTTCCACGATTGTACTAATGCATTTCTTTAGTTTATTATGTTTATTTTTATGTTTTAATATGTTTTGCTAATTTATTTTATTTTTGCATTTAATTAATTTTCGTATTTTATTTTCAGCAACTGCAGCTTTCGCAAAAAAATTCATAACTAATTCTACATAAATCGGATCGAGGCGTTTGACCATGCGATGGAAAGCAAAGAAAAATGTCCTAGAACTTTCTAGTTTTGGTAAGAAGCTGATTCGAAGTGCAAAAAGGTTGAAAAAGTCGTTGAAGTTGCAGCTTTAGACTTTTAAGTTTTGGGTTAGTAATTTTGGGCCTGGGTTATGTTTTCAACCCAGTTGGTTTATAAACCGAATGGATTGTTCCTCTTTAACCTGGGGGCAGCCGCATAACGGGGATTGATCACGTTTTTACTGTAGACAAAGGGAGAAAACAATTTTGTACGAATGGGAATGGAGAACTAATCCGTTAGAGTTGATCTGCTGTAACTTGGTTTCCAAAACTTGAGGTTAATATAATTTACAATTCAATTTCTATTCATATCAATTTTGCCTTTTATATTCGTTTGCTTAATTCGAATTATCTTAGAGTAATCTTGTTGGTTCGATTGCATTATGTTTCCCAATTATAATTGCGTTATATCATATGCTTAATTCGTTATTCCGTTTGTTGATTAACCGTTTGCTTAATTCGGTGAAAAGGGAACATAATTCTTATTTATTTTCATTCTCGCTTGTTGGATTAAATTGTGATCAAATTTGAATAGGAATCCTCTTAGGGAAGTTAAATTGTATTAATCGATGATATTAGGAACCCGAAACAGTAGATCGACTTATTTCATAATCACTTATTTTAAGCGCTTATTTTCTGTTTTTTTTTATAAATCGTCCTTAAAACCAAACCCCCCCAATTAGATTTCTGTTGTTTAATAAAATCAAGAATCCTTATGAGAACGATATCCGAGTTACAGTTGTCGCTATATTACCGTTTCGCAAAAACACTCGTTTGATCCGTGCGCGACAGCGGATCAAATTGGCGCCATTGTCGGGGATTCTTGTTTTTATTAACTGATATTATAGTCATAGGTTTAGTGTTCTTGTTATTTTTTTTCTTGGTTTTTTTTGTTGTTTTGTTGTGTTTGTTGATTTTCAGGGTTGCAATTTCGGTTGCAGTATAGTTTTTCAGTCTACCAGGTAAGGTTGAAACCTACTGTTTCGATTTGCTCCGAATTTTTTCATGAAGTTCCGAAAAAAATCAACGAACAGTACTACTTTAGAATAAAGATCTAAAAGATTTTGGCCCTAAAAATCGCAAATTCATCTTTTTTCTATTTTTAATGAATTTTTTACTGTTTTCATAGAGTCGAAAAAAATCGAAAAAATTCTCAATTTTTTTTTCTAATTAGATTAAATCTGGCGTTGTTTTATTTTTCTGAATTTTATTTAATCGATTTCCTTCATTGTGTTTGTTTTTTATTATTAGGGACATTGTTGGCATTTTGAACATTGTTGCTGCATTGCTGTGTATTAGTCATGGCCACTAGGTCTTGCTGTTATGAATTTGTTGCTTTTGATCCTGAAGTAGAGAAAACCTTGCACACACGGCGTAGAAAAGTCCAGGCTACCACTAGTTCACCACCCACAATTGAGTCTGATTCTGAGTCTAACTATTTACATAACTTGTTTGCTTCGAATTCTGAATTTGTTTTTGATATGGCTGACCAAAGAACCTTAAGGTAATTGGCTTCCCCTGATGTGAATTATAATGGCATGTGTATTGAATATGATAATGTTGTTGTTCCTTTTGAATTAAAATCGGGTTTAATACACTTGTTGCCCAAGTTTAGTGGTCTTGCAGGTGAGGATCCACACAAACATTTGAAAGAATTTCAGGTCATGTGTTCTACACCATTGAAGCCTGAAGGGATCACTGAAGATCACATCAAACTTAGAGCTTTTCCTTTTTCATTACAGGGTGCCGCAAAGGATTGGATATACTATCTTGAGCCAAATTCAATCGCAAGCTGGAATGCTCTGAAAAAAGTGTTCTTGGAGAGATATTTTCCTGCCTCTAGAGCTGCCTCAATAAGAAAGGAGATTTGTGGTATTAGACAAGGCAATGAGTCGTTGACTGAGTATTGGGAGAGATTCAAACACTTGGTATCTAGCTGCCCTCAACACCAGATTACCGAGCAACTACTTATCCGATGGATAGGAACATTCTTGATGCTGCTAGTGGTGGAGCACTTGTCGATAAAACTCCAGCTGCTGCCAAAGCCCTTATTGAAAATATGTCTCTTAATTCTCAACAGTTTACCACTAGAGACAATTATGTTCAAAGCAAAGGCGTGGATCAAATTCAGGTTTCTTCCAACAAAGCTTTAGAGACCAGAATTGACGAGCTCATTGCCTTAGTCAAACAACTGGCAGTAGCAAAACCTCAAACAACAAATATGTGTGGTATTCGTACTTCTCATGAGCATCCGACCGATACTTATCCTATTATGAGAGACGAGTCCATTGCTGAGCTTCCTCAAGCTTATGCAACCAACCTTTACAATCAAAACAGATACAACAACACTCCTGACCTGTCCACCGACAAATACCATCCCAATTGGAGGAACCATCCCAACCTTCGATATGGAAATCCACAAACTAGCCAACAACAGAACCCACCCCAAGTGGCTATCCCTGCACCTTCGGGACCATCCTTAGAGGATCTTGTCAAACAAATGGCTGTCAATAACCTTCAGTTCCAACAAATGACCGATTCTAGCATTCAGACCTTGCACATACAGATGAGACAGCTTGCTACTCAAATAAACGCCATGCAATCCCAAGGGTCAAACCAACTTCCAGCCCAAACAGTTGTCAATCTGAATGGTCCTAATGCTAATGTCAGTGCAATTTCTTTGAGATCTGGAAAGGTTACAGAACCAGCCCCTGAAAAAAATAAAAAATTTATTGAGGTAACATCTGAACCTTCTCCTTCTGAATCTGTTTCACCTGAACTTTCCTCACCTTCTCCTGTTGCGGTGGAAACTGAAAAAATTAAAGAAAAGGAGTATGTTCCACCAGTTCCCTTCCCACATAGAGTTATGAAAAATAAAAGAATTGAGGAGGGAGAGAAAGAAAGAGATATATTGGATGTTTTTCGAAAAGTCGCGGTAAACATTCCGCTTCTTGATGTAATTAAGCAGGTTCCTAAGTATGCTAAGTTTCTGAAGGATTTGTGTACCAACAAGAGGAGGATTAAGGGAAGTGAAAGAGTCAACTTAGGAAGAAATATTTATGCTTTTATTCAGCCCAAACCTTCATCCGAAAAGGTTGTAGGCGAGCAAAATGTTTCAGCCCCCACTACTCAGGTTCTACCACAAAAGCAGAAGGATCCAGGAACATTTACTATTCCTTGCACCATCGGGAATAATAAATTTGAGAATTGCATACTTGATTTGGGAGCGGGAATTAATGTGATGCCTACTTCTGTTTATAATATTCTTTGTCTTGGTCCTTTGCAGCATATAAGTTTAATCATTCAATTGGCGAACAAGAGCAACACTCGCCCCGCCGGCGTAGTCGAAGATGTCCTTGTTCAAGTTAAAGATTTGATTTTTCCTGCTGATTTTTATATTCTAGACATGGAAGGAGAAACAAAATCCAGCAGAGCTCCCATCATTTTAGGAAGACCGTTCATGAAAACGGCAAAAACAAAAATTAATGTTGACGATGGAACCATGTCCATGGAATTTGGTGACATTATCGCAAAATTCAACATTTTTGATGCCATGAAACATCCTCTGGAGGAGAATTCCATTTTTCACATTGAGTTGATCTCTAGATTGGCTGATGACACTTGTTCTGAATTATTTTCCATTGATTTTCCGTCTTTATCTGGATTTGATGATGTTTACGTGTGTTCTGATTATACTGACAATAACTTGTGTGTTGTGTGTGCTGAGATTGATGCTGCCTTGCAAGCTGATGTGTTTCCTACATGTGAAGTTGTTATTGATGAATCTGTTTTTGTAGCTGATGCCCTTGACATCCTTGCTTCCCCAGACACTCCACCCATAGAGCAGCCCCCATCCTTAGAGCTGAAACAACTCCCTGAAAACCTGAAAACGCTTATTTCATTTTGAAGAAGCATATCTTTGATCCTGGAATAAAAGACGAAGGCACTAATAAAAATTTCAAGTTCAATGGACATTACCCAAAGCTACTCTATGAGAGCCCCGCTTTGGAAGAAGGGAATGTAGAAGATCTCTCGTTGGGAAAGGCTACTTATGCGATCATCTATCTGCCTTGACTCCTCGGGTGTGTTCTTTCCTCTTTCTCCTCTCCCTTATTTTATGCTTGTTTCTTTCATTGAGGATAATGCTTACTTTAAGTGTGGGGGAGGAAATCCTTTGTTTTCTTTGCTTTTGTTCGTTGTTTTATTTTTCAGTTATAAAAAAAATAAAAAATATGCATCTTTTTGAAAGTTTTGAGTTATAGATTAATATGAGGTTAGTTGTGAAGACTTGGGAAAAGCTCACAAGATCGGTATCGTCTTAACACTGTAAGTCTCCTGCATATGGAAATTAATTTGAATTCTTATTATGCATTAGCCTTGAATTCTCACTCTCTAATAGCTCTTGAGTAGTTTATTTCAGCAGTCAGCACCATCTCACACACTCTACGCAAGGAAGCTGATGAATATAAGTGAGTGTTCCGAAAAAATAAAAAGTGTTTTAAAAGAAAAAGAAAAAAAGGAATGCACCTTCTAAGTTTGGTGACCCTCACCCGGTCACTTAACCCAACGGTCGTAGTGCCTACAAATTTTTTTATTGAGAATAAGACTCGTTGTTAGTTGGTTCAGCGGTTTCTGGTGCTGAACTTGGTAGGGCAGATTACGGTCCGATCCTCCGCAACTGCAACTGAGTAAGCAAAGGGTTATTCCATGTAAGTACCAGAACCCCGTGCAAAAAAGGATCAGAGTCACTAACCGGTCGCTTTTCTATGAATGTGTGGAGATAACGGTCTTAATGTGATTGCGCCGAAATGAAAAAGAAAAAAAATGAGGATGAGTAAGTTAGGCTTTTGCATAATAATATGATTCATATTGGTTTGTATATTCAGGAGGCAAGACTAGTGTTCATACGATATCCTTAGTGTACGAGACTAGTACCTGTTGATGCAATCTTGACCGAAGATGAATTTGTAGCCTATGATGAGTAATTGATGATGCTTTTGCATTTCTTTTGATTGCATTTTGCTCGGAGTGCAAAAGTTCAAGTGTGGGAGAATTTGATCAGTGCATTTTGATGCACATCCTTCCACGATTGTACTAATGCATTTCTTTAGTTTATTGTGTTTATTTTTATGTTTTAATATATTTTTATAATTTATTTTATTTTTGCATTTAATTAATTTTCGTATTTTATTTTCAGTAACTGCAGCTTTCGCGGAAAAATTCATAACTAATTCTACAAAAATAGGATCGAGGCGTTTGACCATGCGTTGGAAGCTAAGAAAATGGCCTACAACTTTCTAGTTTTGGCTAGAAGCTGATTCGAAGTGAAGAAAGGTTGAAAAAGTCGTTGAAGTTGCAGCTTTAGACTTTTAAGTTTTGGGTTAGTAGTTTTGGGCCTGGGTTATGTTTTCAACCCAGTTGGTTTGTAAACCGAATGGATTATTCCTCTTTAACCTGGGGGCAGCTGCATAACGGGGATTGATCACGTTTTTACTGTAGACAAAGGGAGAAAACAATTTTGTACGAATGGGAATGGAGAATTAATCCGTTAGAGTTGATCTGCTGTAACTTGGTTTCCAAAACTTGAGGTTAATATAATTTACAATTCAATTTCTATTCATATCAATTTTGCCTTTTATATTCGTTTGCTTAATTCGAATTATCTTAGAGTAATCTTGTTGGTTCGATTGAATTATGTTTCCCAATTATAATTGCGTTATATCGTATGCTTAATTCGTTATTCCGTTTGTTGATTAACCGTTTGCTTAATTCGGTGAAAAGGGAACATAATTCTTATTTTTTTTCATTCTCGCTTGTTGGATGAAATTGTGATTGAATTTGAATAGGAATCCGCTTAGGGAAGTTAAATTGTATTAATCGATGATAGTAGGAACCCGAAATAGTAGATCGACTTATTTCATAATCACTTATTTTAAGCGCTTATTTTCTGTTTTTTTATAAATCGTCCTTAAAATCAAACCCCCCCAATTCGATTTCTGTTGTTTAATAAAATCAAGAATCCTTGTGAGAACGATATCCGAGTTACATTTGTCGCTATATTACCGTTTCGCAAAAACACTCGTTTAATCCACGCGTGACAGCGGATCAACTTGCAAGCTTTTGAGGAGATTGTATCTCTTCTCATCTATGGGATGGTCTTGTTCCCTAATCCTGACCAACTCATAGATGTAAGTGCTGTCAAAATCTTCATGTCTCGCAACCCGGTGCCTACATTGCTTGGGGATATCCTCCACTCTTTTCACACTCGTACAATAAGGAAAAGAGGTGTTCTCATGTGTTGCACTCCTCTCCTGGCAAGATGGTTTATTTCTCATCTTCCCCAATCAGTCTTGAAGAATGAGCAAGGTTTGAGGTGGTCACAAAATTTGATGACACTTAACCATTCAGATATTCATTGGTGTTCTCGATCCAAAGAGAATGTTATCATTATTGACCGTTGTGGGGAATTCCCTAATGTCCCTCTACTTGGCATTAGGGGAGGCATCACCTACAACCCTTGCTTATCCCTAAGACAATTTGGTTATGCCCGAAGGGATGGCCCACATGACATGTTGATTCAAGGTTTGGTTTTCGACTACGACAACGACGATCAAGGACTCCGTCAGAGATTCATCAGAGCTTGGAGGATACCCAACAAGATGGACAGTAAGACCTTGTGACACAAGAATTCCATCCCTCTTGAGCCTTACCTTAAGTGGGTACGAACCCGCGCCCAAAGTCTTATAATGCCTTATCCATCCATTCTCCGAGTGATTATAGAGCCTGTTAAGGAAGGAGAGGTTCCATACACCATCCTACATCCTGACATGCCAACATCACTTGAAGATCTACAAAGGAGTTGGATACAGCTCAAGGGAGAGCGCGATACTTTCGAAGCCCAATTCTACGCAAGCGAGAAGAAGGTTTTGGAACTCACTCGGCTACTTCATGAAGAGCAGACTCTCAACACCTACATTGCACCAAAGAGGATACGCAACGTCTTTTTACCTTAGAATTTTGTATTATTTTGCCCAAGGGGCATTGATGTACTAACAATTCTATCTTATTAATATGACGTGTGTTTCTTTTTGTTTAAAACAAATTTGAATTTCTGAATCCTTAAAAACATTACATGAATACATATCATTCATCATATGCATAAACAGGTCTTCACACCAAGTTTCCTCATCTCTCTGCTGTTTATTTCAACAAGATGGATATTGAACAAACGGTCAAAGATTTGCAAGCTCAGAATTCACAATTCCAACAGTTGCTCATGACCTTAGCCAAGGGGAAGGAGGAGCTGAAGACTTTGCTAGAGAAAGAGAAAGAGAAAAAGAAGAAGAAGCCAAATGGTGTGGTTATCATGGGTAGAAGATTTCAGGGACAAGCCAGAAGGACCTTGGAATTCCCATCAACATCTGAGGAAGGGGAAGGAAAAGAAAAGGAACGGCTATGCCATCAGATTCTGAAGCAGAAGAAGAGGAAGAAAATGACTACTCTGAACAACAATACCCTCCGACTGATGACAAATACAAAAACTTGGAAGAGCGACTAACCGCAATGGAAATCCAGAGAGTACCGGGGCTAGACTTTGAGGAGTTAGGGTTGGTATCTGGAATAGTAATCCCTCCTAAGTTTAAAGTACCTTTGTTTGCCAAGTATGACGGGGTGTCTTGTCCCAAGATGCACCTTCAGTCATATGTCAGGAAGATGCAGCCACATTCTGCAGACAAAGACTTGTGGGTTCACTTTTTCCAGGACAGTTTGTCAGGAACGCAGCTTGATTGGTTCTACCAGTTGGAGAGGTCTGATGTGCATAATTGGGAAGACTTGGCAGCAGCCTTCTATAAACAGTATCAATATAACGCCGATTTGGCACCAACCCGTACTCAACTCCAGAGTATGGCCATGGTGTCCAATGAGGGTTTCAAAGACTACGCCCAAAAGTGGAGGGATTTAGCCGGAAGGGTGAAACCACCTTTATCTGAAAGGGAGCTAGTGGAAATGTTCCTGGGAACTCTGTCAGGTCCTTTCTTTAATTACCATATTGAAAGCTCCTCTGCAGGTTTCACTGAATTCATTTTAACTGGCGAACGGGTGGAAGCCGGTATTAGAAGCGGGGAAATTTAGAAAGATTCATCTACCTCTGTAGTTGCAAAAAAGCCCTTCACTGGAAAGAAGGAAGTGTCTGCTGTCTATGCACAGAGGAATCAAGGAAGAACCGAAAGACGACCAACAATGGGGGTCGTTATGATTCAAAAGTCTGCATCAGACCAGCCAAGAAACAACCAGCCAAGAAATGATCAGCCGAGAAATAACCAGCAAAGGGTGGAAAGGCCTGTAAGGCAATTCACCAAGATAAACATGACTCCAGCTCAAGTGCTACCACATCTTCTGAAGTTGAATTTGGCCATGCTAAAAGAGGCCCCTAAAAATCCCAATACTGCATCTCCATACTACCATCCGAATGCCAAGTGCGCTTACCATTCTGAAAGTCCAGGGCACGACACCAACAACTGTTGGGCTCTGAAGAACAAGATTCAAGATCTGATTGATGCAAAGGAAGTTGAATTTGAAGCTCCTGAGAAACCAAATGTTATCTCCGCTCCGATGCCTAGGCATGGACACAATGCCAATGATGTGGAAGAAGATCTGTTTGTTTCTATTGTGGATGAACTGTTAACTCCTCTCCTAACCATCAAGTTAAATTTGTTGAAGGCTGGCATCTTCCCAGGTTGTGACAAAGACTGCCATGCTTGCCTATCCTCTCCATTTGACTGTCCTCTGTTGAAGAAAGGTATACAACAATTGATTGATAACCAGGAAATTTTGTTTGAGAAAGCTCCTATTTCACCCATTCCAGTTCCAGAAGTTTCAATAATAACCATATACGCCAATCCTTCCAGGGTTCCTAAAAAACCCGTTAGGATTACATCTGTTCCAATGACTACTCCGTTGAAGATAACAATGCCTGGGCCAACCCCATACAAATCAGGTAAAATGGTACCATGGAATTATGGTGGAGAAATCTACTACCATGGTGTCAAACAGATTGAGCAGACTGCCGAAGAAGAAAGCTCCGAGGAGGACAATTCTGACACCAGTAACATTGCCAGAACAAGCAAATTCAGATACAGTTCATATACACTCCAGACACGAAATTCATTCTGCTACTTATTCAGATTCCAGTCCAGATATGCTCCAGACACGGTTGCCATTCTGTCACTTATTCTGATTTTCCCCAGCTTAGATATGCTCCATACACGGTTGCCATTCTATCACTCATTCAGATTCCAAGTTCAGATACAATACGGATACGCTCCAGACACAGATGCCATCCTGATACTCATTCAAATTTCAAGTTCAGATACGCTCCAGACACAGATGCCATTCTGATTCTTATTCAGACCTCAACTTCAAGATACAATTCAGATACGCTCCAGACACGGATGTTATTCTGTTTCTCATTCAGATTACAGTTCAGATACATTCCAGATACAGACACCATTCTGATACTTATTCTTCTGACTTACAACTTACAATTCAACAAACATTCTTGGATGGCATCTACAAGCCCATCTCCGACAAGATTCTGTCACCTCTCTAAATGGCATCTTTAAGCCCATTCCCTCATCTACATTTTGTCGAGTGCAAATTTATGGGCACTCTAGTGTCCAATCATCTTTTACCTTCGAGTCACGAACGGCAAAAATCGCCAATCTAACTCTTCAGGTTCAAGAAGATTGAATAGGGGCAGCTGTTGTACCCCAAAATTTGCCCTCTCATTTATCAAGATTTTTCTCACAAGACTTCTTGGACTCAAGACAAGATTAGGGTTTGGTTAGCTCAAGACATCACCTTGCACTGATAACCTGAAATTAGGGTTTAAGTTTGCACAAGGATTTTTGGACCATCATTTCTTCATGTGACTTTCATACACCATTTTGGACCCCTAAGATTGCTCATGTTAAGTTTCAAGCCTTGAATCACATTTTTGCCCAATCAATTGGACAATTGACCTAAAAATCAGTTGTATTGAGGAAAAAGTTAACCATGGCCAATTTACAGTCAAACTTCATGATTTTTGATCCACAACATTTTAGACTCATATGCACCATTTGATGAAGTGTGGATCACAATTCCTCAAGAAATTTGATCAAATCATCAAAAGGGCAAAATGGTCAAAATTAGGGTTTTGACTGAGAAAGGGAAATTTCTGATTTTTAACCTAGCCAATGACCAATTGGGTTCAAAAATAATTTTAAGGGTTCAATGGAATCATCTTGACCTAATCACATGGTTCAAAAGATCTCAAGTTCATAGGATTGACAAATGAATTTTGCAGTCAAGTAATCAAAAGTCAACTGTACACTAAAAAGTCAAACTTTGACTTTTTGGTCAAAATCAAGTGCCAAAGGTCATAATTCATCAAGATATGTCAAAATATGAAACTTGTTCACCAAGAAAACCAATTTTGAAAATTAGGGTTTTGAATTTGAAAATTTTCATAACTTAGAATTTTTCTAAGTATGGAAATTTTCTTATTTTTTCCCAACTTTCCACCACTTTTTCATCATGATGCAATTGGATTCAAAGAAAACTTCCAACATGAAGGTTGTAGTCCTCCATGAAATCTACAACTTTTAATCAAAAAGTTTTCCCAAAATATGCTTGGATCTCAAGTTATGAATTTGTGAATAGAGGTCCATGAACTAAATAACTTAGTGAAAATTTGCCCTAATTTAGGCAGTTTTTTGACCCAACTTCATGGAAATTTTTCACCTAGTTCCAAGAGTTATTTCAAAATTAATTTCAAATATGGATTGTAGAGCACATTACAAGATTTCAAAAGTGTCCAATAACTCTCCAAGATCATTTGTGGTTAGGGAGAATCGAAGAAGAGAAATTGGCATTTTATCACTTTTGTTCAAGCCATTTTTACAAAGTGTCAAGTTGCAAATCTGATCAAGGATGTTTGTACCTTGCATTAAAGGTCCTAAACTCATTCTACACTCCATAATTAAATGAAAACTCAGAGGATAAGGGCTTTATCTTTTCCTTTGGAGCATTGTACAAGATATTATTTCATAAATGGCCAAAAGTTCACAATGCCATTTTCATAAAGCAAGCTTTTCCAACTTTATCAGCCTTGAGCCTTGGACTTGTTCCTTTGGTACAAACAATTTCCATAGTTTCAAGCTTTTTTTACCAACTCTCTGCAGCTAGCAAGCAAGCAAGTACATGCCTGTTAGCATAGTCACTTCACTTTTCTTCAAAGGCAAGAAAAGTTGCCAAAAGATCAGAACTTGTACAAGCTGATAAAGGGTGGACTTTGTATCATTCTAGACACATTCACAAACTTATCACAAGCCAAGACATGAATGCCTAACATCTGAAACTCTCCAAAACTCCAAAACTTCATTTTTTTTTTGCCGAAACTGCCAGTTTCTGCAAAATCATAGCAAGCTCAATATTTGCTCGTACGTTTTGCCTTTTAACACTTCAAACATCTTACACATATCCTACCAAAGCTATCCAAGCATTCTTCCTGCACCTGTAGCCCCTGTTTCAGCCATTTCCATTTTCACTTTAGAAGTTTGCAACTTGACTTCTACAGGAAGTTCTGGCCATCCACAAAGCACCGTAAGCATTGGAATAGCTTGAGGGAACTTCAAGGAAGCTCACACGATCCTCAGGCCTCACTCAAAGTCCCCACATTGCCATATCCAAATCCAGCTGAAGGAGGTATTTTTCAAAACTTTATCTCTCTATTTAGGCATCCTCAAGCCACGATTTGTGAAGAAAAAATGTAGTCCTAATCATGATGAAGCTGTACATATGCATACCTGCCATTTATATTAACCATGCTGTGAGAATTTAAAGCTTGAAGTTCATGAAATAATTAGGTCACGAATTAGGGCTGATTAAATTCTCTCTTATCTTTGAGTGTTAGGTTACAAATTTTATATCATTGGAATCGTGAGATTACAAGCTACATGTTTTATGTTATGGGTTTTTGTTTTTATGCAAGCAATAGAGAGATACAAATTTGAAGCAAAACGCGCGCGCAGGAGGGAGCTGGAGGACAGGGACGACTGTCCTGGGCCTTTGGTGCCTTGGGCCTTTCTATTTTGATTTTTGCACCCCCTGACTTGATATCCACACCCCTGGCTTTATTTTGTTTATTTTTCATATTTTCTTTTCATTTTTATATTTATAGTTTTTATTTATTTTTCTAAACCATAAAAAATCATGAAAAATATTTTCTTTATTTTTTGTAATTTTATTTTATTTTATTATTATTTTTTGCATAAAAATAATAGCTTATTAGGATACTGGACTTTATTTTCTTAAATAAATTGTAAATACATTTAATAAATACTATACATTTTTATTTTATTATTTTACACACAAAATATTCATTTTCATACATATTTTAATTTTTAATATTTATACATAATATTATTTATTATTTTGTTGTATAAAAAATGGATAAAATAATAAATGTAGAACATATATTTCTTTTAATAAAAAATTAGGGTTTCACCCTTTCAAAAATAATAATATTTTTTCTCTTATTTTTAGGGCTTAAATAATTTATTTTCTCATACCAAAAAAACAAATACAAACATTTTTTTTGCATAAATACATTTTTATTGCATTTTTAATAATTGTATATTTATTTAATTTGCATATAATTCAATTGGGTTGTAATAGTATTTTAGGGTTTATTTTGTGCAATATCCCCATTCAAAAACTTGTATCCACCTCTCATAATAATTGTTGTAATAGCTTAGTTTACATTTACGCAATTTATCGCTTTATATATTTGTGTACTAAATTAGGGTTTTGCATGATAAGACCAAAAACAAACAAATAGAAATGACCTAATACAAGACAAAAAAGCATGAAAAATGATACACATGGCACACAAGCACCCTTAGGGTTTCACCCACTTGGTTGCCTAAACAAAAATGGCCATGTTACGCATGCGAAGTATCTTGGCAAAACAAAACAAAAATAAGATCATAGTCCCTCGATGACGCTATCAAAAGGTTGCCTAAGCAAAGATGATCTTGGTCCCTCAAACATGCTAAGATACTTGGCAACATTGCTATCATGGTCATACGATGACCCACGCCCGTCCCGTTTAACATCCAAAGATAGGATTGTTTACCAAATCAATGGTAAATCAACAATGTCAAAGGAATAAAAATGCACAAGAAAGACTTTTGAGTAGGTAGATAGCTTCTAGTTACTTGATCAATTTCAAAACAATCCTTGCTATTTTCAAAAACAAACACACACACATTTCAAAACATTTCCAAACAACTTTCAAAACATTGAAACATTTTTCAAAAGACAAACATCTTTGTATACATTCTTACGAACGAGAATCATTACAAAGATTGCCTAAACGATGGCCTCTTTTCAAAATACTTTCAAAACAACACAAAGCACCATTTGAAACAATTTCAAAGCAAAGCAAGTGATCTAAAACAAGTAACTAAGAGCCCATGGAAAACCATGGATGAAAAGGGTGCTAGCACCTTCCCTTTTCATAATCTACCCCCCGAACTCAAGAAAACATCTCAAAGAAGATTGTTGCTTCAACGATCAAGTCTTGTCTGACGTAGTTACTTGCCAAGAAAAATCCCTAACTTTTGCCTAAGTTGCCCTTGCGGGTTTTCAACTTAGCGGTAAATCTATACTGTTTATATCTCTAATTTTTGCCTAGACCTCCCTTTCGGGTTTTCGGCCTACCGAGACGCTCCTTTTTGCCTAAGCCGCCCTTTCGGGTTTTCAACTTAGCGAGCTGCTCTTTTATTTCTTTAGGCGAAGTATTTCTTGACTGCGTCAATACTCATGGGATGTGGGAACTCCTCGCCATCCATAGTTTCAAGAATTAATGCACCACCAGAGAAGGCTTTCTTGACAACATACGGGCCTTCAAAATTGGGAGTCCACTTTCCCCTAGAATCAGTGTTGAAAGACATGATCTTCCTGAGCACGAGGTCGCCTTCTCTGAATTCACGAGGTTTGACCTTTTTATCAAATGCTTTCTTCATTCTTCTCTGATATAACTGCCCGTGACATAAAGCTGTCATTCTCTTTTCCTCAATCAAATTCAATTGGTCAAACCTGTTCTGGGCCTATTCAGCCTCTGTCAATTTGGTTTCCATTATTACACGTAACGAGGGAATCTCTACCTCGATCGGGAGTACAACTTCCATTCAATACACCAGGGAGAACAGGGTTGCTCCCGTTGAAGTGCGAACAAATGTTAGATATCCATGCAGAGCAAAGGGGAGCATTTCATGCCAATCTTTATAAGTAACAACCATTCTCTGGATAATTCTTTTGATATTCTTATCAGCAGCTTCGACATCGCCATTCATCTTTGGCCTGTATGGAGATGAGTTGTGATGGACAATATTGAATTCTTCACACAGTTCTGTCATTATCTTGTTGTTCAAATTCGAGCCGTTGTCGGTGATGATTCTGATCGGCACACCATAACGGCATATAAGATTATTTTGATGAAACGCACAACCACTTGTTTGGTAACATTGGCATATGAAGCAACCTCTACCCATTTGGTGAAGTAGTCAATTGCTACCAAGATAAAACGGTGCCCATTTGAAGCTTTGGGTTTTATCATCCCGATCATGTCTATACCCCACATAGAGAAAGGCCACGGGGAGGAAATCACATTGAGAAGTGTCGGAGGCACATGGACTTTATCTGCATAAACCTGGAATTTATGGCAGTTCTTTGCAAATTTGTAACAGTCAGATTCCATCGTCAACCAATAATAACCTGCCCTTAGCATCTTTTTAGCCATCGAATGTTCATTAGCATGAGTGCCAAATGAACCTTCATGAATCTCATGCATCAACATGTCTGCTTCGTGTCTATCCATGCATCTAAGCAAGACCATGTCATAATTTCTCTTGTATAACACATTTTCACTGAGGAAGAAACTGCCTGCCAATCTTCTCAGTGTCTTTCTATCTTTCCTCGACGCACCAATCGGGTATTCCTGAGTCTGAAGAAAATGCTTGATATCATAGTACCAAGGTTTTTCATCTGCTACCTCCTCTGTCGTAAACACATGAGCGGGCCTATCTAGCCATCGAGTGTCCCATTATCCTTTAATCTGATTTATTACCAAAGCTGAATCACCATACACATCTAGAATTTTGATTCTGAGATCAATAGCTTCCTCAAGACCCATGATGCAAGCCTCATATTCTGCCATATTATTAGTGCAATCAAATGTTAACCTTGCAGTAAAAGGAATGTGAGATCCATGAGGAGTGACGATCACATCACCAATTCCTTTACCATAAGTATTCACAGCTTCATCAAATACCATACTCCAACAAGATTCAGGGTCAGTGCCTTCCTCAGGTAATGGTTCATCATAATCTTTCACTTTCAGAAACATCACATCCTCATCGGGGAATTCATATTCTGCAGACTGATGATCTTCCACCGGTTGGTGAGTAAGGTAATCTGCCAACACACTACTTTTAATAGCCTTTTGAGTACGGTACTCGATATCATATTCAGATAACAACATCTGTCAGTGGGCAATTCTCCCGGTAAGAGCAGGCTTTTCAAAGATGTACTTGATTGGATCCATTTTGAAGATCAACCAAGTGGTATGATTCAACATATATTGCTGCAAACGCTTTGCCGCCCAGGAAAAATCATAACATGTCTTTTCTAGCATGGAATACCGCGACTCACAATCAGTGAACTTTTTGCTGAGATAATAAATGGCGAATTCCTTCTTCCCCGTTTCATCCTGTTGTCCCAGAATACAACCCATGGATTTATCTAACACTGTTAGATACATAATCAACGGTCTTCCTTCTACGGGAGGGAGCAAGATAGGAGGTTCAAGCAGATATTCTTTAATACTCTCAAATGCCCTTCGGCAGTCATCCGTCCACACACAACCTTGATCTTTCTTTAACAACTTAAAGATCGGTTCACATGTTGCAGTCGTGTGGGAAGTAAATCTGGAAATATAATTCAAACGCCCGAGGAAACCCCTGACTTGATTTTTAGTTTTTGGTGCTGGCATTTCTTGAATTGCTTTGACTTTATCAGGGTCAACTTCAATTCCTTTCTGGCTAAACAATGAAACCCAACAATTTCCCCAATCGAACACCGAAGGTGCATTTATTTGGATTCAAGAGGAGTCGATATTTCCTCAAACAGTGAAACAACATCAACAAATCTTCTATATGCCCTTCTTCAGTCTAGGATTTGGAAATCATATCCCCAACATATACTTCAATTTCTTTGTGCATCAGATCATGGAATAGGGTTGTCATAGCCCTCTGGTACGTTGCACCAGCGTTCTTTAACCCAAAGGGCATCACTCTGTAACCGAATGTTCCCCAGGGTGTGATAAACGTTGTTTTTTCCATGTCCTCTAGAGCCATTCTTATTTGATTATATCTGGAAAATCTGTCCATGAACGAGAATACTTTGAATTTTGCTGTGTTGTCCTTTAACATATCAATGTGTGGCAATGGAAAATCATCTTTTGGACTAGCTTTATTTAGATCTCTGTAATCTACCCACATGCGGACTTTTCCTTCTTTTTTCGGTACTGGGACAATATTGGCAATACATTGAGGATACACTGACGTCACAAGAAAACCAGCATTAATCTGCTTTAGGACCTCCTCTTTGATCTTTACTGCCATATCTGGGTGGGTTCTTCTCAAGTTTTGTTTAACTGGCGGACACTCTGGCTTCAACGGAAAATGATGCTCGACAATATCTGTATCTAGACCAGGCATATCTTGATAAGACCAAGCGAAAATATCCACATATTCTTTCGATAACTCAATCAACCCGCTCTTTACATCAGGATGTAACGATGCTCCAATATTGACTTCCTTCGGATCCTCTTCTGAACCCAAATTAATCACTTCCAGAGGCTCCTTATATGGCTGAATGGTATTTTCCTCGTGCTCAAGCAACCGTGAGACCTCTTCTGGAATATCATCACAATCTTCTTCTTCAGCCCCAAACACAGGACATTCAAAGTTGGGAGAGGGTGCAGGGTCATTGTATTCAACGAGTTTTTTGATTAATCTGCACATATGATTTATGATTGCTTTTAGAAACTGACACATATAACAAGTGGTCATGCAGATTAATTTTTAGTTATTATTTATTTTGGAAGGTTTTTTCTAATTAGCATTTTCCAAGAAAAAGCAGAAGATAAAGACATAATTTTGGAAGCAAAGACAACTTTTATTAATGATCTTAAAAGTCATAGCAAACAGATAAGCCCTACAACATTAATACTTCCACCTTGGGCAGAGTGAAAGCTTTTCAAAAGAAAGAAACAGATTAACAAAACAAATTACTTTGAAACATGTATGCAAGAAGGAACATCAATGGTGACCCAATTCTGAACTCTGACTCCATACGTCACATAATTTGGTACTTCCTGGTCTGCTTCATCGTCTTCGACAACATTAATTCCAGCATCAATTGGATGGAGGTAGTCTCTGCTGCGAAAAACATCATGATAACTGTTCACAGTAGACTTTGACTTCAAACTTTATCCTTTACCAATCTTCGAAGAGAAACCCAAACCAGTTCTATTTTTGTTCACGGGTGGATACACAAGTCGTCACCAAACTGTATTATAACCATTGCGCACAACCCGTTGCGCGTCCTTCAACGAAACCACAAAATTCTCATTTCTCCTTATGTTGTCAATGGATAGGGCTTGGAACTGGGTTCCAACAACAGCCTCATCCGCTTCTACAATACTAAAAGAGGATAAATGGGATATCAACAACGCCTGCTCCCCATTTATGATCACTACCTTCCCTTCACGTACAAACTTTAGCTTCTGATGCAGAGTTGAAGTGACAACCCCTGCTTCGTGTATCCATGGCTGTCCTAGCAAACAACTATATGCGGGAATAATGTCCATGACCAGGAAGGTTATCAGGAACAAATATGGTCCTATATGGATGGGTAAGTCCACTTCACCGATGACAGATTTCCTCGACCCATCAAATTCCTTCACAATGATGCCGCTCGGGCGCATAGGTGCTCCTTGATACTTTAACTTCATGAGAGTACTCCTCGGTATAACATTCAACGCAGATCCATTATCAATTAGCACATTGGACAACGAATCATTTTTGTAGTTCATAGATATGTGGAGGGCCAGGTTGTGATTTCTCCCTTCATCTGGTAACTCATCATCGTAGAAACTCAAGTTATTACATGACGTAATGTTTCCAATTATGCTGCTGAATTAATCTAATGGCATGTCATTCTCCATAAAAGCTTGGTCTAGTACTCTCATCAATGATTCCCTATGAGCGGAGGAATTCATTAATAAATCTAGGATGGATACCTTTGAAGGAGTCTGCAGTAGCTGACCTACAATTCTGTATTCACTCATCTTAATTATCTTCAAAATATCATACACTTCTTTCTCTAATGTAGCTCTACTAGTCTCTCTGGTAGCCTTCTTAGGCTCGTCATTCTCAGCAACTTTCTTTCCAGCAATAACATCTCTGCGAACAACCGGCGCGAACACACGACCGCTACGGGTCACCCTGCTATTTTCAGCTATATTTCCAACATCAGGCATTGGCTGGATGGGAACTTCCACCCCATCTTCTAAGATTGTAGCATTGTATTTGTAAGGCACAACCTTATCTGATTTGTAGGGAATATGACATGGCAAACTAATTACTAATGGGGTAACATCTGGTTTGCTATGGTACTCCATTTCAAGATGAGCTGGTGCACAAAAATAAGGCACAATGACGTTTACCCCTTCTTCAACACAATCAGTCATCAAAAAGTTATTTCTGGGAAACAAATCTTCGTCTGAAGAGAAATACTCATCCGCGGAAGCATACTCTTCCTCTGACTCTTCTTCCATTAAACAAACTTCAACCATATTAATCTCATGATAGTCATCCCTCTGACCTGTGATCTTGATAGTTCCATTGTCTAACAGAAACTGAACACCCTCCCTCACAATAGAACATCCTCGGGGATTTCGACAACAAACTATGCAAGACCCATATTGGTGTTCCACCTGACCAGCAGTACGGCAGAAGGTAGCATGCAATTACACGAGATCCTCATTCAAATACTCCAGATCAAAAATTCTGAATTCACCAGGACATCCAGAAACCATATTCACTTCCTCTTCATACTCTTCCCTAGGCCTGATTATATGGATTAAACCCTCATCCATCATCTCCTGTAAATCAGCCTGTATCTTCCCGCAACCCTGTATGTCTGTACTGCAAACAGCACAACTGGCGTGGTCATGCGTATAGTAGCTGAATTCACAGAGGTCTGCGTGCATTTTCACCAAATCTCCTATAACCAGATTAATGTTAAAAATCCGAAATTCACCTGGACAACCGGCCATCATATTTACAGCATTCACTCCCTCGTGCTTGGGTAGAGGATTGTCTTTCACATTAGGTCCCATGTCTTTGAAAGATAAAATTCCAGACTTCACCATCCTTTGCACTTCAGTCTTCAAAGGATAATAATTCTCAACACTATGCCCTGGTGCCCCCTGATGAAAAGCACACGTTTGGTCTGCCTTGTAATACCAAGGCAATGGTGATGGTATGGCGGAAGGTGGTCGTGTTTGGACCAACTTATTCTGAATCAATGCCGGTAGTACCTCTGCATAGCTCATGGGAATAGGGTCATAGTTCTCCCTTCTCTGATTATTCCATTGGTTCCCCTGCTGGGACGGTCTTTGATAAGCAACGGTAGTCGGAGAGGTATTCATAACAGGAGTAACCGAGGCAACTTGCTGGTGACGCTGATAATTCCTTCTAGGAGCGTTTACCCTCCTCTCTTGTATAACAACATTTGTATCCCATTCCTTCTTCTTGGTAAACCCATAAGATGGCTTCTTCACACCTTCGGATCCTTCACTCTTCGTCAAACGACCTTCTCTTACAGCCTCTTCTAGGCGGATACTCATTCCTACCATCTCTGTAAAATCACTTGGCGCACTTGCTACCATCCTTTCGTAGTAGAAAGAACCCAGCGTCTTCAGAAAAATCTTAGTAATTTCTTTCTCTTCCATGGGAGGAATCACTTGGGAAGCTACTTCGTTCCATCTCTGCGTATACTCTTTGAACGATTCCCTGTCTTTCTGAACCATGGCCCTAAGTTGGTCACGGTCGGGCGCCATGTCCACATTGTACTTGTATTGTTTGATGAATGCTTCCCCCAAATCATTAAAAGTATGGATATTAGCGCTGTCTAAACTCATATACCACTTCAACACTGCGCCAGTCAAACTATCCTGAAAAAAGTGAATCAGCAGACGCTGATCATCAGTGTGGGTAGACATTCTCCTTACACACATCACAAAGTGAGCACGAGGACAAGTTTTGCCCTTGTACTTCTCAAATCTGGGACCTTGAACTTAGTAGGGTATCTTAACATTCGGGACCAAACGCAGCTCATTCACATTCTGCCCAAATAGCTCTTTTCCCCTAAGAGCCTTCATCTCTCTTTACATTCTATCAAACTGCTCTTGAAAATCATTCGTTCTGTCATAAAGACCTGAGTCTTCACTCAGCGGAGGTAAAGGACGACACACATCTTCATTAACAAACGAAACCAAATTCACCGAAGGAGGTGCAGCAGGAACAGTATGCACCATAGGAGGTGCCGGAGTAACAACAGTCTGAACCACTGGAGCATCTTGAGGGCCAAGATTGAAACTTTCAGGTGCAAAATTCTCTGGCATTCCCCATGGATAACCTTAAGGCATACGATTTTGAACAACAGCTGGAGTAGCGGATACATGAACGGTTGGAACTTCAATATTTGCCCTTGTTGGTTGAGGTTGAACACTCGGTGGCTGATTCTGAGAAACCACCAGAGCTTCCATCAGAGTAGTCAAATTGGCCAAGCCGGCCTTCAAAGCAGAAACTTCTTCGCGCAGCTCGCGATTCTCCTGTTCTAAGTTGTCCATCTTCTTTTTGAAATTAGCCCGAGTGTTGTAGTGATGAGTCAACTTGCTGAATGAAGTAAAGAAGCTTGGTAAGGAACCTGGATATGCATAACAAATGCAGGAAATGTGTGCAATATGATGCATGACATGCAATGAACATGATTATTTTTATTATTTAATATTTCAAGGGATTTGAAATTTATGGACATATTGCAAACGTCAAAGTAATAAAGCTTTTGAAATACTGAAAATTTTATTATAATAACTTCAAAATGGATTACAAGTTTCAATGATCCCAAGTACAAGATGAAAATACAATCTAAAATATTGAGAAAAAGAACTGATGGAGATCAATCTGTACGCTGGCGCTTCCCTGTGAGCCGGACAATCTGAGCCTTCAACCTATGGTTTTCTTCCACATGTCTGATGGCAACCTCCTTCCAATCATCTGAATCAGAAAGTGAGTAATCAACGCCTGTTTGAGGCTTAGGGGAAAATATACCCCCTTGCCTCTCCATAGACTCTACCGCTCGACTCTCAAGGATCTCGATCAAATTGTCTTTCTCCTTCAAGTCTACTCTATAGGAACTCTCTAAAGTCTGGAACTTGTTCTTCCAAGCATCCCTTTCATGTTGCATCCTAACCAAAGCGAGTTGCAGCTCTTCTAGATCATCTAATAAGGGAGGATTGGTCTTTACAAATAGGTCAAGCATGGGTGTCTCCCGAGTATACGGCATCTTCAACTGAATGGCTCTCGATCGGACCCACTAAAGATATGGCTCCAAAGAAACAGCACCCCTAGGTCCCAAATTCTTCCTACTCTTCTTATGAATGTGACGCCAGGCCTTCGCAATCTGCTCCCTAGCTTCCCTATGGTCTTCTCCTTCCTTCAGAAAGAAACTACTCAAATGAATACTATTCAGTTTATCCCTCATCGGGTAACCAAGTTATCGCCGTGTAAGAACAAGGTTATAATTAATCCCTCTCTTTGTACCAAGAAGAGGTACATTGAGGAAACTACCGCAACTATCAATAATCTCTACATCCTGATAAGCTCGATGATACCAATCAATATCCGAGTGAGTAAGTTCCATGATCTTAGGAGCCCACTGGGGTTCCTTCTTGACATCCCAAAAAGCATCAGACTGAGGCATATGAGAGATGAACCACCAGTACAACAAAGGCGTGTAATAGATAATCATTCCCCCATGATAAGAACTCTGAAGATGAACAGAGTAATAAGCATCACCCAACAGTGTAGGAACCGGGTTTCCAATCATGAAAATCCTGATAGCATTAATGTCGACAAACTTGTCCACATTAGGAAATAAGAACAATCCGTAAGCAAGTAGAGCAAAGATGGCCTCAAGAGCAACCGTACTCTTCATTCTGGAAAAGTAACGAGCTTTCTCCAATAAGAACTGAGCTGGTAATCCTCTAATCCCTCCTTTAGTAGTCATATGGGCTTCCACCTCAGACTTTCCCATATGAATCAAAGCAGCAATCTCATGTGGTTTTGGCTCACCCTCCAAACCAGTAAAAGGAACACGATCGGTAACAGGTAAATCCAATAGATAAGAATACTCCTCCAGTGTAGGAATCAATTGATAATCAGGAAAAGTAAAGTAGTGGTACATCGTATCATAGAACTGGACCAAGGTTGAGAGAATACCCTCCTTCATCTTCAACTTCATGAGAGGAATAATGGATCCATACTTCTTTCGAAATTCTGCAGAACACTCGATCTCTGGAATTAGACTGACCAACTCATCTATCTTGGGATCCTTAAAACTGTATTTCCCGGTCTTTCTCTTTCCAGAATCCATGGTTAAAAGTACCTGAAATATTTACAAATAGTCAACCTTTAAATCCCTTGAAATATTGTTTTCTTCAAAAGATGCTTATGAGTGCATGGATGCATGATACAACAATCACACACAAGATCACACATATAGGGTTCATAGGTTCAACGTCACGAGCATGAGGTCGAAGGTACTACCCATAAGGTGTTGGTCTAAAAAGTTATCACCTGCCGAACAAGGTTCTAGAGGTTCCCATAGTCTACATCCTTCCTTCGGATATTACCAACATCCCGATTAACTCGGTAATTAGTAATATTCTTAACAAAGACTCGTCCGAGCGTAGTTTCGCGTGACAACTATTTATGGATTACTCCGTCATAGCTTCCGCACTACACCTAAAAGGCCAAGATGGGTTTGGTATTCTACGCTCCTCAGCTTCAACAGGCTCCCAGGTCGAAAGCAGTATGTCTTCTCGATTACTCGGTAAACGTCACTACAGTCAAAGGGGCCTCCATTGAGTGGGGGATCTCATGCCTCCTTTTTTGGGATTACTCCCTCAAAGTTAACATGACTATACCACCCGTCCTATCTTAAAGTTTGCCTAAGTCCGGGTATAGGACTTATGAGTAATCACCAAGCACCCTAAAAACCAGGAAAGTCCACACAAACATATATATAAAATATAACACACAAACAACAATAGCACATATACAAATATAAACAAAGATAGGCTCAACCCACTTAGGGATGGACCAGCAAGAGGTCAATCTTTCCCCAGTGAAGTCGCCATTTTTCTGTAGCGGTAGAAATGTTCAAGACTAAACCATTAGATTGACTAGACTTTATACAAATAAAAAATAAAAAATCGCCACCGCGCTTTATTGTTTCCAAAGGAATGGGAAAAGAGCGAATAACCCAAAAAGAGGGGGAAAGATTCAAGGTAAGGGGGTTGGTTATGCAAAGGGAAGGTATTAGCACTCTAAACATCTACGGTACTCCGCAGGAACCTCTTTGTAAAATCTGTATATTTTGGCTATAAAAAATGTGTTGTATATAAAATGGATGGTGGAGGTGAGAAGAGAAATATTTTTTATGATTTTTGCACCCGCCGCGGTTGCGAACCTTTAGTGCCTACGTACCACCTTTCGTGCAATAGGGGATCAGGGTACACGTAGTTCCTCTTTTAAAAATTTGAAACAAAAGTGTGTTGGTTAATTTTAAGAGATAAGACATCATCTTCATTGTCCGTGTGGAAAACATACTTACTGCCTACAATCATGAGAAAGGGGAATTTGCATCATCTCAAAGTGGAGGATATGGCTTGGATTTTAAAATCAACAATGCCTCACTCAACACCCAAGTGGAAAATATCTCACTTCACTACATATTGTAGAAGTATAGTTGTTTGCATCACAACAAGGATTGACAAGAGTCTAATCTTTTGAGAAATGTTTAAGATGAAAGCCAAGATGGCAAAGTGGTTTGAATGAGATTGATTGATTTTTAGTCTTCTCACAAAAATGTTAAGGTATTATTAATGTTGATTGAAGTTTATTTGTCAAAAAGTTTTTGAAAATGCATGGACCTAAGTCCAAGTTTATTATGAAAGTATTTCAAGTTTAGAAGTAAGAATAATTTTCAAAAGGAGGAAGAAGATTTTTTGAAATTAACGAAGATGGGAGGAAAAGAAGAGGCTATCCTAAAGCATAAGGTAAAAGCTAAGGATAAAAACCATCTAACCAACAAGAAGCCAAAACTTGACATTATGAGCCAAGGTAGAATTCTCATTCTTTGGATTGAAACCAAGCAAGCAAAGATACTAGACCTCTTGAGAGAACCTAACTTCGAGTGTATTAAGTCTTCACAAAAATTGGGCAGAGTAACGGCTGTATACGGGTGAATTCCAGATTACAAACAGAGAATGTAATCATAAAAACCTGCACACAAAAGCAAACAAGCAACCCAATGTCTTGAGGTAAACCTCAAGAACTCCAGACAAAATAATCAGATAAGATCACAAGGTCTCCAAGATAGGCTAAGGTTTCTAATCCTAAGCCCAAGAAAAAGTCCCATGCTCCATCATGCCAAGGATAGTAACCAAATAGTCCAAGTGCCATTAAAAGTTTTTTAGGGTTTATGTTGATTATTAAGTATCTTAAGAAAAGAAAAGAAAAGCTCAAGTGAGCAAAGTAAAAATGGCAAGAAAATAAATGCTCAAATGAGCAAAGATGAAAATGGCATGAAATGTAAATGCTAAAAAATAAATAGTACATAAAGCATAAAAAAGAATAAAAGCATAAGATAAAACAAGTCAATAATTAGTGGTTAGTTGGATGACCATCTTGAAACTTGTATTTGGAACTCATTAGAGGATTGGTAGAACCAAAGCCTCCACACAACAAGTTGCATTTTCTTTTTGTCAAGTATATCATCCATTTGGAATTCTCACAAGTACCATTTAATGATCAACGATGTTTAAGTGATCCGCGTTGACCAAAGGTGTTGTAGATCTATTAGAGGATTGGTCGAACCAAAGCCTCCACACAAGGAATCTCAAAGTTATTGGATCAAAGAGATCAAATTAACATACTTGGGCTTGAAATCATAAGTTTGGGCCATGAATGATCATTTATTCGAATCGGGACAAAATTTAGCGCTATGTTAAGCAATCGTAAGTGGACTTATATAGAAGTCGCACCTATTTTGAGGCCGGTCAATAGCAATCTATGCACCATTTGTTTTGAGACATGATATAGAGATCATGCTCCAACAACACTTAGTGCAATAAGAAGGGTATGAGATGAAAATGATTAGGGTAAAAAAAAATATACAAACCACATTTGAATTAAATTTTAATCAAACTATTATTAAAATCATTCATCCATTTTTGTGGAGTTAATCTCAACACCATGGATCCAATGATGTTAATAAAGTTCATGATCCAAAACCTAACCCAAGATTAGCCAGAAAATAATCACAAAATAATATTATATTTAATATATACATTAAAAATGTTTAAAAATAGAAAAATAATGAGGAAAATATCAATTATGTTCAAATTAATCAAGAAGTGAAAAATAAGGCCATAGAAAAATCAAAAATGGATCCAAATATTTTTATAAAAAATTTGGTAATTTTTAAAAGTCAGAAACTATTTTTAAACTTTATAAAATTGTTCAAACAAACATAAAATAGGTAAAAAAATAGTAAACCTCAACATAAAATTCCATAAAATTTTCAGAAAGTCAAAAATATGCAAAATAATATTTATGAATTTTTTTTCAGAATTAAAAAAATGTCAAAAAGTATTTTTTAAGTAATTAAAAGAAAGCAAATAATACAAAAAATCTAAAAAAATACCAAATTTCAAAATAAAAATGTGAAAAAGTATTCATGAAATCAGAAATAATTCAAAGTATTTTTGTGAATTTTTTCATAATTTTTGGATAAAAAATAAAAGAGTTATGAATTTTTGAAAATTTAATCAATAAAAATATAAAATCAGAAAATAAAATAAAACCAAAAAGATGTGGACCATCAGATCATAGTCAAAACGCGTTAGTAAGCTAATCCAATGGACCAGACGCGCTGTGCTTGATATGGACCTTAGTGAAATACACATGGGATCAGAAAAAGGGCAACCAATGAAATTAAAACGTTTGGCACGCTATCATTGGCTGAGACGAGACATGTCATCGTCTTCAACCTCCAGACACCCTGCAATGGGTATTTTGTGAGATCTTTCAAATGGAAAAATTAGGATTTCAGGCTAGCATCATTGAACTCGTCTCTTCAAGACGATTCTAACACAACCATCGCGCAAAATTTATATAAGGTATGGAGAGAGATATGAATCAAAAACCCAGAAAATAGCGAGCACCTTCAATTTGAGATTTCTCCCTCAATTCTCAATGGATTTAAAATTTGTAAGCAGCATTAGAATCATACAAAGGAGTATAATAAATTAGTGCTTGATTTGGATCCAAATGGTGGAGAATTCTACCTTTTCAAAGTTCAAGTAAGAAGCCCAGAAACAGGACTTCTGTAGCTCGAATTATGGCTCGTTTGGATTGGTTTAAGTGCTGGAGAGTTTGTATGATGCTCAAGGATGATGAATGTGCAAAGAATTTTGGAAAAGGAAGCTTAAATTTCAGAAACTGAATTCAAAAAAAGTGGGTTCGTGTGAGGTTTTGGCAGGGTATTCTTGGCTCTCTAAGCTTGGGAAAATGGATGGGGGATGACCCTTTATTTATAGGGAAGTGAATGGGAATGAAAATTTGAAGAAACAAGGAAGTTTGAAGGGAAATTGAGTAAGGGTCGAGCACGAGTGAAGTGTGACTTCATTTCCATCAAAACTCAGCCAAACCTTGCGTTTTGGGGTGCTAATCACTTATGGTAAGTTTGCTAATCAAGTTTAAATCAAAAACTCACACAAATCTTGTATTTAGAAGCCACATTATGGATTTCAAAATTCTGACTTTGTGAAAAATTCAGTTTCAAGTTACCAAACTCAAATCCATGGCATTTCCAACTCAGGGGGTCTTAGGGCATGATTCTTGATGCTTTGGAAAGATGAGGTTACAAGCTTTGCAATGGAAAAAGAATGGAATCAAATGGATACTTGAGCTGAAAGTTACATGGAGTCAAAGTTGAAGAAAAAGAGTTGACTTTCCATACTTAGAAATATTTCAAATTCTTCTTCAAAAATGACCTATAATCTTTTGTATCCAAACATGGCCTTCCTCTTAGAATTTGCTCTTGACCAAAAAATATGGAATGAAGTAGACCTCTTAAATGACATTTTGAAATTTGAACCACTCAAAATATCCAAAAAATGAGCAAGTTATGACTTGTTGAAGTTGGCCAAAAATCATGAAATGACCTATAATCTTTTGCATACTTAAGGCAACTTCCATCCATTTTATCACTTTACACATAAAAGAAGGAATAGAGTATACATCTTTAAGATAATTATGGAAAAAAAATGGACCCAAGGTGATAAAAATTGACCAAGTTATGACCATTTGAAGTCACATATGGAAAATTATGGATTCATCTGGATGACTTGTAATCTTTCCTCTTCACCAAGTTCCTTCCACATGAAAACTCGGAACTTTTGAAGTGATTTTCTGGTAACTCTTTGAAGAGAAATATGTCTTTGGAATCACTCAAAAATACCAAAAGGTGAGCAAGTTATGCTCCTTTGAAGTTCAAAACCCTAGCCTCTAGATCAAGAGAATGCTTTGAGGAACTTTGACAAGTTTGAACAAACTTCTTGTGCCAATATTATTTCTTTGTGAATAGAAGTTGTTGAAGATGATGATGAGGACTCATAGCCACCAAAACCACTTCCATATCTTGAAATTTGAGAGAAATGTACTCTTGTGACTAATAGGAACAAGACCTTGTCCAATCATGACAACTTCTTCCATCAACCCCTTGTACTTTTGAATCAATTTTGATAACTTTGAAATGTGTTGAACCAAAATAAGCTTTGTCATGCCATTTCTTCCAAAACAACTTCAATGGTGAGGTTTGAACTCCTCAAGCTATGTTGACTAGGGCATGGAAATAAACTTATGAACCCATAGAGCAACTTGCTAAACCTCATTGCCTTTACCTACATTATTAACAAGTAATACAAACCAACATTGCATTTTATTAATTAGAAAGAAAATCAAAGCAAAATATTCATGATCACAAAAGAAAACAAGTCAAGGTGCTTGGTAACTCCTCAAAAGAGCAAAGCTAAATGTAGGGAGTGGAACCAAGAATCCTAGTGTGATCTTGTTGTGAGTGAAACCACATGGTATGATGAAGGGATGTTAGGGGCAAAAATTGGGGTAAAACAATGGGCCCAACTTTTTATGCTTGAAATACACTCCTAGCCTGGTCCACGACCCAAATACTTTCCCATGCATTTTTGGCTTTATTTACTTAATTTGTTTTGATTTTAATTATTTAAAAATCAAATTAAATCAAATAAATGATATGAAAATAATGAAGATTTGATTTTGATTTGATTTTGAAGTGAATCACAATCCAAATGTGCTGCATAATACCAAAAGATTCGTGCAAGCTTGGAAAGGGAGGAAATATACACATTTGGAAAATTTTCAAGATTTGATTTCCTCTTAAAGCCATACCTTTATTCTTTGGATTTTTTTCATACATGTTAACCTAAATCAGTCCCATATATGCACACAACGCAACCAAAGCAAAAAAAAACAAGGATTGGGTCGTGAAAATCACCAGAACAAAATTCAGTTTTTGCCAAAAAAAGTGAGGATCGAATTTTATTTTTCAGAGAAATTCAAGGTGATTCAAAGCCAGTAATCTGTTCCTGGGCGTGTTCTGAAGTTATCCCAATCATCTTCAAGGCCAAAAACATCAAAAATCATGCCCCTACAGTACCACAGTTTGCATATTTTTCTCAAACTCGAATCTTTTGATTTACCCATTATAAACTCGTTTTGATCACATATTCACGCTTGTTATCATATTTGCATTGTTTCTGGATGGTTTAATCTGAGTTCAAGTGAAGGAATAACATGACGCCATTGTTAGGGTTTCAAGGTCCCAAATTGGGGACTCCCCGTAGAGGCAAAATTAGACCAAATTGTGGGTACCAATGAACTCAGAGCATGATTAGAAATTGATATACGCCTTTGGTTTTGATTTATTTTGCTGGTATTTTAGTTTTGAATCCTGCAGGGATATAGCTACGGACAAAAAGAGTCAATATAGCCTTTAGTGACGGTTTTGTCCATAGGTAAAAGGATGATACCTAAAGCAATAGTTCTAAGGAGGAAGGTGATCACGTGGCTGACTTCCACTGGCCGGTTTGAATCCTGGCGCTTTTTCTGGGCATAATGCACTTGTTTCCATTATATGTTATTTGTTTTATTATATGAACAAACAGTCCAGCTAGCGCAGTTGGTTGAGGAGCGCGCCTGGGAAGCACATGTCCTGGGTTCGATCCCAGGCGTGTGCTTCTATAATTTTTACTAATATATGATTGTAGATCTGGTGTTATCCCACCAAGCGTGTCTACCATACATCACAACACCTCATCATTGGATCATCTCCACCCCAGATCCAAAGTCTCATGCAAGCAAGGTCCATGGTGCACCCTCAAGCATGGCCCTCACTGGATCCAAATAATTGACTGGGCTTATGCATCTTGGGCTCAACGAAAATTAGCAATGCACCCCCCAGATTGCTAACTGCACATCAGGCCCAATTTGTTCTTTTTCTATTTTTTTGTTTCATTTACTTGTTTGATCTTTTTTTACAAAAAACAACAAAAATCATTTTTTATTTAATCATGAAAAATAAAATCCCAAAAAATATATGAATTAGGTTTTTTATTCAAATTAATTTTATTGAAAATAAATTAGTTTAATTAGATTAACTTGATTGTTTTTATATTAATTGAAATTAACTAGAAATTAGGTTTAATTTGCAATTAAATCATTTTCTCAATAAAAAAAATACACAAAAATATTTTTTAATTAATTAGATTTTTAGGCTTATAATTTATTCCCATGTGTAATTTGCCTCGTGCACGTTTTATTTATTCATTTTTAAATTATTGTAATTGCCTCGAGATTGTAATAGTTTAATTAGGTCATTTACTGTCATTCCCTATTTACTGTTTTCATTCCCCAAGTTTTGGTTATGTTACCCCTCCCCGAAGCCTTGTAATAGTTAGGACTTTGATTTATCGCACTCTTTAATTTCCACAACTATAAAACTGCCTAGATGTATGGATAATAGGATTGTATGTGAAAGATAAATCAACGATTAAAGGGTAGATAACCCTAATTGTACAAACAAAATTAACTGAAAAAAGCACACTTGCACATGCTCACTCCTAGGGTTTACCCCACTTCGGTTGCCTTCGGTAAACGGTCATGAAGCATAGGGAATTTTAGTGGTCGTCCTCTAGTCTCGAAAGATAAAAAATGACCCGTTCGGATGTTGCCTCAGAAAGATCTTTATGACTTTAGGATAATTACTAAAGTTTCCTAACCATTGCTTTTTAGACCGTACTTGTCCCTTCGAACGTCCCTTAAAAACTCCAACAATGGGGCTACCTACTTCTTAATAGTGGGATAGTGCTGTCTAAAGGAAACGAGAATGAACAATATTTTTTCGAGTAGGTAGAAATCTTAAGCACTTGCTCAAAATAATAAAATCTCTTTTACACAAACACTTTCAAAACAGTTTTCAAAAAATGACTTCGTCACACTCTTGAGGACAGATACAATGGTTATCACGAAGTTAAACAAATTTTTTTCAAAACACACACAAGCAATTTCAAAATGAGAAAGTACCTAAGAGCCCGTAGAAAACCATGGATAGAAAGGGTGCTAACACCTTCCCTTTCTATAATCTACACCCCGTACTCAGAAAATATCGAAAAAGGTTTTTTCTATTCTTTTTCCTTTCCTTTGTTGGATGAAATAAAAGTCAGCGGCGACTCTTGCTTACCGCGACATTTGTGAATAAAAAATGCAAACCAGTATAACAGTCAATTTTTCCACCATATCATAGAACTGACGACTCTGCTGGGGACTAATAATAAAGTAGGGTTTACCTTAGGATCTATGTCATTCTTAAATTGCTTTTGTGGCTTGTCTTGCTTGATTTATTTTAAGGGTGTCTGTTTGGGTCTGTTTGGATCCTAAACCCGGATCGGGGAATTCCTTTTAGGTAAGTAGCAATAAACTGTGAGGTAACTTTTCGGGGTATACCGACATGGTTGAAGCAGTAGCTATGTTGATGCGACACTTTGGTTGGTACCGGTAGCCCTTGAGTCAATCAAGGAGAATACGAGGCCGTTGCGTGGTGTCATAAAGTGTCAACTAACCTTAGAACCTTTAATTGCACAACTTGGCCAGTAGGACGTAGCGAGATGGCCGAATTTGGTGTATTCCCAAGGTCGACAGATACTCGATGCTACACTCATTGAGGTTTGACTCATGAGTTTTGTTTGGTTGCGATTCAATCGCCTATTGAACGAAGATTGGGGGAAAGATAAGTGATATTGAGATCCCTTAGAACCTGGTTACTATTTATAGGACAGGTTGAAACCAACTAAACTTCAAAAGGGTACTTACCTACGAACCCCATGCAAGCCTAAACCTAAGGCTACTTGTGTGACTTGTTTGCTTTCTTTGCCTAACAATTGGAACTCATTGCAGGGCTTTGTTTGTATTCCTTGCAGGACCTTGTTTGTATAAATCCAATAAATTGGTTTCTTACCCTGCATTCTTGCTTGATTCATAGAATACACATCATAGCATCCTAACATGACATATCATACTAACAATTTCAAGGATCTCGAGGGCCTGTGATGCAGGTTATGATAAACCAGACGTCTAGAAAGGGGCAAGGGGATTTATTTTCCTCAAGCCAATGTCGTCAAAAGATCAAAACACAACAACTTGAGTCAGGGGCTATGACCCACTTGATACGGTGAGCTTGACTCTCATAGAAGGACACTCAACGTTACAAAGTTCTTCAATCAAAGCTGCAAATTTAAATTTTTGACATTTTCTTGTTTACCCCGTGAGATCCTTGAAAACATTTGCATATCATATGTGTCATCACATAACAGGTAGGCTCCTGTACATGTCTCTCATGTTCTCGCTGTTTATTACATCAATGGCCCTCCAACAAGACAACAGAGATCTTCAAACTCAAGAGGCTCAATTCATGGAAATGTTCCTAAACCTATCCAAGGGGCAGGAATAATTGATAGCACTCCTCGATGGGAATCGGACCAAGAAACTTCCTGACAACAACAAGGATGACCAGGTTGAACAACTGCAAGCTGATATGGAAAGGATGAGAACACAGATGATCAGTCAAATGGATCTTGTCCAAATCCTAGCCCAGGGACAAGAGGAGCTAAGAATCCTCCTCAGCAAACTTCATTAAGACGGTCGCAACCGTATGAAACAAACGGTCGAGGCTGAGGATCAAGTCGTTAATCATCCCCTTTTGAGACAAGGAGTTGGCTTGGTGGAGAGTGGACCTTTTGAATTCGCTGCTACATCACGAGCCCAACCACAACCTCGCCAACAACCACAGGGTAATCAGCGTAAGCGGGATTCATTCACTAGGCAATATACCAAACTCAGCATACCAATGTCGCAAGTCTTGCAACACTTGTTGAAATTGAATTTGGTCATGTTGAGGGATCCTCCTACAAATCCCAATACTGCCTCTCCAATGTACAATCCAAATACAAGGTGTGAATATCACTCCAACAGTCCGGGGCATGATACTGATAGCTGTCGGACATTAAAATAAAAAATTCAAGACCTGATCGATGAGGGAGCATTGGAATTTGCACAATATGGTCAACTGGAACTCTTCTATTATCCCTCCAAGGCACGCCATCCGAACTGACAAGATCAGACGAAGAAGCTTTTGTTCATTAGAATTTTCAATTTGTATTTTTATTTTGATTGTTCGAACATTTATTCATGTCAAACTTTGTTACTTTATCAATGCATTGCATATGTCTGTTGTGAATCAATTCATTCGTATTAACTATATTTAATTGCTTTCCTTTTGTGATATTCAACTCTCGATCAAAAGCTCTGAGCCTTTAGAGGGAGGATGACAAAAATGATACCGCAATCTCTATAGTATGCTTTTGAACAGACCCCTCTAACAATGTACAGGGATTGTTTCAAATCCTAAACAGTGGAGTAATAAGGAAGATAATCCCTAGTCAACCTCTTTGAGCCTAATAAGTAGGAGTTTTTATTTTCACACAAATTAAAACTCTTAATCATAACCTGGGGCAGGGTAGTTTTCTCAGTTAATTCATATGCGCATTCAGTCGCAATATTCTACTTCATACATAATGAATGGCATCGAAGACATCCTTCCAAATTAGAAGATGGTGATGGTTCGGCATAATCATTAAGAATAGGCAGTCATTATTTTTCAAAAGAAAAGCCCTCTAAGTCAAAACCTATGAAGGAGACTTAAGGAAAAAAACTGGGGCATCCCGCTGACTGTAAACACAAAAGAAACAGTTCAGGCAAAAGTAGGGATAGTAAAATAAAAAATAAATAGGTCCTACAAATCCTTGACAAAAAAGAATTACAAAAGTGGCTGCCTATTCAAAATAAACTGTCAGTATCCAAACCATCACCGGAACATCAAGGACAAGATGCTAGACTCAATCGAGATTTAAACGCACAATTAACTGAGCATAAGACTGAAGAACATCACGAAGCGCGGGGTGGTTACAAATAAACTTTGAGCCTTTATCCTTTGTTTCTTGAACCGTAAACTAGGCCACGTTATAACCCTTAAAAGTCCTAGCGGAAGCATGGGTTAGTTCGAAAGCATATTGTTACAAAAGGTATCCTGACTCCTGTAGGGTTCACTATAAATCCTGAGTTGATATCACAATTTTACAAAATTTGTTTGTTTTACTAAAAAATGAATTTTCAAACTTCAAGACAGACATAAGCTTTGCATTCTTAAAATACCATTGTTTGCATATGACTATTTGTTCAATAGCAGAGAAATTCGTACGACGGATATTCAGTGAACAACGATCTTCTCAATGAACAAAATCACACCGGACAAAAAGACATTCCATTGGTAGGCCTTTCATAATCAAGGGGCATAGCATGATGTCCAGCTGATCTGGGGCAGTCAAGTCAAGATTCAAGGAATCTCTCAAAGATGCCAAATAGCCAGGGGCAGATCTCCATCTAAATCACTTGGGGCATTGGACATGAATTCCATCAACAAATCATGTACGATCAAACAAACATCTTCTGGCAGTGTGGAAACACTTACTACTATGGACATTTACAATTCTCCGTACCCGGTGAATATGGGCATAGTCGGAAAATACTGCACATGAACAAAGACCCGCTAGGTTGACTGGCCTAGGAAAAAATAAGGGCATCTCGGTGAACCAAAAGGGTTCGAGAAAAAATTAAGGATAAAAACAAAAAAATCTATACACCCGGCAAGTTGAAAACCTGAAAAGGCAGCTTGAGCAAAAAAGGGTATCCCGGTGGACTGAAAATCTGAAAAGACAGTCCAGGAAAAAGTTAGGGATTAAAGCATACGATTACGTCCTGTTATCTCGTCACTTGTCTAAATTAGTAGATAGTTTATTACCCTGATCTGCATTCACCAAGGACTCTAAGAGTTGGGATAACAGTCAAACCATCTACAAAATCCCCGGTTGGTATTTTCTACAACAGGTATCGAGACAGGGGCATTCTACTACAAGGTCACCGCCATATTCTCAGCTTACAACCTATTGATGTCAGGTGCTCTCATACCCTCGGCAGAGCAAAATCTCCAAATTACTGCTCCAATGCAAATTCCCCAATGAAGTTGCCAAGCTTCTCGGGATTTCCCAAGCGGATTACAGAGTTTCCCTTCCCCAAGAGAAACATTCTGAATAAAGCAGATTCACATCTAGAAATGGTTCAGGTACGATCCAAATACGGATGTCATCCTGATACTCACTCCAGATTCTCATCTAGAAACGGTGCAGATACAATCCAAATATGGATGTCATCCTGACACTCACTCTAGATTCTCATCTAGAAACGGTACAGATATGATCTAGAGACGGATGTCATCCTGATACTTATTCAGATTCTATTCCAAGTACAGTTCAGATACGATCTAGAGATGGATGTCATTCTGACACTTGTTTCAACATATAGATCCATCCATAAAGCTTTTGCAGGTACTATCTCCAACAGGCACAGGGGCAGAAACATCCTGATATAAAGTCACCATTACATGCGCCCCCGTGACATCTACACTCTCCACAGAGTAGAGGCAATCAAAGTGTTGATATCAATTTCCCCAAACAGGAAGTACTTTCCCCAGCCGAATTTCATAATCGCAAGAGGGTCATAAAGTTCCCTCCCGAAAAAAGTTTATTTCTCTGAATACAGAAACTCAATCCCCGAAAGAGTTTATCCCTTCAGCTATGGAAGTTCATCCTCCAGTAGAGTTATTTCCTCGTAGAGTTATTCTCAAGCAAAGTCTCTCTCCAGCAGAATATCCGTGAACAAGGAGCAAATCTCCAATATAGTCATCTCCATTCACCATCCCTAGTGGAAGTAGAAGAACCACGATTTTCTGCAATAGTCAGGAATGTTATACACTCCAGCAGCAGTCAGGGATTTATTTTCCCAGACTCAGATATGTCACAATAGCATCACATGTTCATACATCATGACATACACATACATATCACATACAACATAGTCTCATTTATTTCGAGAATATCATCCCACCATGCATTTCATGCATCGCATATAATTAACCCTGTTATCTTTGCAGGAGAGACAATTATCATTAATAATCCCAGCAGTTATACATGTCACATCTGTAGGCAACTTATGGAAATCAGTTCCCAAAACTAAATGGGTCAACTAATCTACATGATCAAATGAAGTAGCCCTATTATCCAGGCTTTCATCTTAAGGTAACCCTACCATCCAGGTTCCTTCCCATAAGCCCTAATATCCAGGCTTTCATTTCGAAGTAACCCTACGACCCAGGTTTCTTCCCACAAGCCCTACTATTCAGGCTTTCATCTCGAAGTAACCCTACGACCCAGGTTCCTTCCTGCAAGCCCTACTATCCAGGCTTTTATCTCGAAGTAACCCTATGATCCAGGTTCCTTCCCATAAGCCCTACTATCCAGGCTTTCATCTTGAAGTAACCCTACAACCTAGGTTCCTTCCCATAAGCCCTACTATCCAAGCTTTCATTTCGAAGTAACCCTATGACCCAGGTTCCTTCTCATAGCCCTACTATCCAGGCTTTCATCTTGAAGTAACGCTACGACCCAGGTTCCTTCTCATAGCCATACTATCCAGGCTTTCATCTCGAAGTAATCCTACGACCCAGGTTCCTTCCCATAAGCCCTACTATCCAGGCTTTCATCTTGAAGTAACCCTACGACCCAGGTTCCTTCCCATAAGCCCTACTATCCAGGCTTTTATTTCGAAGTAACCCTACGACCCAAGTTCCTTCTCATAGCCCTACTATCCAGACTTTCATCTCGAAGTAACCCTATGACCCAGGTTCCTTCTCATAGCCCTACTATCCAGGCTTTCATCTCGAAGTAACCCTACGACCCAGGTTCCTTCTCATAGCCCTAGTATCCAGGCTTTCATCTCGAAGTAACCCTACGACCCAAATTCCTTCTCATAGCCCTACTATCCAGACTTTCATCTCGAAATAACCCCACGACCCAGGTTCCTTCTCATAGCCATACTATCCAGGCTTTCATTTCGAAGCAACCCTACTATCCAGGTTCCTTCTCTCTTATCTCCAGACAATAGTTTACTACACTGTAAAACTTAGATCCGGCCAGATACGGTCGATTTCACATTTCCAGTAAGTCGCTGTGCAGCCTGGACCCTGACCAGACATGCAGTTTACTTCCACCTCCTCAATCAAGAGATAATACCCTAGTAGAGTAATGGACAACCGAAGCTCCTAGCCTCTATTCCCCAAGACATAAATCAATATTCCCCGGCAAAGTCCTCCTCAATGGTAGGTACAGGAATTCTCGCAAAGGAATCTCTTATGCAACCAATATATTTTCTGATGGCATCCTTAAGCCCATCTCCGACGATTCTCTGTCACCTTCCAAATGGCATTCGCAAGCCCATTCCCGATTACCGATCAATATTACTTCATGCGAGTGCAAATTTCTGGGCACTCTAGTGTTCAATCATCTTCCACCCTCAGATCACGAAAGGCAGACCAGCCAATCTACATCCTCAAGTTTAAGAAGATTGAACAAGGGCAGTTGTTGTACCCTAAAATTTGCCCTCTCATTTTATTCAAAACATGCTCCTAGAGGCCCTCAACTTGCCCAAGAATGCCTAAGGATTGACCAGACAAACCCTCCTCCTAAGACAATGAGCCTCAAATTAGGGTTTCAATCCTCATCAAGATGTTTGAGTTCCAAGGGTCCCAAATGATTTCCATGGCCCTAATATATTCTCAAGATCATCCATGCCAAGTTTCATGCCTTGCACAAGGGGTTTGCTCATTCAAATGCTCAGATGCTTGGAAATCAACTATATTAGGTCAAAAGTCAACTGTGACCCACATGCAGTCAAACTTCAAGACTTTTGGTTAACATCAACATTTTTAAGTAACATCCATCATTTGATCAAGGGTTGATCATGATTCCTCAAAGAATGCCCCAAATTCATCAAAACTCAAAAGTTGCTAAATTAGGGTTTCTATAAGAAAAGTCAACCAAACTTTGACCAGGCATAACTTTCTCATACTTTATCATAAATTTCCCATCCAAGGCTCATTTTGAAGAGGATGCAATTCCCTATAACTCATCTTCATCCCTCAAGTTCAAAAAATTCACTCATGAAAAGATATGAATTCAGACATTATAGGTCATTTCAAAAACTCAACAAAAACACCTTTTAGGTCAAAGCTTCTTACATGAACATGGAAGATCCAATTGAGGTGAAACCAAAAGGGTTATTTAGAGGACATACTAAGATTTATAAAAAGTCCAAGAACACCCTCTTAGGGTCAAAATTGAGAGAGATGTGCATTGTCAAAGTTGGCCATTTTTTTGGAAATTTGCACAAAGTCAACCATGCCCAAAATGTATTTTTCTTCAAATGGGCCCAACTTTTTATGCTTGAAATACACTCCTAGCTTGGTCCACAACCCAAATACTTTCCCAAACATTTTTGGCTTTATTTACTTGTTTTGTTTTGATTTTAATCATTTAAAAATCAAATTAAATCAAATAAATGATATGAAAATAATGAAGATTTGTTTTGATTTGATTTTGAAGTGAATCACAATCCAAATGTGTTGCATAATACCAAAAGATTCGTGCAAGCTTGGAAAGGGAGGAAATATACACATTTGGAAATTTTTCAAGATTTGATTTCCTCTTAAAGCCATGCCTTTATTCTTTGGATTTTTCCATACATGTTAACCTAAATCAGTCCCATATATGCACACAACACAGCCAAAGAGAAAAAACAAGGATTGGGTCATGAAAATCACTAGAACAAAATTCAGTTTTTGCCAAAAAAATTGAGGATCAAATTTCATTCTACAGGGCAATTCAAGGTGATTCAAAGCCAGTAATCTGTTCCTGGGCGTGTTCTGAAGCTATCCCAATCATCCTCAAGGCCAAAAACATCAAGAATCGTGCCCCTACAGTACCACAGTTTGCATATTTTTCTCAAACTCGAATCTTTTGATTTACCCATTATAAACTCGTTTTGATCACATATTCACGCTTGTTATCATATTTGCATTGTTTCTGGATGGTTTAATCTGAGTTCAAGTGCAGGAATATCATGACGCCATTGTTATGGTTTCAAGGTCCTAAATTAGGGACTCCCCGTAGAGGCAAAATTAAACCAAATTATGGGTACCAATGAACTTTGGGCATGATTAGAAATTGATCTACGCCTTTGGTTTTGATTTATTTTGCTGGTATTTTAGTTTTGAATCTTGCAGGGATGTAGCTACGGAAAAAAAACAGTCACTATAGCCTTTAGTGACGGTTTTGTCCATAGGTAAAAGGCTGATACCTAAAACAACAGTTCTGAGGAGGAAGGTGATCACGTGGCTGACTCCCACTGACCGGTTTGAATCCTGACGCATTTTCTGGGCATAATGCGCTTATTTCCATTATATGGTATTTCTTATATTACATGAACAAACAGTCCAGCTAGCACAGTTGGTTGAGGAGCGCGCCTGTGAAGCACATGTCCTGGGTTCGATCCCAGGCGTGTGCTTCTATTATTTTTACTAATATCTGATTGCAGATATGATGTTATCCCAACAAGCGTGTCTACCATACATCACAACACCTCATCAATTGATCATCTCCATCCCAGATCCAATGTCTCATGCAAGCAAGGTCCATGGTGCACCCTCAAGCGTGGCCCTCACTGGATCCAAACAATTGACTAGGCTTGTGCATCTTGGGCTCAATGAAAATCAGCAATGCACCCCTCAGATTGCCAACTGCACACCAGACCCAATTTGTTCTTTTTCTATTTTTGTTTGTTTCATTTACTTGTTTGATCTTTTTTACAAAAAACAACAAAAATCATTTTTTTATTTAATCATTAAAAATAAAATCCCAAAAAATATAGAATTAGGTCTTTTATTCAAATTAATTTTATTGAAAATAAATTAGTTTAATTAGATTAACTTGATTGTTTTTATATTAATTAAAATTAACTAGAAATTAGGTTTAATTTGCAATTAAATCATTTTCTCAATAAAAAAATACACAAAAATATTTTTTAATTAATTAGATTTTTAGGCTTCTAATTTATTCCCGTATGTAATTTGCCTCGCGCGCGTTTTATCTATTAATTTTTAGGACTTGTAATAGTTAGGACTTTAATTTCTCGCACTCTTTAATTTCCGCAACTATAAAATTGTCTAGATGTATGGATAATAGGATTGTATGCGAAAGATAAATCAACGATTAAAGGGTAGATAACCCTAATTATGCAAAGAAAATTAACTGAAAAAAGCACACTTGCACATGCTCACTCCTAGGGTTTACCTCACTTCGGTTGCCTTCGGTAAACGGTCATGAAGCATAGGGAATTTTAGTGGTCGTCCTCTAGTCCCGAAAGATAAAAAATGACCCATTCAGATGTTGCCTCAGAAAGATCTTTAGGACTTTAGGATAATTACTAAAGTTTCCTAACCATTGCTTCTGTGATCGTACTTGTCCCTTCGAACGTCCCTTAAAAATTCCAACGATGGGGCTACCTATTCCTTAATAGTGGGATAGCGCTGTCTAAAGGAAATGAGAACGAACAGTCTTTTTTCGAGTAGGTAGAAATCTTAAGTACTTGCTCGAAACAATAAAAGCTCTTTTACACAAACACTTTCAAAATAATTTTCAAAAATCGACCTCGTCACACTCTTGAGGACAGATACAAGGGTTATCACGAGGTTAAACAAAAACTTTTCAAAACACACACAAGCAATTTCAAAATGAGCAAGTACCTAAGAGCCCATAGAAAACCACGGGTAGAAAGGGTGCTAGCACCTTCCCTTTCTATAATCTACCCCCCGTACTCATAAAATCTCGAAAAAGGTTTTTTCTGTTATCGTTCCTTTTCCTTTGTTGGATGAAATAAAAGTTGGTGGCGACTCTTGCTTACCGCGACATTTGCGAATACAAAATGCAAACCAGTATAACAGTCGGTTCTGCCACCGTATCACAGTAAGTAACTCCAAACCTTGAACTTTTCGTTTACAGCACAACATTTAAATAAAAACTCTTTTTTGTTTCAAAACATATACATAACATTTGTTCCCCTTTCATTTACACCCTTATAGTTTGCTTTATTGCCTTTCCTTTTGGTTTTGCTATTTGGTTTCTTACAAATGTTTTAAGAACTAACATGGCCTTAAGGCAGTGCTAGCATGGCCTTAGGCCATGTTGCTATTTAACATCTCAAAAGAAGGACAATAGGAAATAGGAAGTAGAGAACAAAGTATTTGGCTTCCATACTAACCTCCAGGTCAAACGAAAGAGGCAACCAAAAGGCACACCATGCTGACTTCTAGGCCAAGAAGAAAAGCATGCCTACACTGATTCCAGGTGCAGTCGAAAGACGCTCCCTCACTACTTTCAACCCCCAGTTGAAGGAGGCAAAAAGGCAGATTGCATCCTACACTGGTTCCAATCCCAATCGAAAGGCACAACATGTTGACTTCCAGTCCCCAATCGAAAGACATAACATGCTGACTTCTAGGTCCCATTCGAAAGAAACAGGAAATGGGTGAAATCAAAAGACAAGTCTTTACTACTCCCAGGATAAATCAAAGGAAGCCAGGAAGAGCAGAATCGAAGGGTTCTGTTGCCTAAATCGAAGCACTCATTTTTCATTTCTTTATTTTGTTTTGTCTTTACATTTTCTTGTTATTCAATATGGTTGTAGTAGTGTAGGATTTATTTTCTGCATTTTTATTGATTTTGTACAAATGTTAGTAATTAGGATGTATGGCAAGATAAAAACAACAAGTAGACAACCCAAAAATCAAAGACAAAATGCATGCAAATCAAAACACATTATTCACACATGCACCCTTAGGGTTAACTCCACTTGTTGCCTAAAAATGGTCATGTTATGCATGTGAGACGTCTTAGCAAAAACAATCAAAATATAAGATCATAGTCCCTCGATGACGCTTCAAATGTTGCCTTACAAATGATCTTAGTCCCTCAAGAGAAATGCTGAGATATCTCACAACATTGCTATCATGACTATACGATGACCCACGCCCGTCCCTTCACATCCAATGATGGGGCTTCTTACCAAATCAATGGTAAGATAGAAACATCTAAAGGAGGAGGAAAAGAACATTTAATACCTTTTGAGTAGGTAGGTTTCTCCTAGTTGCTCGCTTTCTCACAACAAAAACATTTTATACACCAACACTCTCATTTTGAAATTTTTTCAAAAGACAACACTTTGTACGCGTTCTTATAGAGACAAAAACCATTACAAATACACCTTTTCAAAATCACTTTCAAAAACACATTCCACAAACACTTCTTTGAACTATTTTCCAAACAACACTTTGTACGCGTTCTTATAGAGATGAGAACCATTACAGAGACGTTTTCAAAATACTTTCAAAACCCACACCACAAGCACATTTTCAAACAAAAGCAAGTGATCTAGCAAGCAACTAAGAGCCCGTAGATAACCACGGATGAAAAGGGTGCTATCACCTTCCCTTTTCATAACCTACCCCCCAAACTCAAGAAAACATATCTAAAGGTCTTTCCTGTTCTTTTCAACCTTTCCTTATTGGATAAAAGAAAATTCGGTGGCGACTCTTGCTATCCGCAACAATTACGATAAAACACAAAATAACCCAAGTCAGTTCTCCCACCGCATTATAGAACTGGCGAATCTACTGGGGACCCTACTCAAAGTGGGGTTACCTTAGGGTTAGATCACATTTACTTACTTTCCTTGTTTGACTCGCTTGCTTTACATTTTGGGTCCTTTATTGGGTTACTAAAAGATCCTATAACCAGATCTGAGGCACCTTTTTAGATAAGTAGCAATAAATCATGGAAGTTGTATGGGGTATATCGATATGGATGAATTGATAGCTAAGTTAGCATGGTACTTTGGTCTGTACTAATGTTCCTTGAGTCAGTCAAGGATAACATTAGGCTTCCTTAGTGTCATTAAGCGCTAACTGACCTTTAGAACCTTTTAATTGACTCATCCTTGGCAATTAGGAAGTAGTGAGATAGTCGACTTTGGTTTTGACCGAAGATTGGTTGATACTTGATACTACACTCATTGAGATCAGACTTTTGGGATATTTCGATCTCCATTAAAGAGGCTTGCGCTGAAACAATGCCCGACGAAGAAAGATCAGTGATATTGAGATCCCTTAGAACCCGGTTACTAGTACTAGGACAGGTTGAGCCAACTAAACTTCAAGAGGGTACTTACCTACAAACCCCAACAAGCCTAAACCTAAGGACTTGTCTGCTTTGTGTATATATGACTATTTGTACATAACAACTTGCTTGCTTTGCATACTGGTACATAACATCATAACATCATACCATAGCATTTTCAATAGCCATTTCAAGGATCTCAAGGGCCTTTGATGCAAGGTCACATGGGATCAGACGTCTATCAAGGGGCAAGAGGATTTATTTTCCTCTAACCAAATGCCGTCAAGACCAAAGCACGGAAACTTGAGTCAAGGGCTACGACCCACTTGACATAGTGAGCTTAATTCTCGCGGAAGGACATCTACCGATACAAAGTTCTCCAATCAAAGCTGTAAGTGACTTTTAACATTTACCCTGCGAGATCCTTGAAAACACGCATCCACATATCATGCATCATATCATGACAGGTTTCTCCCATACAGGTCTCCTTATCTTCCTACTGTTTATTTCAGTAAGATGGATATGGAACAAACGGTGAAGGATCTCCAAGCACAAAATGCCCAATTCCAACAAATGTTCCTGGCTATGGCTAAGGGGAAAGAAGACCTGAAGACTCTTATTCTCAAAGACAAGAAGAAAAAGTCCAAGAAGTCAGTAGGCATCCTGAACTTGGGAAGAAGACTTAGAGGACCAGTCAAGAGAGCTCTAGATCTCTTAACTCCATCCAACATGGGGAATAGTCATGAAGAAGATAACAGTATGGGGATTGATGAAGTTGAAGATGACTACTCTGAGGAACAATATCCTCCCGCTGATGATAAATACAAACAGTTGGAGGATTACCTCAATGCTATGGAGATTCAGCAGATACCTGGCTTGGACTTTGAAGAGTTAGGTTTGGTTTCCAGAGTGGTCATCCCACCAAAGTTCAAAATCCCTACCTTTTCCAAGTATGATGGGATCTCTTCTCCTAAAAGGCATCTGAGGTCATATATTCGCAAGATCCAGCCTCACACTGCGGATCAGAAGCTATGGGTCCATTTCTTCCAAGAAAGTTTGGTTGGCACTCAGCTAGAGTGGTTCTATCAGTTAGAAGGAACCAACATTTACACCTGGGAGGACTTGGCTACTGCTTTCTACAAGAAATACCAATACAACATTGATCTTGCACTAACTCGTGTGCAATTGCAAAATATGACCATGCATTCTAACGAGGGCTTCAAAGAGTACGCCGAAAAATGGAGAGACTTAGCAGGCAGAGTGCAACCACCCTTAACTGATAGGGATATGATTGACATCTTTATGAGAACTTTGACGAGACCTTTCTTTAATCACCTAATTGGAAGCTACTCGGCCGGATTCACCAAGCTAATACTGACTGGCAAAAGGGTCGAAGCTGGCATTAAAAGCGGAAAACCAAGGAGCTACATCCTTTGATGCCCAGAAAAAGCCGTACAATGGGAAGAAAGAGTCCAATGCTGTTTACGGCCAAAAGGGTCATAACAAGAGCAACCACGATCAACACGTGGAGGCAATCCTGACCTCTAATTCTGCACATGTTCAACAAAGACAGGGTAATAGGCATAGTATAAAATACCAAGAAAGGCAGCACGCTAATATCAACATGCCATTGTCTCAAGCATTACAACATTTGCTGAAGGTGAAATTGATCACATTAAAGGATCCTCCTCAAAACCCCGATACCTCCTCTCCCAAGTACAATCCCAATGTAAGATGTGCCTACCATTCTGATAGCCTTGGACACGACACCGACATTTGTTGGAATTTAAAGAACAAGATTCAAGATTTGATTAACGCCAAGGAGATTGAGTTCGACCCTCCGGAGACTCCTAATGTGATCACCACTCCCATGCCAAATCATTGAGCGTTCTAGTTCATTTTGAATTTTCAATTGTAATCTCTTTTGCTATTCAAACACTTATCTATTAATGTTAAACTCTGTTTCATTAATGCATCGCATATGTTTGTCTTGAATTCATCCATTTGTTTTAAACTGTGCTATCTTTACTTCTTTTATAATATTCAACTCTTGCTAAAAGTTACAAGACTTTAGAGGGAGGATGACGAAAACAATTCCATAATCTCATACAGTATGCTTTTGGACAAGACCTTGATGACGATGTACATGCATTCTTTCAATCCCTAAACACTTGAGTTATAAGGAGGATAATACCTAGTTAACCCCTTCAAGCCAAAGAAGTAGGAGTTTCCTTTTTTACACAAATTGAAACCTTTAATCAAAACCTGGGGCAGGGTAGTCTCTCAGTTAATTCAAATGCGCATTCAGTCGCAAAATTTCACTTCGTATACAACGAATGACATCAAAACACTCCTCTAGAATCAAAAGATGGTGATGGTTACCTAGCAAATAGGAATTCATTATCTCTTAAAATAAAAGCCCACTAAGTCAAAACCTACGAAGGAGACTTAAGAAAAACTGGAGCATCCCGCTGACTGTAATCTCAAAACAAGAACAGTCAGGCAAAATCAGGGACAATAAATCCAAAAGAGGTCACTACAAATCCTCAACAACATGAAAAATGTTGCAGAAATGACTGCCTTCCGACAAACTTAACTTGTCTGAACCATCACCAAAACATCATTCCAGACTCAATTGGAGTTCAAACGCACAATTAACTGAGTTTAGTACTGAAGAACATCATGAAGAACGGGCGGGTACAAATACACTTTGAGCCTTATCCTTTATTTCTTAAAACGTGAACCAGACCATGCTACAACCCTTTCAAAGTCCTAATTGAAGCATGGTTTAGTTTGAAATCATACTGTTACAAAAGGTATCCTGACTCCTATAAGGCTTTACTCCAAATCTTGATTTGAATTCACATACTTGCAAAATTCTTTTATCTGCTAAAGCGCATTTCTAAAACTTCAAGACAAGCATAAACTTTGCATTATTTTGAATATCGTTGTTTGCATATGGCTATTTGTTTGACAGCAGATGAATTCACACGACGAACATCCAGTGAACAAAAACTCTTTCAATAAACAAAGTCACTTCAAATAGGATGACACTTAGAATGAAAAATCTCCTATAAGTAAGGGGGCACAGAATGATCATTATCTAGCACATCTGGGGGCAGTCAAGTCAAGATTCCAAGAAATTTCCCAAGAAATGCTGAATAACCAGGGGCAGGTCTATATCTGAATCACTTGGAGCATTGAACGCGAATCCCGACAAAGGGTTATGTACAGTCAAACATTTCCTGGCAGTGCCATAAACACTTGCTACTAGGGGCAATGACAAACCCCCCACAACGTCCTTTTTGTAGGATGATCCACAACAAGAGTTTCAATCTCTAAAAAATTCTCCCCAACTGGGTTTGATCTCAAGAATCTTCGAGGAGTTCTACCAAAAGGAAACGCCTCTCCGGCAGGATGGCGACAAGGTTTATTTCCCCAACAAACGACAAAATCCCCAGTTCAAGTTTGCTTCTCAGACTATCACATCTCAAGGGACCACAACTCCTCTTCCCCAGTAGTCTGCTCTATAATCCCCAGTGAGTTTCTGCAGAACCTGGGAAACAACCAGATAACATTTAACTTCTATATCCCCAACAAGTTGTTAAATTCCTTTCTCTTCCAACAAGAGATAACTCCCTAGTAGAGCACAAACAACTAAAACTCCTGAACTTTTTTTCCCAAGCAGGAATCAACACTTTCCACAGAGTTTTCTTCTTGAGCAAAATCAACATTCCTCAACGAAGTTCTCCTCAAAGCAGGAATCCCCAGCGGAAACATCCTAAAACAAGGTCTAAAGAGGTGCATACTCTTCATCCCCAACGGCAACCCGAGATTTAGCCTCCCAAAACTCCCTAACACTTGTCAAGGATTTATTTTCTAAGACAAAATTACATTCCAACAACCTTTCATGCATCATACTACATACATGATAAGCGCATAAAGCGTAAATGCATACAGCATAATCTCATTTATTTTGAGAACATCATTACGCCATGCATTTCATACATCATGACATTGCATACAACTAACTCTTTACCTTTTCAGGAAAGATCAATCAACAGAAAATTATCCTCAACAAATTTTCAACAAAGACAAGACAACTATCTGTGAACAAATCAATTTTAGATCAACTCCCAAAACAGGACGGGGTGAATATCTACATAACGAATACTCCCTTTAGACCTCTACTGGTTTAGTTTAAATCTCTCAATGGTTTATCCCGATTCTTTCCCGTAGACATTTTCTCTAGTTCAGATAAGTCGCTCCAAGATTTATTCTGATTCTTTCCAGTTAAAGAAAATTCAAGACCTCTTCTGGTTCAGTTTAAATCTCTCAATGGTTTATCCTGATTCTTTCCCGTTGACATTTTCTCTGGTTCAGATAAATCGCTCCAAGATTTATTCTAATTCTTTCCAGTTAAATAAAATTCAAGACCTCTACTGGTTCAATTTAAATCTCTCAATGGTTTATCCTAATTCTTTCTCGTAGACATTTTCTCTGGTTCAGATAAATCACTCCAAAATTTATTCTGATTCTTTCCAGTTAAAGAAAATTCAAGACCTCTACTGGTTCAGTTTAAATCTCAATGGTTTATCCTGATTCTTTCTCATAGAAATTTTCTCTAGTTCAGATAAATCGCTCCAACATTTATTCTGATTCTTTCCAGTTAAATAAAATTCAAGACCTCTACTGTTTCAGTTTAAATCTCTCAATGGTTTATCCTGATTCTTTTCCGTAGAAATTTTCTCTGGTTCAAATAAATCGCTCCAAGATTTATTATGATTCTTTCCAGTTAAGGAAAATTCAAGACCTATATTGGTTCAGTTTAAATCTCTCAATGCTTTATCCTGATTCTTTCCCGTAGACATTTTCTCTGGTTCAGATAAATCGCTCCAAGATTTATTCTGATTCTTTCCAGTTAAAGAAAGTTCAAGACCTCTATTGGTTCAGTTTAAATCTCTCAATGGTTTATCCTGATTCGTTCCCATAGACATTTTCTCTGGTTCAGATAAATCGCTCCAAGATTTATTCTGATTCTTTCCAGACCTCTGCTAGTTCAGTTTAAATCTCTCAATGGTTGATCCTGATTCTTTTCCATAGACATTTTCTCTGGTTCAGATAAATCGCTCTAAGATTTATTTTGATTCTTTCTAGACTTCTGCTGGTTCAGTTTAAATCGATCAATGGTTTATCCTGATTCCTTCCCGGTAGACATTTTCTCTGGTTAGATAAATCGCTCCAAGATTTATTCTGATTCTTTTCCAGTTGAAGTCAAGATTAGACTTAGTCTAATTTATGTCAACAATCACCTTTGGATGGCATCTATAAGACCATCTCCGACAACTCTCCCCCATCCCTCCAAATGGCATCTTTAAGCCCATTCGCTACACAATCAACCACGACATCGTCAAGTGCAAATTTCCGGGCACTCTAGTTCTCAATCATCTTCCACCTTCAAGTCACGAATGGCAGACTCACCAATCTAACTCTTCAGGTTTAAGAAGATTGAACACGGGCAGATGTTGTACCCCAAAATGTTCCCTCTCATTTTTCAAGAAATTTCTCACAAGGATTCTCAAGGTTCGAGCTTGCACAAGTACATTGGGAATTTCCAGTACCAAGATTAAAAGGAATCTGTCAAAAAAGGAGAAAACAGATAAAAATAATATTTTCACAAATTTGGAGAAAAAATAAGTGTTCTTCGATTCAGCTCCTTCGATTGGCCTTTTGGCCTATTTCGATGCAAGCTTGGCTTGCATCCTTCGACTGGGCGTGGGCCTCTGGCACGTTGGTTTGGATTCATAAGGCATAAAGCCTCCTGTAGTCTCCTTCGATTCCAAGGCAAAAGGCTCCCTTTTGGCATCCTTCAATTTTCACTTTTTGCCTCATATATGCCTCTTTCGAATCTGGACATTTTGGCTTCCTGCATGCACCTTTCGTTTGGGCATGTGTTTCCTTCAGTATAAGCTACTGGTATCACCCTTCTTTTGGGCACATGAATCCTTCAACACAAGGTTTTGGTCAAACCTTTCGTTTGGACATTTGACTCCCTTCATGCAAGCTCCGTTTGAACATATATCTTTTGCATGTTTGCATGAAGTCACAAGACAAGAACCCCCTATGTACACTCCTTCGTTTGGCCATTTGGACCTTTGGGCAGGCAAGTCTTTGATTGGACATAACCACCTTCTCAAGGATTCCTTACATCCTGTGTCCCCTTCGAATCAACATCTTTCAAATCCAACTCAGGTCATCCCATTCGAAGGACATGCTTGATGGTCCATTCGAAGGATTTACAAGTCACTTTAAGGCATGTTTTTGGTAACCCATCCAAGGGTCACACTTTTGGCTCCTTTAAAGGATGCACAAAAGTGACTTAATCAAAAAGCACTTGTTAGAGGAAAATCAAATAGTTTTGTTGGGAGAAAATTTTGGTCGAAGAAGAGTCAAAATGAAAGGGTAAAATGTTCAAAGATGCTTGCTGCTAAGTTCAGGCCTGGTACACTGGCCAAAACTGCTGCACAACATTCCTGAAGCACTGTCCCCTTCTAACACCAAAATAGCATACAAGGCACTGTCTCTCGAAAGCTACAAGGAACAGATTACTCAATTTTTTCAAACCTTTTGTTTTCCCTCCAAAAGCTTCAGGAAGCCTTGCCTATAAATAAGAGGATCCAATACATGTTCAAGGAGGACTTTTTTGGGCCAGAGGAACGAATCTAAAAATTTCTCAAACACCATAAGTTCTCAAACACTTAAACATTTGTGAAAAGAAAAACCCAGTATCCCAAACATTTGTCCCCTTCGAATCTGAAGCATCCTTACATATTGTTACCCTTCGAATCTAGCAAGAAAAGCATTCCATTTGTTTTTATCTTTCGAATCCAACAGTAGCAACGCTACCTTCGCTCATTCCCTTCGAATCCAGGGAAACTCAAGGCAACCACTTCAAGGTCCAGCACACGCTCCAGGCTCCAGCAAGGTAAGTAACTCCAGACCTTGAACTTTTCGTTTACAACACAACATGTAAATAAAACTCTTTTTCATTTCAAAACATATACATTGCATTTGTTCCCCTTTCGTTTACACCCTTATAGTTTGCTTTATTGCCTTTCCTTTTGGTTTTGCTCTTTGGTTTCTTACAAATGTTTTAAGAACTAACCTGGCCTTAAGGCAGTGCTAGCATGGCCTTAGGCCATGTTGCTATTTAACATCTCAAATGAATGACAATAGGAAACAGGAAGTAGAGAATAAAGCCTTTGGCTTCCACACTAACCTCCAGGTCAAACGAAAGAGGAAACCAGAAGGCACACCATGCTGACTTCTAGGCCCAGACGAAAAGCATGCCTACACTGATTCCAGACGCAGTCGAAAGGCACTCCCTCATTGCTTTCAACCCCCAGTCGAAGGAGGCAAAAGGCAAATTGCATCCTACACTAGTTCCAGGCCCAGTCGAAAGGCATAACATGCTGACTTCCAGTTCCGAATCGAAAGACATAACATGCTGACTTCCAAGTTCCATTCGAAAGAAACAGGAAAAGGGTGAAATCCAAAGACAGGTATTTACTACTCCCAGGCCAAATCAAAGGAAGCCAGGAAGAGCAGAATCAAAGGGATCTGTTGCCCAAATCGAAGCACTCATTTTTCCTTTATTTATTTTGTTTTGTCTTTACATTTTCTTGCTATTCAATATGGTCGTAATAGTGTAGGATTTATTTTCTGCATTTTTATTGCTTTTGTACAAATGTTAATAATTAGGATGTATGGAAAGATAAAAACAACAAGTATACAACCCAAAAATCAAAGACAAAATGCATGCAAATCAAAACACACTATTCACACATGCACCCCTAGGGTTAACTCCACTTGTTGCCTAAAAATGGTCATGTTATGCATGTGAGACGTCTTAGAAAAAATAATCAAAATACAAGATCATAGTCCTTCGATGACGCTTCGAATGTTCCCTTACAAATGATCTTAGTACCTCAAGAGAAATGCTAAGATATCTCACAACATTGCTATCATGACTATACGATGACCCACGCCTGTCCCTTCACATCCAATGATGGGGCTTCTTACCAAATAAATGGTAAGATAGCAACATCTAAAGGAGGAGGAAAAGAACATTTAAGACCTTTTGAGTAGGTAGGTTTCTCCTAGTGGCTCGCTTGCTCACAACAAAAACATTTTATACACCAACACTCTCATTTTGAAACATTTTCAAAAGACAACACTTTGTACGCGTTCTTATAGAGACGAAAACCATTACAAAGACACTTTTTCAAAATCACTTTCATAAACACATTCCACAAACACTTCTTTGAACTATTTTCCAAATAACACTTTGTACGCATTCTTATAGAGACGAGAACCATTACAAAGACGTTTTCAAAATACTTTTAAAACCCACACCACAAGCACATTTTCAAATAAAAGTAAGTGATCTAGCAAGAAACTAAGAGCCCGTAGATAACTACGGATGAAAAGGGTGCTAACACCTTTCCATTTCATAACCTACCCACCGAACTCAAGAAAACATCTCTAAAGGTCTTTCCTGTTCTTTTCAACCTTTCCTTATTGGATAAAAGAAAAGTCGTTGGCGACTCTTGCTATCCGCAACAATTGCGATAAAACGCAAAACATCCCAAGTCAGTTCTCCCACCGTGTTACAGTATGACTTGGTTGAAGTGTTTTGAAACTTTTAATGATGAGTTAATGCATAAAATAATTCATATGAAGTGTATGGGTGGTGATTATGTGAAGAGTTTGCAGAAAACTTAAAGAAAACAGGAGTTTCAAACAAATGGCTCTTTGGTGCAACAATGGAGTTTTTTGTAATTTTCTCTATGTGTTTCTGGCTTAATGTGTGTGTGTGTGTGTGTGTGTTTGAAGCTGAGACATGCTATCTATTTATAGATAAGTTTAAGTGAGTAAGTATTTATTAGAAACAAAGGCTTGTGAGGTTTGGTTTAGTTGATATGCAAGTGGTAGTTTCATGAACATGGTGGTTCCAATGCATAACATCAAGCTTTCTATGGTGGTTGGAAGCTTTAGAGGGGTTACTTCTTAGCTTTTGTGTTTATTTTGATCAGAGGGAACAAGTGCAAAGCTCAATGCATTGAAATTGTGATTAAAGTGAGCTTTATATAAATGGAAATTGTGAATTCTTCCCATAATGGAATGAATCTTTAAACAATGCCTTAATACCTTAGATAATGCATCAATAACCTGTGAAAAGCCCACATTTTGTTGATATTTAGAAGCAATAAAGGACTTTTAACAAATATCTCAAGGTATGGCATAGATTTGGACATGAATTTGAACCTCAAATCTGGTTTGTAAAACAACTTCACCATGGCTACTTCTCTTCTTCGAAACTTAATGCTCAATCAAGATAAATTCATGTTCTTGGTACCATTGGAAAGATGATCCAATCCTATACAACTTTCATGTTAGTCACTTGGCTTGAATCATCTTGAATCATTAAGAAAACTAGCCAACAAAAATTTGACTTTCAAGCTAAAAAACACTTAGAATTTTTTTAAGTATTTTGTGTTTTCACAACTTTGAGACCTCAACTTTAACACATCATATCTTTCAACCATTATGAGTTTTTGAGTCAATTATTTCCACAATTTTGAAGTATGTAATATCACTTTAAGTACATCCCTTATACATGAGAAATGATTGCTTGGATTGGAAGTTACAAGCTTTAGAAGTTGGTCACTTGAACATAAATTTGTGGACTTAGAAATATTCTCAATTTCTTCATCTTTGCCCTTTTTTGCAAGTTACCTCATTTTTTGTGATTTCACTTGATCAAATTAAACTATCAACCATATTTTCATGATATGTTTCTTGAGAAGTCCATTTGACCAAAATCTCATAAGTCAAAGTTTGACTTTGAACAATAGACTTTTCCAGATGAATTCAAATATTCAAAATCTAATGAAATCTTGTGATCATGATGCAATCTTCAATACATTAATAAATTTTGAGGACTATGATATGATTATATTGAGGACCTCTTAAGTGATGTACATTGGATCTCAACCTTTAAAAACCCTAATTACTGATTTCTCAACCGAGGGTGCAAAAACCCTAATTCTATTCAAGCACTTAATGAATCCATGATGAAACCCTAATGTGATGAGATTGTGATGAAGATGATGACACTTTTAAATGGGGAAAACCAAAAGAACAAGCAATATGTGATTCAAACTCCCTTATGATCAATGATAATGACACATTTGAAGGCCAACTTGTGCGATATATACAGATGAATTAAATTATATGTATGATTTATTGAAGCCAGATGACTTATATGGTGATGCATATGACGTGGGATCTTAGATAAAAAATTAGGATACAACAGAGACCCTAATTAAGTTTATTTTATTAGGAGATATGAAGATTTAAATCTTCCTCTCGATGTGATTGGAGAAACTTAAATACAAAAATGCACAATTTTTGGCACTAAGATGCCATAAAGATGTTTTATGATATGAATGCAAGACTCTGACTTCTGCAGGGAGTAACAACAAAACAAACCAACTAGGATATAGATAATAAAAGAACATCCTAGTCCATCTTAGAATGTTGGGGTCCAACTCCACTGGGGAAAGAATAAACAATGCACTAGGGAAGAGATTGCAACTCCACTTGCAAAAGAGAAAACATGGTACACTGACTTCCATCGAAGGTGAGCGACCAAATTTCACGGAAGGTAAACTACCCATTTAGGGTTAAAGGTAGAAAAGTAATATAAATATGCCGACTCACAAGCGAAGGTAGAATAATCAAGGGATATACCAACTTTTACTGGAAGTAGAAAAATCAATACCAACTTTTACTGAAGGTAGATAAGCTTCTCAAAATAAGCCTCAACTTATTCTTTAACCAAGTCTTCCACATGGAGAGGATAACAGACAAGCTCTTTAAAAGTTAACCACTTGTTAAGGATTTCACAACGAACTATCTATATCATATCGAAGAGATCAACCATCCATTGGAGTAAATAATATTTCACAACATACTATCTCTATCATATCGAAGAGATCAACCATCCATTGGAGTAAATAAGATTTTACAATAAACTATATCTATCATGTCAAAGATATCAACCATTCATTTGAGCAAATAAGATTTCAGAATGAACTATATCTATGATATCAAGGAGATCAACCATCCATTGGAGTAGATAAAATTTCACCATGGACTATCTCTATCACATCATAGAGATCAATCATCCATTAGAGTAAATAAGATTTTACAATGAACTATCTCTATCATATCTAAGAGATCAACCATCCATTAGAGTAGATAAAATTTCACAACAAACTATCTCTATCATATTGAAGAGATCAACCATCCATTGGAGTAAATAACATTTTACAACAAACTATCTTTATCATATCGAAGAGATCAATCATCCATTAGAGTAAATAACATTGATATATGGGGACAACTTCTCTGAGAGTTAACAGACTACTCAAAAGTGACTGCCATTTTCCATCCAAAAGGGAATCCGAGGACACGCAAGCTTCTCAACTAAAGAGACCACCACTTGTTATCGGGTAATAATTCTGAGAGTATTACAATAACACTACTGGGAAATAAATTCAACTTCATGGGGAACCAAAAACAGATTCCTCCTGAGGAGATAAAGTCTTCACATGTGCAAAATAATTGCACCCTCAATATAGGGTTTACTTCCTAGAGAGATCCAAACAAACATATTTTTCAGAGACTGATCAATCACCATATTTGATGTGTTCTCTATCACTTATTTGACATTAATCCAGGTAATATGTAGTACTTTGTGTTGGTTTCATTATCCTTAGAGTTAGTTTCATTTACCGTTAATTGATTTAATCATTTAATTAATTTAAAGCTTTGTTCTTATTTTCCGCATTTTATGCTTTGGTAGTGTTTATTTATTTGCTTTCAGGTCAAGTCAAAGACTAAAAAATACTCTGTGCGAAAAAGTGCAAAATTGGGTTTTTTGAAGAAATAAAAGTATCAAGAGGCTTTCTACGGCCACCCGTGTTGCCTGACACAACCCATAGCTGGCCTGGTTCCCCACAAGAAAGAAAAGAAACGAGCAATTAGCCCATGTCCTACGAGTGTCCGTGTTGCCTGACACGGCCCCTAGTAGGAATCCTAGGACTTCAAAAATAAAAGGTTCATTGATAGGAGTGCACTAAGGCCTCCCGTGTTAGCTGACACGGCCCGTAGCACATGAGTACCATGATTTGAATAACTTTTCCTGTTTCGCCTAAGTGTTGATTTGTAAGGGAGTTTCAGGAATTTCCAACCGAGGTTAATGGATTTTTTCTATTTAAAAGAGTTTTCACGATGAATGAAGAGAACTTTTTGGGCAAGTGAAGAATTACATTAGAAAATATTGGATAAGGCAAGGGCTTCGGTGAAAGGAGATTTTCATGAACGGAAGCGATTGAAGATTAAAATTTTCTTCAATACTTTTAATGTTTATAATTTATCTTCTATTTTCTTTGAACAATATGAGTAGAAAAACCCCTCAATGTTAGGGGAGTGTCCCTGATTTGCATCTATAATGATGTTGATTTGATAATTGCAATAACAATGTTTATTTTTATAATTTATTTTATCTCTTAATGTTTCTAGTGCATTCTCTGTCGGACAATCAGGGTTTGATTTATGATTAGAAATTAGGCTTGACCACTATTGTTAATGCTTTTATAAGATTGTGCTATAGTAGATATAACCTAGGACTAAGGGATACCCTATAGAAACCAAATATTATTGATAATAAAAATGATTAATTTCATCGGTAAGTTCCTTTGAACTTACGGCTTATGATGAATGATTGAAGGTTTCCTCTTTAAGGACTTAGGAGTAAACACCCTTAAGATTCAGTAATTGATTATGTAAAATAAGTTGTTGCAATATTAATTCAGAATTGTTACAGGGATAATTCACACACCCACCCTAGCATGTTACTTATATCTGTCGAAATAGTCCTCCGCATTTATTTACTTTATTCGCAATTATTATTATCTACTCACAATTTAAACCAAAACGCTAGTTTTTGTTTATTGAGAAACAATTCGAACTTCATATTTACACACAGTCCTTGAGATCTACATTCGGGAAACTTTCCTCATTATTACCACAGAGGCAGGATAGTACACATACTATTTTACTGATCAAGTTTTTGGTGCCCTTGTCGGAGATTGCCAAAATAGAGTTCTGATTTTAATTCAATTGAAATTTTGTTGCTCGTCAACTAAAATTATATTTTCAGTTTTATTGTTATTATTTTTGTTCTGTTACTACTAATTTGTGTCTTATATTTTTATGCGAGGATAACCCTAAACTAATTTTCCTTTTAAAGCTGAAATTGAAAGAACTTTGTGCGTGAGACTCACACAAGCTAGATTAGAAAGACTGGACTCCAAAGAAGAGAAAATCTCAGTTCATTCAGATTCAGAACCAGAAACAAAAGAAGAAATTATGGATGAAGATCTACCAAAAAGGCTCCTTGGTGACTATGGTGGGGAAAATGCACCGGGTGATAGGTTGACAATTGTAAACCAATCGGTGAATGTGCCAAACTTTCAACTGCATCCAAGCATAATCACTCAGCTTGAGAGAAGATCTTTCACCGGAAAGGTCAATGAAGATGCCAATAAACACTTGCAGAGGTTCCTAACCACGAGTATTACTTTGAAGATTGATGGACATACGGATGAAGCAAAAAAATTAAGAATGTTTTTGTTTACCTTATCTGAAGATGCCGAAGAGTGGTTTTATTCTCTTATTGTAATGCGCGTAATTTAATTGATTAATTATTTAATTAAATTATTTTTGGATTATTTGTGAAGTTGCGAGATGTTGAGAATTATTGGTATGAGCTGTCGGATTATTATTAATTAATTAATTAGTTGGAATTAAGGGAATATATATATATATATATATATATATATATATATATATATATATATATATATATATATATATATATATATATATATATATATATATATATATATATATATATATATATATATATATATATATATATATATATATATATATATATATATATATATATATATATATATATATATATATATATATATATATATATATATAATGTTGGACTTAAGCTACTGGTTACAAGTAGTAAAGTGGGGGTGTATAAGTTAGGCCCAATAGGATTGATATATAAGGCTCAGCTGGAACAAGGGTTTGTTTTTAGTTGGAGAATAACAAGCCCTGTACGTTGACCGGAAGAGCTGCACGGAAGAGGAGCAAGCTGCCCAGTGTCGAGCACAACAAATCAAGGATTACGGATGGAGCTTTGGTTGAGAGACCTTCAATCCAGGTAAGGGTGGGGTTCGGACCTTATAATGGGATTTATGATGTTTGTTATGGAGAATTGGTCATAATTGTGATTGTTGCCTGTGATGTTGCTGAACCTGTTAAGGGAACATGGCCGTTTGTTATGTTAGGGACGTTTTGAGTTGTGTGATTTCCCTGTAGAATCGATGATTAAGTGAGTGTAGTTTATCACTAGTTGTCACAGTCGTTATGTTGTTGTGGTCGTTATAATGTTGTAGTGTTCCGAGCAGTTGGCAGGAAACTAGGAATGGTTATTATGGTTGTATTAAGAGGGTTATGCGTGAAGGTCTTATGCAATGAAGGAATCTATTGATAGGAAATATAGTTGACAGTTACTGTGTTATTCCGAGCAATTGTCCGGAAGTTATGAATAATAGTGTTGCGGTCGTTAAGACGTTGTATCGTGTTGTGCTGTTGGCCGAACTAGTGGTCGAGGAGAATGCTGATGGCGTTAGGCACCAAGCGGTATTTAGGATGCAAGGTGTGTCAGGGGTTATGTGTTGGATTATCGAGCAGAATTAGGTTTCAGGACATGTCGAGGAGCATAGGTTGTTTGTTACCCTGTTTTTCTCAGTGCGTGTCATGGAGTATAAATTAGTTGTTATACTGTCCTAGTTGTTGTGCATGTCAAGGGGCACATAGTTCCATCTCCCTTTTGCCCGTACATGCTGCGTTTTTGGTCGTTAACTGTTGTGTGAATTATTTTAAGTTTCTTTTTAATTATGTTAATGATTGAATCGTTGATTGATGTGATAAGCTTATGGCCAATGTCGATTTATGTTAAGATGTTGTGTTGTTGTGATTGTTTTTGTGAATTCTTGTTGATAATGCGAAGTTGCAGGGAGTTTTAAATGATGATGAATTACCTCTATTTACTGGTAATAATGGTGATGTGGGCTTATGCCTTACGATGGATGATGATTGTTGTGAGTACGTGATAGTGCATTCATATACATTTGCATAATTTGTGATAGCCTGGATTGGCAAACTGCGAAGAAGGCGTATGCCTTGTTGATGCCTCTATTTACTGGCAGATTTTAAGATGAGAGTTCTGCTCCAATGGTACCACATGCATTCACATAGTATTGAGTCGCATTCCAAGTTGTATAATTGAGTTGTTGCATTGATGAATTAATGGTTGTATTTTGTTGATATCCTGTTGTGATTGTTGTTGTTTATAAGTCGTGAAGTGGTGATTTTGCATTAACTGATTCTAATATAATATTGATCATACGTTGTATTATAGTGTTAGATATCTCACCCCTTCTATTTTAATGTTACCCTTATGTTGGTAACGTGTAGGTAATCCAGAGTGAAGGCGGTTTACCTTCAGTAGTTCGAGTTAGTGTCACTGCTCTGATACGTAACACTCAAGGGGATGAATGCTAGTTGCTTTAGTATTTGTTATTTCAGTTGTTGAACTTTAAGTTGATTGTTGTTAAGTACTCGTTATTCATAATTTGCTTTAATGTTGGATAAAGATGTTATTATGACTCTGCTGCGTAGTTGTTCAATTTGTTGGTTTAAAAGATTAATTTATTTTGCTGTTGGTTCATCCGAAGTTTTAAAGTGGTATGTATCCATGTTGAATGCAATGGTTTTTAAGTTGAATTTGTGGCATCCTGAGTTGGCTATGAATTGTGTAACTCTGACTATTATATTTATCGATTGGGGGTAGGATTGGGGTGTTACAAATTGGTATCAGAGCAAAGTCGTCTCGTCCGACCAAGTTGTCGAGTCGTAGCTTTATTTAACAATCGAGTATTATTACCTTGAGTTCTAACCGTTGTTTATATTGTAGTGATAAGTTGAGACGGCTGGAAGGAATGATGCTACACTTTATGTTGCTTTAGAAGAAATGGCGCATGCTATGGAGAATCAGCCGAATGTTGATAGGAATGCTGGATCTTGTAGTTTGGAGACTTTCCAGAGGGAGAATCCGCCTTCGTTTAAGGGAAAGTATGATCCTGACGGGGCATTGGATTGGTTGAAAGAAATTGAAAGGATCTTCCGTGTGATGGACTTCACTCCAGCACAGAAGGTTCGATATGGTACTCATATGCTAGCAGTCGAAGCTGATGACTGGTGGCTAGAGACGTGTCAGAGGTTGGAAGCTGCAGGTGAAAATGTCACTTGGGTTGTGTTCCATAGAGAATTTATAAGGAAGTATTTCCTTAAAGACGTTTGTGGTAAGAAGGAAATTGAGTTTCTTGAGCTGAAGCAAGGGGGTATGTCAATTGTGGAGTATGCTTTAAAGTTTACTGAGTTAGCTAAGTTTTATCTGCACTATAGTGAGGCAAATGCTGAGTTTTCAAAGTGCATCAAGTTTGAGAACGAGTTGTGCCCAGAGATCAAGAAGGCAGTTGGATACCAGAAGATCCGTGTCTTTGCTGATTTGGTTGATAGTTGCACAATTTATAAAGAGGATAATAATGCTCACTATAAGATTATCAGTGAGAAGAGGGATAAGCACCAAGAAAATCGTGGTAAGCCTTATGATGCCCCAGCCAGTAAAGGTAAACAGAAAGTTGCTCGGGGTCAGAGAACTAGTGGGGGAGATACTCCTGGTGGTGTGGTTTGTTTCAAATGTGGAAAACCTGGGCATAAGAGTAATGTGTATGCTGCTGAGGTGTAGAGGCGTTACCGTTGTGGTAAGACTGGACATGTTGTGTCAGAGTGCAAGCATAAGGAGGTGATTTGTTTCAATTATGGCGAAGAAGGAGACATTGGTAATCAGTGTCAGAAACCGAAGAAGGCATAAACCAGTTGTAAGGTATTCGCGTTGGCTGAGAATCAGATGGCTAGTGAGGATAAACTTATCAGAGGTACATGTTTCATTAAAAGTACTCCTTTAATTTCTATTATTGATACTGGTGCTACTCATTGTTTTATTGCTACTGATTGTGTTGAAAGATTGGGTCTTATGTTGTCTTTTATAAATGGCGAGATGGTCGTCGACACTCCAGCCAAGGGGTCAGTGACTACTTCTTTTGTGTGTTTAAAGTGCCCTTTGCCGATCTTTGACAGAGACTTTGCTGTTGATTTGGTTTGTTTGCCTTTAAGGGGGGCGGATGTGATTCTAGGTATGAACTAGTTAGAGCATAACTATGTTCATATTAACTGCTATAGCAAGTCAGTGAGGTTTTCTACTCTTGAATAAGAGGAAGATAGTATGTTGTCTGCTAGACAGTTGCGGCAGTTGATGCAAGAAGAAGCTCAGATGTTCTCGCTGATGGCGTCGCTATCTGTCGAGACTCAAGCTATAATTAAGGAATTGAAAGTGGTGTGTGAATTTCCTGAAGCTTTCCCTAATGAAATTCCTAATGTACCGTCGGAGAGAGAGAGAGAGAGGTTGAATTTGCTATTGATCTTGTACCTGGTACCAGACCCGTGTCTACGGCACCATACAAGGTGTCTGCACTTGAATTGTCAGAATTAAAGAAGCAATTGGAAGAGTTGCTTGAAAATAAGTTTGTGAGACCAAGTGTATCGCCGTGCAGAGCTCCAGTGTTGTTAGTAAAGAAGAAAGATGGAAGTATGAGGCTTTGTGTTGATTATAGACAGTTGAATAAGTGACGATTAAGAACAAGTATCCTCTTCCAAGAATAGATGACTTGATGGATCAATTGGTGGATGCTCGTGTGTTTAGTAAGATAGATTTGAGGCCGAGTTATCATCAGATTAAAGTGAAGGATGAAGATATTCAAAAGGCGGCTTTATGAATACGTTATGGACATTATGAGTATTCGGTGATGCCTTTCAGTGTTACTAACGTATCGAGAGTATTCATGGAATACATGAATCACATCTTTCATACTTTTTTGGATCGATTTGTAGTGGTGTTCATTGATGATATTTTGATTTACTCTAAGTCTGAAGAAGAGCATGCAGAACACTTAAGAATAGTATTGCAAGTTTTGAAAGAGAAGAAGTTGTATGCAGAGCTATCTAAGTGTGAATTTTGGTTAAAGGAGATTAGTTTTCTTGGTCATGTTATCTCAGGTAGTGGCATTGATGTAGATCCATCTAAAGTAGATGATGTGTTGCAGTGGGAAACTCCAAAGTCGGTTACTGAGATTAGAAGATTTTTGGGATTAGTTGGTTATTATAGAAGGTTTATAGAAGGTTTTTCTAAGTTGGAACTTCTGTTGACTAAATTGACTTGTAAAGGTAGAGCTTTTGTGTGGTATGTTCAGTGCGAAGAGAGTTTTACAGAATTAAAGAAAAGATTAACGTCGACTCCAATTTTGACACTACCTAATCTAGGAGAACCTTTTGTGGTATATTGTGATGCTTCTAAGATGGGCTTAGGAGGTGTGCTTATGCAGAATGGTAAGGTTGTTTCTTATGCGTCAAGGCAGTTGAGGACTCATGAGAAGAACTATCCTACGCATGATTTAGAACTTGCTGCAGTTGTTTTTGTGTTGAAAATTTGGAGGCATTATCTTTATGGTTCTAGATTTGAAGTGCTTAGTGACCATAAGAGCTTAAAGTATCTATTTGATGAGAAGGAATTGAATATGAGACAACGAAGATGGTTGGAGTTGTTAAAGGATTGTGATTTCGGTTTGAATTATCATCCAGGAAAAGTGAATGTGGTAGCTGATGCATTGAGTCGAAAGACTTTACATATGTCAATAATGATGGTCAAAGAGTTGGAATTAATTGAGCATGTCAGAGATATGAGCTTAGTTTGCGAAGTGACACCGCAAAGTGTTATGTTGGGAATGTTGAAGATTAATAATGATTTTCTGGATAGTATTAGAGAAGCTCAGAAGTTAGATGTGAAACAGGTAGATTCGATGGTTGGGATCAATGAGTTTGAGAATAGTGATTTTAAGTTGGGTGCACAAGGTGTGTTAAGATTTCGTAATCAAATTTGTATTCCTGATGATGTAGAGATGAAGAAAGTGATCCTTGAAGAGAGTCATAGAAGTAAGATGAGTATTTAACCAGGAGCTACAAAGATGTATCAGGATTTGAAGAATTTGTTTTGGTGGCTTGGGATGAAGAGTGATGTGGCTCGGTTTGTGTATGCATGTTTGACTTGTCAGAAGTCGAAAGTTGAACATCAGAAGCCTGGATGGTTGATGCAACCGTTAGAAGTTCCAGAATGGAAATGGTATAGCATTTTGATGGACTTTGTGACGGGGTTACCTAATACTTTGATAAAAAATCCGACGAAGTGTTTGTCTATGTGCTCGCTTTCAAGAAAATCCAAAGGAATCACATCTTATGGCGGTAAAATGGATCATGAAGTATCTCAAAGGAACAAAAAATGTTAGATTATGGTACCCTAAAGGTAGTGTTTGCAATTTAGTTGGTTACTCTGACGCGGATTATGCAGGTTGTAAAACTGATAGAAAAAGCACAAGTGGTACTTGTCACATCCTTGGAAATGCATTAGTATCATGGGCTTGCAAGAAACAAGCATGTGTTGCTCTTAGCACGGCCGAAGCAGAATATATTGAAGAAGGTAGTAGTTATGCTCAAATATTATGGCTCAAGCAACAACTTTGTGACTACGGACTCATTCTAGGATGCATTCCTCTTCGATGCGACAATACAAGTGCAATAAACATTACAAAGAATCCGGTCATGCACTCAAGAACCAAACACATCGACATACGACATCACTTTCTTCATGATCATGTACTTCAAGGAGATGTTGAGGTCACATTTGTAGATACTCATAATAAACTTGCCGATATCTTCACTAAACCTTTGGCAAGAGAGCCATTTTACAAGATTCGACGAGAACTTGGCATTCTTGATGAACACGACGTATAAGGTGCTTTCTATCCTTCTTATGCTTTCACATACTTGTCTTAACTTGGTTATATGTAAAAATTCATGATTATATGATGAGTTTAAATGATATATATGTTAAGTATTGTTAAAATTTAAGAAAAATGTGTTTTTGGTCACTGCTTGTTGATGCAAATCGATTGCATCATTGTGCAAATCGATTGCTCACTGTATGTTTTCTTTTCTGACCTTTCTGTTTTTAGTGAAAATCAATTGCATCATAGTGCAAATCGATTGCACGCTGTTCGTTTCAATTTTCTGTTAGTTCTGTTTTGTGTGAAAATCGATTGCACCTGTATGCAAATCGATTGCACCTGCTATAAATTGCTTTTATGATAGGCTTTTATGTTAGTCGGAATTTATCTCTCACTCATATTACCAAGTTCACCTCCACTATTGAAAAATTAATTAAATATCATTGACTATATTAAAACCCACTCATCACTATCCACTCACAAATCCTATCCCCAAATTCATTTCATCAAATATCTACTTCTCAAAAAATACCAAACCCTAAATTCAAGAAAACACCTTTCTCATGGCATCCAGACAAAAACGAAAAGTGTCAGCTACAGAGAAAGGAAAGAAGAAAGTTGCTTCATCTTCTGAAGAAAATCCATTAATCTCAACTCTCACTAAAGTTCAAGAAACAAGGTTCAAAAGGGATTTTCAAAGGAAGATAGTGTCCAGTCTAAAATACGGTACGCTATCATCTTTCCCTCAGGAATGCTTTACTTTTCAGAATGATTTGACTGCATATGGATTGGAACCACTGATTTCATCATTTGGTCCATACTACCCAAATCTAGTAAGAGTGTTCTTCAGTAATTTGGCTACTTACAAAGGCAAGTTTGTTACATATGTGTTGGGCACAAGAATTTCTCTACATATCCCTCATATTTGGAGCTCTTTGTATGATCCTGAAGACGAAGCACGGGATGATTACAAGAAAAAGGATTTTTACTACAACATTGGTAGATTGAACGAAGCTGAATTCTGTGCTAAAAGAGTTCGTGGTCTAGAAGGAGTCATTCCATCTAGAGACTCTTGAAGTGCAGGTAACTTTTTTATTGACGATAGGCTATTTCACTATTTCATGGTCTACATTATGTTTCTGCGGGCTGGAAACCACTGCACTGTGACTGATTTGGAAATGCAACTGCTATACGCAAGTAAAAGAGGTATAAGCATCAATTGGGCACAACTTATAATGACTCATATGCTAAGGTTTGATGCAAAGTCAAAATTTCTACCCTATGCTTACTTTATTACTCTAATTATGGAAGAATTTGGAATTGATTTTGCCAGTTTTGAAAGAGTTGATATGGATCCAAATGGTCATAAGATCTCAATCAAAAATGTTGATTCGAGAATGGGAGTTCACTACAATTATGAAACAAAAACAATCACATACATTGGTGAAGATATGGTCGGTGATGAAGGAAACAATCAAGAGGAAGAAGGAAGTGATGCTGCACCTCCTCCACCTATTGCTCCCTCTGGTCCAAGTAATCAAGATGTTATAGATTTTATGACTCAACAATTTGCTTCAATCAACACCAACATCAACCACCAGTGGAATGCCATCAATGACTCCACGACATCTCGGATTAATGATTTTCGCTCAGATGTGAACCAACAATTTTCCTACCTTTACTCTCACCTTCACATACCTCAATATGACCCTAATAATCCTGTTGTACCTCCACCACATTACATAGAATCTCCATTACAAAAACAATTCCCTAATCAAGGACCCTTCTTCTATAACAACCGTGACTTGAATCAACCTTAAATATCTGTCCAATTTTTGTTATTTCACTTATTTTTATGTTATGTCCTTGTTACTTTATGCTATGTGTAATACGGTGGGAGAACTGACTTGGGATGTTTGCGTTTGATCACAACTGTTACGGTTAGCAAGAGTCGCCACCAACTTTTCTTTTATCCAAAAGGAAAGGTGGAAAAGAACGGGAAATACCTTTGAGATTATTTCTTGAGTTTGGGGGTAGATTATGAAAAGGGAAGGTGTTAGCACCCTTTTAATCCATAGTTATCTATGGGCTCTTAGTTTCTTTCTAGATCACTTGCTTTGATTGAAATGTGCTTTGTGGTGGTTTTGAAAGTATTTTAGAAAAGGCACCTTCATTTAGGCAAACTTTGTAATGGTTCTCGTTTCATAAGAACTTATATAAAGTGTTGGACTTTTGAAAATATTTCAATGTTTTAACAGTGTTTGGTGTTTGTTTTGAAAGTGTTTGGTGTATTTTTGCAAGGATGTTTGTTTTGAAAGTGAGCAAGCAACTAAGAACGTTTCTACCTACTTAAAAGTATTTTGTTCATTTTCTCCTTCCTTTGATATTGCTATCTCACCATTGATTGGTAAGAAGCCTTATCTTTGGATGTAAAGGGACGGGCATGGGTCATCGTATAATCATGATAGTAATGCTGTAAGATGTCTTAGCATTTCTCTTTGAGGGACTAATATCATTTGTAAGGCAATATTTGTAGCGTCATCAAGGGGCTATGATCTTGTATTTTTGGTTGTTTTTGCTAAGACATCTCACATGTATAACATGACCATTTTTGTAAGGCAACAAGTGGAATTACCCTAAGGGTGCATGTGTGAATAGTGTGCTTGATTTGCATGCTTGGTTTATCTTGAATTAGGGTTATCTAGTCATTAATTTTATCTTTCCATACAAACCCTAATTACTAGCATTTATATGAAAGCGATAAATTGCAGAAAGTAAATATTCTACGCTATTACAATCATTAGGGGGATGGGGTATACAAATTTACAAATGGGGATTGCAAAAAATTAAACCTGATTATCTATTACAATCATATTGAAATTTGAATAATGTACAAGAAATGAAAATATAATATGCAAGGATATAAATGGAAAAGAAATGGATTTTGTTTTTTTTTTTGAGGAAAGGGTCTTGGTTTTAACCTAATTAACTAAAAGAAGTAATTAATTAAAATAAATAAAATTAAACTAAACTAATTAATAAAAGAAATTAAATTAAAAGAATTTTTTAGGGTTTTTTAGAAAAGGGTTTAAGTTTAATCAAAATAGTATGGTAATTAATTAATTAAAAGAAAACCTAAATTCTAAATTAATTTTAATTACAGAAGAGAATAACTAAACCTAAATATAATTATTAATTTAATAAGAAAAAGAAATTAAGTTTTTTATAAGAAAAATGTTTTTTTGTCTTTTTGTTTTTAAAGGAATAAAATATATACAATGCAAATAATAAATAAAAATAATTTTTTTGGAATTTTTGATTTAATAAATAATAATAATAATAATGAAAAATAATAAATTAAAGAAAATAAAATAAAATATAAAAAATAAAGTCAGGAGGTGAAAAAGGAATTTAGGGTGTTTGTTAGAAAAAACAGTTTTGTTTGAAGCCTGACCCATTAATATTTTTGTAATCAGAAAAATAAACAAAATAAAAAAAGAAATTTGGGCCTGTGTTATGACAAGCAGGAAGGGGGTCAGGAGAAGCAAAAAATGGAAAGGCCTAATGAGGGATGGCCCAGGGTGCTGGTTTGCTTGCAAAAAAGAAAGAAAAAGTTGAAATATATGACAAAAGGCATCACTGGGACTTGAACCCATGACCTTGACCATAAACGCGCGTTGCCTTTACCACTGGGGTGGCTATACATCCGTTAACTTAAAGAAAAACATAAATATATAACACAAATCCAGTCCTAGAAATGACTTCATCTTCAACCTCCAGCCAGGGTCCTTGTAACTCATTCATTTCTCATCCATTCTCAAAACTTCCAAACTCAAACTTGTTAGAAAATTTACCAGGATTCCAAGAAATGTAAACAATTTAGACTAATAATAAAATATGAGCATGTATTTCTAAAATTACCAAATCCTGACCTAACTTTTTTTCAGAGATTCAAACTTAAAATTCTCTAAGCCCAGGCCATATAAATGAAAACTATGGATATGTACAACTTCAAGGCAATGATATCTACATTTTTACTTCAGAATGTATGCACAAAAAATGCTTGTATTAAGATATTGAAGTTTGAAAACTTACCTCTTGCAGCTGGGATCGTGTGTGGAGTTTGAGCAGAATTTGATATGGCCTGATGATCTCTTTAGCGTGCCTGAACCTTCTTTAGTGTGTTCTAACTCCTACTTTGCTTTAAGGATGGATGAAGCTCTCTAGTCAAGTCAAGTTACAAGCTGGAGTTTTGAAAATGGTGAATGGTGAAAATGGAGTTACAGTCCAGAAACAAGGGCCTGGATCACTTTGATATGATTTATATTAAGTGTTTGGATGATTAAACTCAATACGCACAAGTGGATTTAGAGATGGCTATGTGAAGCTCAAAATTGTCAAGTTATGGCAGATTCTGAGTTACAGAGTGCTTGAGAGTGTTTTGGGGTGCTTGAACTCGTGTGTTTGCTTGAAAATAACTTGTATAGTTATAAGCAAGAGGTCTTAGGGTTTGAAGTTGACAGATCTGTGAGATATAGAGTTATGGCCATGTTACTTGATTTTGAAGAAAAATGGAAAACAAGTTTCAATATGTTGTACAAGCATAATCTGAGTTGGTAGGAGGTTCTAGCCATGTTGCTTTTGGTTTTTGACTTTGCTTGTGTTTAGATGAAACAAGTTAGGAGCTCTATGTATTGACTTTGTGATTAAAGTCACTTTTCCAAAATGGAAGTGTGAACTTTGTTCCATTAATGGAATAATCACTTGGACAATGACTCAAACACTTGGATCATAGCTCAAATAGTTGTGAAATCTTATGATAATGGTTATATTTAGAGGTTAGAAGCATGTAAAGTAAGATTTATGCAGCATGGGTATGGATTGGATCAAATGTTCATCATGAAAATGACTTGAAAAACAAGTTTGAAACCCTAACTTCTTGCCTTCGATTCTCTTAGCTCACGTATGATCTCAATGAGTTCTTGGATATTTTGGAAATCTTGTAACATCCCTTACAACCTTCATGTTGGACATTTTTGAAGATTCAATTTGGAACTAGGTGAAAAGTTTCCATGAAGTTAGGTCAAAATCCTAACTAGCTAGGGCAAAATTTCACCAAGTGTTTAAATTTCATGAGCATGTCTTCACAAATTTATAACTTGAAATACAAGCATTTATAGAAAAAGTTATGCCCTAAAATGTTTTAGATCTCATTGAGACCTACAACTTTCATGTTGGAATTTTTCCTTGAATCATCTTGCATCATGGTGGAAATTTGGCACAAAGTTATGAAAAAATGTTAATTTTCTAACACTTAGAAAAATTTCTAAGTCTTAGAATTTTGACTTTTCAAAGATAACTTTGACTTTTCTATTTCTTGATGAACAAGTTTCATATTTTGACATGTCTTGATGAATTGTAATATTTGAAACTTTATTTTGATCAAAAAGTCAAAGTTTGACTTTTCAGTGTACAGTTGACTTTTCATCAGTTGACTGAAACTCATCTGTCAATCCAATGATCTTGAGAGGTGATTTGAACTATGAAATTAGGTCAAGATGGTGAATTTGAATCCTAGAGATCATGTATTAAACCAATAAGTCATTCTCTTGGTCAAAAAGTCAAGAACTGAGCCTTCTCAATCAAAACCCTAATTTTGACCATTTTGCCCTTTTGGTGTTCTGATCAAATTCTTTGAGGAATTATGATCCAAACTTGATAAATTGACATATATGAGTTCATAATGTTGACATGGATCAAAAATGATGAAGTTTGACTATAAATTTACCACAATTGACTTTTTCCCTAATACAACTAATTTTAGGTAAACTGATCAGTTGATTGAGCAAAAATGTGATCCAAAGCTTGAAACTTGACATGAGCAATCTTGGGAGTCCAAAATGATCCATGAAAGTCATTTGAGGCCTTGAAAGTCCAATTGTCCTTGTGAAAAATCAAACCCGAATTTTGAGTTGTCAGTGGTTGAGGAGATGTCTTGAGCTGATCAAACCTTGTGTAGTCTTGAATCAAATGGAGATCTTATGGAAGATTTCTTTAGAAATGAGAGGGAAAATTTTGGGGTACAACAACTTCCCCTGTTCAATATTCATAAACCTGAAGAGTTAGATTGGTGGAGCCGCCATTCGTGACTTGAAGGTGAAAGATGATTGAACACTAAAGTGCCCAGAAATTTGCACTCGAAGATGTATTGGGGATGGGCTTATATTTTCCATTTGGAGGAATGATGGTGAATACTGGAAGAAGTATCAGCATAAATCTTTGGTCTATTTATACTAAAACTTGATGTTTTACCTGTGGGAAAAAAGGGTTAGTTAAATGCGGATGTATGCATGGTGTTCTCAAGATGAATGAGATTGTGCTAAATGCGTTTCATATGTATATGCTATGATGTATGAACGTGAGATGCATAATTTTCCGGGAAAATAAATCCCTGACTACTGCTGAGGAGTTCTGGGAAGCTGAATCCCGGATTGCTGTTGGGGATGAAGAATATACATATCTTCAAATTTTGTTAAAAGAATGCTTCCACCGGGGATTATCTCTTGAATGTTAGTTGTTATCTGGTCGGGTCCAGGCTTCACAACAACTTACTGAGGATGAGGAAGTCAATTGTTATCTGGTCGGGTTCCAGGCTTCACAGTAACTTACTGGGGAAGAATAAATTAACTGTTATCTGGTTGGATTCTAGGCTTCGCAAAAAATTTCTTGAAGTTGAACTGTTATCTGGTCGGATCCAGGCTTCATAAATTTTTGAGGTGGGTGAAATTACTTGCTATCTGGTCGGGTCCAGGCTTCACAATAACTTGTCTGAAAAGATGAAGTTAAACTGATATCTGGTCGGGTCCAGGATTCACAATAACTTACTTGAAACTAGTTGTTATCTGGTCGGATTCCAGGCTTCACAATGAATTTCTAAGGGGTTAAAGTTAACTGTTATCTGGTTGGATCCAGGCTTCAAAGAAAATTGCTTGAAATTGATGAAATTGAACTGATATATGGTTGGGTCCAGGCTTCACAGTAACTTGTTTGAAACTAATTGCTATCTGGTTGGGTTCCAAGCTTCATAACAAACTTCTAAGGGGAATTACTATCTGGTCAGATTCTAGGCTTCACAATAACTCGACTAAAAAGATAAAGTTAAACTGATATCTGGTCGGGTCCAGGCTTCACGGTAACTTGTCGGGGTAGAGGCAAACTCTACTAGGAAAAAAGTTAAACCCTTGTTTGGTTGAGTCCATCTTCTTCAATATCTCGAAGAGTTAAACTATTATCTGGTCAGATCTATGCTTTAAAGTGTCTTGAAAAGTTAACTATTATATGGTCGGGTCCAGGCTTCATAGTAACTGAAAATTGTACTATTATATGGTGCGGGCCAGGCTTCATAGTATTTGAAAATTCACACGATTATCTGGTCGGGTCCATGCTTCATAGTATTGAAAGTAGTACTATTATCTGGTCGGGTCCAGGCTTCATAGTATTGAAAGTTGTACTATCATCTGGTTGGATCCAGGTTTCATAGTATCTGGATGAATGAAGTTGACTGTTATCTGGTCAGATCCAGGCTTCACAACAACTTTTGGAGGTAGCAAAGGCTTTGTTGGCGACTTCACTAGGGATTAGGTGTTGTGGCCATCTTATTTGTAATAGTCTGAAAGGAAAACTCAAGCTAGAAAGGATAGACTATGCCGGGGAATTTTGTTGTTCGTTGTTTGTTGTATGTTGTTTGTTGGGGAAATAAACCCTCTTGGGGAATACTTGATGAACTGCTGACGAGGTGAGTTCTTTTAGGGAGAGATTCACAAGGATTCTTCTTTTAGGACCAACTTAGCTAGGGAGAAAGCTGCCAAGATATTGAGAATCTGGCTGGGGATCAACCTATGCAAAGAGACTTTATGGGCAACTCTGTTGAGGATTGGTTTATTGTAGCCGTCCTTAGGGATAATGCTAATGAAATAACTATGTGGGGGATATTCCATATATATTAAAGAGATGCTTGTCGCTGCTTAGCAGGACACATGTGCCAAATAGTTTTAATCATGTTCACATGTATATGTTCGTTCAATTTTAGTCATTGGACATTTTTGCATTCAAAACAAAAACAAAAAGTTTTCACTTCAAAGTATATTTGTATTGATATTTTGCCCATGAATAGGCGTTTTTGTACAAAGAGACGGAGATCCTAGTAAGAGGAAATCGTCGAAAGGAAAACAAAAATTGAAAACAAAAACAAATAGCCATGTGGAAATGATCTCATTGCATTCTGACTATACTATTGCCCCAATGTCTTCGAATGCCCCTTTCCGTTGATAGAAGTTGATTGGATTGATCTTGAACCGTTTGAACTCGGAGCTTGGTAATAAAGTTGACGGTGGTGATCCCGCGGGACATAGTCATATGCTTTTAATCCTTAAATTTTGCCTGGACCGCCCTTTCGGGTTTTCAGCCCACCAGGATACTCATTTTTGCCCAAGTCTCCCTTTTGGGTTTTCAACTTGTTGGGTGTACAATCTTTTGCATATATCCCTAATTTTTTTCCCAAACCTTTTGGTTTTACGGGATGCCCTTATCTTGCCTAGGTGTGTCAACCTAGCAGGTCTCTTATGCGTAGCATTTTTTAACTATGTCTGTGTTCACGGGATGTGGGAAGTCTTCACTATTCATGGTAGTCAGCATCATGGTACCACCAGAGAAAACTCTCTTGAAAACAAATGGCCCTTCGTAGGTGGGAGTCCATTTGCCCCTGGGGTCGCCTTGTGGAAGAATGATGCACTTTATTCCCAAGTCACTAGCTTGATATACTCGAGGCTTGATATTTTTTGTTGAAAGCCTTGATCATGCGTTTTTGGTACATCTGACCATGACAAACAACAGCCAGTCGTTTTTCATCGATCAAGTTCAACTGATCTAATCTTATCTGAATCCATTCGTCTTCGCCTATGCCTGCTTCATTCATAATCCTTAGTGAGGGAATCTGAACTTCCACTGGCAGAATAACTTCCATGCCATAGACCAAATAAAAGGGAGTTGCCCCAGTTGATGTTCTAGCTGAAGTACGGTAGCCATGAAAAGCAAACGGTAACATCTCATGCCAGTCTTTGTAGGTTACTACCATCTTCTGCATAATCTTCTTAATGTTTTTGTTGGTCGCTTCCACTGCGCCATTCATTTTAGGTCTATAAGGAGAAGAATTGTGATGCTTAATTTTGAACTGAGTGCAAAGTTCTGTAATCATAGCATTGTTGAGGTTAGTCCCATTGTCGGTGATGATTCTTTCGAGGATACCATAGCGGCATATGAGGTTATGTTTGATGAATATGGCTACCACGCTCTTTGTGACTGAGGAAAATGAGGCGGCTTTAACCCATTTGGTGAAATAATCGATAGCAACAAGAATGAAGCAATGTCCATTGGAAGCGGTGGGTTAGATCTCTCTAATCATGTCAATGCCCCACATTGAAAATGGCCACAGAGCGGTCATGATGTTCAGAGGGATAGGAGGCACATGGACCTTGTCAGCATAGATTTGGCATTTGTGGCAAGTTATTGAGTGTTGATGGCAATCAGTCTCCATCATTAACCAATAGTAACCAGCTCTCAAGATTTTCTTTGCCATAGTATATCCGCTACAGTGAGTCCCAAAGAGGCCATCATGCATGTCTTCTATAATTTCCTCTGCCTCCTTTTTGTCCACACATCGGAGTAGAGTAGAGTCATGGTTGTTTTTGTTCAAGATTCCATTACTTAGGAAGAATTTGGCTGAAAATCTTCATAAGAACTTTCTGTCATTGATGGATGCTCCTTCGGGATACTCTTGTGCTTCAAGGTATCTCTTCACCTCATGGTACCATGGCTTTTCTGTGTCAGTGGCGAGCTCATAGCAGTGCACAGGTTCTTCGAATCTCTCAATTGTTATTATAGGAGCTTCATTGTCCCATTTGACCTTGAACATAGAAGACATTGTTGCCAAGGCGTCAGCCAACTGATTTTATTCCCTAGGGAAGTGTTCAAATGTGATCTCTTCGAAGTAAGGAATCAGAGATAGCATAAGCTCTTTGTAAGGAATGAGATTAGGGTGTTTAGTGTCCTAATCTCCTTTTACTTGGATAATCACTAAAGCGGAATCCCCAAACACATTCAAATGCTTGATCCTCAAATCAATGGAAGCCTTCAGACCCAAAATGCATGCTTCATACTCAGACATGTTATTGGTACAGTCGAAGCATAATCTGGAAGTGAAGGGAGTGTGGCAACCTTCAAGGTAGATAATCACAACACCAATTTCGTTACCCAAAGTGTTGGAAGCCATATCGAAGACCATAGTCCATCGGGATCCTTGTTAAGGTCCGTCATACAGCCCATGTTTCACGCAGTCGGTCACTAGCATGATTTTCTCATCCGGGAAGTCAAAGTTCATAGACTGATAATCATCAACAGCGTGATGGGCCAAATGATTTTCTAATACACTTCCTTTGATGGCCTTTTGCATTGTGTATTGAATATCATATTCAGTCAAGATCATTTTCCATCTAGCTATCCGTCCGGAAAGAGTGGGTTTCTCGAAGATGTACTTGATTGGGTCCATCTTAGAAATCAACAGAGTGGTATGAGTCAACATATATTGTCTTAGCCAGCGAGCAACCCATGCCAGAGCGCAGAAATTTTTCTCAAGCAGTGAATATTTGGTTTCACAGTCGGTAAACTTTTTGCTCAGTTAGTAAATAACATGCTCTTTTCGGCCAGACTTGTCATGTTGGCCCAAAACACACCCCATAGAATTCTCTAGCACCGTTAAGTACATGATCAAGGGTCTTCCTTCAACTTGAGGCATGAGAATAGGAGGTTCTTGCAAATATTCTTTGATTTTGTCGAAGGCAGCTTGGCATTCGTCATTCCATCTGACTACTTGATCTTTCTTCAAGAGTTTGAATATTGGCTCATAAGTAGTAGTTAAGTGAGATATGAAGCGGGCGATGTAGTTAAGGTGACCAAAGAATCCTCTAACTTCCTTTTCAGAGTTGGGGACTGGCATTTCTTGGATGCTTTTACCACTGACAACAAAACCTAGAAGCTTTCCATATCGTACTCTGAATATGCACTTATTAGGTTTCAACCTCAACTTGTACTTTTTCAGCCTCTCGAATAGCTTGTATAGGTGATCAAGATGTTCTTTCTTAGTCTGTGATCTTGCAATCATATCATCCACATATACCTCTATCTCATGATGGATCATATCATGAAACAAAGCTACCATAGCCCTTTGATATGTTACCCCTGAATTCTTTAATTCGAATGGAATGACCTTGTAGTAAAAGGTGCCCCATTGTGTAACGAAAGTGGTCTTCTCCATGTGTTCGGGAGCCATCCTAATTTTATTATAGCCTGAGAAACCATCCATGAAAGAGAAGACCTTATGCTGAGTAAGGTTATCGACCAATACATCAATATGAGGTAAAGGGAAATCATCCTTGGGACTTTCCCTATTCAGATCCCTATAATCTACGCACATACAAACTTTTTTGTCTTTCTTCGGCACTGGCACTACGTTTGTAATCCATTGGGGATAATATGTCACAGTTAGGAATCCTGCATCAAATTGTTTCATCATTTCATCTTTTATCTTTTCAGACATGTCAGGCCTCATGCGACGAACTTTTTGTTTGACAGGAGGACAATCTTATTTTGTCGACAAACGATAAACTACAATGTCGGTATCCAACCCTAGCATATCCTCATACAGCCAAGCAAACACTTCCACATAGTCATGCAACATTTGAACCAATCTTCTTTTGACACTGCTTTCCAGGTTAGCGCCGATCTTGACCTCTTTCTTGTCTGCCTCGGTACCTAGATTGATGACTTCAACTGACTCTTCGTGCGGCTGAATAGCTTTTTCCTCTTGTAATAGAAGTCTGACTAGTTCTCCCGGTATTTTACAATCTTCCTTGCCTTCGTCTTCGGCTTGGTTAACTGGACGTTAGAAGTCATAGTCGGCAATAGTAAAGTCATTGGCAATGAGATCCAGAGTGGATGAGGACCTGCAAGAGTGTGTGTGTGTGCATGTAAGATACATGGCTATTTTGAAAAATGTATTTGAATAAAAGAAAGACAATGAGCACAAAAGTTCGAATGCAAAAAAGTCCAATGGTTTGTATTGAATGATCATATGATAAGATGAACATAAATAAAACCCTTGACAAATGGACCAAAGTTCCCCGGGCTAGGCACATAACTTAAAAGTCATTGTTTAATATTAAAGACAAAATGTTCTTGAATTAACAGAAAGCGATAAACAAGTAATTACTCCTCAATGAAGGAGATGGGAACGAAGTCCTTTGCGTTCCAATTGTTGAGCTATGTCGTAGTAGGACATACCCAGTCTTCTAATGCACATTCATCATCAGAATCACCCACAACGTTAACTTCATGACTTCCAATACAGAGAGGGGGCTTTCATGCACGAGCGCGCCTCACTTCTTTCTGAGCCTTGATAGTGAAACCCAAACCACATTTGTCTGCTTTGAATGGGATCTCGGGGAGTTGCCCCCAAGTATCACAACTTCCTTCTTCGACTTTGGCACGAGCATCTTTGAATGAAACCATCTTTGGCACAACCTTAACAACTTTGGATACATCAGAGGAACATTTGGCAGTAGCAATCATTGGTGGCACAACTTCAAAAGCCTAACATGGGGTTTCTATAAATTCGCCATCCATCTCCACATATTTGAAAGAGTTGAGGTGGCTTACCATGAACTTCTCCTCACCACAGACAGTGACAACCCTTCCTTTAACCGGATACTTGAGCTTTTGATGAAGGGTTGACGTTACTACCCTTGATCCATGGATCCAAGGGAAACCCAGCAAACAGGAGTAAGCAGGACAGATATCTATGATGTAGAAAGTAGAGTTGAAAATCTGTGAGTCCGCCTTGATCGGGATATCCACCTCTCCATGAACTGTCCTTTTGGACCCATCGAAAGCCCTTACAATAATATCACCTGGTTTTAAAACTAGTCTTTCATAGTCTAAACGGTACAAAGAACCCTTGGGTAGTACATTTAAGGAAGAGCCAGTGTCAACCAGAACATGTGCTAGGGTAGTTCCCTTACATTCAACAGAAACATGTTGAGCTTTGTTATGGTTCTTTCCAAGCGGTGTTAGATCAGCATCCGAGAACCCCAAGCCATTTTCGGCCGTCAAGTTTGCCACACAATTTTCAAACTGGTCAGTTGTGGTCTCATGAGGGACACGAGCCTTCTTCAAGAATTTGATTAACACCCGAGCATGAGCATCGGAACAAAGTAGAAAAGATAACATGGAAATCTTGGAAGGGGTTTGCCCCAACTGCTCCACTATCTTGAAATCACTCCTTTTTATAATTTTCAAGATCTCATCTATTTCTCGAGTGGAAGGCTCCTCAGCAGCAATGTCTTTTGCGGGTATTTCTGTCTCAGCAGGCTCGACTACTTTCTCTTTTTCCCTTGTGTCAACACTAGGCTTAGCAGTGGTGATGCGGACAGGTGCGTTTGTAGAAGTTGGTGGTGAAATGTTGGGTGAAAAGATTCTCCCAGTTCTAATCACCTTACTAGAGCCAATAATGTTACCAATGTCATTAACTTTGCTTTCTTCGATCCAAGCATCTTGCTTTATTCTATGGTAAAACCTCTCAGCACCATAGTTCCATGGGACTGCTTTATTGGAAGAGTACAGAATTTTCCCGGGGGCGGTAATTATCAGAGGAGCAACATTTGGTTCATTTGAAATCCTGATAGGACCCTTAGAGGAGATCCTAAGAGGCTTGTTGGAGATAGTTATGATGGAGAGGTCTTCAAACTTATTGGTCAAACTTTTGGCGGACGAAGTCTTCTCAAATAGGATCTCATGGCTATTCATCAGACGTTGAATGCCTTCCTTTAGCCCTTTGCATCCATTGAGTTGTTTGGCGCAACAATCACAATCCTTCAAACAGCCACGGAAAATCCCGACTTATAGCAGATTCTTTTTGATAATGTTTAACAGAGTAGTCAAGTCTTTGATAGAGGAAACAAAAATGGTGTCTTCAACAACATTGACACCCTTGCCATGATTTGGAATAAGCGCGGTTATTACATTCGGAGTTGGAGGAGGATAAAATTCAATGGTCTTATTGTCTATTAAGTCTTGAACTTTATTCTTCAGTGCCCAACATTGGTCAGTCTCATGCCCGTGACTATTTGAGTGATATGTACACGTGGTATTCTGATTGTATTTAGGTGAAGTTGTATCTGGATTGGCCGGAGGATCATGCAGTGTCACCAAATTATCCTTTAACATGTGTTGTAAGTCTTGGGATAGTGACATGCCTATCCTTGTGAATTGTCTTCGTGGAGTCTCGAATCGTTGATGATTGGCAGATTATCTTTGAACAAGTGGTGGGTTGGAAATCTGAACAACATTAACGGACAAATGGTCATCCTTCTTGGTACGGGCCCTTGCCCCATACACAACATTTGTTTCGTTCTTCCCGACAAAAGGTATCTTTACAGGATTGGAGGTGGAAGCAGATGCTATGGGGATCCTCCCTCTTTTGATACCGCTTTCAACTCTTTCACCGGTTAATATCATCTCGGTGAAACCGGAAGAAGAACAACCAACTAATAAGTTGAAAAATGGACCAGATAAAGTTCCCATAAACATATCAATGTGCTCCCTATCAGTTAACGGCGGTTGGACCCTACTGGAAAGATCCCTCCACTTTTGGGCGTACTCTTTGAACCCTTCATTCTTCCCCATTGTCATGTCTTATAGTTGAACTCTTGTCGGTGCCAGGTCGGTATTGTACTGGTATTGGTGGTAGAAAGAGGTGGATAAGTCTTCCCATGTATGGATACGGGAACCTTCAAATTGGTAAAACCACTCTAGTTGTGTCCCAGCCAAGCTTGTAACTGCTTGTACTTAACATCGGCAGGAGGATACTGCTCGTCAAAGTAATCTTCATCATCAGACGCTTGATCATTGATACACCCAGCCTGGGTGCTCTTTGCTTCTCCAATATGATTCTTGTCTTCCTCAGACGAATCCTCCCCTACCGGTATCTGACGAACCGACTCTCTTAATCTTCTATCCATGTTGACTAGGGCTTTCCTCTTTGGTTTCTTTTTGGCTGCTAGCAACACCATCAAATCTTGTTTCCCCTTGGCCAGGGTCAGTAGAGTCTCTTGAAACCATGAGTTTTGTGCTTATAGGTCTTTCACTGTTTTCTCGATATCTATCTTGCTGAAATAAACAACAGAAAGATAAGGAAACCTGTCATTGAAAACTTGTTATGTTATGATTCATGGAAGATGTGTATGCAAATAATTTCAAGGATTTATGAAATTTAAATTTGTATAGAAAAAGAATGAACAAACGTCAAATTTCATTAATTGGTTCAAAATGACTACATCATGCCTCTTGGGCTTACAAAATAAATCTCTAAGATAGAAAGGTCGAACGCATCCTCTTCGGTGCAATGTAGGCGTTCAAGCTTTGTTCTTCATGTAGCTGCTTTGTAAGCTCCAAAACCCTTTTCTCACTAGAGTAGAATTGAGCTTCAAAGGTGTCTCGTTCTTTCTTTATCTGAATCCAACCTTTTTACAAGTCTTCAAGAGAAGTAGGCATGTCGGGATGGAGAATAGTATACGGGACATCTCCTTCAACCATAGGCTCCATGATAACTGGTAGGATGGAGCGATAAGGCATCACGAGCTTCTGAGAACGAGCTCGTACCCACCTAAGGTAAGGCTCAAGGGGAATGGAATTCTTGTGTCCCAGCGCTTTACTGTCCATTTTGCTTACCATCCTCCAAGCTCGTATAAACTTCTGATGATAACCTTGATTGTCGCTCTCGTAGTCGAATACCACTCCTTGGATGAGGATATCATGCAGACCATCTCTTCGGGCATAACCAAACTGTCGTAAGGCTAAGCAAGGGTTATAAGTGATACCTCCCCTAATACCAAACAAAGGGACATTAAGGAATTCCCCACAATGGTCGATGATAATAACATTCTCCAAGGATCGAGAACACCAATGAATATCTGAATGTCTGAGCGTCATCAACCTATGGGACCACCTTAAACCTTGCTCGTTCTTCAACACAGACGGGGAAGATGCAAACTAAATCATCTAGCCAAAAGAGTAGTTCAACACATTAGGGCCCCTCTCTTCCTTATAGTGAGAGAGTGGAGAGAATGTAGGATATCTCCTAACAAAGTAGGCATCGGTTTGCGAGACATGAAGATTTTGACAGCATTTACATCTATGAGTTGGCCAGGGTTTGGAAACAAAACCATCCCATAGATGAGAAGGGCCAAGATTTCTTCAAAAGGTTGTAAGTCCAAAGAGTTCCAACAATCTTGAGCTTTCTCAAACAAGAACTTGGCTAAGAACCCTTTGACACCACTCTTTGTTTCTCAATTAGTCGTGACATCAGATTGTTGCAAGTGTAGCGCTCGGGCAATCTCTTCTGGTCTTGGATCTCTTTCTGTACCGTTGAAGGGTAGTTAATTGAGAATAGGAATCCTCAAGAGTTGAGAGAATTCTTCCATAGTAGGTACAAGTTGATAATCGGGAAAGGTGAAGCAATGGTGCAAAGGGTCGAAGAACTGGAAAAGCACCTTGATCATATCTTCATCAGTGCTTGAGGTAACCAAGTTTAGGAGGCGACCATGTCTTTCGGTGAATGAAGAATTCTCATGGACCCTTGATAATAACTCTTTGAGTTGAGAAGGAATTCTTACGAGATTGACTTGGATAGTATTCCTGCAGATAGAAGCCATGTCCTATAAAACAGAACAAAGATAAATCCTAATAATCCTTGAAATGGTTAGTGAGAATGCTTATGATGTTATGATGTTTATGATGTTATGTACAAGTAAGCATATACGCACCAGGAAAACAAGTCCTTAGGTTTAGGCTCGCGTGGAGTCTTATAGGTAAGTACCCTCTTGAAGTTTAGTTTGCTCAATCTGTCCTAGTAATAGTAACTGGGTTCTAAGGGATCTCAATATCACTGATCTTTCTTGTCGGACATTGTTTTAGCGCAAGCCTCTTTCATGGCGACTGAAATATCCCGAGAAGTCCGATCTCAATGAGCATATTATCAAGTATCAACCAACTTTGGACTGCACCAAAGCCGATTATCTCACTACTTCCTGATGGCCAAGTTGGTCAAGTAAAGGTTCTAAAGTCAGTTAGTGCTTTATGACACCACACAACGGCCTCGTATTCTCCTTGACTACTCAAGGGCTACCGTTACCCACAAATGTGTCACACTAACGTAGCTATTGCTTAGACCATGTCGGTATACCCCGCACAGTTTCCACAACGTATTGCTACTTACCTATAAGGTATCCTAAATCCAGGTAGAGGATCAAAGCAAGCCCAAACAAGTAACCAAAATGTAAAGCAAGCAAGTCAAACAATTAAAGCAAATAAAGGTGATCTAGCCCTAAGGTAACCCCACTTTTAAATAAGTTCCCAGCAGAGTCTCCAGTTCTATAATACGGTGGGAGAAGTGACTTGGGATGTTTGCGTTTGATCGCAATTGTTGGGGTTAGCAAGAGTCGCCACCGACTTTTCTTTTATCCAAAAGGAAAGGTGGAAAAGAACAGGAAAGACCTTTGAGATTATTTCTTGAGTTCGGGGGGTAAATTATGAAAAGGGAAGGTGTTAGCACCCTTTTCATCCATAGTTATCTATGGGATCTTAGTTTCTTGCTAGATCACTTGCTTTGTTTGAAAATGTGCTTTGTGGTGGTTTTGAAAGTATTTTTGAAAAGGCGCCTTCGTTTAGGCAAACTTTGTAATGGTTCTCGTTTCATAAAAACGTATACAAAGTGTTAGACTTTTGAAAATATTTCAATGTTTTGACAGTGTTTGGTGTTTGTTTTGAAAGTGTTTGTTGTATGTTTGCAAGGATGTTTGTTTTGAAAGTGAGCAAGCAACTAAGAACGTTTCTACCTACTCAAAAGTCTTTTTTTTCATTTCCTCCTTCCTTTGATATTGCTATCTCACCATTGATTGATAAGAAGCCTTATCCTTGGATGTAAAGGGACGGACATGGGTCATCGTATAGTCATGATAGCAATGTTTTAAGATGTCTTAGCATTTATCTTTGAGGGACTAAGATCATTTGCAAGGCAATATTTGTAGCGTCATCGAGGGGCTATGATCTTGTATTTTTGATTGTTTTTGCTAAGACATCTTACATGCATAACATGGCCATTTTTATAAGGCAACAAGTTGAATTACCCTAAGGGTGCGTGTGTGAATAGTGTGTTTGATTTGCATGCTTGGGTTATCTTCAATTAGGGTTATCTAGGCATTGATTGTATCTTTCCATAAAACCCTAATTACTAGCATTTATATGAAAGCGATAAATTGCGGAAAGTAAATATTCTACGCTATTACAATCATTAGGGGGATGGGGTATACAAATTTACAAATGGGAATTGCAAGAAATTAAACCTGATTATCTATTACAATCATATTGAAATTTGAATAATGTACAAGAAATGAAAATATAATGTGCAAGGATATAAATGGAAAAGAAAAGGATTTTTTTTTATTTTTAGGAAAGGGTCTTGGTTTTAACCAAATTAACTAAAATAATTAATTAATTAAAATAAATAAAATTAAACCTAAACTAATTAAGAAAAGAAATTAAATTAGAAAGCATTATTTTAGGTTTTTTAGAAAAGGGTTTAAGTTTAATCAAAATAGTATGGTAATTAATTAATTAAAAGAAAACCTAAATTCTAAATTAATTTTAAGTAAAGAAGAGAATAACTAAACCTAAATATAATTATTAATTTAATAAGAAAAAAATTAAGTTTTTTATAAGAAAAATGTTTTTTTGTCTTTTTGTTTTTAAAGGAATAAAATATATAGAATGCAAATAATAAATAAAAATATTTTTTTTGGAATTTTTGATTTAATAAATAATAATAATAATAATAATAATAATAATAATAATAATAATAATAATAATAATAATAATGAAAAATAATAAATTAAAGAAAATAAAATAAAATATGAAAAATAAAGTCAGGAGGTGAAAAAGGAATTTAGGGTATTTGTTAGAAAAAACAGTTTTGTTTGAAGCCTGGCCCATTAATGTTTTTGTAATCAGAAAAATAAACAAAATAAAAAAAGAAACTTGGGCCTGTGTTGTGACAAGCAGGCAGGGGGTGAGGAGAAGCAAAAAAATGGAAAGGCCCAGTAAGGGATGGCCCAGGCGCTGGTTTGCTTACAAAACAGGAAGAAAATGTTGAAAAATACGACAAAAGGCAGCGCTGGGACTTGAACCCATGACCTTGACCATAAAAGTGTGCCGCCTTTACCACTGGGGTGGCTATACATCCGTTAACTTAAACAAAATCATAAATATATAACACAAATCCAGTCTTATAAATGACTTCATCTTTAACCTCTAGCAAAGGTCCCTGTAACTCATTCATTTCTCATCCATTCTCAAAACTTCCAACATCAAACTTGTTAGAAATTTTACCAGGATTCCAGAAATGTAAAAAATTTAGACTAACAATCAAAGATGAGCATGTATTTCTAAAAGTACCAAATCCTGACGTAACTTTTTTCAGAGATTCAAACTTAAAATTCTCTAAGCTCATGCCATATAAATGAAAACTATGGATATGTACAGCTTCAGGGCAATGATATCTACATTTTTACTTCAGAATGTATGCACAAAAAATGCTTGTATCAAGATATTGAAGTTTGAAAACTTACCTCTTGCAGCTGGGATCGTGTATGGAGTTTGAGCAGAATTTGATATGGCCTGATGATCTCTTTTGTGTGCCTGGACCTTCTTTAGTGTGTTCCAACTCCTACTTTGCTTTAAGGATGGCTGAAGCTCTCTACTCAAGTCAAGTTGCAAGCTTGAGTTTTGAAAATGGTGAATGGTGAAAATGGAGTTACAGTCCAGAAACAAGGGCTTGGGTCACTTTGATATGATGTATATTAAGTGTTTGGATGATTAAACTCAATACGCACGAGTGGATTTAGAAATGGCTATGTGAATCTCAAAACTGTCAAGTTATGGCAGATTCTGAGTTGCAGAGTGCTTGAGAGTGTTTTGGGGTGCTTGAACTCGTGTGTTTGCTTGAAAATAACTTGTATAGTTATAAGCAAGAGGTCTTATGGTTTGAAGTTGACAGATCTGTGAGATATAGAGTTATGGCTATGTTACTTGATTTTGAAGAAAAGTGGAAAACAAGTTTCAATATGTTGTACAAGCATGGTCTGAGTTGGTAGGAGGTTCTAGCCATGTTGCTTTTGGTTTTTGAGTTTGCTTGTGTTCAGATGAAACAAGTTAGGAGCTCTATGTATTAACTTTGTGATTAAAGTCACTTTTCCAAAATGGAAGTGTGAACTTTGTTCCATTAATGGAATAATCACTTGGACAATGACTCAAACACTTGGATCATAGCTCAAATAGTTGTGTAATCTTATGATTATAGATATATTTAGAGGTTAGAAGCCTGTAAAGTAAGATTTATGCAGCATGGGTATGGATTGGATCAAATGTTCATCATGAAAATGACTTGAAAAACAAGTTTGAAACCCTAACTTCTTGCCTTAGATTCTCTTAGCTCACGTATGATCTCAATGAGTTCTTGGATATTTTGGAAATCTTGTAAAATCCCTTAAAACCTTCATGTTGGACATTTTTGAAGATTCAATTTGGAACTAGGTGAAAAGTTTCCATGAAGTTAGGTCAAAATCCTGACTAGCTAGGGCAAAATTTCACCAAGTGTTTAAATTTCATGAGCATGTCTTCACAAATTTATAACTTGAAATCCAAGCATTTATAGAAAAATTTATGCACTACAATGTTTTAGATCTCATTGAGATCTACAACTTTCATGTTGGAAGTTTTCCTTGAATCATCTTACATCATGGTGGAAATTTGGCACAAAGTTATGAAAAAAATGTTAATTTTCTAACACTTAGAAAAATTTCTAAGTCTTAGAATTTTGACTTTTCAAAGATAACTTTGACTTTTCTATTTCTTGATGAACAAGTTTCATATTTTGACATGTCTTGATGAATTGTAATATTTGAAACTTGATTTTGATCAAAAAGTCAAAGTTTGACTTTTCAGTGTACAGTTGACTTTTCATTAGTTGACTGAAATTCATTTGTCAATCCAATGATCTTGAGAGGTGATTTGAACTATGCAATTAGGTCAAGATGGTGCATTTTAATCCTAGAGATCATGTATTAAACCAATAAGTCATTCTCTTAGTCAAAAGTCAAGAACTGAGCCTTCTCAATCAAAACCCTAATTTATACCATTTTGCCCTTTTGGTGTTCTGATCAAATTCTTTGAGGAATTGTGATCCAAACTTGATAAATTGATATATATTAGTTCATAATGTTGATATGGATCAAAAATTATGAAGTTTGACTATAAATTTACCACAATTGACTTTTTCCCCAATACAACTGATTTTAGGTCAACTGATCAGTTTACTGAGCAAAAATGTGATCCAAAGCTTGAAACTTGACATGAGCAATCTCGGGAGTCCAAAATGATCAATGAAAGTAATTTGAGGCCTTGAAAGTCCAATTGTCCTTGTGAAAAATCAAACCCGAATTTTGAGTTGTCAGTGGTTGAGGAGATGTCTTGAGCTGATCAAACCTTGTGTAGTCTTGAATCAAATGGAGATCTTATGTGAGATTTCTTTAGAAATGAGAGGGAAAATTTTGGGGTACAACACTATGTTTTGTTTTTTGAACTTTATATGTATTTTTTATTCTACTATGACATGTATGTCTATGACTATGTTTAATTAATGCATGTTTTGGTTAAGTTTTCAATGTTATCCATTTTTATTGCATCTTTCCCTTATTTTTGATAATGTCAAAGGGGGAGAAGGATGTGGCACTTTATGCTTGTTTATTTCCTGTCTTAAACTTCTAAGGTACTCTTCAACAAGATGAACAATTTCAAGGGTTTCCCACCTTCTCATACAAAGGGGGAGTTATACATCTTAGGGGGAGAAGTCTCTTAGAAGTTTAAGACAGGAAATAACAAAGCTTCAAGAAAGATTGTTTGACATCATCAAAAAGGGGGAGAATGTAATATCAATATTCTCAAATGTTTCTCAATGCATTTTTTTTATGAAGACAAACTATATTGGCAAGAAGGAAAAGATGTTAATCAAGCTAAAAGCATCAATGGATAAAAGTCTTTGGTTCAAGCTCTTGGCAAATTCCATAAGGTATAATAACAATTATTGCTATGAACTTAAGTCTTAGATGCTCAATAATCAAAAGAAGTTTTATTACTTTTTCCAAACTTTTTCTCAAGTTTTCTAAGCAAAAATTCAATTTTCACTTTGGTGCAATCGATTTGCATGTTGGTGCAATCGATTTCATACTTCACGTTTTCAAAATGTTAGCTACTGTTTCTAAGTGCAATCAATTTGCATGTTTGTGCAATCGTTTGCTCTCTATTAAATTTTGCTACTTTTTTAAAGTGAAATCAATTTACACACATGTGCAATCAATTTCTCACTGAAAATATTTGATTTTTTTAGCTGTTAAAACCCGTGCAATCGATTTACACAAGGGTGCAATCGATTGCATGCTGAACATTTTTGAAAATCAGCAGCTTTGAACATACCTTTTCATAACACCATTTTATGGAAACTTTTCATTGAATCTTGGCAATTGTCCATGGATCATTTGCATAAATTTATGTTGTTTCAAAGAGGTGATATGAACATATAAATACTGAATTTTCAAAATCATTTTGTACCTCTTCCAATCAATAGTTTCTGAATTTTTAAAATATCAAAACTCAAGCTTTCTCTTCACTTTCATACACAGTTTTTTTGCACATTTTCATATATTGTTAAACAAAAAACTTTGAGCATTCTATAGTCTTGAGTCATTGTATAGTATTGTTATTGGAAGAGAAGATTAAGTCATTGATAAAATCACTCAAAGTGATTATTGCACTACAAATTCTATCAATCAAATATTGCTATACACTTTCTTATTTTTCAGGATTGTTGAAAATAAGTTCAAGTGGTTTTGTAATCTTGTTTTTCCAGGATTGTTGGATACAAGTAAGGTCACCTTGAGAGGATTTTTCTCATTATTGACATATTGAAAATCCAAGAGGATTGTTCTTGGTCCAAGAGGATTGTTCTTGGTTTTGGTAGTTCTTGTTTAAGTTTGCCAACTATAAGGAAATCTCTTTCATGTTGAAAGGGGACTGGAGTACTCTCAGACTGTGAGGGGAACCAGGATATATCACTTATGTCTCTTTATTTTTCTGCATTTTACTCTTTCATAAACTCACCATAAACCAGAAAAATAATATCCATCATCACTAAAACCAGAAAATTTTAAAGTACCTAATTCACCCCCCCCCCCTTTTAGGCGCACTTCGTACTTATAGGAAGTACACTATTTTAGGATAAACCAACCACAGTAAGTGGACTCAGGAAGATCGAGAGATGAAAATGCGCATAAATGATGTAAGTGTGAATGAATGAATGCCATGTTTATACTGACAAAATAAATCAAACTTTAAACATATGAGAACATTGGGGATGACAAAACAATACCAGGGTATAACCAAGCACTCAGCCAATCTCAATAAGATGGAATTATCACTCGAGATAAAACAAAATCCACTTGACGGAGCAAAGTCCTGCTACAAGGCTCAAATATCTCTGGGGGGGGGGGAGGAAAATACTTCTCGGAAAAAGAAACCCAAAATTCAATTATCTAACATCAATAATCCATTAAAAGGATAACAACATGAGTTCCACCTTGGGGCTTTGTTGTGCATCATTGGGGAACAATTCCATCTGAAAACCTTTGTAAAGTACTCACTCTGTCCCAAAATATAAGAGAAAAAAATAAAATCGCACTTATTAAGAAAAGTAAAGTATGATGATTTGACTTGTGGTTTTCTTTGAAAAAATGTATAGTAAGATGTAAAATCAATTATAATTGGTTGTTAAAAAATGAGAGAGAGAGAGAGAGAGAGAGAGAGAGAGAGAGAGAGAGAGAGAGAGAGAGAGAGAGAATTAAATGCAATTTTCATTTAATTTTACTTTGGAAAAAGTGAAAGTTGAGTTTTTATCTTATATTTTGGGACAACAAAAATGCATTTTTCTCTTATATTTTGGGACGGAGGGAGTAGATCATAAGAAGTATTTTTTTAGGAGAATACTTAGTTCCACACTCTGGGACTTAAACATTTTTGGAGTTACTGTCAACATTCCCTTCTTTTTTGCATTCATAACTCAAAGGAAAACATTTGTCGGTTTTTTCAAAGAATTAAAATCCGTTATTTTTGTTTCAAATATTATTATCAAAAAGTAAACAATGAAATTTTGCAGAAGCAGGAAATGAAAATAAGAATTCCAAACAATTGGGAAAAGGCTTAAATTTTATTGATAGAATGGTAATTTGAAAATGGCGTGAATCCTTGGATGATTACAAAGTTAGAAAATGGTAAACAAAAGGGAAAAGGCTACAATAAAATATAATGACTGCTATTTTCCTTAACAACTTTGAATTTTGACCGTGTATTGGCGTTAGTTGAGAGTTTTCGGTAGATAATCCTTTCCATATGCCCTAACTTTTGCATATATCGCCCTTTTGGGTTTTCAATCTATCAGGATGATTATTATTTTATGTCTCTAATTTTTGTTTGGACCGCCCTTTCAGGTTTTCGATCCACCGAGACGCTCATTTTACCCTAAGCCACCCTTTCAGGTTTTCAACTTAGCCCAACTATTACCAGTTTCTCATTCCTTGTAAATTTCAAATTTTGATGAAGTATAGAAATAACTACGCCATCCTCATGAATTCATGGCCTACCTAACAATCAATTGTATGCGACATGGATATGCATCACTTGAAAAGTAATCTGAAAAACATGAGGGCTAATCTTCATCGGGAAATCCACCTCTCCAATAACAGTCTTCTTATACACATCAAAAGCTTTAACAACTATCCCACACCTCCTTATATGAGTTCCTTGATAGGAAATCCTAGACAAAGTAGTTTTTGGCATGACATTTAGTGAGGACCCAGTGTCTACCAACATGTTGGACATGGAATCCTTCTGATAGTTCATCGAGATATGTAATTCCATATTATGGTTTCTCCCTTCCTCAGAGAGCTCTTAGTTGATGAAGCTCAGAATGTTGCATGCAATTATATTCCTCACAATATCATCAAACTTATCAATCGTCACATCGTGATATACAAATGCATGTTCCAACACCTTCATTAAGGCCTCCCTATGGGCATCAAAATTCATCAACTGAGAAAGCACGTAAATCTTTGAAGGAGTCGGCAAGAGTTGGTCAACAATCTTGTATTCACTCTTCTTGATAACTTTAAAATCTCATAATCATCATTAGCATTAGCCCTACTAGACTGTCTTTCAGAGAAGCTCGGTCCAACAATCACGGCCAGATTTTGAAATCGCACTTGCTCACAAATGGAAACATCAACTTTCTTCGGCGACACAGTCGGGATTACACGCTCGCTCTTCATAACCCTTCTTACATCAGTAATATTAACAACAAATGGCATAGGAGGCATGTGAACTTCCTTTCCATTCGTAATCATTATGGCATTGTACTTGTACAGTACTACTTTGTCAGAATCATAGGGAATTGGTCTTGGCAAACAAATAACCAAAGGTGTGACAAAAAATTTATGATTGTTGTAGGTGATTTCCATGGTCTCGGGTAGATTGAACTAAGGCACTATAACATTAAAATCACCATCATCATCCCTATCATAAGTAATGGTGATAGTTGTTTGATTCAATGCCTACTAAAGGTAATTTCTCACAATACGACACCCACGCAGTTTCTCTGAACAAAATCTGCAAGCATCAAGATCATGTTGGGAAAAATCAAGTCTGCACAAACTGGTGAGAATCCTAACAAATGACTCTTTGATTAGTCATATATCAAAAACTCGGTACTTCCCTGGACAACCATCCACCATGTATACAAAAGTTGCCTCATGCACGGGTAACCGATTTACTTGGACACTTGGATTCACAACTTTGAAAGATGGGAAACCACTCTTCACTAGCTTCTGAACTTCTGTTTTCAATGGATAATAGTTTTCGGTGCTATGACTAGGCGCTCCTTGGTGGAAAGAACAGTAGGCATCAACCTTGTACCACGGTGGGAGATTCTTTGGAGTAGCTGCTGGTGACCTTGTTTGAACCAAACTCTTCTGCAAGAGTGATAAGTGCAAATTGTATCTATTTTTGTATATAAGTTTTGTTGTACTTATCGATACTTTTGTTAATGTTCTTTGAATAATTCCCCGCTTTGTTAATAATTCCTTTACTTTGCGAATAATTGTATTTTTATGTAAATAGTGTACTGTTTGAAAGTTTTGGTCTATTTTATAGGTATTTGTCGCATATTTGGAGTATCGAGGAATAAGGTGTCAAAGGAATAGCTCTGGATGTGCATTTCCAGAATAAAATATCAGTTTTGGGACTTGCTTTCCAAGAGAGCCCGCTTAGCACGCAGGAGGCCGCTAAGCGCGAGTGGGGCTCAACATATTTTGTAGCGCGCTGCTTGCGTTTACTACTTTGGCAGAACCAAATTTTTGAAGTCCGCTTAGTACAGATAGCGCGCTAAGCACGATTTAGGTCGGTTTAGTGTGTAAATATTGCGCAACCCACTTAGCACGCTGAGGCCGCTTAGCGCGGTCTACTGAGAATAGTTTTATAAAAATAAATTTTAGTCATTTTCTAGGTTATGGTTTTTGGGGTATTTGTTCCCAAAATCCATCACCTCCATTCTTTGATATTTAGAGCTTAGAAAACAACATTTGTGGCTTGCAATTGGATGATCCGGGGTCGGGAGCTTGATGGATCATGTTGACACCGCGAGAAATTTGGTTTTCTCTCCTCTTCTTCTCTTTGTAACCATTATTTGTTGGATTTTGTATGTAACTTTACCTTGATTGCATGTATATTTGTTGCTCATGGTATTGTATGAAACTTTCTTTACAAATATTTATTGATGTTTATCCTTTTTAGCTTGCTAAGGGTTTGGGTTTGAGATGTTGCAGTGATGGACGGATCGAATCCAAACTTAGGATGAATATCTACTAGGCTTAGATTCTAGAGATAAATTTAGGCTTAGTAATCATTTAGGTATCGACTCTTAATGCCTCTGTGATGTTTATGTTGTGCTGAGAGATCGTCGACATGGAGAGATACACTTGATATCTCATCCTGCGTTAGAGATGACCTCTGTGTGAGTGATACATGATGATATTAACGAGTAGTTAAGGTTAAGTGCAACTGGGTAGTAAGTTTAAGTATTTGATAGGGTAGACTAAATACAAACTCGAGATTTCTTTTCTAATCGAAGAATGAAATTCTTTTTATGTCTATAACTTTTAATTGCCGCACCTTAAAAAAAAACTCATTCTTTTCCCAAACTCATAAATGCGAGAAATTGTCGAACAAAAATTCAATAACCAATCTCTGTGGACACGGTAAATTCCCGAATAAATATTTCCAAAACTTTTGTTGCTTGCCGGTTTACAGCAGCAACAAAATGACGTCGTTGCCGGGGATTGGTTCTATTATTTTTACAATGCGATAGTTTCTTTGTTTTTGAGTTTTGTTATTAGCGTGTGTTATACCCCAAAATTTGCCCTCCCATATTCTTCAAGAAATTGCCAAGCCAAGTCACAAAATTCCCCAAGGGTTGTGTATGTCAACAGTCTCCCATACAGTCAAAATTAGGGTTTTGAGTCTGATCAAGAAAATGAAGTGTTCAAGGGCCCAATCAAGTCTCATATGCTTACAAACATGGTCAAGCATCCTCATGTCAAGTTTCAAGGCATTCAGCTCAAGGTTGCACAGTCAAAACCCTAAATTGCACTACAGTCAACTGTAGGGGCAAAATGGTCATTTGGCAGTCAAAAGTTCAAATTTTTGGTCAATATATCATTTTGAAGCCACAAACATCATTTGATCAATGCTTGATCATGATTCTCAAAATTTGGCTCAGAAATCATCAAAGATGCAAAAGTTGCTATATTTGGACAGCTGAAAAAGTCAACTGAAATTGACCAGGGAATAACTTTCACATGGATTATCAGAAAAATTCCATCCAAAGCTCATTTTGAAGAGAAAGACATTTCCTACAACTCATCTTCATACTTCAAGTCCAAGAAATGCTCTCACAAAAAGTTATCAATTTCAACATTATAGGTCATTTTCAAAAGTCAACAAAAAGGGACTTTAAGTCAAAGACCATAACTTGAGATTGGTAAATCAAAATGACATGGGACCAAAGGCATTGGTTAAAGGACTCAAAGACCTTTCCAAAATGTCCAAGAACATGTGAAAAGCTTAAAAATTGAGCAAGTTATGCCTTGTAGAAGTTGGGAAATTTTTGTGAAATGGCAAAAGTCAACTATCCTTGAAAATCCAATTTTTGACAAAAGGGCCCCATTTTTTCCACTTGGTTCATCCTTGTCATGCCACACACGTGTCCCATGGTTAATTTCAAGACCAAATATTGATTTTTTTATTTTATTTAATTTTTGATGATTTAATTCATTTTAATTCTTTGAAAATTCAAATAAAATTTAAAAACCAATGGAATAGTATCATGTGAACTTGGACAATTTCTATGTATCATGAACCAACTCAAGAAATCAGGCTAGGGTTCATTTGCACACTAGGTCTAGGTTTTGGCTAAAAAGGAGGAAAAATGGTTAAGAGTGAAAACCCTAAGACTTGTTCATTCCTAAGCATGAATTAAGGCCAAAGAACAAGCCAATTCCATTCCATGATCATCACTGAGTCAAACCCTAGGCCTAAGACATTATAAGCTGCGCTCAAACAAGCATTGGCATATTGAAAATTTTGGACAAAAACACAAAACTGAAAACTAGTTTAAAGAACTTTTCAGGCCTTAATTCTTTTCCCATTAACATCCTGAGGCAATTCTGAACGCATCTCAATCACTAGCATCAACCAAAACACCTTGAAACGGTAGCTACAAGTCCAACTGTGAAGCAAAAAATTTCAAATCGCATAGCATAATTCAAGCATTTTCTTTCATTTTTATCTATGTATTCATGATCACAATGATGTTTCTGAGCTAACCATGGTGTTTAATTTCATTTTTGTTGAGCATACGAGATTCTACCATTTTCGAATATTAGGGTTACAGTTTTTTTAATTTAGGGGTTTTCAGTCCAGGAACAATTAGCCCATGAAAGTCACACCATTACATTCCAGGCATCTGGACGAAGAGAATGAGATGCTCGCGATTAATTTCTGAGTCACGTAGCTCTATTCGTTATTTCTCCAAAAGTCCCCTAACACCACACTTGCAAAACCGTGGCCATACACTTTTGTTTACAGGGACGTGAAGAAGATGAAGATGTGGCACGCTGTAATTCGTCCATTCAAAATTCGCGCGTTTCAGCCACTAGCGCGTTGCTTTTATTTTATATGATTTATTTATGTATTATATATCAAAGTGATTAACTGGCACAGATGGCAAGCGAGCGCGTGATTAATGCATAAGACCTGGGTTCGATTCCCAGGTCTACTTTACTTCAATATTCTTTTTCAATATGTGTTCAGGTGTGGATATGACGTTATGGACTACCGTGTACTCACCAGATCAGGCCAGCCACGTCACTTAGTGGGATCAGATCAAGGGTTGCATGCTAGGGAATACCATGAGGACAAGTCAACAGGCGTGCATGTGATTGGAAAGGTCAACAAAATTCAAAGCAATTGGGCCAGGCTTTTCAAATCTACACCCCCCTGGTTTGCCTTATTGTTTTATTTTTTTTTTCTTTCTTTAATTTTCCTTTTTATTTCTTTTATTTGCTATTTATTTAATTATTTTTTTTTTTTTAACAAAATATAAAAACCTTCAAAAATCAGAAAAGACCAAATAAAAATATAATTTTTATTTTAATTATTTTCTAAATAAATGTTTGTAATTATTTAGTTTTAATTAGGTTTTCAAATTTAATTCTTTTAATAACAAAAAATCCAAAAAAATAGAATTTAGGTTTACTAACTTTTTATTTTATTTTTTTTAATTTTCCCTTTTTTTTAGAATAATAATATAATTTATTTATTTTCATAAATTAAAAAATGTACATAAATTAATTTAGAATTAAATTAGGTTAAGTTAAAATTTTCATAATAAACTTAAAAAAAATAATAGAATTAGGTCTAATGTTTAATTTAATTTCAATTAATTTTTCTTTTTCTTTTAAATCTAAAAAACACAAAAATACCATTTTTCATTTAATTTTAATTTTAGATAACTTGATTATTTTAATTCCTTTAAAGGGTTCAACGCCCTCGCATTTGATTATTTTCTTTTTCGCGCGTTTCATTTATTTTGTGAATATAATGTACTTGTACCAAAGCCATGTAATAGCTATTAGCCATTTCTTTTCTGCAATTTATTTTAAAACGGGTCTGGATTAATTTGGCGTTGTAGACCCTCACCCTTTGTAATAGCGTAGGACTTTTATCTTTTCCGCACTTTAAATTCCCGCACTTTTAACTGTTAAACAATAACATGAAAGAATGAATGCCCAAAAATAAAATCGAGTCGTTAGATCACCAATGCATGACAAGACAAACAATAAACTGAAAATGACACACAATTCGCACACACCACCCCTAGGATACGCCTCACTGTTGCCTTTCAAAAGGTGATCATCGAGTAGAGGATATTTTAGTAAGTCCTTATGTCCATAACATGATCCAGTTGCCTCGAAACGGTTGCCTCGGAAAATAAAGGATCAATGGCATAAGGGTAGCTTCTAAGGTGTCCTACTGTTGCTCTGGTGACCACACTGTCCCTAAACTCGAATTGACCCGAACACCTCCAACAGTGGTGCTACCTACCTCTCAATGGTGGGATGGCACTACTTTAAAGGACATTTACACAGACGAATTCCTTAGGGTAGGTAGGTTCTCAAGGATACTTGCTCTAATTTCAAACAAATCAAAATACTTTTCACACCAACACACTTTCAAAAACTTTCAAAACAAACTTTTCAAACACTCTGACGTACGAGTTGAACTGAAACTTTTCAATGAATATTTTTGAAACCCACATTGAAAAGCAAACAAACAATTTTGGAAAACACAATGAGCAAGTACCTAAGAGCCCATGGATAACCATGGATAGAAAGGGTGCTAACACCTTCCCTTTCTATAACCTACCTCCCGAACCGAGAGCAATCTCTTTAAGGAATTTTTCTGTGCTTTTGTCCTTTCCATTTGGAGAAAATAAAAGACGGTGGCGACTCTTGCTTCCGCGACATTTCGCGAACCAGCTTTAAAACAGTCAGTTCCAGATCCACCGATCACAGAACTGGCGACTCTGCTGGGGAAAAACTTAAAGTGAGGTGTACCTTAGGACTAAGATCACTGTGTTTTCAATTGCTTTCCTTGTTTGCTTTATTATTGTGGGACCATCTTGGGAGTTCTATAGATCCTAACCCGGATCTGGGGATACCTTTTAGAAAGTAGCAACAAGGCTGTGAGGGAACTGTGCGGGGTATACCGACATGGTTGAAACAGTCTGCTACGTTGATGTGGCACTTTGGTGTGTACCGGTAACCCTTGAGTCAGTCAAGGAGAGTACGGGGCCTCCATGTGGTGTCATAAAGCATCAACAGACCTTAGGAACCTTAATTGAACCATCTTGGCCTCTTTAGGGTAGTGAGATAACTGACTTTGGTGCAGTCCGAGGTTGGTTGATACTCGATACTACACTCAATTGAGGGTTGCTTTCCTGGAATATTTCGGTCGCCAGTTCAGTGGCTACATCGAAACGATGAACAATGAAAGCAATCCCGTGATATTGGGAACCTTAGAACCCGGTTACTTTGATTAGGACAGGTTGAACCCACCAACTTCAAGAGGGTACTACCCAGACCCCATGCTGGCCTTAAACCTTAAGGGCCTGTCTTGTGTGCCTTGTGTGCCCTACATGTTTGTCTTTGTAAATATCTGTGGTGTGTTTAAATCATAGCATCATGACATCATCCAGCATCATACGCATTGACTAACCATTTCAGGGGTTCGAATTTTCATCTTTGTTCTTGTTTTGTAGGACATGGAAACTGTTCGTAGAAAGACAATTCCAATCAGTCTTGTAAGGATCCCTCCTCAGCTTAAGGAGCTTATATCCAGGATTCCCGAGAACTCTTCATTCAGTGAAAGGCATGGAAGCCTCATCAGCTTGGTCAACACCAACATTGAGGAAGATATGATAAAGGTCTTGTTCCAGTTCTTTGACCCTCTGCATCACTGCTTCACCTTCTTGGATTATCAGTTGGTACCTACATTGGAGGAGTTCTCCCGACTCCTGAAGATCCCTATCCTTAATCAGCTACCCTTCAACGGTACAGAAAAGGAACCTAAGCTTGAAGAGATTGCTAAAGCCTTGCACCTACAGTCATCTGACCTCAAGGGACATTGGGAAGTCAGAAGTGGTATCAAAGGGTTCTTAGCCAGGTTTCTGTTTGAAAAGGCCTATGAATGTTGGAACTCCCTTGACTTGCAAGCTTTTGAAAAGGTTGTGGCCCTTCTTGTTTATGGTTTGGTGTTGTTCCCTAATCCAGATCAGCTCATTGATATCAGTGCTGTCCAGATCTTTATGTCCAGGAATCCTATACCTACGTTGCTGGGGGACCTCCTTCACTCATGTTACACTCGAACCATGAGAAAAAGAGGTGTCCTTATGTGTTGCACTCCTCTCCTGGGAAAGTGGTTTATTTCGCACCTTCCACAATCAGTCCTGAAGAATGAGCGGGGTTTGAGATGGTCACAACGGTTGATGACTCTTACACATGCAGATATACATTGGTGCCCTAGGTCCAGAGAAGATGTCACTATCATTGATCGTTGCGGGGAGTACCCTAATGTTCCTTTACTTGGGATCAGAGGGGGTATTACTTATAGTCCATGCCTGGCTTGGAGGCAATTTGGTTATGCTCGGAGGGATGGTCCTCATGACATGTTGATTCCTGACATAGTTTTTGACTTTGACAACGATACTCAAGGACTTCGCCAGAGATTTATCAGAGCTTGGAGGATGCCTAGTAGGATAGACAGCAAGACACTGGGGCACAGGAACTCCATCCCTTTGGAGCCTTACCTCAAGTGGGTACGAGCCCGCTCTCAGAAGTTAGTAATGCCTTATCCTCACATGCTTCCAGTAATCAAAGAGCCTGCCTTGGAAGGAGAGGTGTCTCATGTTATTCAGCACCCTGATATGCCCACATCCTGGGAAGAGATGCAGAAGAGCTGGATCCAGCTTAAGGAAGAGCGGAATTCTCTTGAGACTAGTTTGCAGGCCAGTGAAAAGAAGGTCTTGGAGCTCACCCGCCTGTTGCACGAGGAAAGGAATCTCAACACTTACATAGCTCCAAAGAAGATGCGCAACATATTTTGGATGTGACTTGATCTTTTTGTACTTTTGCCCATGAGGCTTTGATGTATTAAACAATGATTTTCTTAATAATAACGCGTGTTCCTTTTGGTCTACAACAAATTTGAATTTTCGAACCCTTGAATGCATTGCATAAACACATATCATTCATCATGTGCATCATAGGTACTCTTCTTTTCAGGTTGTTTACCGTTCTTCGCTGTTTATTTCAGCATCATGAACCCTCCTGAATCATCAACCGAGGCATCTATCAAGGCTCTTCAGGCGCAGAACGTCCAGTTTCAGGCGCAAAACGCCCAATTTCAGGAGCTGATCAAAGGCTTGGCTCAGGGCCAACAAGAGTTGAAGACTATGCTTTTGAAGAAGACTAAGAAGAAGAGGAGGACTGTGCTATTTAACACTGGGCGCAGACTCGGGAACACTTTGGTTGAAGCTGAAAGGACTCCTCCATCTGTGACGGAAGGTAGTCACCAAGAAAGGGAGGTTGCTACTCCTGTGGGCTCTGATACTGAAACAGACTTCAACGACGAACAGTACCCTCCTGCTGAAGACCGGTACAAGCAGTTGGAAGACAGATTAAAGGCTGTGGAAGTTCAGCGGGTGCCTGGATTGGATTTCGGAGACTTGGGGTTATCTACTGGGGTGGTGATCCCCCACAAGTTCAAAACACCTGCCTTCGTGAAGTATGATGGGGCTTCCTGTCCCAAGATGCACCTCCGTTCTTATGTAAGGAAGATCCAGCCTTACACAGCAGACAAGAACCTTTGGATCCACTTCTTCCAGGAGAGTCTTTCAGGGACTCACCTCGACTGGTTCTATCAGCTGGATGGAATCAGCATTCGTAACTGGGAGGATCTGGCCACTGCTTTTTACAAGCAGTATCAGTATAATGCCGACCTCGCTCCTACGCGTACCCAGCTCCAGGGTATGTCGCTAGGGTCGGGTGAAGGTTTTAAGGAGTACGCCCAGAAATGGAGAGACCTGGCTGGCAGGGTGCAGCCACCATTGACGGATCGGGAGCTGGTAGATATGTTCTTGGGGACCCTATCTGGTCCATTTTTCAATCATCTCATTGGTAATTCCTCTGCTGGGTTTACTGATCTGATCCTGACTGGTGAAAGGATCGAGGCCGGTATAAAATCGGGGAAGATACAGAAAGTTGCCTCCTCCAGTACTGAGAAGAAACCCTTCAAAAAGGAGGCTAGTGCTGTGTATAACTCCCGGAGAACAGAGCGACCTGAACACCGCCAATCTGTCAGCGCGGTAATGATTGCCAAACCTGCTGCCGCTCCTCGGCCAACTAATCCTCAAAAGTTTGAAAGACCCCGGAGGGAGTTTACCCGGTTAAGCATGACCTTATCACAGATCCTGCCACAGTTGCTATCCACCAATTTAGTGACTGTCAAGGAGGCTCCAAAGTTTCCCAATACTGCATCCCCCAAGTTCAATCCAAATGCTCGCTGTGCTTATCACTCTGATAGCCCGGGGCATAACACAGATGACTGTTGGGCCCTAAGGAATAAGGTTCAAGACCTCATTGATGCAAAGGAAATACAGTTTGAGGCGCCCGAGAAGCCGAATGTTGTAACTGCTCCCATGCCCCAGCATGGAGTGAATGCTGTTGAGGAGGAGTTGTATGTAGCTTCAGTGGATGATGTTGCTACTCCGTTGCTGATGGTCAAGAGGAATCTGTTGCTAGCCGGTTTATTTCCGGGATGTAGCGAAGGTTGCCCTCTATGTGTTGCTTCCCCTGCTGGTTGTTCTCTGCTGAAGTCAGGCGTCCAAAACCTGATAGATAGTAGAGAGATTTTGTTCGAAAAGACTATTGTTCCTGCTGCTCCTGTTGAAGAAGTATCGATCGTTACCATCTTCAACAACTATTCTGAGGCTCCTTCAAAGAAGCCTATACAAATTTTGTCAGTTCACAAGAGTGCTCCCATTACCATTACTGTTCCGGGGCCTATACCCTACAAATCTGATAAGGCTGTCCCATGGCACTATGGGGCGGATGTTTATGTTCTGGGTGTGAAGCAAGAGTGCAACATTGATACTGGTGTCTCCAACATCACTGGGCCTGCTAAGGTCACTCGTAGTGGAAGACTGTTCTCGCCAGACATTGCTCCTCCGGTAATTCATAGGCCTTTGATCTTCACACCTGCCAGTGTGCCTGTTTCTCCCTCTGACCAAGTGTCCACCCCTGTTACTGAGTCATCTGATACTCGGGGCAAGGGAATTGCTGCTGATGTGCCTGCCAGGACGGAGGCACCAAAGACCATTGTTGAGGCTTCCAAGCAGGAAATGGAAGAAATCCTCAAGATAATAAAGAAAAGTGATTTCAACGTTGTAGAACAGCTGGGGCACACCCCCTCTAAAATCTCCATGTTGTCACTGCTGCTGTGTTCAGAGGCCCATGCAAAGGCTCTGATTGCTTTCTTAAAGACTGCCCACGTACCCCAAGAGACGACTGCTGACCAGTTCACCGACTGTGTGGCCAACCTAACTGCTGATAATGGCCTGGGTTTCTCTGATGCCGATCTGACAGCAAAGGGGAAGAACCATAATGATGCCCTGCATGTCTCCATTGAATGCAGGGGCACTACTCTTGCTCATGTGCTGGTTGACACAGGTTCTTCATTAAACGTGCTGCCCAAGAAGGCTCTGGATAGGCTGGATTGTGAGGGTCTAGAGCTCAAACCAAGTAGCATTGTTGTCCGGGCCTTTGACGGGTCCAAAAGAATGGTGCATGGTGAAGTGGACATCCCAATCAGGGTTGGGTCACAAATATTTGATTCAAAATTCTATGTGATGGATATCCATCCGTCCTATTCTTGTTTGCTGGGTCGCCCATGGATCCACAAGGCTGGAGCTGTGACCTCCACATTGCATCAGAAGCTCAAGTACCCGGTCAGGGGGAAGATTGTAACAGTGCAAGGGGAGGAGGAATACATGGTCAGCCACATCAACTCTTTCAGATACGTAGAAATGGATGGGGAGTTCATCGAAACCCCCTTTCAACATTTTGAGGAAGTACCACCAACCTTGGCAGCAGCAGAAGATGAAGAGGTTTCTCCTATGAAGATGGCCTCCTTAAAGGACGCCCGGGCTGTGATCGAAAGAGGTGAATGTGCGAACTGGGGCAAGCTCCCTGATCTCACTCCTAAGACTAACAAGTTTGGGCTGGGTTTCACCACAGAAGCTCAGAAAGCGGTGCGCAAGGCAAGAATTGGAAGACCTCCGGTGCTCATCACTCACTCTGAAGTGAATGCTATTGAAGAGGAAGATGAAGTGGAGGAGTCAGAGTTCGATAGCTGGATCTACCCGACGGCCGACGGTGGATTGACCAATTGGACTGCTAAAGATTTTACACCCATAACTTTTGTTCCCCAGTAATGAATTTCTTTGTTTTTGATTTGTAATAAACAATAATTTGAGACTATATGGCCCGGTGTCTTACCCGGGGCACCGTGGTTTTATTTATGAGGGCTTTTGTTTGTCTCTATCATATATCATGAATAAAAGCATTGGACGTTTTTCACAATTCAAATTTTGCGCTCCTTTTCTTTCCTTTCTTTACATATTGTAAAACAGCTGTATTTACACACACACTCACTCATACAGGTTTCAATCCACTCTGGATCTCACTGGTAACGACTCTGCTACTGCCAGTTATGACTTCGAAAATCCGATCAACTTGGCCGAAGACGAAGGTGAAGATGATTGCGAAGTGCCTGGTGAACTTGCAAGACTGTTACAACAGGAGGAGAGGGCAATTCAACCCCATGAAGAGCCCGTGGAAATAATAAACTTGGGTACTGAGGAAAACAAGAAAGAGGTGAAGATTGGTGCCAACCTAGAACTCGGCGTGAAGCAACGGTTGACTCAAATGCTGCATGACTATAAAGAAATCTTTGCCTGGTCCTACGAAGATATGCCCGGATTAGATACCGACATTGTGGTCCATCACTTACCAACTAAAGAAGATTTCCCTCCGGTTAAGCAAAAGGTCCGCCGTATGCGTCCAGAGATGTCTGAGAAGATTAAAGCCGAGGTTATGAAGCAATTTGATGCCGGGTTTCTTGCAGTGACTTCTTACCCTCAGTGGGTTGCTAATGTGGTGCCGGTACCTAAGAAGGACGGCAAGGTCAGGATGTGTGTCGATTACAGGGATCTGAACAGGGCCAGCCCCAAGGATGACTTCCCTCTACCTCACATTGATGTCCTTGTTGATAATACAGCTCAGCATAAAGTGTTCTCTTTTATGGATGGCTTTTCAGGTTACAATCAGATTAAGATGGCACCTGAAGACATGGAAAAGACTACATTTGTTACTCAGTGGGGCACATTCTGCTACAAAGTCATGCCTTTCGGACTAAAGAATGCTGGGGCAACCTACCAACGTGCTATGGTTACTTTATTTCATGACATGATCCATCATGAGATAGAAGTGTATGTTGACGACATGATCGCTAGGTCCCAGACTGAGGAAGAACACCTTGATCATCTACAGAAACTGTTTGACCGTTTGAAACTGTACAAGCTGAGGTTGAATCCGAATAAGTGCACCTTCGGGGTAAGATCGGGAAAGTTGCTAGGCTTTGTGGTAAGTGACAAGGGAATTCAAGTGGACCCTGCTAAGGTCAAAGCCATCCAAGAGATGCCAGTTCCTAAGACAGAGAAGGAAGTCAGAGGCTTTCTAGGACGTCTGAATTACATTGCTCGGTTCATCTCACACTTGACTGCTACCTGTGAACCAATCTTCAAGCTGCTGAAGAAAGATCAGGTAGTACGTTGGAATGATGAATGCCAGGCTGCTTTTGACAGAATCAAAGTATATCTCCAAGAACCACCCATCCTTATGCCACCAGTTGAAGGGAGACCTTTGATACTTTACCTGACAGTGCTTGATAATGCAATGGGGTGTGTGCTGGGGCAGCATGACGAGTCTGGCCGAAAAGAGCATGCCATTTATTACCTTAGCAAAAAGTTTACCGACTGTGAGACCCGATACTCACTGCTTGAGAAAACTTGCTGCGCTTTGGTATGGGCTGCTCGCCGGCTGAGACAGTATATGCTGACTCACACCACCTTGTTGATCTCAAAAATGGATCCTATAAAGTACATATTCGAAAAGCCTGCTCTGTCTGGGAGAATTGCAAGATGGCAGATGATCTTGACGGAATACGACATTCAGTACACGACCCAAAAAGCCATCAAGGGAAGTGTATTGGCAGACCACTTAGCACATCAGGCTGTGGATGACTACCAATCAATGAACTTCGAGTTTCCAGATGAAAGCATTATGATAGTAACTGACTGTGAAATACCTGGACCGGATGAAGGACCTGAACCGGGATCCCGATGGTCTATGCATTTTGACGGAGCATCCAACGCTTTGGGAAATGGTATCGGCGCCATAATCGTATCTCCACAAGGTACTCATACTCCACTCACCGCCCGGCTGTGTTTCAACTGTACCAACAACATGGCGGAGTATGAAGCGTGTATTATGGGTCTTCAAGCTGCGATCGACCTGAGGATCAAATTTCTGAGTGTCTTCGGAGATTCCGCTCTTGTGATCAATCAAATCAAAGGAGAGTGGGATACGAAACATCCAAACTTGATTCCTTACAGAGAATGTGTGTTGGCCTTGATTCCCCACTTCACAGAGATAACATTTGAACACTTTCCAAGAGAAGAGAATCAGTTAGCAGACGCGTTAGCTACAATGTCTTCAATGTTCAAGGTTAAATGGGATAATGAAGCTCCCCGGATCATCATTTGGAAACTGGACGAACCGGCATACTGTTGTGATCTCGAAACCGAATTGGTGACTGAGAAGCCCTGGTACCACGAAGTGAAGAGATATCTGGAAGTTCAGGAATACCCTGAAGGTGCCTCTGTCAATGATAAGAAGTTCCTGAGGAGGTTTGCAGCCAAGTTCTTTCTTAGCAACGGCATCTTGTACAAGCGAAACCAGGATTCAACCCTACTGCGTTGTGTAGACAAGACTGAAGCAGATAGAATCATGGAAGAGCTACATGAAGGGACCTTTGGTACACACTCCAGTGGACATACCATGGCAAAGAAGATCCTACGGGCAGGGTATTACTGGTCCACCATGGAAGCTGATTGCTATCAACATTCTAGGACATGCCATAAATGCCAGATCTACGCAGACAAGGTGCATGTTCCTCCGGTTCCCCTGAATGTTCTGACTGCGCCTTGGCCATTTGCAATGTGGGGCATAGACATGATCGGCGAGATTAAACCTACGGCATCTAATGGACATCGCTTCATCCTAGTGGCAATTGATTATTTTACGAAGTGGGTTGAGGCAGCATCCTATGCTACGGTAACCAAGACTGTTGTGGCACGGTTCATTCGGCACCACTTGATCTGTCGGTACGGTGTCCCTGAGCGGATTATTACAGACAACGGTACCAATCTGAACAATAAGATGATCGCTGAGCTCTGCGAACAGTTCAAGATACAGCACCACAATTCTTCTCCTTACAGACCGAAGATGAATGGGGCTGTAGAAGCAGCTAATAAAAACATCAAGAAGATCGTGCAGAAGATGACAGTAACGTATAAAGATTGGCACGAGATGTTACCGTTCGCTCTGCATGGGTATCGTACTTCAGCTAGGACGTCAACCGGGGCAACTCCTTTCTCTCTGGTTTATGGCATGGAGGCAGTCTTGCCGATTGAAGTACAAATTCCTTCTCTCCGGATAATGAAGGATGCAAATCTGAATGAAGATGATTGGATCCAGACACGACTTGATCAGCTCAACCTTATTGACGAAAAGAGACTTGCTGCTATCTGCCATGGTCAGACGTATCAGAAACGAATGATCAGGGCATTTAACAAAAAGGTCAGACCACAGGAATATCAAGTCGGGGATCTGGTGATCAAGCGAATCATCCTTCCTCAGAGTGATCCAAGGGGCAAATGGACCCCTACGTACGAAGGGCCATTTGTGGTTAAGCATGTGTTCTCAGGAGGAGCAATGATATTAACCAACATGGATGGTGACGACCTTCCTCACCCCGCCAATGCAGACATAGTTAAAAAATACTACGCATGAAAAAAGACCCGCTAGGCTGACATGTCTAGGCAGAAATTAGGGCTTCCCGTCGAACCAAAAGGGTTCGGGCAAAATGAAGGGATGAAAATGAAAAATCTGTACACCCGGCAAGTCGAAAACCTGAAAAGGCGGCTTGGGCAAAAATGGGTATCCCGATGGACTGAAAACCCGAAAGGGCAGTCCAGGCAAAAATTAGGGATAAAAGCGTAATACTATGTCTCATTGGATCACTTTGCATCCAGAATCCGGTATCTACATCAAGACGGCATCGATCAGTCAGCTTCACCTTCAACCAAGGTCAACAAGTGATGAGACGCACGGAGTATAAAGGCGATAGCAGAGTTGAAACCCAGTGGATCATTCATATTTCACACAGCTGTTTATTTTCTTTTGTACAAAACTTGTATAAACTCTCTTATTCGGCGACGTTCCGCTTACTAGGACGTCAGCCTCTTGTACACAAAACGCCTATTCATAGGCTATTCAAAATCAATACAAATATACTTTTCAGTTAAACGTGCCAACTATTTTTCTTTTCTGTTTTGTTTTGCGAAGAACGTCCAAGGTTCAATTTGTGATATATGCATTGACAATAATTTGCTAGCTCATAAATATTTGCATACGAAACAAAGAATTAATTGCAGGTGACATTGGAAACAGGGGCAATAAAGAGTTGTCTGAACAGTCTAATTGCTCTATCCTCCAAGGTACCAAGGTAGGTTCAGCTAAAGAACCTAACCAGACATCTTAAATTCCCCAGAGAATGAGACAGCAAGTCAGTGCATTATTCCTCAAACAAAGTTAACAAATCTCAAGGAAATTGGGTATTCTTCAGTAGATCCCGATGTTCCCCCAGCAGCATATATTCTTAACAAGCATCCCCGGCAGTCTTGGTCTAAAGATTGGTCCCCGGCGGCATACATCAACATTCAAAGGGATCGCTTCCCCGGCATATCAAAACTTCCCCAGGAGAGTCCCATCCAAGTTCCCCAGGAAAGTTGGAACCCATCTCCCCAAGCAGTAAGTTTATCCCCAGTATATTCTGGAAGCTTATCCTTCGCAGAACACGAACGCGTCGTCTGGTTTGATTTAAAGAGTTATTTCCTCAACAGGATATAACTGGGTTATCCTCAGCCAAAAGCCAAGGGAAGGTCGTCGTCAACGCAGTTCTTTCCTATCCCCAGCAAAGTCGATTCACACTTCCAATACAACAACGGTATCCCCAACAGAGTTACTATCAACATTCAGCAAGGCATCACTCTTCCCACAGAGTATTGCTTTCCAGCATGATCACTAGAGTATCTCTTCTCCCCGCAAAATCTTCCATTCGCCAAGTTTATTCCGCAACGGAGTCATCTTCTCCTACCGGTATCCTTGCAACTATCATCCCCAGCGGAAGTACAAGTTTATTCCTCAATATCAGCCCAGGATACGACTTCCCGGCACCCGTCAAGGATTTACTTTCCTAGACGAAAACATACATAAAACATCACATACATCATTATAGCATGCATAACGCACTGCATCATACAAATCTCATTTATGTTGAGAACATCATTGCTTGATCCATATCATGCATTGCATGACTGACTTTTACCTTTCAGGAAAGATCCAGTTAAGTTCTCAAGCTACATTTCAAGACCTAGACCGGTTCAGTTAAATCGTCCCAAGATTTTCCTGATGCTTATCCAGTCAAAGGCTTTCTCTGGTTCAGTCAGATCAACCCTAAGATCTCCCTGATGCTTATCCAGTTGAAGACATTTCAAGACCTAGACCGGTTCAGTTAAATCGTCCCAAGATTTTCCTGATGCTTATCCAGTCAAAGGCCTCTCTGGTTCAGTCAGATCGACCCTAAGATCTCCCTGATGCTTATCCAGTTGAAGACATTTCAAGACCTAGACCGGTTTCAGTTAAGTCGACCTTAAGATTTTCCTGATTCTTACCCAGTCAAAGGCCTCTCTGGTTCAGTCAGATCGACCCTAAGATCTCCCTGATTCTTATCCCAGTAGAAGACACCCCAGATTTTCCTCAACGAGCGTTGTTGAAGTTAAAATCGTCCAAGGCTCTCTTACCATTCATGCTAAGGAAGTGATCATCCCTGGTTCTTTCATCGCCGTTTGAAGCTCCAGACTCAGCTCCTGTAACCAGTCAGGACACATCTAAACATCAGCTCTTGCAACGTGTCAGGTACTCATTTTCTGTTTTGCAGGTATGCAGGTTCTCGCCAAGGAATCTCCTACGCAATCAAACATCCAGATGGCATCTATAAGCCCATTCCACCATCATTGCTAACATGTGAGCGCAAATTTCCGGGCACTCTAGTGTCCAATCATCTTTTACCCTCGGATTACGAAAGGCACGTCAGCCAATCTGCATCCTTAGGTCTAAGAAGATTGAACAGGGGCAACTGTTATACCCCAAAATTTGCCCTCCCATATTCTTCAAGAAATTTCCAAGCCAAGTCACAAAATTCCCCAAGGGTTGTGTATGTCAACAGTCTCCCATACAGTCAAAATTAGGGTTTTGAGTCTGATCAAGAAAATGAAGTGTTCAAGGGCCCAATCAAGTCTCATATGCTTACAAACATGGTCAAGCATCCTCATGTCAAGTTTCAAGGCATTCAGCTCAAGGTTGCACAGTCAAAACCCTAAATTGCACTACAGTCAACTGTAGGGGCAAAATGGTCATTTGGCAGTCAAAAGTTCAAATTTTTGGTCAATATATCATTTTGAAGCCACAAACATCATTTGATCAATGCTTGATCATGATTCTCAAAATTTGGCTCAGAAATCATCAAAGATGCAAAAGTTGCTATATTTGGACAGCTGAAAAAGTCAACTGAAATTGACCAGGGCATAACTTTCACATGGATTATCAGAAAAATTCCATCCAAATCTCATTTTGAAGAGAAAGACATTTCCTACAACTCATCTTCATACTTCAAGTCCAAGAAATGCTCTCACAAAAAGTTATCAATTTCAACATTATAGGTCATTTTCAAAAGTCAACAAAAAGGGACTTTAAGTCAAAGACCATAACTTGAGATTGGTAAATCAAAATGACATGGGTACAAAGGCATTGGTTAAAGGACTCAAAGACCTTTCCAAAATGTCCAAGAACATGTGAAAAGCTTAAAAATTGAGCAAGTTATGCCTTGTAGAAGTTGGGAAATTTTTGTGAAATGGCAAAAGTCAACTATCCTTGAAAATCCAATTTTTGACAAAAGGGCCCCATTTTTTCCACTTGGTTCATCCTTGTCATGCCACACACGTGTCCCATGGTTAATTTCAAGACCAAATATTGATTTTTTTATTTTATTTAATTTTTGATGATTTAATTCATTTTAATTCTTTGAAAATTCAAATAAAATTTAAAAACCAATGGAATAGTATCATGTGAACTTGGACAATTTCTATGTATCATGAACCAACTCAAGAAATCAGGCTAGGGTTCATTTGCACACTAGGTCTAGGTTTTGGCTAAAAAGGAGGAAAAATGGTTAAGAGTGAAAACCCTAAGACTTGTTCATTCCTAAGCATGAATTAAGGCCAAAGAACAAGCCAATTCCATTCCATGATCATCACTGAGTCAAACCCTAGGCCTAAGACATTATAAGCTGCGCTCAAACAAGCATTGGCATATTGAAAATTTTGGACAAAAACACAAAACTGAAAACTAGTTTAAAGAACTTTTCAGGCCTTAATTCTTTTCCCATTAACATCCTGAGGCAATTCTGAACGCATCTCAATCACTAGCATCAACCAAAACACCTTGAAACGGTAGCTACAAGTCCAACTGTGAAGCAAAAAATTTCAAATCGCATAGCATAATTCAAGCATTTTCTTTCATTTTTATCTATGTATTCATGATCACAATGATGTTTCTGAGCTAACCATGGTGTTTAATTTCATTTTTGTTGAGCATACGAGATTCTACCATTTTCGAATATTAGGGTTACAGTTTTTTTAATTTAGGGGTTTTCAGTCCAGGAACAATTAGCCCATGAAAGTCACACCATTACATTCCAGGCATCTGGACGAAGAGAATGAGATGCTCGCGATTAATTTCTGAGTCACGTAGCTCTATTCGTTATTTCTCCAAAAGTCCCCTAACACCACACTTGCAAAACCGTGGCCATACACTTTTGTTTACAGGGACGTGAAGAAGATGAAGATGTGGCACGCTGTAATTCGTCCATTCAAAATTCGCGCGTTTCAGCCACTAGCGCGTTGCTTTTATTTTATATGATTTATTTATGTATTATATATCAAAGTGATTAACTGGCACAGATGGCAAGCGAGCGCGTGATTAATGCATAAGACCTGGGTTCGATTCCCAGGTCTACTTTACTTCAATATTCTTTTTCAATATGTGTTCAGGTGTGGATATGACGTTATGGACTACCGTGTACTCACCAGATCAGGCCAGCCACGTCACTTAGTGGGATCAGATCAAGGGTTGCATGCTAGGGAATACCATGAGGACAAGTCAACAGGCGTGCATGTGATTGGAAAGGTCAACAAAATTCAAAGCAATTGGGCCAGGCTTTTCAAATCTACACCCCCCTGGTTTGCCTTATTGTTTTATTTTTTTTTCTTTCTTTAATTTTCCTTTTTATTTCTTTTATTTGCTATTTATTTAATTATTTATTTTTTTTTTTAACAAAATATAAAAACCTTCAAAAATCAGAAAAGACCAAATAAAAATATAATTTTTATTTTAATTATTTTCTAAATAAATGTTTGTAATTATTTAGTTTTAATTAGGTTTTCAAATTTAATTCTTTTAATAACAAAAAATCCAAAAAAATAGAATTTAGGTTTACTAACTTTTTATTTTCTTTTTTTTAATTTTCCCTTTTTTTTAGAATAATAATATAATTTATTTATTTTCATAAATTAAAAAATGTACATAAATTAATTTAGAATTAAATTAGGTTAAGTTAAAATTTTCATAATAAACTTAAAAAAAATAATAGAATTAGGTCTAATGTTTAATTTAATTTCAATTAATTTTTCTTTTTCTTTTAAATCTAAAAAACACAAAAATACCATTTTTCATTTAATTTTAATTTTAGATAACTTGATTATTTTAATTCCTTTAAAGGGTTCAACGCCCTCGCATTTGATTATTTTCTTTTTCGCGCGTTTCATTTATTTTGTGAATATAATGTACTTGTACCAAAGCCATGTAATAGCTATTAGCCATTTCTTTTCTGCAATTTATTTTAAAACGGGTCTGGATTAATTTGGCGTTGTAGACCCTCGCCCTTTGTAATAGCGTAGGACTTTTATCTTTTCCGCACTTTAAATTCCCGCACTTTTAACTGTTAAACAATAACATGAAAGAATGAATGCCCAAAAATAAAATCGAGTCGTTAGATCACCAATGCATGACAAGACAAACAATAAACTGAAAATGACACACAATTCGCACACACCACCCCTAGGATACGCCTCACTGTTGCCTTTCAAAAGGTGATCATCGAGTAGAGGATATTTTAGTAAGTCCTTATGTCCATAACATGATCCAGTTGCCTCGAAACGGTTGCCTCGGAAAATAAAGGATCAATGGCATAAGGGTAGCTTCTAAGGTGTCCTACTGTTGCTCTGGTGACCACACTGTCCCTAAACTCGAATTGACCCGAACACCTCCAACAGTGGTGCTACCTACCTCTCAATGGTGGGATGGCACTACTTTAAAGGACATTTACACAGACGAATTCCTTAGGGTAGGTAGGTTCTCAAGGATACTTGCTCTAATTTCAAACAAATCAAAATACTTTTCACACCAACACACTTTCAAAAACTTTCAAAACAAACTTTTCAAACACTCTGACGTACGAGTTGAACTGAAACTTTTCAAAGAATATTTTTGAAACCCACATTGAAAAGCAAACAAACAATTTTGGAAAACACAATGAGCAAGTACCTAAGAGCCCATGGATAACCATGGATAGAAAGGGTGCTAACACCTTCCCTTTCTATAACCTACCTCCCGAACCGAGAGCAATCTCTTTAAGGAATTTTTCTGTGCTTTTGTCCTTTCCATTTGGAGAAAATAAAAGACGGTGGCGACTCTTGCTTCCGCGACATTTCGCGAACCAGCTTTAAAACAGTCAGTTCCAGATCCACCGATCACAGCGTGTATGTTGTATAGAAATTATACATTAACTTATATATAATACTTGTGCATATATGTGTGTTTTATTTGTTTTCGCGTATTGTTGTGAATTGTCTCCTTTTCGTAAAGTTTGTTGTGTGGATGGTAGGACACTTTCTTTAGGTTTGCGCGGTGTGACAATACCATGGGATGATGAGAGGAGTTTACTAGCTCGCATAACAAAGGCGTCAAGCTTACAGCATAAAATAAGCATGTTGTATTGTTTTTTATTTGCATTCGTCTATGCATGTGTTGACTTGTGTTTTAACAAGTTGAACTCGGATTAGTTTTTAAATTTCAAATTTTTACTTTTCAACTTGTTAATACACTTTCAAATTGTTTGTTTCACTGTGTTAATTTTTGTTTTTCTGCAAGCTTGTCGTGTTTAGCTTGTGGAAGTTTCTTTGTTGAAAATATTTTGTACATAGAGTGTGTAGGTCCTTGTGGAGTTGCATAGCAGCTGCACCAAATGCTGCTGCTCTGTTTTTCTGCATCTGGTGTAGTGCGCTAAGCACGCTCCAGGCCGCTTAGCGCGCCCTGCTGTAGAGCCAATGAATTCTTTTAATTTTTTCACTTGCTATCCTTTTTTCCACTCTCACCTAGGTTTTTTAGATTAATAAATAACAAAGTTACTTTTCTAATTCTTTTTTTCATTGTTTGGACTCCAAATTTGGTCCAATTTCTTGAGGAATTTAGAGGCGATTTTCCAAGTCTGTACTTTTCAACTTGCGGATGTATGGTAATGATAGTGTTTTGAAGTTGGTACACATCAGGTACTCATTTATCGCTTTCTAGAACATAACATGTTTAAGAGACTTTTCCTTTGTACAAATTTTCATGTCATTCATTCTTTTGCAATTTGTGTTCACTTTTGAATCACTTTAGAACTAAACCCCTTGTGAGGTTACTTTCCATTGTTTACTATATGCACGGTGTAATACGATGGGAGAACTGACTTGGGATGTTTTGCATTTGATTGCAATTGTTGCGGTTAACAAGAGTCGCCACCGACTTTTCTTTTATCCAAAAGGAAAGGTGGAAAAGAACAGGAAAGACCTTTGAGATTATTTCTTGAGTTCGGGGGGTAGATTATGAAAAGGGAAGGTATTATAACCCTTTTCATCCATAGTTATCTATGGGCTCTTAGTTGCTTGCTAGATCACTTGCTTTGTTTGAAAATGTGCTTTGTTTGAAAATGTGCTTTGTGGTGGTTTTTGAAAGTATTTTGAAAACGCGCCTTCGTTTAGGAGAACTTTGTAATGATTCTCGTTTCAGCGAGAATGTGTACAAAGTGTTGGACTTTTGAAAATATTTCATTCTTTGAAAGTGTTTGGCGTGTGTTTATTTTGAAACTGTTTGTTTGAAAAGTGAGCAAGGATGTTTATTTTAAAAGTGAGCAAGCAACTAAGAACATTTCTACCTACTCAAAAGTCTTTTGTTCATTTCTACTTTCCTTTGATATTGCTATCTTACCATTTATTGATAAGAAGCCTTATCTTTGGATGAAAAGGGACGGGCATGGGTCATCGTATAGTCATGCTAGCAATGTTATGAGATATCTTAGCATTTCTCTTTGAGGGACAAAGATCATTTGAAAGGCAACATTTGTAGCGTCATCGAGGGACTATGATCTTGTATTTTTTATTGTTTTTGCTAAGACATCCCACATGCATAACATGACTATTTTTTAGGCAACAAATGGAGTTAACCTTAGGGGTGCATGTGTGAATATTGTGTTTTATTTGAATGCATTATTTATCTTGAATTAGGGTTCTCTAAGCATTGATTGTTATCTTCCCATACAAACCCTAATTTACTAGTATTTGATATGAAAGTGCTAAATTGCGGAAATTAAATTTACTACGCTATTACATCATTTGAAGATGGGGTATACAAATTTACAAATGGGGATTGCAAGAAATTAAACTTAATTATCTATTACAACCATATTGAAATAATATATAAGAATTGAAAGGAATATAATGTACAAGGATATAAATGGAAAAGAAATGGATTTTTGTTTGGTTTTGTATAAGGAAAATGATTTAAACCTAATTATCTAAAAGAAAATAATTAATTTAAATAAGTAAAATTAAACCTAAATTAATTAAGAAAAGAAATTAAGTTTAGTCAAGAAAATATTTTTAGAGTTTTTTATGAAAATGGTTTTTACTTAATTAAACTAACATAAAAATTAATTAAAAGAAAAACTAAATTCTAAATTAAATTAATTAAAGGAAATTAAAACCTAAGTCTAATATTAATTTTTTTAGGAAAAGAAATTAAATTTACAATAAGAAAATATTTTTGTGTTTTTTAGTTTAAAAAAGGAAATAAAAATAAGAGAATATAAGTATATTAGATAAATAAATAAATTATTTTTGTATTTTTATTAATAAAAATAATAATAATAATAATAATAATAATAATAATAATAATAATAATAAAAATAATAAAGATAAATAAAATAAAATAAAATATAAAAATAAAAGTCAGGGGGTGAAAATGGCATTTAGGGTGTATGTTAGAAAAAAACATTTTTGTTTTGTTAGGCCCAATGGCCTGTTTTTGTAATCAGAAAAAATAAACAAAACAAAAAAAAGAGAAAGTTGGACCTGTGTTGTAAATGGAAACAGGGGGGTTAGGAGAAGTAAAAAATGGAAAGGCCCAACTGACTCAGGGTCCATGCGCGCTGGCTTATTTGCAAAATAGAAGAAAATTTTAGAAAGAAAACAAAAAGTGGCAGCGCTGGGGCTTGAACCCACGCCCTTGACATGATACGTGTGTTGCCTTGCCCCTGAAGTGGCTATACATTCGTTAACTTAAATAAAACCATAAATATATATTAAAAATCCATTCCTAGAAATGAACTTCATCTTCAACCTCCAACCAAGGTCCCTGTAACTCGTTCATTTCTCATCCATTCTCAAAACTTCCAACATCAAGCTTGTTAGAAATTTTACCAGGATTCCAGAAATGTAAACAATTTGGACTAACAATCAAAGATGAGCATGTATTTCTAAAAGTACCAAATCCTGACCTAACTTTTTTCACAAATTCAAACCTAAAATTCTCTAAGTTCCGACAATATAAATGAAAACTATGAATATGTACAGCTTCAGGGCAATGATATCTACATTTTATCTTTGAAAATGGAAACTTAACAATGCATGTATGAAGAGTTTGAAAACCAGAAAACTTACATTGCAAGTAGGGATCGTGTTTTGAATAGGAGAAACTTTCAAGGTGTTGTGATGATCTGTTTAGCTTGCCTAGACCCCCCTGAGTCTGTTGCAATCCTTACTTTTCCTCGTGGATTGTTGAAACTCTCTACTCAAATCAAGTTGCAAGCTTGAGTTTTGAAAATGGTGAAAGGTGAAAAGGGAGTTACAGTCCAGAAACAAGGGTCTGGATCACTTTGATATGATGTATATTAAGTGTTTGGATGGTTAAAACTCAATACACACGAGTGGATTTGGAGATGGCTATGTGAAGCTCAAAACTGTCAAGTTATGGAAGATTCTGAGTTGCAGAGTGCTTGGGAGTGTTTTGGGATGCTTGAACTCGTGTGTTATGTTGCAATAGACTTGCGCATATGTATGGAAAAGGTTAGAGATCAAATGCACTCAAAGTTTCTGAGTTCTAGCCTTTTGGCTCTATAACTTGCTTTTGAAGAAAAGTGAGAAGACAAGTCTCAAAGTGTTATACATGCATGGTCTGAGTTGGTAGAGGCCTTAGACATGTTGCTTTTGGTTTTTACTTTTCTTGTGTGCAGAGAAAACAATTGCGAGGCTCAAGAAGTTGACAATTGCAAAAGTGATGCTTTATCAAAATGGAAATGGCAACCTTGTGCCTTAAATGGGAAATCATTTTGGACAAAGCTTCAAACACTTGAATAAGGGCCTAAACAGTTGTGTAAACCATTAATTATGGAGTGAAAACAATTTTTAGGCGTGCAAAGTGAGGATTATGCAGCATGGCTATGGATTGGATCAAATGTTAATCATGAAAATGACTTGAAAAACAAGTTTGGAACCCTAACTTCTTGCCTTTGACTCTCTTAGCTCAAGTATGATCTCAATGAGTTCTAGGACATTTTGGAAAGCTTGTAACATTCCCTACAACCTTCATGTTGGACATTTTTGAAGATTCATCTTGGAACTAGGTGAAAAGTTTCCATGAAGTTGCTACCAAAAATCTGCCTAACTAGGACAAAAATTTCACTAAGTGTTTAAGTTTCATGAGCATGTCTTCACAAATTCATAACTTGAAATCCAAGCATTTATAGAAAAAGTTATGGCCTACAATGTTTTATATCTCATTGAGATCTACAACTTTCATGTTGGAAGTTTCCATTGAATCATCTTGCATCATGGTGGAAATTTGGCACAAAGTTATGAAAAAATGTTAAAATTCTAACACTTAGAAAAATTTCCAAGTCTTAGAATTTTGACTTTTCAAAGATAAATTTGACTTTTCAATTTCTTGATGAACAAGTTTCATATTTTGACATGTCTTGATGAAATATGATTTTTGAAACTTGATTTTGATCAAAAAGTAAAAGTTTAACTTTTCAGTGTACATTTGACTTTTCATCAATTGACTGAAATTCATCTGTCAATCCAATGATCTTGAGAGATGATTTGAATTATGCAATTAGGTCAATATGGTGAATTTGAATCCTTTAGATCATGTCTTAAACCAATAAGTCAATTCCTTGGTAAAAAGTCAAGAATTGAGCCTTCTCAATTAAAACCCTAATTTTGACCATTTTGCCCTTTTAGAGTTCTGATCAAATTTCTTTGAGGAATTGTGATCCAACTTGATCAATTGGCATATATGGGTTCATAATGTTGATATGGGTCAAAAATTATGATGTTCGACAGTAAATTGACCATAATTGACTTGTTCCCCAATACAACTGATTTTAGGTTAACTGATCAACTGACTGAGCAAAAATGTGATCCAAGACTTGAAACTTGACATGAGCAATCTTGAGGGTTCCTAATGATCCATGAAAGTCATTTTAGGCCTTGAAAGTCCAATTGGCCTTGTGAAAACTCAAACCCTAATTTTGAGTTGTTAGTGTTAAGGAAGTGTCTTGAGCTGACCAAACCTTGTGCAGTCTTGAATCAATGGAGATCTTATGAGAGATTTCTTGAGAAATGAGAGTGAAAATTTTGGGGTACAACACACGGGAGTCCAAAAATCTTGTCTTAACTCAATTTTATTATGTTTAATCTGGCATTTATGTTGATTCGTATGAAAGCATGAAATTATCTAGGCATTTTGTTTGATTTTGAGAAAAACCACCTAACCAAAAGTAATTCACCTTGTGAGTGAGAGATCATTTGTGAACCCCTTTGAGCCTTTTAGTTAGAATTCATCATGGATTCTAATTTAGTTTGTTGGTAATTAACCCCAACCATGTATTGTGGTTGAGTTTTTCCTTGCCTTAGAAAGTGGGAGCAATTTGTCACTATGTGTGGTCGTGTTTAAGTTGGGGAGAGCAATGTTGCTTCTTTTATAAGATGGTTGTTTGAGGTTGAAAATAAATTTCGTGGTGGAAAATTAAGAAGAAAAAAAATTATAGAAAAAGAAAAAGAAATAAAAAAGAGAAAAAGTTTTGAAGAAGAAAGAAAAAAAAGTAAAAATAAGTGATGTGTGTTTGTGTAAAAATTGAGATAGTTGAAAAATTTGATGGAATGATGCTTGAGACTTTGTGAATTGATCACTCCAATAAGATTAGGCATGGTTGTTTATTTCAATTACCTCTAGATATCATCCCTTCCGTGTTACCCGAGCCATATTACAACCCTTGAAGCCTTTGTGACTTTGCTTTTGTGCTTTTCAATATGAATTTTCTTTGATTAATACATAATTTAGTTGTTGTTAGCAATATTGTTGAGGAGAGTTGAGTACCTCATGTTTGTGTTTTTCATCTACCAATGAAGTGTGTGCTAGGTGTGATTCACTTGTGAACATTGTATTGTTTTATAATTTTTGACATGTGTGTTGTACCCCAAAATTTTACCTCTCACTAATTAAGGATTTTCACAAGATCTCCTTTGGATCATGATTGCACTAGGGTTTGATCAGTTCAAGACACATCCTCAAGCACTAATGACTGAAAATTAGGGTTTGAGTTTGAACAAGGGTTTTTGGACTATCAATGCTTCATATGACTCAAGAGGATCATTATGGACCCCTAAGATTACTCATGTCAAGTTTCAATCCTTGCATCACATTTTTTATCAATCAATTGGACAGCTGACCTAAAAAATCAGCGGTATTGGGGAAAAAGTTAACCATGGCCAATTTATAGTCAAACTTCATGATTTTTGATCCACATCAACATTTTAGACTCATATGTATCATTTGATCAAGTTTGGACCGCAATTCCTCAAGAAATTTAATCAAATCTTCAAAAGGGCAAAATGGTCAAAATTAGGGTTTTGACTGAGAATGGGAAATTTCTGATTTTTGACCTAGAAAATGGTCAATTGGTTAAAGGCATAATCTCAAGATTCCAATTGCATCATTTTGACCTAATGGCATGGTTCAAAACATTGCAAATCCATTGGATTGGCAGATGAATTTTTCAGTCAACTGATCAAAAGTCAACTGTACACTGAAAAGTCAAACTTTGACTTTTTGGTCAAAATCAAGTGCCAAAGATCACAATTCATCAAAACATGAAAAAATGTGAAACTTGTTCATCAATAAATCAAGGATTTAAGATTTGATTTTGAAAAGTTGAAATTTCTTAAGTTAGAAATTTTTCTTATAGAAAATTTCTTATTTTTTCTTAACTTTGGGCCAAATTTTCACCATAATGCAAGATGATTCAAAGAAAACTTCCAACATGAAAGTTGTAGATCTCTATGAAATCTACAACTTTTCTTCACACAATTTCTCCTAAAAATGATTGGATCTCAAGATATAATTTTGTGAATACATGCTCATGAACTAAAATAACTTAATGAAATTTTGTCCTAGTTAGGCAGATTTTTGACCTAACTTCATGCCATTTTTTCACATAGTTCCAAAGGGAATTTTCAAAATAAATTCAAATATGAGTTGTAGAGCATATTTAAAGCTTTCCAAAATGTCCATGAACTCCTTGAGATCATTCCTGAGTAGGGAGAATCGAAGAGATGAAGTTGGTGACTTATCACTTTGATTTCAAGCCATTTCATGATGAACAAAAATTCAAATCCAAGCCTAGGCTGCATAATCTTTGCTTTGCATGCCTCAAACTTGTTTCTCACTCCATAATTAAATGTTCACACAGCTGATAGAGCTTTAATCCAAGCACTTGAGCCTTTATCCAAGTTACAATTCCATTTTTGGCACAAAGTTGCCATTTCCATTTTGATAAAGCATTACTTTTGCAATTTTCCACTTCTTGAGCCTCTCAATTGTTTTCTCTGCACACAAGCAAAGTAAAAACCAAAAGAAACTTGTCTAAGGTCTCTACCAACTCAGATCATGCTTGTACAAACTTAGAGACTTGTCTCCTCACTTTTCTTCAAAAGCAAGTTATAGAGCCAAAAGGCTATAACTCAGAAACCTGGAGTGGAGTTGATCTCTAACCTTTTCCATACATATACACAAATGTATTGCAACATAAGACATAGATGCTAAGACTCAAAAACACTCTACAACTCATAATCTGCCATAACTTGACATTTTTTGAACCTTACACAGCCATCTCCAAAATCACTCGCGCGTTTTGAGTTTTCACCACCTAAACACTTAATATACTTCATATATAAGTGATCCAGACCCATGTTCCCTCACTGTAACACTTCCTCCTCCATCCACCATTTTCAAATATCAAGCTTACAGGTTGACTTGAGTAGGGAGATTCAGAGACTTTCAGGACAAAGTAAAGATAGGGAGGTCCAGGCAAGCTAAACAGATCCTCAGGCCTTCTCAAAACTTTCTCAAACTCCATTCACGATCTCAGCTGCAAGAGGTAAAAACTCAAACTTCTATCTCTTCATACAAGCATCATTTGGTCCTGATTTGTGAAAGCAAAATGTAGATATCCTTGCCCTAAAGCTAACCATGTTCATAGTTTTCATTTATATTAACTGTATATAGAGAATATTGGATTTGAAATTTCTGTAAAAATTAGGTTTCAAATTAGGACAAGAAAACTTAGCTTTGATCTTTGACTTTTAGTTTCATAAATTATATGGTTAAACTCGTGGGAAGAAACACCATAACTTTCATGTTTGGACATTCCATTTTCATGGAGAAATGAGAGAGATACAGGTGGTCCGGCCATGGCTCAAGGTTGAAGATGAAGTTGCCTTCAGGAGGAATTTTCTAATATATATTTATTCTTTTGCATATATGAACGGATGTACAACCACCCCAGTGGTAAGGCAGCGCGCAAAAATGCTATAGATCACGGGTTCGAGCCTTAGCGCGCTGCCTTTTGTATTTTCTCACATTTTTTGCCATTTTTTTGTCCCTTTGCAGCGCTGGGCTTTTTGTTTCATTGGGCCTATGATTTTTTCTAACTCTGCATCCTGTTTACTTGTGACACCCCTGACCCCATATAATTTTATTCATTTATTTTACTTTCATTTTATTTTATTAAATATATTTTTCTTAATAGTAAAAATCCTAAAAAATATAAAAATGATAGATTTGTATTTTGGCTCATTTTATTTTATTTTTCTCATGTAAAATATTTTTATTTAGTTATATATTATCTATTTTCATTAAATGACTTTGTAAATCAAATTATAACTAGTTTAATATTTATTTTTCTTTATACTCATTAAATATTTATTTTAATACAAAAAAGGACCAAAAATATCTCATAATGCATATATTATTTTCAAGATAAAAAAAAATATACAAAAAATACTTACTTTTTCTTAAAGAAATTTATTTCCTTTTAATCAAATAGAATTAGGGTTTATTTAAAATCTTTTCTAAAATAATTTCTCTTCTTAATTGATTTAAGATAATCTTGATTTATTTATTAGGTTTAGGTTAAAACTTTTTTCACATAAAAAACCAAACACAAATCTTCTTTGCATTTACATATCTTTGCATATTTAATTCATCTTGTATATTATTTATTCTAATATTTTTACATATTCAATTTGGTTGTAATATATTAATTAGGTTTATATTATTGCAATCCCCATTCATAAATTGTATACCCCCCTCCCACAAATGTTTGTAATAGCGTAGTAACTTTAAATTCCGCAATTTATCGCTTTTACATAATATGCTAGTAATTAGGGTTTGTATGGGAAGATAAAAATCAATCAAATAGAAAATCCTAATTCAAGGCAAAATCAAGCATGAAAATGACACACTTGCACACAAGAACCCCTAGGATTACTCTGCTTGGTTGCCTTATACAAAATGGCCATATTACGCAAGTAAGGTGTCTTAGCAAAAACAAACAAATACAAGATCATAGTCCCTCGATGACGCTATTCAAAGTTTCCGTACAAAATGATCTTAGTCCCTAAAAAAAAGCTAAGATACTTTGCAACATTGCTAATCATGGCTATACGATGACCCACGCCCGTCCCGTTTACATCCAAAGATAGGGTTGCTTACCAAATCAACGGTAAGACAACAATGTCAAAGGAAAAGAAAATGAACAAGAAAGACATTTGAGTAGGTAGATTGCTTCTAGTTACTTGCTCCATCTCAAAACAAATATCCTTGCTATTTTCAAAAACAAACACCTACACATTTCAAAACATCTTACAAAATTGAAAGCATTTTCAAAAGATCAACATCTTTGTATACATTCTTACGAACGAGAATCATTACAAAGATTTCCTAAACGACGACCTCTTTTACAAAATACTTTCAAAACCACACAAAGCACGATTTCAAACAAAAGTAAGTAATCTAGAAAGTAACTAAGAGCCCATGGAAAACCATGGATGAAAAGGATGCTAATACCTTCCCTTTTCATAATATACCCCTCGAACTCAAGAAACAATCTCAAAGGTCTTTCCTGTGCTTTTTTTGCCTTTCCTTTTTGGATAAAAGAAAAGTAGGTGGCGACTCTTGCTAACCACAACATTTGCGATCAAATGCAAAACAATCAAGTAAGTTCTCCCACCGCATCACAGAACTGGCGACTCTGTTGAGGAAAATTCTAAAATTGGGGTTACCTTAGGGTTTAGATCATATTTACTTGCTTACATTGTTTGACTTGTATGCTTTATATTATGGTTCTTTGTTTGGGTTTGAATCCTCTACCCGGATTTGGGATACATTATAGGTAAGTAGCAATACGTTGTAGAAACTGTGCGGGGTATACCGACATGGTCTAAGCAATAGCTACGTTAGTGCGACATATTTGTGGGTACCGGTAGCCTTTGAGTTAATCAAAGAGAATATGGGGCCGCTGCGTGATGTCATGAAGCACTAATGAACTTTTAGAACCTTTACTTGACCAACTTGGCCTTTAGGATGTAGTGAGATGACCGACTTTGGTGCAGTCCGAAGTTGGTAGATACTCGATACTACACTCATTGAGGTTTGGTTTCTTGGGATATTTCGGTTGCCATTAAAGAGGTTTGTGCTGAAACAATGACCAAGGAAACAAACCAGTGATATTGAGCTCCTTAGAACCCGGTTACTATTACTAGGACAGGTTTAAGCCAACTAAACTTTAAGAGGGTACTTACCTATAAAAGTCCATGCAAGCCTAAACCTAAGGATTTGTTTGTTTTGTTTGTATATGCATACTTATACATAACATCATGGACATCATGAACATTATATACATCCACTAACTATTTCAAGGATTTTGGAATTCATCTTTGTTCTTGTTTTGTAGGATATGGATTCACTTCGTAGGAAAACTATTCAAGTCAACCTTGTGAGAATCCCACCACAACTTAAGGAGCTAGCTTCAAGGATTCCTGAAAACTCTCCATTCACCGAGAGACATGGTCGTCTACTCAACTTGGTCACCTCCAACACAGATGAGGACATGATAAAGGTGCTCTTTTAGTTCTTTGATCCTTTGCACCATTGCTTCACATTTCCCGACTATCAACTTGTGCCTACTTTGGAAGAATTCTCCCAACTCTTGAGGATTCCCATTCTCAATCAACTAACTTTCAACGGTACGGAAAGAGATCCAGAGCCATAAGAGATTTCTCAAGCTCTACAATTGCACTCATCTGATATCACAACTCATTGGGAAACAAGGAGTGGTGTCAAAGGCTTCCTAGCAAAGTTTCTGTTTGAGAAAGCCCAAAGCTGTTGAAATTCTTTAGACTTGCAAGCCTTTGAGGAAATTATGGCTCTCCTCATCTATGGGATGGTTTTGTTTCCAAATCCTGACTAACTCATAGATATCAACGCCGTCAAAATATTCATATCCCGCAACCCGGTGCCTACATTGCTAGGGGATATCCTACACTCTTTTCACACTCGCACAATGATGAAAAGAGATGTCCTTATGTGTTGCACTACTCTCTTGGCAAGATGGTTTATTTCTTATCTTCCCCAATCAATATTAAAGAATGAGCAAGGTTCAAGGTGGTCACAAAGGTTGATGACGCTCAAACATTCAAACATTCCTTGGTGCTCTCGATCCAAAGAGAATGTTATCATTGTTGACCATTGTGGAGAATTTCCTAATGTCCCTTTACTTGGCATTATGGGAGGAATCACATACAATCTATGCTTAGCCTTAAGGCATTTTGGTTATTCCCGATAGGATGGCCCGCACGACATGTTGATTCAAGGTTTGGTATTCGACTACGACAACGACGATCAAGGTCTTTGCCAGAGATTTATCCGAGCTTGGAGGATGCTAAACAAGGTGGATAACAAGATTTTGGGGCATAAGAATTCCATCCCTCTTGAGCCTTACCTCAAATGGGTACAGACTCGTGCTCAGAGTCTTATGATGCCTTACCCCTCCATTCTCCCGGTAATCATTGAGCCTGTCATGGAAGGAGATGTTCCATACACTATCCTACACCCTGACATGCCCACATCTGTTGAAGACCTCCAAAGGGATTGGATACAACTCAAAAGAGAGCGAGATACTTTCGAAGCCCAATTCTACTCAAGCGAGAAGAAGGTTTTGGAGCTCACTAGGCTACTTCATGAGGAGAAAACTCTGAATGCCTACATTGCACCAAAGAGGATGCGCACTACTTTTCTATCTTAGAGCTTTTGTATTATTTTGCCCAAGGGGCATCTATGTACTCAAACTTTATCTTATTAATATAACGTGTGTTTCCTTTTTGTCTAAAACAAATTTGAATCTTTGAAATCCTTGAAAACATTGCATATGCATATATCATTCATCATAACATAAACAGGTCTTTTGCAACAAGTCTCCTCATCTATCTACTGTTTATTTCAGTAAGATGGATCTCGAGAAAAAAAAGAAAGATCTCCAAGCTCAGAATATGCAGTTTCAACAGTTGCTTATGACCCTAGCCAAGGGGCAAGAAGAGTTGAAGACTCTGCTGGCTGAAGAGAGGAAAAAGAAAACAAAGAAGGTAACTGGAGTCTTAAACATGGGAAGAAGATTTCATGGGAAGACAAGAAGGACTTTGGACTTTGCAACAACATCCAGTGAAGGAGAGGGGAAAGGCAAGGAAAAAGTTGTCCCATCAGAATCAGAAGAGGAGGAAGAAGAAGAGGACTGCTCTGAAGAACAATACCCTTCAGCTGATGATAAGTGTAATCGGTGGATCTGGAACTGACTGTTTAACGCTGGTTCGCGAAATGTCGCGGAAGCAAGAGTCGCCACCGTCTTTTATTTTCTCCAAATGGAAAGGTCAAAAGCACAGAAAAATTCCTTATAGAGATTGCTCTCGGTTCGGGAGGTAGATTTATAGAAAGGGAAGGTGTTGGCACCCTTTCTATCCATGGTTATCCATGGGCTCTTAGATACTTGCTAATTTGTGTTTTCAAAATTGTTTGTATGCTTTTCAACTGTGGGTTTAAAAAGTTTCTTTGAAAATTTCAGTTCGACTCTTGTATCAGTCCTCAAGAGTGTTTGAAAAGTTTCTTTTGAAAGCTTTTTGAAAGTGTCAGTGTGAAAAGAGTTTTTGATTTTTTTATTTTGAAATTAGAGCAAGTATCTATGAGTTCTCTACCTACCCTAAGGAATTCGTCTGTGTAAATATCCTTAAAGTAGTGCCATCCCACCATTGAGAGGTAGGTAGCACCACCGTTGGAGGTGTTCGGATCAATTCGAGGGTTCGGGACATGGTGATCATCAGAGCAATAGGAAGACACCTTAGAAGCTACCCTCATGCCATGTTCATGGACATGAGGACTTACTAAAACATCCTCTACTCGACGACCACCTTTCGAGGGGCAAGGCAACAGTGAGGCGTACCCTAGGGGTGGTGTGTGATTTGTGTGTCGTTTTCGATTATGTTTATCTTGTTCATGCATTGGTGATCTACGCTTGTTTTTATTTTTGGCATTCATTCTTTCATGCAAGTTATTAACAGTTAAAAGATACGGAGTTAAAAGTCCTACGCTATTACAAAGGCGCGGGTCTACATCGCCAAATTAATCCAAGACTCGATTTGAAATAAAATAAAATGCGGAAAGGTAAATGTCTAATTAATCTATTACACGGCTTTGGGATAAATACATTATATTCACAAAAAGAAATAAAAGTGAAATGCGAGAAAAAGTAAAGTCGGGAATGCGAGGGCGTTGGACCCTTTTAAGGAAATTAAATTAGAATTAATGAAATTAATTAAGTTAAATGAGAAAAGGAAATTATTTTTGGAGTTTTTGTATTTTATGAAATTAAGAGAATTAATGGAATTAAAACCCTAATTCTAAACTATTTTTAATTTATTAAGAAAATTTTTAAATTAGACCTAGTTTTAATTTAATTATTTAATGGCAAATTTATTTACAAAATAAATAATTAATTATTAATAATGGTACAAGAAAAGAAAAAAAAGGATAAAAGTACTTAAAACCCTAATTCTACATTTTTTATTTTATTAAGAAAACATTAAAATTAAACCTAGAATTAAAAACTAAATTAATTAATAAAATTTATTTACAAAAATGTTAGTGAATCAAACATTAAAATATATTTTTTATTTTTGTCTTTTCTGATTTTTTATGATTTTTTTATGTTATGAAAAATTAATTTATGAATTAAACTAAAAATAAATAATGTAATTAAAATAAATAAGAGAAAAAATAAAAAGAGAGAAAGATGCAAACATGGGGGGTTTGTTGGCCCTTTTGGAGGTAAAATTAAGCAATTTGGGCCCATGAAACGCTAGCCCACATGGACTTTCCTGGCTTGTGTGTGGAGGCGTTGACCTATGCACATGGTGGTCTGCAACTTCTAACCATTGGATTGATCTTATGGGGCGCGTGGCAAGCACAAACTTGAAGCTGCATGGTAGGCCCTGGGGGTACGTACTGCATGGAATCATATTAAAACAAAATTTATTGAGAAATATGGGGGACCTGGGAATCGAACCCAGGTCCCAGTGCTTGCCAAGCCTTTTGTCCACCAACTGAGCTATTTGAGCGCGTTGTACCTAGAATAAAGAACAAATAATATAAAAGAAAATTGACGTTAATGATATAGAAATAAAAAAACGTGCGCTGGGATTCAAACTATCCAATCAGATCTTGCCACATGATCTTCTTCTTCGTTCGTCCCTGAAATAAAAAGAAGTAGCGGGGGTTTTAAACCCCCCCAAAACACAGCTTTTTCCAAAATAGCGAATAGCTCGTGTGGCCATATAAATAGGGCGCGACTAGTGTATTGAATTCGTATGAAGGTCGTGAGTTCAGTAGTCCAGGTCTTGTTGGCCAATTTTTTCCCAAGCGCAAAGCCCTAATTTTACAGCTTTGAAAACCTAGCGAGCTCCAATGGTGGATTCATATATAAGGCACGAAAACTCAATTGAAATACACCATTAGTTTCAGGGAGTGCATATTAGTACAAAACGAGCATTAAAATGTATGAATATGGCATATAAATCAAAGCACGAATATGAGAAAAGTTTGAGAAATTTGGACTTCTATATACCAATTCCTAAGGTTAGAAGCGTGGAAAAGGATTCAGTTAGGTTCAGGGATGCCTCAGAAAGCTTTTGGAATTGGTTATAAGCTTTGAATCACGCTCTATGTGTGAAATCAGTTTTGAACTTTTTCACAAAAAATTGCAAAGTGTGTATTGGTCTGAGGCGCAGCTTCCAGGTTTCCAGCATTAGGGTTGTGATCTGTATATGTATGCCAATGGATTAGGGTAAGAATTCAAGCCAAAAGATCAATGTTTTGATGAATCAAATATTTGATTTTTAAGGAAATCCTTTCAAATCTTTTCCATGTGCTTTTGATACCAATCATGGCCAAACCTTTCCAAATTGGGTGTGCACGAATCTTGAGGTTTTATTGGAGAGAATATGCTGCAAAAAGGGATTAAAAAACATGGTTTTCTATTTTTGTCATATTTTATTTCATTAAATGAATTAATAGTGATTAAAAATTCAAATAAATAATAAAAAATGATGAAATAATTCCCCTTTGGGCCAAATGGTCGTGTATAGCCTTTGGATGATGATTCTTGGAAGAAAATGTGGCCCATTAGCAATTTTGAGGCATTTGAAGTGAAGTTGACTTTTCAAAATTCCCAAAATTTCCCAACTTCCACAAGGCATATCTTGCTCAATTTTTAAGCTTTAATCATGTTCTTGGACATTTTGGAAAGATCTTGAAGTCCTCTAACCAATGCCTTTGGTCCCATGTCATTTTGATTTACCAATCTCAAGTTATGGTCTTTTACTTAAAGTGCCTTTTTGTTGACTTTTGAAAATGACCTATAATGTTGAGATTGATAACTTTTTGTGAGAGCCTTTCTTGGACTTTAAGTGTGAAGAGGAGTTGTAGTAAATGTCATTATCTTCAAAATGAGCTTTGGATGGAATTTTTCTGATAAACCATGTGGAAGTTATGCCTTGGTCAAGTTACAGTTGACTTTTTCAACTGTCCAAATATGGAAACTTTTGCATCTTGAGACTTTTTGAGCCATGCCTTGAAAATCATGATCAAGAATTGATCAAATGATGTTTGTGGCTTCAAAATAAGATGTTGACCAAAAATTTGAACTTTTGACTGTCAAATGACCATTTTGCCCCTACAGTTGCCTGTGAAGCATTTAGGGTTTTTGACTGTGCAGTTTGATGCTGTGAGTCTTGAAACTTAGCATATGGATGTTTGAAAATGTATGTAGGCATGTGGGACTTGATTGGACCCTTGGAAACTTCAATTTCTTTGCCAGAACCAAAACCCTAGTTTTTGACTGTTAGGAGGCAATTGGACTGTGCAACCCTTGAGAGATTTTGAACCTTGATCTTGGCAAATCTTGAAGAATATGGGAGGGAAAATTTTGGGGTACAACAGTTGCCCCTGTTCAATCTTCTTAGACATGAGGATGTAGATTGGCTGGCGTGCCTTTCGTAATCCGAGGGTAGAAGATGATTGAACACTAGAGTGCCCAGAAATTTGCACTCACATAGTAGAGTGTCAGCAGTGTGATGGTGGGAATGGGCTTACAGATGTCATTTGGAGACTGATGGATAGGGGGATGGGCTTATAGATGCCATGTTGAGAGGTGATGGGTAGGTGGATGGGCTTATAGATGCCATCTGGATGTCGATCGCATAAGAGATTCCTTAGCGAGAACTTGCGTACCTGAAAAAGAAAATGATTACCTGGCCTGTTACAGGAGCTGGTCTTCAAACTCTTTGTATAGATGCACCCTGACTGGTTACAGGAGTTGAATCTGGAGCTTCAAAAGGTTATGAATGAACCAGGGATGGTTACTACCTCAACAGGACGGTGAGAGAACTTTGGACGATTACTACCTCAACAGGAACGCTGAGAGAACCTTGGATGATTACTACCTCAACAGGAACGCTGAGAGAATCTTGGGTGAATTCAACCTCAATAGTAACGCTGAGAGAATCTTGGGCGACTTCAACCTCAACAGTAACGCTGAGAGAATCATAGGCGACTTCAATCTTAACAGTAACGCTGAGAGAATCTTGGATGTCTTCTACTGGGATAAGAATCAGGGAGATCCTAGGGTCGATCTGACTGAACCGGAGAAGGCCTTTGACTGGATAAGAATCAGGAAAATCTTAGGGTCGATTTAACTAAACCGAGCAAGGTCTTGGAATATCTTCAACTGGATAAGAATCAGGGAGATCTTAGGGTCGATCTGACTGAACTAGAGAAAGCCTTGAAATCTTCAACTGGATAAGAATCAGGGAGATCTTAGGGTCGGTCTGACTGAACCAGAGAAGGTCTTTGACTGGATAAGAATCAAGAAAAATCTTAGGGTCGATTTAACTGAACCAGGCTAGGTCTTGGAATCTTCAACTGGATAAGAATCAGGGAGATCTTAGGGTCGATCTGGCTGAACCAGAGAAGGCCTTTGACTGGATAAGAATTAGGAAAATCTTAGGGTCGATTTAACTGAACCAGGCTAGGTCTTGGAATCTTCAACTGGATAAGAATCAGGGAGATCTTAGGGTCGATCTGACTGAACCAGAGAAGGCCTTTGACTGGATAAGAATCAGGAAAATCTTAGGGTCGATTTAACTGAACTGGACAAGGTCTTGAAATATCTTCAACTGGATAAGAATCAGGGAGATCTTAGGGTCGATCTGACTGAACCAGAGAAGGCCTTTGACTGGATAAGAATCAGGAAAATCTTAGGGTCGATTTAACTGAACCAGACTAAAGTCTTGGACATAGCTGAGAACTTAACTGTATCTTTTCCTGAAAGGTAAAGGTCAGTCATATGCAATGCATGATATGGAACAAGCAATGATGTTCTCAATATATGCGAGATTTGTAAGATATGATGCGTATATGCATGCTATAATGTATGAAAATGTGATGTTTATGAATGTATCTTTTTGTCTTAGGAAAATAAATCCTTGACGGGTGCCGGGAAGTCACTCCTGGGCTGATGTTGAAGAATAGATCTTCGCTTCCGCTGGGGATGATAGTTGCAAGAATACCGGTAGGAAAAGATAACTCCGTTGGGGAATAAACTTGGCGAATGGATTACTCTGCGGGGAGAAAAGTACTCTAACGATCTTGCTGGGAAACAATACTCTGTGGGGAGAGAGGTACTCTGTTGAGATGTTGATGGTAACTTCGCTGGGGATACCATTGTTGTGTTGGAAGTGTTAATAGACTCCGCTGGGGATAAGAAGACTTTGTCGACGACGATCTTTCCGTGGTTTTTTGGCTGAGGATAACCCAGTTATATCCTGGTAGGGAAATAACCTTTGAATAAAGCCGGGGGACACGTTCGTGCTCTGTAGGGGGTAAGCTTCCAGAATCTACCGGGGATGAGCTTACTGCTTGGGGAGATGGATTCCCACTTTCCCGGGGAAACTGGACTGGACTCTCCTGGGGAAATTTCTGAGATGTATTGGGAAGTGGCTCTGCTGAATGCCTGGTATACCGCCGGGGAACAATCTTTAGGTTAAGACTGCCGGGGATGCTTGTTAAGAATGCATGTATATTGTTGGGGAATGTTGAGATCTGCTGGAGGATACCCAACTTCCCTAAGGTTGACTGTAACTTTGCTTGGGGGAGAGTGCACTGATTTGCTGGCTCACTCTCTGGGGAATTAAGACATACCGGTTATGCTCTTCAGCTGAACTTACCTTGGCACTTTGGCGGACTGAGTAATTAGATCGCTTAGACAACTCTATATTGCCCCTGTTTCTAATGTTACCTGTAATTAATCCTTTGTTTCGTATGCAAATATTTATGAGTTTAGCAAATTATTGTCAATGCATATATCACAAATTGAACCTTGGACGTTCTTCGCAAAACAAAACAGAAAAAGGAAAAACAAACAATTGGCAATTTTAACTGAAAAGTGATTTTTGTATTGATTTTTGAATTTGCCTGTAAAATAGGCGTTTTATGTACAAGAGGCTGACGTCCTAGTAAGAGAACGCCGCCGAACAAAAGAATTTATACAATTTGTACAAAAGGAAAATAAAATAGCTGTGTGAAAAGGACAATCCCACTGGGTTCCAACTCTGCTATTGCCTTTATATCTTCGAGCGTCTCATCACTTGATGACCTAGTTGAAGATGAAGCTGATCGATCGATGCCGTCTGAACTCGCTGTGGATACCGGATTCTGGATGCAAAGTGATCCAATGAGACATAATATTACGCTTTATCCCTAACTTTTGCTTGGAGCGCCCTTTCGGGTTTTCAGTCCACCGGGATACCCATTTTTGCCCAAGCCGCCTTTTTAGGTTTTCGAATTGCCGGGTGTACATATTTTTTTATTTCATCCCTTCATTTTGCCCGAACCCTTTTGGTTCTCCGGGAAGCCCTAATTTTTGCCTAGGTATGTCAACCTAGCGGGTCTTTTTTCATGCGTAGTATCTTTTTACTATGTCTGCATTGGCGGGGTGAGGAAGGTCGTCACCATCCATGTTGGTTAGAATCATGGCTCCTCCTGAGAACACATGTTTAACCACAAATGGCCCTTCGTACGTAGGGGTCCATTTGCCCCTTGGATCACTCTGAGGAAGGATGATACGCTTGATTACCAGATCCCCAACTCGATATTCTTGTGGTCTGACCTTTTTGTTAAATGCCTTGATCATACGTTTCTGATACGTCTGACCATGACAAATAGCAGCAAGTCTCTTTTCATCAATAAGGTTTAGCTGATCAAGTCGTGTCTGGATCCAATCATCTTCACTCAGATCTGCATCCTTCATTATCCGGAGAGAGGGTATCTGCACTTCGATCGGTAAGACTGCCTCCATACCGTAGACCAAGGAAAAAGGAGTTGCCCCGGTTGACGTCCTGGCTGAGGTATGGTACCCATGTAGAGCAAACGGTAACACCTCGTGCCAATCTTTATAAGTCACTGTCATCTTCTGCACGATTTTCTTAATGTTCTTATTTGCTGCTTCTATAACCCCATTCATCTTCGGCCGGTAAGGAGAAGAGTTGTGGTGTTGTATTTTAAACTGCTCACAGAGCTCAGTGATCATCTTGTTATTGAGATTGGTACCGTTGTCTGTAATGATTCTTTCAGGGACGCCGTATCGACAGATCAGATTATGCCGAATGAACCGTGCTACAACGTTCTTGGTTATTGTGGCATAGGAAGCTGCTTCAACCTACTTCGTGAAATAGTCAATCGCCACCAGAATGAAACGATGCCCGTTGGATGCCGTAGGTTTAATCTCACCGATCATATCTATGCCCACATTGCAAACGGCCAAGGCGCAGTCAGGACATTTAGAGGAACTGGAGGAACATGCACCTTGTCTGCGTAAATCTGGCATTTATGGCATGTCCGAGAGTGTTGGTAACAGTCAGCTTCCATTGTGGACCAGAAATACCCTGCCCGAAGGATTTTCTTTGCCATAGTGTATCCACTGGAATGTGTTCCGAAGGTCCCTACATGTAGCTCTTCCATAATCCTTTCTGCTTCTGTCTTATCCACACAACGCAGTAAGGTCGAATCATGGTTTCGCTTGTACAGGATGTCGTTGCTAAGGAAGAATTTTGCTGCGAACCTTCTTAGAAACTTCTTATCGTTGACAGATGCACCTTCAGGGTATTCCTGAGCTTCCAAATATCTCTTCACCTCATGTTACCAAGGCTTCTCAGTCACCAATTCAGTCTCGAGATCACAACAGTATGCCGGTTCGTCCAGTTTCCAGATAGTGACCTGGGGAGCCTCATTATCCCATTTGACCTTGAACATAGAAGACATCATAGCTAACGCGTCCGCCAACTGATTCTCCTCTCTCGGAAAGTGTTCAAAGGTTATCTCTATGAAGTGAGGGATCAATGTCAACACACATTCTCTGTAAGGAATAAGATTCGGATGTTTCGTATCCCACTCTCCTTTGATCTGATTGATCACGAGAGCGGAATCTCCGAAGACACTCAGAAACTTGATCCTTAAGTCGATCGCAGCTTGGAGACCCATGATGCACGCCTCATACTCCTCCATGTTGTTGGTACAGTTGAAACATAGCCGGGCAGTAAGTGGAGTATGAGTGCCTTGAGGGGATATGATTACAGCGCCAATACCGTTACCCAAAGCGTTGGAGGCTCCGTCAAAGTGCATAGACCATCGGGATCCTTCCTCAGGTCCTTCATCCGGTCCAGGTACTTCACAATCAGTCACTATCATAATGCTCTCGTTTGGAAACTCGAAATTCATTGACTGATAGTCGTCTACTGCCTGATGTGCCATGTGGTCTGCCAATACACTTCCTTTGATGGCTTTCTGGGTTGTGTACTGGATGTCGTATTCCGTCAAGATCATTTGCCATCTTGCTATTCTCCCAGACAGAGCAGGCTTTTCAAATATGTACTTTATAGGATCCATCTTTGAGATCAACAAGGTGGTATGAGTCAGCATATACTGCCTTAGCCAGCGAGCAGCCCATACCAAAGCGCAGCAAGTTTTCTCAAGCAGTGAGTATCGGGTCTCACAGTCGGTAAACTTTTTGCTAAGGTAATAAATGGCATGCTCTTTTCGGCCAGACTCGTCATGCTGCCCCAGTACACACCCCATTGAGTTGTCAAGTACTGTTAGGTATAGTATCAGAGGTCTCCCCTCAACCGGTGGCATAAGGATGGATGGTTCTTGGAGATACTCTTTGATTCTGTCAAAAGCGGCCTGACATTCATCATTCCAACGTACTACCTGATCTTTCTTCAGTAGCTTGAAGATTGGCTCACAGGTAGCAGTTAGGTGTGAGATGAACCGAGCAATGTAATTCAGGCGTCCTAAAAAGCCTCTGACCTCCTTTTCTGTCTTAGGAACTGGCATCTCTTGAATGGCTTTAACCTTGGCAGGGTCCACTTGAATACCCTTATCACTTACAACGAAGCCTAGCAACTTTCCAGATCTAACCCCGAAGGTGCACTTGTTCGGGTTCAACCTCAGCTTGTACAACTTCAGACGGTCAAACAATTTCTGCAGATGATCTAGGTGTTCTTCCTCAGTCTGGGACCTTGCGATCATGTCGTCAACATACACTTCTATCTCATGATGGATCATGTCATGAAATAAAGCAACCATGGCCCGTTGGTAGGTTGCCCCAGCGTTCTTCAGTCCAAAAGGCATGACCTTGTAGCAGAAGGTGCCCCACTGAGTAACAAAGGTAGTCTTTTCCATGTCTTCCGGAGCCATCTTGATCTGATTATAGCCTGAAAAACCGTCCATGAAAGAGAACACCTTATGCTGAGCAGTATTATCAACAAGGACATCAATGTGAGGTAGAGGGAAGTCATCCTTGGGGCTAGCCCTGTTCAGATCCCTGTAGTCAACGCACATTCTGACCTTTCTATCTTTCTTTGGTACTGGCACCACATTAGCAACCCACTGAGGGTAAGAAGTCACTGCAAGGAAACCGACATCAAACTGTTTCATAACCTCGGCTTTGATCTTCTCAGACATCTCTGGACGCATACGGTGGACCTTTTGCTTGACCAGAGGGCAGTCTTCCTTGGTAGGCAAGTGATGGACCACAATGTCGGTATCCAACCCGGGCATGTCTTCGTAGGACCAGGCAAAGATTTCCATATAATCATGTAGCATCTGAGTCAACCGTTGCTTCACGCTGAGCTCTAGGTTGGCACCAATCTTGACTTCCTTCCTGTCCGTGTCAGTACCCAGATTTATCATTTCCACTGGCTCTTCGTGTGGTTGAATTGCCCTCTCTTCCTGGAGTAACAGTCTTGCAAGCTCGCCAGGCACTTCGCAATCATCTTCACCTTCGTCTTCGGCTAAGTTGATCGGATTTTCGAAGTCATAACTGGCAGTAGCAGAGTCGTTACCAGTGAGATCCAGAGTGGATTGAAACCTGTATGAGTGAGTGTGTGTAAATACAGCTGTTTTGCAATATATAAAGAAAGGAAAGAAAGAAAAGGAGCATAAGATTTGAAATGCGAGAAAACGTCCAAGGTCTTTATTCATGATATATGAAATGACAATTAATATGCCCTCACAAATGAAGCCACGGTGCCCCGGGTAAGACACCGGGCCATAGAGTTTTAATTGTTTATTACAAATAACAAAACAAAGGAGTTTATTACTGCGTAACAAAAGTAACAGGAGTATGATCTTTAGCAATCCAATTGGTCAATCCGCCATCAGTCGTCGGGTAGATCCAGCTATTGAACTCTGACTCTCCCACTTCATCTTCCTCCCTGATAGCATTTACTCCATGGTTAGGCATGGGAGCAGTCACCACATTGGGCTTCTCAGGTGCCTCAAACTGTACCTCCTTGGCGTCAATAAGATCCTGCACTTTATTCTTTAAGGCCCAACAATCATCAGTGGAGTGCCCCGGGCTATCGGAGTGATAAGCACAACGGGCATTTGGATTGTACTTGGGAGAGGCAGTGTTTACAACCTTCGGGGCCTCTCTAACAGTCACCAAATTGGTGGATAGCAACTGCGGCAAGATTTGCGACAAGGTCATGCTTAGACGGGTAAGCTCTCTTCTAGGTCTTTCAGCCCTTTGTGGATTGGTTTGCCGAGGAGCGGCAGCAGGCTTAGCAATCATCACCGCGTTGACAGATTGGCGGCATTCAGGTTTCTCTTGTCTTCTAGACCCATAGACAGCACTGGCCTCCTTTTTAAAGGGCTTCTTCTCAGCACTTGAAGATGCACCCTTCTGAATTTTGCCAGACTTCATTCCAGCCTCTATTCTCTCCCCAGTCAGAATAAGATCAGTAAACCCTGCAGATGAGTTACCGATAAGATGATTGAAAAAAGGCCCAGATAGGGTCCCCAAGAACATATCCACCAGCTCACGGTCTGTTAACGGAGGCTACACCCTGCCAGCCAGATCCCTCCACTTCTGTGCATACTCTTTAAAACCTTCGCTTGATCCTAGCGACATACCCTGGAGTTGGGTACGTGTAGGAGCAAGGTCGGCATTATATTGATACTGCTTGTAAAAAGCAGTAGCCAACTCCTCCCAGTTACGAACTTTGGTCCCATCCAGCTGATAGAACCATTCGAGATGAGTCCCCGAAAGACTCTCCTGGAAGAAGTGGATCCACAAGTTCTTGTCCACTGTGTACGGTTGAATCTTCTACACATAAGATCTGAGGTGTAGCTTGGGACAAGACGCCCCGTCATACTTGGTGAAAGATGGTGCCTTAAACTTGTGAGGAATAATCACACCAGTAGATAAGCCCAAATCTCCGAAATCCAGCCCAGGCACTTGTTGGATCTCCATGGCATTCAGTCTGTCTTCCAACTGCTTATACCGGTCTTCAGCCGGAGGATACTGTTCCTCATTGAAGTCAGTCTCGTTGTTAGAGACTACCGGACTAGGACCTTTTCCCCCTTGGGGACTGCTCTTGCCTACAGAAGAACCAGCTTCCTCGTTCTACAGAGTGTTGCCAAACCTTCGGCCCGTGTTGAAAAGAACAAATCTCTTCTTCTTCCCCTCCTTCTTCAGGAGTAAAGCCTTCAGCTCTTCTTGGCCTTGAGCCAAACCCATGATCAGCTCCTGAAATTGCACATTCTGCGCCTGAAGGGCCTTGATAGACATCTCAGTTGATGATGAGTCAGGGTTCATGATGCTAAAATAAACAGCGAAGAACAGTAAGCAACCTGAAAAGAAGAAAGCCTGCTATGCACATGATGAATGGAATGCGTATGATTTATGTTTTCAAAGACAATCGAGAATCAACTTTGTAAACAAAAAGGAACACACTTTATTAGATTCAACTTTGAAACTTAAATTGTTCAACAGATTTCCCTTAGGCATTACATAAAAGGGAAATACTGAAAAGGGAAATAAAATTGTAAAAGAACATCCAGAGCTCCTCATTGATCCCATGGTCTCCTCTTCTCAGTACGGATGTAGTCATTCAGAGCTCGCTCATTCTCCAACTGCTTTGTCAGCTTCTGGATCTTCAACTCCTACTCGTTGAACTTTTCCCGGTAAGAATCCCGCTCTTCTCGCAGTTGCGACCAAGACCTCTTTAATGTCTCATAATCAGTAGGTATCTGAGGAGGGAAGACAGTTGGAGGAACCCCATCTTTGTCAGGATACTCAAGAATGATGGGTCTGACAGCTTCGTGTGGCATACCTAACTTCTGGGAACGGATGCGAACCCATTTGTAGTAGGCTTCCATAGGTAGAGAAGTCTTTGGCCCCAACTCTTGTGGATCAGCTTTATGAACTCTGTCCCAAGCCTTGATGAACCTACGACGCAGCTCGTCACTATCCACCTGAAACTCAAAACTGATGTGAGGCACCAACATCTCATGAGGCCCTGCTCTTCTGGCCCTTCCAAACTGACGGAGCGCTAGACATGGATTGTAAGAGATTCCTCCTTGAGTACCAATCAGAGGAACATTAGGATATTCCCCGCAACGATCAATAACAGCTATCTCATCCAAACCTCTGAAAGTCCAAATGATGTCCTTATCAGTGAGAGACATTAACCTATGAGCCCAACCTCTTCCTTCTTGGTTCTTCAGCACGAACTTAGGGAGATGTGAAATAAACCACCTCACCAACAAAGGGATACAACACCACAGAGTTCCTCGTCTTCGGGCAGTACGAGCATAAAGTTGTTGCAGGATGTCACCCAAGAGAGTGGGCACAGGATTCTGAGACATGAAGATCCTTATGGCAGTGACATTGATGAAGTTGTCAGGATTAGGAAACAAGACTAGCCCATAGATTAAGAGAGCTAGGATGTCTTCATATGCCCTAAAGTCCAAGTCATTCCAGAAACTGTTAGCTTTACCAATCAGAAACTTGGCCAAGAAACCCTTAACTCCGCTTCTAGTCACCCAGTTGTCCATTACTTCTTGATAGGTCAAAGGAAGAGCTGCAGCAACCTCCTCAAGTCTGAGGGTCTTTTCCCAACCAGTAAAGGGAGTCTGATCCAAGATAGGGATGCCAAGAAAGTCAGAGAACTCTTCCAGGGTAGGGACCAGCTGGAAGTCTTGAAAGGTGAAGCACTGGTACAGAGGGTCATAGAACTGGGTCAGGACACTCATCAACTGTTGATCCCGCTTTGCAGTGACTAAACTGAGAAGAGAACCATGCCTCTGAATGAAGGAAGTGGTATTTGGAATCCTGCTAACCAACTCTTCAAGCAACTCAGGTGGGTGAACAAAGTTGAACCAGATAGTATTCCTTCGCATAGGCATCATGATGTCCTACAAAACAGAGCAAAGGTGAACCCTCTTGTCTTTGAAATGGTCAGTCCTTATGCAGGATGCATGCAACGCTCATGATGTTATGATGTCATGATAAAGCACACCACAAATATTCACAAAGGCACACATGTAAGGCACACAAGTCACACAAGGCAAGCCCTTAAAGTTCAGGCCAACATGAGGTCTAGGTATTACCCTCTTTCAGTTTGTTGGTTCATACCTGTCCTATCAAAAGTAACCGGGTTCTTAGAGGATCCCAATATCATTGACTACCCTCAATCGGTCATAACTCCAGCATCGCAATCTTTTCTTGCGGCCAGAACCATCACGAGAGTTTAGCCTCAATGGGCGTAGCATACTGCTACTGTTCTAATGGCCAAGTTGTGTCATTTAAGGTTCTAAGGTCTGTTGGTGCTTAATGACTCCTCAGAAGACCCATATTCTCCTCGTTGCAACACAAGGGATATCGGTACAGACCAAGGTGCCACACCAACGTAGCCACTGCTTCACCCGTGTCGGTCTATGCCGGACAGGTCCCTCACAGCTTATGCTACCTAAACAGGGTATCCCTAGATCCGGGTTAGGATCTATGTAACTCCCATGCAACCCATAATTTTAAAGCAAACAAGTCAATACAATTGAAAACACAGTTATGAACTATCCTAAGGTACACCTCACTTTATAAAGGTCCCCAGCAGAGTCGCCAGTTCTGTGATCGGTGGATCTGGAACTGACTGTTTAACGCTGGTTCGCGAAATGTCGCGGAAGCAAGAGTCGCCACCGTCTTTTATTTTCTCCAAATGGAAAGGACAAAAGCACAGAAAAATTCCTTATAGAGATTGCTCTCGGTTCGGGAGGTAGATTTATAGAAAGGGAAGGTGTTAGCACCCTTTCTATCCATGGTTATCCATGGGCTCTTAGATACTTGCTCATTTGTGTTTTCAAAATTGTTTGTTTGCTTTTCAATTGTGGGTTTAAAAAGTTTCTTTGAAAATTTCAGTTCGACTCTTGTATCAGTCCTCAAGAGTGTTTGAAAAGTTGCTTTTGAAAGCTTTTTGAAAGTGTCAGTGTGAAAAGAGTTTTTGATTTTTTTGTTTTGAAATTAGAGCAAGTATCTATGAGTTCTCTACCTACCCTAAGGAATTCTTCTGTGTAAATGTCCTTAAAGTAGTGCCATCCCACCATTGAGAGGTAGGTAGCACCACCGTTGGAGGTGTTCGGATCAATTCGAGGGTTCGGGACACGGTGATCATCAGAGCAATAGGAAGACACCTTAGAAGCTACCCTCATGCCATGTTCATGGACATGAGGACTTACTAAAACATCCTCTACTCGACGACCACCTTTCGAGGGGCAAGGCAACAGTGAGGCGTACCCTAGGGGTGGTGTGTGATTTGTGTGTCATTTTCGATTATGTTTATCTTGTTCATGCATTGGTGATCTACGCTTGTTTTTATTTTTGGCATTCATTCTTTCATGCAAGTTATTAACAGTTAAAAGATACGGAATTAAAAGTCCTACGCTATTACAAAGGCGCGGGTCTACATCGCCAAATTAATCCAAGACCCGATTTGAAATAAAATAAAATGCGGAAAGGTAAATGTCTAATTAATCTATTACACGGCTTTGGGATAAATACATTATATTCACAAAAAGAAATAAAAGTGAAATGCGAGAAAAAGTAAAGTCGGGAATGCGAGGGCGTTGGACCCTTTTAAGGAAATTAAATTAGAATTAATGAAATTAATTAAGTTAAATGAGAAAAGGAAATTATTTTTGGAGTTTTTGTATTTTATGAAATTAAGAGAATTAATGGAATTAAAACCCTAATTCTAAACTATTTTTAATTTATTAAGAAAATGTTTAAATTAGACCTAGTTTTAATTTAATTATTTAATGGCAAATTTATTTACAAAATAAATAATTAATTATTAATAATGGTACAAGAAAAGAAAAAAAAAGGATAAAAGTACTTAAAACCCTAATTCTACATTTTTTATTTTATTAAGAAAACATTAAAATTAAACCTAGAATTAAAAACTAAATTAATTAATAAAATTTATTTACAAAAATGTTAGTGAATCAAACATTAAAATATATTTTTTATTTTTGTCTTTTCTGATTTTTTATGATTTTTTTATGTTATGCAAAATTAATTTATGAATTAAACTAAAAATAAATAATGTAATTAAAATAAATAAGAGAAAAAATAAAAAGAGAGAAAGATGCAAACATGGGGGGTTTGTTGGCCCTTTTGGAGGTAAAATTAAGCAATTTGGGCCCATGAAACGCTAGCCCACATGGACTTTCCTGGCTTGTGTGTGGAGGCGTTGACCTATGCACATGGTGGTCTGCAACTTCTAACCATTGGATTGATCTTATGGGGCGCGTGGCAAGCACAAACTTGAAGCTGCATGGTAGGCCCTGGGGGTACGTACTGCATGGAATCATATTAAAACAAAATTTATTGAGAAATATGGGGGACCTGGGAATCAAACCCAGGTCCCAGTGCTTGCCAAGCCTTTTGTCTACCAACTGAGCTATTTGAGCGCGTTGTACCTAGAATAAAGAACAAATAATATAAAAGAAAATTGACGTTAATGATATAGAAATAAAAAAACGCACGCTGGGATTCAAACTATCCAATCAGATCTTGCCACATGATCTTCTTCTTCGTTCCTCCCTGAAATAAAAAGAAGTAGCGGGGGTTTTAAACCCCCCCAAAACACAGCTTTTTCCAAAATAGCGAATAGCTCGTGTGGCCATATAAATAGGGCACGACTAGTGTATTGAATTCGTATGAAGGTCGTGAGTTCAGTAGTCCAGGTCTTGTTGGCCAATTTTTTCCCAAGCGCAAAGCCCTAATTTTACAGCTTTGAAAACCTAGCGAGCTCCAATGGTGGATTCATATATAAGGCACGAAAACTCAATTGAAATACACCATTAGTTTCAGGGAGTGCATATTAGTAAAAAACGAGCATTAAAATGTATGAATATGGCATATAAATCAAAGCACGAATATGAGAAAAGTTTGAGAAATTTGGACTTCTATATACCAATTCCTAAGGTTAGAAGCGTGGAAAAGGATTCAGTTAGGTTCAGGGATGCCTCAGAAAGCTTTTGGAATTGGTTATAAGCTTTGAATCACGCTCTATGTGTGAAATCAGTTTTGAACTTTTTCACAAAAAATTGCAAAGTGTGTATTGGTCTGAGGCGCAGCTTCCAGGTTTCCAGCATTAGGGTTGTGATCTGTATATGTATGCCAATGGATTAGGGTAAGAATTCAAGCCAAAAGATCAATGTTTTGATGAATCAAATATTTGATTTTTAAGGAAATCCTTTCAAATCTTTTCCATGTGCTTTTGATACCAATCATGGCCAAACCTTTCCAAATTGGGTGTGCACGAATCTTGAGGTTTTATTGGAGAGAATATGCTGCAAAAAGGGATTAAAAAACATGGTTTTCTATTTTTGTCATATTTTATTTCATTAAATGAATTAATAGTGATTAAAAATTCAAATAAATAATAAAAAATGATGAAATAATTCCCCTTTGGGCCAAATGGTCGTGTATAGCCTTTGGATGATGATTCTTGGAAGAAAATGTGCCCCATTAGCAATTTTGAGGCATTTGAAGTGAAGTTGACTTTTCAAAATTCCCAAAATTTCCCAACTTCCACAAGGCATATCTTGCTCAATTTTTAAGCTTTGATCATGTTCTTGGACATTTTGGAAAGATCTTGAAGTCCTTTAACCAATGCCTTTGGTCCCATGTCATTTTGATTTACCAATCTCAAGTTATGGTCTTTGACTTAAAGTGCCTTTTTGTTGACTTTTGAAAATGACCTATAATATTTGAGATTGATAACTTTTTGTTAGAGCATTTCTTGGACTTGAAGTGTGAAGAGGAGTTGTAGGAAATGTCATTCTCTTCAAAATGAGCTTTGGATGGAATTTTTCTGATAAACCATGTGGAAGTTATGCCTTGGTCAAGTTACAGTTGACTTTTTCAACTGTCCAAATATGGAAACTTTTGCATCTTGAGACTTTTTGAGCCATGCCTTGAAAATCATGATCAAGAATTGATCAAATGATGTTTGTGGCTTCAAAATAAGACGTTGACCAAAAATTTGAACTTTTGACTGTCAAATGACCATTTTGCTCCTACAGTTGACTGTGAAGCATTTAGGGTTTTTGACTGTGCAGTTTGATGCTGTGAGTCTTGAAACTTAGCATATGGATGTTTGACAATGTATGTAGGCATGTGGGACTTGATTGGACCCTTGGAAACTTCAATTTCTTTGCCAGAACCAAAACCCTAATTTTTGACTGTTAGGAGGCAATTGGACTGTGCAACCCTTGAGAGATTTTGAACCTTGATCTTGGCAAATCTTGAAGAATATGGGAGGGAAAATTTTGGGGTACAACAATAAGTATAAACATCTCGAAGAGCGATTGAGCGCGATGGAAATCCAAAAGGTACCAGGCTTGGACTTTGAGGAATTTGGTTTTGTGTCGGGGATTGTGATTCCTCCGAAATTCAAAGCACTTGTATTCGCTAAATATGATGGAGTCTCATGCCCTAAGATGCATCTCCGGTCATATGTAAGGAAAATTCAACCCCATACCGCTGATAAAGACTTATGGGTGCATTTCTTCCAAGACAGTCTATCTGGGACTCAACTTGACTCGTTCTACCAACTAGAAAGGGCTAATGTTCACAATTGGGAAGATCTTGCCGCAGCTTTCTACAAGCAATATCAATACAATGCTGATTTGGCACCTACCCGTACTTAACTCCAGAGTATGGTTATGGCCTCCAATGAAGGTTTCAAGGACTATGCACAAAAATGGAGAGATTTGGCTGGAAGAGTTCAACCCCTTCTGCCTGAGAGAGAATTGGTAGACATGTTCTTAGGTACCTTATCGGGTCCGTTCTTCAATCATTTAATCGGAAGTTCATCTGCAGGCTTCACTGAACTAATATTAACCGGAGAGAGGATAAAAGTGTTAGAACAAAGTTTGAATCTACTACCCTATATTTAAGTTTTGATGATAACAAAGTGAAAAGATATAGTATTTATAAGTTTCATGTATGAACTATCTGCTGCCTAAAATTATTATGTTCTGACTTGCAGATACTCTGATTGATATAAGCAAGATCACATCTATTCAGCATCAGAACTTGATTTCAGACACCAGCATCAGAAGTTGCCTTATCAGAATGTCAAAATCAGATGATCAACTCACGTACATGCTGAAGCCTGATGAACAAGACTGTGCTCAACACTCTGATAAAGAAACACAACAGTTCATCAGCAGCGAAGCAGAGTCAGAATGAGCCAAGCCAGAACTTGCATTAAGTAAGCAACGGTACTGTGCATTGAAAGCAAATTAATTCCAACGGCCTCATTCCAGACAAGATCTGCTCAATAAGGAAAGTTTGTTATTAGCATTGAATCAAGAATATTGCATCCGACGTTCATCATCTCAGTGCTATATAAACAAGACTTTGAAGATTGAAATGGCTAATGCTCTCCAAATCTCTACACGCACAAAAGCTAATTATAATCTTCTTTCTCTCAGTTTTGCTAAACCATACACTCTGATATTCTTGTTTAGCAATCTAGTGTCTAAGCTTCAATTTGTGTATACATCACAGTTGTGATACAGTTTTGTAGAAAACATCCACACACTTAGTTTTATCTCTTTGTAAGAAAGTGTTACCTTGACAAACCGGGTTGTGGTTTGGATCAAGAAGGCTTTAGCAGTTGTTAAAGCAGTCTGTAATATTCAGTTGAATATAGTGGATTAAGACCTCGTTGGAGAGAGGCGAAATCAACTTGACGGGTGGACTGGAGTAGTTTGAGATCAAACGAACCAGGATAAAAATATCTTGTTCATTGCATTAGATTTCAGTTTTACAATTCAACCCCCCCTTCTTGTGTTTTTCACCACTTCAATTGGCATCAGAGCGCCTGGTTCTGAGCTAAAACACTTAACCGTGTCAGTACAAGATCCAACGTCAGAAAAACATAATGGCAGGAAACAATTCTCACATCAGCAATGACAACAATGAGGACAGAGACAGATTCAGTGGCAAACCTCCAGTATTTGATGGAGAAAACTTTGATTACTGGAAAGACAGAATTGAAAGCTTCTTTCTTGCACATGATGCTGATCTGTGGGATATGGTGACAGATGGATACACGCACCCTGTGAATGCAAGTGGTCAGAAGATTGATAGAAAAACAATGTCTGATCAACAAAAGCGTGACTTCAAGAATCACCACAAGGCCAAAACCATCCTCCTCAGCGCCATCTCCTATACTGAGTATGAAAAGATCTCCAATAGAGACACAGCAAAGAATATTTTTGACTCACTTAGAATGACGCATGAGGGCAACGTTCAGGTCAAAGAAACAAAAGCTCTGGCGCTCATTCAGAAGTATGAGGCGTTCAAAATGGAAGAATCTGAATCCATTGAAACCATGTTCTCTAGATTCCAGATTCTGGTAGCTGGTCTCAAAGTTCTGGACAAAGGATACTCTACTGCTGACCATATCAAGAAAATCATCAGAAGTTTACCCAAGCAGTGGAGACCTATGGTTACAGCTCTGAAGCTAGCTAAAGATCTCAACAAAATCACTCTGGAGGAACTTATCAGCTCCCTCAGAAGTCATGAGATAGAGCTAGAAGCTGATGAGCCTCAGAAGCAAGGTAAGCCTTTAGCATTAAAATCTAACAGAAAATTTGAGTCTAAAGTTTTGCAGGCAGTTGAAGAAACATCTGATGGATCCTCATCAGAAGAAGACGAACTCTCCCTTCTCTCCAGAAGAGTAAATCAACTGTGGAAGCAAAGACAAAGGAAGTTAAGGAATCCCAGAAGATCTGATCAGAACGAGTCTTCTTCCAGATACAGAAGGACAGATTCTTCCTCTGGATACAGAAGATCTGAAGGCTCCTCCAGTAGCAAAAAGCCAAACACCAAAGACATCATCTGCTATGAGTGCAATGAGCAAGGACACTATAAGAGTGACTGCCCAAAGCTTCAGAGGGAAAAGCCCAAAAAGAATTTTGGAAGAGAGAAGAAGAAAAGTCTCATGGCTACATGGGATGACTCTGAATCGTCTGAAGCTGACTCAGAATCAGATGATGAAAGGGCAAACATAGCTCTCATGGCTAACATTTCAGAAGATAGTGAAGCTTCTGAATCAGACTCAGAATCAGACACTGAAGAGGTATTTCCTAACTTTGCTGTTAACTTTACAAAGGCTGAACTTGCTGAAAGCCTTAATGAGATTCTGGAACGTTATCAGCAAATTAGAGCTAAATTCAGAGACCTGAAAAGGAATCTTGAATCTGACTCTAATAAGACTGAGAGTCTCAAATTGGAAAATTCTGAGCTGAGAAATAAGATTTCAAAATTAGAAAACACTTTACAAAACTCTCAGAAGGAACCAATTTCTGAAACTCCCAGCAACGCTGATGAGATCATCAAGGAGTATGATCACAGTTTCCAGAAGTTCCTAGCTAAAAGCATAGATAGAAGCAGAATGGCTTCAATGATCTATGGAGTTAGCAGAAACGGCAGGAAAGGAATAGGATACCAAGGTAAGGTTCCTACACCAAAGAATGTCATGGACTTAACCATTAAACACACTCCTCTGAATTCACATTTTGTATATGGTCACACACATGATATCAAATACACTAGCAGTAAGCACTCTGTGAAACCAAAATTCAACCAGAGTTTTGGTAAAACTAACAAATCAGGACCCAAGAAAATCTGGGTACCTAAGGATAAAATAATACATGTTGCAGATATCTTTAGCAGCAAGTCAGAAACACCAGTCATGGTACCTGGACTCTGGCTGCTCACGACACATGACGGGAAGAAGGCATATGTTCCAAAGCCTGGAACTTAAGCCTGGAGGCCACGTTGGCTTTGGAGGCAATCAGAGGGGAAAGATAATTGGCTCTGGAACTGTAGGTAATGGAAATCTTCCCTCTATTAATAATGTTCTGCTAGTAGATGGATTGATGCATAATCTGTTATCCATAACTCAATTAAGTGATAACGGTTATGATATAATCTTTAATCAAAAATCATGTAAAGCTGTTAGTCAGAAAGATGGGACTATCCTGTTTAATGGTAAGAGGAAAAACAACATTTACAAAATTAAACTTTCTGAACTAAAGAGTCAGAATGTAAAATGTCTTCTGTCTGTTAACAACGAGCAGTGGATCTGGCACAGAAGATTGGGACATGTTAGTATGAGAAGAATATCTCAGATTAACAAACTCAATCTGGTCAGAGGACTTCCTAATTTGAAGTTCAATTCAGATGCTCTGTGTGAAGCATGTCAGAAAGGCAAATTTGCAAAACCTTCTTTTAAATCCAAAAATGTTGTTTCTACCTCTAAGCCATTAGAACTTCTGCACATTGACTTATTTGGACCAGTTAAAACTGCTTCAGTCAGTGGTAAGAAGTATGGGTTAGTAATCGTAGATGACTATAGCAGATGGACATGGGTAAAGTTCTTAAGACACAAGGACGAGTCACACTCTGTGTTTGTTACCTTCTGTAACCAAGTTCAGAATGAAAAGGATCTTAGAATCGTTAAAGTCAGAAGTGATCATGGTGGAGAATTTGAAAACAAAGATTTTGAGTCATTCTTTAATGACAGAGGCATTCTGCATGATTTCTCTTGTCCTAGAACTCCCCAACAAAATGGAGTTGTAGAACGAAAGAACAGAACATTGCAAGAAATGGCCAGAACCATGATCAATGAGACAAACGTTGCTAAGACCTTCTGGGCAGAGGCAATAAACACAGCGTGCTACATTCAGAATAGAATCTCAATAAGACCTATTCTGGAAAAGACTCCATATGAATTGTGGAAGAACAGAAAGCCCAACATTTCATATTTTCATCCATTTGGATGTACTTGCTTTATATTAAATACAAAGAATTATTTGAACAAGTTTGACTCTAAAGCATAGAAGTGTATTATGTTAGGATACTCTGAACGCTCAAGAGGGTACATAGTATACAATACAGAAACACAGATTGTGGAAGAATCAATCGGTGTTCGTTTTGATGATAAGCTTGACTCTGAAAAGTCAAAGCAGAATGAAGTTTTTGCAGGTATAGAAATTGAATTTGCAGGTTCTGAAGACAAGTCATCAGAAGCTCTCAACACAGACATTCCTTCAACGTCTGAAAGGAGCACTGCTAGCAATCCTACAACAGCTGCTGATCAACCTCAGAAGAGATTACCCAGAAGCAGCTTGGATCACCCAGAAGAGACTATTCTAGGAAGAACGGAAGATCCAATCAGAACAAGAGCAAGCTTCAGAAACTCTGAAGAAACTCTTATGGGACTTGTGTCTCTGATTGAACCTTCTTCTATTGATGAAGCACTTCTGGATAATGACTGGATTCTGGCAATGCAAGAAGAGCTGAATCAATTCACCAGAAACGACGTATGGGATCTCGTTCCCAGACCAAAAGGATTCAACGTCATTGGAACAAGATGGGTGTTCAGAAACAAGCTAAATGAACAAGGTGAAGTCATCAGAAACAAGGCACGACTGGTTGCACAAGGTTATAGTCAGCAAGAGGGGATAGACTATACAGAAACCTTTGCCCCAGTCGCCAGGTTAGAATCTATCAGACTTTTAATTTCATTTGCTGTTAATAGAGGCATCACTCTGTATCAGATGGATGTCAAAAGTGCATTCTTAAATGGTTATATAGAAGAAGAAGTGTATGTACACCAACCCCCAGGTTTTGAAAATACAAAACATCCAGAACATGTTTTCAAACTAAAGAAGTCACTGTATGGTCTGAAACAAGCTCCCAGAGCTTGGTATGAAAGGCTAAGTAACTTTCTGCTGGAAAATGAATTCACCAGAGGGAAGGTGGACACTACTCTATTCTGTAAATCAGTTAAGAGTGACATCTTAGTCTGTCAAATTTATGTTGATGATATTATTTTTGGTTCTACTAATCCTTCTCTTGGAAGAAAATTTGCTAAGTGTATGCAGGCAGAATTTGAGATGAGCCTCATGGGGGAACTGAAATTCTTTCTAGGAATTCAGATCAATCAAACTCCAGAAGGAACTTACATTCATCAGAGCAAATACATCAGAGATCTTCTGAAGAAATTTGACCTCTCAGAATGTAAGCCATCAAAGATTCCAATGCATCCCACGTGCATTCTGGAAAGAGAAGAGGTGAGCAAAAATGTAGAACAGAAAGTCTACAGAGGTATGATTGGTTCTCTCCTCTATCTGACTGCTTCAAGACCTGACATATTATTCAGCATTTGTATCTGTGCTAGATTCCAATCAGATCCTAGAGAATCTCACTTAACAGTTGTTAAGAGAATTTTCAAGTATCTGAAAGGTACTACTAATCTGGGTTTGTTTTATAGAAAATCTAGTGATTACAGCTTAGTAGGCTACTGTGATGCTGATTTTGCTGGAGACAGAGTGGAACGTAAAAGTACTTCTGGAAGCTGCCAGTTTCTGGGAGAAAATCTGATCTCTTGGTCCAGCAAAAGGAAATCAACAATTGCTCTGTCAACAGTAGAAACTGAGTACATAGCAGCAGCAGGATGTAGCACACAAATGCTCTGGATGAAAAGTCAGCTTGAAGACTTCCAGATTTTTGAGAGTAACATTCCTATACTTTGTGATAATACTTCTGCTATTTGCTTAAGTAAGAATCCCATTTTACATTCTAGAGCTAAGCATATAGAAATAAAACATCACTTCATTAGGGACTATATTCAGAAAGGTATTTTGAACTTAAAATTTATAGATACAGACCATCAATGGGCTGATATCTTTACTAAACCCCTTTCAGAAGATAGGTTTAATTTCATTCTGAAACATCTCAGCATGAAAGTGTGTCCAGAGTGAAAATGTTTTAATTCCATATATTTACCTTCAGAATGTAATTGTTTTACTGTGAACTTCTGATCAATCTCCTTTCAGAAAGATAGAACATGCAGATTGTATGAGATGCAAGTCTAAAGATCTAAGAGTCTAAGCTCAAAGACAGACGTGCTGATCACCACCTCAGAACAAGTGTGAAGGAAATAAGGGAAGAAGAAAGAACCAAGAGGGATTGGATACCTTTTGGAAGGTTGATATCAGATATTCTGACAGAGAATAGGCTGATTGAACATCTGATAGAAGCTCAAGAGCTAAGCACTATTGAACCAACAATTGGGAAACCTCTGAATGCAAAGAACTTGAAGAAGATGAAGCTGATAGAGAATATTCAGAAGGAACCTAGAGCCACTTCTATTGCTGATATCTCCACCAGAAGAGTGCCTCTGAGTGACTTTCCGTTATTTTCTGAAATTGAATCCAAACCAGAGGTGATTCTCAGGTACTTGGATGCGTGCAAGGCAGATGGTACAGATCCAAATCTGAATATCAGAGATCTGCATCAACCTCAACCAGAAGTGACTCTGAAGAAGACGAAGAAGAGGAAGGCACCATCAGAAGGATCATCCCAGCAGACGCCCAGGAAAAGATGTAATTCATCTGTTGCTCCTGTTTTAAATTCTTCTACTATTCCAGCATCTATTCCTCCTCAAACCTCTCATAGAATCTCAATCCCCATCCCTACCATAGATGAAACTGTACAAGAAGAGGACCCTTCTGAGGCATTAAAACTCAGAAGACCCAGAACCAAACATCCCAAACAACCAACAATCTCAACAACATCAGCAATTGACCAAGTGTTGTCTGACATTGATCAACACACCTCTGATCAACCAAACTCTGAACCACAAACTGTTCCTCCTCCACAACCAGAACAACAGCAATCTGCTGAAGAACCAGAACAACAACAACCACTCTCATCAATTCCAGAAGAACCCCTTATCCCTGAACAATAAGAAATTCCGTCTCCCTCTCCCCAACCAGAAATTAATCCACCATCACCTCAAACAGAGTTTCATCACTCTGAAACTCCTTCTCCTCAACCATCTGAACCTCATTCACCTCAACCATCACCTCTGGCAATCCAGCTGCCATGTGGAACAACTGTTATCATGCCCCAGTTACCATCCTCACCAGAATCTACACCACCAAATACTCCCAAAACACCACCCAGTCCAATCATAATTTCTGATACTGATACTCCATCTCCAAAACAAACAGCTGCTCAGAAAACCTCCGAAAACCCCAGCAGGACTTTCATAGACTTAACCAGTCTTGACCGTCTTGCTGATCTGAAACATAAAATAGCCATCCCAAAACTAAAACAACCAGATGTTGGCTCTGGTATTATGAATTTTGAAACAGGTGTGCTGCAATGGATTGCTTCTTTGAAGCAAGTCTGTCCTGGAATGATTGACCCAGCTGCTTCTGATCAGCTCTGGTCACAATTCAGACTTTGGGTACGTGCTGAAGCCCTCAAGTTGCAGGATATCAACTATGAGCAGGCACAACAGAACTTCAGCAAGCTGCTGAAGGAAGTTGAAAGTCAGCTGCCTCAGGAAGCTGTGCTCCCTCTGGACAGTGAACCTTGGTCTGAGAAACAGCAAGCTGCAAAGGTGCAATCAGAAGAAGACAAGACCATTCAAGCTGAAGAAAGTCAAGCAGAGGATGTTGCTGAAAGTTCTCAGAAGCCTCCTGCTTCTGATGCTTCTCAAGCTGCCTTGGACAGGCAGACTCTGGAAGAACTAAGGCTGAATGACATGCGTCTGCAGCAGCGGATGGATGAAAGCGATCAGAAGATGAAAGAGAGAATGGATGTGCAGGATAGCAAGATTGACACTGTTGTCAGCATGGTGCACAAGCAGAATGAGACTGCTGAAAAGATCCAAGCCATGCTGGAGAACCTGTTCACACGCTTGCCTCCTCAACCTTAGTCTCTTTTTTTTCATTCATGACCTTTTTCATGTTTTCCTTGATTTTCTGATGTACCGTTTGAATATGTTTTGTAATATTTTCTTGTTTTGATTCTGAACTCTCTCAATATGATTAGTTTTTCTGATCTTGATTGTTTTATTTTTGATTGTTGACAAAAAGGGGGAGAACAAGAATGATATTTTAATCAATAACGGCTAACTAGACAGAAATTCTCAAACATTCTAACTCTATTACTTGAAATGTTTTTCTGTTTTGCTTAAAGTCTACAGGTACAAGGAAGCTCCTGGACACTCTGAAGACTAGAAGCTCTGAAGCTCTGAAGCTCTGATCACTATGAAGTTCTGATCCGCTCTGATATTCTGATCCAAAGCAAAGCTCTGACAAGAAAAAACTCTGAAGCTCTGCTCTGACATAAAGCTTCTGATAAGTCAAAGGCTCTGATACTCTGATGTTCAAAGAAAGGCAAAAAGATCTGATCCTGAAGAACACGTGTAATCAAAGGGAAGTAATAAACTCAGGGGGAGTATCTCTCAACTCTGATATCTCTTTACTTCTTATTCTTTTACTTCTTACTCTGATACATATTTCAGATACCTTTTCACGTTATTTTCATTTAAAATATCTAGTTTTTGTCATCATCAAAAAGGGGGAGATTGTTAGAACAAAGTTTGAATCTACTACCCTATATTTAAGTTTTGATGATAACAAAGTGAAAAGATATAGTATTTATAAGTTTCATGTATGAACTATCTGCTGCCTAAAATTATTATGTTCTGACTTGCAGATACTCTGATTGATATAAGCAAGATCACATCTATTCAGCATCAGAACTTGATTTCAGACACCAGCATCAGAAGTTGCTATATCAGAATGTCAAAATCAGATGATCAACTCACGTACATGCTGAAGCCTGATGAACAAGACTGCACTTCTGATAAAGAAACACAACAGTTCATCAGCAGCGAAGCAGAGTCAGAATGAGCCAAGCCAGAACTTGCATTAAGTAAGCAACGGTACTGTGCATTGAAAGCAAATTAATTCCAACGGCCTCATTCCAGACAAGATCTGCTCAATAAGGAAAGTTTGTTATTAGCATTGAATCAAGAATATTGCATCCAACGTTCATCATCTCAGTGATATATAAACAAGACTTTGAAGATTGAAATGGCTAATGCTCTCCAAATCTCTACACGCACAAAAGCTAATTATAATCTTCTTTCTCTCAGTTTTGCTAAACCATACACTCTGATATTCTTGTTTAGCAATCTAGTGTCTAAGCTTCAATTTGTGTATACATCACAGTTGTGATACAGTTTTGTAGAAAACATCCACACACTTAGTTTTATCTCTTTGTAAGAAAGTGTTACCTTGACAAACCGGGTTGTGGTTTGGATCAAGAAGGCTTTAGCAGTTGTTAAAGCAGTCTGTAATATTCAGTTGAATATAGTGGATTAAGACCTCGTTGGAGAGAGGCGAAATCACCTTGACGGGTGGACTGGAGTAGTTTGAGATCAAACGAACCAGGATAAAAATATCTTGTTCATTGCATTAGATTTCAGTTTTACAATTCAACCCCCCCTTCTTGTGTTTTTCACCACTTCAAGAAGCCGGTATTAAGAATGGAAAGATCCAGAAAGACACATCTTCTTCAGCAGTCGTAAGGAAGCCCTTTATAGGAAAGAAAGAGGTGGTTTCCGTATATCCGCAAAGAAACCAAGATAGGGCCGAACGCAGACCAATGGTGGGGGATGTTATGATCCTAAAGCCTGCGTCTGATCAGCAAAGAAATAATTAACCAAGGATAGAAAGGCCAGTCAGGAAGTTTACCAGAATCAACATGACCCTGTCTCAAGTATTACCTCATTTACTAAGATCCAACTTGGTGGCCTTGAAAGAAGCTCTGAAAAACCCCAATACAACATCTCCTCATTATCATCCCAATGCCCGTTGCGCATATCACTCTGAAAGTCTTGGTCACGATACTAATAACTGTTGGGCCTTGAAGAATAAAATACAAGACCTCATTGAAGCAAAGGAAATCGAGTTTGATGCGCCCGAGAAGCCAAATGTCATTTCTGCTCCTATGCCCAAACATGGTCACAATGCCAATGTCATTGAAGAAGGATTATTTGTTACTTCAGTTAATGAACTCATGACCCCACTTCTGACTGTTAAAATGAACTTTTTGAATGTCGGCATGTTCCTGGGTTGTGGTGAAGATTGTCGTTTCTGTTTATCCTCGCCGACTAGCTGTCCTTTGTTAAAAGAAGGCGTTCAGTGCCTGATGGATAACATAGAGATTTTGTTTGAAAAGACACATGTTACACCTATTCCTGTTGAAGATGTTTCTATCATTACCATTTCCGCCAATTCTTCCAGGGTCTCCAACAAAAGACCCGTTAGAATTACATCAGTTCCGAAAGCAGCTCCCTTAATAATCATAATGTCTGGGCCAGTCCCATATACATCAGACAAAACCATACCATGGAATTATGGAGAGGATTTTTATTACCATGGTATTAAGCAAGACTGGCCGGTCGCCGAAGAGATAAATTCCGAGAAAGAAGACTCTGACGTCAGTAATATCGCCGGAACTAGCAAAATTACCCGAAGTGGTAGGATCTTTTCTCCAGAAATTGCTCCCCCAAAAGCAGTTTATGGACCCGTGACTATCCTTGTGGCTGCTCCAAAGGTTACTCCTACACCCATAATCATCTCTGCAAGTACTCCAATTGACAAAGCCGTTACAACCCCTATAATCATTCTTACTAATACTCCTGCTGCCGAGTTAACCGAGGCTCGAGGAAAAGGTATTATGGTTGAGCATGTCCAAACGAAGGCTCAGTCATTGACTATCGCTGAGACCTCCAAGAAGGAAATGGAGGAGATCTTAATAATTATAAAGATAAGCGACTATGATGTAGTTGAACAACTGGGGAAAACTCCCTCTAAGATCTCCATGCTGGCATTACTACTATGTTCTGAGGCACATGCAAAAGCCTTGGTGAAGTTCTTAAAAATCGCCCATGTACCTCAAGAGACATCTGCTGATCAATTTCAAGACTGCGTGGCCAACCTAACTGCAGACAATGGTTTAGGTTTTTCAGATGCTGATCTGACGCCGAGGGGAAGAAAGCATAATGAGGCATTGCATGTCTCAGTGGAATGTAGGGGCACCACTCTAGCGCATGTTTTGGTGGACACTGGCTCATCTTTGAATGTATTACCCAAAAAAGCTCTTGATAGACTTGACTGTGAGGGGTTGACTTTAAAGCCAAGCAACATAGTGGTAAGGGCTTTTGATGGTTCAAAGAGGATGGTACATGGGGAGGTAGACATTCCCATAAAGATTGGAACCCAAAATTTCAATTCAACTTTTTATGTGATGGACATCCTCCCTTCATACTCCTGCCTGCTAGGCCGACCATGGATCCACAATGTTGGCGTTGTTACCTCTACACTGCACCAGATGCTGAAGTATCTGGTTCAAGGGAATATTATCACCATCCATGGAGAGGAAGAATACATGATCAACCATCTCAATTCCTTAAGATATGTGGAATTGGATGGTGAATTCATTGAAACTCCATTTCAACACTTTGAAGAGGTCCCTCGAGAGGTGGCAGTGACTAAGGGTGTTCCCAAGATTACCAGGCCTCCACTCCGGATGTCGTCACTAAAGGATGCCAAAGCAATGGTAGAAGAAGGAGTATGCACTATCTGGGGACAACTCCCAGGTATCCCATATAAGTCTGACAAGTTTGGCCTAGGTTTCACTTCAAATGCTCAAAAGGCTGTACGTCGTGCCCATGTTGGAGGGCCACCCTTGAAGATCAGCAACCGTGAAGTCAATGCGGTAGAAGATGGTGAAGATGGTTGCAACTTGGAGGAATGGATCTTCCTGACTGTCAATGGAGGGCTCAACAATTGGGAGGCTAGAGACTTCATCCTGATCACTTTTATCCCTCAGTAATTTGTCTTTACGTTTTGTTGGATCTGTAATACTCAAAACAATTCGCACTCTTAAAACCTTGTGTCTTACCCGAGGCACAATGGTCCATTTGTAAGGGTTATTATCTCATTTTTCATATGACATCAATGAATCATGGACGTTTTCACATACAAACTTTTGTGCTCATTATTTTTCTTTTACATTTTACTTTCTTTCAAAGATAGCTATACCCTTACACACACCCACACTCACAATGCAGGTATACATTCATTCGGGATCCCATGGATAACGATACTGCTATGGCCTTTCGTGACTCTGAGAATCTAATATACCAAGCCGAAGATGAAGGTGAGGAAGATTGTGAAGTACCAGGGGAACTTGCCAGACTATTACAACAAGAGGAGAGAACCATTCGGCATCACGAGGAACCCATGGATACAATCAACCTAGGTACCGAAGAAGATAAAAAAGAGGTCAAGGTGGGTGCCAATATAGAACCTAGTATCAAGAAGCATCTGATTCAGTTGTTGCATGATTATGTCGAAGTCTTTGCCGTGTCGTATGAAGACATGCCAGGACTTGATGAAGATATTGTGGTACATCGTATGCCTACAAGAGAGGATTGTCCGCCAGTAAAGCAAAAGGTTCATCGAATGAGGCCTGATATGTCAGAAAAGATTAAAGCAGAGGTCATGAAGCAATTCAATGTTGGATTCTTTGCTGTCACCTCTTACCCCCAATGGGTTGCCAATGTTGTTCCTGTGCCCAAAAAGGACGGTAAAGTGCGAATGTGTATGGACTACCGATATTTGAATAGGGCAAGCCCTAAGGATGACTTTCCACTCCCCCACATTGATATCCTAGTTGAAAATAGGGCACAACACAAAGTGTTTTCCTTCATGGACGGATTCTCAGGTTACAACCAAATCAAAATGGCGCCTGAGGATATGAAGAAAACAACATTTGTCACACAGTGGGGCACTTTCTACTATAAGGTGATGCCATTCGGGCTGAAGAACGCTGGGGAAACCTATCAGCATGCCATGGTAGCTCTATTTCACGACACAATACCTCACGAAATAGAGGTCTACATGGACAATATGATAGCCAGATCTCAAACAGAAGAAGAGCATCTTGATCACTTACAAAAACTATTTGAGAGACTGAAGAAGTACAAGCTGAGGTTGAATCCAAACAAGTGCACATTCGGGGTACGATCTGGTAAACTCCTAGGCTTTATCGTCAGCAACAAAGGTATTGAGGTCGATCCTGCCAAAGTTAAAGCAATACAAGAGATACCTGCTGCTCGCACTGAAAAGGAAGTCAGAAGATTCTTAGAACGTTTGAACTATATTTCCAGATTCATCTCTCACCTAACAGCTACTTGTGAACCAATCTTCAAACTATTGAAGAAAGATCAAGTGGTCAAATGGAATGACAAGTGCCAGGTTTCTTTTGACAAAATCAAATACTTACAAGAGCCTCATGTGTTGATGCCACCAGTTGAGGGAAGACCGTTGATTATGTATTTGACGGTTTAGAAAACTCAATGGGGGTGTGTATTGGGGCAGCATGACGAGTCTAGCCAAAAAGAGCATGCTATTTACTACCTGAGCAAAAAGTTTACCGACTGTGAAACCAGATATTCACTACTCGAGAAAACTTGCTGCGCTCTTTTGAGAAAAGAATTGATTAAATTATGTACGCCTAAAACCCTAATTCTAATCTTTTTAATTATGAAAAAGAAATTGAAATTAACCTAATCTAGCTAAATTAAATAATTTCATGAAAATAAAATATTTTACAAAGAAAATAAGATTTTGTGTATTTTTGGTTTTTTGTATTTGAGAAAAAGAAATTTAATTGTAAAATTAAAACCTAGTTTCTATTTGATTTTTAATTATAAAAGAAATTAATTTAACCTATATTTCTAATTAAGTTAAAATAAATATTTTATAAAAAAAAATACTTTTTTTGGTATTTTGTGATTTATTGATTTTATGATTTTAAAAAAAAAATTAATTTTGGTGAAAATAATTAAACAAAAATAATTAAAATAGAAAAAATAAATAAAGAAAATAAGAATATGGGCCTATATACTAGCAATTCTGGGGGTGTGGAATTGAAATTCGTTGGCCCATTAAGCTCCAAGCCCGGTCAACCATGTTGGATTCTGTGCAAGCGTTGACCTGAGGGGCACCATGGACCTTCAGGGGAGAGACGTTAGATATGGCTAGCTGTGCATCCAAGGGCTGGGCATTGAGGTTGCATGGAAGACGTGTGAGGGAGCATTGTACTGGACATGCAAAGGTAAAAAAAGAAAATACATTTTGTTGGGACAACGTCCTTCTATTTACCACTAGCGCGCCTCACCACTGGGCTAACTGGATTATTGATTATTATACTGAAAAGGAAATATAATATTGCAAAACAATTGAACAAAAACAGAAGGCGCAAAAGTTCAAACGAGCCAGTCACATGAAGCCAAGTCATCGTCTTCTTCATGGATTCTGTCGTATTAGGTATTCACCTATACCCACGGACAGTGTTCGTTGCTAAAAACCCGTGTCATTCAAAATTTCCATACAAGCATGATAAATCAATTAAGATGGTACCAATCAACTCGTCTTGGTCTCACGAGTATCATGGTACCTCATTCATGGTCCAATTTTTCTTGTATCAGAAATCCACAAATCGTGCACTTAAACCCTAACAATGGTGAATATGGATTCCTGCACTGTTAGTACAATTAAGTGATACAGAAAGCCTGCAAACATGATTATGAACAAGAATATATGGATTGAATAGATTTATCATGCGTAAAACATAGAAATCTAATTTGAGTTTGGGAGGCAAACCGTGATGTTGTAATGTGATGATTCTTGATGCTTTGAGGCTTGAAAATGAATGGAGAAGCTTCCTGAGATGCCCAGGAACGTATTGCTAGGCTTGAAAAAACTTGAGGATGGCTCTAAGATAGATTTTGATCTCACACTTTTGTCCAAATTTTTGAGTTTTCTTCCTGGCTTTTCACGACTGCAAAAACCTTGTATTTTGATCTGCAATTGTTGTATACATATAGTAGACTGAATTATGGTTGTAAAATTGCATCATATCTTGAGAAATAATGGAAATTGGATTTGATTTGCTTCATGTATGATATCTTTCTAAAATAAGATTCAATCTAATCTTTTCCAACCCTAATGAGCCTTGCACGAATTGATCATCATGCTAGTTGTATATGGACTCCAAATGTGCACAAAAATCCCAAGATTCGATTTGTTTTCATTATTTTACCATTTAATTTGATTTATTTTGATTTAAATGAATAAAAAATCAAAATAAATGATAAAATTAATATAAAAAAATAGGTGGAAAAGCTCAGGGGTCGTGGGTCCTATTAGAAACATGTTTCAAGCAAGAAAACATGGGCCCCTTTGGAAAAAATGCAAATTTGATCAATGTTGACTTTTGACAATTTTCCAAAAATTGCCAAATTTGACAATCCACAACTCTCTCATTTTTTACCCTAGAGAGGTGATCTTGGACTTTTTAGAAAGCTTAGGATGTCCCCTAACCAACCCTTTTGTTTCATCTCAATTGGATCTTCCATGTTCATGTATGAAGCTTTGACCCAAAAGGTGTTTTTGTTGACTTTTCAAAATGACCCATAATATAGAAATTCATATCTTTTTGTGGGTGAATATTTTGAACTTGGGAGATGAATATGAGTTGTAGGGAATTGTATCCTCTTAAAAATGAGCTTTGGATTAAAAATTTCTGATAAAGTATGAAGAATTTATGCTTGGTCAAACTTGGGTTGACTTTTACTAAGAAACCCTAATTTAGCAACTTTTGGGTTTTGATGAATTTAGAGCATTCCTCGAGGAATCATGATCAACCCTTGATCAAATGATGGAAGTTACTTCAAAATTTTGATTTTGACCCAAAATCTTGAGGTTTAACTGTGTGTGGGCCACAGTTGACTTTTGACCTAATACAGTCGATTTCTCAAGCATCTGAGCAGTTGACTGAGCAAACTTCTTATGCAAGGCATGAAACTTAACATGTAGGGTCTTGAGAATATATTAAGACCATGGAGAGCATATGAGACCTTTGTTGTCCACCCATCTTGATGAAAAATGAAACCCTAATTTGAGATACATTGCCTTAGGAGAGAGCTTGTCTGGTCAACTCTTGGACTTTCTTGAGCAACTTAGGGACCTCAATTGCCATTGATTAAGTAAAATGGGAGGCCAAATTTTGGGGTACAACACATGTAATCAACATAAACCTCTATCTCATGGTGAATCATATCATGGAATAAAGCTACCATGGCTCGTTGATAAGTTTCCCCAACATTCTTCAACCCAAAAGGCATCACCTTGTAACAAAAAGTGCCCCACTGTGTGACGAAGGTTGTCTTATCCATGTCTTCAAGTGCCATATTGATATGGTTGTAGCCAGAGAAACCATCCATGAAGGAAAAGATTTTGTGATGTGCGATGTTGTCAACCAGAACATATATGTGGGGAAGCGGGAAGTCATCCTTGGGGCTTGCCCTGTTCAGGTCTCTATAGTCCAAACACATTCATACTTTACCATCTTTCTTTGGTAGCGGAACAACATTAACAACCCACTATGGATAGGAGGTGACAACTAGGAACCCAGTGTTGAATTATTTCATAACCTCTGCTTTGATCTTCTCTGACATTTCAGGGCGCATACGGCGGACCTTTTGCTTTACCGGAGGGCAATCTTCTTTAGTCGGCAGATGATGAACCACTATATATGTGTCTAGCCCCGGCATGTCTTCATATGACCAGGCGAAGATCTCAACATAATCGTGCAACATTTGTATCAACTGCTGTTTGACCTTAATCTCCAGATTTGCGCCAATCTTGACTTCTTTTTTGTCTACCTCTGTCCCCAAGTTTATTGTCTCAACTGGCTCTTTATGAGGTTTTATAGCCCTATCTTCCTGTTGTAATAGTCTAGCAAGTTCTCCAGGTACCTCACAATCTTTCTCACCTTCGTCCTCAGCTTGGTTGATCGGATTTTCGAAGTTATAACTGGAAATAGCAGAACTATTATAAATGGGATCCAAAGTGGATATGGATCTGCAGTTTGATATGTGAGTGTGTGTAAGAGCATAGATGTATTGATAAAGTAAAAGGCATAAAAGAAAAACAAAGAGCGCAAAGTTTGTATGCAAGAACGTCTAATGTTTTATTGATGACATATGATAATGACATATAATAACCCTCACAAATAAACCATTGTGCCTTGGGTAAGACACAAGGACATAGAGTTTATATTGTTTATTACAAAACCTAAAAACAAGTAAGACGGTTACTGCTGAACAAAAGTAATCGGCACAAAATCTTTGGCCGTCTAGTTACTAGGTCCACCGTTGGTAGTAGGGTAGATCCAGCTGTCAATATCAGAATCCTCATCATTGTCTTCTATAGCGTTGACCCCACGATTGCTGATGCGTAGGGGAGGTCCTCCAGCCCGAGCACGTCGAACAGCCCTTTGAGCTCCTTAAGTAAATCCCAAACCAAATTTGTCAGCTTTATGAGTAAAATCAGGGAGCTGTCCCCAAATGGTACATCCACCTTCTTCAACTACCGCTCTGGCGTCCTTGAGAGAAGTCATCTTCAAAGGAGGTTTGGTGATCTTCGGCACACTGGTGATAGTCTCGGTTGATGCCATAATCTGGGGAACCTCTTCAAAATTTTGACAAGGGGTATTTATGAACTCACTGTCCATCTCTACATACTTGAAAGAGTTCAGATGGCTCACCATGTACTCCTCTTCACCATGCACGGTCACAATCTTCCCCTTCACTGGATACTTCAGCATTTGGTGCAACGTAGAAGTAACAACCCCAACTTCATGGATCCAAGGACGACCCAACAAATAAAAGTAAGATGGGCCTGATATCCATCACGTAGAAGGTGGATTCAAAGGTTTGGGAACCCACTTTGACAGGGATGTCCACCTCCTCGTGCACCATTCTTTTTGAACCATCGAAAGCCCTCACCACAATGTTACTTGGCTTTAAGGTCAAACCTTCACAATCTAGCCCATCAAGATCCTTCTTGGGAAGAACATTTAGTGACGATCCAGTGTCCACTAGCACATGGGCCATAGTAGTGCCCCTGCATTCGATCGAGACATGCAGATCATCATTATGCTTTCTCCCCTTGGGTGTCAAATCGGCATCAGAAAAACTCAACCCATTATCGGCAGTCAAACTAGCCACACAGTCCTTGAATTGGTCATCAGAGGTTTCTTGCGGCACATGCGCAGTCTTGAGAACTGTAATCAAAGCCTTTTCATGGGCCTTAGAACACAATAGCAGAGCTAGCATTTATATCTTGAAGGGGTTTTCCCCAGCTGTTCGACCACATCGTAGTCGCTCTTCTTGATTATTTTTAAAATTTCTTCCATTTCTTGTTTAGAGGATTCCAAAACAACTTTTCTAGGTGCCTCCGTCTGGGCAGGCTCACCTACAACTTCTTTTCCCCGAGTCCCATATGAATCATCGGCAGGGATAACAACTGGAGTAAGGATGGGAGTAGTAGCAGAAGTACTAATCGGAACAACATATGGAATAACATCAGGCTTAGCAACAGTCTTCGGGGAGATCTTGAGGGAGAAAACCCTTCCACTTCGAGTAATTTTGCTGGTCCCGAAAATGTTACTGACATCGAGATCAGCCTCTTCAGCTTTTTCGTCTTTACTGGTTAACAAATTCTGCTTGACGCCATGGTAGTAAACGTCAGCATCGTAATTCCAAGGAACAACTTTGTCCGAGGAGTATGGTACGGGGCCAGGAAAAGTGATTATTAATGGAGCAATTCTTGGAGCAGGTGTAATCCTAACAGGTCTTTTGGAGGAGACCTTGGAAGGATTGGCGGAAATGTTTATGATAGCAATATCTTCATGTAGAATATTTGGAACCAAAGTTTTTTCGAACAAAATCTCTCTGTTATCCATCAGGTGTTGAACACCTGCTTTCAGCAAATAAAAACCAGAAGGCAGAGATAAACACATGTGGCAACCTTCACTACAGCTCGGAAATAAACCAGATAACAACAAATTCTTCTTGACGGTCATGAGAGGAGTAGAAACTTCATCAACAAAAGTAAAAAAACAGATCAGTATCAACGGCATTAACACCATGGTTGTGCTTGGGCATGGGAGCAGTTATGACATAGGCATATCAGGAGCATCAAACTCAATCTCCTTTGCTTCGATCAGATCCTGTATCTTATTCCTCAGAGCCTAAAAGTCGTTTGTATCGTGGCCTAGACTCTCTGAATGGTAAGCACACCGAGCGTTTGGATTGTAATGAGGAGATGTGGTGTTGGGATTCCTGGGAGCCTCCTTTAAGGTTGCCAAGTTAGATTTTAACAGATGGGGTAAAACCTCAGACAACGTCATATTGATCCGGGTGAACTGCCTTTGAGGTATTTCTACCCTTGGCTGGTTGTTTCGTTGTTCAGTAGCCGTAAGCCTAGGTATCATCACAGCCCCTACCGTTGGATGGCGCTCGGTTATGCTCTGACCTCTTGGATTATAAATAGAATTGACCTCCTTCTTACCCATGAATGGCTTCTTCATTGTACTTGAAGAGGTGTCTTTCTAGATCTTGCCACTTCGGATCCCAGCTTCTACCCTTTCTCCGATCAATATCAGCTCTGTAAAACCAGCTGAGGAGCTATCAATCAAGTGATTGAAGAACGGACCAGATAACGTACCAAGAAACATGTCCACTAACTCCCTATCAAAAAAAGGGGGTTGGACTCTCCCTGCCAAATCTCTCCACTTCTGAGCATAGTCCTTAAAACCTTCGCTTGCACCCATAGACATACTCTGGAGTTGAGTACAAGTAGGAGCAAGGTCAGCGTTATATTGATACTGCTTATAAAAAGCAGCAGCCAGAACTTCCCAATTGCGGACATTGATTCCCTCCAGCTGATAGAACCACTCAAGCTGAGTCCCGGACAGACTGTCTTGAATGAAATGGACCCACAAGTTCCTATCAGTAGTGTGCGGATGAATCTTCCTCACATAGGAACGGAGATGAAGCTTGGGACAAGACACCCCATCATACTTTGCAAATACCGGAGCCTTGAACTTCGGTGGAATGACAACCCCAGATACCAAACCAAGCTCTTCAAAATCCAGCCCTGGTACTCTTTGGATCTCCATTGCGCTCAGACGATCCTCTAACTGTTTGTATTTATCCTCAGCGGGAGGATATTCTTCATCAATGTAATCAGATTCATCCTCAGAAACCCTTGGACTAGGGTCTTCCTCCCTTGTTTCACCCTCTTGATTCTCCCCTTCTTTGGATGAAGAGGTCAGATCAACCGGTTGCTTCAACGGTCCCCTGAATCTTCTGCCCAGATTCAGGACACCAACGGTCTTCTTCGCCTTCTTCTTTCTATCTTTCAGAATAAAGGCCTTCAGATCTTCCTGCCCTTTAGCCAAAGTTCTGAACATTTGTTGAAATTGGGCATTTTGTGCCTGGAGATCCCTGATACTTTGTTCAGAATTCATTATTGCTGAAATAGACAACGAAGAAGATGAGAAACCTATTATGAAACCTATTTATGCAATGTCATGGATGATATGCGTATGCAATGATTTCAAGGATTCTTAAAGGCTCAAATTTGCTTAACCAAAAGAAACACGCGTTAATTGTATTAATAAGTTTGAATTGTTACAAAGAGTTCCTTTTAGGCTTACAATTAAACAAAATAAAACTTTAAAAAAAGAAAATTAGGTTTCCCATAAGTGCATCCTCTTTGGTGCAATGTAGGCGTTTATATTCCTCTCTTCATGAAGTAGCCTAGTGAGTTCCAGGACTTTCTTCTCACTAGCGTAGAATTGAGCTTCAAATGTATCTCGCTCCTCCTTAAGTTGAACCCAGGATTTTTGTAACTCCTCATGATCAGTTGGCATGTCAGAATGAAGAATAAGATAAGGAGTGTCTCCTTCAGCAACCGGTTCCATAATCATAGGTAGGATTGCGGGGTAAGGCATCATAAGACTTTGAGCACGGGCTCGTACCCATTTGAGATAAGGCTCAAGAGGGATTGAATTCTTGTGCCCTAGTGTCTTGCTATCAACTCTATTTACCATGCCCCAAGCTCGCATGAACCTTTTACGGTAACCCCGAGCATCATTCTCGTAGATGAAGATGATTCCTTGGATAAGTGTATCATGAGGACCATCCCTTCTCGCATATCTAAGCTGTCGCAGTGCCAAACAAGGATTGCAGGTGATTCCTCCCCTAATGCCTAAGAGAGGGACATTAGGGAATTCTCTGCATCAGTCAATGATAGTAACATTCTCCGAGGATCGAGGACACCAATGGATACCTGAATGTGTAAGAGTCATTAGCCTATGAGACCATATCAAACCCTGTTCATTCTTCAAGACGGATCGAGGTAGGTGCAAAACAAACCACCTAGCCAAAAGAGGACTGCAACACAGAAGGGTCCCTCTTCTCTTTATAGTGCGAGTATGCAGAGAATGTAGGATATCTCCAAGAAGAGTAGGTACCGGATTGAGTGACAGGAAAACCTTAACTGCATTCACATCTATGAGCTGGTCTGGATTAGGGAAAAGTACCAACCCATAGATGAGAAGGGATAACACCTCTTCAAAAGCTTGTAAGTCCGGGGTATCCCAAAAATGATGAGCTTTCTCAAACAAGAACTTAGCCAAAAAACCCTTGACACCTCTCCTGGTTTCCCAATTTGTTACTACGTCGGACCGTTGTAAGGATATAGCTTTAGAAATATCTTTAGGTTTAGGGTCTCTTTCCATACCATTGAAAGGTACCTTGTTAAGGATAGGCACCCCCAGTAACAGAGAAAACTCCTCTATAGTAGGACATAACTGGTAATCTGGAAAAGTGAAGCAGTGATATAGAGGGTCAAGAAACTGAAATAGCACTTTTAACATTTCTTCATCAAGGTTTGAGGTGACCAAGCTGAGAAGTCGACCATGCCTTTCAGGAACTCTTGATACTAAATCCTTAAGCTGAGGAGGTACCTTTACCAGACTGACTTGGATAGTGAATCTGCGAGCGAGGGCCATATCCTACAAAACAAGACAAAAATAAACCCTAAGAATCCTTGAAATGGTTAGTATGATATGCTATGTTATGATGTCATGATTATGCTCATATATAGAAGATATATCAAACACAAGAAAATCACACAGAGACCTTAGGTTTAAGGCTTGCATGGATTTTAAGGTAATACCCTCTTGAAGTTGGGTTTGTTCAATCTGTCCTAAATATAGTAACCGGATTCTAAGGGATCTCAATATCACCGATATTTCCCCCAAATTTCGTTCCGATAGACAATTGAATTGCCACCAAACAAAACTCAAGAGTCAAACCTCAATGAGTGTAGCATCGAGTATCAACCGACTTTGGGTTTACACCAAAGACGGCTATCTCACTACGTCCTAAAAATCCAAGTTGATCAATTAAGGTACTAAGGTCAGTTGACGCTTTATGATACCACGCAGCGGCCCCGTATTCTCCTTGATCACTCAAGGGCTACCGGTACACACTAAAGTATCGCATTAACGTAGCTACTGTTTCAACCGTGTCGGTATACCCCGCACAGGTCCCTCACAATTTATTTCTACTTACCTAAAAGGAATTCCCCGATCTGGGTTTAGGATCCAAACAGATACCCTTAAAAGTAAATCAAACAAGACAAGCCAAAGAATCAATTAAAATGACCTAGATCCTAAGGTAAACCCCACTTTATAAATCATAATTCCCCAGCAGAGTCGCCTGTTCTGTGATACGGTAGCAGAACTGACTGTTTTTGTTACTACTGGTTTTGCGTTTTTTGTTTGCAAATATACGGTAAGCAAAAGTCGCCATCGTCTTTTATTTTATCCAACAAAGGAAAAGGGAAAAAGAACAGAAAAAACCTTTTTCGAGAATGTTTTTGAGTACGGGGGGTCGATTATAGAAAGGGAAGGGGTTAACACCCTTTCAATCCGTGGTTTTCCACGGGCTCTTAGGTACTTGCTCATTTTTAAATTGCTTTTGTGTGTTTGTGTGATTTTAAAAGAGTTTTGAAATTGCCTTAGTGCGGTGTTTCACTTTATGGTAACCTTTGTATCAGTCCTCAAGAGTGTGATAAAGTGTTTTTGAAAAAACTTTAGTTTGAAAAGTTTATTTGAAAGTGTATGGTGTAAAAGATTATTTTGAGCAAGTACTTAAGAGTTTCTACCTACTCGAAAAAGACTATTCGTTTTCTTATTTCCTTTAGAGAGCGCTATCCTACTATTAAGGAGTAGGTAGCTCCATCGTTGGAGTTTGAGGGACAATCGAAAGGGACAATTATGGTCACTTAAGGCAACAGGGCAAGATCTTTTAGTAATTATCCTAAAACTCTAAGATCACTTTTTTTTACTGAGGCAACGTCGAAAGGGTCATCGAGGGACTAGTGATTTTTCGAATTAGAGGACATCCACTAAAAATTCTCATGTTTCGAGAATAGTGACCGTTTTCCGAAGGCAACCGAAGTAGGGCAAACCCTAGGAGTGAGCATGTGGGAGTGTTTGATTTCAGTTTATTTAATCTTTGCATATTTAGGGTTTTCTACTATTTTAAATTATTGATCTTTTGCATACAATCCTATTGTCAATCATCTAACAGTTTATAATGACGGAAAGTAAAAGTGCGAGAAGTTTAAACTTAGCTTTTACAAGGCTTTGGGGAGGGGGATTACATAATCAAAAACTTGGGGAAAACAGTAAATGAAAATGGTAATAAACCTAAGTTAAAATTATTACAACTTTGGAGCAATTACATTAATTGGAAAAATAAATAAATAAATGTGCACGAGAATAAATTAAACGAGGAATTAAAGTTAAATTCAAAGACATTTAATTAGTGAATAAAGCAAAAATATTTTTTGGATTTTTGAGAAAAGTAATTAATTTTGAAAATTAACCTAATTTCTAATTAATTTTAATTATGAAAAAGGAATTTAAATTATCCTAATTAATCTAATTAATTAATGAAATTAAATATTTTATGAAAAAAAAACCTAATTCTAATTTTTTTGTGTTCTTATGATTTTAAGATTTTATTAAAAAAAAGATTTTTAAAGCAATTAAAAATAAATAAAACAATAAAAGGTTAAAGAAATTAAAACAAAAATTGAGATGGGCCTGATGTTGGAAGCAATTTGGGGGGTGTAAATTGGAATTTTCCAGGCCCAGAATAGTTGGCCCGTTTGCGCTGGATCCAATGTGGTTCACCTTCAGGGAGTGCACCATGGATCTTCAATTCTAGAGCATTGGATATGCTTTGAGATGATCCAAAGGGTGGGATCTAATGATGCATGGTGGACGCTTGGCTAGGAGATTAGTTGGATCTGTAAGGAAATATAAATAAAAATTCAAAAGCACACACCTGGGATCAAACCCAGGACGTTTTCCTTACGCATTCATTCCTTGACCATCTGCATTGGAGAGCTCATTCGTTTATATAATTAAACAAAAATAAAATAAGGTAAAAAGAGCGCCATGCCCAGAAAAACGCGCGTGATTCAAATCTTACAATGGGAGTCTGCCACCTAATTGTCTTCTCCCTGGAACTATTGCCTTAGGGACTGGGCTTTTACCTACAGACGGATTCGTCACTATAGGCTATAGTGACGGTTCTTGTGCGTGGCTACAAACCTGTAAAAACAAAAAATGCAATACATGAAACATAAATCCCAACCAAGGGCATGGTTCCACTTGAAACTAGTTGATGAACATGATGACATCCTTATTATGGCCCAATTTGGCCTGTGTACAGAGTTCCCAATTTGGGACCTCAAAACCCTAGCAATGGCATATCACACATCCTGCATCTAAACACGAATTCAACTATACAGAAATTTGGCACACATTCACATGAACAATAGTACATGGTCAAAACAAGTTTATGGTACATGAATTGGTGAATTCGAATTTGAGTAAAAGAAAGTAAATCGTGGGTATGGATGGTACGATTCTGGTCGCTTTGATGCTGGGAAACGATTGGAGGAGCCTCTAGGAGTACCAAGGAATGTATTGCAATCTTCAAATCCCCTTGAGAAGGGCTGCAATATGGAATCTGAATTGAGTTTTTTCTTGAATTTTTTGGAAGTTTGACATGATTTCTCTTGGCTACAAACCCTCAAATTTTCGTCCTTTATGACTTGTGAATCTTGTGTTTAAGTAATGGATTGAATTAAGGTAATAGAATTGGAAAGAATCAAAGATATAATGGTCTTGAATTTTGATTCTAATCTTCCAAAATTGGAAGATTTTCTCTTGTATTGGAGCTTGCACGATTTTTTCTTGGCTATAGACAACTTGCATGATCTATAGTTCAATGCAAAAACAAATCTCATTCCATTGATTTTATTTATTTTGATTTTATTTTATTTTATTTAAATTTTAAATAAATAAAATCAAAATAAATTAAATAAATAAGTGAATAAGTCATGGAGGGTCCCATAGTTCGTGGACCATGCTAGGACTGAGATTCAATCTTGAAAAGATGCGCCCATGTGGAAAAAATGCAATTTTGAGTATTGTTGACTTTGGGCAAATTTCCAAAAATGGCCAACTTTGACAATGCATATATCTCTCAATTTTGATCCTAAGAGGGTGTTCTTGGACTTTTTAGAAGGCTTAGGATATCCTCTAAAAATACCTTTTGGTTTCATCTCAATTGGATCTTCCATGTTCATGTAAGAAGCTTTGACCCAAAAGGTGTTTTTGTTGACTTTTGAAAATGACCTATAATGTCTGAATTTATATCTTTTCATGATTGCATTTCTTGAACTTGAGGGATGAAGATTAATTTTAGGGAATTGGATTCTATTCAAAATGAGCCTTGGATGAGGAATTTCTGATAAAGTATGAGAAAGTTATGCCTGGTCAAAGTTTGGTTGACTTTTCCTATAGAAACCCTAATTTAGCAACTTTTGAGTTTTGATGAATAAGGAGCATTCCTTGAGGAATAATGATCAAACCTTTATCAAATGATGGATATTACTTCAAAATTTTGGTGTTGACCAAAAATCTTGAAGTTTGACTGTATGTGGGTCACAGTTGACTTTTGACCTATTACAATTGATTTTTAGGCATTTGAGCAGTTGATTGGGAAAACTTCTTGTGTGAGGCATGAAAATTAGCATGGATGATATGGAGGACATATTAGGGCAATGGAAACCATTTAGAACCCTTGGAACTCAAGCATCTTAATGAGGAGTGAAACCCTAGTTTGAGGCTCATTGTCTTAGGAGGAGGATTTGTCTGGTCAATCCTTAGCCAACTTGAGCAATTGAGGACCTCTAGGAGTATGTTGTTGTGTGAAAATGGGAGGGAAAATTTTGGGGTATAACAGTATTCTATGGTCCTCGGCTTCAGCAGGCTCCCAGGTTAAAAGCAGTACTTCTTCCCGATTACTCGTTAAACGACACTACATTCAAAGGGGCCTCCACTGAGTGGGAGATCTCATGCCTCCTTTTTTGGGATTACTCCCTCAAAGTTAACATGACTATACCGCCCGTCCTATCTCATTGCATGCCTTATTTGCTAGCATAAAGATATTGTGTGTGGTTTTTATGCTTGCTAAATGTTGCTTATGATGTGAAGGTGAGATGTGGATAGAATAACTATGCGTGATACTATTCTGCATACTTATTATTATACTTTATTTTATATTGTTGTGATATCTCACCCCTTCTGTTTGAATGTTGCCTCTACGTGGGTAACATGCAGATAGTTAGGAGCAGTTTGTTGCTGCAGAGTTCAAAGAGTTTGCTCTTTAGTCTTATTTTAGAGTCAGCGTTATGCTCTGATATGTAACATTGAGTTGGGGGATAAACGCTTATTATATTTTGCATTGTTTTGGGAATAGTTGTGGAGTATTTTAAACTCATGGATAATTTATTTATGATTCATGTTGGATTGAAATTGTTTTGAGTAATGAACTGAACTATTTTCGCTTCTTAATAAAGTTGATATTTAAGACTTAGTATTGTTGTTTATCCGAAAGGTGTTATGTATCCCTTATATTACTTTCAGAAATTTATTATTGTTTTGAGAAAGTGTAGCATCCTAAATGTATTTTTGAAGGAAAAATTTTACTCTTATTTTATATTATTAATCGTCGGGGAATATAGGAGTTATAATTGGTATCAGAGCCTAGTCGGTCTGTCTGGCCAAGTTGTCGATTCAGTGTAGTATGACAGTTGAATATTGTCGATGTGTTGTTCCTTAGTATGCGACATGTGTGTGAAACACTGTTGGTTCTTTCTTGCTTTACTAATCACTTGTTTGTAGGAGTGAGATTGAAACAAGTAGGGGAGAAGCTCGTGCTCCTCTGAGATGGTGCAAGTGGGAATAGTTGGTTCAGTATGTCGTGAATTGCATGGGTGCCAATGTTAGTGAGGTTGTGTTGTTTTTCGATTTCGAAGGAAGTATGGGTTCGATATTTATGCTTAGCGGTCAGTCAAAGTGGCCTTGAGAGGGAATGATCAGGTACTCGTGTTGTTCGCATATCTAAAAGTGGAGGCCGATGTTATGTCTAATGATGTGCCAGTTGTGAGTGGGTCCTTATGTTTTCTCGGGGACAATTGCGACTTGTCGTTAGAGAAAGATGTTTGATTGACTTAATGTTATCCTTGGAGTGAACTGTTTGGAGTTAAACCAAGGGATTATGAATTATTTTAAGGAGTCAATGCATATTCTTATGTCAAAAGGTAATTGTTAAGCAAGTAAGATAACTCTTAGAAGATGAAGCTTAGATGGTTGCAATGTTTTCAGCACTACATATTGATAGTGAAGTTGTCAGTGTTGAGTTACCATTGTGTGTGCTGTCATTGTTTGGAGTAATGCTGGAGTAAAGAATTGTTGTGAATTTTGTTGTTGGAATCATGTAAGTGGTTGTTGAATGTCGTTGATGTTGTTAGGTATTTGTGAATCGCGGGTCAAAGTCAAAACTCAAAGATGATACTAGTATTGTGAATAGAATTGGAATTTTGATGTTTTGAAAACTTGAGTTTTGGTAAATTAATGTTCCTTTTGAGTTATAAGAGGAATGATGTTTTGGGTTGATAAGAAAAGTGATCTTCGTGTCGAGAAGCAGCAGAAAAGTGCTTCTGCACTGCATTTAACTGGTTACTAATATATGGGTACCTGAGTAAACCATCAAACAATAGCATAGTATTTTTGGTTATTGTAGCGGTAGAATGTTTAAGACTAAGCCATTGGATTGACTAGACTTATACAGATCAAAAATAAAAATTGCCATCATGCTTTATTGTTTCTAAAGGAATGGGAAAAGAGTGAGTAACCCAAAAAGAGGGGGAAAGATTCAAGGTAAGGGGGTTGGTTATGCAAAGGGAAGGTATTAACACCCTAAACATCTACGGTACTCCGCAAGAACCTCTTTGTAAAATCTGTATATTTTGGCTATAAAATGTTGTATAAAAATGGACGGTGGAGGTGAGAAAAGAAATATATTTTTATGGTTTTTGCACCCGCCGCGGTTGCGAGCCTTTAGTGCCTACGTACCACCTTTTCGTGCAATAGGGGATCAGGGTGCACGTAGTTCCTCTTTTAAAGATTTTTTAAAGCCCAAATGTGTTGGTTAATTTTATGAGATAAGACATCATCGTCATTGTCCGTGTGGAAAACATACTTACTACCCACAATCATGAGAAAGGGGAATTTGCATCATCTCAAAGTGGAGGATATGGCTTGGATCTTAAAATCAACAATGCCTCACTCAACACCCAAGTGGAAAATATCTCACTTCACTACATATTGTGGAAGTATAGTTGTTTGCATCACTACAAGGATTGATAAGTGTCTAATCTTTTGAGAAAAGTTTAAAGTAAAAGCCAAAGTGGCAAAATGGTTTGAATGAGATTGGTAGACTTTTAGTCTTCTCACAAAAAATGTCAAGGTATTATTAAGTTGATTGAAGTTTACTTATAAAAATGTATTAAAAATGCATGGACCTAAGTCCAAGTTTATTATGAAAGTAGTTCAAGTTTTAAAAAAATAACAAGAGTTTTTCAAAAGGAGGGAGAAGATTTTTGAAATTAAAGAAGATGAGAGGAGAAGAAGGGACTACCCTAAAGCATAAGATAAAAGCTAGGGATAAGAATCATCTAACCAACAAGAAGCCAATACTTGACATTATGAGTCAAGATAGAATTCCCATTCTTTGTATTGAAACCAAGCAAGCAAAGATACTAAACCTCTTGAGAGAATTAAACTTCAAGTGTATTAAGTCTTCACAAAAATTGGACAGAGTAACGGTTGTATACAGGTGAATTCTCGATCACAGACAACGCATGTAATCATAATAACCTGCACACAAACAAACAAACAACCCAATGTCTTGAGATAAACCTCAATAACTCCAGATAAAATATCAATTATGTCTCAAGGTCTCCAACATAGGCCAAGGTTTCTAACCCTAAGTCCAAGAAGTCCAATACTCCATAATGCCAAGGATAGTAACCAAATAGTCCAAGTATCATTATAGGTTTTTTAGGGTTCATGTTGATTATTAAGTGTCTTAGAAGAGAAAAGAAAAGCTCAAATGAGCAAAATAGAAATGACATGAAATGTAATGCTTAAAGTAAATGGTACATAAAACATAAAAATAAAAAAATAAAAAATAAAAGGGCATAAAGTAAAAACAATTTAATAATTAGTGGTTAGTTGGATGACCATATTGAAACTTTCATTTGGAACTCATTAGAGGATTGGTAGAACCAAAGCCTCCACACAACAAGTTGAATTTTCTATTTGTCAAGTATATCATCTATTTGGAATCCTCAAAAGTACCATTTAATGATCAATGATGTTTAAGTGATCCGCGTTGACCAAAAGTGTTGTAGATCCATTAGAGGATTGGTAGAATCAAAGCCTCCACACAATGAATCTCAAGGTTATTGGATCAAAGGGATCAAATTAACATACTTAGACTTGCAAACATAGGTTTGGGCCACAAATGATCATTTATTCGAATCGGGAGAAAATTTAGCGCTATGTTAAGCAATCGTAAGTGGACTCATGTAGAAGTCGCACCTATTTTGAGGCAGGTCAATAGCAATCTGTGCACCATTTGTTTTGAGACATGATATAGAGATCATGTTCCAATAACAATAGTGCAATAAGAAAGGGATGAGATGAAGAGGGGTGGGGAAGAATATATAAACCACATTTGAATTAAAATTTAATCAAACTATTATTAAAATTATTCATCCATTTTTGTGGAGTTAGACTCAACACCATGGATCCAATGATGTTAACAAAGTTCATGACCAAAATTCAACCCAACTTCAGCCATAAAATAATTACAAAATAATATTGCATTTAATATATACATTAAAAAAAAGGTTTTAAAAATGTTTTAAAATGGAAATAAAAAGAAAAAATATCAACTATATTCAAATTAATCAAGAAAAATTTAGTAATACCATAGAAAAACCAGAAAAGGACTCAAATATTTTTATAAAATTTTTGGCAATTTTTAAAAGTCATAAACTATTTTAAAACTAATTAAAATTGTTCAAACAAATAGAAAATATATAAAAAATAGTAAACATCAATATAAAATTCCATAAAATTTTCAAAAAGTCAAAAATATGCAAAATAATATTTATGAAATTTTTAGAATTAAGAAATGTCAGAAAGTATTTTTTAGGTAATTAAAACAAAGCAAACAATGCAAAAAATATAAAAATATCAGTTGTCAAAATAAAAATATGAAAAAATATTCATGAGATCAAAAATAATTCAAAGTATTTTTGTTAATTTTTTCATAATTTTTGGATAAAAAATAAAAGAGTTATGAATTTTTGAAAATTAAATCAATTAAAATATAAAAATCAGAAAATAAAATAAAACCAAAAAGATATGGGTCACCAGATCATAGTCAAAACGTGTTAGTAAGCTAATCCAATGGACCAGACGCGTTGTGCTTGATATGGACCTTAGTAATATGCGCAGGGAATCAGAAAAAAGGCAACCAATGAAATTAAAATGTTTGACACGCTATCATTGGCTGAGACGAGACATGTCATCGTCTTCAACCTGCAGCCACCCTACAATAAAGATTTTGTGAGATCTTTCAAACGGAAAAATTAGGATCCCAGACCAGTATCATTAGATTCGTCTCTTCAAGACGATCCTAACACCACCATCGCGCAAAATTTATATAAAGTATACAAAGAGATATGAATCAAAAATCTAGAAAATAGCGAGCACCTTCAATTTGAGATTTCTCTCTCAATTCTTAATGGATTTAAAAAATTGTAAGAAGCACTAGAATCAGGAGAAGGAATAGAACAAGTTAGTGCTTTACTTGGATCCAAATGGTGGAGAATTCTACCTTTTCGAAGTTCAAGAAAGAAGCTCTGAAACTGGACTTCTGTAGCTTGGATTATAGCTCCTTTTGCTTGGTTTAAGTGTTGGATAGTTTGTATGATGCTTAAGGAATATGAATGTGCAGAGAATTTTGGAAGAAAAGGCTGGAATCTCAGAAACTGATTTAAAAAATTTGAAGTTTGCGTGAGGTTTTGACAGAGTGTTTTTGGCTCTCAAAGCTTGAGGAAATGAATGGGGGATGACCCTCTATTTATAGGGAATCAAATGGAATGTTCAAGCGTGTGAAATGATGAAGTTTTGAGGGAAATCGTGTGAACTTGATGCACGAGGAAAATGTGATCTTATTTTCATCAAAACTCATCCAATCCTTGCGTTTTAAGGCTCTAATCCACTTTGGCAACTTGGTTAAACATGTTTAGATCATAAACGCGTACTACTTTGATGTTTAGAGGCCAAAACATGAATTTCAAAATCTGACTTATGAAGAAACTTCAGTTCCAAGTTACCAAGTTCAATCCATTGGCATTCTCAACTCAAGGGGTCTTAAGGCATGATTCTTGATGCTTTAGAAATACGAGATTACAAGCTTTGCAATGGAAAAAGAATGGAATCAAATGGATGCTTGAGCTGAAAGTTGCATTGAGTCAAAGTTGGGGAAAAAAGGTTGACTTTCCATACTTAGAAATATTTCAAAATTTTCTTCAAAAGTGACCTATAATGTTTTGCATCCAAACATGGCCTTACACTTGGAATTTTCTCTTGACCAAAATAGATGGTATGAAATAGACCTCTTTAATGACATTTTGAAACTTGAACTATTTAAAACCTCCAAAAATCAAGAGAGTTATGAATTGTTGAAGTTGGCAAAAAATCATGAAATGACCTATAATCTTTTGTATCCTTAGGGCATCTTCCATCAATTTTATCACTTTGCACATAAAAGAAAGCATAAATTTCACATCCTTAAGATCATTATGGAAAAAGAGTGGGCTCAAGGTGATAAAAATTGACTAAATTATGATCATTTGAAGTCACACATGGGAAAATGGGGGCTCATTTGGAGGACTTGTAATCTTTCTTCATCATCAAGTTTCTTCCACATGAAAAATCCTTTAAACTTTTGAAGTGATTTGTTGATAACCCTTTGAAGATAAGGATGTCTTTGGAATCACTCAAAAATACCAAAAGATGAGCAAGATATGATTCTTTAAAGTTCACAACCCTAGCTCCTAGATCAAGAAAATGCTTTGAGGAACTTTGACAATTTTGAACAAACTTCTTATACCAACACAGTTGCTTTGTAAATATAAGTTGTTTAGGATGAAAATGAGAACTCATAGCCACCAAAACCACTTCCATATTCTTGAGAATTGAGAGAAATATTCACTTGTGATCATTGGGAACAAGACCTTGTCCAACCATGACAACTTCTTCAATCAATCCCTTGCACTTTTGAATCAATCTTGATAACTTTGAAATGTGGTGAACCAAAATAAACCTTGCCATGCCATCCTTTTCAAAATAACTTCAATGGTGTGATTTGGACTTCTCAAGCTTTATTGCCTAGGGTATGGAAATAAACTCATGAACCCATGGAGCAACTTGCTAAATCTCATTGCCTTTACCTACGTTAGTAACCAAAATTGCATATTATTAATTAAAAGGAAAAATCAAGACAAAATTTTCATGATCAAAAAAGAAAACAAGTCAAGGTGCTTGGTGATTCCTCAAAGAGCAAAGCTAAAGGTAGGGAGGAGAGCCAAGAACCCTAATATGATCTTGTTGTAATTGAATCAATGTGGTATGATGAAGGGATCTTAGGGGCAAAAATTGGGGTACAACAGTTATAGGGATGTAACCAGTTACATTCCTGGAGGGAACCGATTACCACTGTGTTGAAATGAATTTTCTGAAAACTTTGAAAATTCATAACTTGAGTTTCGGACGTCCGATTCGAGTTCTGTTCGAAGCGTTAGAAATCTAACTTAACGAACTTTGTTTTAAAAATGGTTACAGCACCTGGAACTAATTTATTTGTCACGGTGGTGATGTTAGATGAGAGGTTGAGTTTGCTATTAATCTCGTTCTTGGTGCTGGACTTGTTCCTATGGCACCATACAAGATGTCAAATTTGAAGTTGGGAGAACTGAAGAAGATATTAGGATATGTGTGGATAATAGGTTTGTAAGACCAAGGGTATCACTTGGGAGCTTCGGTGTTATTATTAAAGAAGAAGGATGGTAGTATGAGGTCATGTGCTGACTATAAACAGTTGATTAAGGTAATGATTAAAATTAAACATTCACTTCAAATGATTGATGATTTGATGGATCAACTGGTTGGTGAGTATGTCTTCAGTATAATTGAATTGAGGTTGAGTTACCTTCAAATTCGGGTGAAGGATAAGGATAGTTAGAGGAAAGATTTTAGAACTTGGTATATGCATTATGAATATTTGGATTCGTTTATTACGGTATTTATTGAGGCCATTTTGATTTAACCCAAGTCAGAATATGGACATGTCGAACATTGCGATTTGTATTACAGTGTCGAAAGGGAGAAAACTTTATGTTAAGTTGTTAAGGTGTAAATTATAGTTTGAGAAGGTGAGTTTTATTTAGTATTCTATTTCGGGTGGTGGTAACTGTGGACCTATTCCTAGTAGATGTATTTTTAGATTAGGAGGATATGAAGTCGGTTACAAAGACCAAAAGCTTTTTGGACATAAATGGTTATTATCGCAGTTTGTTTGAGACGGGGTCAAGTGTGATGTGTTGTTAATGAATGAGCCGAGGGAATGAGATTGAAATTTGAAATTATACAGATCATTGAGGTTATGGGATTAAAGGAAGTACTAAGGATTTATTGATGTTGTTAAAGTCCTCAACTTGGATAAATACTTCATTTGGAGCGAACCGGTTTAGATTGTACTTGGTGTAGTAGAAATTCCTATATTGGAGAATACTTAACAATTGTGTTGTGCTACGAGCTTGTATAGGAGAATATGTAATGGATTTTTGGCATTTATGTATCATTGACGAGGTTGGAAAGAAGGAAATTAAGGAAACACTCGTAAGACTTAGAGAGGTTGTTGAACATTATGCACAAGTTCTAAAGAAAACAATATTATAGTTTTACAATGATGGTTTATGCTCCATTACGGTTGTCAGCTTTCTATTGAAAAATTGAGGAATTGATCACCCTCAATCTCTTGTTGATAGTAGACAGGATCGTGTTGGATTGAATATACTTATCTTGCCAACTTGACAATGTGTAAAGTGATTTACATTCTATCAAGAGAATAGTCGTTAGCCACTTTGCGTGAACCTAATGGGAAAGTGGCTATGAAAGAGTTGGAAATTATTGAGTAGTTCAGAGACTTGAGTTTGTATGCGAGCTAATGCCGCAGAGTGGAAAGTTGAGTATACCAGAAATGAACAATGATTTTCTAATAGATATTAAAGAAAATCATAAGCTAAAAGTAAACTTGTAGGTCTGATAGTAGATGGAAATCAAAATAAGGACAGTGTCGTTAAGGTAAATAATCAGAGTGACGTAGTTGAAGCGTCATGTGGCATAAGTATTTTATGCGGTATGACTTTCTAGGAGTCAATGGTTACACATCGGAAGCCTGAGAGGATGATACATACTAGTGGACATTCCAGAATGGAATTGTTATGTGAAAAGGTTTATGTATTATTGGTGTTATTTCCATTTCAATATATCTATTGAATTGTATGCTCGATTGGTGGGACGTAGCATTGTGGTACTAGTGTCGTGTATCAATGTTTTTTATATTGCAGCTATGTTGAGGTTCTTATGACGGTGTTGTGGTGTACTGAGGTGATAAATCATATATCCTAGGGTGGTGGGACAAGGAGAAAATTAACTTGTGTATTCATAACTCGGTAGTAATGCATATTGTTGGATTATTGTGGTTGACAATATGGGATGTTGGTTAGTGGTATACGAAATGTTGCCAAACATGATTTGGAAGCTAGAAAGTGGGATGCGAGAGTGCTATCCAGAGTGGTTCGCATCGGGTTATTTTTTAGGACAAAAATATTTTAAGTGGGGAAGAGTTGCAACACCCTGATTTTTATTAAATTGTTTTTAATAATTAATTATGTGATGTGGTGCATTTGCACACCTTCGTGGATATGTTGTTGTATGGTTATGCCTTTGATGGGATATAGTTACCTTAGAAATTATAAAGTTAAGGTATTAAGGGGGCATATGACTAAAAGTGTAGAAACATAAGGGTGGAAAGAGAGGGTTATTTTATCTGTATTATTTAAATCATAATATTAGAATTAGTATTACAGTTTATATAATTAAATAATTATTTTAGTAGTAAGAGGAAGGAAGGGCATAATAGGAATAATGATATTAGGGTTCCAAGGATTAGATAAGTCAAAAAAAAGGAAAAGAAAAGTGTTTTTAGTTTATCGATCATAGAAGTGAGAAAACAGAGAAAGAGCGCTTTTGGGAAAAGAGGCTAGAGCAAGAGAGAAGCCATTGTTGAAGCTTGAGGAACCTTTGAATTAAAGTAAGGGTGCGGTTCAAACATTCTAAGGGGTAGTATAATGATAGGTATGTAGGGATATTATTTGTTGTGTGATCGTGGCTTTAAGAGTCTCTCGGAATTACTGACTGCAAGTGCATAGTCTAATTGCATAGTTTTAAAAGATATTGAATCCACATGGACTACTAATCAAACTAATGTTATTTATTGTTACTATGTAATCTAAGGCTGAAAATTAATCTTAGGTTTTTGAAATAAATAGGGAGTAAATTCAAGTTTAATAATTTTTTTGAAATAAGGGATATCAGTATGCAGTTCGTCCGACTTCAGGGAACAACCATTGGTTTTGTTTTTCTTAAAAATACTTTTCAGTAGAAAATATTAGTTTAAAAATCCTTATATCACCATATCGTGTTTATTGACTTAGACTGTATTCTTAAATCTAAATGTTTTCTCTCACTGTCACATTTGAATTTAAAAACACTTTTGGAAATCAATAAAATCTAACTAAACCTAAAGCGCTCTCGTTGTATTTAGAATCAATGTTCAGTTACTACTATCCGATTAAAAATCTCAAACTCCCATTGTATTGATTTTAACCTTTGTTGTCTTTTACTCTCGTAACAAAAACAGTTTTAATAATTTAATTAGAAACTATTGTACCCCAAAATTTTCCCTCCCATTTATTCAATACATTCTCCTAGGTTTCTCAAATGCTCAAGGTTGCTCAAGAATTTATCAGACAAATTCTCCTCCTAAGCAACGGACTTACAACTAGGGTTTCACTTTTTTCAAAGAAGTTTGGATTTCTAAGGCCTCAAGTGGATGTCATGGTTTCTTATATGTCCCTAAGGATATTCATGCCAAGTTTCATGCCTTGTACCACAAGTTTGCTCAGTCAATTATTCAGATGATTAAAAATCAACTATATTGGGCAAAAAGTCAATTGTGGTCAACATACAGCCAAACTTCGAGATTTTTGGTCAACATCAAGGTTTTGAAGTTATATTCATCATTTGATCAAGGTTTGATCATGATTCATCAAGAAAACTCCCAAATCATCAAAAGTCAAAAGTTGTCAAATTAGGATTTTCTTTAGGAGAAGTCAACTAAACTTTGACCAAGCATAACTTTCACATGCTTCATCAGATTTTTCTCCAAAGCTCATTTTGAAGGAAAGTCAATTCTCTACAACTTTGACTCTCTAAGATCAAGTCCAAAAAATACTTTGTTTGAGAGATATGGGCCAATATGTAACACCCTGATTTAATTAGAATTGTTTTTAATTGAATAATTACATAATGTGATATGGTATTTTGTTGGGGACTAAATATCCTAGAATTATGAGAGTTGAGGTTTTAGGGGTGTATGGCTAAATGTGTAGAGACATGGGGGTGTGTAATTTTAGGGGTGTATGGCTAAATGTGTAGCGAGTCAGTTCGTAGAAACAGAGAAAGAGAAGCATAGAAGTGAGAAGATGAGAAAGCACTAGAAAGCTAGGGCAGGAAAGTTCATCAGTAGGAATCAAGAATCATCATCAATCTAAGGTAAGGAGGATTCTAACTCTATAAGGGTTTACCTAATGATGGGGTATGGTGGTGTTTAGGTTCCATGGTTGTATGCTTTTGATTTCTCCCTATTTGGTTGTTGTGGGGTTTTACCCTTTGATGATTGATTTTGATGCATTGTGTGTACCATTGATGTTTGATATGTGTGGGAATTGATGTATGATGATGGGGATGATAATCTGGGGTTTGATTGTGCATTAGCTCATGAATTTCGTGTTTTTAGAATTGAGCCAAAAGGGTTTTCGCACTGCTATTTTTCTGAATTCGTAAAACTCTTTTTCACAGGGTGCAATTGATTTGTAGTGCAGGTGCAATCGATTTGCACAGTTCAATTTTGATGAATTTTTCTTCTGTTTCAGTAAGAAATCTATTTGCAGTATAGAGCAATCGATTTGCACTGCTTAAAAACGTGATTTTTGGCTTCTGGAACAAGGTGCAATCGATTTGCATGTTAGTGTAATCGATTGCTCACTGTTTGACAGCATTTTTGAAAACTTGAAAACTCCATAACTTTTGACTCCATTGTCTGTTTGACGCGCCGTTTGGATCGTTGGAAAGCTAAAACTATTTTCTATAATTTGGTAATAATTTTGATGACAATAGACTAATACTTTATTGTAATAATTCTGATGTGTCCGTATGTTGTATGTGTTGTAATGCAAAATGTTGCGATCAAATATATCAGTGTCCGAAATAGCTCGAGGTCATGGATAGTTGAAGAGTTCCTTCAGTTTTGTGTAGATTGAGTCGGTGTCTGCTCTGATACGTAACACTTGGGGGTTTCACATTTGTTTTATTTCCTTGGAGTGAACTTTGCACTTCTCCATTGTTTGAGTTTAATTTATGACTATGCTGAATTTTGAAAGATGATAATTATGAATCTAGTTGGAGAATTGAGATGATTCTTTATTGATGTTTTCCGTTGCGAATAAATGAAAGGAATTTTAAGACTTTTGAACATATGAAGTGTGTCGCGTATCTTATTTAATGGGCATGTATGATGTATGAAGCATGTGGCGTCCTATTTTAATGTTGTATTTTAGAAATTAATTTACTCTGATTTTTATATAATTTACCGACAGGGAAATAGGGTGTTACAATTGGTATCAGAGCAGGTCGGTCCGTCTGACCAAGTTGTTGAGTCAGTGTAGTGTGACAGTTGAATATTGTCGACATGTTGTTCCTTAGTACACAACATGTGTGTGGAACATTGTCGGTGCTTTCTTGTTTTTCTAATTACTTGTTTGCAGGAGTGGGATTGGAAAAAAGTGGGGGAGAAGCTAGTGCTTCTCTGAGATGGTTCATGTGTGAACAGTTGTTTCAGTGTGTCGTGATTTTCATAAGTGCAAATATTGGTGAGACTCCATTTTTTTCCAATTTTGAAGGAAGTAACGAATTCAGGATTTATATCTAGCGGTTAGTCGAAGGGTCCTTGAGAGAGAATGATCAGGTACTCGTGTTGTTCACATCTCTAGAAGTGGAGGGCGATGTTATGGCTAATGATGTGCCAGTTGTGAGTGAGTCTTGATGTTTTCTTTGGGATAATTGTGACTTATCGTTAGAGTGAGATGTTGGATTAACTTGATGTTATCCTTGGGGTGGACTGGTTGGAGTTAAACCAATGGATTACGAATTATTTTGATGAGTTAATGAATATTCTTATGCCTGGAGATATTTGTTAAACAAGTAGGATAACTCTTAGAAGGTGAAGCTCATATGGTCATAATGTTTCAACACTGCATGTTGATCTTGAAGTTGTCAGTGTTGAGTTACCACTGTGTGTGTCGTTGTTGTCCTGATTAATGCTGGAGTGATGAATTGCTGGAAATTTTATGTTGGAATCATGTATGTGATTGTTGATTGTCGTTGATATTGTTGAGGTGTTGTGAATCTCGAGTCAGATTTGGAACTCGAAGATATGAGTAGATTTGTAAAAAGGACTAGAGCATTGGGGTTTTGGAAAAGTTTTAGAATGGGATTTGTACATAGAAAATCATGAAAAATTGCTTATGTACAGTAAGAAATCGATTGGCATTAGGGTTCAATCGATTGTACAGTTAAAAAATATGTGGAAAACTGCTCCTGTATAGGGTGCAATCGATTGTTGTTCTGGTGCAATGGATTGCACTTTGCTGGATAACATTTTTATAAAAACTTTGAAATTCATAACTTGAGTTCTGGACGTTCGATTTGAGTTTCGTTTGAAGCGCTAGAAAGCTAACGTGATAAATTTGTTTTAAAAATGGTTCCAGAACCTGGAAGTAATTTAATTGTCACGAGTGGCGGAGTTTACTGTTGATCTTGTCCTTGGCACCAGACTTGTTTCTATGGCACCATACAGGATGCCAGCTTCAGAGTTGGATGGATTAAAGAAGCAATTAGAAGAATGATTGGAAGATAAATTTATGAGACCAAGTGTATCACTTGGGGGAGCTCTGATGTTATTAGTTAAGAAGAAAGAAGGTACTACGAGATTGTGCGTAGATTACTGACAGTTGATTTCGGTAACAATTGAAATTAAATGTCCACTGTAGAGGGATTGAATATTTGATGGACCGGCTGGTAGAAGAGTATGTCTTCAAGTCTAATCGAATTGAGGTTGGACTATCTTCAGTTTCGCGTGAAGGGTGAGGATAGTTAGATAATATCTCTTAGAACTCGGTGAAGGCATTATGAATATTGGATTGGTTTGTTGCGGTGTTTATTGAGGAAATATCTAAGTCAGAATATAGGCATGTTGAACGTTGCGATTTGAATTTTTGTGTCGAGAGGGAGGAAACTTTATGTTAAGTTGCCAAGGTGTAAATTATGTTTTGAGGAGATGATTTTTCTTGAGCGTGCTATTTCAGGTGATGGTACCTGTAAATCCATCCAAAGTAAATGCACGTCTACATTGAGAGGCTCTAAAGTTGGTTACGGAGACTAGAAGTTTTTTTTGGACATAACTTATTACTATTGCAGTTCGTTTGAGACAAGGTCAAGAATGATATGTTGTTAATGAATGAGATATTAGTATTAGTAAACATGTGAAAGTATTGGAGAAAACACATAGAAGTGCAGATTATGCCAATTGAGAATGTTTAGAGTGTAGAGATCTTTGAGGAAGAGAGAATGTTAGATGGTAGATGGGATTTCACTTTGTTGATAATATAATATTGACATGTGTCAAGAAAATTTTGGAAGTTTTATCAGCAACCAGGATGTGGAAGTGGTGTTATTGAGATTGCGATTGGAATGAGATCCAAATATGAAGTTATATGAATCATCGAGGCTATAAGGCTAAAGGAGAGACTAAGGATTTATTGATGTTATTAAAGCCCTTTACTTGGGTGAATACTTTATTTGGAGCGAAATGACTTGGATTTTACTTGGTGTAGTAGCAATTCCAATATTGGGAGAATATTTAACAATTGTTTTGTACCAAGAGTATGTATAAGAGAATATGTGATGGATTTTTGGGCATTTATGTATCATTGACGAGGTTGAAAAGAAGGAAATTAAGAAAATGTTTGTAAGTCTTATAGGTGATTGTTGAATATTATGCTTAAGTAACTTCGAGCACAAGATAAATGACACTATTGTAGTTGAGAAAAGATGATTTATGCCACCAGTATGGTTATTGGCTACCTATTGAAAAATTGAGGAACTGATCACCCTTAATCTCTTATTGATAGTAGACTGGATTGTATTGGATAGGATAGACTTGTATTACTAGCTTGATAGTGAGTAAAGTGGATTGACTTTTTATTGAGAGGATAATTATTCACCATTTTGTGCGGACCTAATATAAAAGTGGCTATGAAAGAGTTGGAAATTATTGAGTTGTTCGATACCTTGAGTTGGTATGTGAGTTAACGCTGCAGAGTGGAAGGTTGAGAATATCTAAAGTGAACAATGACTTCCTGGTGGATATTAAAGAGATTTAGAAATTAGATGTGAAACTTGTAGATATGATAGTTCATGGAGATCAAAATGATGATAGTGATTGTAAAGTAGATGAATCAGAGTGGCACAGCTGAAGCGTGATATGGCGTAGTTCATTATGCATGTGTGACTTGTTAGGAGTCAACGGTAAACATCAGAATCCTATGGGGATGATGCAAACCATTGGACATTTCAGAATGGAATTGTTAGGTGAAAGGTTGATATATTTTTCGTGTTGCTGTCATCGTAATAGAGGTATTGATTAGCATAATCTACTAGTGGAACATAGCATTATGGTACTAAAGTTGTGTGTCAATGTTTCGGTAATTGGTTGTGTTTATGTTCTTATGACGATATTGTTGTGTGATGAAATAGTAGAGATGGTGTTCATGTCCTGAGACTATACGTTCTTAGTCTATGTTGTTGTTTTGTTTCCTATGGAAGAGACTCGAGGGTGAACATAGTTTCCTTATGAAGAGAAATTAGAGAAGGGTTTACCTATAGTGACAGAGAGGATCTCGTTGTGTTTCGGTCCAAGAGTAAACAGGAACATAAAGTGGTAGATCATGTATTCTGGGGTGATGAGACAAGAAGGAAATTAACATATGCATTCATAACTCGCTAGTAATTTATCTTATTGGATTTTTGTGGTTGACGATATGGAAGGTTGGATAGTAGTATTTGGAACATTTCCAAACATGATGTGGAAGTTGGAAGGAAGGGTGCGAGAGTCGTATCTGGAGTTGTTAGTATCAAGTGGATTTTCAAGGACGAAAATATTCTAAATGGGAGGGAGTTGTAACACCCCGATTTAATTAGAATTATTTTTAATTAAATAATTAGATAATGTGATATGATATTTTGTTGGGGACTAAATATCTTATAATTATGAGAGTTGAGGTTTTAGGGGTGTATGGATAAATGTGTAGAGACATGGGGGTGTGTAGTATAATATGGATTTTTTATTACTATTTTATTATAATATTAGGATTATTATTTTATAATAATAATTAAATAATTATTTTATTGGGATAGTTATTTTAATATTGGGATATATTAGAGTGGGAATAAGAGAAAGAGATCCAGTATGTAGAAACAGAGAAAGAGAAGCGTAGAAGTGAGAAGGTGAGAAAGCACTAGGAAGCTAGGGTAGGAAAGTTCATCAGTAGGAATCAAGAATCATCGCCAATCTAAGGTAATGGGGATTCTAACTCTATAAGGGTTTGCCTAATGATGGGGTATGGTGGTATTTAGGTTCCATGGTTGTATGCTTTTGATTTCTCCCTATTTGGTTGTTTTGGGGTTTTACTCTTTGATGATTGATTTTGATGCATTGTGTGTACCATTGAGGTTTGATATGTGTGGTAATTGATGTATGAAGATTGGGATGATAATCTGGGGTTTGATTGTGCTTATATCATGAAGTTCGTGTTTTTAGAATTGAGCCAAAAGGGTTTTCGCACTGCTATTTTTCTAAATTCGTAAAAATGTTTTTCACAGGGTGCAATCGATTTGCAGTGCAGGTGCAATCGATTTGCACAGTTCAATTTTGGTGAATTTTTCTTCTGTTTCAGTAAGCAATCGATTTAAAGTACATATCAATCGATTTGCACTACTTAAAAACATGATTTTTGTCCTCTGGAACACGGCGCAATCGATTTGCATTTTAGTGCAATCGATTGCTCACTGTTTGACAACATTTTTGAAAACATGAAAACTCCATAACTTTTAACTCGGGTGTCTGTTTGATGCGCCGTTTGGATCGTTGGAAAGCTAAAAATATTTGCTACAATATGGTAACAATTTTGATGACATTAGAATAATATTTTATTGGATGAATTCTGATGTGTGCGTATGTTGTATGTATTGTAATGCAAAATGTTGCGATTGAATGTATCAGAGTTGTATAAATGATGTACAAAGGATTTTGCATGATGTATTGCATGATAATGATGATGATGGCATGTATTAACGAAAGGTGGCCTGTATTGGCGAGACATTGATAAGTATGAACAATCAATGTAAATTAAATTATTTCATGTCAGTGTCGCATGCATTCATTAAAGATGGCATGTATTGGTGAAAGATGGCATGTATTGGAAAAAGATGTCATGTATTGGTGTTGTTGCCCCAAGTAGGAATTTATTAAGTTGAGGGTTTTCCCTATTGGTACCACATGCATAGAGTCAGCATCATCCTCATTGCATTACACTATTATTAGTAATCGATGGTTTGATTGTTAAAAGAATTTGTAATTTCGTTACGATGGATGTTTGTGTTGTTTGTTGTACATAATTATATTGATGTGTTTCATAGTATGATGAACGATAAAAAGGTGTGAGATAAATATGTATAATGATGTGTACTTGAATTACTATCTGTTCATTATTATGCTTTCTCTTATATTGTTATGATATCTCACCCTTACTATTTGAATGTTTCCACTATGTGGGTAACGTGCAGATGATCCGAAGTAGCTCGAGATCGTGGATAGCTAAAGAGTTCCTTCAGTTTTGTGTAGATCGAGTGGATGTCTGCTCTAATACGTAACACTTGGGGTTTTCGCATTTGTTTTATTTCCTTGGAGTGAACTTTGCACTACTCTATTTTTTGATTTTAATTTATGACTATGTTGAATTTTGAAAGATGCTAATAATGACTCTGGTTGGAGAATTGAGATGATTCTTTATTGATGTTTTATGTTGCGTATAAATGAAAGGAAGTTTAAGACTTTTGAACATATGAAGTGTGTTGCGTATCTTATTTAATGAGCATGTATCATGTATGAAGCATGTGGCATCCTATTTTGATGTTGTATTTTAGAAATTAATTTACTCTGATTTTTATATAATTTACCGACGGGGAAATAGGGTGTTATACAATACATTATAGGTCATTTCAAAAGTCAACAAAAAGACACTTTTTGTCAAGGAAACTTACATCAAGATGAAGTCTTCAAATACAAAAATGATCAGCATAGAGATTGTAGAGGACATCTTGAGCTTTCCAAAAAGTCCAATATCACATTCAATTGTTAAAAATTGAGAAAGTTATGACTAGTACAAGTTGGGAATTTTGAGCTAATGCATGAAACCAAAAGTGGTCAAACTTGGAATTTTGGGCTAATGGGCCATTTTTTAAGGTCCAAACGAGTTCTAAACTTCACATAAACCTCATATCTTACTCATGCACCCCCCTTTGGTTTTTATTTATTTATATTTGATTTTTATTCATTTAAAATTCAAAATAAAACAAAATAAGATCAAGGCTTATTACAAGAGTCCAAGCCCATGTTTGGCTGACCTAATTCTCCATTATATATTCTCCACTCATTCTGACCAACATGACATGAAACCCTGGCCTAAAGAACATACCTCCAAAAACTCCAAAAATCATTCAAATTAGGGCAAAGCAAAAAATCTATTTGCAGCCGTTTTTAAAGCATCCTAACCCTCCCAATAAATCTCTTAAGTGGTATAGGGTAAGAATGGATCATTTTTGATGATCCAAAGGGCTCGAAACAGCATCCCATGCATCACCAGTTTCTCATCATGCATGAATTTTAATTCTTGTTTTTTCTTTGTGTTTTAATAGTTACTAACCTTACTAATGTGTTTATGAGGTATAAATATGCAGGAAAAGTCCATCATATGAGTCCCAAGATGGATGGATCATGAACTGCCATGTTTATACCAATCCATGTTATTTTCCTCATACCTCTCAAACTAACGCGAATTAGCCAAAAACAATCGGTCCATTGAATTTGCAGGCATTGATTTAGGGGGGTAGGGCCCCTCTGGATCTCTAACATGTGTTTGTTTTGCAGGAACAAAGAAGAAGCCGCCGGAGAAGACGACCGGAGCTAGGGCTTCAGCGCCTCTCCAGCCCAGTACATTGTTTTTACTACTTAATTAATTGTTTGTGTTTTAAACATTGGATGTATCACCATCCTAGTGGTTAAAACGCGCGCTAAGGTTTTACTATGCAAAGGCACGAGTTTGATCCCTGCTTTTGGCATTTTGAGATTTTTCATAGTTTTGCAGATTTGTAACATACTAAGCATGTTTTCTTTCGTTCCTTGACACAGGCGCGCACCTAGCCTAGTGGTTAGCATGCTGGATGGGAATGCTAAGGGATTGGGTTCAACACCCACCCCTGGCAATTTTGGTTTTTTCTCTATTTTTCTATTCTTCTTACTCTTTTCCCTTAAAACAAACCCTAGTTTAAAAAAAAAACAATTTTCTACAAACATTAATCAAATTAGGATTTTTAGGGTTTTTTAATATAATTAATCAAATTAGGTTTTTTTAGGTTTTTTAGTTTAATTCATCAACTTATTTTTTTAATTAAAATTAATTAAGTTTTTAGGGTTAATCATCATTAAAACCTTTTCTATAAAAAATCGCCAAAAACGCTTTCGCTTTCATTTTTCTTATCTCTTACATTCTCTTCGCGTAGTTTATTCTTTCTCACCTTTTTTATCATTATTGTAATTGTTCCCAGTTTGTAATAGTACTTAGGATTTACTTTCCCGCATTTTTTATTACCTATGTAACTGCCCCGAAGCATTGTAATAGTCTAGGGTTTTATTTTTTGCTTTTTACTTTCTGCACATTTACCGCTTTCCTATTTTACTATGTTATTATTATTAATTAGGTCTTGTATGGCAAGATAGAAACAAACGATAGTTGACCCTAATTTCAAAGATAAACATAACTGAATCAAATCTCTCTCACACTCGTAGTTCTAGGGTAACCTCCCTTGTTGCCTTTCGGTAATAACAGTCATGTCCCCTGAACGTGGGGACACTTTAGCACAGTCCCTCGAAAACAAAGATCATAGTCCCTTGATGACCCTTTCGACATTGCCTTCGGTAAATGATCTATTACCTTAATGAAAGTTGCTAAAATGTCCCTTACAAGCTGCCTTCGATGACTATACGATGACCCACACAAGTTCCTTCACATCCAATGATATGGCTTCCTACTAACTAATGGTAGGATATCATTATCTAAAGGAGGAGGAAAACTACGAGAAAGTCCTTGAGTAGGTAGACCGTTGTTAATCGCTTTCTCACAAAAATAAGACACTTTTTCACACAATTACGTTGTTCAAAAATATTTTCAAATAAACACTTTGTGCGCATTCTCGAGGACAGATACGAGAATCATTACAAACTTTAACTTTTCAAAATATTTTTCAAACACACAACACAAAGCAATTTTTCAAAAAAAAAAGTGAGCTAGCTATTAAGAGCCCGTAGATAACTACGAATGAAAAGAGTGTTATCACCTTCCCTTTTCATAACCTACCTCTGAACTCAAAATCAAAAAAAAAATTATTTCCTGTTCTTTTCACCCTTTCCTTATTGGATAAAAGAAAAGTCGGTGGCGACTCTTGCTATCCGCAACATTTGCGATAAAACACAAAACCAAGCCAGTTCTTCCACCGTATTACAGAAACCAAAACCAGGAAAGTAGTTTGTAAATATTTATACCAATAGATTTTTGAATCCCTTCGATTAGATTATTTTACATACCGGTATCTAAGGAAATTAGACGAACATAGTTTTGAATAGAAACATGGTATAACAGTAGTTAATCATAAAATAGAACATGATTTCTATGACGTAAATATAAACAAAGCTTGAATTAAAAACCTGGAAATAATCTCCAGTACAAAAGGAACTTGACTGCAACTTAAATGAAAATTTAGTTCAAGATCCTCCACAAATGTCGGCAGGATTCGCTTCAACTAAAATGTAAATCTAAAACTAATGTTGTAATATCTCCCCGATGTGGAAAGCTATCACTTTTTAAATGGTGATTTTTCTGCTTAGAATCTAGAAGAAAAAGTACTCTGAACAATAGAAACTCTTAGACCCTGTAAATGTAAATCCTCGCCCTTTTTATAGATGCCTTAATTCACGTAACTCCCTCGGGAAAAATATGGAATAACTTTGTTTGTGGAGAGATTTTCGTCATGCCTGGTCTTGCAGAGAGAAAACAGGATAACTGATGGTCTCGTGGCTCTGACGTGGGAAGGAACATGGGTTCTATTATAAAAAAGGCATGTGGCGGTGGCCACAGAAAGCGTGGCGAGGGCCGGAGCTTTGACATGTGTGGCGAGGGCCACAACCTTCTGTGCGCATATTTTCTTTATTTCTTCAGTTACTTCATGTTTTCTTGCTTTTTCTTTTCCAATTCCTATTCTTTTCTCATGCAAGCTTCTTGGAGGAAAAACACCTGAAATACAGTAACACTACTAACATAAAATGACATAAATGAATTAAAAAAGTCAAATAATTCATATTTGTCGAGTCAAAAATACAATCAAATTTCGCGTTATCAAACTCCCCTACACTTGAACTGTTGCTTATTCTCAAGCAAATAATCATCATGAAAATCAATTTAAAAATGGGTTTGGCACAAATACACGACATAACTCAAATGTGTGTGGTTGCGAAGCATTTTGTTAGAATGATAGATACTCGAATTCAACACTAAGGATACTGTAGTGACACAAAACTGCAAACACGATCAAAAACTCCCTCCTTAATCCAAACCAGTTTTAATCATTCCATTATAGCTTAACCTATTTATTTCGTTTCATTTTACCCACTTTCATTTGAGCGCAATCACATTAAGCCCTTTATCCTTGCACGCACATAATAGAGTAGATGGTTAGTGACTCTGATCCTTTAACACGAAGTTCTGGCACATGAGTTTGGTAACCCCTTTATTTACCCAATAGAAAGTTGCGGGGGATCAAACTGTAGTCCGCCCAACCAAGTTCAGCACCAGATACCTCTGAACCAACTAACAATGGATTTTTATAAAAACTTTTGTAGGTTCCACAACCATTGGGTTAAGTGAACGGGTGAGGGTTACCTAACTTAATAGGTGCATTCCCTATTTTTATTAAGTTACGGCATATATATATATATATATATATATATATATATATATATATATATATATATATATATATATATATATATATATATATATATATATATATATATATATATATATATATATATATATATATATATATATATATATATATATATATATATATATATATATATATATATATATATATATATATATATATATATATAAAGAGAGAGAGAGAGAGAGAGAGAGAGAGAGAGAGAGAGAGAGAGAGAGAGAGAGAGAGAGAGAATTTTGGGGATCATCCACTTATATTCATCAACTCCCTACGTAGTTTATGCTTAAGATGGTGTTGACTGCTAGTATATACTACTTGAGGCTACTTAAAAAACTCTAACTTAAGGTCTTGGTATAATAGTTATTCAAATTGATCGTACATAACTAGGGAGTTTAGGGTGTCAAAATGGTATCTATTTTGCTGAGTCTTTCTCAAATCAATCCAACATAGCCTAATTGTAAAACAACCTTTAACTTTTTAAGTCGTCGTATTATGGGTCAAACCAAAAATGTTTTCGTTATGGCTCAAGAAAATTGGGGAATCAACATATAGAGGGAAAACACGCATAGAGACTCGGCAACACAAGAATTCGACTCAACTAACACTAATACTAAATGAGCAAAGGGAAAAATAAAACTACCTAGAAAACGATAAACAAAAGCATTAAAGCTTACTCCCCCACACTTAAATCGAACATTGTCCCAAATCTTTTGAAATAAGGTGAAAAAGAAAGGTAGAACCTGGAATATCTGCTACTGATGCCCTTTGCCACGTGCTTGTCCACAACCACCATTTCCAGACTAGTGAGGTGGCATACCTACATGACGAATGTATTCCTGTAAGCCATCCACACACACTGTCAAAGTTGTCATTTGGTCGATCATGCTTGACATTCTTTGGTCATTCCTATTATTGTAGTCATGTTTATCCTGATGAATTTTCTGAATGAGGCGCATCATCTCAGTCTGCTGAGTTTGAATATACTGAAGTCTTTGGTCGCGCTGAGCATCCAAATCATTATGCCACCTCATTTGAGCAAGAATGTCATCAGATGTGCCAGAAGTGTATTCATGTCTTCTTCGGCATCTTGATGATGTTCCAGCGATGCTTTCTAAAGGAACCTGTATCGGTTATGGTTGAACTTTAGGGGCACCCTGCTCCATCTCGTCGAACTTATCATTGGTCTGGCCACCTTGGGCATATTGTGTAGGTGCATTGGGCTCAGGGGCAGATAGATCATAAACCCAATTAGCCATATTTTGTGCATTAGTGCATTGCGATAAGGCAAAACGAAACTCTTGACTGCTTTATTTCAGACCATCAAATAATACTCGCCATCTTCTCTAACTTTAATCAAGTGTGGTTATCGACAATTGAAGATGTCAAGGTACATGGCTGGTATTGATGGAAAATCAGTGAGTTTGTCTCCTAGGCTAAAGACAAGAGTGATGGATGTGATTATCCCCCCTATACAGAAAGGATCGGTTCCTCTAGCATAAATGGAATGAATGTGTGCCAACAAAAAGGGAGTGGCATTGGTTCTGGTCGGTGTAAAGATAAAATGCAGAAAGAAAAACACTTTAGATTTTACCATATGGTTGTTAATCCAGCCAAAAATTGTGCTTTCCAGAATACGGTGAAAGTAGCAGATGGCTGGATTATGGATTAGGGAGGCATTAAGTCCTTCCCAGTTTAGAGTCGTTTCACCTTTTAGCTTTTCCCAAAGATCAAACGCTACGATTTGCCAATCCACCTCGAAAGGAACTCTATAGGCTACATCTTCTCCACGTGGAAAGTGTAACATATCACCTATGGTATCTTGGCTTAATGAGTATTCTTTGTTGAACAGCCTAAACCTGGAGGTTCCGGTGAGATATGGTTCTGCCATAGGGGTGTCGTAAATAAACGAACTCAAGAACTCCAGAGTTAAACGTTAGTAGGTTGGATGGTTCAACGAACATATGTGAGTTAGACCTGAATTAGACAGCACCCATTGAACACTCTAAAAGTCCAAATTCACGCAAACAGGACACATCAACGTACCTTGTGGGGATCACAAAATGTTGGTAGAACTTAAGGTATTTCTCCCTTTATAAGTCGGAATCCTCAATGCGGAAATTGATTATTAATAAATCTGGTGATGGTCTTGCCCTTTTGTTTGGTTGTTGAGTGAGATGAGACATGATGGATACAGTAAGGTTTTAGTTCTCTTAGGTCACTGTGAGTGGAGAGGTATGATATGCGGAGCAATTCAAGGAATTTAAAGGGTGAAAGGAAATTATAAAGTGAAACGTGAGTGGGTGTTAATGGGTGTTTAGTGGAAGTTAGAAAGGGTTGAAAAAGGAAGAGATTGGGTCGAAAGAAGGAAGAAGAGAAATGAGGAGTGTTTCATAAAAACACTTATGTTTCTCTTTTGTGAAGATCGTGGTGAGAGCCATACAAACCGTGGAGGGGGCCACGTAGCTTGGATATTGTGGTGAGGGCCACAGGCTTGTGCCGAGCGCCACAGTTGTAAAACCCGAATAGTCTGAAATTTTAAACATACTTCAACTTAAAATCATACTTCAAGCACACAATAGCACATAAATCACAAAAATATGTAACACATGAATTAAAATAATAAAACTCCATAAGTAAAATTAAATACTGAAAATTTGAAAACTCCTACTGTAACATAAGAATGCAGGAAAATTACAAAATAGCCTAGAAACATCAAATCTAATCTAGAAAACATGAAAGTCCTAATTTAAAGAAAACATTATTATTCAAAAAATATTATCCACTATATCCAAGATGAGGAGTTTTGTACCCCATTTTCCCTCCCATTACCCAAGACATTCTCCTAGGGTTCTCAAATGCTCAAGGTTGCTCAAGAATTAATCAAACAAATTCTCCTCTTATGCAGTTGACCTACAACTAGGGTTTTGCTTTTCTCAAGGAAAATTGGACTTATAGTGCCTAAAGTGGAGTTCATGGTTTCTCATATGTCTCAAAGAATGATCATTCCAAGTTTACAGCCTTGCATCACAAGCTTGCTCAGTCAATTACGCAGATGACTGAATATCAACTACATTAGACAAAAAGTCAATTGTGGTCAACATACAGTTAAACTTCAAGATTTTTGGTCAACATCAAGATTTTGAAGTAACATTCATCATTTTATCAAGGGTTGATCATGATTCATCAAGAAAACTCAAAGATTCATCAAAATTCAAAAGTTACTAAGTTAGGGTTTTCTTAAGGAGAAGTCAACTAAACTTTGACCAAGCATAACTTTCACATGCTTCATCAGATTTTCCTCAACCAAAGATCATTTTGAAGGAAATTCAATTCTCTACATCTTTGTCTCTCTAATCTCAAGTCCAAAAAATGCTTTATTTGAGAGATATGGGCCAAAAAATTACAGGTCATTTCAAAAAAGTCAACAAAAAGACACTTTTGGTCAAAGAAATTTACATCAAGATAAAGTCTTCAAATGAAACAATTATTAAAATAGATATTGTAGGGGACATCTTGAGTTTCCAAAAAGTCCAAGATCATCTTCATATGATAAAAATTGAGAGAGTTATGATTGGTGCAAGTTGGGTAATTTTGAGAAAATACATGAACCTAAAGTAACCAAACTTGAGTTTTTGGGCTAGTGGGTTGATTCTTCAAGGTCCAAATGTGAATAAGATCTCATTGTGAACCTCTGAACTTATCCATGCACCACTTGGGTTTTTGTTCTATTTATTTTTATTTTTATTTTTATTTATTTGAATTCAAAATTAAATAAGATAAAATCAAGGCCTTTCATACAAGGTCCAAGCCCAATCTTTTTGTTGGATTAAAATATCCAGCGTCAACCTTAGGGATTTGAAGGGCTTAACATCCCCCCATGGACGCCTACACAGGTGTGTTAGGTGGGCCAGGTAGGCCCCTTGTTGGATTCGCTATAAGGAAATAGAGTAGCACCTTGGCTACAAGCAATTGCTTTTAGCGCAGTGGTAGGCGCTTGATCCAGTTTATGTGGTATCAGAGCAAGGTCATGGGTTTGAATCCCCCCGGCTGACACTGGGGGGGAGATTGTTGGATTAAAATATCCAGCGTCAACCTTAGGGATTTGAAGGGCTTAACATCCCCCCATGGGCGCCTACACAGGTGTGTTAGGTGGGCCAGGTAGGCCCCTTGTTGGATTCGCTATAAGGAAATAGAGTAGCACCTTGGCTACAAGCAATTGCTTTTAGCGCAGTGGTAGGCGCTTGATCCAGTTTATGTGGTATCAGAGCTTTTCTTGTATCAGAGCTTTTCTTGTCAGAGCTTTGCTTTGGGTCAGAGTATCAGAGCTTTAGTCTTCAGAGTATCATGGAGCTTTCTTGTACCTGTAGACTTAAGCAAAACAGAAAACATATTCAAGTATATTAGAGTTAGAATGTTCGAGAATTTCTGTCTTAGCAATCTGTTATTATTTAAAATATCATTCTTGTTATTGTTAGAACAAAGTTTGAATCTAATACCCTATGTTTAAGTTTTGATGATAACAAAATGAAATGATATATTATTTATATGATTCATGTATGAACTATTTGCTACCTAAAAATATTACGTTCTGCTTTGCAGAAACTCTGATAGGTATCAGCAAGAGCATACTTAATCAGCATCAGAATATTGGTTCTTGACATCAGCATCAGAAGTTGCTATATCAGAATACCAGAATCAGAAGATTAACTCACGTGTATGCTGAAGCTTGATGAACAGAACTGCGCTCAACACTCTGATAAAGAAAACAACAGTTCATCAGCAGTTAAGCAGAGTCAGAATGAGCCAAGCCAGAACATGCATTAAGTAAGCAACGGTACTGTGCATTGAAAGCAAATTATTACCAACGGCCTCATTCCAGACAAGATCTGCTTGATAAGGAAAGTTTGTTATTAGCATTGAATCAAGAATATTGCTCCAACGTTCGACAATCTCAGTGCTGTATAAACAAGAATATGAAGATTAAATTGGCTAATGCTCTCCAACATTTTACACGCCTAAAAGCTAATCATAATCTTCCTTCTCTCAGTTTGCTAAACGCTACATATCTCCTTACTCAATCATTGTTTAGCAATCTAGTTTCATAAGCTTAAGTTGTGTATACATCACAGTTGTGATACAGTTTTGTAGAAAACATTCATACCTAGATTTATCTTCTTTGTAAGAAAGTGTTTCCTTGACAAACCGGGTTGTGGTTTGCATCAAGAAGGCTTTAGCAGTTGTTAAAGCAGTTTGTAATATTCAGTTGAATATAGTGGATTAAGACCTCGTTGGAGAGAGGCGAAATCACCTTGACGGGTGGACTGGAGTAGTTTGAGATCAAACGAACCAGGATAAAAATATCTTGTTCATTGCATTGATTTTCAGTTTTACAATTCAACCCCCCCTTATTGTGTTTTTCACTTCTTCAATTGGCATCAGAGCACCTGGTTCTGAGCTAAAACACTTAACCGTGTCAGTACAAGATCCAGCGTCAGAAAAACACAATGGCAGGAAACTATTCTCACACCAGCAATGACAACCATGAGGACAGAGACAGATTCAGCGGCAAACCTCCAGTCTTTGATGGAGAAAACTTTGATTACTGGAAAGACAGAATTGAAAGCTTCTTTCTGGCACATGATGCTGATCTGTGGGATATGGTGACAGATGGATACACGCACCCTGTGAATGCAAGCGGTCAGAAGATTGATAGAAAAACAATGTCTGACCAACAAAAGCGTGACTTCAAGAATCACCACAAGGCCAGAACCATCCTTCTCAGCGCCATCTCCTATACTTAATATGAAAAGATCTCCAACAGAGACACAGCAAAGAACATTTTTGACTCACTCAGAATGACGCATGAGGGCAACGTTCAGGTCAAAGAAACTAAAGCTCTGGCGCTCATTCAGAAGTATGAGGCGTTCAAAATGGAAGAATCTGAATCCATTGAAACAATGTTCTCAAGATTCCAGATTCTGGTAGCTGGTCTCAAGGTTCTGGACAAAGGATACTCTACTGCTGACCATGTCAAGAAAATCATCAGAAGTTTACCCAAGCAGTGGAGACCAATGGTTACAGCTCTGAAGCTAGCAAAAGATCTCAAAAAAATCACTCTGGAGGAACTTATCAGCTCCCTCAGAAGTCATGAGATAGAGCTAGAAGCTGACGAGCCTCAGAAGCAAGGTAAGCCTTTAGCATTAAAATCTAACAAAAAACCTGAGTCTAAGGTTTTGCAGGCAGTTGAAGAAACATCTGATGGATCCTCATCAGAAGAAGACGAACTCTCCCTCCTCTCCAGAAGAGTAAATCAACTATGGAAGCAGAGGCAAAGGAAGTTCAGGAATCCCAGAAGATCTGATCAGAACGAGTCCTCTTCTAGATACAGAAGGACAGATTCTTCATCTGGATACAGAAGATCTGAAGGCTCCTCAAGTAGCAAAAAGCCAAACACCAAGGACATCATCTGCTATGAGTGCAATGAGCAAGGACACTACAAGAGTGACTGCCCAAAGCTTCAGAGGGAAAAACCCAAAAAGAAGTTTCGAAGAGAAAAGAAGAAAAGTCTCATGGCTACATGGGATGACTTTGACTCGTCTGAAGCTGACTCAGAATCAGATGATGAGAGGGCAAACATAGCTCTCATGGCTAACATTTCAGAAGATAGTGAAGCTTCTGAATCAGACACTGAAGAGGTATTTCCTAACTTTACTGTTAATTTTACCAAGGCTGAACTTGCTGAAAGCCTTAATGAAATCCTGGAAAGGTATCAGCAAATTAGAGTTAAATTCAGAGACCTGAAAAGGAATCTTGAATCTGACTCTAATAAGACTGAGAGTCTCAAATTGGAGAATTCTGAGCTGAGGAATAAGATTTCAAAATTAGAAAATACTTTACAAAACTCTCAGAAGGAACCAATTTCTGAAACTCCCAGCAACGCTGATGAGATCATCAAGGAGTATGATCACAGTTTCCAGAAGTTCCTTGCTAAAAGCATAGATAGAAGCAAAATGGCTTCAATGATCTATGGAGTTAGCAGAAACGACAGGAAAGGAATAGGATACCAAGGTAAGGTTCCTACACCAAAGAATGTCATGGACTTAACCATTAAACACACTCCTCTGAATTCACATTTTGTGTATGGTCACACACATGATATTAAATACACTAGCAGTAAGTACTCTGTGAAACCAAAATTCAACCAGAGTTTTGGTAAAACTAACAAATCAGGACCCAAGAAAATCTGGGTACCTAAGGATAAAATAATACATGTTGCAGATATCTTTAGCAGCAAGTCAGAAACACCAGTCATGGTACCTGGACTCTGGCTGCTCGCGACACATGACGGGAAGAAGGCATATGTTCCAAAGCCTGGAACTTAAGCCTGGAGGCCACGTTGGCTTTGGAGGCAATCAGAGGGGAAAGATAATTGGCTCTGGAACTGTAGGTAATGGAAATCTTCCCTCTATTAATAATGTTCTGCTAGTAGATGGATTAATGCATAATCTGTTATCCATAAGTCAATTAAGTGATAACGGTTATGATATAATCTTTAATCAAAAATCATGTAAAGCTGTTAGTCAGAAAGATGGGACTATCCTGTTTAATGGTAAGAGGAAAAACAACATTTACAAAATCAAACTTTCTAAACTAAAAAGTCAGAATGTAAAGTGCCTTCTGTCTGTCAACAACGAGCAGTGGATCTGGCACAGAAGATTGGGGCATGTTAGTATGAGAAGAATATCTCAGATTAACAAACTCAATCTGGTCAGAGGACTTCCTAATTTGAAGTTCAATTCAGATGCTCTGTGTGAAGCATGTCAGAAAGGCAAGTTTGCAAAACCTTCTTTTAAATCTAAAAATGTTGTTTCTACCTCTAAGCCATTAGAACTTCTGCACATTGACTTATTTGGACCAGTTAAAACTGCTTCAGTCAGTGGTAAGAAGTATGGGTTAGTAATCGTAGATGACTATAGCAGATGGACATGGGTAAAGTTCTTAAGACACAAGGACGAGTCACACTCTGTGTTTGTTACCTTCTGTAACCAAGTTCAGAATGAAAAGGATCTTAGAATCGTTAAAGTCAGAAGTGATCATGGTGGAGAATTTGAAAACAAAGATTTTGAGTCATTCTTTAATGACAGAGGCATTCTGCATGATTTCTCTTGTCCTAGAACTCCCCAACAAAATGGAGTTGTAGAACGAAAGAACAGAACATTGCAAGAAATGGCCAGAACCATGATCAATGAGACAAACGTTGCTAAGATCTTCTGGGCAGAGGCGATAAACACAGCGTGCTACATTCAGAATAGAATCTCAATAAGACCTATTCTGGAAAAGACTCCATATGAATTGTGGAAGAACAGAAAGCCCAACATTTCATATTTTCATCCATTTGGATGTACCTGTTTTATGCTAAATACGAAGAATTATTTGAACAAGTTTGACTCTAAAGCACAAAAGTGTATTATGTTAGGATACTCTGAACGCTCAAGAGGGTACAGAGTATACAATACAGAAACACAGATTGTGGAAGAATCAATCAGTGTTCGTTTTGATGATAAGCTTGACTCTGAAAAGTCAAAGCAGAATGAAGTTTTTGCAGGTATGGAAATTGAATTTACAGGGTCTGAAGACAAATCATCAGAAGCTCTCAACACAGACACTCCTTCAACGTCTGAAAGGAGCACTGCTAGCAATCCTACAACAGCTTCTGATCAACCTCAGAAGGGATTACCTAGAAGCAGCTTGGATCACCCAGAAGAGACTATCTTAGGAAGAAAGGAAGATCCAATCAGAACAAGAGCAAGCTTCAGAAACTCTAAAGAAACCCTCATGGGACTTGTGTCTCTGATTGAACCTTCTTCTATTGATGAAGCACTTCTGGATAATGGCTGGATTCTGGCAATGCAAGAAGAGCTGAATCAATTCACCAGAAATGACGTATGGGATCTTGTTCCCAGAACAAAAGGATTCAACGTCATTGGAACAAGATGGGTCTTCAGAAACAAGCTAAATGAACAAGGTGAAGTCATCAGAAACAAGGCACGACTGGTTGCACAAGGTTATAGTCAGCAAGAGGGGATAGACTATACAGAAACCTTTGCTCCAATCGCCAGGTTAGAATCTATCAGACTTTTAATTTCATTTGCTGTTAATAAAGGCATCACTCTGTATCAGATGGATGTCAAGAGTGCATTCTTAAACAGTTATATAGAAGAAGAGGTTTATGTGCACCAAACCCCTGGTTTTGAAAATACAAAACATCCAGAACATGTTTTCAAACTAAAGAAGTCACTATATGGTCTGAAACAAGCTCCCAGAGCTTGGTATGAAAGGCTAAGTAACTTTCTGTTAGAAAATGAATTCACCAGAGGGAAGATGGACACTACCTTATTCTGTAAATCAGTTAAGAATGACATCTTAGTCTGTCAAATTTACGTTGATGATATTATTTTTGGTTCTACTAATCCTTCTCTTGGAAGAAAAATTGCTAAGTGTATGCAGGCAGAATTTGAGATGAGCCTCATGGGGGAACTGAAATTCTTTCTAGGAATTCAGATCAATCAAACTCCAGAGGGAACTTACATTCATCAGAGCAAATACATCAGAGATCTTCTGAAGAAATTTGACCTCTCAGAATGTAAGCCATCAAAGATTCCAATGCATCCCACGTGCATTCTGGAAAGAGAAGAGGTAAGAAAAAATGTAGAACAGAAAGTCTACAGAGGTATGATTGGTTCTCTCCTTTATCTGACTGCTTCAAGACCTGATATATTATTCAGCGTTTGTATTTGTGCTAGATTCCAATCAGATCCTAGAGAATCTCACTTAACAGCTGTTAAGCAAATTTTCAAGTATCTGAAAGGTACTACTAATCTGGGTTTGTTTTATAGAAAATCTAGTGATTACAGTTTAGTAGGCTACTGCGATGCTGACTTTGCTGGAGACAGAGTGGAGCGTAAAAGTACTTCTGGAAGCTGCCAGTTTCTGGGAGAAAATCTGATCTCTTGGTCCAGCAAAAGGCAATCAACAGCAGAAGCTGAGTACATAGCAGCAGCAGGATGTAGCACACAAATGCTCTGGATGAAAAGTCAGCTTGAAGACTTCCAGATTTTTGAGAGTAACATTCCTATACTCTGTGATAATACTTATGCTATTTGCTTAAGTAAGAATCCTATTTTACATTCTAGAGCTAAGCATATAGAAATAAAACATCACTTCATTAGGGACTACATTCAGAAAGGAATTTTGAATTTAAAATTTATAGATACAGACCATCAATGGGCTGATATCTTCACTAAACCCCTTTCTGAAGATAGGTTCAATTTCATTCTGAAACATCTCAGCATGAAAATCTGCCCAGAGTGAAAATGTTTTAATTCCATATATTTATCTTCAGAATGTATTTGTTTTACTGTGAACTTCTGATCAATCTCTTTTCAGAAAGATAGAACATGCAGATTGTATCAGATGCAAGTCTAAAGATCTGAGAGTCTAAGCTCAAAGACAGACGTGCTGATCACTACATCAAACAAGTGTCATCCAATCATCAGCAAATCTCTGAAGCAGAACGCGTGCACGCTTCTGAGAAGGCAAAACGCTGATTGGGTGCATTGAGGCACATGTCTGGTAACCGTTTTAAGTATCTTTCTCAAATCCCCCAAAATCAGCAAACATTAAATGAAAGTAATCATGTTTTTAAAACGTAATCATGATTTTATTCCTCTTTATTGAAAACGTTTACAATTTCAAAATATTTTGAACCCTATTTAAACACGTTAAACCTCTCTCACCCATTCCAGAAGAACCTCTTATCCCTGAACAACCAGAAATTCCAACAACTTCTCCACAACCAGCAATTCCGTCTCCCTCTCCTCAACCAGAAATTCATCCACCATCACCTCAACCTGAGTTTCATCACTCTGAAACTCCAACTCCTCCACCTTCTGAACCTCATTCACCTCAACCATCACCTCTGGCAATCCAGCTGCCATGTGGAACAACAGTCACAATGGCCCAGTTGCCATCCTCACCAGAATCTACACCACCAAATACTCCCAAAACCCCAAACAGTCCAATCATTATCTCTGATTCTCCCACTCCATCTCCAAAACAAACACCTCCCAAGCAAACCACCGAAAACCCCAGCAGGACCTCCATAGACTTAACAATCCTTGACCGTCTTGCTGATCTGAAAAATAAAATAGCCATTCCAAAACCAAAACAACCAGATGTTGGCTCTGGTATTATGAATTTTGACACAGGTTTGCAGCAGTGGATTGCTTCTCTGAAGCAAGTCTGTCCTGGAATGATTGACCCAGCTGCCTCTGACCAGCTCTGGTCACAATTCAGAATTTGGGTACGTGCTGAAGCCCTCAAGTTGCAGGATATCAACTATGAGTAGGCACAACAGAACTTCAGCAAGCTGCTGAAGGAAGTTGAAAGTCAGCTGCCACAGGAAGACGTGCTCCCTCTGGATAGTGAGCCATGGTCTGAGAAACAGCTAGCTTCAAAGGTGCAACCAGAAGAAGACAAGACTATTCAAGCTGAAGCAAGTCAAGTAGAAGATGTTGCAGAAAGCTCTCAGAAGCTCCCTGCTTCTGATGTTTCTCAAGCTGCCTTGGACAAGCAGACTCTGGAAGAGCTGAAGCTGAATGACATGTGTCTGCAGCAAAGAATGGATGAAAATGACCAGAAGATGAAAGAAAGGATGGATGTGCAGGATAGCAAGATAGACACAGTTGTCAGCATGGCACAGAAGCAGAATGAGACTGCTGATCAGATCAAAGCCATGCTGGAGAACCTGTTCACACGCCTTCCTCCCCAACCTTAGTTTTTCATTCATGTCATTTTCATGTTTTCTTTGATTATCTGTTGTACTTTTTTGTTTGATTCTGAACCTTTTAATATGACAAGTTTTTCTGCTCTAAATGTTTTAGCACATCACTTACACTTTTTGATTGCTGACAAAAAGGGGGAGAACAAGAATGATATTTTAAATAATAACGGATTGCTAAGACATAAATTCTCGAACATTCTAACTCTGATATACTTGAATATGTTTTCTGTTTTGCTTAAGTCTACAGGTACAAGAAAGCTCCATGATACTCTGAAGACTAAAGCTCTGATACTCTGACCCAAAGCAAAGCTCTGACAAGAAAAGCTCTGATACAAGAAAAGCTCTGATACGCTGATCTGAAGATCTGCTCTGATATACTGATCTAAAGCTTCTGATAGTCAAAACTCTGAGAATCTGATGTTCAAAGAAAGGCAATAAAAATCTGATCCTGAAGAACTCTTGGAATTAAAAAAGGGAAGCAATAAACTCAGGGGGAGTATCTCTCAACTCTTATCCCTTATCTTTGATAACCTCTTACTCTGATACATCTTATCATTTAGTTACCTCTGATACTTTTTCACGTTATTTTCAATTAAAAAATATCTAGTTTTTGTCATCATCAAAAAGGGGGAGATTGTTAGAACAAAGTTTGAATCTACTACCCTATGTTTAAGTTTTGATGATAACAAAATGAAATGATATATTATTTATATGATTCATGTATGAACTATTTGCTACCTAAAAATATTACGTTCTACTTTGCAGAAACTCTGATAGGTATCAGCAAGAGCACACTTAATCAGCATCAGAATATTGGTTCTTGACATCAACATCAGAAGTTGCTATATCAGAATACCAGAATCAGAAGATTAACTCACGTGTATGCTGAAGCTTGATGAACAGAACTGCGCTCAACACTCTGATAAAGAAAACAACAGTTCATCAGCAGTTAAGTAGAGTCAGAATGAGCCAAGCCAGAACATGCATTAAGTAAGCAACGGTACTGTGCATTGAAAGCAAATTATTACCAACGGCCTCATTCCAGACAAGATCTGCTTGATAAGGAAAGTTTGTTATTAGCATTGAATCAAGAATATTGCTCCAACGTTCGACAATCTCAGTGCTATATAAACAAGAATATGAAGATTGAATTGGCTAATGCTCTCCAACATTTTACACGCCTAAAAGCTAATCATAATCTTCCTTCTCTCAGTTTGCTAAACGCTACATATCTCCTTACTCAATCATTGTTTAGCAATCTAGTTTCATAAGCTTAAGTTGTGTATACATCACAGTTGTGATACAGTTTTGTAGAAAACATTCATACCTAGATTTATCTTCTTTGTAAGAAAGTGTTTCTTTGACAAACTGGGTTGTGGTTTGCATCAAGAAGGCTTTAGCAGTTGTTAAAGCAGTTTGTAATATTCAGTTGAATATAGTGGATTAAGACCTCGTTGGAGAGAGGCGAAATCACCTTGACGGGTGGACTGGAGTAGTTTGAGATCAAACGAACCAGGATAAAAATATCTTGTTCATTGCATTGATTTTCAGTTTTACAATTCAACCCCCCCTTCTTGTGTTTTTCACTTCTTCACTTTTGACCTAATTTCAAGCTCTATATATTCTCATTGTTCAGACATAAAAAGCCATAAAACCCTTGCAAGAAACACCATTCCAAACTCTCCAAAATTTTCAAAACTAGGGAAAATCAAGAACCCTAGTTACAACCACTTTCAAAGCAAACCAACCTTTCCAAACGACCTCTGAAGTGTTGTAGGGTAGGATTGGATCGGTTGTAATGATTCAAAGGGTCTGAAATGCATGAACATGCATCATTTTTTTCCATTATTTCATAAAATTTGTATTGGTGTTTTCTTTGTGTTTTGATCAAAGCTAACCTTATTAATATACTTCTGAGATGTTAATGTGCAGGATTAGACCATAACATGGCCCCCATAATACTCGGATGAAGGGTTTCCATACCTATACCGATTTGTTTCATTTGCTTCGTATCTCACTATACAGCCAGATTTAGCCTAAACTAAGGCCACCAATGGATTTAGGGGGGTCTATTTAGGGGGACATGGCCCTTTTTCCTTTCTAATGTGCTTTATTTTGCAGGTTTGGAAAATATATTTACCGGAGAAGACGGCCGGAGCTAGGGCTTCAGCGCTTCTCCGACCATTCTAATCTTATTTATAATATATATGCGTTGATTTGATTAAGTGAACGGATATATAGTCACCCAAGTGGTAGAAGCGCGTGCATTAAGGCATTTGTGTACAAGGGTGTGGGTTCGATCCCGGTCTTTTGTCACTTTTCATGTTTTTTTCTATTTTTCAGGGTTTTCCAGTGTGTGTCTTCATAACCACCTTACCATATGCCCCGTCACTTCACACCATCAGATCTTCACAAATCTGATCCAACGCCCGAGAATATGCAAGCCCATGGTGAACCTCCTAGAGCTACTCATACAGGATCAGGCGGATCCAACCTTGGGCTTGGAGCTCTTTGCTATTCAACACCCCTCTTTTTTGCTAATTCAGGCCCAATTCCTTTTTTTATATTTTTCTTTTTCTCTTTTACTTATATTTTTTATTATTTGTTTCACATAATTAAAATACAAAAAAAAAATAATTTTAGGTTTTCTTAATTAAAAATAAATTAGTTTTTAGTTTTTAATTAACCTTTTAATTAATTAATTAATTAATTAATTTTTTTAATTAAAATTAATTAGATTTAATAGGTTTTAATTAATTATCATAAACTATTTTCTTCACAAAAAATCACCAAAAAATATTTTCCTTTTCTATTTTTATTTTACTTTTATATTTCTTAGATCGACTGTATAAGTTTCGTGAATGTAATAGTCTAGATTTTATTTTCGCTCTTTTTTATCATCATGTAACTTCTTATGGGATGTAATAGTCTAGGTCTAAATTTCTTCATTTTACTTTCTCGTTTCCTTTTATATGTAACTGCCCCGAAGCCATGTAATAGTTTTAGGTTTATGTTTCTGCACTTTATTCTTTCTGCTACTATACTTCTATGCTTCTGCTTAGTAATTAGGGTTGTATGGAAAGATAAAAACAAATGATAGAAAACCCTAACTTCAAAGGTAAATAACTGAATATAACACACTCACACACTTGAACCTCTAGGGTAACCTCTCTTTGTTGCCTTTCGGAATAACGGTCAAGTCCCTCGAAAATAGGGATGTTTTAGCAAAGTCCCTTCGATACAAAAGATCATAGTCCCTCGATGACCCTTCGACGTTGCCCTTTCGAAAAATGATCTAGTCCCTTACGAAATTGCTAAAGCGTCCTTACAAGTTGCCTTCAATGACCGTACGATGACCCTACGATGTCCCTTCACATCCAATAGATAGGGATACCTACAAACTAATGGTATGGATAGCACAATCTCTAAAGGAGAAAGAAAATTATGAGAATGACCTTGAGTGGGTAGAATGCTGTTAATCGCTCGCTCACAATCTTTTTCAAAACAAAACATTTTCACATCACACTTTCAAAACGAAATATTTCCAAACAAACACTTTGTACGCATTCTTGAGGACTGAAATAGAGTCATTATAAATTTCTCCTTACATTGGTGTTTCCAAAATATTTTCAAATCACACACACAAATCAAATTTCAAAAGTGAGCTAGCGATTAAGAGCCCATAGATAACTACAGATGAAAAGAGTGTTGATACCTTCCCTTTTCATAACCTACCCCCAAATTCAAAATCTTCAAGGTCTTTCTTGTTCTTTTCACCCTTTCCTTATTGGATAAAAGAAAAGTCAGTGGCGACTCTAGCTATCCGCACATTTGTGATAAAACGCAAAACAATTCAGTTCTCCCACCGTATTACAGAACTGGCGACTCTGCTGGGGAACATACTTAAAAAAAGGGTTACCTTAGAGTATATATCACTTTATTTTCTTTATTTGTTTGCATTGTTTGCTTTATCTTTAAGGGTTGCTTGAGTTTAATTTCTTGCAAAGATCCTACACCCGGATCTAGGGACCTTAGGTAAGTAGCAATAAATCATGGAAACTATACAACATAGACTGGTATGGTTGAAGTGATGGCTGAAGATGTGAAAAACACAAGAAGGGGGGGGGGGGGGGGGGGTTGAATTGAAAACTTAGATCAAAAACAACTTCAATGACACAGTATTTTTATCCTGGTTCGTTTGATCTTAAACTACTCCAGTCCACCCGTCAAGGTGATTTCGCCTCTCTCCAACGAGGTCTTAATCCACTAATCTCAAAGGATTACAATAGCTACTTTAACAACTATTAAAGTCTTCTTTAGTACAACCACAAGCCGGTTAATCTCAAGGAAATCTTTTACAAATAATTGAACAAGAAAGTGTTGTTGTTTTCTAACAAAACAGTATATCATAACTGTGATAATTACACAGGTTAAGCTTAGAATAGAATAAATTTGCTAGAGCTTGAATATGCGTGGTTTGGAATTCTCTACAAATTGATGTGTGCGTACGTATGTACTTCTTTCATAGGCAGACTTGTTTATATAGGCAAGCAAGAGACGTTGTCCATAAAGCAAGTTTAATGTTAATAACACACTTCTCTTTTGTAGAAGATCTTGTCTGAAGAAAGCTGTTGGCATTAATTTTGTCTTGAATAATCAGTAACGCTTTAGAGTCTTCTTTATTTTAACTGCTGATGACGCTTCAGAGTGTTGATGACTTGGTTGATATGTCTTAGTTCAGAATCAGAGTTTGTTGTCATTAAGCACAGGTTCTGGTCACCAATCTTCAGCATATGATCTGATAGCTTCAGCGTGAAATCTTTTATTGCTTATCTTCTAATGCTGATCCCATCAGAACTTCTGCATATACAAAACATAATTTTAAGGAGCATATTTGTTCTTTGTATATATTTATTTGTATTTATTTATTCTTTGTATTTGTTATCATCAAAACTCTAACCAAGGGTTGTAGAATCAAACTATGTTCTAACAATCTCCCCCTTTTTGATGATGACAAAAACCAGATTTTTCAATTAAAAATAAAGAATAAAAAGTATAGAATTAGGAAGAAAAGCTCCCCCTGAGTTGATTACTTCCCTTAAATTCTTTGACTCCTTGAGCATCAGAATTTGGCTATGTCTTTCATCAGAGTTTTGTACCTGTTCAAGCTTCTCAAAAGAAAGAAGTTAAGTAGTTCAAAATGTTTGAGACTTCTGTCTCAGTAATCCGTTATTGAAAATATCTTATTCTTTCTCCCCCTTTTTGTTAGTTATCAAAAAGGTTATATAATCAGAGCTAAAAAGGATTTATATTAAAAATAAGAAGCAATGATAAGAAGTTCAGAACAACAGCAATGTAGAACAAATATTACAGATAAACAGATTTTAAAAACAAAGGAAAATCTAAGAGGGAGGAGGAAGGCGCGTGAACAAAGCTTCCAACAAGCCCTTGATCTAGATGTTGGTTTCCTCTTATTTGCTTAACATGCTCTTGATTTCCTTGATTGTCTCATCTTGTTTATCCAACCTTTCCTAAATAACAATATCCGATCTCTTCAGTTCTTCCAGAGTTTACCTTTCATAGGAGGGAGCTGGAGACTCTTTAGTAGCTGGATGCTTCTCAGAGCATTCTGCAACATGGTCATTTTGAACCAATTCCTCTGTAGAAATCATCTCATCTGGAGCAGCAGTCAGAGTGAGACCTTCTGACTCTGGTTGAACATTGTCTGATGGACGATGTTCTGACCAGGGAGCATTGTCTAGAGGGAGAATCTCTTCCTTGAGCAGTTGGCTCAAAACTTGGTCTTCAAATACCTTTAGTAGATTATTGAAATTATGTTGAACTTGTCCGTAGCACTGTTCTTACATCTTATGAGTTTCAGACCTTATCCATTTTATGAAACTTGTCCAAAGATAATCTGAGGCAGCAGGATTGGTCATCTCGAGACTAGATTGCTTCAGGGAGGTTATCCATTTCTACATTTCTATTTCAAACATCAATAAACTAGTACCAACATCTGGTGTGGGTTCATATGGTTTTGGTTTTGGAATGGCAGTTTTATGAGTTATGGCAGCTAGGCGTTCAAAAACAGTTAGGTCAATGACAAGTTTAGCGTTGTCATCTGGATTGATTTTTGGTGATGGAGTGGGAGAGTCTGGTATAATTATTGGACTGGTTAGGGAATTTGGTGGAGTTGATTCTAGTGAAGATGGAATTTGGGGAATGTCCAGAATAGTGAGGGGAATACGGATGGCCAGAGGTTCAGTGATTCCTGGAATGGGGATTGTATCTGAATCTGAAGTAGGTTCTTCAGATTGATTGGATGTACGATGGTGAGGTTCTGTTTCATAGGATTCAGAAGGTTGGATCACAGAAGTTTGAACTTCTGGTTGTGATTGTTCAGGTTGTGGAGATGGTGGATGAATGTCTGGTTGAGGAGATGGAGGTAGTGGTATTTCTGGTTGTGGAGAGAGAGGAAGATCTGGTTGTGGAGCTTCTGAAGTGGTTTCGGAGTTAGGATTTTCTGGTGTGGGAGCATAGATATTTTGGTCAAAAGATTCAATATCTGATAGAACTTTTGCAAGTTCTGGTTGAGTTGATTCAGTATTTGGATTGATAGGTAGGGAGTGAATATCTCTAAGACTTAGAGTTTCTGAGGGGTCAAACCCTATGTCAAAATCATCAAAAGTTTGGGGGGTAGGAATTTCTGATTGGGTAGGTATTGGTTCAGATGTTGATACAGTAATTGATTCTAAAACAGTTACAGAAGAAGGATTACCTTTCTTTTTGGCAGCTTTTGGAGTCCGCTGGGATGATCCTTCTGCTGCTTCCTTCCTTTTCTTGTTCTTCTTCAGCACAACTTCTGGTGCCGCCTGTTGCAAGTCCTGAATATTTAGATCTGGTGCAGTGCCATCTGCCTTGCATGCATCCAAATATCTAACGATAATCTCAGGCTTGGAATCAATTTCTGAGAACATAGGAAAATCATCCAGAGGAATTCTTCTAGAGGTGATCGTTGCAAAATAAGTAACACTGGGTTCCTTCTTGATGTTCTCAATAATTTTCATCTTTTTCATATTCTTTCCATTCAAAGGCTTCCCAGCAGTTGCCTCTAGAGAGCTTTTTTTTGTGCTTCTGTTAGATGTTCTATCAGACTATTCTCTGTCAGAATATCTAATATGAGTCTTCCAAGGGGTATCCAGTCCCTTTTGGTACGCTCATCTTCTCTAGTATCCTTAACACTAGTCCTCGGATGATTGAATAGCAAGTGAGCCAGATTTACCTTAGTCTTCTTGGAGATAAAGTAGATCAAAAATTGCTGATCAATGTTTATGTAGTCAGGAGAGCTGGTTGGCTTCCTGTGGTTGATGCATCCCAGAATTATCTTAGCCCATATTCTGTGATGATCCTTCAGATCCCTTATCTTGCTAGAGGGAAGACCCAGAGTGAAAATTTCTCTTGCAATTGAAGAAACATCAGCACATCTTTCAGCCATGTCTATACACCTTACGCCACCACCACTGTAACCTATCAGTCTTGCAATTAGGTCTTCAGTAATTACTATCTTCTTCCCCATTACATACGACGTGACTTGATGGTTGGAGGATGAAGCATGAATCCAGAATTCCTTCACAAGGATTGGAAACGTTGGACCTAGAATACGGTCAAAATACTTGTTCCGTCCTTGAGCTTTTACTTCTTCAGAAAGATTGAATCCATTTTATTGAAGACTTTCAAAATCCACGATTAGTTCTGAAAGCACTTCTAGGTTGTCAATGGGCGTAAGGAGAGTTTTGAACGGTTCTTCATATTGTTCCATGGATTCTGTTCTCTGAGTACTAGTATTTGGGATGCTTAAGGAATCCATGTTCACACAAGAAAATAAAAAGGTTTTGAAAGATGAACAGAAAACAATTAGAGTGTATTGAGAGAGTAAACGTGAAAGAGTGTAAAGTGTGAGATTTGTGTTTAAATAGATTTTTGAGAACATAAACTCTTCTTTTTCCAGAATGCACGTGGGATTCATTGGAATCCTTGATGGCTTACGTTCTGAGAGATCAAATTTCTTCAGAAGTTCTCTGACATATTTGCTCTGATGAATGTAAGTTCCTTCTGGAGTTTAATTAATCTCAATGCCCATAAAGAATTTTAGTTCTCCCATTAGGCTCATCTAAAACTCTGCCTGCATACATTTAGCAAACTCTCTTCCCAGAGAGGATTTAGTGGATCCAAATATGATGTCATCAACATAAATCTGACACACTAATATGTCATTCTTAACTGTCTTACAGAACAAGGTTGTGTCCACTTTCCCTCTGGTGAATTCCCTTTCTAACAGGAAGTTACTTAGTCTTTCATACCAAGCTCTGGGAGCTTGTTTCAGACCATAGAGTGACTTCTTTAGTTTGAAAACATATTCTGGATTTTTGGAACTTTAAAAACCAGGGGGTTGGTGCACATATACCTCTTCTTCTATATAGCCATTTAATAATGCACTTTTGACATCCATCTGATACAGAGTGATGCCTTTATTAACAGAAAATGATATTAAGAGTCTGATAGATTCTAACCTGGAGACTGGAGCAAAGGTTTTTGTATAGTCTATCCCTTCTTGCTGACTATAACCTTGTGCTACCAGTCGTGATTTGTTTCTGATGACTTCACCTTGTTCATTCAGTTTGTTTCTGAATACCCATTTTGTACCAATGACGTTGAATCCTTTTGGTTTGGGAACCAGATCCTATACGTCATTTCTTGTGAATTGATTTAGCTCCTCTTGCATTGCCAGAATCCAGTCACTGTCCAGAAGTGCTTCATCAATAGTTGTTGGTTCAATCAGAGAAACTAGTCCCATGAGGGATTCTTCAGAGTTTTTGAAGGTAGATCTTGTTCTGATTGGATCTTCCTTCCTTCCTAAAATTGTTTCTTCTGGGTGATCAATGCTACTTCTGGATGGTCTTTTCTGGAGTTGATCAACAGAAGGTGCTGGATTGCTTATAGTGACTCTTTCTGATGTTAAGGGAGTGTCTCTATTGAGATCTTCTGATGAGTTGTCTTCAGTACCTGTGAGTTCAACTTCCATACCTACAAGGAATTCATTATGCTTTGACTTTTGAGAGTCAAGCTTATCATTAAACTGAACACTGATTGACTCTTCAACAATCTGTGTTTTTGTATTGTATACTCTGTACCCTCTTGAGCGTTTAGAGTATCCTAACATAATACACTTTTGTGCTTTAGAGTCAAACTTGTTCAAATAATTTTTTGTATTTAAAATAAAACATGTACATCCAAATGGGTGAAAATAAGAAATGTTGGGATTTTTGTTCTTCCACAATTCATATGGAGTCTTTTCCAGAATAGGTCTTATGGAGATTATATTCTGAATATAGTGTGATACGGTGGGAGAACTGACTTGAGGTTTGCGTTTTTATTCGCAAATGTTTCGGTTGAGCAAGAGTCGCCACCGACTTTTTATTTTATCCTAAGGAAAGGTTAAAAAGCACAGCAAAAACCTTTGAGATGTTTTCTTGGGTTCGGGGAGTAGATTATAGAAAGGGAAGGTATTAGCACCCTTTCTATCCATGGTTATCGATGGGCTCTTAGTTACTTGCTTAGATCAACTTGCCTTGGTTTTCAATTGTTTGAAATGGTGCTTTGTGTGTGTGTTTTGAAAATGTTTTTGAAAAGAGGTCAATGTGGTGGCAACCTTTGTAATGATCCATGTTGGGATGTATACAAAGGTGTATGTCTTTTGAAAAGGTTTTCATTTGTTTTTGAAAGTTGTTTTTGAAAGTGTAGTGATGTGTGGTTTGGAAATAGGCAAGTGTTTTTGTTTTGCAAGTTTGATTCAAGTAACTAAGAGGTTGTCTACTCCTAAATTTCTCAAAGACTTCTCCTATGTTTTTAACCCTTTTAACAATTTTGTTCCACCATTGAATTTGGTGGACAATCTTGTGTTAGGATGTGAAAGGGACGGGTGCGGGTCATCGGTTAGACCATAATTGCAATGGTGCCAAGTATCTTTAGGCAATTTTTCCTTGGAGGGACTTGATCATTTTTAGGCAACTTTCGAAATCGTCATCGAGGGACTATGATCATTTGAATTGTATTTGTTTTGCCCAAAGAGACCTAACATGCAATATGGCCCAATATTGAAGGCAACAAGTGGAATACCCTAGGGGTGCAAGTGTGATTAGTGTTGTCCATTTTCATGCTTGTTTATCTTGAATTTAGGTCAAACTATTTTTGTTGTTTTTGATTTGCATACAAACCCTAATTCTAACATGGCATAATTAGAAAGCATTAAAATGCGAAAAATAAAGTTCCTAAGTTATTACAACACAATATATGGGAAGGGGGGTACAAATGTTCAAATGGGGGGGTATTTTGACAAGGAATTTAAACCTAGACTATTACATCAAATTGGGAATTATCAAATCATTTAATATACAATAATTAAACAAAAAGGGAATAAATATGCAAGATGCAAAAATGTTTTTTTATATGTATGAAAAAAGTGTTTTTTATATGTCAAATAAACAAAATAAAAAGTATTATTTTTTGGAGTTTTTATGTATTTAGGGCAAAACCCTAATTTATTAATTAAAAGGTATTAATTGTTTAATATATACAATATTTATTAGTTATGTACAAAAATAAAATAAAAATGAAGTATATTTGTAAAAAAGGTATTTTTAATATTAAATATTAATAAAAATAAAAATGAATATATTTTGTATTTTTGTCCTAAATATTCTAATAAATATATATGTATTTGTATTATTTACTAAATATGTATTATATATACAAAAGTAAACTATTTAATATTTATAAAAAAAAAGTATATTTTATGTAAAATGTTTTCAAGAGGTGATATAAAAAAAAATAAACATGTTTGCATTATTTTAGTATTTTGAATAAAAGTATATATATATATTTATTTATGTACAAATATCAATTTAAACAAATAAATGCCTAATAAATATAAAAATGGTGTGAAAAATATTTTTTTATTTTTTAATGTTATGAGGAAAAATAAATAAGTCAGAACAAAAAAGAAAAGGTCAAAAAATCATGAAAATAAGCATAATGGGCCAAGGGGGTGTAAAAGTAACAAAAGGGTGCAAATAGAAAAATGAAACAGAGCCCAGCCCAAAAGACCTTCTTCAACCTCCAGACTGTTTGAACATGAACAAAACGCGCGTTTTCTATCTCCAGATTCCTGGACTTTCAAGCAAAACTCACAACATGAAAAATGTAGAGCATTAAGAGACGAATCTAGACATATAAAGAACTTGACTTAACTCTCTAAGATGAGAGAGAATTTCTCCATCCCTAATTCTTGACCTAAGTTTCCATCAATGTTCAGACCTTAAATTCTCATAGCACATGCAAAATAAATAGAAAGTAAAGATATGTACAACTTCAGGGGCATGAGTAGAACATTTTTCATTCACAAACCTAGAGCTAACAATGCCTGGATAGGGAGATAGAAGTCCATGAACTTACCTGTTCAGTTGGAATCGTATCTGATGATGGAGGTGTTTTCAATGCAAGGTGATGATTGGTACAGCTTCCTTGATGTCCAGGGATGCTATTCCAAGCTTTACTTTGTTTGGAAACCAAGAGAATCGTGTTATGGAACTTCAACTGCAAAACAAAAAAATGAAAATGGTGATGTTGCTTGGGAGTGTTACAGGTCGTGTTTGAGGCTTGGAATAGTTTCAAGGGATGATGTGGGATATGTTTGAAGTGGTTTTAGCAAGAATGCATGAATGGATTGAGTTATGGTACTCAATCTGCAGCAGGTACCCTATTTGGGCAGTTTGAGGGTGATTCTGTGTTTGAGAAGGCAATGGAGATGGTTGGCTCCTGTTTTAGATTAGGTTTGATGATTTGAAAGTGTTTGATAACTTTGCTTAAGCTCTGGTTTACAGGAATGAGAGTTGTCTATTGTTATGCCATGTTTCTTCAACTTTAAGCAACAAATGTCAACTTGTGTTTCTAGCTTGTACAGGCCCCCAATCTATGCTGCATACCTTGGCCTTGATCAGTGTAATTAGTTCCTAAACTTGTGCCAAAAGGATTTGCAATGTACTTTCTTGGATTCGCATTTGACATAAAGTGCAACTTTTCTAAAATGGATATAATGCTTTATCTAAAAATGGCTTAATCTTGCATATAATGTTTGAACTCACAAAATAAGGCCTTGGCACAATGAGTTAGCATGAAATTATTGAGTGCAAATGGGATATAGGACCTGTAATCAAGGAAAGCAAGCTGAATTCAAAATGGCACAAATGTATGAACATGTAAGTTGGCCAAATCAAAAGTGAGTTTTTCCCAACTTGCCAAATTCGATTCTCCATAACCATGAGGTTGTTTGATGAGTTCTTGGACATTTTGGAAAGCTTGGAATATGTACTACAATCCATCTTTGAAATGCAAATTGAAAATACAAGTGGAAGTATGTGAAAAATGGTCTTGAAGTTAGGCAAAAATCCTGCCTAAAATAGGTCAAATTTTCTCTAAGTTAAGAATGGTTTGGTACCCTTGTTCCAAAAATTGTAACTTGAGCTACAAGCTTCTTTTGAGGAAACTTTGTGAATCAAAGTTGTAGATTTTGCAATGGACTACAACTTTCATGTTTTGACTTTTCCTTGAATCCAAATGAATCTTTGTGAGAAAGTGGGACAAAGTTAAGAAAAAATTAGGGTTTTTCATAACTTAGAAAAATTCTAAGTTATGAAAAATCTTCATGTCAAACCCTAATTTGCAATTCTTGATTTCTTGATGAACAAGTTTCATGATTTGGCATGTTTTGATGAAAAATTCATGATTTTGACACTTGACTTTTCAGTATACAGTCAAAATTGATCAATTGACTGGAAAATTCAACTGTCAATCTTGTGTATTTGGGATCTTTTGAACTTGTTGAGTATGCCAAAACAATTCCATGGGGTCCTTGAGTCCATATGTGAGCTTGGTTTGCCATTGGCTAGGTCAAACAGTCAAAAATTGCCTTTGTGCAGTCAAAACCCTAAAAATGACCATTTTGCCCTTTTGGGGAACTGATCAAATTTCTTGTGGAATTGTGATCCAAACTTGATCAAATGGTCCATGTGAGTTCATAATGTTGATGTGGGTCAATTTTCATGAGATTTGACTGTCAATTGGCCACAGTTGACTTTTTCCCCAATACAGTTGATTTCTAGGTCAACTGTCCAATTGACTGGGCAAAATTTGGAATCAAGACTTAAAACTTGGTATGGATAAACTTGGGAGTCCAACGTGAAGCATGAAAGTCATATTAGGAATTTTAGGTCAAAACATCTTTGTGCAAACACAAACCCTAATTTGGGTCAACAATGCAAGGAGAAGTCTTGAGCAGAGGAAACCCTAACTGGTTCTTGAGCTCCAAGGGTCTTGTGATGAGAAAACGTTGAGGAAATGGGAGGGCAAATTTTGGGGTACAACAGTTGCCCCTGTTCAATCTTCTTGAACCTGAAGAGTTAGATTGGCAAGTTTGCCTTTCGTGACTCGAGGGTAAAAGGAGATTGGACACTAGAGTGCCCGGAAATTTGCACTCGCATGTTGGAGTATCAGCAAATGTGATGTCGGGAATGGGCTTATAGATGCCATTTGGAGAGATGGTGGATAGGGAGATGGGCTTATAGATGCCATCTGAAGGCGTGACAGAACCTTGTCAGGAATGGGCTTATAGATGCCATTTGGAAGTGTTGATCGCATAAGAGATTCTTTAGCGAGAACTTGTGTATTTTGAGAAAGACAGATGTTTTCCTGGCTTGTTACAGGTGTTGATCTTCAATCTCTTCATGCAGACATGCCCTGGCTAGATACAAGTGTCGAATCCACAATCGGTTGCTCACAGATATGCCCTGGCTGGATACAGGTATCGAATATGGAATTGTTGTCAATAGATATGCCCTGGCTGGATACAGGAATCGAATCTTCAAACTCTTCAGATGTGCCCTGGCTGGATACAGGAATCGAATCTGGAAATAGTCGTCAACAAATATGCCCTGGATGGATACAGGAATCGAATCTGGAATTAGTCGTCAACAGATATGCCATGGTTGGATACAGGAATCGAATCTGGAATTAGTCGTCAACAGATATGCCCTGGCTGGATACAGGAATCGAATCTTCAAACTCTTCAGATGCGCCCTGGCTAGATACAGGAATCGAATCTGGAAACTGATCACTCACAGATGTGCCCTGGCTAGATACAGGAATCAAATCTGGAAACTGATCACTCACAGATGTGCCCTGGCTAGATACAGGAATCGAATCTGGAATTGTGATAGTTGAAGGTAGTTGTCTTTTGGGTTGTCTTTTTCCCTGAAAAGGCAAAACATCAGTTGTATGCAATGTCATGATGTATGAAATGCATGATGTCATGATGTTCAAAATGAGATAGTGTTGCCTGCACTTTATCATGTATGTAAGCAAGATGTATGAAATGTGAAATGTTTATGAATGTATTTTCGTCTAGGAAAACAAGTCTTTGACGATCGGCTAGGGAATTAAATCCTGGGCCGACGTTGAAGAGTGGAGTTCTTCGTTCCCGCTGGGGATGATGGTTGCAAGAATACACCGGTAGGAGAAGATGACTCCGTTGGGGAATAAACTTGTTGGAGAGATTACTCTGAGGGGAAATACTCTGTGGGAAGAGATACTTCGCTGCAGTTTTGATGGGAGCTCCGCCGAGGATTTCGATGATGGACTCCGCTGGGGATAACAATGATAAACTCCGCTGGGGATTCTGTTGATAAGTTATGTTTGGGAACTTTGATGAACTCCGCTGGGGATTGAAAGAACTTCGCCGAGGGCGATCTTCCGTGGCAATTAGCTGAGGATAACCCAGTTATAAGCCCTTGTGAGGAATAACTTTGAATAAAGCTCGAGAGAGACTTCCGTACTCTGCAGGGGATAAGCTTCCAGAATCTACTGGGGATAAGCTTCAAGACCTGCTGGGGATATGATTCAACTCTCTTGGGGGAAACTTTCAGACTGTACTGGTAAATGGTTCCACTGGGGTGTATGTATTCCGCCGGGGAACAATCTTGGATCAAGACTGTCGGGGATGCTTGCTGATGAATGCCTATACTCCGCTGGGGAATGTTGATATCTTCTGGGGATTCCCAACTTCCTTTAGGCTGACCGTAGACTAACTCTTTTGGAGGAGAGTATTGCTGACTTGCTAGGGGAACAGGGTGCCTATTGTAGGGCTGATGATAGACTAAATCTTCCCTGGGAGGGTATTGCTGATTCTTGTCTTACTCTGTGAGGAGTTGAGATAACTTGGTCACATTCTTCAGTTGGACCTATCTTGGTACCTTGGCGGACAAAGCAACTAGACTGCCTGGACAATTCTACATTGCCCTTGCTTCTGATGTCACATGTAATTAATCTTTTGTTTCATATGCAAGTATTTATGAATTAGCAATTTAATGTCAAATGCATATATCAAAAATGAACATTGGACGTTCTTCGCAAGACAAGACAGAAAAAGGAAAAACAATTGGCAATTTGTCTGGAAAAGTGAACTTGTATTGATTTTGAAATTTGCCTGTAAATAGGCGTTTTTGTACAAGATGCCGACGTCCTAGTAAGAGAACGCCGCCGAATAACATAATGTTTATACAATTTTGAAAAGGAAACAAAGCAGCTATGTGCACAATATTCCCACTGGGTTCCAACTCTGATATCGCCTTTATGTCTTCAAGCGTCTCATCACTTTGCTGCTTAGTTGAAGATGAAGCTGATTGATCGATGTCGAAGTCTGAGCCAGATAGTTGATGCCGAATTCTGGATGCAAGGTGATCCAATGAGACATAGTGTTACGCTTTATCCCTAACTTTTGCCTGGACCGCCCTTTCGGGTTTTCAGTCCACCGGGATACCCATTTTTGCCCAAGCCGCCTCTTCAGGTTTTCGACTTGCCGGGTGTACAATTTTTTTTTCATTCCATCCCTTATTTTTGCCCGAACCCTTTTAGTTCGCCGGGAAGCCCTTATTTTTGCCTAGGTATGTCAACCTAGCGGGTCCTTTATTCATGCGTAGTATCTTTTTACTATGTCTGCATTGGCGGGGTGAGGAAGGTCGTCACCATCCATGGTGGTTAGAATCATGGCTCCTCCTGAGAACACATGTTTAACCACAAATGGCCCTTCGTACGTAGGGGTCCATTTGCCCCGGGGATCACTTTGAGGAAGGATGATGCGTTTGATTACCAGGTCCCCAACTTGATACTCTTGTGGTCTGACTTTCTTGTTAAATGCCCTGATCATCCGTTTTTGATACGTCTGACCATGACAGGTAGCAGTGAGTCTCTTTTCATCAATTAGGTTTAATTGATCAAGTCGAGTCTGGATTCAGTCGTCTTCGCTCAAGTCTGCATCTTTCATTATCCGGAGAGAGGGTATCTGGACTTCAATCGGCAAGACTGCCTCCATGCCATAGACCAAGGAAAAGGGTGTTGCCCCGGTTGACGTCCTTGCTGAGGTACGGTACCCATGAAGAGCAAACGGTAACATCTCGTGCCAATCTTTGTAGGTCACTGTCATCTTCTGCACAATCTTCTTGATGTTTTTATTAGCTGCTTCTACAGCCCCATTCATCTTCGGCCGGTAAGGAGAAGAGTTGTGGTGCTGTATCTTGAATTGTTCGCAGAGCTCAGTGATCATCTTGTTGTTAAGATTGGTACCATTGTCCGTAATGATCCTTTCCGGGATGCCATACCGATAGATCAGGTTATGCCGAATGAAACGTGCAACGACGCTCTTGGTTACGGTGGCGTAGGAAGCTGCTTCTACCCACTTCGTGAAGTAATCAATTGCTACTAGGATGAAGCGATGCTCGTTGGATGTTGTTGGTAGGATCTCACTGATCATATCGATGCCCCACATTGCAAAAGGCCAAGGTGCCGTCAGGACGTTCAGAGGAACCGGAGGGATATGCACCTTATCAGCATAGATCTGGCATTTATGACAAGTTCGAGAATGTTGGTAACAGTCGGCTTCCATTGTGGACCAGAAATATCCTGCCCTGAGGATTTTCTTTGCCATGGTATATCCACTGGAATGTGTTCCGAATGTACCTTCATGCAGCTCTGCCATGATCTTTTCTGCTTCAGTCTTATCTACACAACGCAGTAGAGTTGAATCATGATTTCGTTTGTAGAGAATGCCGTTACTGAGGAAGAATTTTGCCGCAAACCTTCTCAGAAACTTCTTATCGTTGACAGATGCACCTTCAGGGTATTCCTGAGCTTCCAAGTACGTCTTCACCTCATGATACCAGGGTTTCTTGATTACCTCTTCGGCCTCAAGATCGCAGCAGTATGCAGGTTCGTCCAACTTCCAGATAATGATCCGGGGAGCCTCATTGTCCCATTTGACTTTGAACATTTAAGACATTGTAGCTAGTGTGTCCGCTAACTGATTCTCTTCTCTTGGGAAGTGTTCAAAAGTTATCTCTTCAAAGTGGGGAAGCAAAGTCAACACATACTCCTTGTAAGGAATAAGATTTGGGTGTTTTGTACCCCACTCGCCTTTGATCTGATTGATCACGAGAGCGGAATCTACGAAGACACTCAGAAGCTTGATCCTTAAGTCGATTGCAGCTTGAAGACCCATGATACATGCCTCATATTCTGCCATGTTGTTGGTGCAGTTGAAACACAGCCGGGCGGTGAGTGGAGTATGAGTTCCTTTGGGGGATATGATTACAGCGCCGATTCCATTACCCAAAGCGTTCGAGGCTCCGTCAAAATGCATAGACCATCAGGATCCTTCCTCAGGTCCTTCATCCGGTCCAGGTACTTCACAATCAGTTACTACCATGATATCTTCGTCTGGAAATTCAAAGTTCAATGATTGGTAATCGTCCACAGGTTGGTGTGCCAAATGATCTGCCAGTACACTTCCCTTGATTGCTTTCTGAGTCGTGTACTGGATATCATATTCCATCAAGATCATTTGCCATCTTGCTATTCTTCCAGACAGAGCAGGCTTTTCGAATATGTACTTGATGGGATCCATCTTTGAAATCAACAGAGTAGTGTGAGTCAACATATACTATCTCAGCCGGCGAGCAGCCCATACCAGAGCGCAGCAAGTTTTCTTGAGCAGTGAGTACCGAGACTCACAGTCGGTAAACTTTTTGCTCAGGTAATAAATAGCGTGCTCTTTTCGGCCAGACTCGTCATGCTGCCCCAGCACACACCCCATTGAGTTGTCAAGTACTGTCAGGTATAATATCAGAGGTCTCCCTTCTACTGGTGGCATAAGAATGGGTGGTTCTTGGAGATACTCCTTTATCTTTTCGAAAGCAGCCTGACATTCATCATTCCAACGTACTACTTGATCTTTCTTCAGCAATTTGAAGATTGGCTCACAGGTAGCAGTTAGATGTGAGATGAATCGGGCGATGTAATTCAGTCGTCCTAGAAAGCCTCGGACTTCCTTCTCTGTCTTGGGAGTCGGCATCTCTTGTATGGCTTTCACCTTGGCAGGGTCCACCTGAATACCTTTATCACTTACAATGAAACCTAACAATTTTCCAGACCTCACCCCAAAGGTGCATTTGTTCGGGTTCAACCTCAGCTTGTACAATTTCAGACGGTCAAACAACTTCTGCAGGTGGTCAAGGTGTTCCTCCTCAGTTTGGGACCTTGCAATCATGTCGTCGACATACACTTCTATCTCATGATGGATCATGTCATGAAATAAAGCAACCATGGCACGTTGGTAGGTTGCCCCAGCATTTTTCAACGCGAATGGCATGACCTTGTAGCAGAAGGTGCCCCACTGAGTCACAAAGGTAGTCTTTTCCATATCTTCAGGCGCCATCTTGATCTGATTATACTCTGAAAAACCATCCATGAAGGAGAACACCTTGTGTTGAGCAGTATTGTCAACAAGAACATCGATGTGAGGTAGGGGGAAGTCATCCTTGGGGCTCGCCCTATTTAGATCCCTGTAATCGACACACATTTTGACCTTACCGTCCTTCTTCGGCACTGGCACCACGTTGGCAACCCACTGAGGGTAAGAAGTCACTGCTAGAAACCCGGCATTGAATTGCTTCATAACCTCAGCTTTGATCTTTTCGGACATCTCTGGACGCATACGGCGGACCTTTTGCTTTACCGGAGGGCAGTCTTCCTTGGTAGGCAAGTGATGAACCAGAATGTCGGCATCCAAACCAGGCATGTCTTCGTAAGACCAAGCAAAGATCTCCATGTAATTATGTAGCATCTGGATCAATCATTGCTTCACGCTGAGCTCTAGATTGGCACCAATCTTGACTTCTTTTCTATCTGTCTCAGTACCCAGGTTTATCGTCTCCACTGGCTCTTCATGTGGTTTAATTGCCCTCTCTTCCTGGAGTAGCAGTCTTGCGAGTTTACCAGGCACTTCGCAATCATCTTCACCTTCGTCTTCGGCCAAGTTGATCGGATTTTCGAAGTCATAACTGGCAGTAGCAGAGCTGTTACCAGTGAGATCCAGAGTGGATTGGAACCTGTATAAGTGAGTGTGTGTAAATATAGCTATTTTGCAATATATAACACAGAAAGAAAAAGAGCACAAGATTTGAAATGCAACAAACGTCCAATGTTTTGATTAATGATATATGGAAATGTCATACAAAAAGCCCTCACAAATGGAGCCACGGTGCCCCAGGTAGGACACCAAGCCAATAAAAGTTTCAACATATTGTTTGTTACAAATTGAAAATCAAAAGAGTTCATTACTGCGTGACAAATGTAATAGGTGTAAAATCCTCTGCCGTCCAGTTGCTTGGTCCGTTGTTGGTTGTTGGATAGATCCAACTGTCAAATTCTGCTTCCTCTACGTCCTCCTCGATAGCATTCACCCTTGGGTTGGTGATGAACACCTGAGCCTTTCTGATCCTTTCCTTGCGAACAGCCCTCTGAGCCTCTGCAGTAAAGCCCAGCCCAAACTTATCGGTCTTTTGAGTGAAGTCAGGAAGTTGACCCCAATTGGCGCACTTGCCTTTCTCGATTACAGCCCGGGCATCCTTCAGGGAAGCCATCTTCAGAGGAAAGTCTTCTTCAATCACTGTCTCAGCGGACGCCAATGTTGGAGGTACCTCCTCAAAATGTTGAAAGGGGGTTTCAATAAACTCCTCATCCATCTCGATATACCGGAATGAATTCAGATGACTTACCATGTATTCCTCCTCACCCTGCACAGTAACAATCTTCCCTTTGACAGGGTATTTGAGCTTCTGGTGTAGAGTGGATGTTACTGCCCCATCCTTGTGAATCCAGGGTCGACCCAACAAGCAGGAATAAGATGGACGAATATCCATTACGTAGAACGTTGAGTCGAAGACTTGGGAACCCACACGAATAGGAATGTCTACCTCACCGTGCACCATCCTCTTAGAACCGTTGAAGGCTCTAACAATGATGTTACTATGTTTCAATTCCAGGCCCTCACAATCCAACTGATCTAAGGCCTTCTTGGGCAGTACATTCAGGGAAGAACCGGTATCCACCAACACGTGTGCGAGAGTAGTGCCCCTGCATTCTATGGAAACATGCAGAGCATCATTGTGATTTTTTCCCTTAGCGGTAAGGTCAGCATCTGAGAACCCCAAACCATTGTCAGCTGTCAAATTAGCCACACAGTCAGTGAATTGATCTGCAGAGGTCTCTTGCGGCACATGGGCCGTTTTCAGAAATGAAATCATGGCCTTGGCGTGGGCCTCTGAGCACAGCAGCAACGATAGCATAGAGATTTTGGAGGGGGTATGCCCCAGCTGTTCAACGACATTGAAGTCACTCTTTTTAATGATTTTAAGGATTTCCTCCATCTCTTGCTGGGAGGCTTCAACAGCGGTCTTTTTTGGTGCCTACGTCCGGGCAGGCAAGTCGGTAGCAACTTCTTTGCCCCGAGCATCAGAGGACTCGGCGGCAGTAGTAGACACAGGAACTTGATTTGAAACATGCACACTTGGGGGTGTGATGATAAGAGGTTTTCGGATAACTGGCGGTGCAATGTCAGGCGAGAAGAGCCTGCCACTGCGAGTAATCTTGGCGGGACCAGTGATGTTACTGATACTGGTACCGGTGTTGAACTCCTGCTTCACTCCAAGCACATACACGTCTTCCCCATAGTGCCATGGGACAACCTTGTTAGATTCATAGGGGAGAGGCCCCGGAACAGTAATGGTAATGGGTGCAACAGACATAATTTGGACTGGCTTCCTTGGGAGAGCCTTGGTAGGATTGTTGAAAATTGTGACGACAGATACTTCTTCATCGGAAACAAACGGAACAGCAGTTTTCTTAAACAGAATTTCTTTGCTATCCATCAGGCTTTGGATGCCTGATTTCAACAGCGGACAACCGGTAGGGATAACAGCACACAGGAGGCAACCCTTGCTACAACCCGGAAATAAACCGGCTAGCAGTAGGTTCCTCTTAACAGTCAATAGAGGGGTAGCAACATCATTCACGGAAACAGCATACAAATCTTCCTCGACGGCATTTACTCTATGCTGGGGCATAGGAGCAGTTACAACATTTGGCCTCTCAGGCGCTTCAAACTGAATTTCCTTCGCATCAATAAGGTCTTGGACCTTATTTCTCAGGGCCCAGCAATCATCAGTAGTATGCCCGGGGCTATCGGAATGATAAGCACAGCGGGCATTTGGGTTATACTTGGGAGATGCAGTATTCACGACCTTCGGAGCCTCTTTGATGGTCACCAAGTTGGTCGATAGCAGTTGTGGTAAGATTTGTGATAAGGTCATACTCAGCCGAGTGTATTGCCTTTTGGGCCTCTCGCCCCTTTGTTGATTGTACTGCTGAGGAGCAGCAACAGGTTTTGAAATCACCAAGGCATTGATGGCTTGGCGGCTTTCTGGCTTGACTTGTCTTCTAGGACCATAGACGACACTAGCTTCCTTTTTGAAAGGCCTCTTCTCAGTACTTGCGGCGGCTCCTTTCTGTATCTTTCCTGACCTGATGCTAGCTTCTATCCTTTCACCCGTTAGGATCAAATCCGTAAACCCAGCGGAGGAATTACCAACCAGATGATTGAAGAATGGACCAGACAAGGTCCCTAGAAACATGTCAACCAGCTCACGGTTAGTCAATGGAGGCTGCACCCTGCCAGCCAAATCTCTCCATTTTTGCGCATATTCTTTGAACCCTTCGCCCGTTCCTAGTGACATACCCTGAAGTTGGGTACGCGTAGGAGCGAGGTCAGAATTGTATTGATATTTTCTATAAAATGCGGTCGCCAAATCTTCCCAATGTCGGATACTGGTTCCATCTAGCTGATAGAACCACTCAAGCTGTGACCCCGAAAGGCTGTCTTGGAAGAAGTGGATCCAAAGATTTTTGTTTGCCGTGTAAGGTTGGATCTTCCTTACGTACGACCTGAGGTGCAGCTTTGGACAGGAAGCCCCGTCGTATTTGGCAAAGGAAGGTGCCTTGAACTTGTGTGGGATTACCACCCCAGAAGATAACCCTAAATCTCCGAAATCCAGCCCCGACACATTTTGAATCTCCATGGCACTCAAGCGGTCTTCTAATTGCTTGTATCTATCAGCAGCGGGAGGGTATTGTTCGTCATTGTAATCCGTCTCGTTGTCGGAGACTGCAGGACTAGGAGCCCCTCCCCCTTGGGGACTGTCTTTCTCTGTAGAGGAAGTAGTTGGGTCAGCCTCGTTATGGAGTGTGTTCCCAAACCTGGGTCTAGTGTTGAACAACGCAGTCCTCTTCTTTTTCTTCTTCTTTAGGAGCAGAGCCTTCAACTCTTGTTGCCCTTGGGCCAGGTTCATCACCATCTCTTGAAACTGGGCACTCTGGGCCTGGAGGGCCTTGATTGCTTGTTCACTGGATGATTCTGGATTCATGATGACTGTTCAAATAAACAGCGAAGTAGATTAAGCATCCTGTGAAAAAAGGGTACCTGTTATGCATATGGTGCAATGAGATGCATATGTTTTATGTTTTCAAAGACAAACGAGATTCAACTTTGTAAATAAAAAGGGAAACACACTTCATTAGATTCAAATTTTAAATTGTTCAACAACTTGCCCTTAGGCATTACAGGAATGAAAAATACTGAAAAGGAAACAAAAGCTGTAAAAGTAAATATTCAAAGCCCATCAGTGCTCCCATGGCCTCCTCTTCTCAGTATGGATATAGTCATTCAGGACCCGCTCCTCCTCCAATTTTTTAGTCAGCCTCTGGATCTTCCGTTTCTGTTCGTTGAACTTTTCCCGATAAAAATCCCGCTCTTCCTTTAGCTGCACCCAAGATCTCTTCAGTGTGTCAAAATCAGTGGGTATCTGAGGAGGGAGGACAATTGGAGGAACCCCATCTTCATCAGGAGATTCAAGAATGATAGGTCTGACAGCTTCGTACGGCATACCTAACTTCTGAGCACGGATGCGGACCCATCTGCAATAGGGTTCCATTGGTAGAGAAGTCTTTGGTCCCAACTCATGCGGGTCAGCTTTGTGAATTCTGTCCCAAGCCTTAATGAATCCATGGCGTAGTTTGTCACTGTCTACCTGAAATTCAAAATGGAAGTGAGGAACCAACATTTCATGAGGCCCTACTCTTCTGGCTCTTCCAAACTGGCGGAGAGCTAAACATGGATTATAAGAGATTCCTCCTTGGATACTAATCAATGGAACATTAGGGTATTCTCTGCAACGATCAATAACAGCTACCTCATCCAAACCTCTGAGAGTCCAAGTGATGTCATTATCAGTGAGAGACATTAACCTATGAGCCCAACCCTTTCCTTCTTCATTCTTTATCACGAACTTAGGAAGGTGCGAAATAAACCACCTCACTAGCAAAGGAGCACAACACCATGGAGTTCCCCGTCTTCGGGCAGTACGAGCATAGAGTTGTTGCAGGATATCACCCAAAAGAGTGGGTACAGGATTCCGAGACATGAAGATCCTTATGGCATAGATACTGATAAAGGTGTCAGGATTAGGAAACAATACTAGATCATAGATTAAAAGAGCCAGAATGTCTTCGTACACCTTGAAGTTTAAGTCATTCCAGAAATCATTAGCTTTGCCGACCAGAAATTTGACTAAAAAGCCCTTAACTCCACTTCTAGTTTCCCAGTTAGCCAATACCTCTTCTTTGGTCAAGGGGAGGACTGCAGCAACCTCTTCAGGCCTAGGAGTCTTTTCCCAACCAGTGAATGGAGTTTGCTCCAAAACAGGGATACCAAGCAAATCAGAGAATTCTTCCAGGGTAGGGACCAGCTGGAAGTCTTGAAAGGTAAAGCAATGATATAGGGGATCATAAAACTGGGTCAGGACACTTATCAGTTGTTGGTCCCACTTTGCAGTGATCAAGCCAAGGAGAGAACCATGCCTTTTGATGAAGGAAGTAGTGTTTGGAATCCTACCAACCAAATCCTTGAGAAAAGTTGGTGGTTGAACAAAGTTGAGCCGGATAGTATTCCTACGCACGGGCATCATGATGTCCTACAAAACAGAGCAAAGATGAAACTTTTTTGTCTTTGAAATGGGTTAGTCCTTATACAGGATGCATGCAATGGTATGATGGCATGATTCTATGATGAAGCACACCACAAGTATTCACACAGGCAAGCATGATAAGGCACACAAGTCACACAAGACAACCCTTAGGTTTCAGGCCAGCATGAAGTTTAGGTATTACCCTCTTTTAGTTTCGTTGGTTAAAACCTGTCCTATCAAAAGTAACTGGGTTCTAGAGGATCTCAAATCATTGACTACCCTCAATCGGTCATAACTCCAGCATCGAAATCTTTTCTTGCGGCCAGAACCATCGTGAGAGTTTAGCCTCAATGAGTGTAGCATACTGCTACTGTTCTATGGCCAAGTTTGCTCAATTTAAGGTTCTAAGGTCGGTTTGTGTTTAATGACTCCTTAGAAGACCCATATTCTCCTCGTTGCAACACAAGGGATATCGGTACAGACCAAGGTGCCACACCAACATAGCCACTGCTTCACCCATGTCGGTCTACGCCGGACAGGTCCCTCACAGATTATGCTACCTAAAAAAGGGTATTCCCCAGATCCGGGTTAGGATCTATGAAACTCTGATGCAAAGCCCATAAATATAAAAGAACACAAGGCAAACAATTGAAAACAAAGATGATCTAAGCCCTAAGGTTACTCCACTTTAAAGTTATCCCCAGCAGAGTCGCCAGTTCTGTGATACGGTGGGAGAACTGACTTGAGGTTTGCGTTTTTATTCGCAAATGTTTCGGTTGAGCAAGAGTCGCCACCGACTTTTTATTTTATCCTAAGGAAAGGTTAAAAAGCACAGCAAAAACCTTTGAGATGTTTTCTTGGGTTCGGGGAGTAGATTATAGAAAGGGAAGGTATTAGCACCCTTTCTATCCATGGTTATCCATGGGCTCTTAGTTACTTGCTTAGATCAACTTGCCTTGGTTTTCAATTGTTTGAAATGGTGCTTTGTGTGTGTGTTTTGAAAATGTTTTTGAAAAGAGGCCAATGTGGTGGCAACCTTTGTAATGATCCATGTTGGGATGTATACAAAGGTGTATGTCTTTTGAAAAGGTTTTCATTTGTTTTTGAAAGTTGTTTTTGAAAGTGTAGTGATGTGTGGTTTGAAAATAGGCAAGTGTTTTTGTTTTGCAAGTTTGATTCAAGTAACTAAGAGGTTGTCTACTCCTAAATTTCTCAAAGACTTCTCCTATGTTTTTAACCCTTTTAACAATTTTGTTCCACCATTGCATTTGGTGGACAATCTTGTGTTAGGATGTGAAAGGGACGGGTGCGGGTTATTGTTTAGACCATAATTGCAATGGTGCCAAGTATCTTTGGGCAATTTTTCCTTGGAGGGACTTGATCATTTTTAGGCAACTTTCGAAAGCGTCATCGAAGGACTATGATCATTTGAATTGTATTTGTTTTGCCCAAAGAGACCTAACATGCAATATGGCCCATTATTGAAGGCAACAAGTGGAATACCCTAGGGGTGCAAGTGTGATTAGTGTTGTCCATTTTCATGCTTGTTTATCTTGAATTTAGGTCAAACTATTTTTGTTGTTTTTGATTTGCATACAAACCCTAATTCTAACATGGCATAATTAGAAAGCATTAAAATGCGAAAAATAAAGTTCCTAAGTTATTACAACACAATATATGGGAAGGGGGGTACAAATGTTCAAATGGGGGGGTATTTTGACAAGGAATTTAAACCTAGACTATTAATCAAATTGGGAATTATCAAATCATTTAATATACAATAATTAAACAAAAAGGGAATAAATATGCAAGATGCAAAAATGTTTTTTTATATGTATGAAAAAAGTGTTTTTTATATGTCAAATAAACAAAATAAAAAGTATTATTTTTTGGAGTTTTTATGTATTTAGGGCAAAACCCTAATTTATTAATTAAAAGGTATTAATTGTTTAATATATACAATATTTATTAGTTATCTACAAAAATAAAATAAAAATGAAGTATATTTGTAAAAAAGGTATTTTTAATATTAAATATTAATAAGAATAAAAATGAATATATTTTGTATTTTTGTCCTAAATATTCTAATAAATATATATGTATTTGTATTATTTACTAAATATGTATTATATATACAAAAGTAAACTATTTAATATTTATAAAAAAAAAAAGTATATTTTATGTAAAATGTTTTCAAGAGGTGATATAAAATAAAATCAAAAAAAATAAACATGTTTGCCTTATTTTAGTATTTTGAATAAAAGTATATCTATATATTTATTTATGTACAAATATCAATTTAAACAAATAAATGCCTAATAAATATAAAAATGGTGTGAAAAATATTTTTTTATTTTTTAATGTTATGAGGAAAAATAAATAAGTCAGAACAAAAAAGAAAAGGTCAAAAAATCATGAAAATAAGCATAATGGGCCAACGGGGTGTAAAAGTAACAAAAGGGTGCAAATAGAAAAATGAAACAGAGCCCAGCCCAAAAGACCTTCTTCAACCTCCAGACTGTTTGAACATGAACAAAACACGCGTTTTCTATCTCCAGATTCCTGGACTTTCAAGCAAAACTCACAACATGAAAAATGTAGAGCATTAAGAGACGAATCCAGACATATAAAGAACTTGACTTAACTCTCTAAGATGAGAGAGAATTTCTCCATCCCTAATTCTTGACCTAAGTTTCCATCAATGTTCAGACCTTAAATTCTCATAGTACATGCAAAATAAATGGAAAGTAAAGATATGTACAACTTCAGGGGCATGAGTAGAACATTTTTCATTCACAAACCTAGAGCTAACAATGCCTGGATAGGGAGATAGAAGTCCATGAACTTACCTGTTCAGTTGGAATCGTATCTGATGATGGAGGTGTTTTCAATGCAAGGTGATGATTGGTACAGCTTCCTTGATGTCTAGGGATGCTATTCCAAGCTTTACTTTGTTTGGAAACCAAGAGAATCATGTTATGGAACTTCAACTGCAAAACAAAAAAATGAAAATGGTGATGTTGCTTGGGAGTGTTACAGGTCGTGTTTGAGGCTTGGAATAGTTTCAAGGGATGATGTGGGATATGTTTGAAGTGGTTTTAGCAAGAATGCATGAATGGATTGAGTTATGGAACTCAATCTGCAGCAGGTACCCTGTTTGGGCAGTTTGAGGGTGATTCTGTGTTTGAGAAGGCAATGGAGATGGTTGGCTCGTGTTTTAGCTTAGGTTTGATGATTAGAAAGTGTTTGATAACTTTGCTTAAGCTCTGGTTTACAGGAATGAGAGTTGTCTATTGTTATGCCATGTTTCTTCAACTTTAAGCAACAAATGTCAACTTGTGTTTCTAGCTTGTACAGGCCCCCAATCTATGTTGCATACCTTGGCCTTGATCAGTGTAATTAGTTCCTAAACTTATGCCAAAAGGATTTGCAATGTACTTGCTTGGATTCGCATTTGACATAAAGTGCAACTTTTCTAAAATGGATATAATGCTTTATCTAAAAATGGCTTAATCTTGCATATAATGTTTGAACACACAAAATAAGGCCTTGGCACAATGAGTTAGCATTAAATTATTGAGTGAAAATGGGATATATGACCTTTAATCAAGGAAAGTAAGCTGAATTCAAAATGGCACAAATGTATGAACATGTAAATTGGCCAAATCAAAAGTGAGTTTTTCCCAACTTGCCAAATTCGATTCTCCCTAACCATGAGGTTGTTTGATGAGTTCTTGGACATTTTGGAATTCTTGGAATGTGTACTACAATCCATATTTGAAATGAAAATTGAAACTCCAAGTGGAAGTATGTGAAAAATGGTCTTGAAGTTAGGCAAAAATCCTGCCTAAAATAGGTCAAATTTTCTCTAAGTTAAGAATGGTTTGGTACCCTTGTTCCAAAAATTGTAACTTGAGCTACAAGCTTCTTTTGAGGAAACTTTGTGAATCAAAGTTGTAGATTTTGAAATGGACTACAACTTTCATGTTTTGACTTTTCCTTGAATCCAAATGAATCTTGGTGAGAAAGTGGGACAAAGTTAGAAAACAATTAGGGTTTTTCATAACTTAGAAAAATTCTAAGTTATGAAAAATCTTCATTTCAAACCCTAATTTGCAATTCTTGATTTCTTGATGAAAAAGTTTCATGATTTGGCATGTTTTGATGAAAAATGAATCTTGACACTTGATTTTGACCAAAAAGTCAAAGTTTGACTTTTCAGTATACAGTCAAAATTGATCAATTGACTGGGAAATTCAACTGTCAATCTTGTGTATTTGGGATCTTTTGAACTTGTTGAGTATGTAAAAACAATTCCATGGGGTCCTTGAGTCCATATGTGAGCTTGGTTTGCCATTGGCTAGGTGAAACAGTCAAAAATTGCCTTTGTGCAGTCAAAACCCTAAAAATGACCATTTTGCCCTTTTGGGGAACTGATCAAATTTCTTGTGGAATTGTGATCCAAACTTGATCAAATGGTCCATGTGACTTCATAATGTTGATGTGGGTCAATTTTCATGAGATTTGACTGTCAATTGGCCACATTTGACTTTTTCCCCAATACAGTTGATTTCTAGGTCAATTGTCCAATTGACTGGGCAAAATTTGGAATCAAGACTTAAAACTTGGTATGGATAAACTTGGGAGTCCAACATGAAGCATGAAAGTCATCTTAGGAATTTTAGGTCAAAACATCTTTGTGCAAACACAAACCCTAATTTGGGTCAACAGTGCAAGGAGAAGTCTTGAGCAGAGGAAACCATAACTGGTTCTTAAGCTCCAAGGGTCTTGTGATGAGAAAATGTTGAGGAAATGGGAGGGAAAATTTTGGGGTACAACATATAGCATACTGTGTTTATTGCCTCTGCCCAGAATATCTTAGCAACGTTAGTCTCGTTTGTCATGGCTCTGGCCATTTCTTGCAATGTTCTATTCTTTCGTTCTACAACTCCATTTTGCTGGGGAGTTCTAGGACAAGAGAAATCATGCAGAATGCCTTTTTCATTAAAGAATATTTCAAAAAATTTATTTTCAAATTCTCCACCATGATCACTTCTGACTTTGACGATTCTAAGATCCTTTTCATTCTGAACTTGGTTGTAGAAGGTAACAAACACCGAGTGTGACTCGTCCTTGTGTCTTAAGAACTTTACCCATGTCCATCTGCTATAATCATCTATGATTACTAAGCCATACTTCTTGCCACTGACTGAAGCAGTTTTTACTGGTCCAAATAGGTCAATGTGCAGAAGTTATAATGGCTTAGAGGTGGAAACAACATTTTTGGATTTGAAAGCAGGTTTTGCAAACTTGCCTTTCTGACATGCTTCACACAGAGCATCTGAATTGAACTTCAGGTTAGGAAGTCCTCTGACCAGATTGAGTTTGTTAATCTGAGATATTCTTCTCATACTAACATGCCACAATCTTCTGTGCCAGATCCATTGCTCGTTGTTAACAGACAGTAGACATTTTACATTCTGACTTTTCAGTTCAGAAAGTTTGATTTTATAAATGTTGTTTTTCCTCTTTCCATTAAATAGGATAGTCCCATCTTTCTGACTAACAGCTGTGCATGAATTTTGATTGAAGATTATATCATAACCGTTATCACTTAATTGACTATGGATAACAGGTTATGCATTAATCCATCAACTAATAAAACATTACTTATAGAGGGAGGATTTCCATTACCTACTGTTCCAGAGCCAATGATCTTTCCTCTCTGATTGCCTCCAGAGCCTACGTGGCCTCCAGGCTTAAGTTCCAGGCTTTGGAACATATTCCTTCTTCACGTCATGTGTCGTGAGCAGCCAGAGTCCAAGTACCATGATTGGTGTCTTTGCTTTGCTGCTAAAGATATCTGCCACATGTATTATTTTATCCTTAGGTACCCACATTCTCTTGGGTCCTGTTTTGTTAATTTTACCAAAACTCTGGTTGAATTTTGGTTTGACAGAATAATCACTACTTGTGTATTTTATGTCATGTGTGTGCCCATAAATAAAGTGTGAATCAAGTGGAGTGCGTTTTATAACTAAGTCCATGGAATTTTTTGGTGTAGGTACCTTACCTTGATATCCTATCCATTTTCTGCCATTTCTGCTAACTCCATAGATCATTGAAGCCATCTTGCTTCTGTCTATGTTTTTAGCTAGAAATTTCGGAAAGCTGTTATCATATTCTTTGATGATCTCATCAGCATTGCTGGGAGTTTCAAGAATTGTTTCCTTCTGAGAGTTTTGCAATTGGTTTTTTGATTTTGAAATTTTTTCTTTTAACTCAGAATTCTCCAATCTGAGACTCTCAGTCTTATCAGAGTCAGAAGCAAGATTCCTTTTCAGGTTTCTGAATTTGACTCTGATCTGCTGATACCTTTCCAGAATTTCATTAAGGCTTTCAGCAAGTTCAACCTTGGTAAAGTTTATAGTAAAGTCAGGGGATACCTCTTCTGTGTCTGATTCTGAGTCTGCACCAGAAGCTTCACTGTCTTCAGATACGTTTGCCATGAGAGCTATGTTTGCTCTTTCATCATCTGATTCTGAGTCAGCTTTAGATGTGTCAGAATCATCCCATGTAGCCATGATACTTTTCTTCTTTTCCTTGATAAACTTCTTTTTGGGCTTCTCCTTCTGAAGCTTTGGGCAGTCACTTTTGTAGTGACCTTGCTCGTTACATTCATAGCAGATGATGTCTTTGTTGTTTGGCTTTCTGTATCCTGAAGAACCTTCAGATCTTCTGTGTCCAGAGGAGGATTCTGACCTTTTGTATCTGGAGGAAGATTCATTCTGATTTTCTAATCTTCTGGGATTCCTGAACTTCCTTTGCCTCTGCTTCCACAGTTGGTTCACCCTTCTGGAGAGGAGAGACAGTTCATCTTCTTCTGATGAGGATCCATCAGAGGTTTCTTCCACAGCCTGCAAAACTTTGGAGTCAGATTTTCTATTAGATTTTAAAGTTAATGGCTTACCTTGCTTTTGAGGTTCATCTGCTTCTAGCTCTATCTCATGACTTCTGAGGGAGCTGACAAGTTCCTCCAGAGAGATTTTGTTGAGATCTTTGGCTAGCTTAAGCACTGTGACCATTGGCCTCCACTATTTTGGCAAGCTTCTGATGATCTTCTTAACATGATCAGCAGTAGAGTACCCTTTGTCAAGAACTTTTAGACCAGCAACAAGAATTTGAAATCTTGAAAACATAGTTTCTATTGATTCACTATCTTCCATCTTGAATGCCTCATACTTCTGGATGAGCGCAAGGGCTTTGGTTTCTTTGACTTGAATGTTGCCTTCATGCGTCATTCTCAGAGAATCAAACATATTCTTGGCAGTTTCTCTGTTTGATATTTTTTCATATTCTGAGTATGAGATGGCGCTGAGGAGAATTGTTCTGGCCTTGTGGTGGTTTTTGAATTCACGCTTTTGCTGATCAGACATCATTTTTCTTTCTATCTTCTGACCACGTCCATCCACTGGATGCGTGTATCCATTAGTCACCATGTCCCACAGATCAGCATCATGGGCCAGAAAGAAACTCTCAATTCTGTCTTTCCAGTAATCAAAGTTCTCTCCATCAAAGACTGGAGGTTTGCCACTGAATCTGTCCCTTTCTTCATTGTTGTCATTGCTGATGTTTTGACTTGGTCCTGCCATAGTGTTTTTCTGACGCTGGATCTTGTACTGACACGGTTAAGTGTTTAAGCTCAGAACCAGGCGCTCTGATGCCAATTGAAGATGTGAAAAACACAGGAAGGGGGGGGGGGGGGGTTGAATTGAAAACTTAGATAAAAAACAGCTTCAATGACACAGTATTTTTATCCTGGTTCGTTTGATCTCAAACTACTCCAGTCCACCCGTCAAGGTGATTTTGCCTCTCTCCAACGAGGTCTTAATCCACTAATCTCAAAGGATTATAACAGCTACTTTAACAACTGTTAAAGTCTTCTTGAGTACAACCACAAGCCAGTTAATCTCAAGGAAATCTTTTACAAATAATTGAACAAGAAAGTGTTGTTCTTTTCTAACAAAATAGTATATCACAACTGTGATAATTACACAGGTTAAGCTTAGAATAGAATAAATTTTCTAGAGCTTGAATATGCGTGGTTTGGAATTCTCTGCAAATTGATGTGTGCGTACGTACGTACTTCTTTCACAGGAAGACTTGTTTATATAGGCAAGCAAGAGACGTTGTCCATAAAGCAAGTTTAATGTTAATAACACACTTCCCTTTTGTAGAAGATCTTGTCTGAAGAAAGCCGTTGGCATTAATTCTGTCTTGAATAATCAGTAACGCTTCAGAGTCTTCTTTATTTTAACTACTGATGACGCTTCAGAGTGTTGATGACTTGGTTTATATGTCTTAGTTCAAAATCAGAGTTTTTTGTCATTAAGCGCAGGTTCTGGTCACCAATCTTCAGCATATGATCTGATAACTTCAGCGTGAAATCTTTTATTGCTTATCTTCTGATGCTGATCCCATCAGAACTTCTGCATATACAAAACATAATTTTAAAGAGCATATTTTTCTTTGTATATATTTCTTTGTATTTATTTATTCTTTGTATTTATTTATTCTTTTTATTTTTTATCATCAAAACTCTAACCAAGGGTTGTAGAATCAAACTATGTTCTGACAATGGCTACGTTAGTGTGACACTTTAGTTTGTACCGATGTTTCTTGAGTCAATCAAGGATAACATTGAGATTTAGTGTGGTGTCATAAGCACTAACTGACTTTTAGAACCTTAATGAACCCATCTTGTCCATTAGAAATTAGTGAGATAGTCGGCTTTGGTGCAGTCCAAGGTTGGTTGATACTCATTGCTACACCCATTGAGATTCGACTCGCGAGATGTTTTGGTGGCAAATCAGTTGCTGTACTAAAATAAAACCTTCGAGAAAGATTCGTGATATGAGATCCCTAGAACCCAGTTACTATTTTTAGGACAAGTTAAGCCATATGAACTTCAATAGAAAAGGATACTTGCCTATAGACCTCATGCAAGCCTTTAAACCTAAGGCCTTTGTGTAATTTGTTTGTGTTTTCTATCTTGTTTAAACATGACATCATAACATCATACCATGGCATTGTAACTAACCTTTTTCAAGGATCTTAGGGACCTATGATGCAGGTTTATCATGAACCAGACTACTAGCAAGGAGGAAAGGGGATTTATTTTCCTCTAACCAGAAGCTATCAAAGATCAAAACATGTTCTTTTGAGTCAGAGGCTAGGACCCACTTGACATGGTGAGCTTGATTCTTATAGAAGGACGTTTAAAAACAAAGACGTAAGGTTCTTCAGTCAAAGTTGCAACCAGACTCAACTTCTAACATTTCATTTTTGTTTATCCCGCGAGATCCTTGAAAACATTGCATATGCATACCATACATATCATCATAACAGATATTTCCCAAGACAAGTTTTCTCATCTTCTTGCTGTTTATTTCAGTAAAATATGGCTCTCGAACAAACCGTCAAATAACTTCAAGGTCAAAACACTCAATTCCAACAAATGTTCATGGACTTAGCCAAGGGGCAGGACGAGATGAAGACCCTTATCACTAAAGAGAGGAAGAAAAAGGCTAAAAAACCAGTTGTCATTCTTAATATGGGTAGAAGGTTCAAAGGCCCAGTCAGGAGGGCTCTAGATTTTGAGATCCCATCAAATGAAGATGATAACTAATAGGAAGATGGTAAGAGTGTGAAAGCTGAGGAGAATAACAACCAGGGTTCTGATGAAGAAGAAGCAAACTATTCAGATGAACATTATCCTCTTGCTGATGACAAATACAAATAGCTGGAAGATCGTCTCAATGCTATGGAGATTCAGAGAGTGCCTGGGTTGGATTTTGAAGATCCAGGTTTAATCTCAGGAGTTGTAATTCCTCACAAATTCAAGGTCCTTACCTTTGCTAAGTATGATGGTGTTTCCTATCCAAAGCTTTATTTAAGGTTGTATGTTCGGAAGATTTAACCCCATACTGCTGACAGGAAATTATGGGTGCACTTATTTCAAGAAAGCTTGTCGGGAACACAGCTGGAGTGGTTTTATCGGCTGGAAGGGACTAAAATTTGTACTTGGGAAGACTTGGTTGCTGCTTTTTACAAACAATACTAGTATAATGATGGTCTTGCACCAACTCGCGTGCAATTACAAAGTATGACCATGGGTTCGAATGAAGGCTTCAAAGAGTATGCCCAGAAATGGAGGGATCTAGCAGGGAGAGTTTAACCTGCTCTATATGATAGGGAGTTGGTTGATATGTTTATAGGAACTTTGACATGTCCTTTATTCAATCATCTGATCGGAAGCTCTTCATCCGGATTCACCGAGTTGATATTAACAGGGGAACGACTTGAAGGTGGAATCAGGAGTGAAAAAATTCAAGTGGTTGCGTCTTCAAGTATTGTGAAGAAGACTTTAAAGGGTAAGAAGGAAACTAATGTTGTGTATGGCCAGAAGGGTCATGCTAGAAATAACTGCAACCAGTCTGTGGAAGCTATGGTAATTTCTAATCTTGCGCCAGTGCAACAACATCAACAAGGGAATCAGCGTAGGTCAGACACACCCAGGAGACAATTTACTAAGATTAACATGCCATTGTCTCAGGCATTACAACATCTATTAAAGGCAGAGTTGATAACATTAAGAGATCCACCTCAGAATCCCAACACTTTCTCCCCTAAGTACAATCCTAATGTAAGATGTGCCTATCATTCCAATTGTCCCGGACACGACACAAATAGCTATTGGGCTTTGAAAAATAAAATTCAAGATATGATTGACAATAGAGAGATTGAGTTTGATCCTCCTAAGACCCAAAATATGATTACTGCACATATGCCTAAGCACGACAAAGGCATAAGTACTATTGATGATGTTTCATATGTTTCTATTGTAAGTGAATTGACTACTCCACTCATGATTATTAAGAAGAATCTGTTGCAAGTCAGTTTATTTTTGGGTTGCATTGAAAGATGCTATTATTACGTAGCCCAAACCAATGGCTGCAAGTTACTAAAAGAAGTGTTCAGTGTCTGATGGATAACCATATCATTATAGTTGAGAAGATCCCTTTTATTGAGAATTTGTTTCAAGACTCGGAACTTTAAGAGGTATCTGTAATTTCCAGCATTCCTATCAGGACCACTACCAAAGGCCCTGTGAAGATTAAGGCTGAACCTAGAGTCTCTCCTTTGATAATCACTGCACCCGGGCCTATCCCATTTTCCTCGAACAAAGTTATCCCTTGGAATTATGGAGTCAACGTCAACTACCACGGCGTCAAGCAAGAACCATTAACTACTGAGAATGAAGGTATTAAAGCCATTGATTCCAACATTGACAATATTGTTGGGACTAGTAAAGTTACTAGAAGTGGAAGGGTTTTCTCTCCTAAAATATCTCCGAAGAATGTTGCTACACAAGTTCGTGTTACTGCTATGGAGTCAACTACCGAGACTCGGGGTAAAGAACAAATGATGGAGTCTGCCCAGATGGAGGCACCTAAAGAAGTTATCGCTGAAGATACCTTCAGGAAAGAGTTGGAATAGGTATTAAAGTTCATCCAAAAAAATGACTACAAGATTGTTGAACAACTGGGACAGGATCTCTCTAAGATCTCCATGTTATCCCTGTTGTTTTGTTCATAAGCCCATGCTCAGGCTTTAGTGAAGTTCTTAAAATATGTGCATGTACCACAAGAAATCTATGCTGACCAATTTGAAAATTATGTTGCTAGCCTGACAAGTGATAATGGGTTGGGATCTTATGATGCCGATTTGACTCCTGAAGGAAGAAACCATAACAAGGTTATGTATGTCTCTATTGAATGCAGGGGCACTACCTTAGCCCATGTGTTAGTTGATACAGTTTCCTCATTAAATGTTCTACCGAAGGATGATCTCGACAGGCTTTACTGTGAAGGGGTTGTGCTGAAACCCAGTGACATTGTAGTCCGAGCCTTTGACGGTTCAAAGAGGATGGTACACGGAGAGGTGGATCTCTTGATCAAAGTAGGTTTGAAGTTCTTCGACTCCACCTTCTATGTGATGGACATTCGTCCATCCTATTCTTGTTTACTTGGACGCCTCTGGATTCATAGAGCAGGCGCTGTTACTTCAACATTACATCAAAAGTTGAAATACCTCGTGAAAGGAAAGATTGTTACAGTTTGTGGTAAAGAAGATTATATGGTAAGTCCCTTGAGCTCATTCAAATATGTTGAGATGGACAGTGAATTCATCGAAACTCCTTGCTAGACTTTTGAAGTTATTTCTCGAACAACTACTGTTACTAAAGACGTTTCTAGTATTCCTAAGATTACCAAGACTCCGCCCAGAATGGCTTCTCTAAAAGACGCCAGAGCTATGGTAGAAGAAGGTGGTTATACTACTTAGAGTCAACTTCCTGAGATTCCATACAAGTCTGACAAATTTGGTTTGGGTTTCATTGTAGAGGCTCAGAGGGCTATTAGTCGTGCTCGTGCTAGAAGACCACCATTTCGCGTCAATAACAATGGAGTCAACACGGTAAAAGATGTTGATAATGACTACGACCTATACAGTTGTATTTCTCCCGCTGTCGGCAACGAGATCAGCAATTGGAAGACCGGAGACGTTATACCAGTCTCCTATAGTCAAGAGTAAATGATATTTTCTATTTATTATTGCTTTCAAGTTTTGATTATGTAATTTTAAAATAATAACTTTAAGCCTTGTGCCCTACCCGGGGCACAACGGTTCATTTGTTAGGGTTGTCATTTCATTAAAATATTTTCATCCAATAAATCATTGAATGTTTGCATTCGAATATTGCGCTCTTTGTCTTTCTTTTACTTTATTCACTTTCAAAATAGCTATGTGTTCTTACACACACTCACACAACAAATTGCAGATTCACATCCACTCTGGATCACATTGATAACAATTATACTATTGTCATTTATGACTTTGAAAATCCGATCTACCAAGCTGAGGACGAAGGTGAGAAAGATTGTGAAGTACCCGGAGAGCTTGCTAGGTTGTTAATACAGGAAGAAAGAGCCACACAACCGCATGAAGAGCCAATCGAGGTTGTGAACTTGGGTACTAAAGAAGACAAGAAAGAAGTCAAGATAGGTGCCAATCTAGAAGACATTGTCAAGAATAGACTAATCCAGATGTTGCATGACTAAGTTGACAGAGCCAATCGAGGTTGTGAACTTGGGTACTAAAGAAGACAAGAAAGAAGTCAAGATAGGTGCCAGTCTAGAAGACAGTGTCAAGAATAGACTAATCCAGATGTTGCATGACTAAGTTGACATCTTTTCTTGTTCATACAAAGACATGCCAGGGCCTGATACTGATATTGTGGTTCACCGTCTACCGATGAAAGAAGGTTGTTCTCTAATAAAGAAGAAAGTTCATCGTATGCGTCCCGAGATGTCGAAAAAGATCAAAGCCGGAGTTATGAAGAAATTCAATGCAGGTTCCTTGGTTGTTATGTCTTATCCTCAGTGGATTGAAAATGTGGTGCCAGTACCTAAGAAGGATGGCAAAGTGCATATGTGTGTAGACTACAGGGATCTGAATAGGGTAAGCCCCAAAGATGATTTTCCACTACCCCATATCGATCTTTTGGTTGACAACACTGCTTAGCACAAAGTATTCTCCTTAATGGATGGTTTCTCTTGTTATAATCAAATTAAGATGGCACCTGAAGACATGGAGAAGACTACTTTTGTCACACTGTGGGGCACTTTTTACTACAAGGTTATGCCTTTTGGGTTAAAGAACACCGGTGCAACATATCAACGTGTTATGGTATCCTTGTTCCACCCATCACGAGATAGAGGTTTATGTCGACAACATAATAGCCAAGTCTCAAACTGAAGAAGAACATCTTGACCATCTACACAAGCTATTTGAGAGATTGAAGAAATACAAGTTGAGACTGAATCCAAACAAGTGCACCTTTGGGAAAAGATCCGGTAAACTCCTAGGCTTTGTCGTCAGTGGTAAAGGTATTGAAGTTGATCCTGCCAAGGTTAAAGCCATCAAGAAATGTCAGCTCCCCATATTGAGAAGGAAGTCAGAGGTTTCCTAGGATGATTGAACTACATTGCCAGATTTATTTCCCATTTGACCGCTACTTGTGAGCCAATATTCAAGTTACTGAAGAAAGATCAAGTAGTGAAGTGGAACGATAACTCTCAGAGAGCTTTTAACAATATCAAGGAGTACCTCCAAGAACCTTCAGTTCTGATGCCTCCAATTGAAGGAAGACCTTTTATCATGTACTTAAAAGTGTTAGAGAATTCAATGGGGTGTGTATTGGGGCAACATGACAAGTCTGGTCGAAAAGAGCATATAATATACTACCTTAGCAAAAAGTTTACCGATTATGAAACAAGATACTCACTGCTTGAGAAAACTTGATGCGCTTTGGCATGGGCTGTTTGTCGACTAAGACTGTATATGTTGACTCATACCACTTTGTTGATCTCTAAGATGGATCCTATAAAATACATATTCGAGAAGCCCGCTCTCTCCAGAAGAATAACAAGATGGCAAATGGTCTTAACAAAATACGACATTCAGTATACTACTCAGAAGGAAATCAAGGGAAGTTTACTAGCAGATCATTTAGCTCATCAAGCCATAGATGACTATCAATCTATGAATTTCGAGTTCCCGGATGAGAATATGATGCTAGTTAAAGATTATGAAGAACCTATACCGTATGAAGGACCTGAGCCAAGATCCTGATGGACTATGGTTTTTGATGGAGCTTCCAATGCACTTTGTAATGGAATTAGTGATGTGATCATCTCTCCCAAGGGTTGCCATATGCCCTTCACCGCCAGAATTTGCTTTGACTGCACCAATAACATGGCCAAATACGAAGCATGCATTATAGGTATCAAGGCTTCTATTGATATGAGAATAAAATTCTTGAATGTGTATGGGGACTCAGCCCTAGTGATCAGTCATATTAAGGGAGAATGGGATACGAAGCATCCAAATCTCATCCCTTATCTGGAGCATGTGTTGGCATTAATTTTGTACTTCAACGAAATAACTTTTGAACATATTCCATGAGAAGAGAATCAGTTGGCAGACGCATTAGCTACCATGTCATCTATGTTCAAAGTCGGATGGGACAATGAAGCTCCTCTAATTACTAATGAGAGGCTAGACGAACCAGCACATTACTATGAAGTTAACACTGATGAGGTAGAGAAAAAACCTTGGTTTCATGAAGTAAAGAGATACCTCGAGGCTCAAGAGTACCCTGAGGGAGCATATATCAACAACAATAAATTTCTATGGAGATTCTATAGTAAGTTCTTTCTGAGTAATGGAATCCTGTACAGGCGCAATCATGATTCGGCTCTGCTTGATTGTGTAGACAAGGTAGAAGCTGAGAATATTATGGAAGATATGCATGAAGGAGTCTTGGTACTCATTCCAGTGGGCATACGATGGCTAAGAAAATTCTGAGAGCGAGTTATTATTGGTCAACTATGAAAACTAATTGCCATCACCACTCGAGAACTTATCACAAATGCTAGATTTATACGGGTAAAGTACGTGTGCCTCTAATTTCTGTGAATGTCTTGACTGCTCCTTGGCTGTTTGGAATGTGGGGTATTGACATGATTGGAGAGATTAAGACAATTGCTTCTAATGGGCATCGTTTCATCCTAGTCTCTATTGATTACGTCACAAAGTGGGTTGAAGTAGCCTAATTTGCCTCTGTTACCAAGAATGTTATGGCTCGATTTATTAAGCATAATCTCATATGTCGGTATGGCATCCCTGAAAGGATTATCACGGACGATGGTACTAATCTTAACAATACTATGATCACGGAACTGTGCATGCAGTTCAAGATTAAGCACCACAATTCCTCCCCGTATTGACCGAAGATGAATGGCGCAGTGGAAGCTGCCAATAAGAATATCAAGAAGATCTTGTAGAAGATGATGGTGACATACAAATATTGGCATGAGATGTTACCATTTGCTCTTCATGGCTATCACACTTCAGTACATACACCAACTGGGGAAACCACGTTCTCTCTAGTCTACGGTATGGAGGCTGTATTACCTGTCGAAGTCCAGACTTATTCCCTAAGGGTTAGGAAAGACACAGATTTAGACGAAGACGAGTGGATTCAGACTAGACTGGACCAGGTGAATTTGATTGATGAGAAGAGGCTCGCAGCTGCTTGTCACAGACAGATATACCAGAAGCGTATGATCAAAGCATTCAACAAGAAACTCAAAGATCAGGTATATCAGGCTGGTGACTTGGTAATAAAGTGAATCATCTTACCACAAAGTGATCCCAGGGTCAAGTGGACGCCCACATACGAAGGTCCATTTGTGATCAAGAAGATATTCTCTGGCGGTGCTATGTGTAGCAGTAGAAATGTTTAAGACTAAGCCATTGTAATGACTAGACTTATACAGATCAAAATAAAAATCGCCACCGCGCTTTATTATTTCTAAAGGAATGGGAGAAGAGCGAGTAACCCAAAAAGAGGGGGAAAGATTAAAGGTAAGGGGGTTGGTTATGCAAAGGGAAGGTATTAACACCCTAAACATCTACGGTACTCCACAGGAACCTCTTTGTAAAATCTGTATATTTTGGCTATAAAATGTTGTAGGTAAAATAGATGGTAGAGGTGAGAAAAGAAGTGTTTTTATGGTTTTTGTATCTGCCGCAGTTGCGAACCTTTAGTGCCAACGTAACACATTCTGTAGGGGATCAGGGTACACGTAGTTCATCTTTAAAAATTTAAAACACAAATGTGTTGGTCAATTTTATGAGATAGACATTATTGTCATTGTCCGCGTGGAAAACATACTTACTACCCACAATCATGAAAAGGAGAATTTACATCATCTCAAAGTGGAGGATATGGATTGGATTTTAAAATAAAAAATGCCTCACTCAACACCCAAGTGGAAAATATCTCTCTTTACTACATATTATAGAAGTATAGTTGTTTACATCACTACAAGGATTGAAAAAAGTCCAATCTTTTGAGAAAAAATTTTAAATTAAAAAGCCAAAGTGGCAAAAATGGTTTGAAATGAGATTGATTGACTTTTAGTCTTCTCACCAAAAAAAAGTCAAGGTATTATTAAGTTGATTGAAGTTTATTTATGAAAATGTTTTGAAAATACATGGACCTAAGTCCAAGTTTATTATGAAAGTGGTTTAAGTTTAGAAACAAGAAGAGTTTTCAAAAGAAGGAGGAAGATTTTTGAAATTAAAGAAGATGTGAGGAGAAGAAGAGACTATCCTAAAGCATAAGGTAAAAATCTAAGGATAAGAACCATCTAACCAACAAGAAGCCAATATTTGACATTATGAGTCAAGATAGAATTCCCATTCCTCAGGTTGGAACCAAACAAGCAAAGATACTAGACCTCTTGAGAGAACCAAATTTCAAGTGTATTAAGTCTTCACAAAAATTGGGCAGAGTAACGGCTGTATACGGGTGAATTCCAAATTACAAACAAAGAATGTAATCACAATAACCTAATCACAAAACAAACAACCCAATATCCTGAGGTAAACCTCAAGAAATCTAGACAAAATATCAATTAAGGTTACAAGGCTTACAACATAGGTCAAGGTTTCTAATCCTAAGTCTAAGAAGTCCAATACTCCATAATGCCAAGGATAGTAACCAAATAGTCCAAGTATCATTAAAGCATTTTTTTAGGATTCATGTTGATTATTAGGTATCTTAAAAGAGAAAAGAAAAGCTCAAGCGAGCAAAATAAAAATAACAAGAATATAAATGCTCAAGTGAGGAAAATAAAAATGGCATGAAATGTAATGCTTAAAGTAAATGGTACATAAAGCATAAAGTAAAAACAATTTAATAATTAGTGGTTAGTTGGATGACCATCTTGAAACTTGCATTTGGAACTCATTAGAGGATTGGTAGAACCAAAGCCTCGACACAACAAGTTGAATTTGCTTTTTGTCAAGTATACCATCCATTTGGAATCCTCACAAGTACCATTTAATGATCAACGATGTTTAAGTGATCCGCATTGACCAAAAGTGTTGTAGATCCATTAGAGGATTGGTAGAACCAAAGCCTCCACACAATGAATCTCAAAGTTATTGGATCAAAGGGATCAAATTAACATACTTGGGCTTGCAAACATAGGTTTGGGCCACAAATGGTCATTTATTCGAATCGGGACAAAATTTGGCGCTATGTTAAGCAATCGTAAGTGGACTTATATAGAAGTCGCACATATTTTGAGGTCGGTCAATAACAATCTATGCACCATTTGTTTTGAGACATGATATAGAGATCATGCTCCAATAACGCTTAGTGCAATAAGAAAGAGATGAGATGAAGAGGGGTGAGAAATAATATATAAACCACATTTGAATTAAATTTTAATAAAACTATTATTAAAATCATTCATCCATTTTTATGGAGTTAAACTCAACACCATGGATCCAATGATGTTAACAAAGTTCATGATAAAAAATTCAACCCAAGATCAGCCAGAAAATAATCACAAAATAATATTACATTTAATATATTCATTACAAAATAGTTTTAAAATGTTTTAAAATAGAAATAAAAGAGAAAAATATCAGCTATGTTCAAATTAATCAAGAAATATTAAGTAAGACCATAGAAAAATCAGAAAAAGACTCAAATATTTTTATAAAATTTTTGGTAATTTTTTAAAGTTAGAAATTATTTTTAAAATTAAAAGAAATGAGTGAAATAAACCAAAAATAATAAAAATTACAAAGTCATAAATAAAAAATAAATGAGGTCACCAATATTTGTCACAATATCATTGGATCATTTCATAATTTTTTCAGAATTTAAAAATGAATAAAAGTATTTTTAAACATTTAAAACAATTCAAATAAAGTGAAAATTTATTAAAAAAATACCAAAACACAAAATAAAATTGTGAAAAGTGAAAATCAGAAATATTTTTTATAATTTTTTCAGATTTTTTGGACAAAAGATGAATTTTCTATGATTTTTTGAAGTTTAAAACAATTTAATATAAAAATCAGAAAATAAAAACCAAAAAGATGTGGACCAATGGATGAGAGTCAAAACGCGTTAGTAATCAAATCCAAGGGATCTGGCGCGCTGTACATATCATGATCATTAGTGAATAAAACACTGGATCACTTATTAAATCAAAAATTCAAAAAAAAAACAAGTGGTGTGCCTTCATTGGTTGGAAGATGACATGTTGGTCATCCTCAACCTCCAGCCAACGTGAATTGCATGTCTCTCAAACTGTAAAACCAGAAGCTCATACCTATGTCATTCGCTTTGTCTCTTCAAGGCGAAGATAACCACACCTTCACGACAAATTTATATAAACTGTAGCTCAAGCAATTTGGAAGGAAAGTTTCGTAAAGGGATTTGAAATTTCATGGTCGAAACGTGTTTCAAGATAAAAGTAAGTGTTGCGACTAGAACCAGGGTGTTGTACCCCAAAATTTGCCCTCCCATTTCCTCAACATTTTCTCACCACAAGACCCTTGGAGCTCAAGATCAAGTTAGGGTTTACTCTGCTCAAGACTCCTCCTTGCACTGTTGACCCAAATTAGGGTTTGAGTTTGCACAAAGATGTTTTGACCTAAAAGGCCCAAAATAACTTTCATGCTTCATGTTGGACTCACAAGTTTATCCATACCAAGTTTCAAGCTTTGATTCCAATCTTTGCCCAGTCAATTGGACAGTTGACCTATAAATCAGCTGTATTGGGGAAAAAGTCAACTGTGGTCAATTGACAGTCAAACCTCATGATTTTTGACCCACATCAACATTATGAACTCATATGAATCATTTGGTCAAGTTTGGATCATAATTCCACAAGAAATTTGATCAGATCACCAAAAGGGCAAAATGGTCATTTTTAGGGTTTTGACTGCACAAAGGCAGTTTTTGACTGTTTGACCTAGCCAATGACAAACCAAGCTTTCCAAATTGTCCAAGAACTCATCAAACAACCTTGTGGTTAGGGAGAATCGAATTTGTCAATATGGGCAAAAGTCACTTTGATTCATGGCCAAATTACATGTTCATAACTTTGCATTTTTGAAATCAGCTTGCACAAGCTAGTTACAGGCCTCTAATCCTTCTTACACTCAATAATTAAATGCCAATCCATTGTGCCAAGATGTTATTTTGTGCATTTGGTCATTACATGAAGAATTAAGCCATATTTGGAAAAAGTGACTTAGCCATTTTTGAAAAGGTGAACTTTATGTCAAACACAAATCCAAGAAGTACAAAGGAAATCTCTGAGGCACAAAGGCATGGACATATCCCACTGATCAAGAGTGATTTGTGCAGCATGCTTGAGGGGCCTGTATGAACCTATAACCCAACTTGTCAATTTTTGCTTAAGAGAGAAGAAACTTGCATTTTGAAACACAACTCACATTCCTGTCAAGACAAGCCTAAGCAAACTTATTGAGCACATTCCAAACATCAAACCTGACCTGAAACACGAGCCAACCACCATCAATCCCTCCTCATTCACAGAAACACCTCCTTGCTGCAAAAACAGAGCCCCTTCTGCAACTTGACTTCCACAAACACTTCCACTCGTGCGTTTTGGCCAAAGCTAGTTCAAACATGTTCCATATCACCCACTGAAGTTATCCCAAGCATTGAACACAAACTGTAACACCCCTAGCCAAGCTTGCCATTTTCACTTTTTCTGTTTTGCAGGTTGACTTCTATAGCTCGATTCATTTAGTTTCAAAGAAATCTAGAGGTTGGAAGAGCATCCCTGAACTTCAAGCAAGCTATACAAGTCCTCGCATTGCATTGAAAGTACCTCCATTGTCATACACGTCTCAAGCTGAACAGGTAAAAACATGGACTTCTATCTCTCAATCTAGGAAGAGTTAGCCTTAGGTTTATGAATGAAAAATGCTCTACTCATGGCCCTGAAGCTACACATATAATCACTTTGCATTTATGTTGTGTGTACTGAGAGAATTAGGAACCTGAACATTAGAAAAAACTTAGGTCAGGAATTAGGGATGGAGAAATTCTCTCTCATTTCTGAGAGTTAAGTCAAGTTTTTTATATGTCTGGATTCGTCTCTTGATGCTCTACATTTTTGGTGTTATGAGTTTTGTTTGAAAGTCCAGGAATCAGGAGTTAGGAAACGCGCGTTGTTGTTGTTCAAACAAGTCTGGAGGTTGAAGACAACTCCTCTTGGGCTGGGCCTGAGTTTGATTTTCTTTTTGCACCACTTTATTTCACATACACCCCCTTGGCCCATTGTGCTTTATTTTTATCATTTTTGATTTTTTCTTTTTATTTCTGACTTGTTATTTTTTGCCAAAATATAAAAAATATTAAAAACTTTTTTTCAACCATTTTTGCATTTTATTTGAATTTTATTTGTTTTATTTGAGTTTGTACATATAAATAACATATATATCCTTTTATTTAAAATACTAAAAATAATACTAATATATTTTTATTTTCTGATTTTATTTTATTTTATCTCTTGAAAACATTTTCTAAAAAATATACTTTTTTTGTAAATAATAAATATTTGTATTTTTGTACATATTTAATATATTTAATAAATAATATAAATACTTATATATTTATTAGAATATTTAGGGAAAAAACATAAAAATAATACATTTTTATTTTTATTAATATTTGACCTCAAAAATCACTTTTTTACAATATACTTCCTTTTTATTTATTTTTTGTATATAATTAACAAATATTGTATATAATATATAATAAATACCTTTTTATTTATAAAATTAGGGTTTTGCCCTAAAAACATGAAAATACCCAAAAATTACCCTTTTTATTTTTGTTTATTTGTCACATGAAAAACACTTTTACATACATATAAAAATCATTTTTTGCATCTTGCATATTTATTTTATTTTATTTAATTATTGTACAATTAAATACCTTGTAAATTCCATTTGGATTGTAATAGTTTAGATTTAAATTTCTTGCTAAATATCCCCATTTGAACATTTGTACCCCCCATCCCATAATTGTGTTGTAATAATTTAGGACTTTAAATTCCGCACTTTAAAGCTTTCTAAAAATGCCATGATAGACTTAGGGTTTTGTATGCAAATCAAAAAATGACAAATAGCTTGACCTAATTCAAAGACAAAAAAACATGAAAATGGACAACACCAATCACACTTGCACCCCTAGGGTTACTCCACTTGTTGCCTTCAATAATGGGCCATGTTGCATGTTAGGTGTCTTTCGCAAAAACAAAACAATTCAAATGATCATAGTCCCTCGATGACGCTTTCGAAAGTTGCCTAAAAATGATCAAGTCCCTTAAAGGAAAAATTGCCCAAAGACACTTGGCACCATTGCAATCATGGTCTAAACAATGACCCGCGCCCGTCCCGTTCACATCCTAACACAAGATTGTCCACCAAATACAATGGTGGAACAAAATTGTTAAAAGGGTTAAAAACATAGAAAGAACCTTTGAGTAAATTTAGGGGTAGACAACTCTTAGTTACTTGACCAAACTTGCAAAAACATTTGCCTATTTTTCAAAACCACACATCACAACACACTTTCAAAACAACTTTCAAAAACATTGAAAACTTTTCAAAAGACAAGTACACCTTTGTATACATCCCAACATGGATCATTACAAAGGTTGCCACCACATTGGCCTCTTTTCAAAAACATTTTCAAACCCACACACAAAGCACCATTTCAAACAATTGAAAACACAAGGCAAGTAATCTAAGAAAGTAACTAAGAGCCCATGGATAACCATGGATAGAAAGGGTGCTAATACCTTCCCTTTCTATAATCTACTCCCCGAACCCAAGAAAACATCTCAAAGGTTTTTGCTGTGCTTTTTAACCTTTCCTTAGGATAAAATAAAAAGTCGGTGGCGACTCTTGCTCAACCGAAACATTTGCGAAAACAAACGCAAAACCCAAGTCAGTTCTCCCACCGTATCACAGAACTGGCGAATCTGCTGGGGAATATTTTAAAGTGGAGTAACCTTAGGGCTTAGATCACCCTCTTGCATGACTAATTGTTTGCTTTGATTGCTTTATATCTTGGCTCTCTTGTTTGGGTTTGAAAATCCTACACCCGGATTTGGGGAAACATTCATAGATAGCAATACGTTGTGGAAACTGTGCGGGGTATACCGACACGGTTGAAGCAATAGCTATATTATTGTGACATATTTGTGAGTACCGGTAACCCTTGAGTTCAATCAAGGAGAGTACGGGGCCGCTGAGTGATGTCACTAAGCACTAATGACCTAGAACCTTACTTGACCATCTTGGCCTTTCATTAGGGGTAGTGAGATGAACGACTTTGGTGCAGTCCGAAGTTGGTAGATACTCGATACTACACTCATTGAGGGTTGTTTTCTTGGAATATTTTGGTCGCTAGTTAAGTGGCTAAACCAAAACAATGAACATGGAAAACAATCCAATGATATTGAGATCCTTAGAACCCGATTACTATTTATAGGACAGGTTTTTAAGCCAACTTCACTCAAGAGGGTACTTACCTATGAAACCCCATGCAAGCCTGAAACTAGGGTTTTGTATGAATTGCTTGTACATATGTTTGTGCATACCTCATAAACATCATAAAGCATCATATGCATCCACTAACCATTTCAAGGGTTTGGATCTTCATCTTTGTTCTTGTTTTGTAGGTCATGGAAATTCTTCGCAGGAAAACTATCCAAGTCAACCTTGTGAGAATCCCTCCTCAACTCAAAGAGCTCACATCCAGAATTCCGAAAAGTTCTCCCTTCAGTGAAAGACATGGTAGACTGCTCAGCCTAGTCAACACCAACATTGAAGAGGACATGGTAAAGGTGTTGTTCCAATTCTTTGACCCCCTTCACCACTGTTTCACATTCCCCTACTACCAATTGGTTCCCACTTTGGAGGAATTCTCTCAACTCCTGAGAATTCCTATTCTTAATCAACTACCCTACAATGGTACGGAAAAAGAACCAAAGCCTGAAGATGTTGCTCAAGCACTACATCTGCAAACATCTGACATCAAGGGGCATTGGGAAACTAGAAGCGGTGTCAAAGGCTTCTTAGCAAAATTCTTGTTTGAGAAGGCACAAGAGTGTTGGAATTCATTGGATCTACAAGCCTTTGAAGAAATTGTGGCACTCCTCATTTATGGGTTGGTCTTGTTCCCAAATCCTGACCAGCTTGTGGATGTCAACGCCGTCAAGATCTTCTTATCCAAGAATCCAATACCAACATTGTTTGGGGACACTCTTCACTCATTTTACACACAAACAATGAGAAAGAGGGGTGTTCTCATGTGTTGTACTCCTCTCCTTGCAAGGTAGTTTATTTCGCACCTTCCACAATCTGTCTTAAGGAATGACCAAGGCTTAAGGTGGTCGCAACGGTTGATGACCCTTACTCACCCTGATGTACATTGGTGTTCTCGGTCTAGAGAAAATGTCATCATCATCGATCGTTTTGGAGAGTTCCCTAATGTTCCGTTACTTGGCATTAGAGGAGGCATTACCTACAACCCTTGTCTAGCTTTGAGACAATTTGGATATGCACGGAGGGATGGCCCTCACGACATGTTGATTCCTGACATAGTTTTTGACTTCGACAACGATGCGCAAGGACTTCGCCAAAGATTCATCAGAGCTTGGAGGATGCCTAACAAGGTAGACAGCAAGACACTGGGGCACAAGAACTCCATCCCTCTTGAGCCTTATCTCAAGTGGGTACGAACCCGAGCCCAGAGTCTAATGATGCCTTATCCTCATGTTCTCCCTGTGATTAAAGAGCCCGTTAAGGAAGGAGAGGTTCCCTACACCATCCTATATCCTGACATGCCTACATCGTGGGAGGAGATGCAGAAGAGTTGGATCCAACTCAAAGAGGAACGGAATACTTTTGAAGCCAGCTTCTACGCCAGTGAGAAGAAGGTTTTGGAGCTTACCCGCCGACTCCATGAGGAAGAGACCCTCAACACCTACATCGCACCAAAGAGGATACGCAACGTCTTTTTACCTTGAGAAGTTTTTTGTAATATTTGGCCCTTGGGGCATTTATGTACTGACAAATTTCTTCTTATTAATATGACGTGTGTTCTTTTTGTTTGCAACAATTTTGAACTTTCTAAATCCTTGAATGCATTGCATACATAAGCATATCATTCATCATGCGCATAAGCAGGTCCCTACACCAGGTTTCCTTATCTTTCTGCTGTTTATTTCAGTAAGATGGATCTCGAACAGACGGTCAAGGACTTGCAGTCTCAGAACTCACAATTTCAACATCTCCTGATGACCTTGGCAAAGGGTCAGGAGGATCTAAAAGCCTTGCTTGGGAACAAAGAGCAAGTGAAAAAGAAGAAGAAGAGAATCGGGGTGTCTACCCTAGGAAGAAGGTTTGAGGATGAAGCCAGAAGAGTGCTTGAATTCCCCCCTACATCTGAAGAGGGAACCAGTAAAGGGAATGCGGCTGCGGTACCTTCCGAATCCGAAGCTGAAGAAGGAGAGGCTGAAGAAGATGAGGACTACTCTGAACAACAATATCCACCCGCCGATGATAAGTACAAAGGCTTGGAAGACAGGTTGGCAGCTATGGAGCTGCAGAGAGTTCCCGGCTTAGATTTCGAAGATTTGGGATTAGTTGCTGGAATTGTGATCCCCCCGAAGTTCAAAGTACCAGTTTTTGCAAGATATGACGGGCTGTCCTGCCCGAAGATGCATCTCAGATCATATGTAAGGAAGATCCAACCTTACACTGCAGACAAGAACCTACGGATCCATTTCTTTCAGGATAGCCTTTCAGAGGCTCAACTCGAATGGTTCTATCAGCTGGATGGAGCCAGTATCCGAAACTGGGAGGACTTGGCTACTGCATTTTATAAATAGTATCAGTACAATTCTGACCTCGCTCCCACGCGTACCCAACTCCAGGGTATGTCACTGGGGACGGGCGGAGGATTCAAGGAGTATGCGCAAAAAAGGAGGGACCTGGCTGGCAGGGTGCGGCCACCACTGACTGACCGTGAACTTGTTGACATGTTCCTAGGGACCCTGTCTGGTCCATTCTTCAACCATCTGATTGGTAATTCTTCTGTTGGGTTTACAGATTTGATCTTGACTGGTGAGAGAATAGAAGCTAGTATCAAGTCGGGGAAGATACAGAAAGGTGCCTCCTCGAGTACTGAAAAGAAGCCTTTCAAGAGGGAAGCCAGTGCTGTTTATGGTCCCAGAAGACAAGTTAAACCGGAACGCCGCCAAGCTGTCAACGCGTTGGTAATTTCAAAGCCTGCTGCTGCTCCTCAGCAATTCAACCAACCAAGGGGTGAGAGGCCTAAAAGACAGTACACTCGGCTCAGTATGACCCTGTCTCAGATATTGCCGCAACTACTGTCAACCAATCTGGTAACTGTCAAAGAAGCTCCGAAGGTGGTGAACACAGCTTCTCCCAAGTACAACCCCAACGCCCGTTGCGCTTATCACTCTGATAGCCCGGGGCATACTACGGATGATTGCTGGGCTCTGAGGAATAAGGTTCAGGACCTTATTGATGCTAAATAAATACAGTTTGAGGCGCCCGAAAGACCCAATGTTGTGACTGCTCCTATGCCCCAGCATGGAGTGAATGTTGTGGAAGAAGACATGTATGTAGCCTCCGTGGAAGAGATTGTTACTCCGTTGTTGACCGTCAAAAGGAACCTGTTGCTAGCCGGTTTATTTCCGGGATGTGGTAAAGGTTGCCTCCTATGTGCTGTTTCACCTGTTGGTTGTCCTTTGCTGAAATCAGGTATCCAAAGCCTGATGGATAGCAAAGAAATCTTGTTCGAGAAGATTGTTGTTCCTGCTGTCCCTGCTGAAGAAGTTTCTATTGTTACTATTTTCAACAAACCTCCTAAGGCTCCTTCGAAGAAGCCTGTCAAAATCATGTCTACTCAGAAGATTGCTCCTATCATCATCACTGTTCCGGGGCCTCTCCCTTATACATCCGACAAAGCTGTCCCGTGGCACTATGGGTCAGATGTTTATGTGCTTGGAGTAAAGCAAGAGTTTGATACTAGTACCAGTGTCAGTAACATCACCGGGCCTGCCAAAGTTACTCGCAGTGGTAGGTTGTTCTCACCAGATATTGCACCTTCAGCTATTCAAAGACCTCTTGTCATCACACCTGCAAGTGTGCCTACTTCCCTTCCTGATCAAGTACCTGTTTCTACCCCTGCTGCCGAGTCATCTGACGCTCGGGGCAAAAGGATTGCTACTGATTTGCCTTCCCTGACGGAGGCATCAAAGACAACCACTATTGAAGCTTCCCAGCAAGAGATGGAAGAGATCCTCAAGATTATCAAGAAAAGTGATTTCAATGTAGTTGAGCAGTTGGGACACACCCCATCAAAAATTTCTATGTTATCACTACTGTTGTGTTCAGAGGCCCATGTCAAGGCCCTGATTTCCTTCCTGAAGACGGCCCATGTGCCACAAGAAATGTCTGCTGATCAATTTACCGATTGTGTGGCCAACTTGACTGTCGATAATGGGTTGGGCTTCTCTGACGCCGATCTGACTGCCAAAGGAAAGAACCATAACGATGCCCTGCATGTCTCCATTGAATGCATGGGCACTACTCTTGCCCATGTGTTGGTAGACACCAGTTCTTCATTGAACGTATTACCCAAGAAGGCCCTAGACAGGTTGGATTGTGAGGGTTTAGAGCTCAAGCCTAGTAACATTGTTGTCCGGGCCTTTGACGGTTCGAAAAGGATGGTACATGGGGAAGTTGACATTCCAATCAGGGTTGGTTCTCAAGTTTTTGATTCAATGTTCTATGTGATGGACATCTGACCATCCTATTCTTGTTTGCTGGGTCGTCCATGGATCCACAAGGCTGGAGCTGTGACCTCCACACTACATCAGAAGCTGAAATACCCGATCAGGGGGAAGATTGTAACAGTTCAGGGGGAGGAAGAATATATGGTCAGCCACCTCAACTCGTTTCGGTACATAGAGATGGATGGGGAATTCATTGAAACCCCCTTTCAACACTTTGAAGAGGTGCCTCAGACACTGGCGTCAGCAGAGACTGTGATAGAAGACCCTCCTTTGAAGATGGCTTCCTTAAAGGATGCCCGGGCTGTGATTGAGAAGGAAGCTCAGAGGGCTGCTCGTAAGGCTAGGATTGGAAGACCTCCTGTGTTCATCACCAACCCGGGAGTGAATGCTATTGAAGACGACGTGGAGGAATCTGAATTCGACAGCTGGATCTACCCAACGACCAACGGTGGACCAAGCAACTGAACTGCTAAAGACTTCACACCTATTACTTTTGTCACTCAGTAATGAACTCTTTTGTTTTGAATTTGTAACAAACAATATTTTGAAACTTTTATGGCTCGGTGTCTTACCCGAGGCACCGTGGCTCCATTTGTGAGGGCTTTTGTGTGTCATTTTCATATATCATCAATAAAAACATTGGACGTTTGTTGCATTTCAAAATCTTGCGCTCCTTTTCTTTCTTTATTATATATTGCAAAACAGCTATATTTACACACACTCACTTATACAGGTTCCAATCCACTCTGGATCTCACTGGTAACGACTCTGCTACTGCCAGTTATGACTTCGAAAATTCGATCAACTTAGCCGAAGACGAAGGTGAAGATGATTGCGAAGTGCCTGGTGAACTTGCAAGACTGCTACTCCAGGAAGAGAGGGCCATTCAGCCACATGAAGAGCCAGTGGAAATGGTAAATCTGGGTACTGAGAAAGATAGAAAGGAAGTCAAGATTGGTGCCAATCTATAGCTCAGTGTGAAACAACGGTTGATTCAGATGCTGCATGACTATGTGGAAATATTTGCCTGGTCTTACGAAGACATGCATGGGTTGGATACCGACATTGTGGTTCATCACCTGCCTACCAAGGAAGACTTCCCTCCGGTTAAACAGAAAGTCCGCCGTATGCGTCCAGAGATGTCCGAGAAAATCAAAGCTGAGGTTATGAAACAATTTGACGCCGGTTTTCTAGCAGTGACTTCTTACCCTCAGTGGGTTGCCAACGTGGTTCCAGTACCGAAGAAAGATGGTAAGGTCCAAATGTGTGTTGATTACAGGGATTTGAATAGGTCGAGCCCTAAGGATGATTTCCCTCTGCCTCATATCGACGTTCTGGTTGACAACACTGCTTAGCATAAAGTTTTCTCCTTCATGGATGGCTTCTCCGGTTATAATCAGATCAAGATGGCTCCTGAAGACATGGAGAAGACCACTTTTGTTACTCAGTGGGGCACCTTTTGCTACAAGGTCATGCCTTTTGGGCTGAAGAATGCTGGGGCAACCTACCAACGTGCCATGGTTGCTTTATTTCATGACATGATCCATCATGAAATCGAAGTTTACGTCGATGATATGATTGCAAGGTCCTAAACTGAGGAGGAACACCTTGACCATCTACGGAAGCTGTTTGACCGTCTGAAGTTGTAAAAGCTGAGGTTGAACCCGAACAAGTGCACCTTTGGGGTGAGATCTGGAAAATTGCTAGGCTTCGTCGTAAGCGACAAAGGCATTCAAGTGGACCCTGCCAAAGTGAAAGCCATACAAGAGATGCCAACTCCCAAGACAGAGAAAGAAGTCAGAGGCTTTCTAGGACGTTTGAACTACATTGCCCGATTCATCTCGCATCTAACTGGTACCTGTGAACCAATCTTCAAGCTGCTGAAGAAAGATCAAGTAGTACGTTGGAATGATGAATGTCAGGCCGCTTTCGAAAGAATCAAAGAGTATCTCCAAGAACCACCCATTCTTATGCCACCGGTTGAAGGGAGACCTCTAATACTATACTTGACAGTACTTGACAACTCAATGGGGTGTGTGCTGGGGCAGCATGACGAGTTTGGCCGAAAAGAACACGCCATTTATTACCTTAGCAAAAAGTTTACCGACTGTGAGACCCGGTACTCACTGCTCGAGAAAACTTGCTGCGCTTTGGTATGGGCTGCTCGCCGGCTGAGACAGTATATGTTGACTCACACTACTCTGTTGATTTCAAAAATGGATCCAATAAAGTACATATTCGAAAAGCCTGCCTTGTCCGGAAGAATAGCAAGATGGAAAATGATCTTGACGGAATATGACATCCAGTACACAACTCAAAAAGCAATCAAGGGAAGTGTATTGGCAGACCATTTTGCGCACTAGGCAGTGGACGATTACCAGTCGATGAACTTTGAATTTCCAAATGAGGACATCATGGTAGTGACTGATTGTGAAGTACCTGGACCGGATGAAGGACCTGAGAAAGGATCCCGATGGTCTATGCACTTTGACGGAGCCTCAAACGCTTTGGGTAACGGTATCGGCGCTGTGATCATATCCCCTAAGGGCACTCATACTCCACTCACCGCCCGGTTATGTTTCAACTGCACCAACAACATGGCGGAGTATGAGGCATGCATCATGGGTCTTCAAGCTGCAATTGACTTAAGGATCAAGTTTCTGAGTGTCTTCGGAGATTCCACTCTCGTGATCAATCAGATCAAAGGCGAGTGGGATACGAAACTCCCAAATCTTATTCCTTACAAGGAGTATGTGCTGACATTGCTTCCCCACTTCGAGGAGATAACTTTTGAACACTTCCCAAGAGAGGAGAATCAGTTAGCGGACGCGTTGGCTACGGTGTCTTCCATGTTCAAAGTCAAATGGGACAACGAGGCTCCCCGGATCATTATTTGGAAGTTGGACGAACCGGCACATTGCTGCGATCTTGAGGCTGAAAAGGTAACTGAAAAACCTTGGTATCATGAAGTGAAGAGGTACTTGGAAGCTCAAGAATACCCCGAGGGTGCATCCGTTAATGACAAGAAATTCCTGAGAAGGTTTGCGGCAAAGTTCTTCCTCAGCAACGGCATTCTCTACAAGCGAAACCATGATTCAACCTTACTGCGTTGTGTGGATAAGGCTGAAGCAGAAAAGATCATGGCAGAGCTACATGAAGGTACCTTCGGAACATATTCCAGTGGACATACCATGGCAAAGAAGATCCTCCGGGCAGGATATTTCTGGTCCACAATGGAAGCCGACTGTTATCAGCATTCTCGAACTTGTCATAAATGCCAGATCGACGCTGATAAGGTGCACATTCCTCCGGTTCCTCTGAACATCTTGACAGCACCTTGGCCTTTTGCAATGTGGGGCATTGATATGATCGGCGAGATCAAACCTACGGCATCCAACGGGCACCGCTTCATCCTGGTAGCAATTGATTACTTCACAAAATGGGTTGAAGCAGCTTCCTACGCTACCGTAACCAAGAACGCCGTGGCACGGTTCATTCGGCACAACCTGATCTGTCGATACGGTGTACCTGAGAGGATCATTACGGACAATGGTACCAATCTTAACAACAAGATGATCACTGAGCTCTGCGAGCAATTCAAGATACAGCACCACAACTCTTCTCCATACCGGCTGAAGATGAATGGGGCTGTAGAAGCAGCGAATAAGAACATCAAGAAGATTGTGCAGAAGATGACAGTGACCTACAAAGATTGGCACGAAATGTTATCGTTTGCTCTTCATGGGTACCGTACCTCAGCACAGACGTCAACAGGGACAACTCCTTTTTCCTTGGTCTATGGCATGGAGGCAGTCTTGCCTATTAAAGTCCAGATACCCCCTCTCCGGATAATGAAGGATGCAGGTTTGAGCGAAGATGACTGGATCCAGACTCGGCTTGACCAATTAAACCTAATTGACGAAAAGAGACTCACTGCTATTTGTCATGGTCAGACATACCAAAAACGGATGATCAGGGCATTTAACAAGAAGGTCAGACGCCAAGAGTATCAAGTCGGAGACCTGGTAATCAAACGCATCATTCTTCCTCAAAGTGATCCCAGGGGCAAATGGACCCCTACGTACGAAGGGCGATTTGTGGTTAAACATATCTTCTCAGGAGGAACTATGATTCTAACCACCATGGATGGTGACGACCTTCCTCACCCCGCCAATGCAGACATAGTGAAAAGATACTACGCATGAATTAAAGACCCGCTAGGTTGACACACCTAGGCAAAAATAAGGGATGAAATGAACAAAGTTGTACACCCGGCAAGTCGAAAACCTGAAAAGGCGGCTTGGGAAAAAATGGGTATCCCGGTGGACTGAAAACCCGAAAGGGCGGTCCAGGCAAAAGTTAGGGATAAAGCGTAATACTATGTCTCTTTGGATCACCTGGGCATCCAGAATCCGGAATCAGCTATCAGGCTCAGACGTCGCCAATCAATCAGCTTCATCTTCAACTAAGCAGCAGAGCGATGAGACGCTTGAAGACATAACGGCAATAGCAGAGTTGGAACCCAGTGGGATTATTTTTCACATAGCTGTTTTGTTTCCTTTTCAAAATTGTATAAACTCTATTTTGCTCGGCGGCGTTCTCTTACTAGGATGTCAGCCTCTTGTACATAAAACGCCTATTTACAGGCAAATTTCGAAATCAATACAAGTTCAATTTTTCAGACAAATTACCCATCGTTTTTCCTTTTCTGTTTTGTTTTGCAAAGAACGTCCAATGTTCATTTTTGATATATGCACTTGACATTAATTGCTAAATCATGAATATTTGCATGCGAAACAAAGGGCTAATTACAGGTGACATCAGAAACAGGGGCAATATAAAGAATTGTCTAAGCGATCTAGTTGCTTTGTCCACTAAGGTACCAAGGTAAGTTCGGATGAAGAATGTAACCAAGTTTCCTCAACTCCCCACAGAGTAAGACAAGATTCAGCATCACTCTCCCCAGGAAGAGTTGGTCCCCTATCAGCCCTAAAAAGGCATAGTATCTCCAGCAAGTCAGCAATACTCTCCCCAAGCAGAGTTAGTCTACTGTCAGCCTTAAGGAAGTTGGGTATCCCCAGAAGATCTCAACATTCCCAAGCGGAGTATAGACATTCCTCAGAAAGCATCCCTGGCAGTCTTAGCATAAGATTGTTCCCCGGCGGAATACAGACATCCAGTGGAACCTCCCCAGTACAGTCTGAAAATTTTCCCCAGGAAAGTGGAATCCATATCCCCAACAGGTCTTGAAGCTTATCCCTAGTAGATTCTGGAAGCTTATCCCCTGCAGAGTACGAACGCATCTCCCCGGCTTCATTCAAAGGTTATTTCCCATCAGGGCTTATAACTGGGTTATCCTCAGCTAATTACCACGGAAAGATCGTCCTTGGCAAAGTTCTTCCTATTCCCCAGCGGAGTTCATCAAATTCCCCAACATAACTCATCAGTGGAATCCCCAGCGGAGTTCTCATCAAAACCTCGGCGAAGTATCTCTTCCCACAGAGTAATTCCCCAACTGAGTCATCTTCTCCTACCGGTTTATTCTTGCAACCATCATCCCCAGCGGAAACGAAGAACTCCACTCTTCAGAACATCAGCCCAGGATTCCACAAGTTCCCGGCACTCGTCAAGGATTTATTTTCCTAGACGAAAATACATTCATAGACATTTCACATTTCATACATCCTGCTTACATACATGATAAAGTGCATACAACACTATCTCATTTTGAGCATCATGACATCATGTATTTCATACATCATGACATTGCATACAACTGATGTTTTGCCTTTTCAGGAAAAGGTCAATCCAAAGATGATTACTATCAACTGTCACAATTCCAGATTCGATACCTGTATCTAGCCAGGGCATATCTGTGAGTGATTGATTATAGATTCGATTCCTGTATCTAGCCAGAGCATATCTGCATGAAGAGTTTGAAGATCAACCCGTGTAACAGGCCAGGAAATTATCTTTCATTCTCAGGTCAGAGGTTTACAGCCAGGAAAGCTATCTCTACCAACCTTTTGCAATTCCCAGATTCGACACCTGTATCCAGCCAGGGCATATCTGTAGACGACAATTCCCAGATTCGACACCTGTATCCAGCCAGGGCATATCTGTAGACAACAATTTCCAGATTCGGTACCTGTATCCAGCCAGGGCATATCTGTAGACGACCAATTCCAGATTCGATTCCTGTATCTAGCCAGGGTATATCTGTGAGCGATTTATTGTAGATTCGATACCTGTATCCAGCCAGGGCACGTCTGTAAGCAACCTTTTGAAGTTCCGGATTCGATTCCTGTATCTAGCCAGGGCACATCTGTGAGCAACTAATTGTAGATTCGATAGCTGTACCTAGCCAGGGCATATCTGCATGAAGAGTTTGAAGATTAACACATGTAACAGGCCAGGAAACCATCTTCCTTTCTCAAAATACGCAAGTTCTCGCTAAGGAATCTCTTACGCGATCGACACCTCCAAATGGCATCTATAAGCCCATTCCCGACAAGGTTCTGTCACATCTCTAGATGGCATCTATAAGCCCGTCCCCCTATCCACCATCTCTCCAAATGGCATCTATAAGCCCATTCCCGCCATCACATTGCTGATGCTCCACTATGCGAGTGCAAATTTCCGGGCACTCTAGTGTCCAATCTCCTTTTACCCTCGAGTCGCGAAAGGCAAACTTGTCAATCTAACTCTTCAGGTTCAAGAAGATTGAACAGGGGCAACTGTTGTACCCCAAAATTTGCCATCCCATTTCCTCAACATTTTCTCACCACAAGACCCTTGGAGCTCAAGATCAAGTTAGGGTTTACTCTGCTCAAGACTCCTCCTTGCACTGTTGACCCAAATTAGGGTTTGAGTTTTCACAAAGATGTTTTGACCTAAAAGGCCCAAAATAACTTTCATGCTTCATGTTGGACTCACAAGTTTATCCATACCAAGTTTCAAGCTTTGATTCCAATCTTTGCCCAGTCAATTGGACAGTTGACCTAGAAATCAGCTGTATTGGGGAAAAAGTCAACTATGGTCAATTGACAGTCAAACCTCATGATTTTTGACCCACATCAACATTATGAACTCATATGAACGATTTGGTCAAGTTTGGATCACAATTCCACAAGAAATTTGATCAGATCACCAAAAGGGCAAAATGGTCATTTTTAGGGTTTTGACTGCACAAAGGCAGTTTTTTACTGTTTAACCTAGCCAATGACAAACCAAGCTTTCCAAATTGTCCAAGAACTCATCAAACAACCTTGTGGTTAGGGAGAATCAAATTTGTCAATATGGGCAAAAGTCACTTTGATTCATGGCCAAATTACATGTTCATAACTTTGCATTTTTGAAATCAGCTTGCACAAGCTAGTTACAGGCCTCTAATCCTTCTTACACTCAATAATTAAATGCCAATCCATTGTGCCAAGATGTTATTTTGTGCATTTGGTCATTACATGAAGAATTAAGCCATATTTGGAAAAAGTGACTTAGCCATTTTTGAAAAGGTGAACTTTATGTCAAACACAAATCCAAGAAGTACAAAGGAAATCTCTGAGGCACAAAGGCATGGACATATCCCACTGATCAAGAGTGATTTGTGCAGCATGCTTGAGGGGCATGTATGAACCTATAACCCAACTTGTCAATTTTTGCTTAAGAGAGAAGAAACTTGCATTTTGAAACATAACTCATATTCCTGTCAAGACAAGCCTAAGCAAACTTATTGAGCACATTCCAAACATCAAACCTGACCTGAAACACGAGCCAACCACCATCAATCCCTCCTCATTCACAGAAACACCTCCTTGCTGCAAAAACAGAGCCCCTTCTGCAACTTGACTTCCACAAACACTTCCACTCGTGCGTTTTGGCCAAAGCTAGTTCAAACATGTTCCATATCACACACTGAAGCTATCCCAAGCATTGAACACAAACTGTAACACCCCTAGCCAAGCTTGCCATTTTCACTTTTTCTGTTTTGCAGGTTGACTTCTATAGCTCGATTCATTTAGTTTCAAAGAAAGCTAGAGGTTAGAAGAGCATCCATGAACTTCAAGCAAGCTATACAAGTCCTCACATTGCATTGAAAGTACCTCCATTGTCATACACGTCTCAAGCTGAACAGGTAAAAACATGGACTTCTATCTCTCAATCTAGGAAGAGTTAGCCTTAGGTTTATGAATGAAAAATTCTCTACTCATGGCCCTGAAGCTACACATATAATCACTTTGCATTTATGTTGTGTGTACTGAGAGAATTTGGAACCTGAACATTAGAAAAAACTTAGGTCAGGAATTAGGGATGGAGAAATTCTCTCTCATTTATGAGAGTTAAGTCAAGTTTTTTATATGTCTGGATTCGTCTCTTGATGCTCTACATTTTTTGTGTTATGAGTTTTGCTTGAAAGTCCAGGAATCAGGAGTTAGGAAACGCGCGTTGTTGTTGTTCAAACAAGTCTGGAGGTTGAAGACAACTCCTCTTGGACTGGGCCTGAGTTTGATTTTCTTTTTGCACCACTTTATTTCACATACACCCCCTTGGCCCATTGTGCTTTATTTTTATCATTTTTGATTTTTTCTTTTTATTTCCGACTTGTTATTTTTTGCCAAAATATAAAAAATATAAAAAACTTTTTTTCAACCATTTTTGCATTTTATTTGAATTTTATTTGTTTTATTTGAGTTTGTACATATAAATAACATATATATCCTTTTATTTAAAATACTAAAAATAATACTAATACATTTTTATTTTCTGATTTTATTTTATTTTATCTCTAGAAAACATTTTCTAAAAAATATACTTTTTTTGTAAATAATAAATATTTGTATTTTTGTACATATTTAATATATTTAATAAATAATATAAATACTTATATATTTATTAGAATATTTAGGGAAAAAACATAAAAATAATACATTTTTATTTTTATTAATATTTGACCTCAAAAATCACTTTTTTATAATATACTTCCTTTTTATTTATTTTTTGTATATAATTAACAAATATTGTATATAATATATAATAAATACCTTTTTATTTATAAAATTAGGGTTTTGCCCTAAAAACATGAAAATACCCAAAAATTACCCTTTTATTTTTGTTTATTTGTCACATGAAAAACACTTTTACATACATATAAAAATCATTTTTTGCATCTTGCATATTTATTTTATTTTATTTAATTATTGTACAATTAAATACCTTGTAAATTCCATTTGGATTGTAATAGTTTAGATTTAAATTTCTTGCTAAATATCCCCATTTGAACATTTGTACCCCCCATCCCATAATTGTGTTGTAATAATTTAGGACTTTAAATTCCGCACTTTAAAGCTTTCTAAAAATGCCATGATAGACTTAGGGTTTTGTATGCAAATCAAAAAATGACAAATAGCTTGACCTAATTCAAAGACAAAAAAGCATGAAAATGGACAACACCAATCACACTTGCACCCCTAGGGTTACTCCACTTGTTGCCTTCAATAATGGGCCATGTTGCATGTTAGGTGTCTTTGGCAAAAACAAAACAATTCAAATGATCATAGTCCCTCGATGACGCTTTCGAATGTTGCCTAAAAATGATCAAGTCCCTTAAAGGAAAAATTGCCCAAAGACACTTGGCACCATTGCAATCATGGTCTAAACGATGACCCGCGCCCGTCCCGTTCACATCCTAACACAAGATTGTCCACCAAATACAATGGTGGAACAAAATTGTTAAAAGGGTTAAAAACATAGAAAGAACCTTTGAGTAAATTTAGGGGTAGACAACTCTTAGTTACTTGACCAAACTTGCAAAAACACTTGCCTATTTTTCAAAACCACACATCACAACACACTTTCAAAACAACTTTCAAAAACATTGAAAACTTTTCAAAAGACAAGTACACCTTTGTATACATCCCAACATGGATCATTACAAAGGTTGCCACCACATTAGCCTCTTTTCAAAAACATTTTCAAACCCACACACAAAGCACCATTTCAAACAATTGAAAACACAAGGCAAGTCATCTAAGCAAGTAACTAAGAGCCCATGGATAACCATGGATAGAAAGGGTGCTAATACCTTCCCTTTCTATAATCTACTCCCCGAACCCAAGAAAACATCTCAAAGGTTTTTGCTGTGCTTTTTAACCTTTCCTTAGGATAAAATAAAAAGTCGGTGGCGAATCTTGCTCAACCGAAACATTTGCGAAAACAAACGCAAAACCCAAGTCAGTTCTTCCACCGTATCACACAGGGCAATGAGAGCTTCACAATGATATCAAAGTTTTGAATAATTGATAGAGAAATCTACCTATTGAAGTTGAGTTGTAGAGCTCAGAAACTGGACTTCTATGGAGTAATATAGGGCACGATTCTTGAAGGTAATTGTATGGTTAGTTTTAGGGAAGATCAATGAAGGTGAATTGATAGAAAAATTGGATTGAAAAAGGCTTTAATATTGATTACGAAGTTACAGAAAATTGAGTTATGGAGCAAGTTTGGCAGAGTGATTCTGACAATCCAAGCTTGAGAAAATGAATAGGATAGTTCATGTATTTAAAGGAGAAGAAAATGGGATCAAAAGGAAGAGTGGATGATGCATTTTGGAGGGAATTCGTGTGAACCTGATGTACGAGTGAAGTGTGATCTTATTTTCACCAAAACGCATCCAATCTTTACGTTTTGAGGTGCTAAATACTTCTGGAAAGTTTGTTAATCAAGTTTAAGTCAAAAACACGCATAAATCTTGTGATTAGAAGCCACATTATGGATTTCAAAATTCTGACTTGGTGAGAAATTCAGTTCTAAATTACCAATTTCAAAACAATGGCATTTTCAACTCAAGGGATCTTAGGGCCTTATTCTTGATGCTTTAGAAATATGAGGTTACAATCTTTGCAATGGAAAAATAATGGAATCAAATGGATGCTTGAGCTGAAAGTTGCATTGAGTCAAAGTTTGGGGAAAAAGGTTGACTTTCCATACTTAGAAATATTTCAAAATTTTCTTCAAAAGTGACCTATAATGTTTTGCATCCAAACATGGTCTTCCACTTGGAAATTGCTCTTGACCAAAAAAGATGGAATGAAAAAGACCTCTTGAATGACATTTTGAAACTTGAACCATTCAAAATCTTCAAAAATTGAGAGAGTTATAAATTGTTGAAGTTGGCAAAAAATCATGAAATGACCTATAATCTTTTGTATCCTTAGGGCATCTTCCACTCATTTTCTCACTTTGCATATAAAAGAAGGAGTAAGTTTCATATCTTCAAGATCATTATGGAAAACGAGTAGGCTCAAGGTGATAAAAATTGACCAAGTTATGATCATTTGAAGTCACACATGAGAAATGGGGGGTTCATCTGGAGGACCTGTAATCTTTCTTCATCATCAATTTTCTTCCACATGAAAACTCCTTGAAACTTTTGAAGTGATTTGTTAATAACCCTTTGAAGAGAGGGATGTATTTATAATCACTCAAAAATACCAAAATATGAGCAAGATATACTTCTTTGAAGTTCAAAACCCTAGCTCCTAGATCAAGAAAATGCTTTGAGGAACTTTGATAATTTTGAAGAACCTTCTTGTACCAAAACTCTTGATTTGTAAATAGAAGTTGTTGAGGATGATAATGAGAACTCGTAAAAAAACCACTTCCATATCTTGATAATTGAGATAAATATGCACTTGTGACCAATAGGAACAATACCTTGTCCAACCATGACAACTTCTTTAATCAACCCCTTGTACTTTTGAATCAATTTTGATAACTTTAAAATATGGTGAACCAAAATAAACCTTGCCATGACATTCCTTTCAAAACAACTTCAATAGTGAGGTTTGAATTTCTCAAGCTTTATTGACTAGGCATGGAAATAAACTCATGAACCCATGGAGCGATTTGCTAAACCTCACCGCCTTTACCTACATTATTAACAAGTAAGACAAACCAACATTGAATTTTATTAATTAGAAGGAAAATCAAGACAAAATATTCATGATCACAAATGAAAACAAGTCAAGGTGCTTGGGGATTACTGAAAGAGCAAAGCTAAAGATAGGGAGAAGAAACACAAGCCCTAATGTGATCTTGTTGTGACTGAATCAAAATGGTATGATGAAGGGATCTTAGAGGGGAAAATTGGGGTACAGCAGCTACCCTTATTTATGTTTCTTCTATCCAGAGATACAAAGGTTAAAAATATTCGTGTTGACGCGATCGAAGATACTTAAATATAAAACAAGCCCAAATTTTGGCCCTAAGATGCCATGAAATGCTTATGAGTATGAATGCATATGAACAAAATCAGAGAGACGCAAAACACCACTAGGGATATAACAAAGGAAATAAAGATCAAAAGGGGAACCCAACCAGGAAAATAAATCACTGGTGGATCAAAAGACCCGACTCATAGAGGGTGGGAAAAGATCAACGGATACACCAACTTCTACTGAAGGCGAAACTACCAACGTTCACTGAAGGTAGAAAGAGGAAAGAAATAATAACATCGACGTTTACTGCCGATGATCTACCAATTTTTACTGAAGGTAGAAGGAAAAGAAATATCATAGCACCGCCGTTCACTGACGATGAACTACCAACATTCACTGAAGGTAACAAAAAGATAACAATCACTAACTTTCACTGATGGTGACCTACCAACTTCCACTGAAGGTAGAGAGAAAAAATATCATAGCACCACCATTCACTGACGATGAACTACCAATGTTCAATGAGGGTAGCAAAAAGATAACAATCACCAACTTTCACTGATGGTGACCTACCAACTTCCACTGAAGGTAGATAGAAAAAATATCATAGCACCGCCGTTCACTGACGATGAACTACCAATGTTCACTAAGGGTAGCAAAAAGATAACAATCACCAACTTTCACTGATGGTAACCTACCAACTTTCACTAAAGGTAGAGAGAAAAAATATCATAGCACCTCCGTTCACTGACGATGAACTAACAACATTCACTGAGGGCAGCAAAAAGATAACAATCACCAACTTTCACTGATGGTGACCTACCCACTTTCACTGAAGGTAGAGAGAAAAAATATCATATCACCGTTGTTCACTGATGATGAACTACCAACATTCACTGAGGGTAGAAAAAAGATAACAATCACCAACTTTCACTGATGGTGACCTACCAACTTCCACTGAAGGTAGAGAGAAAAAATATCATAGCACCGCCGTTCATTGACGATGAACTACCAACGTTCACTAAGGATAGTAAAAAGATAACAATCACCAACTTTCACTGATGGTGACCTACCAACTTCCACTGAAGGTAGAGATAAAAAATATCATAGCACCACCATTCACTGACGATGAACTACCAACATTCATTGAGGGTAGAAAAAAGATAACAATCACCAACTTTCACTGATGGTGACCTACCAACTTTCACTGAAGTTAGAGAGAGAAAATAGCATAGCACTATCGTTTTCTGATGATAAACTACCAACATTCACTAAGGGTAGCAAAAATATAACAATCACCAACTTTCACTGATGGTGACTTACCAACTTCCATTGAAGGTAGAGAGAAAAAATATCATAGCATCGCCGTTCACTGACGTTGAACTACCAACATTCACTGAGGGTAGCGAAAAGATAACAATCACCAACTTCCACTGATGGTGACCTACCAACTTCCACTGAAGGTAGAGGGACATAGCACCGTCGTTCACTGGCGATGAACTACTAACGTTCACTGAGGGTAGCAAAAAGATAACAATCACCAACTTTCATTGATGGTGACCTACCAACTTTCACTGAAGGTAGAGAGAAAAAATATCATAGCACTGTCGTTCACTGATGATGAACTACCAACATTCACTGAGGGTAGCAAAAAGATAACAAGTTTTTCCCAAAATTCTGGCGTTTCACCTAGAACAGGTCTCAACTTCTTCTTTAACCAAGGCATTCCGCCTGGAAAGGGTAATATATAAGTTTTCTCAAATAAAGAGACTACCACTTGCAAATATTTCTTAACGAACTGTCTCTAGATATTGAACAACTGGCCATCCACTAGAGTAATTTGACAACGAACTGCAATGGGGAAATAAATGTTTTCAAGTGTAGCACTTCTACTGGAGATTGCAAAACTGATTTCAAATAAGGCAGATGGAAACTAAATCGTCAAAACATTCACTAGGGAATTCAGGCCCACTTTAAAGGAGAAAATACATACAGACTTCACTAAGGGAAATAATGCTTCATCATCGAGACATCTACTGGGAACGTTGTGCTGACTTCATTGGGGAGGTTAACACCACATCATCGAGGGGAAACCAATATACGCTCTTCACTGGGGGAACCAGAGATACATTCTTCGAGAGTAATTATTGTACCAACTTCTCTGGAGAGAAAGGACTTCTATCAAATGAGTGAAGCCTTTACTGGAGAATCTTGGATTGATTCTTCATATCATGCAAACTCAAAAAGAAGAAAAATACACCAAGACTTGACTGGGGATACTGGAGTCACAAACCCAATACAGTGAAAATGTCTTGAGAAAACCTTTCTGGGAAAACAACACTTCTCAAAACCACCGAAGTTCGTCCATTCCTGGGATCACCACTTTTGTTTTCCTCTTGAATCACAAAATCTAAAGTAAAAGTAGATTGTAAATTCTTTTTGAAAAACAATTTTGTTATTTAATCTTTTCGCTTTGAAAATTATTATCAATAATAAACAGAGTCTTTGCAAGCTAAATAAAATAAGAAATACAAAGAATTAGGTAAAAGCTCAAATTTTATTGATAGAATGGTAGTCTGCAAATGGCGAGACTCCATGGATGATTACAAAGTTCGGAAAATGGTAATATATAATGGAAAAGATACATTGAGATACAATGACCACTATCCCCTCTAACAACTTTTAAAATCCTGAGCAGCAGCTTCTATTGAAGTATGGTGAGGATCCAAGAAGATTGTTGCTTCAATGATCAAGTCTTCTCTGATGTAGTTACTTGCCAAGAAAGTCCATAACTTTTGCATTAGCTTCCCTTGCAGGTTTTCAACTTAGCGTGAAATTTTATTCTATTTATGTCTCTAATTTTTGCCTAGACCGCCCTTTCGGGTTTTCGGCCTACCGAGACGCTCTTTTTTGCCTAAGCCTCCCTTTCAGGTTTTCAACTTAGCGAGTTGCTCTTTTATTTCTTTAGGCGAAGTATTTCTTGACTGCATCAGCATTCATGGGACGTGGGAACTCCTCGCCATCCATAGTTTCAAGAATTAATGCGCCTCCAGAGAAGGCTTTCTTGACAACATACGGGCCTTCAAAATTGGGAGTCCACTTTCCCCTAGAATCAGCGTTAAAAGACATGATATTCCAGAGCACAAGGTCGCCTTCTCTGAATTCACGAGGTTTGACCTTTTTATCAAAATCTTTCTTCATTATTTTCTGATATAACTGCCAATGACAGAAAGCCGTCATTCTCTTCTCTTCGACCAAATTCAATTGGTCAAACCTGTTCTGGATCCATTCAGCCTCTGACAACTTGGTTTCCATTATCACACACAAAGAGGGAATCTCAACCTTGATTAGAAGCACCAATCCCATTCCATACACACGGGAGAATGGGGTTGCTCTTGTTGAAGTGCGGACAGATGTGTTGTACCCCAATTTTTGCCCCTAAGATCCCTTCATCATACCATTTTGATTCAATCACAATAAGATCACATTAGGATTCTTGGTTCCCCTCCCTATATTTAGCTTTGCTCTTTGAGGAATCACTTAGCACCTTGACTTGTGTTCTTTTGTGATCATGAACATTTTTGTCTTGATTTCTTCTCTTAATTAATAAAGTGCAATGTTGGTTTGTCTTGTTTGTTACTCATGTAGGTAAAGGCAATAAGATTCAACAAGTTGCTCCATGGGTTCATGAGTTTATTTCCATGCCCTAGTCAATAAAGCTTGAGAAGTTCAAACCTCACCATTGGATTTGTTTTGGAGGAAATGGCATGGCAAGGTTATTTTGGGTCACTAAATTTTTCAGTTATCAAGATTGATTCAAAAGTACAAGGGGTTGATTGAAGAAGTTGTCATGTTTGGACAAGGCTTTGTTCCCATTGGTCACAAGTTCATATTTCTATCAATTCTCAAGAAATGGGAGTAGTTTTGGTGGCTATGAGTTCTAATTATCATCCTCAACAACTTCTATTTACAAATAAAAAGTGTTTGTACAAGAAGGTTGTTCAAATTTGTCAAAGTTCCTCAAAGCATTTTCTTGATCTAGGAGCTAGGGTTTTGAACTTCAAAGAAGTATATCTTGCTCATCTTTTGGTATTTTTGAGTGAGTCCAAAGACATCATTCTCTTTAAAGGGTTATTAACAAATCACTTCAAAAGTTCTAAGGAGTTTTCATGTGGAAGAAACTTGATGAAGAAGAAAGATTACAAGTCCTCCAGATGAATCCCCAATTTTCCATGTGTGACTTCAAATGATCATAACTTGGTCAATTTTTATCACCTTGAGCCCATTATTTTTCCACAATGATCTTGATGATGTTAAATTTATTCCTTCCTTTATGTGCGAAGTGAGAAAATGGATGGAAGTTTCTTTAAGGATACAAAAGATTATAGGTCATTTCATGATTTTTTGCCAACTTCAACAATTCATAACTCTCTCAATTTTTGGAGATTTTGAATGGTTCAAGTCCCAAAATGTCATTAAAGAGGTCTATTTCATTCCATCTTTTTTGGTCAAGAGGAATGCCATGTTTGGATGCAAAACATTATAGGTCACTTTTGAAGAAAAATTTGAAATATTTCTAAGTATGGAAAGTAAACCCTTTTTCTCCAACTTTGACTCAATGCAACTTTCAGCTCAAGCATTAATTTGATCCCGTTATTTTTCCATTGCAAATCTTGTAACCTCATCTTTCTAAAGCATCAAGAATCATGCCTTAAGACCCCTTGAGCTGAGAATGGCATTGGTCAGAAGTTGGCAATTTGAAACTGGATTTTTCACCAAGTCAGAAGTTTGAAATCCTTGATTTGGCTTCTAAACACTTTTTTTTGCGCGTTTTTGCTTCTGAACATGTTTAGTGAACTTCCAGAAGTGATTAGCATATCAAAACGCACGTTTTGGATGAGTTTTGATCAAATTAGAAGTCACACTTTTCTTGTTTGCAACTTCACACGATTTCCCTCGAAACTTCATCATCTCACACGCTTGGACATTCCATTTGATTCCCTATAAATAGAGGGCCATTCCCCATTCATTTCCTCAAGCTTGGATAGCCAGAATCAACCTGCCAAACTTATTCCATAACTCAAAATTCAGCAACTTGGAAATCTATTCTCAAGCCTTTTTCAATCCAATTTTTCCATCAATTCACCTTTCTTGATCTTCCCTGAAGCTAACCATATAATTACATTCAAGAATCGTGCCCTATATTGCTCCATAGAAGTTCCGTTTCAGAGCTATGCAACTCAACTTCAATAGGTAAATTCCTTCATCAATTCTTCAAAACTTTGATATCATTGTGATGCTCTCATTTCCCTGGTTCTAGTCGCAACACTTTTCTTTTACTGGAAACACGTTTTGACCATGAAATTTCAAATCCCTTTTCAAAACTTTCCTTCCAAATTGCTTGAGCTACAATTTATATAAATTTGTCGCGGGGGTGTGGTTGTCTTCGTCTTGAAGAGACGAAATGAATCATAGGTCTCGTGCTCTAATTTTACAGATTGAGCAACCTGGTTTTGGGACTGGCTGGAGGTTGAAGATGAACAACGTGTCATCCTTCAACCAATGAAACAATGTCATTTGGATTTTTTGAATTTCTGATGTACATTTGATTCAATGCTTTATTCACTAATGACCATGATATGCACAGTGCGCCAGATCCCTTGGATCTGATTACTAACGCGTTTTGACTCTCATCCAATGGTCCACATATTTTTGACTTTTATTTTCTTTTCTGATTTTTATATTTAATTGTTTTAAAATTCAAAAAATCATAGAAAATTCATTTAGTCCAAAAAATGTGAAAAAATTATGAAAAATATTTTTGATTATTCTCTTTCTGATTTATATTTTTTCACATTTTAATTTTGTGCTTTGGTATTTTTTATAAATTTTCACTTTATTTGAATTGTTTTAAATGTTTAAAAATACTTTTATGCATTTTTAAATTCTGAAAAAAATTGTGGAATGATCCAATGATATTGTGACAAATATTGATGACCTTATTTTAATTTTGTTTCTGACTTTGTTATTTTTTTTTATCATTTTTGGTTTATTTTACTCATTTATTTTAATTTAAAAAATAGTTTCTGACTTTAAAAAATTACCAAAAAATTTATAAGATCATTTGAGTCCTTTTTTGATTTTTTTTATGGACTTACTTTTTATTTCTTGATCAATTTGAACATAGTTGATATTTTTCTCTTTTATTTCTATTTTAAAACATTTTTTTAAACCTTTTTTGTATATATTAAATGTAATATTATTTTGTGACTATTTTCTGGATGATCTTGGGTTAAATTTTTTATCATGAACTTTATTAACATCATTGGATCCATGGTGTTGAGTCTAGCTCCATAAAAATGGATGAATGATTTTAATAATAGTTTCATTAAATTTAATTCAAAAGTAGTTTTGTATATTCTCTCCCACCCCTCTTCATCTCATCCCTTTGTTATTGCACTAAGTGTTATTGGAGCATGATCTCTATATCATGTCTCAAAACAAATGGTGCATAAATTGCTATTGACCGGCCTTAAAATAGGCGTGACTTCTATATAAGTCCACTTACGATTGCTTAACATAGCGCTAAATTTTGTCCCGATTCGAATAAATGATCATTCGTGGCCCAAACTTATGTTTGCAAGCCCAAGTATGTTAATTTGATCTCTTTGATCCAATAACCTTGAGATTCATTGTGTGGAGGCTTTGGTTCTACCAATCTTCTAATAGATCTACAACACCTTTGGTCAACGCGGATCACTTAAACATCGTTGATCATTAAATGATACTCATGATGATTCCAAATGGATGATATACTTGACAAAAAGCAAATGCAACTTGTTGTGTGGAGGATTTGGTTCTACCAATCCTCTAATGAGTTCCAAATGCAAGTTTCAAGATGATCATCCAACTAACCACTAATCACTAATAATTAACTTTATCCTTTATTTTTATTATATGCCCCTTTTATTTTTATGCACTATTTACTTTTAGCATTTACATTTCATGCCATTTTCATCTTTGCTCATTTGAATATTTACTTTCTTGTCATTTTTATTTTTGCTCACTTGAGCTTTACTTTTCTTTTTCAAAACACCTAATAATCAACATAAACCCTAAAAATCTTTAATGATACTTGGACTATTTGGCTACTATCCTTGGCATTATGGAGCATTGGACTTCTTGGACTTAGGATTAGAAACCTTGGCCTATGATTGGAGACCTTGTCACCTTATCTGATTATTTTGTCTGGAGCTCTTGAGGTTTACCTCAAGACATTGGGTTGTTTGTTGGTTTTGTGTGCAGGTTATTGTGATTACACTCTTTGATTGTAATCTGGAATTCACCCGTATACAGCCGTTACTCTGCGCAATTTTTGTGAAGACTTAATACACTTGAACTATGGTTCTCTCAAGAGGTCTAGTATCTTTGCTTGCTTGGTTACAATCCAAAGAATGGGAATTCTATCTTGACTCATAATGTCAAGTGTTGGCTTCTTATTGGTTAGATGGTTCTTATCCCAGCTTTTACCTTATGCTTTAGGATAGTCTCTTCTTCTCCTCCCATCTTCTTTAAATTCAAAAATCTTCTTCCTCCTTTTGAAAACTCCTCTTGTTTTGAAACTTGAACCACTTTTATAATAAACTTGGACTTAGGTCCATGCATTTTCAAAAAAACAATTTCATAAATAAACTTCAATAAACTTAATAATACTTTTACATTTTTATGTGAGAAGACTAAAAGTCAATCAATCTCATTTCAAACCATTTTGCCACTTTGGCTTTTATCTTTAAACTTTTCTCAAAAAGATTGGACTCTTGTCAATCCTTGTAGTGATGCAAACAACTATACTTCTACAATATATAGTGAAGAGAGATATTTTCCACTTGGGTGTTGAGTGAGGCATTGTTGATTTTAAAATCCAAGCCATATCCTCCACTTTGAGATGATGCAAGTTCTCCTTTCTCATGATTGTGGATAGTAGGTATGTTTTCCATACAGACAATGACGATGATGTTTTATCTCATAAAAATTAACCAACACACTTACATTTTAAAATTTTTGAAGAGGAACTATGTGTACCCTGATCCCCTATTGCACGGAAGGTGGTACGTAGGAACTAAAGGTTCGCAACCGCGACGGGTGCAAAAACCATAAAAATATATTTATTTTCTAACCTCCACCATCCATTTTTATACAACATTTTTATAGCCAAAATATACAGATTTTACAAAGAGGTTCCTACGGAGTACCATAGATGCTTAGGGTGCTAATACCTTCCCTTTGCATAACCAACCCCCTTACCTTGAATCTTTCCCCCTCTTTTTGGGTTATTCGCTCTTTTCCCATTCCTTCGGGAACAATAAAGTGCGGTGGCGATTTTATTTTGATTTGTATAAGTCTAGTCAATCCCATAGCTTAGTCTTAAACATTTCCACCACTACAAGATGTCTGATACCCATGTAAAGCAAAAGGGAGCATTTCATGCCAATCTTTATAAGTAACAACCATCTTCTGGATAATCTTCTTGATATTCTTATTAGCAGCTTCAGCAGCCCCATTCATCTTCGGCCTGTACGGAAATGAGTTGTGATGGAAAATCTTGAATTCTTCACAAAGTTTTGTCATCATCTTGTTGTTCAGATTCAAGCCATTGTCAGTGATAATTCTGCTCGGCATACTATACCGACATATAATATTATTCTTAATGAAGCACACAACCACCTTCTTGGTAACGTTAGCATATGAAGCAGCTTCCACCCATTTGGTGAAGTAATCAATCGCTACCAAAATAAAACAGTGTCCATTCAAAGCTTTGGGTTCTATCATCCCAATAATGTTAATACCCCCACATAGAGAAAGGCCATGGGGAGGAGATCACATTGAGAAGTGTCATAAGCACATGAACCTTGTCTTCATAAATCTGGCATTTATGACACTTCTTTGCAAATTTGTAACAATCAGATTCCATCGTTAACCAATAGTAACCTGCCCTTAGCATCTTTTTAGCCATCGAATGTCCATTGGCATGAGTGCCAAATGAACATTCATGAATCTCATGCATCAACATGTCTGCTTCGTGTCTATCCATGCATCTGAGCAAAACCATGTCATAATTTCTCTTATACAACACATTTTCACTGAGGAAGAAACTGCCATCCAATCTTCTCAATGTCTTTCTATCTTTATTCAAAGCACCAATCAGGTATTCCTGAGTCTGAAGAAAATGCTTGATATCATAATACCAAGGTTTCTCATCTTCCGCCTCCTCTGTTATAAACATATGAGCGGGCCTATCTGTTGTACCCCAAAATTTGCACTCTCATTTATCAAGACTTTTCTCACAGGATCTCTTTGACTCAAGACTGGATTAGGGTTTGATCAGCTCAAGACATCTCATCATGCCCTGATGACCCAGAATTAGGGTTTAAGTTTGCACAAGGATGATTGGACTATCAATGCTTCATATGACTTTCAAACATCATTATGGACCCCTAAGATCACTCATGACAAGTTTCAAGCCTTGAACCATATTTTTGATCAGTCAATTGGACAGTTGACCTAAAAATCAGTTGTATTGGGGAAAAAGTCAACCATGGCCAATTTACAGTCCAAATTTATAATTTTTTATCCACATAAACATTCTATACTCATATGTATCATTTGATCAAGTTTGGATTACAATTCCTCAAGAAATTTGATCAAATCATCAAAAGGACAAAATGGTCAAAATTAGGGTTTTGACTGAGGAAGGGCAATTTCTGATTTTTAACCTAGAAAATGACAAATTGATTTGAATCATGGTTTCAATGGTTCAATGGCATCATATTGATCTAATTATATGGTTCAAAACATTTCAATTTCATTGATAGACAGATGAAATTTGCAATCAACTGATCAAAAGTCAACTGTACACTAAAAAGTCAAACATTGACTTTTTGGTCAAAACCAAGTGACAAGGGTCACAATTCATTAAAACATGTCAAAATTTGAAACTTGTTCATCAAGAAATCAAGGATTGAAGATTAGGGTTTAAAATTGGAAATTTTCTTAGAAATTTTTCTAAGTATAGAAAATTTCTTATTTTTTCTCAACTTTAAGCCATTTTTTCACCATGATACAAGATGATTCAAAGGAAGTTCCAAACATGAAAGTTGTAGACCTACATGAAATCTACAACTTTTCTTCACACACTTTTCCCTAAAGATGCTTTTATCTCAAGATATAATTTTATGAATACATGCTCATGAACCAAATAACTTAGTGAAATTTTGCCCTAATTTAGGTAGGTTTTGGATCCAACTTCATGGCAATTTTTCACCTAGTTCCAAGAGGAGTCTTGAAATGCATTTCAAATATGAGTTATAGGGCACATTCCAAAATTTCTCACTTTGTATTCAAGCCATTTCATGAAGAACAAATTTCAAATCAGTACCTATGCTTCCTAATCCATACTTTACAGGTCCCAAACTTGTTTATTACTCCTTAATTTAATGCTTAATCAGTTTACAAATCTTTAATCCAAGCCCTAGAATCTTTATCCAAGTTGTAATTCCATAAATGGCATAAAGTGGCCATTGCCATTTTGGAAAAGGTCCACTTTTGCAATATTCCAATTCTTGAGCATTGAACCTGTCTCCTTTGCACATACAAGTACTACAGGCCTAAATCAAATTGTACAAAACTTATACCAACCCTAAGCAAGCCAGTACAAGCATGTAAAGCCTTGTCCCTTCACTTTGCTTCAAAAGCAAGAAAGTGTGCAAAAAGGCTAGGATTCAAAAACATGTGGAAGAGCTGACTTGAAACATATCTCATACTAATATACAAAGACATTACAACAGAAAACACGATGGCTAGAGGCTTGAAACATTCAAATACTCCATATCACCAAAAAAATGTCAAAACTTGCAGTTTTTGCATAAGCATAGCAATCCATCATTTGGCTCGTACGTTTCAAGTTTTAACCATCAAAACACTTTACCTACTTGATATCTAAGTGATCCAGACCCTCATCACTGCACTGTAACTCCTTCTCCATCATCTTCCATTTTTGTTGTCAAAGCTTGCAGGTTGACTTGGATAGAGAGTTCCAGGTACTTCCAAAGCAAGGCAAGGATTGGAACACACTCATGGAGGTTCAAGCAAGCTCAAGCAATCATCAGGCCTCCATAAAACTCACTCAAACTCCATTCACTATTTCAACTGAAAGAGGTAAAAATATCAACTTCTATCTCTTCATACAGGCATCCATTGGCCACGATTTGTGAATAAACAATGTAGACCTCATTGCTACGAAGTTGTTCATATATATATCTTGCATTTATTTGGCATGAGTTGAGAGAATTTTGAACATGAAGTTCCTGGAAAAATTAGGTTTAAATTTAGGGCTTTTAAAATTCATTTTGATCTTTGATTGTTAGCTTACATAATGTACATGATTAGAATCGTGAGACAAAATGCTACAACATTCATGTTATCAGTTTTCATTTTTATTAAGAGATGAGAAAGTTACAGAGCTTCTGGCCAGCTTGGGGAAGAAGATGAAGTACAGGGCAAGGACCTTGTTCATGTTATGTTATTTTTGTTTCATATAAATCAACGGATGTATAGCCACCCCAGTGGCAAGGTAGTGCGCTGGTGAGACCCATGTCCTGGGTTTGCACCTTGGCGCTACCTTTTGTTTTTTTCCATATTTTTACTTTTTCATTTTTTGGTTGTGTTTGCAGGATGGGCTTGATTCTTTAGGCCTAGTGTTTTTTGCTTAGCATACTACTCCCAGTTTCCTTACAGCACCCCTGACCCAACTATTTACATATATTTTTATTCATTTATTTTATTTTCATTTTTGTTTATTAAATATTTTTCTTTAATACATAAAAAATCATAAAAAATATAAATATGATAATATTGCATTTTTATTTTATATTATTTTATTTTCACATAAAAAATATTTTATTAAACTATATATTAATTATTTTTCTTAAATAAACTTGTAAACATAAATAAAATAGGTTTAGTTTAATTTATTTTATTTCCTTTTCATCCCATACTTGTAAATATTTATTTTTGCATATATAAAAACTTTATATTTTTATACAATATTATTTATTATTTTAATACAAAGAATACACCAAAATATAATACATAAGAACCTTATTTTCTTTCAAACTAGAAATTAGGGTTAAACCCCTTTTTAAGAATTAATTTCTTTTCCTTATATTTTTAGGATTAGGTTAAATTTCCTTTTCACATAAAAAAAATAAAACAAAATTTTTTCTTGCATGTACATATTATTGCATATTTAAATATTGTATTTGTTTATTCCAATATTCGTTCAAATTCGATTTGATTGTAATAGCTTATTTATATTTACATTCTTACAAATCCCCAGTCAAATTTGTATTCCCCCCTCCCATAAATTGTTGTAATAGCTTAGTAATTTTTACATTATGCAATTTACCGCTTTACATGCCATGTTAGTAATTAGGGTTTGTTTGGTAAGATCAAAACAAATCAAATAGAAAACCCTAAATGCAAGACAAAATCAAAGCATGAAAATAACACATTAACACACAAGCACCCTTAGGGTTTCTCCACTTGGTTGCCTTACAAAATAGCCACATTACGCATGCGAAGTATCTAGGCAAAACAAACAAGTATAAGATCATAGTCCCTCGATGACGCTATTCTAAGTTGCCTTACAAAATGATCTTGGTCCCTAAAAATGCTAAGATACTTTGCAACATTGCTAATCATGGTTATACGATGACCCACGCCCGTCCCATTTACATCCAAAGATAGGGTTGCTTACCAAATCAATGGTAAGACAACAATTTCGGAATAGAAAATGCATAAGAAAGACATTTGAGTAGGTAGATTACTTCTAGTTACTTGCTCTATTTTCAAACAACTATCCTTGCTATTTTCAAAGTAAACACACACATTTCAAAAACATCTTACAAACATTGAAAACATTTTCAAAAGACAAACATCTTTGTATACATTCTTACGAACGAGAATCATTACAAAGATTGCCTAAACAATTTCCTCTTTTACAAAATACTTTCAAAACCGCACCAAACACATTTTCAAACAACAAAAGCAAGTGATCTAGAAAGTAACTAAGATCCCATGGAAAACCATGGATGAAAAGGGTGTTAATACCTTCCCTTTTCATAATCTACCCCCCGAACTCTAGAAAACATCTCAAAGGTCTTTCCTGTGCTTTTTCACCTTTCCTTTTGGATAAAAGAAAAGTCGGTGGCGACTCTTGCTAACCACAACATTTGCGATAAAACGCAAAACCCTCAAGTCAGTTCTCCCAATATGTCACAGAACTGGCGACTCTGCTGGGGACATTAATAAAAGTTAGGTTACCTTAGGGCTAGATCACATTTATTTGCTTACATTGTTTGACTTGTATGCTTTACATTTTGGTTCTTTGTTTGGGTTTGAATCCTCCACCCAGATTTGGGAAACATTATAGGTAAATAACAATACATTGTGGAAACTGTACGGGGTATACCGACATGGTCTAAGCAATAGCTATGTTAGTGTGACATATTTGTAGGTACCGGTAGCCTTTGAGTCAATCAAAGAGAATACGGGGCCGCTGAGTGATGTCATGAAGCACTAATGAACTTCGAGAACCCTTTACTTGACCAAATTGGCCTTTAGGATGTAGTGAGATGACCGACTTTGGTGCAATCGGAAGTTGGTAGATACTCGATACTACACTCATTGAGGGTTGGTTTCTTGGGATATTTCGGTCGCCATTAAAGAGGCTTGAGCTGAAACAATGACCAAGGAAACAATCCGGTGATATTGAGCTCCTTAGAACCCAGTTACTATTACTAGGACAGGTTTAAGCCAACTAAACTTCAAGAGGGTACTTACCTATAAAACCCCATGTAAGCCTAAACTAAGAACTTGTTTGTTTTGCTTGTATATACATACTTGTGCATAACATCATGGACATCATGAGCATCATATACATCCACTAACCATTTCAAGGATTTTGGAAATTCATCTTTGTTCTTGTTTTGTAGGATATGGATTCACTTCGCAGGAAAACTATCCAAGTCAATCTTGTAAGAATTCCTCCACAACTTAAGGAGCTAGCTTCAAGGATCCCTGAGAACTCTCCATTCACCGAGAGGCATGGTCGTCTACTCAACTTGGTCACCTCTAACACAGATGAGGATATGATGAAGGTGCTCTTCCAGTTCTTTGATCCTTTGCACCATTGCTTCATATTTCCCGACTATCAGCTTGTGCCCACTTTGGAAGAATTCTCTCAACTCTTGAGGATTCCCATTCTCAATCAACTACCTTTAAACGGTATGGAAAGAGACCCAAAGCCAGAAGAGATTGCTCAAGCTCTGCACTTGCACTCATCTGATGTCACAATCCATTGGGAAACTAGAAGTGGTTTCAAAGGCTTCTTAGCAAAGTTTCTGTTTGAGAAAGCCCAAGGCTGTTGGAATTCCTTAGACTTGCAAGCTTTTGAGTAAATTGTGGCTCTCCTCATCTATGGGATGGTTTTGTTTCCCAATCCTGACTAACTCATAGATGTGAGTGCCGTCAAAATCTTCATGTCATGCAATCTGGTGCCTACATTGCTTGGAGATATCCTACACTCTTTTCACACTCGCACAATGAGGAAAAGAGGTGTCCTTATATGTTGCACTCCCCTCCTGGAAAGATGGTTTATTTCTCATCTTCCCCAATCACTCTTAAAGAATGAGCAAGGATTAACGTGGTCACAAAGGTTAATGACACTCAAACATTCAGATATTCATTGGTTCTCTCGATCCAAAGAGAATGTTATCATTGTTGACCGTTGTGGGGAATTCCCTAATTTCCCTCTACTTGGCATTAGGGGAGGCATCAACTACAACCCATGCTTAGCTCTAATACATTTTGGTTATGCCCGAAGGGATGGCCCGCATGAGATGCTGATTCAAGGCTTATTATTCGACTACGACCACGATGATCAAGGTCTTCGCCAGAGATTCATCCGAGCTTGGAGGATGCTAAACAAGGTGGATAGCAAGACTTTGGGACACAAGAATTCCATCCCTCTTGAGCCTTACCTCAAGTGGGTACGAACCTGCGCCCAAAGTCTTATGATGCCTTATCCTTCCATTCTCCCGGTGATCATTGAGCCTGTTAAGGAAGGAGAAGTTCCATACACTATCCTACATCCTGACATGCCCACATCTCTTGAAGACCTACAAAGGGATTGGATACAGCTCAAAGGAGAGTGAGATACTTTCGAAGCCCAACTATACGTAAGCGAGAAGAAGTTTTTGGAACTCACTAGGCTACTTCATGAGGAGCAGACTCTAAATGCCTACATAGCACCAAAGAGGATGCGCACTACTTTTTTATCTTAGAGTTTTTGTATTATTTAGCCCAAGGGGCATTGATGTACTCAAACTTTATTTTATCAATATAACGTGTGTTTCTTTTTGTCTAGAACGAACTTGAATCTTTTTAAAATCCTTGAAAACATTGCATGTGTACATATCATTCATCATAACATAAACAGGTCTTTTACAACAGACTTCCTCATCTCTCTGCTATTTATTTCAGTAAGATGGATCTCGAACAGACAGTCAAAGATCTTCAAGTTCAAAACACGCAGTTTCAACAGTTACTCATGACCCTAGCCAAGGGGCAAGATGAGCTGAAGACTCTGTTAGCTGAAGAAAGAAATAAGAAAACAAAGAAAGCCATTGGGGTGTTGAACACGGGGAGAAGGTTTCAGGGACAGACTAGAAGAACCTTGAATTTTGCAACTACTTCCGGGGAAGGAGAAGGGAAAGGAAAAGAAACAACGGTTCCATCAGAATCTGAAGAGGAGGAAGAAGAGGAAGACTATTCCGAGGAGCAGTATCCTCCAGCAGATGATAAGTACAGACATCTTGAAGAGCGTCTGAGCGCTATGGAAATACAGAAGGTGCCAGGTCTAGACTTTGAAGAATTGGGACTAGTGTCGGGAATTGTGATCCCACCAAAGTTCAAAGTACCGTTGTTTGCAAAATATGATGGGGTGTCATGTCCTAAGATGCACCTCCGATCATATGGGAGAAAGATTCAGCCGCACTCCGCTGATAAAGACTTGTGGGTCCATTTTTTCCAAAGATAGCCTATCTGGAACACAACTCGATTGGTTTTACCAATTGGAAAGGGCCGACGTCCACAACAGGTAAGATCTTGCCACAACTTTCTATAAGCAATACCAGTATAATGCAGATTTGGCGCCTACCCGTACTCAACTTCAGAGTATGGCTATGGCTTCAAATGAGGGTTTTAAAGATTACGCGCAGAAATGGAGAGATCTAGCTGGGAGAGTACAACCCCCTCTGTCTGAAAGGGAGTTGGTGGATATGTTCTTAGGCACTCTATCAGGCCCTTTCTTCAACCATCTGATTGGAAGCTCATCCGCAAGATTTACTGAGTTAATACTAACCGGAGAGAGGGTGGAAGTTGGCATAAAAAGTGGAAAGATTCAGAAGGATTCATCTGCCTCTACAGCTGTGAGAAAGCCTCTCACTAGGAAGAAAGAGGTATCTGCTGTTTACCCATAAAGGAACCAAGGGAGAGCTGAACGTCGACCAATGGTAGGAGCCATTATGATCCCAAAGCCCACATCTGATCAACCAAGAAGTAATCAACCGAGGGTGGAAAGGCCAGTCTGGAAATTCACCAGAATTAATATGACTCTATCCCAGGTTTTACCGCACCTTCTGAAATCCAATTTGGTAACTTTAAAAGAAGCTCCAAATAACCCCAACACAGCGTCCCCTCATTATCACCCAAATGCCAGATGCGCATATCATTACGAAAGTCTGGGTCATGACACTAACAACTGTTGGCCCTGAAAAACAAAATTTAAGACCTTATAGATGCAAAAGAGATTGAGTTTGATGCACCCGAGAAGCCAAACGTCATTTATGCTCCTATGCCTAGGCATGTTCACAACACCAATGCAATAGAAGAAGATTTGTTCGTTACCACAATTGATGAACTCTTAACTCCACTCCCAATCATTAAGCTAAACTTGTCGAAAGCTGGTGTATTCCCGGGTTGTAATGAAGACTGCCATCTTTGCCTATCCTCACCAACTAATTGCCTTTTGTTGAAAACAGGCATTCAACGCTTGATAGACAACCAAGAGATTCTGTTTGAAAGTGCTCCTGTTTCACCTGTTCCTGTTGAAGACGTTTCAATCATAACCATCTCCGCCAATTCTTCCAGGGTCCCCAAAAGACCCGTTAGGATTACATCGGTTCCAAAAACTACTCCTCTTATAATCACAATGCTCGGGCCGGTCCCGTATGAATCAGACAAAACTGTGACGTAGAATTATTGTGGAGACATCTACTACCATGGTATCAAACAAGATAGGCTGGCCGCCGAAGAAATGAACTCCGAAGAAGAAGACTCTGACATTAGCAACATTGTCGGAACCAGTAAGATTACCCGTAGCGGTAGAATCTTCTCTCCAGAAATTGCCCCTTCAAAGGCAGTTTTTGGACCCGTGGTTGTTCCAAGAGTTACCTCCGTACCAATAATCATATCTGCAAGTGAACCTATTGACAAAGACGACACAACCCCTGCTGTTATCCCTACCAACACTTCTACTTCTGAAACTTGAGGAAAAAGTATTCAAGAAGAGCCTGTCTGGACGAAGGCTCAACCACTAACTATTCCCGAAACCTCCAAAAAGGAAATGGAGGAGATCCTGAGAATAATAAAGAAGAGTGACTACGACGTAGTTGAACAGTTGGGGAAAACTCCCTCAAAATTTTCCATGCTGGCATTGTTGCTTTGCTCCGAGGCACATGCAAAAGCTCTGATGAAGTTTCTGAAGACAACCCATGTGCCTCTAGAGACATCGGCTGACCAATTTCAAGATTGTGTGTCCAGTTTGACAGTGGATAACGGCCTAGGCTTCTCGGATGCTGATCTGACACCAAAGGGAAGAAAGCACAACGAGGCATTGCATGTCTCTGTGGAATGTAGAGGAACAACTCTGGCCCATGTCTTGGTGGACACCGGCTCATCTTTGAACATTTTACCGAAGAAAGCTCTCGACGGATTGGACTGCGAAGGACTGACGTTGAAACCCAATAACATAGTTGTAAGGGAATTTGATGGTTCAAAGAGGATGGTCCACGGGGAAGTGGACATCCCCATAAAGGTTGGGACTCAAACTTTTAACTCAACCTTCTATGTAATGGACATCCGCCCATCTAACTCCTGTCTGCTAGGACGGCCATAGATCCATAATGTTGGGGCTGTCACCTCCACACTGTACCAGATGCTGAAATACCCGGTCCATGGAAAGATTATCAATGTCCACAGAGAGGAAGAGTATATGATTAGCCACCTCAATTCTTTCTGGTATGTGGAATTGGACGGCGAATTCATTGAAACTCCTTTTCAACATTTCGAAGAAGTCTCTCAAGAGGTAGCAGTAACCAATACGGTATCCCAGATCCCCAAGATCACAAGACCTCCGCTTCAGATGTCATCTCTGAAGGATGCCAGGCAGTAGTAGAGGAGGGTGGATGCACCATCTGGGGGCAACTTTCGGACATTCCGTATAAATCTGACAAGTTTGGCTTAGGTTTTACTTCAAGTGCTCAGAAGGTTGTGCGACGTGCCCGTGCTGGAGGGCCACCTTTGAAGATTAGCAACCGAGAGATCAATGCAGTGGAAGATGGTGAAGAAGATTGCAGCTTGGAGGATTGGATATTTCCTATTGTCAATGGAGGACTTCGCAATTGGGAAGCCAGAGACTTTGTCCCAATAACTTTCATCCCTCAGTAATTTATCTTTTACATTTCTGTTGGACTTGTAATATTCACAAACAATTTGCACATTTAAAACCTTGTGTCTTGCCCGAGGCACAATGGTCCATTTGTAAGGGTTTTTATTTCATCTTCATATGACATTCAATGAATCATGGACGTTTTTCACATACAAACTTTTTGTGATCATTGTTTTTCTTTTACATTTTATTTTTAAAGATGGTTATACCCTTACACACACCCACACTCACAAATGCAGGTACCCCTCCATTCCGGATCCCATGGGTAACGATACTGCTATGGCCTTTTGTGACTCTGAGGATCTAATCTACCAATCCGAAGACGAAGGGGAGGAAGATTGTTAAGTACCAGGGTAACTGGCCAGACTACTACAACAAGAGGAAAGAGCTATTCAGCCTCATGAGGAACTGGTGGATACAATCAACTTGGGTACCGAGGAGGATAAAAAAGAAATCAAGGTGGGTGCCAATCTAGAGCTGAGTGTCAAGGAGCGTCTGATTCAGCTGTTGCATGATTATGTTGAGATCTTTGCCTGGTCATATGAAGACATGCCAGGACTTGATGCAGACATCGTGGTACATCATCTGCCAACAAGAGAAGACTATCCACCACTAAAACAAAAAGTTCACCGCATGAGACTTGACATGTCAGAGAAGATCAAAGCGGAAGTCATGAAACAATTCAATGTTGGATTCTTGGCTGTCACTTCCTATCCCCAATGGGTTGCCAACATTATTCCCATGCCTAAAAAGGAAGGCAAAGTACGAATGTACATGGACTATAGAGATTTGAATAGGGCCAGCCCTAAAGATGATTTTCCACTTCCCCACATTGATATCCTGGTTGACAGTATGGCCCAGCACAAAGTGTTTTCCTTCATGGACGAATTCTCAGGTTACAACCAAATCAAAATGGCACCTGAGGACATGGAGAAAACAACATTTGTCACACAGTGGGGCACATTCTTCTACAAAGTGATTCCATTCGGTCTGAAGAATTCTGGGGCAACCTATCAACGCGCCATGTTATCCTTATTTCACGACATGATACATCATGAAATAGAGGTCTACGTAGATGACATGATATCCCGATCACAAACAGAAGAAGAGCACTTGGATCACTTACAAAAGTTGTTTGAAAGATTGAAGAAGTATAAGCTAAGATTGAATCCAAACAAGTGCACATTCGGAGTACGGTTCAGTAAATTTTTAGGTTTTGTCGTCAGCAACAAAGGCATTGAGGTCGATCCTGCCAAGGTTAAAGCAATACAAGAAATGCCTGGTCCTCATATTGAGAAGGAAGTCAGAGGATTCTTGGGGCGCCTAAACTATATTTCCAGATTCATTTCTCACCTAACAGCTACTTGTGAGCCAATCTTCAAGCTATTGAAGAAAGATCAAGTAGTCAGATGGAATGATGAATGCCAGATTGCTTTTGACAAGATCAAAGAGTATTTATAAGAGCCTCCTATTTTGATGCCACCAGTCGAGGGAAGACCACTGATCATGTATCTGATCATTTTAGAGAACTCAATGGGGTGTGTATTGGGGCAGCATGACGAGTCTGGCCGAAAAGAGCACGCTATTTATTACCTGAGCAAAAAGTTTACCGACTGTGAAACCAGATATTCACTACTCGAGAAAACTTGTTGCGCTCTGTCATGGGCTGCTCGCCGGCTAAGACAGTATATGCTGACTCATACTACTTTGTTGATATCTAAAAGATCCGATAAAAAACATCTTCGAAAAGTCTGCTCTGTCTCGGAGGATAGCTATATGGTAGATGATCCTAACAGAATATGACATACAGTATACTACTCAGAAAGCTATAAAGGGCAGTGTGCTAGCTGATCATCTTGCTCATCAAGCTGTAGAAGATTATCAGTCCATGAAGTTTGAATTCCCGGATGAAGACATCATGACGTTAGACAACTGTGAAGAAATCAGACCATATGACGGACCTGAACAAGGATCCCGATGGACCCTGTTCTTTGATGGGGCATCTAATGCACTTGGTAATGGTATCGGCGTTGTACTCATATCTCCAGAAGGGTGTCATACTCCATTTACTTCTAGACTTTGCTTCAATTGTACAAACAACATGGCGGAGTACGAAGCATGCATCTTTGGTCTCAGAGCTGCCATAGACTTAGAAATCAAATCTTTAGATGTATTCGGAGATTCAGCTTTGGTCATCAGTCAGATCAAAGGGGAATGGGATACTAAGCACCCAAATCGTATCCCTTACAAAGAACATGTTTTGACATTGCTACCGCATTTTGAGAAGATTACCTTCGAGCCTTTCCCGCGAGAAGAAAATCATCTAGCAGACGCTCTAGCCACAATGTCATCTATGTTTAAACTTAATTGGGATAACGAGGCTCCCCAGATCACCATCGAACGAATGGATGAACCAGCACATTGTCACGAGATTAATACTTAAGAGGTAGTGGACCAACCTTGGTTTTATGAAGTCAAGAGGTATCTCGAGGCTCAAGAATACCCAAAAGGAGCTTCAATCAATGATAAGAAGTTCTTAAGAAGATTATCTGCTAAGTTCTTCCTGAGTAATGGTGTCCTGTACAAGCGTAATCTTGACTCCATTCTGCTTCGGTGTGTGGATAAGATTGAAGCGGAAAAGATCATGGCTGAATTACATGAAGGTACTTTTTGCACTCACGCTAGTGGGCATATGATGGCAAAGAAAATCCTACGGGCAAGCTATTATTGGTCTACCATGGAAGCAGATTGCTATCAACACTCTCGGACCTGTCATAAATGTCAAATTTATGCTGACAAGGTGCACATACCTCTGGTTCCTCTGAATGTCTTGAAGGCTCCTTGGTCCTTTGTTATGTGGGGAATTGATATGATTAGGGAGATCAAGCCTACAACCTCGAATGGACACCGAACTATAATTCGTGGTATATCATTCCAAGTATTTTCTTGATACATAGAATCTAGAGTTGCCAGAGCATCTGCCATTTGATTTTCATCTCTAGGGATGTGATAGAATTCAACTTTATTAAAGAAGGGTAACAATCTTCTAGCATAATATTTGTAAGGGATCAAGCCGGGGTGACGAGTATCCCACTCTCCTTTAATCTGATTTATTACCAAACTGAATCACCATGCACATCTAGAATTTTAATTCTGAGGTTAATAGCTTCCTCGAGACCTATGATGCAAGCCTCATATTCTGCCATATTATTAGTATAATCAAATGTCAACCTTGCAGTAAAAGGAATGTGTAATCCATGTGGAGTGACGATCACAGCACCAATTCCTTTACCATAAGCATTTACAGCTCCATCAAATATCATACTCCAGCGAGATTCAGGATTAGGACCTTCCTCGGACAATGGTTCATCACAATCTTTCACTTTCAAAAAAATCACATCCCCGTCAGGGAAATCATACTTCATAGAATTTGTTGTACCCCAAAATTTGCCCTCCCTTTTTCTCAACATTTCTCATCCCCAAGCCCTTGGAGATCAAGATCCAGTTAGGGTTTCATCTGCTCAAGACTTCTCCTTGCACTGTTGACCCAAATTAGGGTTTGTGTTTGCACAAAGATGTTTTGACCTAAAAGGCATAAGATGACTTTCTTGCTTCATATTGGACTCCCAAGTTTATCCATATCAAGTTTTAAGCCTTGATTCCAAGTTTTGCCCAGTCAATTGGGCAGTTGACCTAAAAATCAACTATATTATGGAAAAAGTCAACTGTGGCCAATTGACAGTCAAATCTCATGAAAATTGACCCACATAAACATTATAAACTCACATGGACCATTTTATCAAGTTTGGATCACAATTCCACAAGAAATTTGATCAGATCACCAAAAGGGCAAAATGGTCATTTTTAGGGTTTTGACTGCACAAAGGCAATTTTTGACTGTTTGACCTAGCCAATGGCAAACCAAGCTCACATATAGGCTCAAGGACCCCATGGAATTATCTTGACATGCTCAACAAGTTCAAAAGATCCCAAGTACACAAGATTGACAGTTGAATTTCCCAATCAATTGATCAATTTTGACTGTATACTGAAAAGTCAAACTTTGACTTTTTGGTCAAAATCAAGAGTCAAGATTCATTTTTCATCAAAACATGCCAAATCATGAAACTTGTTCACCAAGAAATCAAAAATTGCAAATTAGGGTTTGAAATGAGAATTTTTCATAACTTAGAATTTTTCTAAGTTATGAAAAACCCTAATTTTTTCCTAACTTTGTCCCACTTTCTAACCAAGATTCATTTGGATTCAAACAAAAGTCAAAACATGAAAGTTGTAGCTTATTGCATAATCTACAACTTTGATTCACAAAGTTTTCCCAAAAGAGGCTTGTATCTCAAGTTACAATTTTTGGAATAAGGGTACTAAACCATTCTTAACTTAGTGAAAATTTGACCTATTTTGGCAAGGTTTTTACCTAACTTCAAGACCATTTTTCGCATACTTCCCCTTGGAATTTCAATTTGCATTTCAAAGATGGATTGTAGTACACATTCCAAGATTTTCAAAATGTCCAAGAACTCATCAAACAACCTCATGACTGGAGAGAATCGAATTTTGCAATATGGCAAAAACTCACTTTTGAATTGGCCAATTTCCATGTTCATAACTTGTGCAAATTTTTCAAATCAGCATGCCACTTGATTACAGGCCTCTAAACCATCCAACACTCATAAATTTAATGCAAACTCTTTGTGCCAAGACCATGTTCTATGTGTTCAAGCATTGCATGATGGATTAACCCCAAAATAGATAAAGCACTTTAACCATTTTTGCAAAAGTAAGCTTTATGTCAAAATGAAAATCCAAGAAGTACAGATCAAATCCCCTTGGCACAAGTTTAGGGACTAATCAAACTGATCAATGCCAAGGTTTGCAGCATGTTATGGGGGCCTCTACCTGTCTAAACACCAACTTGACCTTTTCTTGCTTAAGTGTTAAGAAACATAGCATATCACAACACAACTTTCATCTCAGCAACAGAACCCTTAAGCAAATATTTTGTACACATTCAAGACATCCTAACTAAGCTAGCACACGACTCCAACACCTCCATTGCCCCCTAGAACACAGAACCACTCTCAAACTGCCCAAACAGAGCTCTTACTGCAGTTTGAGTGCCAACTCTCATTCCTTTCATGCATTCTTGCTAAAAGCTCATCAAACACATTCCCTAGCATCACTTGAAGCTAACCAAAACATAAAACACGACCTGTAACTCCTCTAATCAGTTCCACCATTTTCACTTTCTTGTTTTGCAGTTGAAGATCCATAGCTCGATTCAAGGTGTTTCAAAGCAAAGTAAGCATTGGAATAGCATCACTACACTTCAGGCAAGCTATACAGATCATCATCTTGCCCTGAAAGCTCCCCCATTGCCAGATACAACTTCAACTGAACAGGTATCTTCTTGAACTTCTAACTCTTAATGTAGGCATTGTTAGCTCTAGGTTTGTGAATAAGAAGTGTTCTACTCATGCCCCTGAATCTATACATACTTTTATTTTTCATTTATTTTGCCTGAGCTATGAGAATTTAAGGTCTGAATATGGAAGAAAAGTTAGGTCAAGATTTGGGAATGTTAAAATTCTCTCTCATTTCTGAGAGTTAGGATGATTTCTTTACATATTTAGAATCGTGATTCAATGCTTAACATTTCTTATGTTGAAAGTTTGTGCAAAAGATCAAGGAATCCAGATGTTTGAATTGGTGTTCAGGCGCGCGTTTTTTGAACATCTTTCTGGCTGGAGGTTGAAGAAAGGCTTGGTGGGCTGGGCCTGTTGTGCTATTTCTCTTCACACCCTATTTTTGCTTTCATACCCCCTGAGCCCATTTTGTTTGTTTTATTGATTTTTTGACTTTTCTCTTTTCATTCTGATTTATTTATTTTTGCTAGTAATATTAAAAACATGAAAAATTATTTTTACACCATTTTTATATTTTTTAGGCATTTATTTGTTTATATGAACCATTTGTACATAAATAATATATATATATACTATTATTTAGAAAAACTAGAAAAAAATAATGCAAATATATTTTATTTCTGATTTTTATTTCATTTTCTCTTTTGAAAACATTTTGTATCAAAAAATATTTTTTTATAAATATTAAATATTATTATTTTGTATATATAATATTTATTTAGTAAATAATAAAGATATTTATATATATTAGTATACTTAGGTAAAAAAATACAAAAATATATACACTTTATTTTTTATTAACATTTAATAGTAAAAATATCATTTTGACAAATATACTTCATTTTTATTTTTATTTTATATATAATTGATAAATATTAGTATATATTAAATAATTAATACTTTTATCTAAGAAAATTAGGGTTTTGCCCTAAACATTAAAAAACTCCAAAAATGATACTTTTTTTTTTATTTTGTTTATTTGACATAAAAAAAATACTTTTTTCATACATATAAAAACCCTTTTTGCATTTTGCATCTTTATTTTATTTTCCATTTAATTTATGCAATTAATTGCCTTGTAAATAATTCAATATTGATGTAATAGCTAGGTTTAATTTCCTTGTCAATATCCCCCATTTGAACATTTGTACCCCCCTTCCCATATTGTGTTGTAATAGTTTAGAACTTTATTTTTCGCACTTTAATGCTTTCTAAATATACCATGTTAGAACTAGGGTTTGTATGCAAATAAAAAGAACAAAATAGTTTGACCTAATTTCAAGATAACCAAAGCATGAAAAAATGGACAACACATATCACACTTGCACCCCTAGGGTATTCCACTTGTTGCCTTCAATAAATGGGCCATATTGCATGTTAGGTTTCTTTGGGTAAAACACAATCAAATGATCATGGTCCCTCGATGACGCTTTCGAAAAGTTGCCTAAAATGATCAAGTCCCTTTCAAGGAAAAATTGCCCAAAGATACTTAGCACTATTGCAATTATGGTCTAAACGATGACCCGCGCCCGTCCCTTTCACCTCCTAACACAAGATTGTCCATCAAATGCAATGGTGGAACAAAATTGTTAAAAGGATTAAAACATAACAAAAATCTTTGAGAACTTTAGGGTAGATAGCTCTTAAGTACTTAACTTGCAAAACAAAAACACTTGCCTATTTTTCAAACCACACTCCACAAACACTTTCAAAACAAACTTTCAAAAAACCTTGAAACATCTTTTCAAAAAGACAAAAACCTTTTGTAAAACATTCGAGTAAAGAATTGTTACAAGGTTAGCCTAGACAAGGCATCTTTTTCAAAACATTTTCAAAACCACACACAAAGCACCATTTCAAACAATTGAAAACCAAGGCAAGTTAATCTAAGCAAGTACCTAAGAGCCCATGGATAACCATGGATAGAAAGGGTGTTAATACCTTCCCTTTCTATAATCTACTCCCCGAACCCAAGAAAACAATCTCAAAGGTTTTTGCTGTGCTTTTTAAACCTTTCCTTAGGATAAAATAAAAAGTCGGTGGCGACTCTTGCTCAACCGAAACATTTGCGAAAACAAGCGCAAAACTATAGTCAGTTCTCCCACCGTGTCACAGAACTGGCGACTCTGCTGGGGATAATTTTAAAAGTGGAGTAACCTTAGGGCTTAGATCACCCTCTTGCATGATTAATTGTTTGTCTTGTTTGCTTTACATTTTGGCTCTCTTGTTTGGGTTTGCAATCCTACACCCAGATTTTGGGAAACATTTCATAGATAGCAATACGTTGTGGAAACTGTGCGGGGTATACCGACACGGTTGAAGCAATAGCTATATTAGTGCGACATATTTGTGAGTACCGGTAACCCTTGAGTTCAATCAAGGAGAGTACGGGGCCGCTGAGTGATGTCACTAAGCACTAATGACCTAGAACCTTACTTAACCATCTTGGCCTTACATTAGGGGTAGTGAGATGGCCGGCTTTGGTGCAGTCCGAAGTTGGTAGATACTCGATACTACACTCATTGAGGGTTGTTTTCTTGGAATATTTTGGTCGCTAGTTAAGTGGCTAAACCAAAACGATGAACAATGAAAACAATCCAGTGATATTGAGCTCCTTAGAACCCGGTTACTATTTATAGGACAGGTTTTTAAGCCAACTACACTCAAGAGGGTACTTACCTATGAAACCCCATGCAAGCCTGAAACTAGGGTTTGGTGTGATTTGCTTGTACATGTGTTTTGTGCATACATCATAAACATCATAAAACATCATATGCATTCACTAACCATTTCAAGGGTTTGGATCTTCATCCTTGTTCTTGTTTTGTAGCTCATGGAAATTCCTCGCAGAAAAACCATCCAAGCCAACCTTGTGAGAGCCTCTCCTCAACTCAAGGAGCTCACCTCAAGAATTCCGGAAAGCTCATACTTCAGTGAAAGACATGGTAGACTGCTCAGCTTAGTCAACACCAACATTGAAGAAGACATGATGAAAGTACTATTCCAGTTCTTTGACCCTCTTCACCACTGTTTCACTTTCCCTGATTACCAGTTGGTGCCCACTTTGGAGGAGTTTTCTCAACTCCTGAGAATTCCTATCCTTAATTAACTACCCTTCAACGGTACGGAAAAGGAACCAAATCCTGAAGATGTTGCTCGAGCATTACATCTACAGCCTTCTGACATCAAGGGGCATTGGGAAACCAGAAGCGGCGTCAAAGGATTCTTAGCAAAATTCTTGTTTGAGAAGGCGCAGGAGTGTTGGAATTCATTGGACCTACAAGCCTTTGAAGAAATTGTGGCACTCCTTATCTATGGGTTGGTCTTATTTCCCAATTCTGACCAATTGGTGGATGTCAACGTCGTCAAAATCTTCTTGTCCAGAAATCCAATACCAACATTGCTTGGGGACATTCTTCACTCATTTTACACACGAAGAATGAGAAAGAGGGGTGTTCTCATGTGCTGTACTCCTCTCCTTGCAAGGTGGTTTATTTCGCACCTTCCACAATCTGTCTTGAAGAATGACCAAGGCTCAAGGTGGTCCCAACGGTTGATGACTCTTACTCACTCTGATGTACATTGGTGTTCTCGGTCCAGAGAAAATGTCATCATCGTCGATCGTTGTGGAGAGTTTCCTAATGTTCCTTTACTTGGAATCAGAGGAGGTATCACCTACAACCCTTGCCTAGCTTTGAGGCAATTTGGATATGCACGGAGGGATGGCCCTCATGACATGTTGATTCCTGACCTGGTTTTTGACTTCGACAACGATGCGCAAGGACTTCGCCAAAGATTCATCAGAGCTTGGGGAAGACCCAACAAGGTTGATAGCAAGACTCTGGGACACAAGAACTCCATCCCTCTTGAGCCTTATCTCAAGTGGGTACGAGCCCGAGCCCAAAGTCTAATGATGCCTTATCCTCATGTACTCCCTGTGATTAAAGAGCCCGTCAAGGAAGGAGAGGTTGCCTACACCATCCTACATCCTGACATGCCTACATCGTGGGAGGAAATGCAGAAAAGTTGGATTCAGCTCAAGGAGGAACGGAACACTTTCGAAGCCAACTTCTACGCTAGTGAGAAGAAGGTTCTAGAGCTTACCCGCCGACTCCATGAGCAAGAGGCCCTCAACACCTACATCGCACCAAAGAGGATGCGCAATGTCTTTTTACCTTGAGAAGTTGTTTTTGTAATATTTGGCCCATGGGCCATTTATGTACTAACAAATTTCTTCTTATTAATATGACGTGCGTTCTTCTTTGTCTGAAACAATTTTGAATGTCCTAAATCCTTGAATGCATTGCATACATAAGCATACCATTCATCATGTGCATAAGCAGGTCGCACTCCAGGTTTCCTTATATGTCTGCTGTTTATTTCAGTAGGATGGATCTCGAGCAAACAGTCAAAGACCTACAAGCTCAAAATGCACAGTTCCAGCAACTCCTGACGACCTTGGCTAAAGGTCAGGAGGATCTCAAGACCTTGCTGGGGAATAAAGACCCAGTGAAAAAGAAGAAAAAGAGACTCGAGGTGGCTACTTTAGGGAGAAGATTTGACGGAGAAGCTCAGAGAGTGCTTGAATTTCCTCCTACTTCTGATGAAGGAACCAGTAAAGGAGGTGGGGCTGCGGTACCTTCCGAGTCCGATGTGGAAGAAGAAGAGGTCGAAGAGGATGAAGACTATTCTGATCAGCAATACCCTCCAGCTGATGATAAATACAAAGGGCTAGAAGACAGGTTGGCCGCCATGGAGCTACAAAGAGTATCGGGTTTGGATTTTGAAGACTTGGGTTTGGTCGCCGGGATTGTGATTCCCCCAAAATTCAAAGTGCCAGTGTTTGTGAGGTATGATGGGTTGTCCTGTCCAAAAATGCATCTCAGGTCCTACGTGAGAAAGATCCAACCCTATACGGCAGATAAAAACCTTTGGATTCATTTCTTTCAAGACAGCCTTTCTGGGGCTCAACTGGAGTGGTTTTATCAGCTAGAGGGAACCAGCGTCCGAAATTGGGAAGATTTGGCCACCGCCTTTTACAAACAATATCAGTACAATTCTGACCTTGCTCCTACTCGTACCCAACTTCAGGGTATGTCATTAGAAACAGGCGAAGGATTCAAAGAATATGCACAAAAATGGAGGGATTTGGCCGGCAGGGTGCAGCCTCCTTTAACCGACCGCAAACTTGCTGATGTGTTTCTAGGGACCCTATCTGGGCCATTTTTCAATCATCTGACTGGTAACTCTTCCGCGGGGTTTACCGATTTTATCCTAACAGGCGAAAGAATAGAAGCTGGCATCAAGTCAGGAAAGATTCAGAAGGGTGTTGCTGCAAGTGTTGAGAAGAAGCCTTTTAAGAAGGAAACGGTTGTGGTATATTCTCAGAGAAGAGCAGGGAAGACTGAGCACCGACCGACAGTGGGGGCCGTAATGATTCAAAACCCTTCAAGTGAGCAGCCTCGCTATAACCAGTCCAGACCAAATTAACAACGGGTGGAACGGCCACAACGGCAGTTCAGCCGCATTAATATGACTCCAGCGCAAGTGCTTCCCCATCTATTGAAGTTGAATCTTGCCACTATCAAAGAGGCACCAAAAAATGTGAATACGTCCTCTCCGCATTACCATCCTAATGCTAAATGCGCCTACCATTCTGACAGTGTCGGGAACGACACTAATGATTGTTGGGCACTCAAGCATAAAATCCAAGACCTGATAGAGGCGAAGGAGGTGGAGTTTGATGCTCCGGAGAAGCCTAATGTGATATCTGCTCCCATGCCGAAGCACGGCCGAAATGTCAATGCCATTGAAGGAGATTTGTATGTTGCTGATGTCAATGATATGATTACTCCATTGTTAACCATCAAGTTGAATTTGTTAAGGGCCGGGATCTTCCCGGGATGTAAAGAAGACTGCTATTGTTGTTACTCTCTGCCGTTTGATTGTCCGTTATTGAAGAAAGGCATCCAAGGCCTTATGGATAGTCGAAAAATTTTGTTTGAAAAAGTTTCTGCTGTTCCAACCCATATCGAAGATGTCTCAATCATAACCATTCACGCCAATCTTTCCAAGGCCGTCAGAAAGCCTGTTAAGATTACACCAGCTACGAAATCTGTTCCTTTGAAGATAACAATGTCAGGGCCTGTCCCCTATGTTTCTGAGAAGTCAATACCATGGAACTATGGCGTTGACGTATACTACCATGGTATTAAACAAATCGAAATTACTGAAGAAAGTTCGGATGATGAAGAAGCCAGCATTAGTAACATTGCAGGCACGAGCAAAATCACCAGGAGCGGGAGAATATTTTCTCCAGAGATTGCCCCTCCAAGAGCAATCTTTGGACCCTCATCTGCCGACAAGTTCATCCCTGCACCAATAAAACTCTCTGCTAGAACCCCTTTGATTGAAGATGTTGTTGTTCCTAGTACTGTCCCTCCTACCACTGCTGACAAAGGTAAGGGAATCTAAGATGAGCTCGTCAGGACGAGGGCTCAACCCTTAGTCATCCCGGAGACCTCCAAGAAGGAAATGGATGAGATCTTGAGGATAATCAAAAGGAGTGATTACGATGTGGTAGAACAACTGGAGCAAACCCCCTCAAAGATCTCCATGCTGGCACTGCTACTTTGCTCGGAAGCGCACGCTAAAGCTCTGATAAAATTCCTGAAGGCAGCCCATGTGCCCCAGGAAACCTCTGTAGATCAATTTCAAAATTGCGTGGCTAGCCTGACTGCGGACAATGGATTAGGTTTCTCTGATGCCGACCTAACTCCTAAAGGTAGAAACCACAATGATGCTTTGCACATTTCAGTCGAGTGCCGGGGAACTACTCTCGCACATGTCTTGGTCGACACTGGTTCGTCGCTGAATGTACTGCCTAAGAAGGCCTTGGACCGACTAGATTGTGAAGGGTTGGAGTTGAAGCCGAGTGATATTGTTGTCAGAGCTTTCGATGGTTCGAAGAGAATGGTCCATGGGGAGGTTGAAATTCCCATCAAGATAGGCACTGAGCTGTTTAAATCCACTTTCTATGTGATGGACATCCGTCCGTCATACTCTTGCTTGCTGGGTAGACCTTGGATACACCATGCTGGGGCAATCACCTCCTCCTTACATCAGATGTTGAAGTATCCTGTCAAGGGAAAGATCATTATTGTCCATGGTGAAGAGGAGTACATGATTAGCCACTTGAATTCTTTCCGGTACGTGGAGGTAGAAGGGGAGTTCATTGAAACGCCTTTTCAGCATTTCGAAGAAGTCCTTCCTGAAATAACAGTAGCAAAGTTGGCAGCTGAGACACCGAGGCAGATGGCCAGGATGGCATCTCTAGAGGACGCAAGGGCCGCAATAAAGGAAGGGAAGAATTCAGAATGGGGGCAGTTGCCTGATATTCCACATAAAACAGACAAATTTGGATTAGGGTTCACTACCGCAGGCCAGAAAGTTATGCGCCGTGCGAAGATTGAAAGAGCGCCAGTCAAAATTTCTCCCTACGGAATCAATGCTTTGGAGGACGAAGACAAAGAGAGCAACATCGAAGAGTGGATTTACCCAACTGTCAAAGGAGGATTGAGCAACTGGGAGGCAAAAGACTTTGTCCCCATCACTTTTATTCATCAGTAATTTATCTGTCAAACATTTCCTATTTGGTCTGTAATATTTATTTTCAAACAATCCGTACACTATCTTTTCACCTCATGCCTTGCCCGGGGCATGTAGGTTCATTTGTAAGGGTTTTGATTATTTTTCATATCCATATGCCATGTTTAATGATTCATTGGACGTTTTTCATTTGATAAACTGATTGTGTTCATTTTCTTTCCTTTTGCATTTTTTGTTTAAGGATGGCTATCCCTTACACACACCCACACTCACCAATGCAGGTACCCATCCACTCCGGATTCCATGGGTGACTATTCTGCTATATCCTTCAATAACTCTGAAGATCTGGTCAATCAAGCCGAGTATGAAGATGACGAAGGTTGTGAAGTACCAGGGGAATTAGCCAGACTTCTACAGCAAGAGGAAAGGGCCATCTTACCGCACGAAGAGTCATTGGAAACTGTCAACTTAGGGACCGAGGAAGACCGGAAGGAGGTGCAAGTGGGTGCCAATCTGGAATCAAGTGTCAAGGAACGCCTGATACAGTTGTTGAATGAGTATGTTGAAATCTTCGCTTGGTCTTATGAAGACATGTCGGGTTTAGATACAGACATTGTGGTTCACCGTCTCCCTACAAGAGAGGATTGTCCACCGATCAAGCAATAAGTCTGCCGAATGAGGCCTGACATGTCTGAAAAGATCAAAGCAGAAGTGATGAAGCAATTCGACGCTGGCTTTCTGGTTGTTACGTCCTATCCTCAATGGGTCGCTAACATCGTGCCAGTACCTAAGAAAGATGGCAAAGTCAGGATGTGTGTGGACTACCGGGATTTGAATAGGGCCAGCCCCAAAGATGATTTTCCGCTACCTCATATTGACATTTTGATCGACAATACAGCTCAGCATAAAGTGTTTTCCTTCATGGATGGATTCTCGGGATACAATCAAATCAAAATGGCCCCCGAGGATATGGAGAAAACAACTTTTGTCACACAATGGGGCACTTTCTGTTACAAGGTGATGCCGTTTGGGCTGAAGAACGCAGGGGCAACTTATCAACGCGCCATGGTAGCTTTATTTCATGATATGATACATCATGAGATCGAAGTTTACGTAGACGATATGATAGCTCGGTCACAAACAGAGGAGGAGCACCTTGAACATCTAGAAAAGCTGTTTGCCAGATTGAAAGAATACAAACTCAGGCTGAATCCAAGTAAGTGCACTTTTGGAGTTAGGTCTGGTAAACTTCTAGGATTTATTGTGAGCAACAAAGGCATTGAAGTCGATCCCGCAAAAGTGAAAGCAATACAAGAGATGCCTGCTCCCCGTACTGAAAAGGAGGTTAGAGGGTTCTTGGGGCGCTTGAACTATATTGCCAGATTCATCTCTCACCTGATTTCTACCTGTGAGCCGATTTTCAAACTCTTGAAGAAAGATCAGGTAGTCGAATGGAACGACGATTGCCAAGCTGCCTTTGATAAGATCAAGGAGTATTTGCTAGAACCTCCTATTCTGATGCCACCCGTCGAAGGAAGACCATTGATCATGTATTTGACCGTCTTGGATAACTCAATAGGGTGTGTTTTGGGCCAGCATGACGAGTCTGGTCGAAAAGAGCATGCTATTTATTACCTTAGCAAAAAGTTTACCGACTGTGAGACTCGCTACTCACTGCTCGAGAAAACTTGTTGCGCTTTGGTATGGGCTGCTCGCCGACTAAGACAGTATATGTTGACTCATACTACCTTGTTGATTTCCAAAATGGATCCTATCAAGTATATCTTCGAAAAGCCCGCTTTATCTGGAAGAATAGCCAGATGGCAAATGATCCTGACTGAGTATGACATCCAGTACACCACCCAAAAAGCTATAAAAGGGAGTGTACTAGCTGACCATCTGGCTCATCAAGCTATCGAAGATTATCAACCCATGAGATTTGACTTCCCAGACGAGGACATCATGAATTTGGACAACATTGAAAGTAATGGACCGTATAACGGACCCGAAAAGGGATCCCGATGGACCCTGTACTTTGATGGTGCTTCAAATGCACTTGGAAATGGTATTGGCGCAATACTCATTTCTCCGGAAGGCTGTCACACGCCTTTCACGGCCCGACTTTGCTTCAGCTGCACAAACAACATGGCTGAATACGAAGCTTGCATCTTTGGTCTCAAGGCTGCTATAGACTTGGGGATCAAATCTTTGATCGTATTTGGGGACTCAGCTTTGGTTATCAGTCAAATCAAAGGAGAGTGGGATACCAAGCATCCTAATCTTATCCCGTACAAAGAACATGTCTTGACATTGTTGCCTCATTTCGAGCAAATTACCTTCGAGCATTTCCCGCGAGAAGAGAATCAGCTAGCAGATGCTCTAGCTACAATGTCTTCCATGTTTAAACTCAACTGGGATAACGAGGCTCCTCAAATCACCATCGAGCGAATGGATGAACCTGCGCATTGTCATGAGATTAATACCGAAGAAGTAGTGGAACAACCCTGGTTCCATGAAATCAAAAGGTATCTCGAGACTAGAGATTATCCCGAAGGAGTTTCCGTAAATGACAAGAAGTTCTTAAGGAAATTTGCTGCTAAGTTCTTCCTGAGCAACGGCATCCTTTACAAACGAAGCCATGATTGTGTATTACTCCGATGTGTAGACAAAGCTGAAGCAGAGTTGATCATGACTGATATACACAGCGGCACATTTGGCACTCACTTGAGCGGGTATACCATGGCTAAGAAGATCCTAAGGGCAGGCTATTACTGGTCTACCATGGAAGCTGACTGCCATTAACATTCCCGTACTTGCCACAAATGCCAAGTCTACGCTGACAAAGTTCATATCCCTCCGGTTCCTCTCAACGTTCTGACTGCTCCTTGGCCATTTGCAATGTGGGGCATTGACATGATTGGAGAGATCAAGCCCACGGCTTCCAACGGACATCGCTTCATCCTGGTTGCCATTGACTACTTCACCAAATGGGTCGAAGCAGCTTCCTTCGCCTTTGTTACTAAAAATGTGGTTTCCCGCTTTATCAAGCAAAATCTCATATGTCGGTATGGTGTTCCAGACAGGATCATCACAGACAACGGTACAAATCTGAATAACACGATGATCACCGCATTGTGCAAACAATTCAAGATTTATCATCACAATTCATCTCCCTATCGGCCGAAGATGAATGGTGTTGTTGAAGCTGCGAACAAAAACATTAAGAAGATCATTCAGAAAATGACAGTCACTTACAAAGACTGGCATGAGATGTTACCGTTTGCTCTACATGGATACCGAACGACGGCACGTACTTCAACGGGGGCAACCCCATTTTCTTTGGTATATGGCATGGAAGTTGTCTTGCCTATGGAAGTCCAGATTCCTTCTCTAAGGATTATGAAGGACACAGGTTTGAATGAAGATGATTGGATGCAGACCCGACTTGATCAACTCAACCTGATCGACGAGAAGCGACTCGCTGCTATATGCCATGGTCAGACGTACCAAAAACGGATGATCAAGGCCTTCAATAAAAAAGTCAGACGTCAGGTGTATCAAGTCGGAGATCTCGTAATCAAGCGGATTATCTTTCCGCAAAGTGATCCCAGGGGAAAATGGACTCCTACATATGAAGGACCATTTGTGATCAAGAGCATATTTTCTGGTGGTGCAATGATTCTGACCACCATGGACGGCGACGATTTGCCGCACCCTGTGAACGCAGACATAGTCAAAAGATACTACGCATAAAATAACCTGACAAGTCGAAAACCCGAAAGGGCGGCTTGGGCAAAAATGGGCATCCCGGTGGACCGAAAACCCGAAAGGGCGGTTCAGGCAAAAGTTAGGGATAAAAATAAAAAATCTGTACACCCGGCAAGTTGAAAACCTGAAAGGGCGGCTTGGGCAAAAAGGGGTTTCCCGGTGGATCGAAAACCCAAAAGGGCGATTCAGGCAAAAGTTAGGGAATTAAAGCGTATGACTATGTCTCGTCGGATCACTTCAAAGACAATCTCTTCATCAACCAGTTCCAGGCTTCTGATCAATCCAGTCATCGGCAAACGAAGCATTGAATAGACAGATATTCAGAGTTGTGAAAGCTATAGCGGAATGGAATCCCATGGAATTATTTCACATAGCCATCTTTATTTTGTATAAATCTTTCAATATTTACGACAAAATCCTCTTACTAGGATGATTGTCTCCTTTGTACAAATATACTCATAGAAAGTCAATACAAATACTTTTTCCCAGAAATTTGTGTCATTTCCTTTTCTTTTCTCTTGCACTATTTGTTTTATTTTGAGAAACGTCCAATGTTTTGTTAAATAGGCATATGCATTTGAACATAATCATTTCCTTACAAATCAAGAAAGAGGATTACTGATAGATCAAAGGTGCAGTTGGATATCTTGATACCCTTCAAAGGAAACCCCCAGGAGATTTGGAATCCATATCCCCAGCAAACCCTGAAGCTTATCCCCAGTAGATTTTGGAAGCTTATCCCCTGCAGAGTACGGACGTCTCTCCCAAGTTTTATTCAAAGTTATTCCTCACAAGGGCTTATAACTGGGTTATCCTCAGCTTATTGCCACGAAAGATCGCACTCGCCAAATTTCTTCCTACCTCCAGCGGAGTTCATCAGAGTTCCCCAGCATAACTTATCAATACAATCCCCCAGAGGAACCTATCTTTGTTATCCCCAGCCAGGGAATCCTCCATAACTCATTTCCCCTCAGAGTTTAAGTTTCAGTATCCCCAGCGGAGCCAGACTAATGAACCTTCTCCCCACGGAGTTTTGGGAGGGAAAATCTTGAGTTCCCCAGTGAAGTCGCCAGAGATACTTCCCACCAAACTGAAGATTCTCAGCCTTACATCCCCAGCATGAGTCTATTAGATTGGAACTCCCCAGTAGAAGTCATCAGGAATTCCCCAGAAGATTGGTATACAACCCAAGCTCTTTATTCTCCAGCAACAACCAGGAATTATTCTTCCCAGCAGCAGTCAAGATACTTTTATCTTCAGCCATCTCGGATTCATCTATCCTTTGTAAGACAGCTCTCCAGCTTACATGCGCATTCATTTACATTCATATCACATAACATACATTGTATCATGCATCATGACATTGCATATAACTAACTCTTTACCTTTTCAGGTAAGACTAGTCGACAGACTAAAATCATTATCTTCCGAGATTCTTTCCAGGAATAGTTCAGATGTGACCCGAACATGGCAACATTCTAATGCTTATTCCAGATTCATCCAGATGCAGTTTTACACGAGCTCATCATCAGGAAACCCTACACCGGTTCCTCCTTCAACCGCCAGATTTCTGAAAACAGTTTACGGGTTCTCCAAGTAACGGATGTTAACCTATCACTTGTTCAGGTTCTTCTCCAGATTTCTGAAAACAGTTTATGGATTCTTCCCAACAACGGATGTTAATCTATCGCTTGTTCAGACTCTTCTCAGTTTTTCAAAAACAGTTTACGGATGCTTCCCAACAACGGATACTGCTCTATTGCTTATTCAACTTCAAGATTTCTGAAAACAGTTCACGGGTTCTCCAAGTAACGGATGTTAACCTATCACTTGTTCAGGTTCTTCTCCATATTTCTGAAAACAGTTTACGGATTCTTCCCAACAACGGATGTTAATCTATCGCTTGTTCAGACTCTTCTCAGTTTTTGAAAACAGTTTACAGACGCTTCCCAACAATGGATGCTGCTCTATTGCTTATTCAACTTCAAGATTTCTGAAAACAGTTCACGGGTTCTCCAAGTAACGGATGTTAACCTATCGCTTATTCAGATTCTTCTCCAGACTTCTGAAAACAGTTTATGGATTCTTCCCAACAACGGATGTTAATCTATCAACTTGTTCAGATGCAATTTTTGAAAACAGTTTACGGATTCCTCCCAACAACGGATGTCAATCTATTGCTTATTCAGACCCCCAGTTCAGAGATGGTCCCAAGCAAGGACACCTTCCTGATACTCTCGGACCTGTCATAAATGTCAAATTTATGCTGACAAGGTGCACATACCTCTGGTTCCTCTGAATGTCTTGAAGGCTCCTTGGCCCTTTGTTATGTGGGGAATTGATATGATTAGGGAGATCAAGCCTACAACCTCGAATGGACACCGAACTATAATTCGTGGTATATCATTCCAAGTATTTGCTTGATACATAGAATCTAGAGTTGCCAGAGCATCTGCCATTTGATTTTCATCTCTAGCGATGTGATAGAATTCAACTTTATTAAAGAAGGGTAACAATCTTATAGCATAATATTTGTAAGGGATCAAGTCGGGGTGACGAGTATCCCACTCTCCTTTAATCTGATTTATTACCAAACTGAATCACCATGCACATCTAGAATTTTAATTTTGAGATTAATAGCTTCCTCGAGACCTATGATGCAAGCCTCATATTCTGCCATATTATTAGTATAATAAAATGTCAACCTTGCAGTAAAAGGAATGTGTAATCCATGTGGAGTGACGATCACAACACCAATTCCTTTACCATAAGCATTTACAGCTCCATCAAATATCATACTCCAGCGAGATTCAGGATTAGGACCTTCCTCGGACAATGGTTCATCACAATCTTTCACTTTCAAAAAAATCACATCCCCGTCAGGGAAATCATACTTCATAGAATGTGTTGTACCCCAAAATTTTCCCTCCCTTTTTCTCAACATTTCTCATCCCCAAGCCCTTGGAGATCAAGATCCAGTTAAGGTTTCATCTGCTCAAGACTTCTCCTTGCACTGTTGACCCAAATTAGGGTTTGTGTTTGCACAAAGATGTTTTGACCTAAAATGCCTAAGATGACTTTCTTGCTTCATATTGGACTCCCAAGTTTATCCATATCAAGTTTCAAGCCTTGATTCCAAGTTTTGCCCAGTCAATTGGGCAGTTGACCTAAAAATCAACTGAATTGGGGAAAAAGTCAACTGTGGCCAATTGACAGTCAAATCTCATGAAAATTGACCCACATCAACATTATAAACTCACATGGACCATTTGATCAAGTTTGGATCACAATTCCACAAGAAATTTGATCAGATCACCAAAAGGGCAAAATGGTCATTTTTAGGGTTTTGATTGCACAAAGGCAATTTTTGACTGTTTGACCTAGCCAATGGCAAACCAAGCTCACATATAGGCTCAAGGACCCCATGGAATTATCTTGACATGCTCAACAAGTTCAAAAGATCCCAAGTACACAAGATTGACAGTTGAATTTCCCAGTCAATTGATCAATTTTGACTGTATACTGAAAAGTCAAACTTTGACTTTTTGGTCAAAATCAAGAGTCGAGATTCATTTTTCATCAAAACATGCCAAATCATGAAACTTGTTCACCAAGAAATCAAAAATTGCAAATTAGGGTTTGAAATGAGAATTTTTCATAACTTAGAATTTTTCTAAGTTATGAAAAACCCTAATTTTTTCCTAACTTTGTCCCACTTTCTCACCAAGATTCATTTGGATTCAAACAAAAGTCAAAACATGAAAGTTGTAGCTTATTGCATAATCTCCAACTTTGATTCACAAAGTTTTCCCACAAGAGGCTTGTATCTCAAGTTACAATTTTTGGAATAAGGATACTAAACCATTCTTAACTTAGTGAAAATTTGACCTATTTTGGCAAGGTTTTTACCTAACTTCAAGACCATTTTTCACATACTTACCCTTGGAATTTAAATTTGCATTTCAAAGATGGATTGTAGTACACATTCCAAGCTTTCCAAAATGTCTAAGAACTCATCAAACAACCTCATGACTGGAGAGAATCGAATTTTGCAATATGGCAAAAACTCACTTTTGAATTGGCCAATTTCCATGTTCATAACTTGTGCAAATTTTTCAAATCAGCATGCCACTTGATTACAGGCCTCTAAACCATCCAACACTCATAAATTTAATTCAAACTCTTTATGCCAAGACCATGTTCTATGTGTTCAAGCATTGCATGATGGATTAACCCCAAAATAGATAAAGCACTTTAACCATTTTTGCAAAAGTAAGCTTTATATCAAAATGAAAATCCAAGAAGTACAGATCAAATCCCCTTGGCACAAGTTTAGGGACTAATCACACTGATCAATGCCAAGGTTTTCAGCATGTTATGGGGGCCTCTACCTGTCTAAACACCAACTTGACATTTTCTTGCTTAAGTGTTAAGAAACATAGCATATCACAACACAACTTTCATCTCAGCAACAGAACCCTTAAGCAAATATTTTGTACACATTCAAGACATCCTAACTAAGTTAGCACACGACTCCAACACCTCCATTTCCCCCTAGAACACAGAACCACCCTCAACCTGCCCAAACAGAGCTCTTACTTCAGTTTGAGTGCCAACTCTCATTCCTTTCATGCATTCTTGCTAAAAGCTCATCAAACACATTCCCTAGCATCACTTGAAGCTAACCAAAACATAAAACACGACCTGTAACTCCTCTAATCAGTTCCACCATTTTCACTTTCTTGTTTTGCAGTTGAAGATCCATAGCTCGATTCAAGGTGTTTCAAAGCAAGTAAGCATTGGAATAGCATCACTACACTTCAGGCAAGCTATACAGATCATCATCTTGCCCTGAAAGCTCCCCCATTGCCAGATACAACTTCAACTGAACAGGTATCTTCTTGAACTTCTAACTCTTAATGTAGGCATTGTTAGCTCTAGGTTTGTGAATAAGAAGTGTTCTACTCATGCCCCTGAATCTATACATACTTTTACTTTTCATTTATTTTGCCTGAGCTATGAGAATTTAAGGTCTGAATATGGAAGAAAAGTTAGGTCAAGATTTGGGAAAGTTAAAATTCTCTCTCATTTCTGAGAGTTAGGATGATTTCTTTACATATTTAGAATCGTGATTCAATGCTTAACATTTCTTATGTTGAAAGTTTGTGCAAAAGATCAAGGAATCCAGATGTTTGAATTGGTGTTCAGGCGCGCGTTTTTTGAACATCTTTCTGGATGGAGGTTGAAGAAAGGCTTGGTGGGCTGGGCCTGTTGTGCTATTTCTCTTCACACCCTATTTTTGCTTTCATACCCCCTGAGCCCATTTTGTTTGTTTTATTGATTTTTTGACTTTTCTCTTTTCATTCTGATTTATTTATTTTTGCTAGTAATATTAAAAACATGAAAAATTATTTTTACACCATTTTTATATTTTTTAGGCATTTATTTGTTTATATGAACCATTTGTACATAAATAATATATATATACTATTATTTAGAAAAACTAGAAAAAAATAATGCAAATATATTTTATTTCTGATTTTTATTTCATTTTCTCTTTTGAAAACATTTTGTATTAAAAAATATTTTTTTTATAAATATTAAATATTATTATTTTGTATATATAATATTTATTTAGTAAATAATAAAGATATTTATATATATTAGTATACTTAGGTAAAAAAATACAAAAATATATACACTTTATTTTTTATTAACATTTAATAGTAAAAATATCATTTTGACAAATATACTTCATTTTTATTTTTATTTCATATATAATTGATAAATATTAGTATATATTAAATAATTAATACTTTTATCTAAGAAAATTAGGGTTTTGCCCTAAACATTAAAAAACTCCAAAAATGATACTTTTTTTTATTTTCTTTATTTGACATAAAAAAAAATACTTTTTTCATACATATAAAAACCCTTTTTGCATTTTGCATCTTTATTTTATTTTCCATTTAATTTATGCAATTAATTGCCTTGTAAATAATTCAATATTGATGTAATAGATAGGTTTAATTTCCTTGTCAATATCCCCCATTTGAACATTTGTACCCCCCTTCCCATATTGTGTTGTAATAGTTTAGAACTTTATTTTTCGCACTTTAATGCTTTCTAAATATACCATGTTAGAATTAGGGTTTGTATGAAAATAAAAAGAACAAAATAGTTTGACCTAATTTCAAGATAACCAAAGCATGAAAAAATGGACAACACATATCACACTTGCACCCCTAGGGTATTCCACTTGTTGCCTTCAATAAATGGGCCATATTGCATGTTAGGTTTCTTTGGGTAAAACACAATCAAATGATCATGGTCCCTCGATGACGCTTTCGAAAAGTTGCCTAAAATGATCAAGTCCCTTTCAAGGAAAAATTGCCCAAAGATACTTAGCACTATTGCAATTATGGTCTAAACGATGACCCGCGCCCGTCCCTTTCACCTCCTAACACAAGATTGTCCACCAAATGCAATGGTGGAACAAAATTGTTAAAAGGATTAAAACATAACAAAAATCTTTGAGAACTTTAGGGTAGATAGCTCTTAAGTACTTAATTTGCAAAACAAAAACACTTGCCTATTTTTCAAACCACACTCCACAAACACTTTCAAAACAAACTTTCAAAAAACCTTGAAACATCTTTTCAAAAAGACAAAAACCTTTTGTAAAACATTCGAGTAAAGAATTGTTACAAGGTTAGCCTAGACAAGGCATCTTTTTCAAAACATTTTCAAAACCACACACAAAGCACCATTTCAAACAATTGAAAACCAAGGAAGGTTGATCTAAGCAAGTACCTAAGAGCCCATGGATAACCATGGATAGAAAGGGTGCTAATACCTTCCCTTTCTATAATCTACTCCCCGAACCCAAGTAAAAAATCTCAAAGGTTTTTGCTGTGCTTTTTAAACCTTTCCTTAGGATAAAATAAAAAGTCGGTAGCGACTCTTGCTCAACCGAAACATTTGCGAAAACAAACGTAAAACTATAGTCAGTTCTCCCACCGTGTCACAGAATGGTAATCATCAACTGGATGGTGAACAAGATAATCTGCTAACACGCTGCTTTTAATAGCTTTTTGAGTGCATTATTGATGTCATATTCAGATAAAAGCATCTGCCAGCGGGCAATTCTCCCAGTAAGAGCAGGCTTTTCAAAAATGTACCTGATTGGATCCAGTTTTGAGATCAACCAAGTAGTGTGATTCAACATATACTGCCGCGAACATTTTGCCGCCCAGGCCAGAGCACAACATGTCTTTTCCAGCATGGAATATCGCGACTCACAATCAGTAAACTTTTTCATGAGATAATAAATGGCATACTCTTTCTTCCCCGTTTCATCTTGTTGTCCCAGAATACAACCCATGGAATTATCTAACACTGTCAAATGCATAATCAATGGTCTTCCTTCAACAGGAGGGAGTAAGATAGGAGGTTCAAGCAGATATTCTTTAATACTTCAAAATGCCCTTTGGCAGTCATCTGTCCGCACACAACCTTGATCTTTCTTCAATAACTTAAAGATCGGTTCACACGTTGCAGTCATGTGGGAAATGAATCTGGAAATATAATTCAAATGCCCGAGAAACCCTCTGACTTGCTTTTCAGTTCTCAGCGCTGGCATTTCTTGAATTTATTTGACTTTATCAGGGTCAACTTCAATCCCTCTCTGGATAACAATGAAACCCAACAATTTCCATGACCGAACACCGAAGGTACATTTATTTGGATTCAAGCGGAGACGATACTTCCTCAAACGCTGAAACAACTTCGACAAGTCTTTTACATGTCCTTCTTCATTCTGGGATTTAGCAATCATATCATCAACATATACCTCAATTTTCTTGTGCATCAGATCATGGAATAGGGTTGTCATAGCCCTCTGGTACGTTGCACCCGCGTTCTTCAACTCGAAGGGCATCACTCTGTAATAGAATGTTCCCCAGGGTGTGATAAACATTATTTTTTCCATGTCCTCAGGAACCGTCCTTATTTGATTATACCCAGAAAATCCATCCATGAACGAGAAAACATTGAATTTTGGTGTGCTATCCACTAACATATCAATGTGTGGCAATGGAAAATCATCTTTTGGACTAGCTTTATTTATATCTCTGTAATCTACGCACATGCGAACTTTTCCGTATTTCTTCGGTACTGGGAAAATATTGGCAATCCACTGAGGGTACACTGATGTCACGAGAAAATCGGCATTAATCTGCTTTAGAACTTCTTCTTTGATCTTCATTGCCATATCAGGGTGAGTTCTTCACAACTTCTGTTTGATTGGCGGGCACTCTAGTTTCAACAGCAAACGGTGCTCTACAATATCTATATCTATACCAGGCATATCTTGGTAATACCAAGCAAAAATATCCACGTACTCTTTCAACATCTCAATCAACCTGCTCTTCACATCAGGATGCAGCAATGCTCCAATCTTGACTTTTTTTGGGTCTTCTTCTGAACCCAAATTGATTACTTCCAATGGTTCTTTATATGGCTGAATGGACGCTCAAGCAACCGTGAGACCTCTTCTGGAATCTCATCATAGTCTTCTTCTTCGGCCCCATACACAGGACATTCAAAGTTGGGAGAGGGTGCAGGGTCATTGTATTCAACGAGTTTTTTAATTAATCTGCACATATGATTTATGTTTGTTTTTAGAAACTGACACATGTAACAAGTGATCATGAAAATTGAATTTCAGTTTTTTTTTTTTTTGAAAGTTTTTTTTTCTGATTACCATTTTCCAAGAAAAAGCAAAAAAAATAAAAACACAATTTGGGGAACAAAGACAACTTTTATTATTGATTTTAAAAGTCACAGCAAACAGATAAGCCCATACAATATTAATACTTTCACCTTGGGAAGAGTGAAGCTTTTCAAAAAAGATTAACAAAACAAATTACTTTGAAACATGTATGAAAGAGGGAACATCAATGGTAATCCAGTTCTGAACCCTAACTCTGTGCGTCACATAATTTGGCATTTATGACTCTGCTTCATCTTCCACAATGGCATTAATCATGGGAACAGTTGGGTGAAGATAACCCCTGCTACGGAAGATGTCTTAATACTTTCCTACAGCAGACTTCGGTTTTATGCTCTTACCTTTGTCATTCTTAAGAGAACCCCAAGCTAGGTCTATTCTAGTTTACAGGTGGATCCACAATCTGTCCCCAAACATCACTACGGCCATTACGCACAACATGTTGCACATCCCTAAGCAAAACCATAGAATTCTCATTTCCTCTTATGTTATCAGTGGATAAAGCTTGGAACTGGGTTCCAACAGCAACTTCATCCGCCTCCACAATGCTGAAAGAGGACAAATGAGATATCAATAATGCATGTTCTCCATTTATAATTACCACTTTTCCTTCACGTACAAACTTCAACTTCTGGTGTAGAGTCTAAGTGACAGCCCCTGCCTCATATATCCACGGTCGTCCCAGCAAGCAACTATAAGCGGGTACAATATCCATGACCTGGAAAGTAATCTGAAACAAATATGGGCCTATATGAATAGGCAAGTCCACTTCACCAATAACAGATTTCCTTGATCCATCAAACGCTTTCACAATAATGCCACTTGGGCGCATGGGCGTCCCTTGATATTTAAACTTCATAAGTGTGCTCCTCGGTATAATGTTCAATGCAGATCCATTATCAATCAGCACATTGGATAGTGAATAATTCTTGCAGATCATAGAGATGTGGAGGGCCAGGTTATGATTCCTCCCTTCATCGGGCAGTTCATCATCGTAGAAACTCAAGTTATTACATGATGCAATGTTCCCCACTACACTGGTGAATTGTTCTATAGGAATATCACTCTCCACAAAAGCTTGTTCCAATACCCTCATCAAAGATTCTCTATGAGAAGAGGAGTTCATCAATAAAGCCAAGATGGATATTTTTGAAGGAGTATACAATAGTTGATCTACAATTCTGTAGTCGCCCATCTTGATTATCTTCAAAATATCATCCACTTCTTTCTCTAGCGTAGCTCCACTAGATTCACCCGTAACCTTCTTGGGTTTAACATTTTCAAAAAAATTCTTTCCAGCACTAACATCTCCACGAACCACTGGCGCAAATACACGACCGTTGCGGGTCACTCTGCTAGTCTTAGCAATATTTCCAACATCAGGCATCGACTGGATGGAAACTTCCACATCATCCTCTAAGATTGTAGCATTATATTTGTAGGGTACAACCTTATCTGACTTGTAGGAGACAGGACCCGACAAACTAATTACCAATGGAGTAATAGATGGCTTGCTATGATATCCAACTTCAAAAGGGGTAGATGTACCAAAACAAGGCACAATAACATTTACTCCATCTTCAACAAATCCAGTCATTATGGAGTCATCTCTGGAAAACAAATCCTCCTCTAAGGAGAAATACTCATTTGTAGAGGCATACTCATCATCTGACTCTTCTTCAGCCAAACAAACCTCAATCATATCAACTTCATGGTAATCATCTCTTTGTCCTGTAACCTTGATAATTCCATTGTCTAACAACAATTGAACACCTTTTCTCACAATTGAACATCCTCGGGAGTCCCGGCAGCAAATTCGGAAAGATCCATACTAAGGTTCTACCTGACCAGTCACGTGGCAGAAAGTAGCGTGCAACTGCACAAGGTCCTCATTCATATGTTCCACATCAAAAATTCTGAACTCTCCAGGACATCCTGAAACCATGTATACCTCCTCTTCATACTCTGCCCTAGGCCTGATTATATGGATGAGGCCCTCATCCATCATCTCCTGCAAATCAGCCTTTATCTTGTCACAACCTTGTATATTTGTACTGCAAATAGCACAATCGGCATGGTCATGCGTATAGTAGCTAAATTCACAGAGGTCGGCATGAATTTTCACCAAATCTCCCCTAACCAGATTAAAATTAAAAATTCGGAAGTCGCTTGGACAACCGGCCACCATGTTCACAGCATTTGCTCCTCCATGCTTGGGCAGAGGATTGTCTTTCACATTAGGGCCCACATATTTGAAAGATAGAATACCAGACTTCACAAATTTTTGTACCTCAGTCTTCAAAGGATAACAATTCTCAATATTATGCCCTGGTGCTCCCTGATGAAAAGCACATGTTTGGTATGCTTTGTAGTACCAAGGCAATGGTGATGGTACAGCGGGAGGTGGTCGGGTCTGTACCAACTTCTTCTGAATTAACCCCGGTAGTAACTATGTATAACTTATAGGGATAGGGTCATAACTCTCCCTTCTCTGATTATACCCTTGATTCCCCTGCTGGGATGGTCTTTGATAAGCAACGGTGGTTAGAGCTACACCCACAACTGGAATAACTGAGGCGACTTGCTAATGACACTGATAACTTCTCCTAGGAGGATTAACTCTCCTCTATTGCATAACATAATTTGTATCTCCTTCCTTCTTTTTGGCAAACCTGTAGGATGGCTTCTTCGTATTTTTGGAACTTTCACCCTTCGTCAGACGACCTTCTCTTACAACCTCTTCTAAGCGGATATACATGCCTACCATTTCAGTAAAGTCACTTGGCGCACTTGCTACCATCCTCTCATAGTAGAAAGCACCCGTAGTCTTCAAGAAAATCTTAGTCATCTCCTTCTCTTCAATGGGAGGAATCACTTGGGAGGCTGCCTCACGCCATCTCTGTGCATATTCTTTGAATGATTCCCTGTCTTTCTGGACCATGGCCCTGAGTTGATCACGGTCAGGCGCCATGTCCATATTGTACTTGTATTGTCGGATAAATACTTCTCCTAAGTCATTGAAAGTATGGATATTGACGCTATCCAAACTCATATACCACTTTAGCGCAGCACCGGTCAAACTATCCTGAAAAAAGTGAATCAGTAGACGTTGATCATCAGTATAGGTAGACATTATCCTTACATACATCACAAGATGAGCACGAGGACAAGTGTTGCCCTTGTACTTCTCGAATTCCGGGACCTTAAACTTCGCAGGTATCTTAACATTCGGGACCAAGCACAAATCATTCACATTCTGCCCGAACAATTCCTTTCCCCTGAGGGCCTTCATCTCCCTCTGCATCTTGTCAAACTGTTCTTGAAAACCATCCATTCTATCATAAAGACCCAAGTCTTCACTTGGTTGAGGAAGAGGACGACACATGTCATCATTAACAAATGGAACCAAATTCACCGAAGGAGGTGCAGCAGGAGCAGCATGCACCACGAGAGGTGCAGGAGTAACAATAGTCTGAACAACTGGAGCTTCTTGAGGACCAAGATTGAAACTTTCAGGCACAAAGTTCTCTGGCATTCCCCATGGATAACCTTGAGGAATGTGATTTTGAATAACATCTGGAAAAGCAGATACAGGAACAATCGGAGCTTCAGTAGTAGCCCTTGTTGGTTGAGGTTGAACACTTGGTGGCTGATTCTAAGCAGCCACCAGAGATTCCATCAGAGCAGTGAGATTAGCCATGCTGGCCTTCAAAGCAGAAACTTCCTCGCGTAGCTCGCGATTCTCTTGTTCTAAGTAGTCCATCTTCCTTCTGAAATTAGCTCGAGTGTTGTAGTGGTGAGACAACTTGCTGAACGAAGTAAAGAAGCTTGGTAAGACACCTGGATATGCATAACAAATGCAAGAAATATCTGCAATATGATGCATGATGCAATGCACCAAATTTATTTTTATTATTAATATTTCAAGGGACTTAAAGATTTATGGACACATTGCAAATATCAAAGTAATAACACATTTGAGATACTGGAAATTTTTATTATAATAACTTCAAAATGGATTACAAGTTTCAATAATCCCAAGTACAAGATGAAAATAAAGTCTAAAACCCTAAGAAGTAAAGCTGATGGAGATCACTCTATACGCTGGCGCTTCCCTGTAAGCCTGGAAATCTGAGCCTTCAACCTCTGATTTTCTTCTGTATATCTGGTGGAAACCTTCTTCCAATCACCCGAATCAGGAAGTGAGCAGCTGGCATCTGACTGAAGCTTAGGAGAAAATAAATCCCCTTTCCTTTCCATCATCTCTACAACCCAACTCTCAAGAATCTCAATCAAATCGTCTTTCTCCTTCAAATCTGCTCTATAGGAAATCTCTAAAGTTTGGCACTTATTCTTCCAAGCATCCTTTTCCTGCTGCATCCTGACCAAAGTAAGTTGTAGCTCTTCCATATCATCCAATAGGGGGGAGTGGTCTTCACAAAAAATCAGGCATAGGTGTTTCTCGAGAATACAACATCTTCAACTGAATAGCTCTCGCTTGGGCCCACTGAAGATAAGTCTCCAAAGAAACAGCCCCCCTAGGTCCCAAGTCTTTCCTACTCTTCCTATGAATGTGACACCAAGCCTTCGCAATCTACTCCCTAGCTTCCTTATGGTCTTCTCCCTCCTTCATAAATAAACTACTCAAATGAATACTATTTGGCTTATCCCCCATCAGATAACCAAGTTGTCGCCGTGCAAGAACATGGTTATAGTTAATTCCTCCCTTTGTACCAAGAAGAGGTACATTGGGGAAACTACCACAACTGTCGACAATATCTACATCCTGGTAAGCTCGATGATACCAATCAATATCCGAGTGAGTAAGTGCCATGATCTTAGGAGCCCATCGGGGTTCCTTCTTGACATCCTAGAAATCATCCGACTGAGGCATATGAGAGATAAACCATCGGTACAAAAGAGGCGTACAACAGATAATCATCCCTCCATGATAAGAATTCTGAAGATGAATAGAGTAGTAAGCATCATCCAATAATGTAGGAACCGGGTTTCCAATCATGAAGATCCTGATAGCATTAACGTCAATAAACTTATCCACATTAGGAAATAAGAATAACCCGTAAACAAGTAGAGCAAAGATGGCCTCAAAAGCGACTGTACTCTTCATCCTAGAAAAGTAACGACCTTTATCCAATAAAAACTGAGTTGGTAACCCTCTAATCCCTCCTTTAGTAGTCATATGGGCTTCAACCTCAGACTTCCCCAGATGAATCAAAGCAGAAATCTCATGTGATTTTGGCTCACCCTCCAAACCAGTGAAAGGAACGCGATCGATAATAGGTAAATCCAACAGATAAGAATACTCCTCTAGTGTAGGCATCAACTGATAGTCAGGGAAAGTAAAGCAATGATACATCGGATCATAGAACTGGACCAAGGTCGATAGAATACCCTCTTTCATCCTAAGCTTCATGAGAGGAATGATGGATCCATACTTCTTCCAAAAATCTGCAGAACACTCAATCTCGGGAATTAGACTGATCAACTCATCTATCTTGGGATCTTTGAAATTGTATTTTCCGGTCTTTCTTTTTCCAGAATCCATGGTCAAAAAGTACCTGAGATATTCACAAATGGTCAACTTTTAAGTTCCTTGAAATAAAATTTCTTCAAAAGATGCTTATGGGTGCATGGGTGCATGATGCAACAATCACACACAAGATCACACATATAGGATTCATAGGTTCAACGTCACAAGCATGAGGTCGAAGTTACTACCCATAAGGTATGGTCTAAAAGTTATCACCTGCCGAACAAGGTTCTAGAGGTTCCCAGAGTCTACATCCTTCCTTCAGATATTACCAACTTCCCGATTAACTCGGTAATTAGTAATATTCTCAAGAAAAACTCGTCTGAGCGTAGTATCGCGTGACAGCTATTTTCGGATTACTCCGTCATAGCTTTCGCACTACACCTAAAAGGACAAGATGGGTTAGGTATTCTACAGTCCTCGGCTTCAGCAGGCTCCCGGTTGAAAGCAGTACGTCTTCCCGATTACTCGGTAAATGAAACTACAGTCAAAGGGGCCTCCCCTGAGTGGGGGATCTCGTGCCTTATTTTTTGGGATTACTCCCTCAAAGTTAACATGACTATATCGTCCGTCTTATCTTAAAGTTTTCCCAAGTCCGAGTATAGGACTTATAAGTAATCACCAAGCACCCTGAAAACCAGGAAAATCTAGACAAACATATACAACATATAACACATAAACAATAATATCACATATACAGATATATACAAATATAGGCTCAACCCACTTAGGGATGGACCAGCAAGAGGTCAATCTTTCCCCAGTGAAGTCGCCATTTTTCTGTAGCGGTAGAAATGTTTAAGGCTAAGCCATTGGATTGACTAGACTTATACAGATTAAAATAAAAATCACCACCGCACTTTATTGTTTCCAAAGGAATGGAAAAAGAGCGAGTAACCCAAAAAGAGGGAGAAAGATTCAACGTAAGGGGGTTGATTATGCAAAGAAAAGGTATTAGCACCCTAAACATTTACGGTACTCCACAGGAACCTCTTTGTAAAATCTGTATATTTTGGCTATAAAATGTTGTAAGTAAAATAGATGGTGGAGGTGAGAAAATAAGTGTTTTTTATGGTTTTTTGCACCCGCCGCGGTTGTGAACCTTTAGTGTCTACGTACCACCTTCCGTTCAATAGGGGATCAGGGTACACGTAGTTCATCTTTAAAATTTTAAAACACAAATGTGTTGGTTAATTTTATGAGATAGACATCATTGTCATTGTCCGCGTGGAAAACATACTTACTACCCACAATCATGAGAAAGGAGAATTTGCATCATCTCAAAGTGGAGGATATGGATTGGATTTTAAAATCAATAATGCCTCACTCAACACCCAAGTGGAAAATATCTCTCTTTACTACATATTGTAGAAGTGTGGTTGTTTGCATCACTACAAGGATTGACAATAGTCCAATCTTTTGAGAAAAAGTTTTAAAGTAAAAAGCCAAAGTGGCAAAAATGGTTTGAAATTAGATTGATTGACTTTTAGTCTTCTCACCAAAAAAAATGTCAAGGTATTATTAAGTTGATTGAAGTTTATTTATGAAAATATTTTGAAAATGCATGGACCTAAGTCCAAGTTTATTATGAAAGTGGTTCAAGTTTAGAAACAAGAAGAGTTTTCAAAAGGAGGAGGAAGATTTTTGAAATTAAAGAAGATGGGAGGAGAAGAAGAGACTATCCTAAAGCATGAGGTAAAAAACTAAGGATAAGAACCATCTAACCAACACGAAGCCAATACTTGACATTATGAGTCAAGATAGAATTCCCATTCCTTGAATTGGAACCAAACAAGCAAAGATATTATACCTCTTGAGAGAACCAAACTTCAAGTGTATTAAGTATTCACAAATATTGGGCAGAGTAACGGCTGTATACGGGTGAATTCCAGATTATAAACAAAGAATGTAATCACAATAACCTGCCCACAAAACAAATAACCTAATATCCTGAGGTAAACCTCAAGAACTCCAGACAAAATATCAATTAAGATTACAAGGCTTCCAACATATGTCAAGTTTTATAATCCTAAGTCCAAGAAGTCCAATACTCCATAATGCCAAGGATAGTAACCAAATAGTCCAAGTATCATTAAAGCATTTTTTTAGGGTTCATGTTTATTATTAGGTGTATTAAAAGAGAAAAGAAAAGCTCAAGCGATCAAAATAAAAATAACAAGAATATAAATGCTCAAGTGAGCAAAATAAAAATGGCATGAAATGTAATGTTTAAAGTAAATGGTACATAAAACATAAAAAATAAAAGCATAAAGTAAAAACAATTTAATAATTAGTGGTTAGTTGGATGACCATCTTGAAACTTGCATTTGGAACTCATTAGAGGATTAGTAGAACCAAAGCCTCCACACAACAAGTTGTATTTGCTTTTTGTCAAGTATATCATCCATTTGGAATCCTCACAAGTACCATTTAATGATCAATGATGTTTAAGTGATCCGCGTTGACCAAAAGTGTTGTAGATCCATTAGAGGATTGGTAGAACCAAAGCCTCCACACAATGAATCTCAAAGCTATTGGATCAAAGGGATCAAATTAACATACTTGGGCTTGCAAACATAGGTTTGGGCCACGAATGATCATTTATTCGAATCGGGACAAAATTTAGTGTTGTGTTAAGCAATAATAAATGGACTTATATAGAAGTTGCACCTATTTTGAGGTCGGTCAATAGTAATCTATGCACTATTTGTTTTGAGACATGATATAGAGATCATGCTCCAATCACACTTAGTGCAATAAGAAAGGGATGAGATGAAGAGGGGTGGGGAATAATATATAAACCACATTTGAATTAAATTTTAATAAAACTATTATTAAAATCATTCATCCATTTTTATAGAGTTAAACTCAACACCATGGATCCAATGATGTTAACAAAGTTCATGATCAAAAATTCAACTCAAGATCAGCCAGAAAATAATCACAAAATAATATTACATTTAATATATTCAGTAAAAAATTGTTTTAAAATAGAAATAAAAGAGAAAAATATCAACTATGTTCAAATTAATCAAGAAATATTAAGTAAGACCATAGAAAAATCAGAAAAGGACTCAAATATTTTTATAAAATTTTTGGTAATTTTTTAAAGTCAGAAACTATTTTTAAAATTAAAAGAAATGAGTGAAATAAACCAAAAATGATAAAAAAAAATAACAAAGTCAGAAATAAAAAATAAATGAGGTCACCAATATTTGTCACAATATCATTGGATCATTCCATAATTTTTTCAGAATTTAAAAATGCATTAAAGTATTTTTAAATATTTAAAACAATTCAAATAAAGTGAAAATTTATAAAAAAAATATCAAAACAAAAAATAAAATTTTGAAAAATTGAAAATCAGAAAGAGAAAAATCAGAAATATTTTTCATAATTTTTTCAGATTTTTTGGACAAAAAATGAATTTTCTATGATTTTTCGAAGTTTAAAACAATTAAATATAAAAATCAGAAAATAAAATAAAAACCAAAAAGATGTGGACCAATGGATGAGAGTCAAAACGCGTTAGTAATCAAATCCGTGGGATCTGGCGCGCTGTACATATCATGATCATTAGTGAATAAAACACTGGATCACTTATTAAATCAAAAATTCAAAAAAAAAACAAGTGGTGTGCCTTCATTGGTTGGAAGATGACATGTTGGTCATCTTCAACCTCCAGCCAACGTGAATTGCAGGTCTCTCAAACTATAAAACTAGAAGCTCAGACCTATGTCATTCGCTTTGTCTCTTCAAGGCGAAGACAACCACACATTCGCGACAAATTTATATAAAATGTAGCTCAAGCAATTTGGAAGGAAAGTTTCGTCAAGGGATTTGAAATTTCATGGTCGAAACGTGTTTCCAAATAAAAGTAAGTGTTGCGACTAGAACCAGGGCAATGAGAGCTTCACAATGATATCAAAGTTTTGAAGAATTGATGGAGAAATCTACCTATTGAAGTTGAGTTGCAGAGCTCAGAAACTGGACTCCTATGGAGCAATATAGGGCACGATTCTTGAAGGTAATTATATGGTTAGTTTTAGGGAAGATCAAGGAAGGTGAATTGATAGAAAAATTGGATTGGAAAAGGCTTTAATACTGATTACGAAGTTACAGAAAATTGAGTTATGGAGCAAGTTTGGCAGGGTGATTCTGGCAATCCAAGCTTGAGAAAATGAATGGGATAGTTCATGTATTTATAGGAGAAGCAAATGGGATCAAAAGGAAGAGTGGATGATGCATTTTGGAGGGAATTCGTGTGAACCTGGTGCACGAGTGAAGTGTGATCTTATTTTCACCAAAACTCATCCAATCTTTGCGTTTTGAGGTGCTAAACACTTCTGGAAAGTTTGTTAATCAAGTTTAAGTCAAAAATACGCATAAATCTTGTGATTAGAAGCCACATTATGGATTTCAAAATTCTGACTTGGTGAGAAATTCAGTTCCAAATTACCAATTTCAAAACAATGGCATTTTCAACTCAAGGGGTCTTAGGGAATGATTCTTGATGCTTTAGAAATATGAGGTTACAATCTTTGCAATGGAAAAAGAATGGAATCAAATGGATGCTTGAGCTGAAAGTTGCATTGAGTCAAAGTTTGGGAAAAAAATTGACTTTCCATACTTAGAAATATTTCAAATTTTTCTTCAAAAGTGACCTATAATGTTTTGCATCCAAACATGGTCTTCCACTTGTAAATTGCTCTTGACCAAAAAATATGGCATGAAAAAGACCTCTTGAATGACATTTTGAAACTTGAACCATTCAAAATCTCCAAAAATTGAGAGAGTTATAAATTGTTGAAGTTTGCAAAAAATCATGAAATGACCTATAATCTTTTGTATCCTTAGGGCATCTTCCACTCATTTTCTCACTTTGCATATAAAAGAAGGAGTAAGGTTCACATCTTCAAGATCATTATGGAAAATGAGTAGGCTCAAGGTGATAAAAATTGACCAAGTTATGATCATTTGAAGTCACACATGAGAAATGGGGGGTTTATCTGGAGGACCTGTAATCTTTCTTCATCATCAAGTTTCTTCCACATGAGAACTCCTTGAAACTTTTGAAGTGATTTGTTAATAACCCTTTGAAGAGAGGGATGTCTTTATAATCACTCAAAAATACCAAAATATGAGCAAGATATACTTCTTTGAAGTTCAAAATCCTAGCTCTTAGATCAAGAAAATGCTTTGAGGAACTTTGACAATTTTGAACAACCTTCTTGTACCAACACTCTTGCTTTGTAAATAGAAGTTGTTTAGGATGATAATGAGAACTCGTAAAAAACAAAACCACTTCCATATCTTGATAATTGAGATAAATATGCACTTGTGACCAATAGGAACAAGACCTTGTCCAACCATGACAACTTCTTCAATCAACCCCTTGTACTTTTGAATCAATTTTGATAACTTTGAAATGTTGTGAGCCAAAATAAACCTTGCCATGCCATTCCTTCCAAAAACAACTTCAATGGTGAGGTTTGAATTTCTCAAGCTTTATTGACTAGGGCATGGAAATAAACTCATGAACCCATGGAGCAATTTGATAAACCTCATTGCCTTTACCTACATTATTAACAAGTAAGATAAACCAACATTGCATTTTATTAATTAGAAGGAAAATCAAGACAAAATATTCAAGATCACAAAAGAAAACAAGTTAAGGTGCTTGGGGATTCCTCAAAGAGAAAAGCTAAAGATAGGGAGAAGAACCACAAACCCTAATGTGGTCTTGTTGTGACTAAATCAAAATGGTATGATGAAGGGATCTTAGGGGCAAAAATTAGGGTACAACACTATGATACTTACCACCATGGATGATGAAGATTTTCTGCACCCTGTGAGCACGAACATATTCAAAAGATACTACGCATAAAAGTGACCCGCTAGGTTGATAGGCCTGGGAAAAAATAAGGGCATCTCGACAAACCAAAAGGTTTCGGGAAAAAATCAGGGATATATGTAAAACCAAATTTTACACCCGGCAAGTCGAAAACCTGAAAAGGCGGCTTGGGCAAAAAGGGTATCCCGATGGACTAAAAACCTCGAAAGGGTGGTCCAGGCAAAACTTAGGGATTATAGTGTACGACTATGTCCCTTTCGATCACATGTTTACTAACAGCCAGCATAACTACCAACTTCAAGTTCAAACGGTACAAATCAATTCAATCAACTTCTTCTGACAGCAAGGGATGAGATGCTCGAAGACATAAAGGCAATAGCAAAATTGAAACTCGATGGGATCGTTTCTACATAGTTGTCTTTCTCTGTTTTACTTTGTACTCTTTTCGTTTCACGATGATTTCCTCTTACTAGGATTTCTGTATCTTTATACAAAATCGTCTGGTTATAGGAAAACTATCAATACAAATATAATTCAAAATTCAAATTTAATTTCTCTGTTTTGTTTGCAAAAACGTCCAATGACTAAATTGAATGAACATATGCATATGGATATGATTAATGTTAACAAATATATGCATAAAAACATGAATAAGCATTTACTAAAGACTTTAGGAGTTGGGATAATGGTCAAGTCATCCACAGATCCCCATAGAGAAATTCCCGTAGAGATACCTTTACAAGCTCATCCTCGACAGGGATATATTCCCCAGTGAGTCTAATATGCCTTCGGACAGAAATTGGGGCATCTTCAGCAGTTCACATAATCATCTCCCCCAGTATATCCCCTAGCATATAAGGAAGTTTGATCATTCCCTCAGCATACGGTGGAAACTTCCTCAATACAGCCTATGAAATTCCAATTCCCATCAGAAATTATTCCCTTAGCACAGTTTATAGGAATTTAATTCCCCAACGGAAAGTCCACTGTAAAAATTCTCTTCTCCAGCAGGGTTTATTTCCCCAACAAGGTTTATTTCCCAAACCAAGCTTATTTCTCTGATTCTCGCAGTCCCCCAACAGGATTTTCTTCCCAAGTCAGATTTCATTCAACTTTTTCCTCCCCAGAAAAGTTGACATCCACACATCAGAGGAGTATCCATCTCTCCCATCATCAAGCAGAACTCGAACGTCCCCATAGAAATATTCTCAAAAAAACAAGAATCCCCAGCGAAGACATTCTAAGCAAGATTGAAGATTCATATTGTTCATCCCCAGCAACATTCATGGATTTATTTTCCCCAACCAAAGATGTTACACAAAGCTATCGCTGCCGTCAAACAACATCTTACATCCATACATCATTTACACAATTCATACATCATGAAATTGCATGAAACTAACTTTATTTTCTTTTAGGTTAGTCCGCAAATAGACGAATATCATCATCAATTTTCAAGCATGTCAGAGATTAATTCCCGAAACAGGACGTGGTAACTATCTATATGACCAGGAGGTATGAATTCCCGAAACAGGACAAGTTTACCAACAAAAAAGCAGGTCAGAGATTAATTCCCAAAACAGGACATGGAAACTATCTATACGACCAGGCGGTATGAATTCCCGAAACAGGATAAGCTTACCAACAAAAAGCAGGTCAAAGATTAATTCCCGAAATAGGATGGGGCAACTATTTATGTGACTAGACAAAGATTAATACTCAAAATAGGACGGGGCAACTATTTATATGACCAGGTGGTATGAATTCCCAAAACAGGACGGATTTACCAACAAAAACAGATTGTAGATCAATTCCAGAAACAAAACGGGGCGACTATTTGCATGACCAAATGACTTCCTTCAGAGACTGAGTTCTGACGAGCATTCCTCTTCAGAAGGTTATTCTGAAAAAACATTCCCCCCAGAGACTGAATTCTGGCGAGCACTTTCCTTCTGAAAAACATTCTTCATAGTCAAACGTAGACTCGTTCTGATACTCCTATCAACAGTTACTTTGGATGTAATTTATAAGCCCATTCAAGCAATACTATCAACCGACAGCATAACTTCATGCAGCGGCGAGTGCAAATTTCCAGGCACTTAAGTGTTCAATCTCTTCCACCTTCAGATTTTGAATGGCGGACATATCAATCTAATTCTTCAGGTTTAAGAAGATTGAACAGGGGAAGCTGTTGTACCCTAAAATTCCCCCCCCCCCCCATTATCCAAGACATTCTCCTAGGGTTCTCAAATGCTTAAGGTTGCTCAAGAATTAATCAAACAAATTCTCCTCCTAAGCAGTTGACCTACAATTAGGGTTTTTTTCCTAGGAAAATTGGACTTATAATGCCTCAAGTGGAGTTCATGGTTTCTCATATGTCTCAAAGAATTCTCATTCCAAGTTTCAAGCCTTGCATCACAAGTTTGCTCAGTCAATTGCTCAGATGACTGAAAATCAACTACATTGGGCATAAAGTCAATTGTGGTCAACATACAGTAAAACTTCAAGATTTTTGGTCAACATCAATATTTTGAAGTCGCATTCATCATTTGATTAAGGTTTGATCATGATTCATCAAGAAAACTCAAAGATTCATCAAAAGTCAAAAGTTACTAAATTAGGGTTTTCTTAAGGAGAAGTCAACTGAATTTTGACCAAGCACAACTTTCACATGCTTCATCAGATTTTCCTAAACCAAAACTCATTTTTAAGAAAATTCAATTCTCTACATCATTTGTCTCTCTAAGCTCAAGTCCAAAAAATGCTCCATTTGAGAGATATGGGCCAAAACATTACAGGTCATTTCAAAAAAGTCAATAAAAAGACACTTTTGGTCAAAGCAATTTACATCAAGATAAAGTCTTCAAATGAAAATATTACAAACGTAGAGATTGTAGGGGACATCTTGAGCTTTCCAAAACGTCTAAGATCACCTTCATATGATAAAAATTGAGAGAGTTATGATTGGGGCAAGTTGGGCAATTTTGAGAAAATACATGAAACCTAAAGTGACCAAACCTAAGTTTTTGGGCTAGTAGGCTTATGCTTCAAGGTCCAAACGTGCATAAGATCTCATTGTGAACCTCTGAACTTATCGATGCACCCCTTGGGTTTTTATTCTATTTATTTTGATTTTTATTTATTTAAGTTCAAAATTAAATAAGATAAAATCAAGGCCTTTCATACAAGGTCCAAGCCCAACCTTTTGACTTGATTTCAAGCTCTATATATTCTCATTGTTCAGACATAACAAGCCATTAAACCCTTGCAAGAAAAACCATTCCAAACTCTCCAAAATTCTCAAAACTAGGGCAAATCAAGAACCCTAGTTGCAGCCACTTTCAAAGCAAACCAACCTTTCCAAACTACCTCTGAAGTGTTATAGGGTAAGATTGGATCGGTTGTAATGATTCAAAGGGTCTGAAACGCATGAACATGCATCATCGTTTTCCATTATTTCATAAAATTTGTATTGTTGTTTTCTTTGTATTTTGATCGAAGCTAACCTTATTAATATGCTCCTGAGATGTTAATGTGAACGATTGGACCATAGCATGGCCCCCATAATGCTCGGATGAAGGGTTTCTATACATATACCGATTTGTTTCATTTGCTTCGTATCTCACTATACAACCAGATTTAGCCTAAACTAAGGCCACCAATGGATTCAGGGAGTCGATTTAGAGGGACATGGCCCTTCTTTCTTTCTAATGTGCTTTGTTTTGCCGGTTTGGAAAATATATTTATCGGAGAAGACGACCAGAGCCAGGGCTCTGACGCTTCTCCGACCATCCTAATCTCTTTTATAATATATATATATATATATATATATATATATATATATATATATATATATATATATATATATATATATATATATATATATGTGTGTGTGTGTGTGTGTGTGTGTGTGTGTGTTGATTTGATAAAGTGAACGGATGTATAGCCACCCCAGTGGTAGAAGCGCGTGCGTTAAGGCATTTGTGTATAATGGGGTGTGTTCGATCCCTGCCTTTTGTCACTTTTCATGTTTTTCTCTCTCTATTTTTCAGGGTTTCTAGTGTGCGTCTTCATAACAACCTTACATACACCCTGCCACTTCACACCATCAGATCTTCACAAATTTGGTCCAACGCCCAAGAATATGCAAGCCCATGGTGAACCTCCTGGAGCTGCTCACACAGGATCAAGCGGATCCAACCTTGGGCTTGGACCTCTTTGCTATTCAACACCCCTCTTTTTTTCTAATTTAGGCCCAATTCCTTTTTTTATATTTTTCTTTTTCTCTTTTACTTATATTTTTTATTATTTGTTTCACTTTATTAAAATACAAAAAATTAGTTTTAGATTTTCTTAATTAAAAATAAATTAGGTTTTAGTTTTTAATTATTCTTTTAATAATTAAATAATTAATTAATTTTTTAGTTAAAATTAATTAGATTTAATAGGTTTTAATTAATTATCATAAACTATTTTCTTCATAAAAAATCACCAAAAAATATTTTCCTTTTCTATTTTTATTTTACTTTTATATTTCTTAGATTGACTATATAAGTTTCGCGAACGTAATAGTCTAGATTTTATTTTCCCCTCTTTTTTTATTAACATGCGACTGCTTATGGGATATAATAGTCTATGTCTAAATTTTGGCATTTTACTTTCTCGCATACTTTTTTATGTAACTGCCCTGAAGCCATGTAATAGTTTTAGGTTTACGTTTCCGCACTTTATTCTTTCTGCTACTATACTTCTATGCTTCTGCTTAGTAATTAGGGTTGTATGGAAAGATAAAAACGAACAATAGAAAACCCTAACTTCAAAGATAAATAACTGAATATGACACACTCGCACACTTGCATCTCTAGGGTAACCTCTCTTTGTTGACTTTCAGAATAACGGTCATGTCCCTCGAAAATAGGGTTACTTTAGAAAAGTCCCTTCGATACAAAATATCATAGTTCCTCGATGACCCTTCGACGTTGCCCTTTCGAAAAATGATCTAGTCCCTTACGAAATTGCTAAAGCATCCTTACAAGTTGCCTTCAATGAGCGTACGATGACCCTACGTTATCCCTTCATATCCAATAGATGAGGCTACCTACCAACTAATAGTATGGATAGCACTATCTCTAAAGGATAAGGAAAAGTACGAGAATAACCTCGAGTGGGTAGAATACTGTTAATCTCTCGCTCACAAACTTTTTCAAAACAAAACATTTTCACATCACACTTTCAAAACGAAATATTTTCAAACAAACACTATGTACGTATTCTTGAGGACTGATATAAGAGTCATTACAAAGTTCTCCTTACATTGGCGTTTCCAAAATATTTTCAAATCACACACACAAAGCAAATTTCAAAAGTGAGCTGGTGATTAAGAGCACGTAAATAACTATGGATGAAAGGGGTGCTGACACCTTCCCTTTTCATAACCTACCCCCCTGAACTCAAAATCTTCAAGGTATTTTCTGTTCTTTTCACCCTTTCCTTATTATATAAAAGAAAAGTCGGTGGTGACTCTAGATATATGCATATTAGTGATAAAATGCAAAACAAGTCAGTTTTCCCACCGTATTACAAGCAGCAATAGAATAAATATGTTGATAGATATTATCAAACTGCTCTGTCACTACATCCATAAACATGTAAAAGTCGACGCGCAAAGAAGTGAGGTCGTCTCTAATGTTAGCAATGTCAGTTCGGAGGGTGTTGATGGTAGCAGTGTGATCAGGAGGTGGAGCAAATGGGGTAGTGGAGGTACAAGAGGTTGTGTCAGGCACATTGTCCTCATGTGGAAGTGGTGCAATGATTTGAGGGATACCTGCAGGGTCGGTATGATCTGGGGATGGAAGGTTATGGTAGAATGGAGGAGTTGCAGGATCGGTTTCAGCTTCAGAGATATCAAAATGGTCATAGACTTAAGGTGTCTCAGGAGGAGTTGGTGGGTCATTTTAGGGTTCATCTAATTTAATCACCCTGTTATTTCTGTCATGTACGCTAGTCCTGGGATTTGGCAAGGTAAAAAGGTGCATAACTTGGTTATTTATAAGAAGTTCAAACTCATTCGGGCCTAGGTTTCTAATGAAGTTGGTATTGAAACAGAACTGGATGTTCATGGGACGTATTCCTCCTAGAGGGTCAAGGCTGGCAAGTGGTTGTCTCAACCTAATAGAATTTTAAATCACGGTCACTAAGCCTCCTATTAATATTGGTTCATTATCAGCTTGTGCAAGACTAGTGAAATTAGCTAACATAAAAGTAGCAGCATTATCGGGGCAGTTTTGGGAGGCACAATACATGATGAAAAGTTCATCTTTGGACACAGAGGTTATGTTTTATTCTTTTCCTAATAGAGTGTGAGCAGGGATCTTATGGAAATAACGGATAGAAGGGTTATGGATATTCTCAAAAAACATGTTATTAGGATCGGGGTTATTATCTCCAGTTATGCCATCCCAAAAATATTCAAGTTCAAGGTCCAAAAGACCGTCTTCTGTGGTACTAGAAAAGACATGTGGGCCACCAGGAACTCCTAAAAGGCTAGAAAACTCTCTGCTATTATAACGGAAATAAATACCAAACATTCCAAAAATAATCAGACCTCGGTTAAATCCTAATCCATGGTCATGCATGAAAGTAAGCGAACTAAGGAATTCAAGGGTTAGCCTACAGTAAGAACTAAATCTCCTACCTACCATGAAAGTTCTCCACCCAATTTGGTCAAGTAGAAACATGACACTGTCTCTAATTCCTAGCGAGGTCATGGTGTAACTATCAGGGTAGATGGTTAGTGCCATCTCTCTTTCATCTAAAATATCAAATTGCCGCCTCTGAGCTCTGCCTCTGAAAGTGATATCCATATAATCCAATCGTTGCATCGTGAGAGTTAGTTAGTTAACTAAAGTTAAGTTAGCCTGAAAGTAAGTAGACGATGATACTAAGTCAGTAGGTACAAATTCTAAAGAATAATAATGTAGATAAAAGATAACGAAATATGAAAACATTAAGAAATGACAAAAGAAAGTTAACATTAAAGTTAAAAATGCGGGTTGTCTCCCACCAAGCACTTTTTTTATGTTGTAAGCTTGACTGAAATAAAAATTAATTTTGGGAGTTACCGAACAGCTCTATGAGCTTTAGACTACAATGGTATTCTCTGTTGTTAACGCAATGATAATATTTCAAGCGTTGTGCGATTATGATAAATGGTTCACTAGATTTACCCTTTATTTCTATTGCGCCGTTTGGAAAAACTTTGGTACTTTCAAAGGGACCAGACCACCTAGAACGAAGGTTACCAGGGAAAAGTTTAAGTCGAGAATTAAAAAGAAGTATTATGTCCCCATCATTAAACTCTTTCCTCTATATACGCTTGTGGTGCCATTTTTTAGTTCTTTCTTTATAGATATAGGCATTCTCGTATGTGTCTAATCTAAGTTCTTCTAGTTCGTGAATGTCTAAAATTCTCTTCTCGCATGCGACAATATAATTTAAATTAAGGGTCTTAACATCCCAATAAGCTCTATGCTCTAATTCTACCGGCATTAAATATGATTTACCATAAACTAGCTTAAATGGTGTGGCTCCTATTGGGGTCTTATAGTATGTCATATACGCCCTTAGAACTTCATGTAACTTTGAAGACCAATCTTTCCTAGAGGTGGCAACAGTTTTTTCTAGAATTTGCTTAATTTCTCAATTTGAGACCTCTACTTGCCCACTTGTCTGTGGGTGATAGGGTGTTGCTACATAGTGTCGGACTCCATATTTCAGTAATAGCTTTTCTGAGATCTTTGAAATGAAATGGAAGCCACCGTCATTGACGGCAAGTCTCGGCACAATGAATCTAGGAAAAAATTGATTCTTGAAGAGCTTGATTACTACTCGTATGTCATTTTTTGGAGAAGCAATAACTTTGATCCATTTCGATACATAATCAATAACAACAAGTATGTATCGGTTACCAAAAGAAGATGGGAATGATCCCATGAAATCCATTCCCCACACGTCAAAGACTTCTACTTCTAAAATTCCTTTTTGTGGCATCTTGTCACATCTAGAGATATTGCTAGTGCGTTGGCACCGGTCGTAATTTGTGACCACGACATGAACATCCTTCCACAGAGTAGGCCAAAACAGGCCATCTTGTAAGATCTTAGGGCAAGTCTTTGAAGTGCTCCCGTGTCCTCCATATGGGGCAGAATGAAAATGGGAAATGATACTTCCTACTTCATCTTCGGGGACACACAGACAGAAAATACCATCAGCTCCTCTCTTGAAAAGCAGAGGTTTATCCCAATAATAATGTTTAAGATCATGGAAGAATTTATTCTTTTGTTGGTAAGTTAGATCTTGTGTAAGCACTCCAGTTTCTAAGTAGTTGACAAAGTCAGCATACCATGGCAATATGGTTTTAGTGTAGATTGCCTCTACAACTTCATTTGTTTCGATATCGTTATAAGTTATAGAGCATTCAATGGTTTTATTTTCCAACTGGTCTATGAGTTGTTTGTAAGGGAAATCTTCATTGATAGGCACTTGTTCAAGCTTAATGCCTTCCATTCTAGATAAGTGGTCAGCTACTGCAGTTTCAGTGCCTTTTTATCTTTGATTTCTAAATCAAACTCTTGTAGGAGTAAGATTCACCTGAGTAATCTTAGTTTGGTATCCTTTTTTCTTAATAGGTATCTAATTATAGCATGGTAGGTATAGATGATTATCTTTGCTCCTACTAACTAAGAATGGATTTTATCCAGGGCGAACACGACAGCTAAAAGTTCATTTTCGTTGGTGGCGTAGTTCATCTGCGCGGGATCTAGGGTTCTACTAGCGTAATAAATCGCATGAAGCATTTTATCATTCCTTTATCCTAAAATTGCGCCTACGGCATAGTCACTAGCATCGCACATGATTTCAAACAGTAATCTCCAATCTGATGGTTGCATAATAGGTGCAGTAATAAGAGTTGTTTTTAAATGTTTGAATGCTTTTAAGCATTTGTCATCAAAATTGAATTCAGCATCGTTCATTAACAGGCCTGTTAGTGGTTTGGTGATTTTGGAGAAAACTTTAATGAATTGTCAGTAGAAACCGGCGTGTCCTATGAAACTTCGTATTTCTCTTACGATTATAGGAGGTTAAAGGTTTTCTACAATTTCTATTTTAGCTTTGTCAACTTCAACCCCCCTTATTGGACACTATGTATCCAAGCACGATTCCCTGTTGGACTATGAAATGGCATTTTTCCCAATTTAATATGAGGTTAAATTTTACGCATCATTCAAGTACCATTTCTAAGTTCGATAAGCATCCTTCAAAACTTTGCCCACAAACAGAGAAATCGTCCATAAATTCTTCCATGATGTCTTCTATAAAATCAGCGAAAATTGACATCATGCATCTTTGGAATGTTGCGGGAGCGTTACATAGTCCAAACGGCATTCGTCGATAGGCAAATGTACCATAAGGACAAGTGAAAGTAGTCTTTTCTTGGTCTTCGGGGTGTATAAGAATTTGGAAAAATCCTGAATATCCATCTAAATATCATAAGTGAGTGCTTAGCCAGTCGTTCGATCATTTGATCAATGAAAGGTAAAGTAAAATGATCTTTTCGAGTGGCTTTGTTCAATTTCCTGTAGTCAATGCACATTCTCCATCCAGATTGAGTATGTTGTGCCATATTTTCTCCTTTTGCATTGCTGACAACTGTAACACCTCCCTTCTTTGGTACAACATGTACTAGGCTAACCCATTTACTGTTGAATATCGGGTATATGGTTCCTGCTTCTAATAACTTTTGTACTTATTTCTTAACTACATCACTCATAACGAGATTTATTCTTCTCTGATGTTCTCTTGAGGTCTTGCAGTCTTTATCAGGCATAATGTGATGCATGCAAATTGAGGGACTTATTCCTTTTAGATCAGAGATGTTATAGCCTAAAGCAGTCGGGTATTTCCTTAGGACATGTAATGATTTTTCTGTTTCTATCTATCCTAAATTTGTGTTGACTATAACAGGTTATTCGAGTTCCGTATATAGGAACTCATACCTTAGATCTTTTGGTAATGATTTAAGTTCAACAATTGGTTTCTTTAGGAATGGCATAGGGTCAGGAGTTAGCGCGAGAAATTCACTTAGATTTTCATCTCTGTATTCATCACACCAATTATTGTCTTCAAGGATATGAGGTATTAGAATTTTTAAAGCTTCTGAATATTTGATATGTTGTTTCTCCATTTCTTTAACGCACTCATCAATGACATCCAAGAAACAGCATGAATCATCTATAGTTGGTGCCTTGAAGAATTGTGAGAGAAGAAATTCGAACTTTTCTTCGCCAACCTCAAATATAAGTTTACCCCTTTTTACAACAATGATGGCTCCAGAGGTGGCGAGGAATGGTCTTCCTAATATACTATGCATGTTGGAGTCTTCCTTGATGTCCATAATAACGAAATCAGTGGGAATATAGAATTGTCTGATACGTACTGGAGTATTTTCTAGCATTCCTAAAGGAAACTTCACTGAATGACCAGCTAGTTGCCCGAACATTCTTGTTGGTCGCAATTCTCCCATGTTTAGCCTTTTGCAGATTGATAAAGGCATTAAACTAATACTGGCTCCCAAGTTGCATAGAGCTTTGTCTAAGACAAATTTTCTGATTACACATGGTATAGAAAAAATACCAGGGTCTTTTAGCTTAGGGGGCATGTTATTTTGGATTATAGGGCTACACTTTGCAGTAAGCATGAAGATTTCATTGTCCTTGAGCTTTTTCTTATTAGATAAGATTTCTATAAGGAACTTAGCATAGGAGAGCATTTGCGTGATGGATTATGTATAGGGTATAATGATATTCAATTGTTTCAGAAGTTCAACGAATTTCTTAAACTGCCCTATATTTTTAGATTTATCTAACCGTTAAGGGAACGGTATCAGTGGTTTGCACAATGGCGGAGGCACATAGGGGTTTTCTCTCTCTTGTGCCTATACGCTTTCATTTTCCTTCTCGTCTTCTTTTGGTTCGTCTTCCTTCTCAGTTGGTTTACCAGTACTCTGGTATTGTTGGCTGAAGATTTTGATAATATTATTATAAGCCAAGTGAATTGAACGTTTCGATCGAAATGAAACAAAGCATCGTGTTTCGAAGTAGCAGAAGCAGTGTTTCGAATAAGCATATCAAAGCTTGGAGCTTCGAGTGGCAATTATGGGAACGTATCTAAAGAAGTCTCGAAATGACAACAAGGTTGTGTCTGAGAAGTGCGTTCGAAGCGGAGAAGTACCAAAACATTTGAAATTCAAATGCAAGCGGGACATTCGAAGTTTGAAATTTATGTACTGGAGCATTTGGAGACACGTGGAAACAAGAGAGAGGCATTGTTCTGCATGTTCTGAACATGGCATAATCTTATAGCAAGACCGTTATGGTCGAAGTAGTATAAATAGAAGTCTTAGTATTAGGATTTCGTGTGTCATATCTATTGTACTAAATACTCAGTAACATTCAAATTACCACATGGCAAGGGAAACGAATGCAAGAGCAATGTACGTATGATAGCACCACGTGTTTATGATTTAATGAAAACCCTTTATCATTTCCAGAACTTTATTTTATCTTTCTGCCAAATACCATTTACAAGTTTTCTCATTTAAAGTCTTTTTATTCGAAATCTTTTCATTGATGCCTTACATTTAAATGCTTTCTTTCCATTTCAAACAATTTACGTTTCAGAAAATGTCATACTTTTCATGCCTTTATCTTCAAGTTTTATCTTTCGAACGTCTATTTTTACTTAAAGTCATTTTACAGATTTCTTGCATTAAACGCTTTCTTCATATTTCGAATCTTTTACATTCCAGAGCATCTTTTACATTAACTGTTTTTATAATTCGAAGCCATTTACTTGCCTTTTATGCAATTTTACATGTCTTTACAATTAACATTTATTCATGCAATTTAGTTTCGCGCACATATATTTTGATTACACCTTTAGATCTTTAAGAGAGAAATCGAAATAAGTCAAACACCTACACAACACTCTAAATACCAACCATGAATATCTGTTCGATCGTGAGAGTTACCCTAATGACCAATAAGTCCTAGGATCAATCTAGTCGATCCTGCGAGTTACCAGAGAAATTGAATAACAGTCAGTAAGTTTATTCGATAGTTTGGAAGACTAGCGATTGTTTACCAGAAATCACTGGAAACAAATTGGCACACCCGGTGGGACCAATAATTGGACATTAGAAATAAAGATTGTTGAGACATAACCATTATAAAAACGTTGGAACCTAAGAAGTTTGCTGTTTTATGAACCTAAGAAGTGGTAAAGTAACCAACAACAACCAACCCTTATCCAGAAGAAAACGTTTGAACAAGATGTCTAATTCTGACAATCAACAAGGGGAACAAAATGCCCCACATACAACAGGCACTAATATGTCCACTTCGATGGGAACATCTAATGTGATCCCTTCGAATGCACAGTCTGTTGCATCCTTAACCAGTAATATAGCCACCAATGGAGTAAGTGGCATATCAACTAATAGTTCGATCTTAGGAAATACTGGAACCGTTGGTTATCCTGGGGGATTTGTTCCACCATCAGGGACACAATCCCATTTCGCCACTCCACTAACTAGACCACCCGGTTTCGATGGTAATAGAACCAGAAATTCCTCTTATGGAATGCCAACTTCCTTTATGGCAGGTTTACACAATTCCACATCGAATTCATCACCACAATTAGGGTCTGGGTCTGGGGAGAATCAGTTTATGACAAATAACCAAGGGTCAGTGGGTTATAGCACAATGCGTATTTTAACCACAGAAAACCAGTTGACTTTTAGGCAATTGATGGATGACAGTAACCATAATATGATAGGGGTGTTAGCATAAACTATGCAGGAAATATTTGCCCCAATAGTACAAAATGTGACTGTGACAAACAGGGAAAACGCTGACAACATGAGTCGAATAGCAGATTTCTTTGCGCCCCCAGAAAGGCGTAGGCAGAATCAGGCGAGATTTCGAGCAAACATGCCTGTTATGGAATAAGTTGCTAAAGACCAAATTTATAGACCACCTAGAGAAGAAGTTAACTTGGGGGCAAGGGCACCAAGGTTAGAAGCCCCAATAATCCCAGGCCCACAAAGAGAACTTATGGAACCAGGGGCAAGGGTCGAAAGGCTAGAAGCCCCAGAGTTTCGAGAAGAACAACCTAGAGGGGTTGTCATGGTTGGTCGAAATCAAGATGCTGATGCTGTCGTTCATAGAATTCGAAACGATAACATCTTGGCAGAAAACAATCTAACCACCATGATAGAGAGAGTCATGGCCCAGAATGGCCTCAACACAGGAATGAGAAGGCCAAATTATGCTTCTCCTATATTAGATTGCATAATGCATACTGATTTACCAAGGGGATATAAATTCCCTAAATTTACAAAGTTCGCTGGGGATACCAATGAGTCAATAGTCGAACACATAGCCAGATATCTAACTGAAGCGGGAGATATAGCCAATAATGAAGATCTCAGGGTCAAATATTTCCCAAGTTCCTTGACTAAAAACGCCTTCACATGGTTTACCACTTTGCCTCCTGGGTCCTTTGATACTTGGGCTCTTTTGGAGAGATTATTCCATGAACAATTTTACATGGGACAGTCGAAAATAAGCTTGAAGGAATTAGCCAGTGTCAAGAGAAAGTTCACCGAACCCATAGATAATTATCTGAATAGATTTAGGCTTTTGAAATCCAGATGTTACACAGTAGTGCCTAAACATGAGTTAGTCGAAATGGACGCTGGTGGTTTGGATTACTCTATTCGAAAGAAACTAGACACTCAATATTTGAGGGACATGGCTCAGTTAGCCGATAGGGTTCGACAGGTCGAAAGGCTAAAGGCCGAAAAGGCCAGAGTCTGTAAGAATAGCAAGAAAGAAAGGATCTCCTATGTTGGAACTGAGGAAGCAGAAGAATATCCTGAATTCGAATTCGAAGAGGTCGAAATCGACCTCGCTGAATTAAAACAGGCTCCACCTTACTCCTGCAAATTATTGGTTCCCACAAAAGGGAAAGAGATTGTTGAAAATGAGAAAAGTGACAAATTCCCAAAGAAGGTTTATACCTTCGATGTCACTAAATGTGACGAGATTTTTGATTTACTTGTCAAAGATGGCCAACTCATTGTGCCATCAAATGTCAAAATACCTCCTTTAGATCAGAGAAAGAAGAGAGGATTTTGCAAATATCATAGTTTCCTAGGCCACAAAACCTCACAATGTTTTCTTTTCAGGGACCTAATTCAAAATGCAATCAAAGATGGCAGACTAAAGTTTGCTGATAAGGCAAAGATGAAAGTGGACGAAGATCCCTTGGACGTCGCAGACACCAACTACTCCGAGCCTGCATGCATTGGAGAGATTAACATGGTGGAAGCTGACCAAAGCGATGCCCCAACAGGAGAGAAATGAACTGAAACTGAAAGCTGGGTGATGGTCGAAGTCGATAAAGAGGTCACTGAAGACATCCAGAAGATACCATAGACTTCGATTGAAGCAGCACCTGTAGCTGTTGCAAAAGAAACCCAGGCTACTGAAGGCCAGGAAAATCAAAACCAAGAACTAACACAGGTCACTGAAGGCTTGAGGCTGGAATTGGAGAAAGTCCAAATCACGAAGCCAACCTCCCCTCAGAAGGAAATATGGGACGCTCTAGGGGAACCCAGTGGAAAATTTGACTATTTGGTCAAATATTCTGGCCCAGAGAGTTCGAAGGTTCACATTGAGGATATAAAGCCCACAGGATGGGGAGATGATAAAGCTAAGGGGGGAGATGTCGAGATAAATATGGTGGATATGGAGAGGCCTCGCTCTGAGATGGAGGAGGTAGAAAAATACTTAGAGAAAGAGAAGTATAGAATGGAGGATAATCACGCTGGAGATGCTAGTCTCAAGGATTACCTCATGACATGCCACAAAGGAGATACAGGCATGATATTATGCCCTAGGTGCAGCATCCTCTGCAATCAGAGAATCGCTACGAATTTCGAGAGGGTACAGAGGACTCGAACTGGCAACAATTGGCGCCAGGATAACCAGTTGTTCAGGTGTTATCCTAAGGCTGGAGAGAGTTTGCTGGAATTTGTGTTTCGCTGCTACAAAGGGGCAACCAAGTGCTTGATTTGCCCAAGGTGTTCTGTCGTGTATGATCAAAGCATGGCCAGAGCTTTCGAAACGATTCCCTTCGCCCCTTGCTGGAACCATCAAGAAACTGTCCAGATGGGCCCACGTTTCGACAGCAGACACAAACAACGAAGTCCTGATAGCCCTCACCCCAAGGCTGCTCGACGAGTGACTTTCAAACTCCCTGCTGAAGTGCCAACCGACAGATGGTTGCAAGTCAGAAATGACAAAGGCAAAGACAGATGGAGAAACACCGAACGAAATGCACGCCATGCTATGACATATAGAAGGCAATTCAACATAGCAAAAAGGGAGGATGTAAGATTAGAAAACTACAAAGGAAGGAACCCCATGTCGAGATCCCAGTGGCGCAGGAAACAAAGGATTCGAAAGTTTGAGAGGGAAGCTGTGGCAAACAAAGGGGTCACTTCAACAAAGAACCAAGGTGAATCTAGCACCAATAAACCCACACCAAAAAATCAAACTGAAGACAAACCTCCAATTAATAGGAAGCTTTTCTCTGAAGTGCAACTGGATGAACCAAAGGAATACACTCCAGGCCCAGAAGAAGACGAAGATATGATAACAGATAACTTCGAATCGGAGGGGGATTCTTCATTCAACCTAAACTGTAACGTGGTATCCGTACTTCCCTGTGAATTTGGGCAGGAAACCGAAATTGATGAATATGAGGAAGAAGATACCACAGATTTGATGAAGCATAGGCCTGTGTGCTACTATGTGATGGACAATGGGGCTGTGGAGGAGCAAAATGCGTTCTTCGAACGTCCAGAACCTGCTATGAAGAACCATCTTAAGCCACCATTTATTCGGGCAAAAGTTGGTGCCCATGGTGTGAACAAGGTTCTAGTGGATGGGGGTGCTGCAGTCAATTTGATACCCCACTTCATGCTGAAAAGACTAGAGATCCGCGAAGGAGACATCAAGCCCCATAATATGGTTCTATCCAATTATGAGGGAAAAGTGGGCAAAACACTGGGAGTGGTCCAGTTGGAATTGACAATAGGCTCAAGTTGTAGGCCCACCATGTTTATGGTGATCGAAGCCAAGGCCAACTATAACTTATTGCTGGGGAGGGAGTGGATCCATGGCATAGGGGCAGTTCCTTCGTCAATGCATCAACGACTAGTTCTGTGGAGAGATGATGGAATCGTGGAAAACATCAAAGCAGACCAGAGTTACTTTATGTCAACAGTCAATTTAGTTGACAAGAGGGATTATGATAAAAATCTGGCAAAGATTCCTCTGTGTGTTCCAAATGACGAGATTAACGAAACCAGAAACGCCCACTACTACATGACCCTTCGCCATGATGGCCTTTACTGGGATAGAACAATAATCAGTGAAGAAGAGGGAGTCGAAAGCACAATACAAAAACGGCCAGCAGGCTGGGACTTCGACAACCTTATCCATGACTGAGTCCACCTTTTTCGAAAGGATTTCGGCCTATATGGCTGAGAACGAATCAAAAGCGGCCTTAGAGGCTGAAATAAATAAATTAACTGTAAAGATGAACGAAGTAAGTGGGGATGGCTCGAAATGCTCACCCTTCAAAGAATTTGAGATGGATCAAAGGTTGGATGCCATCTATGATAAAGAACCCTTAGGCTTCGAAAGGGACCCCATAAACTCAGGTGCCAAAATGTTGGCACAAGATCCACTCGAAGAAGTCAACTTAGGGGATGAAAAAACAAAAAGAATAACCTACATAAGTGCAAAACTTAGCCCAGGCCTCAAGAAGGAAGTAATCGAAGTCCTCAAGGAAAACAAAGATTGCTTCGCATGGGATTATGACGAGATGCCTGGTTTAAAGAGGGAGTTGGTCGAACACAGACTGCCAATCAAAGATGGCAAGAAGCCCATCAAACAAACTCCCAGAAGATTCGCACCAGCGGTTCTCACAAAGATTAAAGCTGAGATCGAAAGGTTGCTGCGTTGCAAATTCATCAGAACAACAAGGTACGTCGAATGGTTAGCAAATATAGTACCTGTTATTAAGAAAAATGGTTCTTTAAGAATTTGCATAGATTTTAGGGATTTAAACACTACAACCCCTAAAGATGAATATTCCATGCATGTGGCAGAAATGCTAGTAGACTCTGCTGCAGGGTTCGAATACTTGAGTATGTTAGATGGATACTCTGGGTATAATCAGATTTTCATTGCTGAAGAAGATGTTGCAAAGACAGCATTTCGTTGCCCAGGAGCCTTAGGCACCTATGAATGGGTGGTGATGCCTTTTGGTTTAAAGAACGCTGGGGCAACTTATCAAAGGGCAGTGAATTCAATTTTTCATGATTTCATTGAAACCTTCATGCAGGTGTATATTGATGATATAGTAATCAAATCTATATCTGCAGAAACACATTTGCATCATTTGAGCCAATCATTCGAGCGAATGAGAAAACATGGCTTAAAGATGAATCCCCTTAAATGTGCATTTTTTATGCAGGCTGGAGATTTTCTTGGTTTTGTGGTTCACAAGAAAGGGATTGAAATCAACCAGAACAAAACCAAAGCCATAATGGAGACGAAAGCACCTACGTCAAAAAGGGAGTTGCAATCTCTGCTAGGGAAAATTAACTTCCTCAGAAGATTCATTTCGAACCTGAGTGGAAGAACCCAAGCTTTCTCTCTGTTACTCCGTTTAAAGCAAGGCCAAGCCTTCGAATGGAACGAAGCCCACCAGGAGGCATTTGACAGGATAAAAAGATACCTCTCTCAGCCTCCTATTTTGTCTCCACCTTCATGGGGGAAGCCCATGAGATTGTACATATCTGCCTCTGAAGTTAGTATAGGTAGTATGTTAGCACAAGAAGATAGCAATGGTATCGAAAGAGCCATATACTATTTAAGTAGAGTACTAAATGATGCAGAGACCAGATATAGCAATTTAGAAAAGCTATGTCTCTGTTTGTATTTCTCTTGTATGAAACTCAAGTATTATATAAAGCCCGTTGATGTTTATGTTTCATCTCATTTCGATGTCATTAAACATATGCTTTCAAAACCAATAATGCATAGCAGAGTTGGTAAATGGGCTTTAGCCTTAACAGAATATTCTTTGACTTTCATGCCTTTAAAAGCTGTGAAAGGTCAAGTGATTTTTGACTTCATTGTGGACCATTCTTTGGTTGAGCAGACTGTCATGAGTTACGTCGAAATACAACCATGGAAATTGTACTTTGATGGTTCAACCCACAGGAATGGAAGTGGCGTTGGAGTCCTTCTAATTTCTCCTGAAGGAATCCCAACAAAATTCAAGTATAAATTAGATGGTCCTCGTTGCTCGAACAACGAAGCTGAGTATGAAGCGCTCATTGTTGGACTTGAAGCTTTGTTGGAATTGGGGGCAACTAGAGTCGAAATTAAAGGAGACTCAGAATTAGTGGTCAAACAAATTACAAAGGAATATAAGTGCATAAAGGAAAACTTGATGATATACTTCGTCATAGTAAACAGGCTACTAAGGAAATTTGAATACATGGATATTCAACACATGCCAAGAATAGAGAACCAAGAAGCAAATGACTTAGCACAGTTGGCTTCGGGTTATAAAGTGTCTACCAGGAACTTTAAAGATTTAGTTGAATTAAGGGGTAGAGTTATGGCTACTAGATTCACACCATCAGATCTAGAAAGTATGAAATTGGGATATGATGAGAAATAGGGATTCGAAATATTATCCATAAATACTTTGTCAGATGTAGATTGGCGAAGTCCACTGATGAGTTATTTAGCAAACCCAACTCTGAATGTGGATAGAAAGACAAAATACAGAGCATTGTCATATCTCCTCATGGGGAACGAATTGTTTAAAAAGACCCAAGAGGGCGTATTATTGAAATGCCTAGGAGAAAGTGAGGCATACTTAGCATTGTCAGAAGTCCACAATGGGGCATGTGGGGCACAACAAGCAGGCCATAAAATGAAATGGCTGTTATTTCGATACGGCTTGTATTGGCCTAGCATGCTCAAAGATTGCATAGACTTTGCTAAAGTATGTGAGGAATGTCAGAAACATGCAGGGATTCAACATGCCCCTGCAAGTAAGTTGTATTCGATCATCAAACCATGGCCATTTAGAGGATGGGAATTGGATTTGATAGGAGAAATAAATCCTGCTTCGTCCAAAGGACAGAAATATATCTTGGTAGGAATAGATTATTTTACCAAGTGGATCGAAGCTATACCATTAATAGTTGTTGATCAAGAGGCTATTATTGAGTTTATACAGAAGCACATTATCTATAGGTTCAGATTGCCAGAGAGCATAACCACAGACCAAGGCTCTGTGTTTACTGGTAGAAAGATGCAAGAATTTGCCCAAGAAATGGGGTTTAGATTGCTAACGTCAACGCCATATTATGCTCAAGCAAACGGTCAAGTCGAAGCAGCCAATAAAGTGATAATAGGATTAATCAAGAAGCATATTGGTAAAAAGCCAAGAAACTGGCACAAAACTTTGGACCAAATATTATGGGCTTGTAGAACATCTCCTAAGGAAGCTACTAACACTACGCCTTTCCAACTCACATTTGGTCATGATGCAGTGCTGCCAGTAGATATTCATCTACAATCAGTTCGAATTCAGAGACAAAACGAAATCCCAGCTGCATTATATTGGGAAATGATGATGAATGAATTAGTTGAGTTGGACGAAATTAGATTACATGCATTGGAAATTTTGATGAGACAAAAAGAAAGAGTGGCCAGAACATACAACAAAAGGGTGAAGAAAAAAGTATTCATTATTAATGACTTAGTTTGGAAAGTCATATTGCCCATGGACAAGAAAAATAAAGCATTAGGTAAATGGTCACCTCATTGGGAAGGACCTTTTCGAATATTAAAAGTATTCTCAAACAATGAATATGAAATCGAAGAACTGGTGGATGATAAACGTATCCTAAAGGTTAATGGGAAATATTTAAAGAAATATAAGCCACGCCTGCAGGATATTCGAATAGTAACAACGTAACCAAGATATTATAAAAAGGCCAAAATGGCAAGATGAGATGCCCAAATGGCGTTGTTCGAATATTACATATAAGAAACCAAATTGTAGTCAAATAAACACTAAAATTTAGAAATAAGAATTATTTTTCAATCTGTTGAAAGTGCTTCGAAAAGATTCAAGTCTCTGCTGAGCGAAACGCCTGGCTCCTTCCAAGGTTGCCACTTCTCCTTTAAGTTGTTCTGCAGTTTCCATTTCTGCAAGCCCCTGGTTGAGAAGCTCTTCGAATTGGTTACCAGCAGTATTGGTTTCGAAGGCTATTTGTTGTTCTTTAGCCTCCTTAACTTTCTGTTGATGTTCCAGAATCTGCCTTTCCCAAAGAAGTATGGACTCAGCTCGAGCCTCATAATCAGTTTTCGCCTGCTTTAGATGCATAGCTTGATCCTCAGCTTCTTGAGAGAGTTTCGAAGCTTGTTCATAAGCAGCATCCATTGCAATACGTTTTTCTTGAACCTTCTTGGCAGCAGATTAATCTTGGAGAAGGTAACCAGTTACGTTGTCGAGCAAAGACTGAAGATCGAACAAGAGAGTTGTAAGCAACTCCTTCATAGTATAGCAAGCAGTGCTATCTTGTTTGAGCACTTCGAATATATCCACATTGAGAATTGTTTTCCTGATCTTATTAAGAAGTACAATTCTTTCATCTGTGGGAAGAGGATAGCTGGTCGAACTTGTGCTAGCCCTAGCAAGTGGGATGTCCCTTTGAGCCAGCTTTGCCTTCATGTACCCAATAGGGTCATTTCGTCTCAGGAGTGCAAGCTCCTCGTCAGTCATTCGAGACAAAGAGGATTGAGGGAGTTCCACACGTAGGGGAGTCACGTCCATTTCAACCTCCATGGGTTTGTTGGTTGCATCACCATCCCCTTCATTCGTTTCATGCTCATGATCTTCTTCATCATCATCCAAGTCCACCACTTCGATGTCTTCTTTTTCACTGCTGTTTGCATTGGACTCCGTCCCAGCAGTCGAACCATCATTGGCATCCTCCTCCTCAGACTCTTCGTCTGCAGATTCTTCGTCTCTTTGGCTAGAATCAGCTTTCTCTCCTTCAGTTTGAGTGTCCTTTGGATCCTCTTGAAGGGTTTCAAGAGGGGACTTTTGAAGAGAAGCTCTTTGCAAATCTTCTGCAGATGTTTGAAGTGGTGTTTCGTTTGTCTCTTTCAGAGGAATAGAGGTACCTTGATCATCCTGATGTTCAGAAGTTCCAGCCAGAACTGCCATATTGGAGGAACCTTTGTTCTGTACAAGGTTGCTGGAATCTCCTTGAGGAGAGGAGTTGAGTGGAGCAGCAGCTTTGGATGGTGAGTTCGAAGTAGTGGAAGCTGGATTCAAGATGTTCTGCAAGGAGCAAAAGAATGTTAAAAGCATGCACTAAGATAATAAGAAATTATTATTTTCAAAGAGTGTTAAAGTTCAATTTACCTGTGGACTCTCGGAGGAGAGATTGCTAGCTATGCGTTCCAACATTACGTTGGAGGTCGAAGGTAAAATTTTAGATTTGGGTGAGGGAGCAGCATCCCTGGAATCTAGTCCAGAGACACTAGTTGGAACGGTACTCTTCGAAATATCCTTCTTCTGCTTCTTCTTCGAAGCAGTTGGTAAGTTTCCTCCAGCCTTGGGGTCTTCCCCAGTGGTGTTTGATTTTCGCTTCTTGGGAGTAGTAGGAGGAATTTTGTTGGTCTGAAAAGATTTAAACAAAGAGTTAGATGCAAACCATAAAACATTAGTGAATTCGAAACATCAAGGCTAAGTGATTACCGTTGGAGTTGGAACACTGGTTGTTGTTGGTATTGTTGTTGTGGTTGTTGCAGCAATGGTTGTTGTTTTGGACGGAGTCACTTTGTTAGTGGTTTCGGTAGAGGCTTGAGAGGCGCTCCCTTCTTTCGACTTCGAAGCGACTGTCTTTATCCTGATGGCTGAAAATCGAAACAATTAAAGCAAAGGTTAAAGATATGGAAAATGAAAAACGTTTGGGATTTTCCCAAGCATTCACACCTGTGCCTTGATCAGATTTAATCGACATGGCAGAAAGGTCGTATCGAAGGTGTCCTGGGAAATCGTGGAGCCAGTGTCGAGCCCATGTCACAGTCTCAGATGGCTTTGGTTTCTTTTGAAGATGTTTGAACATCTCTTTGCAAGTGAACCACCAAGGATATGGGGGAAACCAAGCCAGAGCCAGTTCTGAGGTAGGTAATCTAGGAAATTTAGGTGGATGCATTTCGAATGCCAACCTATACCTATCCTCAGGTGACAACCCTGAAGGAAGTTTTAACTTAGAAACTTTTGTTTGAATTTTTCCTTCAAGGTCTCAGCCGCTTGATGCACAGTGGATTCCAAGCGTGTGGGGTCATAAGTAGTTTCAAAATAATTTTGAAAAGCTTTAATCTCTTTGGCATGAGTAAACATACCTTTCTTGGCTGGTACCTGCACATCGAAGGCATCAATTAGTTTCTATTGAATTGTAAGAGTATCGAACATATAAGTTTGATAAAACTTGGTCCACCATTCCAGAAACCCCTTAGCTGTGAGATGGGTAGGTTCGAAGGTTATTAGCTCAAACTGGGCAAAGCCTTGGTATTGTTCTTGCTGTAATTTTTCTTCTCGTGCCTTGAAAGTTCGCCCAGAGGTAATGGCACTCTCAGTTTGAAATAAGGGTTCAGGAATTAGTTGGCATAAGCCAAACTGTCTCGAAACAAAATTTGGCTGGTAAGAGAAAAGGAAAATCTGATTCTTGGCAGGAGTTATTCTTGAAGAAATGAGTCTAGGTAGCAAAAAGGCTCTCCATACATCCTGAATCTCCTTGCTCTTGACAGCTTCTGAGAGAGCCATGGTGAACCAGGAAGGTCCATGAGCCCTCGAAGCAAAAGGCGCCATGGTTTCTTCGAACTTATGCCTTTTGGAGAATATCATGATGTACTTCGAGAATAGGACTTTGAAGTCATCTTTGTCGTCATTTGGAGTTAATCTTTGCAGCCTAGTGCCTTCGACTATTCTATCAGTTATCTAGGGGTCTTGTTCATCAATGGTGTTGGCAGTTGACAAGGAGGGTTCGAACGTGGAATTTAGCCATAGCTGAAGTAACCAAAAAGGGCCAGCCAACAGGATATTCTTGGAGGTATGAGATTTTAGGCTCGAAACAGCTGACCTTAGGCTTTCATAAAGGTCAACTAAGAGCAGTTCACTTAAGCACACTCTTCGATTTTCATGCAAATCCCTAGCTAGAGGAATAAACCTACTGGCTACCTGTAGGGATCTACTGCAGAAGACGTATCTTGACAGCCATAGGGTAAGGAAAGCAATGTGTTCTACATCAGACACACTGTCTCCCTCAGCATGGTAGTGACTGATAAACTTGGAAAAACTTGCTAGTTTGACTTCGAAGTCGATTATACTTGAATGTTCTTCGTTGTCAAGGATATATGTTTCTCCTACTGGTGATAGCCCAGTGATGGCCGCTATGTCAAAGAAGGTAGGGGTGATCATTCCACCAGGGAGATGGAAAGTATTATAGGTACTGTCCCAGAAATAGAGGGACGCGAATAGTAAAGGGTGGCTGTAAGTGAAACCAGGCTTCGACAGCTTAATCAAGTTGTAGATACCTAATTCTTCCCATTGCTGGGATTTTTTAGCTTCTACCTTATTGAACCAGTTTTGATAAGCAGTGTCGGAGGTGGGGCAAGATCGAAACGGTTTAAAATTACTTTTTACATAGTCTAATACAAAAGGGTCCTTAGGAGGAACAATTGGATTTTCCATGGTGTTTGAGCCAGAAGATTCTATTGCCTTAGGGGCGTCCATTTTGTTAAACAAGGGTTTGAAACTATAGCAAACTGGGAAAATTTTCCTGGTATCTTTTAAAATTTCAAAAACCGTAAGAGGGCCCATTAAAGCTAACCTCTTACCAGCAGCGGTGGTAGGAATGAGTACCTGTGATGCATAAAGCATTTCTTTTTCCTTTGAGATCATCTGAGGAGCAAGAATGGATTTGACCTTGGTGAGTGATAACCTTACTTTCCATTGTAGTTCCTGCGGTCTTTCCTTTCTTCTTGGAAACCTTTTTGAGTTGGGATGAAGTAGAAGAAGACATTTTTGAAGAATGTTGAAAGCTTAGGGTTTTTTTGGCGAGAGAAGAAGGATAAAAGATTCAGAATATGGAAAGAAAAGAAAAAGACTAAGTTGATGGTTTTTATAATGTGGAAGTTTAAGCATCCACTGAATAAGGTTGTGATACGTGGTGCTTATGGGTTGGTTTGATGAAGAGGTGGCGTAAAGTTAACATGGGTAATAGGCGTGATTTAAAGATAATCATTGTTTTGTAACTGCACCATACTGTGAAGTGGCTCCAGGCGGTTAAGGAATCCAAAAAGTGTTATGATTGACGTGACTGGAGTCAAATGCATTAAATGTTACGATGATTCGAAGGTCGTATCAAAATCTTGTGTGGATGTTTAAAATAAGTATTTCTCAAAGAAATCGAAATACATATTTTAAAGGGGCATTTTGTTGGCTGAAGATTTTGATAATATTATTAGAAGCCAAGTGAATTGAATGTTTCGATCGAAATGAAACAAAGCGTCATGTTTCGAAGTAGCAGAAGTAGTGTTTCGAATAAGCATATCAAAGCTTGGAGCTTCGAGTGGCAATTATGGGAACGTATCTAAAGAAGTCTCGAAATGACAACAAGGTTGTGTCTGAGAAGTGCGTTCGAAGCGGAGAAGTACCAAAACATTTGAAATTCAAATGCAAGCGGGACATTCGAAGTTTGAAATTTATGTACTTGAGCATTTGGAGACACGTGGAAACAAGAGAGAGGCATTGTTCTGCATGTTCTGAACGTGGCATAATCTTATAGCAAGACCGTTATGGTCGAAGTAGTATAAATAGAAGTCTTAGTATTAGGATTTCGTGTGTCATATCTATTGTACTAAATACTCAGTAACATTCAAATTACCACATGGCAAGGGAAACGAATGCAAGAGCAATGTACGTATGATAGCACCACATGTTTATGATTTAATGAAAACCCTTTATCATTTCCAGAACTTTCTTTTATCTTTCTGCCAAATACCATTTACAAGTTTTCTCATTTAAAGTCTTTTTATTCGAAATCTTTTCATTGATGCCTTACATTTAAATGCTTTCTTTCCATTTCAAACAATTTACGTTTCAGAAACTGTCATACTTTTCATGCCTTTATCTTCAAGTTTTATCTTTCGAACGTCTATTTTTACTTAAAGTCATTTTACAGATTTCTTGCATTAAACGCTTTCTTCATATTTCGAATCTTTTACATTCCAGAGCATCTTTTACATTAACTGTTTTTATAATTCGAAGCCATTTACTTGCCTTTTATGCAATTTTACATGTCTTTACAATTAACATTTATTCATGCAATTTAGTTTCGCGCACATATATTTTGATTACACCTTTAGATCTTTAAGAGAGAAATCGAAATAAGTCAAACACCTACACAACACTCTAAATACCAACCATGAATATCTGTTCGATCGTGAGAGTTACCCTAATGACCAATAAGTCCTAGGATCAATCTAGTCGATCCTGCGAGTTACCATAGAAATTGAATAACAGTCAGTAAGTTTATTCGATAGTTTGGAAGACTAGCGGTTGTTTACCAGAAATCACTGGAAACAGGTATATGGCTGGATTTTTTGTTCTTGGGTCAGTTGGTCCATCTACTTCTGTTCCACTCCGAAGTATTATAGCATTAGCATGACCTTTCATATTTGGTTGTGGTTAGCCAGGAAAAGTGCCAGCTGGAGCAACTGTAGCTGTTTGTTGTTGAGCCACTTGAGAGATTTGCATTTCAAGCATTTTATTATGAGTGGTTAGGGAGTCAACCTTGTTTGATAGTTGCTTTAGTTGTTCACTAGTGTGTATGTTTTGATTTAGAAAATCTTTGTTTTTTTGAGCTTGAGTGACTATAAAATTTTCTATCATGATCTCTATATTGGATTTCCTAGGAACATTTGGATTAATTGGGGTGGCTTTCTAGTATCCTGGTGGTGTAGTAGGAGATTTCCCAAGTGTATATAATGCATTGTTATTCTTATACGAAAAGTTTGGATGGTTCTTCCAGGTAGGATTATTGGTATTTCCGTATGGGTTCCCTTAAGCATAATTCACTTGATTAGTTGGTACTCATGTTAAAAGTGAACATTCAAGTGCAGCATGTGCGTGAAGTCCGCATAAATCACAGGTCGGAGCTACTGCAGCCATGGTGGTTGCGGGAGTTGTGGTCAAGTTTTATATGTTTTAAGTAAGAGCTTCTACCTTAACGTTAATTTGATCTAAACCGATAACTTTGTACATACCGCCTTCCTTTTGAGGTTTCTCCATAATGGTTATATCGCTTCCCCACTGGTAATTATTTTCAGCCATACTTTGAATAAGTTGATAAGCATCATGATAAGGTTTGGTGTGCCGCCAGCTGCATCGTCTATCGTTAGTCTTGTGTTATACAAGAGACTATTGTAAAAGGTGTGGATGATCATCCATTATTCTAGACCGTGATGTATACAAAGTCGCAACATCTCTTTGTATCTTTCCCATGCTTTAAAAATAGATTCGCTTTCCTTTTGTTTAAAACCATTGATATTTTCTCTTAGCATAACCGTCTTACTCGACGGAAAAATATCGCGCTAGGAAAACTTTCTTCAACTTGTTCCATATGGTAACAGATTTGCATGGCAGAGACCGGTGCCAAGCTCTAACTCTATCTCGTAATGAGAAAGGGAAAAGACGTAGTCTTATTTCTTTGGGGATGACACCATTTGTGTTTACTGTGTCTGCGTACTGCACGAACATGGACAAATGTAAGTTCGGATCATCCATAGGACATCCTGAAAACTAAGTTTGTTGGATAACTTGTAGCAACGAAGCTTTCAACTCGAAATTGTTCTGAGTGATAGCGGGGGCAACAATGTTGTTGTGAGGTTCCTCCTGTGATGGGGCAGCATAATGCTTCAAAGGACTATTTTGGGGTCCTTCAGCCATTCTTGGTTCAGGTTCAGGAAGAGACAAGTTGGGAAAGATTGTACTTAATTTGGTACTCTCTAATTTGGTGTCTTATACTAACAAAACGCTCGACCTCGTCGATTGGTTGTTCTAATTATTCGCCTTGAGAGCGAGTGTTTATCCTACAATCAACGGATTAAAGGGAATAAAATTTGTTGCCTTAGTCTATACTGCGTAACAGAGGAATCACAATATTGACTAAATCAGTCCCCAGCAATAGCGCCAAAAATATGGCTCTGCGCTTTAAGAATTTGTCATAATTACTAACTTTAAGTGCACAGTCTAATCGCGTAGTTTTAAAAGATATCGAACCCACAAGGACTGCTAATCAAACTAATGCTATCTATTGTTACTATGTAATCTAAGGCTGAAAATTATCTTAGGTTTTTGAGAGAAATAAGGAGTAAATTCAAGTTTAATAAAATATTCGAAATAAAGGATACCAGTATGTAATTCGTCCGACTTCAGGGATCCGACTAACCATTGGTTTTGTTTTTCTTAAAAATATTTTTCAGTAGAAAATATTAGTTTAAAAATCCTTATCTCATACTCTCGTGTTTATTGACTTAAACTGTATTCTTAAATCTAAATGTTTGCTCTTGCTGTCTCATTTGAATTTAAAAACACTTTTGGAAACCAATAAAATCTAATTAATCCAAAAGCTCTCTCACTGCATTTAGAATCAATGTTCAGTTACTACTATCCGATTAAAAATCTCAAACTCCTTTTGTATTGATTTTAACCTTTATTGTCTTTTACTCTCGTAACAAAAACAATATTAATAATTTAATTAGAAACTAAAATCAGGAAAGTAGTTTGTAAATATTTATACCAATAGATTTTCGAATCCCTTCGATTATATTATTTTACATACCAGTATCTAAGGAAATTAGTTGGACATAGTTTTGAATAGAAACATGTTATAACAGTAGTTAATCTTAAAATAGAACATGATTTCTATAACGTAAATATAAATAAAGCTTGAATTAAAAACCTAGAAATAATCTCTAGTACAAAAGGAACTTGATTGCAACTTGAATGAAAATTTACTTCAAGATCCTCACAAATGTCGGCAGGATTCACTTCCCAAAGTACATAATTGAAAAACTAAAATGTAAATCTAAAACTAATGTTGCAATAGCTCCCCGATGTGAAAAGCTAACACTTTTTAAATGGTGATTTTTCTACTTAGAATCTAGAAGAAAAAGTGCTCTGAACAATGGAAGTTCTTCAACCCTGTAACTGTCAATCCTCGCCCTTTTTATAGATCCCTTGATTCACGTAACTCCATCGATAAAAATCTGGAATAACTTTGTTCGTGGAGAGGTTTTCATCATGTCTGGTCTTGCAGAGAGAAAATAGAATAAGTGATGGTCTCGTGGCTCTGAAGTGGGAAGGAACATGGGCTCTATTATAAAAAGGCCTATGGCGGTGGCCACGGGAAGCGTGGCGAGGGCCACAGCTTTGACATGCGTGGCGAGGGTCACATAAGGTGTGGCGAGGGCCACAACCTTCAGTGCGCGGATTTTCTTTATTTCTTCAGTTACTTCATGTTTTCTTGCTTTTTCTTTGCCAATTCCTCTTCTTTTCTCATGCAAGCTTCTGGGAGGAAAAACACCTAAAATACAGTAACACTACCAGCATAAAATAACATAAATGACTAAAAGCGGTAAAATAATTCATGTGAGTCGAGTCGAAAATACAATGAAATTTCGCATTATCATTGTGGTTGTTTTGTGTGTGTTTGTTCATGAAATTGATGCTTTATTATGGTGATATAATTGATGTGTTAGTTTTGAGATGTGTTTGACGCGTCAGTGTTGGGATTGATGTGATATAATTAAGTAATTGCATGCTTAAATGTGTTTACTTTGCGAATTATAACATTGATAATGATGTATATAGATAGACATTATAATTTGGAACATGAACGATGAAGTATGTGGAAGTTAGGGATGTTTGGGTATGAAATCAGTGATTTTCGTAATATAAAAATCTGGTTTTTTTTATCTAGTACAGTGGGAATCGATTATTAGTATATGGGTAACCAGTTTTCGCTCGAAAAATAGGATTTTTTTTTCATTTTGACAGGGTGTAACCGGTTACGGGTATATGGGTACCCGGGTACACCTGAAGCTGACTATTTTTGCAAAACTTTAAAAATTCATAACTTTTAACTCGGGTGTTCGTTTGACACGCCGTTTGAATCTACGAGAAGATGAAAACATTTTATTTCCTATAAAAATAATTTCAAAGACAATGGGTAATTATTTGATGAGGTTATTCCTTTTTGTGTGAATTTCTCATTCTATGTGTTAATGCGATTATACGGATTTGTTGTCTGTAACATGGTATACTGTTACATGTAGAGGACAGCAGGTGGCCTGAAATGGTAAGTTGTATTTATGGATGTGATATTGATGTGGAGTTGTGTTTCATGATCGGGTCGCATGCATTTCATGTTGAAGAATTTAGTCTTGTTGTTCTTGGCTCTAATCCTAGATGGCGTGGATAGGGAACGAGGTGAATATAAATATTTACGTTATTGTTGTTGGCTCTGATCCTAGATGGCATGGATCAAGAGTGAAGTGAACCAAATTGTTCATAATATTGGTGGCTCTGGTCCTAGATGGTGTGGATCGGGAGCTAAGTGAACCAAATTGTTCACGATGTTGGTGGCTCTGATCCTAGATGGTGTGGATTCGAAAGCGATATTGGCACCACATGCATAGAGTCAGTGATGTGTCTCATTGCATTCCTTGTTTGTTAGCATAAAGATGTTGTGTGTGGTTGTTTATGCATGCTAAATTTTGCTTATGATGTGAAGGTGTGATATGTGGATAGAATAATTATGCATGATATTATTCTGTATACTTATTATTATACTTTATTTTATATTGTTGTGATATCTCACCCCTTCTATTTGAATGTTGCATCTACTTGAGTAACGTGGAAATAGTCAAGAGTAGTTTATTGGTGTGAAGTTCGAAGAGGTTTCTCTTCAGTCTTGTTTTAGATTTGGTGTTGTGCTCTGATATGTAACACCGGGTTGGGGGATAAACGCTTATTATTTTTTGCATTGTTTTGGTGATAGTTGTGGAGTATTTCAAAATCATGGATAATTGATTTCTGATTCATGTTGGATTGAAGTTGTTTTGAATAATGAACCTGGATTATTTTCCGCTACTTAATAAAGTTGATATTTAAGACTAGGTATTGTTGTTTATTCGAAAGGTGTTATATATCCCTTATATTACTTTGAGGAATTTATTATTGTTTTGAGAAAGTGTAGCATCCTAAATGTATTTTTGAAAGAAAAAAATTTACTTTGATTTTTATATTATTAATTGTCGGGGAATATAAGGTGTTACATGCACCACTAAAAGATTTTACCTTTAATGGCCCACAAACATCAGAATGTACCAATTGAAGCAACATCGACTTCCTTGAGGAATGATGTCTCTTGAAAGATACTCTATTATGTTTACCATCCATGCAATGAGAGCACTTCTCCAAATATGAATTATTTAACCCATGAAGAATATCTTTTTTGGCTAAAACATTCAACCCCTTTTCACTAATATGACTAAGTCTTCGGTGCCACAAAGATGCTTCCATGTTGATAGCATTCACACTATCCCTAGCAACCAAAGCTTTTGTCCAATAAATTTAAAAGGTTTTTCTCCTCTAGTCACAACCAAGTTACCTTTGTTGAGTTTCCACTTTCCAGAACCAAAGTGATTGTCATAACCAGAATCATCAAGCATATGCACAGAGATCAAATTAAAGCAGACATCCGGAACATGTTTGACACCTCTAAGCAACAATTGCATTCCCATGTTGGTTTGTAAACAAACATCACCAACACCAATTACCTTAGATAAATCATCATTACCAATATTTAACACTCCAAAGTCACCAGAAGTATAAGATGTGAAGAAACCCTTCCTTGGAGTAACATGCAACGTAGCATCATTGTCAACTATCCAATGCTCTCGTCTGATACAAGATTAATAAACTCATGATCATGTAGAATAATAAGATCATTACTAGTATCAGTAGTAACACAATCATCATCATGATCATCGTGATCTCTTTGTTTAGACTTACCTTTCTTGTCTTTGTCATCTCTTTTCCAGTGATAAAAATACTTTTGTATGTGTCATGTTTTGTGATAATAATTACACTCTAGATTCTTGTATCATGGCTTGGACATACTTCTGTTATTCTGTCTACCACCCTTTGGTTCCTTTTTATGACTTCTCCCCATATTTTCAGTGATAGGTATCTTAGATTGAGATGAAGAACCACGCGCCTTCCTTCTCATATCCTTATTAAGAATACCACTCTTAGTTGTTTCTAAAGAAACAACACCTTTAGGAGCAGAAATTGTAATAGAAACCTGAAACGTCTCCCAAGACTCTGATAAAGATAGCAATATAAATAGTCCCAAAAGTTCATCATCAAATTTGATACTCATTCTTGACTGAAATTCTGGTATCAGATATGAGATGTCGAAGGAGATGTCACGACACAAATATCTGAGGACAATGTAAAATGCAATGAAAGTAAAAATAGTAAAAACACAAGGGATTGTTAACCCAGTTCAGTGTACAACAACACCTATTCTGGGGGCTACCAAGCCAGGGACAAGTCCGCTAAATAGTATGAATTCATAGACCCTCAGTAAACCACCATTTATGATCTAATCACTTAATCACTACCCGTACTATACTTCTACCTAAGACACACCTATGTGTGAGGCCCTCCTTAAACCCCTTCAATCACTTACAGTGAAGAACAACTGACATAACAAGTTTTAAAGACTTCAATCATTCAATGCTTAAAAGCTTATGAATGATCCACAATTAGCAACTCAAAATAACAACTCAAGTATTAAATTAATGCTAGAGTGTATGATAATTAAAAGACTTAGACTTCTAAAATAGAAAAAAAAAGTATTCTTCTTCAAAAGTTGTTGTTCAATGAATAAGGAAGCAAGCCCTTATAAAGGCACAATAGTGGGCTTAGTGTAACGCCCGAAATTTAATTAAACATTTAATTAAATTATTTTTGGAATATTTGTGAAGATGTGTTATAATTAATTGATTGGATTTAATTGTTTTATTAAGTGGAGAAATAATATTAGAAGTATAATATTATTTGGTGTGGGCTTATTTTGAAGGAATAAAAGTAATAAGGGGGTGTATTAGTTTGGAGCCTAATAAGGAATAAAGAATAATAGGGTTATTTTATTGTTGTTAGAAAGAATAGAAAAGAAAGAAGCAGTAGAAGAATAAGGATTGAGAAGGAGAACGTGAAGCTGCTGGAAAAAGTGGGAAAATGGCAGAACGAGAATTCAACCAGAAAATTATAGAGCGACCTTCAATCCAAGGTAAGGATGGGGTTCTAACTTTATAATTGGGTTCATGATGATTGATATGTGGGGTTAGAGGTGATTGTTGTTTTGTTCTTGAATTGGATGTATATGATGATGTATGATGAAGATTTGATGAATTTTAGATGAATAAAGATGTCCTAATGTTGTTTGATCGATATAGAACCATAGGATAATTGTAGGTGATGATTTATCACGATTGTATTAAGTTTGTAGGGATAAAACATGAATCCCGTAGTGAGAGGCAGGGAAGAAAATCGCAGAATTATGCAGGAAGAATCAGGATGTGTCGACCTCAAACATGATGTGTCGATACATGAGGGCCTAGAGACTCAGTATGAGTCGACACGAAGAGGCTTGCGTCGATACATAAAGGTTGAAAGACTCGGGATGAGTCGATCGGTGGGATGCATGTGTCGATACATGCTGTATGCAAGACTCAGGATGAGTCGATCCATGAGAGGATGCGTCTACTCATGGTGTGAAGTTAGAGCAGTATGCATTGATCCAAGGGGTTTTGCGTCGACCCATAATGCCTGATTTTTGGTAGATTCAGTTTTAAAGTGTTTTGTAACTTGAGTTTTAGGATGTCGTTTGAGATGTCATTCGAAGCGTTGAATAGCTAACGCGGTGAACTTTGTTTTAGAGGATTTAAATGAAGAATAAGAAGTGTAATCCTAGTAGCCAATTTAGGATTTAGAACTTATCCCCATGTTGGTCGTTGCGTTGGTTTTGTACATAATGGTGAAGATGAGATGCTTATAGGTTGTTGTTCGAATTATGACAGTAGGATTAATGACAGTAACGATGTAAGAATTACAGAATAGCGGTATGAATTACTGTGGTTTTAATGTACAACTGAGTTGTTAGTGAGAAGTTGTTAATGATGTTGTGTTGATGATTTATAATAAATGATGTTTGATGAATAAATGATGTTTGATGAATTATTCTGATGATATGAGATGTTGATGAAGAGACGTTGAGATGATTTTGAGATGTTGTTAATTTGAGATGTTGTTAATTTGAGATGTTGTTAATTTGAGATGTTGTTAACTTGGGTGTTGTTATTACATTCATGATTGTGTCGCATACATTGCATTTTTTTGAGATGGAGCTTATGCTCGTTGAGATGGCCTGTATTGGCAAATTTTGAGATGAAGGCTTATGCCTTGTTGATGCCTCTATTAATTGGCAAATTTTTTAGATGGGAGTTATGCTCCAATGGTACCACATGCATTTGCATAGTATTGAGTCGCATTATATGATTGCATAAAGAAGTGTATTTTAATGTTGATAAATGTGTATAAGAGTTGTAATTATTGTTGATTATGGGATGAGAAGTGGTGATGTTATTGATCTAATTTAATATATTAATTATCATGCGCTTTATTATATTGTTATATATCTCACCCCTTTTGTTTGAATGTTGCCCTTATGTTGATAACGTGCAGGTAATCGAGAGTGAAGGTTGTATACCTTCAATAGTTCGAGTCGGTGTCATTGCTCTGATATGTAACACTCGGGGGGATGAACGCTTGTTGTTTTTGATTGTTGATTTTCAGTTGTGGAACTTTAAGTTGATTATTATTAATATGTGCTGTTTCGAAGTTGCTGTATTGATGATAAAATTGTTATTGAGAATTCCGCTGCATAGATGTTGAGTTATTTAATTAAAGATGTTATGATGGTTCATCTGATGTTTTGAAATTGTTATATATCCACGATGAATGCAATGAATTTTGATAGAAGAATTTGTGACGTCCCGATTCGTTTGCATGATATGAATTTTATAACTCTGATTTATTTATATAATTTTTCGGGGTAGAATTGGGGTGTTACAGAGTTGGTATCAGAGCCTGGTTGGTCCGACCTTGTCGTCGAGTCATAGTTGTCTAACAGTCGAGTATTGTTATTTGAGTTCTAATTGTTGTTTATGTTGTAAGACCAAGTGTATCGCCGTGGGGTGCTCCAGTGTTGTTAGTGAAGATGAAAGATAGAAGTATGAGGCTTTGTGTTGATTATAGACAGTTGAATAAGGTGACGAAAGAACAAGTATCTGCTTCCAAGAATAGATGACTTGATGGATCAATTGGTGGATGCTCGTGTGTTTAGTAAGATTGATTTGAGGTTGGGTTACCATCAGATTAAAGTGAAGGATGAAGATATTCAGAAGACGGCTTTCAGAACACGTTATGGACATTACGAGTATTCGGTGATGCCTTTCGGTGTTACTAATGCGTCGGGAGTATTCATGGAATATATGAATCGTATCTTTCACACTTATTTAGATCGGTTTGTAGTGGTGTTCATTGATGATATTTTGATTTACTCTAAGTCAGAAGAAGAGCATGCTGAACATTTAAGAGTAGTATTGCAGATTTTGAAAGAGAAGAAGTTGTATGCAAAGTTGTCCAAGTGTGAATTATGGTTAAAAGAGGTTAGTTTTCTTGGTCATGTGATTTCAGGTAGTGGCATTGTTGTAGATCCATCGAAGGTTGATGCTGTGTTGCAATGGGAAACTTCGAGGTCAGCTACTGAGATCAGAAGCTTTTTGGGATTAGCTGGTTATTATAGAAGGTTTATCGAAGGGTTTTCCTGGTTGTCACTTCCGTTGACTAAGTTGACTTGTAAAGGTATAGCGTTTGTATGGGATGTTCAGTGCCAAGAAAGTTTTACGGAATTGAAGAAGAGGTTGACGTCGACTCCGATTTTGATGTTGCCTAATCCAGGAGAGCCTTTTGTGGTGTATTGTGATGCTTCTAAGATGGGTTTAGGAGGTGTGCTTATGCAGAATGGTAAGTTAGTTGCTTATGAGTCAAGGCAGTTAAGGACTCATGAGAAGAACTATCCTACGCATGATTTAGATCTTGTTGTTGTTGTCTTTGTGTTGAAGATTTGGAGGCATTATCTTTATGGTTCTAGATTTGAAGTTTTTAGTGACCATAAGAGTTTGAAGTATTTATTTGATCAGAAGGAGTTAAATATGAGGCAACGAAGACGGTTGGAATTGTTAAAGGACTATGATTTTGGTTTGAATTATCATCCAGGAAAAGAAAATGTGGTAGCTGATGCGTTGAGTTGAAAGACTTTACATATGTCAGCAATGATGATTAAAGAGTTGGAATTGATTGAGCAGTTCAAAGATATGAGCTTAGTTTGCGAGGTCACTTTGCTGAGTGTTATGTTGGGTATGTTGAAGATTAATAATGAATTTTTCGATAGTATCAGAGAAGCTCAGAAGTTGGATGTAAAACTGGTAGATTTGATGGTTGGGATTGACCAGTCTGAGAATAATGATTTTAAGCTAGATGCGCAAGGTGTGTTGAGATTTCTTAACCGGATTTGTATTCCTGATGATGCTGAGATGAAGAAAGTGATACTTGAAGAGAGCCATAGAAGTAAGTTGAGTATTCATCCAGGAGCTACAAAGATGTATCAAGATTTGAAAGGTTTGTTTTGGTGGCCTAGGATGAAGAGTGATGTGGCTTGGTTTGTGTACGCATGTTTGACTTGTCAGAAGTCGAAAGTTGAACATCAGAAGCCTACAGGGTTGATGCAAATGTTGGAAGTTCCAGAATGGAAATGGGATAGCCTTTCAATGGACTTTGTGACAGGATTGCCTAATACTTTAAGAGGACATGATTCTATTTGGGTGATTGTTGATAAGCTTATGAAGTCAGCTCATTTTATTCCTATTAACATCAGTTTTCCAGTGTCGAAGTTGGCTGAGATTTACACTAGTGTGATTGTGAAGTTGCATGGTGTTCCTTTATGCATTGTGTCAAATAGAGATCCAAGATTTACTTATGATTTTTGGAAGAGTTTGCAAGAAGCGTTGGGTTCTAAGTTGAGGTTGAGTTCAACGTATCATCCTCAGACAGATGGTCAAACTGAACAGACGATTCAATTGTTGGAATACTTGTTGAGGGAATGTGTTCTTGAGCAGGGAGGTTTGTGGGATACTTATCTTCCATTGATAGAGTTCATGTATAATAACAGTTACCATTATAGTATTGTGATGGCACCTTTTGAAGCATTGTATGGTCGAAGATGTAGAACTCTGTTATGTTGGCATGAATCTGGTGAAAGTGTAGTACTTGGACCTGAACTTGTTCGTGAGACTACTGAGAAGGTGAAGTTGATTCGAGAAAAGATGAAAGCTTCAAAAAGTAGACAGAAGAGTTATCATGACAAGCGAAGGAAATATTTAGAATTCTAAGCTGGTGATCATGTGTTTTTGAGAGTTACACCTGTGACTGGTGTTGGACGAGCATTGAAGTCTAAGAAGCTCACTTATCGTTTTATTGGACCGTATCAGATTTCATAGAGAGTGGGGAATGTTGCTTATAGAGTGGCTTTACCGCCTAATCTTTCGAATTTGCATGATGTGTTTCATGTGTCGCAACTTCGGAAGTATATTTCAGATCCATCTCATGTGATTCATATGGATGATGTGCAAGTACGGGATAATCTTATGGTGGAGACGATGCCTGTACGGATCGCGGATCGTGAAATAAAGACTCTGAGGGGAAAAGAGATTGCCTTAGTTAAGGTGGTTTGGCTAGGAGCTTCCGGAGAAAGCGTGACTTGGGAGTTGGAGAGCAAGATGCAAGACTCCTATCCTGAATTGTTTGATTGAGGTAAATTTTCGAGGACGAAAATATTCTAAGTGGGGGAGAGTTGTAACGCCCGAAATTTAATTAATCATTTAATTAAATTATTTTTGGAATATTTGTGAAGATGTGTTATAATTAATTGATTGGATTTAATTGTTTTATTAGGTGGAGAAATAATATTAGAAGTATAACATTATTTGGTGTGGGCTTATTTTGAAGGAATAAAAGTAATAAGGGGGTGTATTAGTTTGGAGCCTAATAAAGAATAAATAATAATAGGGTTATTTTATTGTTGTTAGAAAGAATAGAAAAGAAAGAAGCGGTAGAAGAATAAGGATTGAGAAGGAGAACGTGAAGCTGCTGGAAAAAGTGGAAAAACGGCAGAACGAGAATTCAACCGGAAAATTATAGAGAGACCTTCAATCCAAGGTAAGGATGGGGTTCTAACTTTATAATTGGGTTCATGATGATTGATATGTGGGTTAGAGGTGATTGTTGTTTTGTTCTTGATTTGGATGTATATGATGATGTATGATGAAGATTTGATGAATTTTAGATGAATAAAGATGTCCCGATGTTGTTTGATCGATATAGAACCATAGGATAATTGTAGGTGATGATTTATCATGATTGTATTAAGTTTGTAGGGCTAAAACATGAATCCCGTAGTGAGAGGCAGGGAAGAAAATCGCAGAATTATGCAGGAAGAATCAGGATGTGTCGACCTCAAACATGATGTGTCGATACATGAGGGCCTAAAGACTCAGTATGAGTCGACACGAAGAGGCTTGCGTCGGTACATGAAGGTTGAAAGACTCAGGATGAGTCGATCGTTGGGATGCATGTGTCGATACATGCTGTATGCAAGACTCAGGATGAGTCGATCCATGAGAGGATGCGTCGACTCATGTTGTGCAGTTAGAGAAGTACACGTCGATCCAAGGGGTTTTGCATCGACCCATAATGCCTGATTTTTGGCAGATTCAGTTTTAAAGTGTTGTAAATTGAGTTTTAGGATGTCGTTTGAGATTCCGTACGAAGCGTTGAATAGATAACGCGATGAACTTTGTTTTAGAGGATTAAAATGAAGAATAAGAAGTGTAATCCTAGTAGACAATTTAGGATTTAGAATTTATCCACATGTTGGTCGTTGCGTTGGTTTTGTACAGAATGGTGAAGATGAGATCCTTAGAGGCTGCTGTTCAAATTATGACAGTAGGATTAGTGACAGTAACGATGTAAGAATCACAGAATAGCAGTATGAATTACTGTGGTGTTAATGTACAGCTGAATTGTTAGTGAGAAGTTGTTAATGATGTTGTGTTGATGATTTATAATAAATAAATGATGTTTGATGAATTATTCTGATGATATGAGATGTTGATGAAGAGACGTTGAGATTCTTTTGAGATGTTGTTAATTTGAGATGTTGTTAATTTGAGATGTTGTTAACTTGGGTGTTGTTATTACATTCATGATTGTGTCGCATACATTACATTTTTTTAAGATGGAGCTTATGCTCGTTGAGATGGCCTGTATTGGCGAATTTTGAGATGAAGGCTTATGCCTTGTTGATGCCTCTATTAATTGGCAAATTTTTGAGATGGGAGTTCTGCTCCAATGGTATCACATGCATTTGCATAGTATTGAGTCGCATTATATGATTGCATAAAGAAATGTATTTTGATGTTGATAAATGTGTATATGCATTGTAATTATTGTTGATTATGGGATGAGAAGTGGTGATGTTATTGATCTAATTTAATATATTAATTATCATGTACTTTATTATATTGTTAGATATCTCACCCCTTCTGTTTGAATGTTGCTCTTATGTTGGTAACGTGCAGGTAATCGAGAGTGAAGGTTGTATACCTTCAATAGTTCGAGTCGATGTCATTGCTCTGATATGTAACACTCGGCGGGATGAACGCTTGCTGTTTTTGATTGTTGATTTTCAGTTGTGGAACTTTAAGTTGACTATTATTAATATGTGATGTTTCGAAGTTGCTGTATTGATGATAAAATTGTTATTGAGAATTTCGCTGCGTAGATGTTGAGTTATTTAATTAAAGATGTTATGATGGTTCATCCGATGTTTTGAAAGTGTTATATATCCACGATGAATGCAATGAATTTTGATAGAAGAATTTTTGACGTCCTGATTCGTTTGCATGATATGAATTTTATAACTCTAATTTATTTATATAATTTGTCGGGGTAGAATTGGGGTGTTACAATTAGGCTGAAAAATAAATATTCCAATCTTTTGAATATTTCCATAAAAACAGGCCAAGATATAATCCATAAGGATAAATCAAATAGAAAAATATTCCACCATATTTTTCGCAGCCTATGAGTCACAAATCCTGAATTATGGCACGCATGAAAACAGAAACAGAAAACTTAAACTGATGTGAGTTACGTTCAGCTCGGGAGGCAGATGTCAAGTCATCTACTTTGACATTATTCAAAACAGTTTGCTCCTAATGTCAAGACACTTAGCAAAACATTATCAAAGCATTGTTTTACCAAAATTGCTGCCAACAAACTCTTATACTGACATTTGATCGAGGAGCCCTTGAAATTCACTCAAGTGATATGAAATAGAAGTCCCCTTCTTATACTTCAAACTTATAAAGCTATTCAACAAATACAATTTATTATTCCCTGATTTAGATGCAATATGATTATAAATATTATCTTCTAAATATTGTAGAATAAAACCATATACATGTTGATGTTCAAAATCTCATTCTTCATCAGATACAGAATCCGCTTTTGCGGAATTAAAAACCGGTAAATGCAATTTCTTCATAAATAATAAGTCTTTCATTTTGCCCTTCCATAAATTGTAATTAGAATCAACAATACCATCTTCATCTTTATATTTGACTCTATCATTTGAACAAGTAAAATAACCTTTAACCAAGAGCTCTGATACCACTGTTGGGTCATTAGGGAGCATCCACATTGCATCAAGAGCAACACACAAGTGAGAGAGACACCACATATTCACATTTGTTGGGCTAAGGCTCCCTTTCTATGTGGAGAAATATCCAAATATGAATAATCCATTTGTCTCACTTATATAAGTCGAGAGTGTCAATTTAGGGTTAAAGAGAAATAGAGAGAAAATAAGGATTCAAAAGAGAGTAAAGTGGAGAGAAACTCATTCTCATTTTTTCTGCAGTAGTCTCACTAAATAGATGATCCTCAATTCGTTCACCGTCGGATCGAGCTGAAATTTGGAGGACAAGTTCGCAACACCTGTGACTAATTTTTTACTATTGGAATCTTCAAAACAAGGCTTGAGATGAGAGATATTTGCTTCGCACTAAAGCTGCAGATTTTAGAAAATTTTCAGCTTTTTGATTATTTAAAGCTAGTTTGCTTTGTGATTTGCGGTTGTCATCACTATTTTGTGAAACACTTTAAGACTCTCTTGTATCCTCAATTGATTATAGTGGAGTTATTTTCTTTGGTCTGAATGACTCGTGGTTTTTACTCTCATATTGAGGGGTTTTTCACGTTAAAAATATCAATGTTCTTTTGTGTCTTTATTTTTCGATTCGTCGTCTTATTTTTGTTGTTGATCTTGAAGGTTCCTACACGTTTGGGAAATATTTTATCAGATGTGTATTAGTCTATTATTGTGTCTTAATTTCTCATCATAGTGGTATCAGAGTCGATGGTTCAATTAAGAGTCCGACTCCTTGTACCGAAAGTCTTCCTGACATGGTTGTGGTTAAGTGGCGTGTCTCGTTGAAGTGCCTCAACAACGGTACAAGTGTATGTGGATGAAAAGACTTTCGCTTGAAGGGGAGCATAGTGGATGGAATTACACTTGAAGGAGGAATGTTATGTGCAAGTGTGAGTTATTAGTTCCATAATATTTGAAAAAGTGGAGGTTGAACACTTTTATAAGTGAGATGACTCATACACCTATCACCTTAAGATTTTTTATGAATATATGATGTCTCTCTCACTTATATATTACTCTTGACCCAATATGGATGCTTCATATGATAACCCAACATATATTTAAGACAAGTGTAATATTAAATAAAATCAATGCAAGTACATAAATAAAAAATATATTTACTTTTACAAGATTACTCTTTATTAATAATTCATAAAAAAAAATATTTAAAAATTAAAAAACTAAAGAGTAATAAACAATTAAAGCTAAATGATAAGGGAAATAAAATAATTGATATTATCAAATAATATATAAAAAATATTATTTTTCCTAATACATTTTGGTTCGTGTATTAAAAAAATGAAGGTATCAAATCAAACACTTACTAAGGTATATTAAAAAATTAATTGAACAAACTATATTAATTTAAATCAGATTTACATTATGAAATATATTGGGATATATTTATAAACTATTTTTTTCACACAAAGGATAAAATTATAAACTAGAGAATCTAGAAAGTTGAAAAAAACAACAGCTAGTCAAAATTATATTATGAAAATCTAACAAAAAAAACATTATTATTGGTCTCTAACCATCCAAGATTGGTCAAAAAGAGTTGGATTAGTTCGAAAATGACTCTGTTAATTAAACAAATTAATTTCCGAGATCTTCTCTTTGCCTTCCTTTGTGATTCTCAATGTCAACAATTTCATATACCCAAAACCCAGCTTTCATCTCTTTAATTAATTTTCCTAAATCCTTCATCTTAATTTTCTTTCTTATATTCATCTCCTTTAATCTTGCATCAATTTTTCTGTTGAAGGATTGTTGTAAATTGAAGCTGGTTTTTCAGAATCAATCATAAATATTTGAGTAAGTTTCATATAATTTTCCCTCATTATTTTGTTGATTGAACAATAAGAAAATATTATATTGTTTTAATCATTTAGGTTTTTTTCATTTGTCATGAAAATCAAATGTTGCATGCTAATGAGTGAAATAATCTCTTTTTGTATAATAATTGTTGAAATATTTGTAGTTTTATGTGCATGACAAAAGATTTAATTTTGTATACAAAACTTTGTTAATTCTTTAATCTTTATTATCTAAGTTATTTATTATATTATGTAGTTTCTAATAATGAGATCTTATTGTATTTTTGATTTTGTTTTTTAGATTTGTAAAATTAATGACGTCATTTAGTTATGAGAATAGAAAAGGAAGTGGTAAGAAATTGAAAGTACATTTCGATCTTCCGGAAGATGAAGATTATCCAATTGATCATATAAAAATGAAGCATTCAAGTTCTTCAATTTCATCAGAATCTTCACTAGATTCAGATGATAGTGATAAAGATATAGACAAATTTGAAGAATCTAATAATGGCGGTTACGGTTCACCGGTTTGGAGTTTTCAAGGTGGAGGATCAGTGATACATTCTCCTCCAATTCAGTTGATGAGCACTAACTCTAATTTAGGATATGATCCAAATAGGATACCTTCTTCTGCTTTTGGCCCTAAACCTGTGAACCCTATGGAATGGAGTGTTGCATCAAATGAATCATTGTTTAGTTTACATTTTGGAAACAATAGCTTCTCAAGGGAACAATTTTTAGCATTTAAATCTGGTGAACTCTCAAGGACTAATGATTTAAATGCGACTTCGTCGACGATGAAACTAGTTCAAGAGGTAAATAGTAGTAATGATGAGAATGAAGTAGTTAACGAGAGAACGTCTTTATCATCAGATTCTTCTCATGATTCAACAGATACATTGGATAAAACAACAAATGTAATTTCAAATGTCGACGATAAAAGAACATCAAATGTTGAGGAAATTACGTTGGATGAAACTCATGACAATCAGAACAATGAAGAACCTAATGAAGCTCCTGATGAAGAACCTAAAAACTATGCCACCAATGTCTCGTATCGTTCAGTCGAAAGTGATATGAGCAACCGTTCGTTTCAATTTCCTATGTTAGTAGTCACTTTATGTTCTATAAAACCCTAATATCATAAATCAAAAACTGATGAAAAAAAACAAGTATGATATATGTCATGTTATTAATCATATTTTTTTATATTTTTTTCTCTTTTAGATTGACAGCTGAAGGAGTAAGAACGAGTTCAGAAACTGTAGAATCAGAAAAGAAAGAGAAAAATGAAAAACAACAATCGATACAGAAGCTCGATAGTTCTAAATCTGAAACAAAACAAAAACAAAGGGTTAGAGGTTGGCGTTGTTGTTCGTGCTTCTCTTGTTCACCTTGTTACTAATAAGATAGATGTCTTGATATGGTGTTGTTGGAAAGACAATTATTCTCTCGGTTATAATGTCAATCTAATCAAATGTTTGGATTCGACTCCCCGTCAACCATGGATTCTCGATATTCACAAAGAATATGAGAAGTGACGGGGGGACATGATTATGAAAATAATCATTCAAAGTTCATGATATATTAAAATAATTAAAAAATTATTTTAATGTTATCATGAATGTTTTGAATGGCTATATCTCATGCTAGAATTGTTCGTGATGTGTATCTTCTCTAAAACGAAAGAGATAATTAAGGAAATGTCCAACTTGGGGCCATGAGTGTATATCCTTAGTGCAGCTATGGTAAATGGTTGATAAGTAAATGATTTTAATGTTGAAATGGTGGAGTGTGAGGAATGTGAAGATACATGATATCAGTTTACTAATTTATCACTACTTATCTCATATGTATGTATTCATATCATTAAGATATTATTACAGATGGATTTACATTGCATTGCAATATGATTTTTTCTTTCTTCATATTTTATATTTTAATACAGTATAAGAATTAAGAGAATTCATTGTAAACAAAATAGATATATTAATAAACATTTTTAATATAAAAAGTGCCACAAAAAAAAAAGTAGAATCAGCCACAATAAAACACAAATAAAGTCATGCAAGCTTACAACAACAAAAACTAGCAATCTCTCATGATTTAACACCTAAGATACCATAGTGGATTAAACTACCATTGATCTAAGTCAAATATAAAATATTTGTTCCTTGATCTAATCCACCATCAAACCTAAATTTTCACGAGGTTGTTAATAAGATTTGCCAGTGATTATTTATGACTGAAAAGACGATTGTTGCATTCTTTCCGAAAAAATCAAGCACCAACCATTTAAATAAAGTACAAACATTCACTAGTATCACTATTACAAGAAAATATAAAGTTAACAACATTCTTTCCCACTTCAATTTATTCTTGCTTACAAATCTTCTCTGTTTTTTCTTCTAGAAATTAGAGGAATATTTAGTTTTTTTACAAGCAACCTGTATATTTATAAAGAATACTAAAGGTACTCTAATCCTCATACATGGACCTCATACATTAAAGTTATCACTATTATAATTTGGATAATTTAAGATACTCACTTAGATGTTTGCCTCATTCATAAAAGTTACATTTTATTAAAGTTATCACTATATATATATATATATATATATATATATATATATATATATATATATATATATATATATATATATATATATATATATATATATATATATATATATATATATATATATATATATATATATATATATATATATATATATATATATATATATATATATATATATATATATATATATATATATATATATATATATATATATATATATATATATATATATATATATATATATATATATATATATATATATATATATATCTTTTAAAACGAAACAGTTTTTTTTATAAAATAAATAACTGGCCTAGCTTACTGCTTCTAATAGGCCTGTAATTATAATCATACCCCTTTCTTCTTGAAACAATGAAAACCTAATCGGCTTTCTTATTGAATTCACACCCTCCTTCTTGGCAAAAATCTCTAAATGGATTTAATAAATTTAATTTCAACTAATAACCACTTAAACTTAAGTTGGCTTTAATAGTTATTTGAATAACTTTCCTTTACGAATTGCATGGGCCATTGGCCAACATGCTTCGTAAATAGGCCTACGGATAAACGGGTCTTTCTGATTTATCAAACCCCTTTTTCCTGAATTAAAATACACCCCCTAGTCTTGGATAAAGATGGGCCATCAGATATTGTTGTACCATCTTTAGTTAAATATTTCTTCCATTTTAATCTTGAAAAATAAAATCATCGAGGTAGGACAAATTTGGGGTACGACAGTTGCCCCTGTTCAATTATCTTCCAATCGAATAGCGTGAGAAAACTCGAGTCTTACGCATTTTGATTGGAAGTTTATTGAATACTTGAAGTATCCCATAATTTGTTCGACGAACATAAGGTTACACTGATATAGCATACCCTTACAAGTCTCAAGGAAGTAGGCAAAGCTGATGCTGTATCGCTTACCAGGGTTTGATAACGAGGCAGATAGTCTTTGATCTAAAAAGTGAAATTTTGTATGTCTTGGCTTATGCATCCATTTGGGAGGATGAATAACAACAATGATTGATGATGCATGGCTGCTTGAGAAGACTGAGGCCATGGATTATGTTTGTGAATCGATGCGTGACGTCTGATGCGATAGGCTAATCCTTGTATTTTGGAGCATCGTTGCATGAAGTCTGAGGTGATAATCGGTGTTTACGGAATAAAGAAACGCATTGCTGCATGAAGTCTGAGGCAATGGGTTAAAGTTTTGTTTTCTTTGGAGCATCGCTGCATGAAGTCTGAGGCAATGATTCGTGCTATGGAATAACGAAACGTATTGCTGCATGAACTAGGTTAGAGTTTTTTTCTTCTGAGCATCACGACATGAAGTCTGAGGCGATGATCGGTGTTTATGGAATAAAGGAACGTATTGCTGCATGAAGTCTGATGCAATGGGTTACAGTTTTGCAAATTGTTGCGTGAAGTCTGAGGCGATAAGCTAGATCGCTGCATGAAGTCTGAGGCGATGGTTTATGTTACGGAATAGAGAGATGTACATTGTTGCGTGAAGTCTGAGGCAATGAGTTTGGTTCGCAAATTGCTGCGTGAAGTCTGATGCGATAGGCTGGATTTTGTGGGATAAAAAAACACATTGCTGCATGAAGACTAAGGCAATGGATTAGATTCGCAAATCGCTACGTGAAGTCTGAGGTGATAAGCTAGGTTTTGTTTTCGAGCATCGTTGCATGAAGTCGGAGGCGATGGTCTAGGTTTGGAACACATTGCTGCATGAAGTCTGAAGCAATGGGTTAAGTTCGCAAATCACTGTGTGATGTCTGGTGTGTTAAGATAAATTTGGTTTCGAACATCACTGCATAAAGTCTGAGATGATGATCTGGAATTTAGAACACATTGCTGCATGAAGTCTGAGGCAATGGGTTAAGTTCGCAAATCACTGCGTGAAGTCTGATGTGATAAGCTAAATTTTTTGTTTCGAACATCGTGGCATGAAGTCTGAGACGATGATCTAGAACTTGGCATAATGAAACACATTGCTGCATGAAGTTTGAGGCAATGGATTAGATTCGCAAATCGCTGCGTGAAGTCTGAGGCGATAAGCTAGGTTTCATTTTCGAGCATCGCTGCATGAAGTCTGAAGCAATGATCTAGGTTTTACAAAAAACATTGCGGCTTAGAGGCAATGTAATGAGTTGTGAGAATACATTGCGGCTTAGAGGCAATGTACTGAGTTTTGAGAACACATTGCGGCTTAGAGGCAATGCATCGAGTTTTGAGAATTCATTGTGGCTTAGGGGCAATGTGTTGATTTTTGAGGATACATTGCGGCTTAGAGGCAATGTGTTGATTTTTGAGGATACATTGTGGCTTAGAGGAAATGTGTTGGGTTTGAGGATACATTGCAGCTTAGAGGAAATGTGTACCGAGCTTTGAGAATTCATTGCGACTTAGAGGCAATGTAATGGGTTTTGACAATGCGTTGCGGCTTAGAGGCAACATTCTAAGTTTTGCGAATAGATTGCGGCTTAGAGGCAATGTACTAAGTTTTGAGAATACATTGCAGCTTAGAGGCAATGTAATGAGACTTGTAAGGAACTCATCACTGCAGGAAGACCTAGGTGATGGGCTGAATGTGTCACGGCATGAAGACTAAGGTGACGGGTTGAATCGTAGGAGAAGTATTGCATTGGTTGACCCTTAGATAGTTGAATCGAGGGTGAAATTATTTGTCTGTTTGCTATGTGATACATGTGTATGCATGCGTATTGAATGTTATATGTATGCAAAATGTATGATGCTTGACATCGATATGGAACCCTGAGTGTATTGAATATCGAAATGTATAGGGTGTTGTACCCCAAAATTTTCCCTCCCATTTCATCAATATTTTCTCATCACTAGACCCTTGGAGCTCAAGAACAAGTTAGGGTTTACTCTGCTCAAAACTTCTCCTTGCACTGTTGACCCAAATTAGGGTTTGAGTTTGCACAAAGATGTTTTGACCTAAAATGCCCAAAATGACTTTCATGCTTCATGTTGAATTCACAAGTCTATCCATACCAAGTTTCAAGCCTTTATTCTAATCTTTGCCCAGTCAATTGGACAGTTGACCTAGAAATCAACTGTATTGAAAAAAAGTCAACTGTGGCCAATTGACAGTCAAACCTCATGAATTCTGACCCACATCAACATTATGGACTCATATGGACCATTTGATCAAGTTTGGATCACAATTCCACAAGAAATTTGATCAGATCACCAAAAGGGCAAAATGGTCATTTTTAGGGTTTTGACTGCACAAAGGCAATTTTTGACTGTTTGACCTAGCCAATGGCAAATCAAGCTCACATATGGACTCAAGGATTTAATGGCATGGTCTTGACACATTCAACAAGTTCAAAAGATCCCAAATGCACAAGTTTGACAGATGAATTTTCCAATCAACTGATCAAATTTGACTGTATACTGAAAAGTCAAACTTTGACTTTTTGGTCAAAATCAAATGCCAAGATCCATTTTTCATCAAGACATGTCAAATTATGAAACTTGTTCATCAAGAAACCAAAAATTACAAATTAGGGTTTGAAATGAAGAAATTTCATAACTTAGAAATTTTTCTAAGTTATGGAATTTCCTAATTTTTTCCTAACTTTGTCCCATCTTTTCATCAAGATACATTTGGATTCAAACAAAACTCAAAACATGAAAGTTATAGTTCATTGCAAAATCTACAACTTTGATTCACAAAGTTTCCTCAAAAGAAGCTTGTAGCTCAAGTTACAATTTTTGGAATAGGGGTGCAAAACATTCTTAACTTAGAAAAATTTTGACCTATTCTAGGCAGGATTTTTGCCTAACTTCATGGCCACTTTTCACATGCTTCCACTTGGATTTTCAACTTGCATGACAAATATGGATTGTAGTACACATTCCAAGCTTTCCAAATTGTCCAAGAACTTCTCAAACACCCTTGTGGTTAGGGAGAATCGAATTTGTGAAGATGGGCAAAAGTCACTTTGTTCATAAGCCATTTACATGTTCATAACTTGGGCATTTTTGAAATCAGCATGCACAAGCTAGGTTACAGGCCTCTAATCCCTTTCTTACTCAATAATTCAATGCTAAACCATTGTGCCAAGATGTTATTTCATTCATTTGGGTAATACACACAAAATCAATCCATATATGGAAAAAGCAAGTTTGCCATTTTGAAAAAGCAATGCTTTATGTCAAAGTCCATATCTTGGAAGTACAAGCAGATCTTTGAGGCACAAGTTTATGGACTAATTCCACTGATCAAGGAGAGATTATGCAGCATGCTTGAGGGACCTGCCTTGGCCTATAACCCAACTTGACAAACTTTGCTTATCATAGAAGAAATCTTGCAAACACATACCAACTTCTCATTCCTGTAACAACTAGCCAAAGCAAAGTTTGTAAACACTTTCTATACATCATAACTGACCTAAGGCACGACCTAACCACCTTCAATACCTCCTCATTCACAGAAATACCATCCTACTGCAAAAAACAGAGTCCCTTCTGCAACTGGACTTCTATAAACCTTTCCACTCGTGCACTTTGGCCAAAGGGAGTTCAAACATGTTCCATATCACCCACTGAAGCTATCCCAAAAATTGAACACGAACTGTAACATCCCTAACATCATTTGCCATTTTCAGTTTTCAACTTTGCAGGTGAACTTCCATAGCTCGATTCAGCTAGTTTCAGAGCAAGCTAGAGGTTGGAGAAGCATCCCTGAACTTCAAGCAAGCTGTACAAGTCCTCACATTGCATTGAAAGTACCTCCATTGTTGCACACGATTCAAGCTGAACAGGTAAGATTTTGAACTTCTATCTCTCTATCCAAGCATATCTAGGCTTAGGTTTGTGAAGAAGTTATGTTCTATTCATGGCCCTGAAGCTACCCATATTCTCACTTTTCATTTATATTGTGTGTGTTAAGAGAATTTGGAACCTGAACATTAGAAAAAAGTTAGGTCAGGAATTGTGGGAGAAGAAATTCTCTCTCGTTTTTGAGAGTTAGAACAACTTCTTTATATGTTTAGAATCGTGACATGATGCTCTATAACTTTGATGTTGTGAGTTTTTGTTAAAAATCAAGGAATCAGAAGTTAGCAGGTTGAGAAGGAAATGCGCGTTTTCTTTGTTTCAAAGTTGCTGGAGGTTGAAGACAACTCCTTTTGGGCTGGGCTTGGTTCATTTTTCTGTTTGCACCTCATTTTTCCACATACACCCCCCTGGCCCATTATGTGATATATTTGTCATTTTTGATTTTTTCTTTTTGATTCTGATTCTATATTTTTATTCAAGCATGAAAATACACTAAAAATATTTTTCTCACTTTTTTTTGCATTTTATTTGATATTTATTTGTTTCATTTAGTTACATATATAAATAAATATAATACTATTTGTTTAAAACATTAAAAATAATAATACAAAATATATTTTTTAGTTATTATTTTTTTATTTACATTTTGAAAACATTTTCTAAAAAAAATATACTTTTTTTTTGTAAATAATAAATATTTTATTTTTGTATATATTTAATATATTTAATACATAATATAAATACTTATATATTTATTAGAATATTTAGGATAAAAATACAAAAATGATACATTTTTTTATTATTAATATTTAACTTTAAAAATCACTTTTTTACAATATACTTCCTTTTTATTTATTTTTTGTATATAGTTAATAAATATTGTATATAATAAAAAATACCTTTTTATTTATAAAATTAGGGTTTTGCCCTAAACCATGAAAATACCCAAAAATTGACCTTTTTATTTTTGTTTATTCGTCACATGAAAAATACTTTTACATACATATAAAAATCATTTTTTGCATTTTGCATATTTATTATATTTTATTTAATTTTTGTACAATTAAATAACTTGTATATTCAATTTGGATTGTAATAGCTTAGATTTAAATTTCTTGCTAAATATCCCCATTTGAACATTTGTACCCCCCCCCCCCCCCCCCCCATCGCATAATTATGTTGTAATAATTTAGGACTTTAAATTCCGCATTTTAAAGCTTTCTAAATATGCCATGATAGACTTAGGGTTTGTATGCAAAAATCAAATAACAAATAGCTTGATTAAACAAAAGACAAAAAAGCATGAAAATGAACAACACCAATCACACTTTCACCCCTAGGGTTACTCCACTTGTTGCCTTCAATAATGGGCCATGTTGTATGTTAGGTGTCTTTGGCAAAACAAAACAATTCAAATGATCATAGTCCCTCGATGACGCTTTTGAAAGTTGCCTAAAAATGATCAAGTCCCTTAAAGGAAAAATTGCCCAAAGACACTTGGCACTATTGCAATCATGGTCTAAACGATGACCCGTGCCCGTCCCGTTAACATCCTAACACAAGATTGTCCACCAAAATACAATGGTGGAACAAAATTGTTAAAAGGGTTAAAACATAGGAAAAATCTTTGAGAAATTTAGGGTAGATAGCTCTTGGTTACTTGATCCAACTTGCAAAACAATCCTTGCCATTTTTCAAAACACACATCACAACACACTTTCAAAACAACTTTCAAAACATTGAAAACTTTTCAAAAGATGCACACCTTTGTATACATTCAAACATGGATCATTACAAAGGTTGCCACAACAAATGGCTTCTTTTCAAAATCATTTTCAAAACCCACACACCCAGCACCATTTCAAACAATTGAAAACACAAGGCAAGTGATCTAAGCAAGTAACTAAGAGCCCATGGATAACCATGGATAGAAAGGGTGCTAATACCTTCCTTTTCTATAATCTACCCCCCGAACCCAAGAAAACATCTCAAAGGTTTTTGCTGTGCTTTTTAACCTTTCCTTAGGATAAAATAAAAAGTCAATGGCGACTCTTGCTCAACCGCAACATTTGTGAAAACAAACGCAAAACCTCAAGTCAATTCTCCCACCGTATCACAGAACTGGCGACTCTGCTGGGGAGGATTTTAAAAGTGGAGTAACCTTAGGGCTTAGATCACCCTCTTGCATGACTAATTGTTTGCTTTGTTTGCTTTATCTTTTGGTTCTCTTGTTTGGGCTTGAAATCCTAACCCGGATTTGGGAAACATTTCATAGATAGCAATACGTTGTGGAAACTATGCGGGGTATACCGACACGGTTGAAGCAATAGCTATATTAGTGCGACATATTTGTGAGTACCGGTAACCCTTGAGTTCAATCAAGGAGAGTACGGGGCCGCTGAGTGATGTCACTAAGCACTAATGACCTAGAACCTTACTTGACCATCTTGGCCTTTTATTAGGGGTAGTGAGATGACCGGCTTTGGTGCAGTCTGAAGTTGGTAGATACTCGATACTACACTCATTGAGGGTTGTTTTCTTGGAATATTTTGGTCGCTAGTTAAGTGGCTAAACCAAAACAATGAACATAGAAAACAATCCAATGATATTGAGCTCCTTAGGACCCGGTTACTATTTATAGGACAGGTTTTTTAAGCGAACTACACTCAAGAGGGTACTTACCTATGAAACCTCATGCAAGCCTGAAACTAGGGTTTTGTGTGACTTGCTTGAACATGTGTTTGTGCATACATCATGAACATCATAAAGCATCATATGCATTCACTAACCATTTCAAGGGTTTGGATCTTCATCTTTGTTCTTGTTTTGTAGGTCATGGAAACTCTTCGCAGGAAAACTATCCAAGTCAATCTTGTGAGAATCCCTCCTCAACTCAAGGAGCTCACATCCAGAATTCCGGAAAGCTCTCCATTCAGTGAAAGAAATGGTAGACTGCTCAGCCTAGTCAGCACCAGCATTGAAGAGGACATGGTAAAGGTGTTGTTCCAGTTCTTTGACCCCCTTCACCACTGTTTCACATTCCCCGACTATCAGTTGGTGCCCACTTTGGAGGAATTTTCTCAAATCTTGAGAATTCCTATTCTTAATCAACTACCCTACAACGGTACGGAAAAAGAACCAAAGCCTGAAGATGTTGCTCAAGCCCTACACTTGCAACCATCTGACATCAAGGGGCATTGGGAAACTAGAAGCGGTGTCAAAGGCTTCTTAGCAAAATTCTTGTTTGAGAAGGCACAAGAGTGTTGGAATTCATTGGATCTACAAGCCTTTGAAGAAATTGTGGCACTCCTCATTTATGGGTTGGTCCTGTTCCCAAATCCTGACCAGCTTGTAGATGTCAACGCCGTCAAGATCTTCTTATCCCGGAATCCAATACCAACATTGCTTGGGGACATTCTTCACTCATTTTACACACGAACAATGAGAAAGAGGGGTGTTCTCATGTGCTGTACTCCTCTCCTTGCAAGGTGGTTTATTTCGCACCTTCCACAATCTGTTTTGAAGAATGACCAAGGCTTAAGGTGGTCACAACGGTTGATGACCCTCACTCACTCCGATGTACATTGGTGTTCTCGGTCCAGAGAAAATGTCATCATCGTCGATCGTTGTGGAGAATTCCCTAATGTTCCATTGCTTGGCATTAGAGGTGGCATTACCTACAACCATTGTCTAGCTTTGAGACAATTTGGATATGCACGGAGAGATGGCCCTCATGACATGCTGATTCCTGACCTAGTTTTTTACTTCGACAGCGATGCGCAAGGACTTCGCCAAAGATTCATCAGAGCTTGGAGGATGCCTAACAAGGTAGACAGCAAGACACTGGGGCACAAGAACTCCATCCCTCTTGAGCCTTATCTCAAGTGGGTACGAACCCGAGCCCAGAGTCTAATGATGCCTTACCCTCATGTTCTCCCTGTGATTAAAGAGCCCGTTAAGGAAGGAGAGGTTCCCTACACCATCATGTATCCTGACATGCCAACATCGTGGGAGGAGATGCAGAAGAGTTGGATCCAACTCAAGGAGGAACGAAACACTTTCGAAGCCAGCTTCTACGCCAGTGAGAAGAAGGTTTTGGAGCTTACCCGCCAACTCCATGAGGAAGAGACCCTCAACACCTACATCGCACCAAAGAGGATGCGCAACGTCTTTTTACCTTGAGAAGTTTTTTGTAATATTTGGCCCATGGGGAATTTATGTACTGACAAAATTTCTTCTTATTAATATGACGTGTGTTCTTTTTGTTCGCAACAATTTTGAATTTTCTAAATCCTTGAATGCATTGCATAAACAAACATATCATTCATCATATGCATAACAGGTACCCTTTTTCTACAGGTTTCTTAATCTTCTTCGCTGTCTATTTCAGCACCCAATCATCATGTCTTCCGAGCCTACTACCGAACAAGCTATCAAGGCCCTCCAGGCCCAAAACGCCCAGTTTCAAGAGCTGGTCATGAGCTTAGCCCAGGGTCAACAGGAGTTGAAGACTCTGCTTTTGAAGAAGAAGAAGAAAAAGAGGATTGCGCTTTTTAACTCTGGACGGAGGTTTGGGAATACACTGCAGGATGAGGATGATCAGGCTACTTCCTCTGTAGGGAAGGATGGTCCCCAAGGGGGAAGGGTTCCTAGTCCTGCAATCTCCGACAACGAGACAGATTACAATGATGAACAGTACCCTCCTGCTGAAGACAGGTACAAGCAACTAGAGGACCGTTTAAGTGCCATGGAGATTCAACATGTGCCGGGGTTGGATTTTGGAGATCTAGGTTTATCTTCTGGGGTGGTGATCCCACACAAGTTCAAGGCACCTGCCTTTGTGAAGTACGACGGGGTTTCCTGTCCTAAGCTGCATCTCAGATCATATGTAAGGAAGATCCAACCTTACACAGCAGACAAGAACCTATGGATCCATTTCTTCCAGGATAGCCTTTCATGGGCTCAACTCGAATGGTTCTATCAGCTGGATGGAGCCAGTATCCGAAACTGGGAGGACTTGGCTACTGCATTTTATAAGCAGTATCAGTATAATTCCGACCTCGCTCCCACGCGTACCCAACTCCAGGGTATGTCACTGGGGACGGGCTAAGGATTCAATGAGTATGCGCAAAAGTGGAGGGACCTGGCTGGAAGGGTGCAGCCACCGTTGACTGACCGTGAGCTTGTCAAGATGTTCTTGGGGACCCTGTCCGGTCCAGTCTTCAACCACCTGATTGGTAATTCTTCTGCTGGGTTCACAGATTTGATCTTAACTGGTGAGAGAATAGAAGCTGGTATTAAGTCGGGGAAGATACAAAAGGGTGCCTCCTCGAGTACTGAAAAGAAGCCTTTCAAGAAGGAAGCTAGTGCTGTTTATGGTCCAAGGAGACAGAATAAACCAGAACGCCGCCAAGCAGTCAATGCGTTGGTAATTTCAAAGCCTGCTACTGCTCCTCAGCAGTATAACCAACCAAGGGGTGAGAGACCCAAAAGGCAGTACACTCGACTCAGCATGACCCTGTCTCAGATATTGCCGCAACTACTGTCGACCAATCTGGTAACTGTCAAGGAAGCTCCGAAGGTGGTGAACACAACTTCTCCAAAGTACAACCCCAACGCCCGTTGCGCTTATCACTCTGATAGCCCGGGGCATACTAAGGACGATTGTTGGGCTCTGAGGAATAAGGTTCAAGACCTTATTGATGCTAAAGAAATACAGTTTGAGGCGCCCGAAAGGCCCAATGTTGTGACTGCTCCCATGCCCCAGCATGGAGTGAATGTTGTGGAGGAAGACTTGTATGTGGCCTCTGTGGAAGAGATTGTTACTCCGTTATTGACTGTCAAAAGGAACCTGTTACTAGCCGGTTTATTTCCGGGATGTAGTAAAGGTTGTTGTCTATGTGTTGTTTCACCTGTTGGTTGTCCTTTGCTGAAATCGGGTATCCAAAACCTGATGGATAGCAAAGAGATCTTGTTCGAGAAGATTGCTGTTCCTGCTATCCCTGCTGAAGAAGTGTCCATTGTTACTATTTTCAACAACCCTCCTAAGGCTCCCTCAAAGAAGCCTGTCAAAATCATGTCTACTCAGAAGATTGCTCCTATCATCATCACTGTTCCGGGGCCCCTCCCTTATACGTCTGACAAAGCTGTCCCGTGGCACTATGGGGCAGATGTTTACGTGCTCGGAGTAAAACAAGAGTTTGATACTAGTACCGGCATCAGTAACATCACCGGGCCTGCCAAAGTTACTCGCAGTGGCAGGCTGTTCTCACCAGATATTGCACCACCAGCCATTCAGAGACCTCTTATCATCACACCTGCAAGTGTGCCTGCTCCCCTTCCTGATCAAGTTCCTGTTTCTACCCCTACTGCCGAGTCATCTGACGCTCGGGGCAAAGGGATTGCTACTGATATGCCTGCCCGGACGGAGGCACCAAAGACAACCATTGTTGAAGCTTCCCAGCAAGAGATGGAAGAGATTCTCAAGATCATTAAGAAGAGTGATTTCAATGTAGTTGAGCAGCTGGGGCACACCCCATCAAAGATTTCTATGTTATCACTGTTGTTGTGTTCAGAGGCCCACGCCAAGGCTCTGATCTCCTTCCTGAAGACGGCCCATGTGCCACAAGAAACGTCTGCTGATCAATTTACCGATTGTGTGGCCAACTTGACTGCTGATAATGGGTTGGGCTTCTCGGACGCAGATCTGACTGCCAAAGGAAAGAACCATAACGACGCCCTGCATGTCTCCATTGAATGCAGGGGCACTACTCTTGCCCATGTGTTGGTAGACACCGGTTCTTCATTGAATGTATTACCCAAGAAGGCCCTAGACAGGTTGGATTGTGAGGGTTTGGAGCTCAAGCCTAGTAACATTATTGTCCGGGCCTTTGACGGTTCGAAAAGGATGGTACATGGGGAAGTTGACATTCCAATCAGGGTTGGTTCTCAAGTTTTTGATTCTACTTTCTATGTGATGGACATCCGACCATCCTATTCTTGTTTGCTGGGTCGTCCATGGATCCACGAGGCTGGAGCTGTGACCTCCACACTACATCAGAAGCTTAAGTACCCGGTCAGAGGGAAAATTGTTACGGTTCAGGGGGAGGAAGAGTACATGGTCAGCCACCTCAACTCGTTCCGGTACGTAGAGATGGATGGGGTGTTCATTGAAACCCCCTTTCAACACTTTGAAGAGGTGCCTCAGACACTGGCGTCAGCAGAGACTGTGACTGTAGAAGGTTCTCCATTGAAGATGGCCTCCCTAAAGGATGCTCGGGCTGTTATTGAGAAGGGTGAATGCGCAAACTGGGGCCGACTTCCTGATTTCACTCCAAAGACCGACAAGTTTGGTTTGGGTTTCACTGCAGAAGCTCAGAAGGTTGTTCGTAAGGCACGGATTGGAAGACCTCCTGTATTCATCACCAACCTGAGAGTAAATGCTATTGAAGACGACGTGGAGGAATCTGAATTCGACAGCTGGATCTACCCGACAACCGACGGTGGACCAAGCAACTGGACTGCCAAAGACTTCACACCTATTACTTTTGTCACTCAGTAATGAACTCTTTTGTTTTGAATTTGTAACAGACAATATTTTGAAACTTTTATGGCTCGGTGTCCTACCCGGGGCACTGTGGCTTCATTTGTGAGGGCTTTTGTTTGTCATTTTCATATGTCATTAATAAAAACATTGGACGTTTGTTGCATTTCAAAATCTTGCGCTCCTTTTCTTTCTTTATTATATATTGCAAAACAGCTATATTTACACACACTCACCTATACAGGTTCCAATCCACTCTGGATCTCACTGGTAATGACTCTACTACTGCCAGTTATGACTTCGAAAATCCGATCAACTTAGACGAAGACGAAGGTGAAGATGATTGCGAAGTGCCTGGTGAACTTGCAAGACTACTACTCCAGGAAGAGAGGGCCATTCAGCCACATGAAGAGCCAGTGGAAACGGTAAATCTGGGTACTGAGACAGACAGAAAGGAAGTCAAGATTGGTGCCAATCTAGAGCTCAGTGTGAAACAACGGTTGATTCAGATGCTGTGTGATTTTGTGGAAATCTTTTCCTGGTCTTACGAAGACATGCCTGGGTTGGATACCGACATTGTGGTTCATCACCTACCTACCAAGGAAGAGTGCCCTCCAGTAAAACAGAAGGTCCGCCGTATGCGTCCAGAAATGTCCGAGAAAATCAAAGCTGAGGTTATGAAACAATTTGATGTCGGGTTTCTAGCAGTGACTTCTTACCCTCAATGGGTTGCCAACATGGTTCCAGTACCGAAGAAGGATGGTAAGGTCCGAATGTGTGTTGATTACAGGGATTTGAACAGGGCGAGCCCTAAGGATGATTTCCCTCTGCCTCATATCGACGTTCTGGTTGACAACACTGCTCAGCATAAAGTATTCTCCTTCATGGAAGGTTTCTCCGGTTATAATCAGATCAAGATGGCTCCTGAAGACATGGAGAAGACCACTTTTGTTACGAAGTGGGGCACCTTTTGCTACAAGGTCAAGCCTTTTGGGTTGAAAAATGTTGGGGCAACCTACCAATGTGCCATGGTTGCTTTATTTCATGACATGATCCATCACGAGATAGAAGTATATGTCGACGATATGATTGCAACGTCCCAAACTGAGGAGGAACACCTTGACCACCTACAGAAGCTGTTTGACCGTCTGAAGTTGTACAAGCTGAGGTTGAACCCAAACAAGTGCACCTTTGGGGTGAGATCTGGAAAATTGCTAGGCTTCGTCGTAAGCGACAAAGGCATTCAAGTGGACCCTGCCAAAGTGAAAGCCATACAAGAGATGCCAACTCCCAAGACAGAGAAAAAGTCAGAGGCTTTCTAGGACGGTTGAACTACATTTCCCGATTCATCTCGCACCTAACTGCTACCTATGAACCAATCTTCAAACTGCTGAAGAAAGATCAAGTGGTACGTTGGAACGATGAATGTCAGGCCGCTTTCGAAAGAATCAAAGAGTATCTCCAATAACCACCCATTCTTATGCCACCGGTTGAAGGGAGACCTCTAATCTTATACTTGACAGTACTTGACAACTCAATGGGGTGTGTGCTGGGGCAGCATGACGAGTCTGGCCGAAAAGAACACGCCATTTATTACCTTAGCAAAAAGTTTACCGACTGTGAGACCCGATACTCACTGCTCGAGAAAACTTGCTGCGCTTTGGTATGGGCTGCTCGCCGGCTGAGACAGTATATGTTGACTCACACTACTCTGTTGATTTCAAAAATGGATCCAATCAAGTACATATTCGAAAAGCCTGCCTTGTCCGGAAGAATAGCAAGATGGCAGATGATCTTGACAGAATATGACATCCAATACACGACTCAAAAAGCAATCAAGGGAAGTGTATTGGCAGACCATTTGGCACACCAGGCAGTGGACGATTACCAGTCGATGAACTTTGAATTTCCAGACGAGGATATCATGGTAGTGACTGATTGTGAAGTACCTTTACCGGATGAAGGACCTGAGGAGGGATCCCGATGGTCTATGCACTTTGACGGAGCCTCGAACGCTTTGGGTAATGGCATCGGCGTTGTGATCATATCCCCTAAAGGCACTCATACTCCACTCACCGCCCGACTTTATTTCAACTGCACCAACAACATGGCAGAGTATGAGGCATGTATCATGGGTCTTCAAGCTGCGATTGACTTAAGGATCAAGTTTCTGAGTGTCTTCGGAGATTCCGCTCTCGTGATCAATCAGATCAAAGGCGAGTGGGATACGAAACACCCAAATCTTATTCCTTACAAGGAGTACGTGATGACGTTGCTTCCCCATTTCGAAGAGATAACTTTTGAACACTTCCCAAGAGAGGAGAATCAGTTAGCGGACGCATTGGCTACGATGTCTTCTATGTTCAAAGTCAAATGGGACAACGAGGCTCCCCGGATCATTATTTGGAAACTGGATGAACCTGCATATTGCTGTGATCTTGAGACTGAAGAGGTAACAAAAAACCCTGGTATCATGAAGTGAAAAGGTACCTTGAAGCTCAAGAATACCCCGAAGGCGCATCTGTTAATGACAAGAAGTTCCTGAGAAGGTTTGCGGCAAAGTTCTTCCTCAGCAATGGAATTCTCTACAAGCGAAACCATGATTCAACCTTACTACGTTGTGTGGATAAGACTGAAGCAGAAAGGATCATGGCAGAGCTACATGAAGGTACCTTCGGAACACATTCCAGTGGACATACCATGGCAAAGAAAATCCTCCGGGCAGGATATTTCTGGTCCACAATGGAAGCCAACTGTTATCAGCATTCTCGAACTTGTCATAAATGCCAGATCTATGCTGATAAGGTGCACATTCCTCCGGTCCCTCTGAACGTCTTGACAGCACCTTGGCCTTTTGCAATGTGGGGCATTGATATGTTCGGCGAAATCAGACCCACAGCATCCAACGGGCATCGCTTCATCTTGGTAGCAATTGATTACTTCACAAAGTGGGTCGAAGCAGCTTCTTTCGCTACCGTAATCAAGAACGTCGTGGCACGGTTCATTCGACACAACCTGATCTGTCGATACGGCACACCTGAGAGGATCATTACGGACAATGGTACCAGTCTTAACAACAAGATGATCACTGAGCTCTGCGAGCAATTCAAGATACAGCACTACAACTCTTCTCCCTATCGACCGAAGATGAATGGGGCTGTAGAAGTAGCGAATAAGAACATCAAGAAGATTGTGCAGAAGATGACAGTGACCTACAAAGATTGGCACGAAATGTTACCGTTTGCTCTTCATGGGTACCGTACCTTAGCACGGACGTCAACAGGGGCAACTCCCTTTTCCTTGGTCTATGGTATGGAGGCAGTCTTGCCTATTGAAGTCCAGATACCCTCTCTCCGGATAATGAAGGATGCAGGTTTGAGCGAAGATGACTGGATCCAGACTCGGCTTGATCAATTAAACCTAATCGACGAAAAGAGACTCACTGTTATTTGTCATGGTCAGACGTACCAAAAACGGATGATCAGGGCATTTAACAAGAAGGTCAGACGATAAGAGTATCAAGTCGGAGACCTGGTAATCAAGCGCATCATTCTTCCTCAAAGTGATCCCAGGGGCAAATGGACCCCTACGTACGAAGGGCCATTTGTGGTTAAACATATCTTCTCAGGAGGAGCTATGATTCTAACCACCACGGATGGTGACGACCTTCCTCACCCTGCCAATGCAGACATAGTAAAAAGATACTACGCATGATCAAAGACCCGCTAGGTCGACTGGCCTAGGCAAAAATAAGGGCTTCCCGGCGAACCAAAAGGGTTCGGGCAAAAATAAGGGATGAAATGAAAAAAATCTGTACACCCGACAAGTCGAAAACCTGAAAAGGCGGCTTGGGCAAAAATGGGTATCCCGGTGGACTGAAAACCCGAAAGGGAGGTCCGGGCAAAAGTTAGGGATAAAGCGTAATACTATGTCTCATTGGATCACCTTGCATCCAAAATCCGGAATCAGCTATCAGGCTCAGATGACTCTAATCAACCAGCTTCATCTTCAACTAAGCAGCAAAGCGATGAGACGCTTGAAGACATAAAGGCGATAGCAGAGTTGGAACCCAGTGGGATTATTTTTCACATAGCTGTTTTGTTTCCTTTTCACAAAATTGTATAAACTTTATTTTGCTCGGCGGCGTTCTCTTACTAGGACGTCAGCCTCCTGTACACAAAACGCCTATTTACAGGCAAATTTCAAAATCAATACAAGTTTAATTTTTCAGGCGAATTACCCATCGTTTTTCCTTTTTCTGTTTTGTTTTGCAAAGAACGTCCAATGTTCATTTTTTTTTATATATGCGTTTGACATTAATTGCTAATCATGAATATTTGCATACGAAACAAAGGACTAATTACAGATGACATCAGAAACAGGGGCAATTTAGAATTGTCTAAGCAATCTAGTTGCTCTGTCCACCAAGGTACCAAGGTAGGTTCGGCTGAAGAACGTAACTAAGTTACCTCAACTCCCCACAGAGTAAGACCAAATGTCAGCAATACTCTCCCCAGGTAGAGTTGGTCTCCCATCAGCCCTAAAAAGGCACAATATCTCCAGCAAGTCAGCAATACTCTCCCCCAAGCAGAGTTAGTCTACTGTCAGCCTTAAGGAAGTTGGGTATCCCCAGAAGATCTCAACATTCCCCAGTGGAGTATAGACATTCCTCAGCAAGCATCCCCGACAGTCTTAGTATAAGATTGTTCCCCGGCAGAGTACAGACCCCAGTGGAGCCTCTCCCCAGTACAGTTCAAAGTTTCCCCCAGGAAAGTTGAATCATCCTCCCCAGTAGATTCTGAAGCTTATCCCCAGTAGATTCTGGAAGCTTATCCCCTGCAGAGCACGAACGTATCTCCCCGGCTTTATTCAAAGGTTATTCCCCACCAAAGCTTATAACTGGGTTATCCTCAGCTATTTACAACGAAAAGATCGCCCTCGGCGAAATTCTTCCCATTCCCCAGCGGAGTTCATCAAATTCCCCAGCAAAACATATCAACGGAAACCCCAGCGGAGTTCTCAACAAAACCTCAGCGAGGTATCTCTTCCCACAGAGTAATTCCCCGCAGATTAATCTCTTCGCCGAGTTTATTCGCCAACGGAGTCATCTTCTCCTAACGGTTTATTCTTGCACTCATCATCCCCAGCGGAAAACGAAGAACTCTACTCTTCAAATATCAGCCCAGAATCCAACAAGCTCCCGACACTCGTCAAGGACTTATTTTCCTAGATGAAAATACATTCATAGACATTTCACATTTCATACATCCTATTTTACATACATGATAAAGTGCATACGACACTATCTCATTTTGAACATCATGACATCATGCATTTCATACATCATGACATTGCATACGACTGACATTTTGCCTTTTCAGGAAAAAGGTCAATCTAAAGATAATTACTATCAACTGTCGTAGTTCCAGATTCGATTCCTGTATCTAGCCAGGGCACGTCTGTGAATGATTGTTTGTAGATTCGATACCTGTATCCAGCCAGGGCACGTCTGTAAGCAACCTCTTGAAGTTCCAGATTCGATTCATGTATCTAGCCAGGGCACGTCTGTGAATGATTGTTTGAAGATTCGATACCTGTATCCAGCCAGGGCACGTCTGTAAGCAACCTCTTGAAGTTCCAGATTCGATTCCTGTATCTAGACAGGGAACGTCTGTGAATGATTGTTTGAAGATTTGATACCTGTATCCATCCAGGGCACGTCTGTAAGCAACCTCTTGAAGTTCCAGATTCGATTCATGTATCTAGCCAGGGCACGTCTATGAATGATTGTTTGAAGATTCGATACCTGTATCCAGCCAGGGCACGTCTGTAAGCAACCTTTTGAAGTTCCGGATTCGATTCCTGTATCTAGCCAGGGCACGTCTGTGAGCGATTGTTTGTAGATTCGATACATGTATCCAGCCAGGGCACGTCTGTAAGCAACCTTTTGAAGTTCCAGATTCAATACATGTATCCAGCCAGGGCATATCTGTAGACGACTAATTCTAGATTCGATTCCTGTATCTAGCCAGGGCATATCTGCATGAAGAGTTTAGAGATCCGATTCCCGTATCCAGCTAGGGCACGTCTGTAAGCAACCTTGTGAAGATCCGGATTCGATTCCTGTATCTAGCCAGGGCATATCTGTGAGCAATTGATTGTAGATTCGATACCTGTATCTAGCCAGGGCATATCTGCATGAAGAGTTTGAAGATCAACACCTGAAACAAGCCAGGAAACCATCTTCCTTTCTCAAAGTACTTAAGTTCTCGCTAAGGAATCTCTTACGCGATCGACAACTCCAAATGGAATCTATAAGCCCATTCCCGACAAGGTTTTGTCACGCCTCCAGATGGCATCTATAAGCCCATCCTCATATCCATCCTATCTCCAAATGGCATCTAGAAGCCCATTCCCGACATCACATTGCTGATACTCCACTATGCGAGTGCAAATTTCTGGGCACTTTAGTGTTCAATCATCTTCCACCTTCGGATCACGAAAGGCACGCAAGCCAATCTACATCCTCAGGTCTAAGAAGATTGAACAGGGGCAACTGTTGTACCCCAAAATTTGCCCTCCCATTTCATCAATATTTTCTCATCACTAGACCCTTGGAGCTCAAGAACAAGTTAGGGTTTACTCTGCTCAAAACTTCTCCTTGCACTGTTGACCCAAATTAGGGTTTGAGTTTGCACAAAGATGTTTTGACCTAAAATGCCCAAAATGACTTTCATGATTCATGTTGAACTCACAAGTCTATCCATACCAAGTTTCAAGCCTTGATTCCAATCTTTGCCCAGTCAATTGGACAGTTGACCTAGAAATCAGCTGTATTGAAAAAAAGTCAATTGTGGCCAATTGACAGTCAAACCTCATGAATTCTGACCCACATCAACATTATGGACTCATATGGACCATTTGATCAAGTTTGGATCACAATTCCACAAGAAATTTGATCAGATCACCAAAAGGGCAAAATGGTCATTTTTAGGGTTTTGACTGCACAAAGGCAATTTTTGACTGTTTGACCTAGCCAATGGCAAATAAAGCTCACATATGGACTCAAGGATTCAATGGCATGGTCTTGACACATTCAACAAGTTCAAAAGATCCCAAATGCACAAGTTTGACAGATGAATTTTCCAATCAACTGATCAAATTTGACTGTATACTGAAAAGTCAAACTTTGACTTTTTGGTCAAAATCAAATGCCAAGATCCATTTTTCATCAAGACATGTCAAATTATGAAACTTGTTCATCAAGAAACCAAAAATTACAAATTAGGGTTTGAAATGAAGAAATTTCATAACTTAGAAATTTTTCTAAGTTATGGAATTTCCTAATTTTTTCCTAACTTTGTCCCATCTTTTCATCAAGATACATTTGAATTCAAACAAAACTCAAAACATGAAAGTTATAGTCCATTGCAAAATCTACAACTTTGATTCACAAAGTTTCCTCAAAAGAAGCTTGTAGCTCAAGTTACAATTTTTGGAATAGGGGTGCAAAACATTCTTAACTTAGAAATTTTTTGACCTATTCTAGGCAGGATTTTTGCCTAACTTCATGGCCACTTTTCACATGCTTCCACTTGGATTTTCAACTTGCATGACAAATATGGATTGTATTACACATTCCAAGCTTTCCAAATTGTCCAAGAACTTCTCAAACACCCTTGTGGTTAGGGAGAATCGAATTTGTGAAGATGGGCAAAAGTCACTTTGTTCATAAGCCATTTACATGTTCATAACTTGGGCATTTTTGAAATCAGCATGCACAAGCTAGGTTACAGGCCTCTAATCCCTTTCTTACTCAATAATTAAATGCTAAACCATTGTGCCAAGATGTTATTTCATTCATTTGGGTAATACACACAAAATCAATCCATATATGGAAAAAGCAAGTTTGCCATTTTGAAAAAGCAATGCTTTATGTCAAAGTCCATATCTTGGAAGTACAAGCAGATCTTTGAGGCACAAGTTTATGGACTAATCCCACTGATCAAGGAGAGATTATGCAGCATGCTTGAGGGACCTGCCTTGGCCTATAACCCAACTTGACAAACTTTGCTTATCATAGAAGAAATCTTGCAAACACATACCAACTTCTCATTCCTGTAACAACTAGCCAAAGCAAAGTTTGTAAACACTTTCTATACATCATAACTGACCTAAGGCACGACCTAACCACCTTCAATACCTCCTCATTCACAGAAATACCATCCTACTGCAAAAAACAGAGTCCCTTCTGCAACTGGACTTCTATAAACCTTTCCACTCGTGCACTTTGGCCAAAGGGAGTTCAAACATGTTCCATATCACCCACTGAAGCTATCCCAAACATTGAACACGAACTGTAACATCCCTAACATCATTTGCCATTTTCAGTTTTCAACTTTGCAGGTGAACTTCCATAGCTCGATTCAGCTAGTTTCAGAGCAAGCTAGAGGTTGGAGAAGCATCCCTGAACTTCAAGCAAGCTGTACAAGTCCTCACATTGCATTGAAAGTACCTCCATTGTTGCACACGATTCAAGCTGAACAGGTAAGATTTTGAACTTCTATATCTCTATCCAAGCATATCTAGGCTTAGGTTTGTGAAGAAGTTATGTTCTATTCATGGCCCTGAAGCTACCCATATTCTCACTTTTCATTTATATTGTGTGTGTTAAGAGAATTTGGAACCTGAACATTAGAAAAAAGTTAGGTCAGGAATTGGGGGAGAAGAAATTCTCTCTCGTTTCTGAGAGTTAGAACAACTTCTTTATATGTTTAGAATCGTGACATGATGCTCTATAACTTTGATGTTGTGAGTTTTTGTTAAAAATCAAGGAATCAGAAGTTAGCAGGTTGAGAAGGAAACGCACGTTTTCTTTGTTTCAAAGTTGCTGGAGGTTGAAGACAACTCCTTTTGGGCTGGGCTTGGTTCATTTTTCTGTTTGCACCTCATTTTTCCACATACACCCCCCTGGCCCATTATGTGATATATTTGTCATTTTTGATTTTTTCTTTTTGATTCTGATTCTATATTTTTATTCAAGCATGAAAATACACTAAAAATATTTTTCTCACTTTTTTTTGCATTTTATTTGATATTTATTTGTTTCATTTAGTTACATATATAAATAAATATAATACTATTTGTTTAAAACATTAAAAATAATAATACAAAATATATTTTTTAGTTATTATTTTTTTATTTACATTTTGAAAACATTTTCTAAAAAAAATATACTTTTTTTTTGTAAATAATAAATATTTTATTTTTGTATATATTTAATATATTTAATATATTTAATACATAATATAAATACTTATATATTTATTAGAATATTTAGGATAAAAATACAAAAATGATACATTTTTTTATTATTAATATTTAACCTCAAAAATTACTTTTTTACAATATAATTCCTTTTTATTTATTTTTTGTATATAGTTAATAAATATTGTATATAATAATAAATACCTTTTTATTTATAAAATTAGGGTTTTGCCCTAAACCATGAAAATACCCAAAAATTGACCTTTTTATTTTTGTTTATTCGTCACATGAAAAATACTTTTACATACATATGAAAATCATTTTTTGCATCTTGCATATTTATTATATTTTATTTAATTTTTGTACAATTAAATAACTTGTATATTCAATTTGGATTGTAATAGCTTAGATTTAAATTTCTTTCTAAATATCCCCATTTGAACATTTGTACCCTCCATCCCATAATTATGTTGTAATAATTTAGGACTTTAAATTCCGCATTTTAAAGCTTTCTAAATATGCCATGATAGACTTCGGGTTTGTATGCAAAAATCAAATAACAAATAGCTTGACTAAACAAAAGACAAAAAAGCATGAAAATGAACAACACCAATCACACTTGCACCCCTAGGGTTACTCCACTTGTTGCCTTCAATAATGGGCCATGTTGCATGTTAGGTGTCTTTGGCAAAACAAAACAATTCAAATGATCATAGTCCCTCGATGACGCTTTCGAAAGTTGCCTAAAAATGATCAAGTCCCTTAAAGGAAAAATTGCCCAAAGACACTTGGCACTATTGCAATCATGGTCTAAACGATGACCCGCGCCCGTCCCGTTAACATCCTAACACAAGATTGTCCACCAAAATACAATGGTGGAACAAAATTGTTAAAAGGGTTAAAACATAGGAAAAATCTTTGAGAAATTTAGGGTAGATAGCTCTTGGTTACTTGATCCAACTTGCAAAACAATCCTTGCCATTTTTCAAAACACACATCACAACACACTTTCAAAACAACTTTCAAAACATTGAAAACTTTTCAAAAGATACACACCTTTGTATACATTCAAACATGGATCATTACAAAGGTTGCCACAACAAATGGCTTCTTTTCAAAATCATTTTCAAAACCCACACACAAAGCACCATTTCAAACAATTGAAAACACAATGCAAGTGATCTAAGCAAGTAACTAAGAGCCCATGGATAACCATGGATAGAAAGGGTGCTAATACCTTCCTTTTCTATAATCTACCCCCCGAACCCAAGAAAACATCTCAAAGGTTTTTGCTGTGCTTTTTAACCTTTCCTTAGGATAAAATAAAAAGTCGGTGGCGACTCTTGCTCAACCGCAACATTTGCAAAAACAAACGCAAAACCTCAAGTCAGTTCTCCCACCGTATCACATAGGGTATGTATGCTTTAGATATGTAAAATGTGTGTATGTATGAAATGTGTATAAGATGTGCGTAGGCCTTGAAATGTTATGAAAACTATTTTTGGCATTCTCTCCTTTAAACCATTTGCTTAGAGTTACCTATTCCCCGACATTGTATGTTGTGTCATCGTAGCTTTGGTAAATTTGATTTGAATGCGGTGAAAAAACATTAGCAAAATTTGAATGTTGATTTTGTATTGTGAGCGCAGGTGTAGACGTTGATGTAGACGTAGGTAATGGCATATACGTATATTTGTATGTTGTAAGTGCAGGCATAGACGTATGTATTGGCATATGTGTAGCCTTTTATATTGTAAGCGCAAGCGTAAGCGTAGACGTATGTATTGGTATATGCGTAGATTCGTATGTTGTAAGCGCAGGCGTAAGCATGGACATGTGTATAGAATTTGCATGAGTACACATGTGCGTGGACACATGTGCGGACGTAGACTTTGTGTTGCAAGTGTAGACATAGGCGTTGACATGTATATGGACATAGACTTTGTGTACGGACGCGTAGGCGTGGGAGTAGATATGCATAGATTTTTATGTTGTAAGCACAGGCGTAGACATGGAAATGTGTTGTACCCCAAAATTTTCCCTCTCATTTATCAAGAATTTGCTCACAAGATCTCATTTGGCTCAAGACTGCACTAGGGTTGATCAGCTCAAGACACCTCCTTAAGCACTAATGACCAAAATTAGGGTTTGAGATTGCACAAGGATATTTGAACTTACAATTCCCCATATGACTTTCATAGATCATTATGGACCCTCAAGATTACTCATGTCAAGTTTCAAGCTTTGGATCACACTTTTGCTCAGTCAATTGAGCAGTTGACCTAAAAATCAATTGTATTGGGGGAAAAGTCAAATGTGGCCAATTTACAGTCAAACTTCATAATTTTTTATCCACATCAACATTTTAAACTCATATGTATCATTTGATCAAGTTTGGACCATAATTCCTCAATAAATTTGATCAAATCTTTGAAAGGGCAAAATGGTCAAAATTAGGGTTTTGATTGGGAAAGGGCAATTTCTGATTTTTGACCTAGCAAATGATCAATTGGTTTAAGGCATGATCTCAAGATTACAATTGCATCATTTTGACCTAATGACATAGCTCAAAACATTGCTCAAGTCCAATGGGTTGACAGATGAATTTTCAGTCAACTGATCAAAAATCACCTGTATACTAAAAACTCAAACTTTGACTTTTTGGTCAAAATCAAATGTCAAAGATCACAATTCATCAAAGTATGTCAAAATCTAAAACTTATTCATCAAGAAATCAAAAATTCAAGATTTCATTTTGAAAAGTTAAATTTCTAAACTTAGAAATTTTTCTAAGTGTTAGAAATTTCTTATTTTTTCACAACTTTGAGCAAACTTTTCACCATGATGCAAGATGATTCAAAAGAAACTTTTAACATGAAAGTTGTATATCTCCATGAAATATACAACATTGCTTTACGCAACTCTTTCCAAAAGTGCTTAGATCTCAAGTTATAATTTTAAGAACACATGGTCATGAAACAAAACACTTAGTGAAATTTTGCCCTAATTTGGTCAGGATTTTGACCTAACTTCATGGCCCTTTTTCATATAGTTCCAAGGGGAATTTTAAAAATTTATTCAAATAGGGGTTGTAGATCACATTACAAGCTTTTCAAAATGTCCAAGAACTCCTTGAGATCATTTTTGAGTAGAGAGAATCGAAGAGATGAAGTTAGGGTTTTCACACTTGAATTACAAGTCATTTTGTGATGAACAAGATTCAAAATTCAAACTTATGCTGCATAACCTCTACTTTGCAGGCCTCAAACTTGTTAGGCACTCCATAATTAATTGCTTGCATAGCTGTTAGAGGTCTCAATTCAAGCATTCAATGCAAGGCCATGCTTTATATCCATTTTGGGAAGAAAGTGCACAATGTTATTTTGATAAAGTAGGTTTTTGCACAACACTTGTTCTTGAGCCTTGAAATTGCTTTCTTCTGATTATACAAGTCCCATAACTCAAGATAAGCTTATCTAGACACTTACAATCACTCAGCCCATGCTTGTACTTCCTCTTGAAACTTGTTTTCCCACTTTTCTTGAAAATCAAGTAACATAGCAATTAGCTTGTAACTTGTACTTCTGATTCTCAAAAACACTCAAGCTTTTTGCTTATACATACACAAGTCATTTGCCACAAATCCAACGCATGCTTAAGCCCTAAAAACACCAAGAACACAGAATCACCAAAAACACCTCAAAACTTGCCATTTCTGAGTTTTGAATCCAATCTCCAAATGTGCTTGTGCGTTTCTTGGCCTTTTACTTTCAAAAGCTTCTAAATAATATACACAAACAATTCCAACACCTGCAACACCACTGTAACACCTTCATCATCATCCACCATTTTCAAAAACAGCACCTTGCACCTTGACTTCTCCAGAACTTCTCAGGCACTTTCATCTCAAGCTAAGCATCACATTAGCTTCTTGGGAACTTGAGGAAGCTAATCCAATCATTGGAACTCACTAAAAGCTACTCAAACTCCAAACATGATACCCTCTTGCAAGGTGAGTTTTCTGACTTTTGAACTTTTCAAACATGCATCATTAATGTTTTATTTATGAATGAAAATGTAGATATCATTGCCCTAAAGCTAACCATGTTCATAGTTTTCATTTATGTTGCTTAAGCTTAGAGAATTTTAAGATTGGAGTTTCTGAAATTTTTACGGTTCAGATTAGGGCCATTAAAATTCATGTTTGTCTTTGATCTATAATTTTATTGCTTTGCATTTATGAAATCGTGAGGAAATTTGCCACAAGTTTCCTGTTTACATTTTTCATTTTGTTTAAGAGAATTGAATAAGATACAGAGGTTCAAGCTGGGCGTGAGGTTGAAGATGAATTTGGCCTCAGGAACGTGTTTACCATATATATTTATGGTTTGATATTAATAAACGGATGTATAGCCATCCCAGTGGTAGAAGTGTGCGCCTGTGACTATAGGGACCTGGGTTCGAGCTCCAGCGGTACCCTTTTGGATTTTTTTCATATTTTTCACATATTCTGGCTTTTTTTGGCAGCGCTGGGCCTCATCCCCTTGGGCCTTATGATTTTTTCACTTCTGACCCCCCTTGCTGGCTATTCACACCCTGGCCCATTTTATTTTATTTTTTTCATTTTTATTTATTTGTTTTCTTAAATATATTATCTAATACTAAAAAAAATCAGAAAAAATATAAAAAACATTGGATCTATATTTTGATATAGTTTATTTATTTTTTACACAAAAAAAATATTTTATTTAATCATACTTTATTTATTTTACTAATTGGTTTGTAAATTTAATTAAAAACTAGGGTTTTAGTTATTTTCTTAAAATATATTATTTTAAAACCAAAAAAGACCAAAAATATTTTATAATACTATAAATGATTTTTAAGACAAAAATACCAAAAAATATTCTTCTTATAAACTTAAGTTCTTTTTAATCAATTAATAGATTAGGGTTTTATTTAAATTCTTTTCCTAGTAAATTTAGGTTTTACTTTTTACTAATTTATTTAATTATTTTTATTTTAGTTAATTAGGTTAAAACAAAACCCCTTTTCCCTAAAAATCCAAATAAAAGTCAATTTTCTTTCCATTTTACATTCTTGTATATTTATTCATTTTTGTACATTATTTATCCTAATTCAATATGGTTGTAATAGATAATTAGGCTTTATTTTCTTGCAATCCCCATTTGTAATTTGTACACCCCCCTCCCACAAGCATTGTAATAGTGTAGTAATTTTAAATTCCGCAATTTATCGCTTTAGATACAAATGCTAGTAATTAGGGTTTGTATGGAAAGACTAAAACCAATCAATTAGAAAACCCTAATCAAAGACAAAACCAAGCGTGAAAAACAATACACTTGCACACAAGCACCCTTATGGTAAAATCCACTTGGTTGCCTTACAAAATGGCCATATTACGCATGTGAGGTATCTTAACAAAAACAAGCAAAATATAAGATCATAGTCCCTCGATGACGCTATCTATGTTGCCTTTCAAATGATCTTAGTCCCTAAAAGAGAATGCTAAGATACCTTACAACATTGCTAATCATGGTTATACGATGACCCACGCCCGCCCAGATTACATCCTAAGATAGGGTTACTTACCAAATCAATGGTATGATAAAAATGTCAAAGGAAAGAGGAAATGAACATGAAAGACTTTTGAGTAGGTAGAAGGATCCTAGTTACTTGCTCACTTTCAAAACAAAACATCCTTGCTATTTTCAAAACAAACACCTACACTTTCAAAACATCTTACAAACTTGAAAACATTTTCAAAATATTAACATCTTTGTATACATTCTTACGAACGAGAATCATTACAAAGTTTGAATCCTCTACCCGAATTTGGAATACCTTATAGGTAAGTAGCAATACATTGTGGAAACTGTACGGGGTATACCAACATGGTCTAAGCAATAGCTACGTTAGTGCGACATATTTGTGGGTACCGGTATCCCTTGAGTAGTCAAGGAGAATATGGGGCCGCTGAGTGATGTCATAAAGCACTAATGAACTTTTAGAACCTTTACTTGACCAACTTGGCCATTAGAACGTAGTGAGATGACTGGATTTGGTGCAGTCTGAAGTTGGTAGATACTCGATACTACACTCATTGAGGTTTGGTTTTTTGGGATATTTCGGTCGCCATTAAAGAGGCTTGTGCTGAAATAATGATCAAGGAAAAAAACTAGTGATATTGAGTTCCTTAGAACCCAATTACTATTACTAAGACGGGTTTGAGCCAACTAAACTTCAAGAGAGTACTTACCTATGAGACTCCATGCAAGCCTAAACCTAAGGACTTGTTTGCTTTGTTTGTGTATACTTTCTTGTACATAACATCATGAACATCATAACATCATACTCATATTCACTAACCATTTCAAGGATCTTGGGATTTATCTTTGTTCTGTTTTATAGGACATGGATTCTATTCGCAGGAAAACCATTCAAGTCAATCTTGTAAGGATCCCTCCTCAACTTAAAGAGCTAGCTTCAAGGATTCATGAAAATTCTCCATTCACCGAAAGACATGGTCGCCTACTAAACTTGGTCACCTCTAACACTGATGAAGACATGATGAAGGTGCTCTTTAAGTTCTTTAATCCTTTACACCATTGCTTCACATTTCCTGATTTTCAACTTGTGCCAACTTTGAAAGAGTTCTCCCAACTCTTGAGGATTCCAATTCTCAATCAACTACCTTTCAACGGTACAGAAACAGATCCAAAGCCAGAAGAGATTGCTCAAGCTCTACACTTGCAACCATCTAATATCACAACCAATTGGGAAATAAGGAGTGGTGTCAAAGGTTTCCTAGCAATGTTCTTGTTTGAGAAAGCCCAAAACTGTTGGAACTCTTTGGATTTGCAAGCTTTTGAGGAAATTGTGGCTCTCCTCATCTATGGGATGGTTTTGTTTCCAAATCCTGACCAACTCATAGATGTGAACACCGTCAAAGTATTCATGTCTCGTAACCCGATGCCTACTTTTCTAGGGGACATCCTACATTCCTTTCACACTCGCACTATGAGGAAAATAGGTATCCTTATGTGTTGTACTCCTCTTTTGGCAATATGGTTTATTTCGCATCTTCCCCAATCTATATTGAACAACGATCAAGGTTCAAGGTGGTCACATAGGTTGATGACGCTCAAACATTCAGACATTCATTGGTGTTCCCGATCTATAGAGAATGTTACTATTGTCGACCGTTGTGGAGAATTCCCTAATGTCCCTTTACTTGGCATTAGGGGAGGTATCACCTACAACCCATGCTTAGCCTTAAGACAGTTTGGTTATGCCCGAAAGGATGGCCCACATGAGATGCTCATTCAAGGTTTGGTATTTGACTACGAGAACAACGATCAAGGTCATCTCCATGGATTTATCCGAACTTGGAGGATATTGAACAAGGTAGATAGCAAGACATTGGGGCATAAAAATTCCATCCCTCTTGAGCCTTACCTCAAATGGGTACTAGCTCGCGCTCAAAGTCTTATGATGTATTATCCCTCCATTCTCCCGGTAATCATTGAGCCTGTTATGGAAGGAGATGTTCCATACACTATCCTGCATCCGGACATTCCCACCTCTCTTAAAGACTTACAAAGAGATTGGATACAACTCAAGGGGGAGCGAGACACTTTCGAAGCCCAATTCTAAGCTAGTGAGAAGAAGTTTTTGGAACTCACTAAGCAACTTCATAAGGAGCGGACTCTAAATGCCTACATTGCACCAAAAAGGATGCGTACAACTTTTTTATCTTAGAGTTTTTGTAAGCCCAAAAGAGGCATAATTTACTCAAGCTTTAATCTATTAATATAACGTGTGTTTCCTTTTTGTCTAAAACAAATTTGAATCTTTAAAATCCTTGAAATCATTGCATATGCATCTACCATTCATCATAACATAAACAGGTTTCTTGCAACAAGTCTCCTCATCTTTCTACTATTTATTTTAGTAAGATGGATCGCGAGCAAACGGTGAAGGACCTCCAAGCACGAAATGCTCAGTTTCAATAGATGTTCTTAACTCTATCCAAAGGACAGAAAGAGTTGAAGACCTTGTTGGTTGAAGAGAAGAAAAATAAGACAAAGAAAATAATCGGAGTTCTAAATATGGGAAGAAGATTCCAAGGACAAGCAAGAAGGACCCTAGACTTTGCAACGTCATCTGGTGAGAAATACAATCAAGATGGGAAAGGAAAGGAAGCAGTTGCCCAGACGGATTCAGAAGAGGAAGAGGAAGAAGAATATTATTCTGAAGAAAAATATCCCCCGACCAACGACAAGTATAAGCATCTGGAAGAACGGTTAAATGCGACGGAAATTCAAAAAGTGCCTGGACTGGACTTTGAGGAGTTGGGGTTAGTATCTGGGATTGTCATTCCTCCAACCGTTGTTCTCCAAATACGACGAAGTTTCGTGTCCAAAAATGCATCTCTGATCCTATGTGAGGAAAATAAAGCCTCACACTGCTGACAGGGATTTATGGGTACACTTCTTTCAAGACAGTCTATCCGGAACTCAACTTGATTGGTTTTATCAGTTAGAAAGAGCCAATGTTCATAATTGGGAAGATTTTTCCGCTGCCTTTTACAAACAATACCAATACAACGCAGACCTTGCTCCCACCCGTACTCAACTCCAGAGTATGGCCATGGTTTCAAGTGAAGGCTTCAAAGACTACGCTCAAAAATGGAGGGACTTAGCAGGAAGAGTCCAGCCTCCCCTATCTGAAAGAGAGTTAGTAGACATGTTTTTGGATACCCTGTCTGATCCTTTCTTTAATCACTTGATTGGGAGTTCCTCGGCAGGTTTTACCAAATTGATATTGACCGGAGAAATAGTGGAAGTCGGGATAAAGAATGGGAAGATTCAAAAAGAAGCATCCTCTGCTGCTGTAAGGAAACCATTTATTGGAAAAAAATAAGTTGTTGTTGTATATCCTCATAGAAATCAAGATAGGACTGAACGTCGTCCAATGGTGGGGGCTGTCATGATTCCTAAACTGCACCTGCTCAGCAAAGAAGCAACCAGCCAAGAGCAGAAACACCAGTCAGACAGTTCACCCAAATTAATATGACACTATCTCAAGTATTACCACATTTGTTAAGATCAAATCTAGTGACTTTGAAAGAAGCTCCAAAGAATCCTAACACAACCTCTCCTCATTATCATCCTAATGCCCGTTGTGCATACCATTCTGAGAGTCCCGACCATGACAATAACAATTGTTGGGCTCTGAAAAACAAAGTACAAGACCTTCTTGAAGCCAAAGAGATTGAATTCGACGCGCCAGAAATTCTCAATGTTATCATTGCCCCTATGGCCAAGCACGACCGTGATGTCAACACCGTTGAGGAAGATATGTTTGTTACTTTGGTTGATAAACTTGTGACCCCACTCCTGACTATCAAAAAGAACTTGTTGAATTCTGGTGTATTCCCAGGCTGTGATGAAAGCTGTCATTTCTATTTATCCTCACCAACCAGCTGTCATTTGTTAAAAGCAGGCGTTCAATTCCTAATAGATGACAAGGAGATTTTGTTCGAGAAGACTTTTATTCCAACTATTTCTTATAATGATGTTTCCATAGTGACCATTTCCGCCAATTCTTCCAGGGTCTCCACCAAAAGACCCGTTAGAATTACATCAGTTCCTAAAGTAGCTCCGTTGATAATTATAATGCCTAGACCAATCCCGTATTCGTCAGACAAAACCATCCCATGGAATTATGGAGGTGATGTCTACTATCACGATATTAAGTAAGATTGGCCAGCTTCTGAAAATTCAAGTTCTGAGAAAATTGACTCCGATATCAGTAACATCGCAGGGACTAGCAAGATAACCCTAAGTGGAAGGGTATTCTCTCCAGAAATTGCTCCTCCAAAAGCTATTTCTGGACCTCTAATCATTCCTGTTGTTGTTGCTCCTCCAAAGGCTATTCCTAGTCCTGCAATCATCTCTGCTAATACTCCTGTTGACAAAACTGTTACAGTCTCTGTTATCACCCCTATTGACATTCCTACTGCCGAGTCAACCGAGACTCGAGGAAAAGGTATTCTGGTTGAGCCTGTCCGGACGAAGGCACAATCAGTAGCTATCCCTGAGACCTCCCGAAAAGAGATAGAGGAAATTCTAAATATTATAAAAATAAGCAACTACAACGTAGTCGAACAACTGGGGAAAACTCCATCCAACATTTCCATGCTGGCTTTATTGTTATGTTTTGAGGCTCATGCAAAGGCCTTGGTAAAATTCCTTAAAACTACCCATGTACCCCAAGAAACATCTGCCGATCAGTTCCAAGACTGCGTAGCCAGCTTGACCGCAGATAATGGTTTAGGTTTTTCGGATGCTGATTTAACGCCAAGGGGGAGGAAGCATAACGAGGCATTGTATGTCTCAATTGAATGCATGGGCACGACTTTGGCTCATGTCTTGGTTGATACCGGTTCGTCTCTGAATGTGTTGCCTAAAAAGGCTCTTGATAGGATTGACTGTGAAGGATTGACCTTGAAGCCTAGCAACATAGTGGTGAGGACCTTCGATGGCTCAAAAAGGATGGTGCATGGGAAAGTGGATATCCCCATAAAAGTTAGAACCCAAACATTTGATTCAACTTTTTATGTAATGGATATTCGCCCTTCATATTCTTGCTTATTAGGCCGACCGTGGATTCACAATGCTGGTGCCGTTACCTCTACGTTGCATCAAATGCTGAAATATCCAATTAAGGGGAAAATCATCATTGTTCATGGAGAAGAAGAGTATATGGTCAGTCATCTAAATTTCTTCAGATATGTGGAATTAGATGGTGAATTTATTGAAACTCCATTCCAGCACTTTGGAGAAGTCCCGCAAACTGTGGCAGTAACCAAGGCTGTTTCTCAAGTCCCAAAGATTACAAGGCCTCCGCTCAAGATGTCATCTTTGAAATATGCCAAGGCAGTGATAGAAGAAGGTGGGTGCACTATTTGGGGCCAACTCCCAAATATCCCATACAAGTCTGACAGAGAAATAAACTCTGCTCGGGAGATGGCTTTATAAACTGCTCATGGTTATAAAACTCGGCTGGGGAATGTAGATATCATCTTTCTGAAGGAACCTGCTGGGGAAGGAATTCCTGCTTGGGGATACGGAGGTCGGACCTTGGTTATCTCGGCTCTGTGGGGAATATAGGTATCACTAGCTTGTATGTGATAGTGACTTTGCTTCCAACTGTCTCTGCCCCTTGTACCATGATGGACGGGGTAACTGTCAGTATTTAGGTTTTGTACCAGTTTCTTTAAGTTCTTAGTAACTGTCTTTCTGTTTTATATGTAGATATTTATGAACAGTAATCATATTCAAATGCATATGTCAAGAATAAAACATTGGACGTTTTTTTTGCAAAACAAAACAGAAAATGGAAAAAACAAACACAAGGTTTTGTACGCAAAAGACGCTTTGTATTAATTTGAAATTTGCCTATAATAGGCATTTTTTACAAGGAGGTTGGCGCTCTAGTAAGAGAACGCCGCCGTAAAAATGGAAATTATTACAGAAATTGTGTACAAAAAGAAAATAGCTATGTGTAGTGATCCCATTGGGTTTCAATTCTGCTATTGCCCCTATGTCTTCGAGCATCTCATCACTTTGCTGCTTGTCCGAAGCTGACTGGATTGGTCGGTACCGTTTGAGCTTGATATCTGATTACTAAGGTCTGATTGCAAGGTGATCTAATGGGATATAGTGATACGCTTTAATCCCTAATTTTTTCCTGGACCGTCCTTTCGGGTTTTCAGTCCATCGGGATACCCTTTTTTGCCCAAGCCGCCCTTTCGGGTTTTCGACTTGTCGGGTGTACAAATTTTTTCATTTTTTATCCCTAATTTTTGCCCGAACCCTTTTGGTTCGTCGGGATGCCCTTATTTTTGCCTAGGTATGTCAACCTAGCGGGTCTTTATTATGCGTAGTATCTTTTCACTATGTCCGCATTGACAGGGTGTGGAAGGTTGTCACCATCCATGGTGGTAAGAATCATGGCTCCACCCGAAAATATGTTCTTAATTACAAATGGTCCCTCATAGGTGGGAGTCCATTTTCCCCTGGGATCACCTTGCGGCAGTATGATGCGCTTGATTACCATATCCCCTACTTGATACACTTGTTGCCTGACTTTCTTGTTGAAGGCCTTGATCATCCGTTTCTGATACATTTGACCATGGGAGACAACAGTAAGTCTTTTCTCGTCGATTAAGTTCAATTGATCAAGTCGAGTCTGGATCCAATCGTCTTCGCTCAAACTCGCATCCTTCATAATCCGTAGAGAAGGGATCTGGACCTCCATGGGTAGGACAGCCTCCATGCCATATACTAGAGAATAAGGTGTTGCCCCTGTCGACGTACGTGCTGAAGTACGATACCCATGAAGAGCAAACGGTAACATCTCGTGTCAGTCTTTGTATGTCACTGTCATCTTCTGTATGATCTTTTTAATATTCTTATTAGCAGCTTCAACAACCCCATTCATCTTCGACCGGTAAAGAGAAGAGTTGTGATGCTGAATCTTGAACTGTTTACAGAGTTCATTGATCATCGAGTTGTTGAGATTAATATCATTATCCGTGATGATTCTCTCAGGGATACCATAACGACAAACCAAGTTATGCTTGATGAATCGTGCCACCACATTCTTTGTAACCGTAGCAAAGGAGGCAGCCTCAACCCACTTCGTGAAGTAATCAATGGACACTAGGATGAAGCGATGCTCGTTGGACGCGGTAGGTCTGATCTCACCGATCATGTCAATGCCCCACATTGCAAAGGGCCAGGGAGCTGTCAAGACGTTCAAGGGAACTGGAAGTACATGCACCTTATCAGCATAGATTTGGCACTTGTGACAGGTTCGAGAATGCTGATAACAATCAGCTTCCATAGTGGACCAGTAGTATCCTGCCCGTAGGATCTTCTTTACCATGGTATGTCCACTAGAATGAGTACCAAAGGTACCTTCGTGTAGGTCTACCATGATCCTCTCTGCTTCGCTCTTGTCTAGACACCGCAGTAAGGTAGAGTCATGATTGCGCTTATAGAGTATTCCATTGCTGAGGAAGAACTTTGTAGCAAACCTTCTCATAAATTTCTTGTTATTGACAGATGCCCCTTTGGGGTATTCTTGAGCCTCGAGATACCTTTTCACCTCATGAAACCAAGGTTTGTCGGCTACCTCCTCAGTATCGATCTCACAGCAGTATGCCGGTTCATCCAACCTCTCAATAGTGATTCGGGGAGCTTCATTATCCCACCTGACCTTGAACATTGACGATGTAGTAGTTAGTGCGTCCGCTAATTGATTCTCTTCTCGTGGGAAATATTCAAAGGTGATCTCTTCAAAATGCGGCAGCAGTGTCAGTGCATGTTCTCTGTAAGGGATAAGGTTCGGGTGTTTCGTATCCCACTCGCCTTTGATCTGACTTATCACCAAAGCGGAATCCCCGAATACACTCAAGAACTTGATCCTTAGGTCAATAGCAGCTCTAAGACCCATGATACACGCTTCATACTCTGCCATGTTGTTGGTACAGTTAAAACATAATCGGGCGGTGAATGGAGTATGACAGCCCTCGGGAGATATGTTTACAACACCAATGCTGTTACCCAGTGCATTTGAGGCTCCATCAAAAAACATAGACCATCGGGATCCTTCCTCAGGTCCTTCATCCGGTCCAGGTTCTTCATAGTCGGTTACTAACATGATGTTCTCATCCGGGAACTCAAAATTCATGGACTGGTAGTCATCCACGGCTTGATGTGCCAAATGATCAGCTAACATACTTCCCTTGATTGCTTTTTGGGTTTGTATTGGATGTCGTACTCGGTTAAGATCATTTTCCATCTTACTATTCTTCCGGAGATGGCGGGCTTCTCGAAAATGTACTTGATCGGATCCATCTTAGATATCAATAAAGTAGTGTGGGTCAACATATACTGTCTCAGTCGGCGAGCAGCCTATGCCAAAGCACAGCAAGTTTTCTCGATAAGTGAGTATCGTGTTTCACAGTCGGTAAAATTTTTGCTAAGGTAGTATATTGCATGCTCTTTTCGACCAGGCTCGTCATGCTGCCCCAGCACACACCCTATTGAATTATCTAGCACTGTTAAGTACATTATCAAAGGGCTTCCTTTAGTCTGAGGCATCAGAATAGGAGGTTCTTGGAGATATTGTTTGATTTTGTCAAAGGCGACCTGGCATTCGTCATTCCACTTTACCACTTGATCTTTCTTCAGAAGCTTGAAGATTGGCTCACAAGTAGCAGTCAGATGTGAAATGAGTCGGGCAATGTAATTTAGGCGTCCCAAGAAACCTCTAACTTCCTTCTCAGTACGGGGAGCCGACATCTCTTGTATGGCCTTCACCTTTTCAGGGTCTACTTGAATACCTTTATCACTGACAACGAATCCCAGAAGCTTACTAGACCTTACCCCGAAGGTGAACTTGTTCGGATTTAACCTCAATTTGTACGTCTTCAACCTATCAAATAGCTTTTGTAGATGATGAAGATGTTCTTCCTCAGTTTGAGACCTGGCTATCATGTCATCAACGTAAACCTCTATCTCATGGTGAATCATGTCATGGAACAGAGCTACCATAGCTTGCTGATAAGTTTCCCCAGCATTCTTCAACCCAAACGACATCATCTTGTAGCAAAAAGTGCCCCACTGTGTAACAAAGGTTGTCTTCTCCATGTCTTCAGGTGCCATCTTGATCTAATTGTAGCCAGAGAAACCGTCCATGAAGGAAAATACTTTGTGTTATGCGGTTTCGTCAACCATAACATCGATGTGGGGAAGTGGGAAGTCATCCTTGGGGCTTGCCATGTTCAGGTCTTTGTAATCCATACACATTCGTACTTTACCATCTTTCTTAGGTACTGGAACCACATTAGCAACCCACTGCGGATAGGATGTGACAACTAAGAACCCTGTGTTGAACTGCTTCATAACCTCTGCTTTAATCTTCTCTGACATCTCACGGTGCATACGACGAACCTTTTACTTTACCGGAGGGCAATCTTCTTTAGTCGGCAGACGATGAACCACTATATTCGTGTCTAGTCCCGACATGTCTTCATATGACCAGGCAAAGATTTCAACATACTCATGCAACATCTGTACCATGCGATGTTTGACACTAAGATCCATATTTTCACCTATCTTAACCTCTTTTTTGTCTTCCTATGTACCCAAGTTCATAGTCTCAACTGACTCTTCATGAGGCTGTATGGCCCTTTCTTCCTGTTGTAATAGTCTAGCAAGTTCTCCGGGTACCTCACAATCTTCCTCACCTTCGTCCTCAGCTTGGTTGATCGGATTTTCAAAGTCATAATGAGCAATAGCAGAACTATTATCAATGGGATCCATAGTGGATATGGATCTGCATTTGGATACGTGAGTGTGTGTAAGAGCATAGCTGTATAGACAGAATAAAAGAAAGACAGAGAGCACAAAATTTGTATGCAAACGTCCAATGCTTTATTGATGTCATATGAAAATGAAACATGATAACCCTCACAAATAGAACCATTGTGCCCCGGGTAAGACACATGGCTATAAAGTTTATATTGTTTTTAAATTACATATCCGAAAAATTAGAAAGACAATTACTCCTGAACAAAAGTAATCGGTACAAAGTCCTTGGCAGTCCAGTTACTGAATCCGTCGTTGCTAGTCGGGAAGATCCAACTGTCAATGTCGGAATCACCATCATTGTCTTCAAGCGCATTGACCCCAGGATTGCTGATGCGTAGGGGAGGTCCTCCAGCCCGAGCACGACGAACATCCCTTTGATCACCTTTAGTGAAGCCCAAACCAAATTTGTCAGACTTGTAATGAATAACCGAGAGCTGGCCCCAAATGGTAGACCTACCTTCTTCAACCACTTCTCGTGCATCCTTGAGAGAAGCCATCTTCGAGGGAGATTTGGTGATCTTTGGAGGACTGTTGGTAGTTTCTGCTGTAGCCATAATCTGAGGTACCTCTTCAAAGTTCTGGCAAGGAGTCTCGATGAACTCGCCATTCATTTCCACGTACCTGAAGGAGTTCAAGTGACTGATCATATACTCCTCTTCACCAAGCATAATGACAATCTTTCCTCTTACTGGGTACTTCAACATTTGGTGGAGGGTAGAAGTAACAGCCCCGGCCCCATGTATCCAAGGGCGTCCCAACAAGCAAGAATATGATGGTTTGATATCCATTACGTAGAAAGTGGAGTCGAAGATCTGGGAACCAACTTTGATAGGGACATCCACTTCCTCGTGCACCATCCTCTTCGAACCATCGAAAGCTCTCACTATTATATTGCTAGGCTTCAAGGTCAAGCCTTCGCAGTCCAATCTATCCAAAGCTTTTTTAGGTAGAACATTCAACGAGGAGCCAATATCTACCAAAACATGGGCCAGAGTCGTGCCCCTGCATTCAACGGAAACATGAAGAGCATCATTATGCTTCCTCCCCTTTGGTGTCAGATCCGCGTCAGAAAAACCCAAACCATTATCGACAGTAAGACTAGCCACACAGTCTTCAAACTGATCAGCAGATGTATCTTGTGGAACGTGAGCCGTCTTCAGAAACTTAACCAAAGCCTTCGCATGGGCCTCGGAACACAACAACAAAGCCAACATAGAAATTTTGGATGGGGTCTGCCCCAGCTGCTCGACCACGTTGTAGTCACTCTTTTTTATTATCTTCAAAATTTATTCCATTTCTTTTTTGGAAGCTTCTGGTATGGTTACTGAATTGGCCTTTGTCAGGACAGGCTCAATCAGTATGTCTTTGCCTCGAGTCTTGGCCGACTCGGTGATGGGAGGGTCAACAAGAGTGATTACTGGAATTGCAGTAGTAGTCTTGGGTGGAACCACAGCAGGAATGATCACAGGTCCAGTAACAGTCTTCGGGGGAGAAATTTCAGGGGAGAACACTCTTCCACTTCTTTTTATTTTACTGGTTCCGACAATATTGACGATGTCGGAATCAGCATTTTCAGCAATCTTGTCTTCAACGGCTAGCATGTCCTGCTTTACGCCGTGATAATAGACGTCGGCCCCATAGTTCCAAGGAACAACTTTGTCCGAGGAGTATGGGATTGGTCCAGGCATGGTTATGATCAACGGAGTCACCTTCGGAATTGATGTAATCCTGACGGGTCTCTTAGCGGAGGCCCTGGGAGGATTAATGGAAATGGTTATGATAGAAATATCTTTACAAGAAACAGTCGGAACATGAGTCTTCTCAAACAGAATCTCTTTGTCATCCATCAGGCGCTGAACACCTGTCTTCAACAAAGGGCAACCAGTCGGTAGAAATGAACAAAGGTGGCAACCTTCATCACATCTCGGAAATAAACTGGCCTTCAGCAAATTCCCTTTGATAGTCATGAGTGGGGTCACCAATTCTTCCACAGAAGTCACAAACACATCTTCTACAACGGCATTAACACCCCGACCATGTTTCGGCATAGGAGCATTGATAATGTTTGGATTCTCTGGGGGACCAAATTCAATCTCCTTAGCATCAATCAGATCCTGCACTTTATTCTTCAAAGCCCAGCAGTCATTGGTATCATGGCCTGGACTTTCCGAATGCTAAGCACAACGAGCATTTGATTTATAGTAGGTGTTGTACCCCAAAATTTGCCCTCCCATAATCTCCAAAGTTTTGACAAACATCCTCTTCAAATGGTTCAAGGTCTACTCAAGGGCTACACAGTCAACCACTCTCCTGAAGCCAGTCAAACTAGGGTTTTGGTTCTCACAAGGAAGCTGAAGTTTTCAAGAGCTCAATCAAGTCTCCTATACCTATAAACACTGTCAAGCACCTACATGTCAAGTTTCAAGGCTCACAAGGTCAAGTTGCACAGTCAAAAACCCTAAATTGCTCAACAGTCAACTGTAGGGGTAAAATGGTCATTTGGCATTCAAAAGTCAAAATTTTTGGTCAACATCTTATTTGGAAGCCACAAACATCATTTGATCAATGCTTGATCATGATTCTCAAAGTATGGCTCAAAAAGACTCAAGATGCAAAAGTTTCTATTTTTGGACAGCTGAAAAGTCAACTGCAACTTGACCAAGGCATAACTTTTTCATGGTTCATCAGAAAAATCCCATCCAATGCTCATCTTGAAGGGGAAGATATTTCCTACAACTCATCTTCACATTCCAAGTCCAAGAAATGCTCTCACAAAAAGTTATCAATTTCAACATTATAGGTCATTTTCAAAAGTCAACAAAAAGGGACTTTAAGTCAAAGACCATAACTTGAGATTGGTAAATCAAAATTACATGGGACCAAGGACATTGTTTAGAGGACTTCAAGACCTTTCTAAAATGTCCAATAACATGATCAAAGCTTAAAAATTGAGCAAGATATGCATTGGAGAAGTTGGGAAATTTTTGTGAAATGGCCAAAGGCAATTATCCTTGAAATTCCATTTTTGACAAAAGGGGCCCACTTTTTTCACTTGAATCAGCTTGGCCATGCTTCCCACGTGTCCCACATTTTATTTCAATTTTTTAATTAATTTTTTCATTTTTATTTGATTTTATTGGATTTAATTAACCTTAAATCTTTTAAAATCAAATGAAATTCAAAAAAATTAATTTAAGGGAATATTTGGCTTTGATTAACCTTGAAGCACCATTATGTATGTCCCATTTTCGTGCCAAGGCTCAAAGAAGCAAGAATTCAAAAATTGGATCAAAAATGGAAAATTGGTTATGGAAGTTTATGGAGAATCTTGAACATAAAGGCAATGCATTAAGAGGCTATAATTTGAATCAAAACAGGTTACATAAGGGCTAGGCAAGTAATCAGAATGGGGAGGAACCAAAAAAGCTGCGCCAGAAAAGCAGAGAAAAGTTTGAGTTTTTGCCTAAAATTTTCAAAACTGAAAACAGGGTTCAAGGAGGTTTCAAGGCGAAATAACCATTCTATCACCTTCCTAAGACATTACTGAGTCTGACTGGATAGTTTTCCACGTGCATAGCACCTTGAATAGGTATACAGAACTCAGAACTTTTCATATAATATGCATATTCGTGTTTCGATTCTTAGGCATTCTCATTGCATTTTATTTATGGATTTATACTAATTAGACCTTTCTGAAGCTAACCAGATAATTTAATTGAATTTTTATGCATTGTATGAAGAATCACCATGAACGATTATTAGGGTTCTTCAAGTTTCAATTTGGGAACTTTCACATACTGTAAAATTGAGACTCCTTAATACCATGGTTGAAATCAGGGAGCTTGGACGAATACAACACACCTCTCGCGCCTAATTTATGTGATACCATGGTCTGTTCGCTATTATTGAATAATGCATATTTGGGGGGGTTTAAAACCCCCGCTAACCTTTTTCATGTTTCAGGAAAATGCAAGCCATGGAGAATACGATGATGTGTAGGACAGCAATTGGTTCATTTAAATTTCGCGCTGAAAAAGTCCACTAACTCACGTTTTGATTGATATTATTTGTTAGTTGCATTATAAACAAAGCGCGCGTTTGGTTCCGTTGGAAAGGCATTTGGTTGGTAATTCCTGGGACCTGGGTTCGAATCCCAGGTCCCCCTCCCTTTCAATAATATTTTTCCTAACTTAATCCTATGCAGATTCAATCCTAAGGTTCACCATACTCCCCATATCTGGGCTTACCACGTGCTTGCTAAGATCCATCAAAAGGCTATAATTTGAAGAGCATCATAGGCACAAGTCAAAGGTGCCACACGCTGGCAAGAAAAGTCAATTAAGGCCTTAAAACCTTGGGCCAACAATACTAAAGTATACCTCCAATTGAGGACAGAACCCCCCAAGGTATTGTATTTCTTTTCTTTTCTTTATTTGATTTATTTCAATTATTTCTTTTTTTAATTAATTCCTTTAATTTAAATTATTTTCATAAAATATAAAATAATACAAAAATCAGAAAAGGCATAAAAATCAAAATATATTTATTTAACTAATATTTTTGTAAATAAAATATCACCAATTAATTAGTTTTATTCTAGGGTTAATTTTAAAATCTTTTCTTAATAAACTTAAAAACTTGTAGAATTAGGTTTTAATTATTTTAATTACTTTTTCTTTTATTTTATCATCTCTAATAATTAATTATTTACTATTATTTTTATAAATCAAATTGCATTAATTAATTAGGTTTAATTTTAGGTAATTTTCATATTTTCTTAATAAATAAAAAAAAACTAGAATTAGGTTTTAATTTCATAGATCACTTTGACATGAACAAGACAAAATAATTGAACATGACACACAAATCACACACCACCCCTAGGGTACGCCTCACTGTTGCCTTGCCTCGAAAGGTGATCGTCGAGTAGAGGATGTCTTAGTAAGTCCTCATGATCCGGGAACCTGGCATGAGGGTAGCTTCTAAGGTGTCTTCCCATTGCTCTGGTGATCACCATGTCCCGAACCTCGAATTGACCCGAACACCTCCAACGGTGGTGCTACCTACCTCTCAATGGTGGGATGGCACTACTTTAAGGACATTTACACAGACGAATTCCTTAGGGTAGGTAGACGACTCTAGGTACTTGCTCTAATTTCAAAACCAATTCAAAAAATACTTTTCACACCGACACTTTTTCAAAAGCTTTCGAAAGCAATTTTTCAAACACTCTTGAGGACCGATACAAGAGTCGAACTGAAATTTTCAAAGAAACTTTTTTTTAAAACCCACAGTTGAAAAGCAAACAAACCTTTTGAAAACACAATGAGCAAGTATCTAAGAGCCCATGGATAACCATGGATAGAAGGGGTGCTAACACCTTCCCTTTCTATAACCTACCTCCCGAACCGAGAGCAATCTCTTTAAGGAATTTTTCTGTGCTTTTGTCCTTTCCATTTGGAGAAAATAAAATACGGTGGCGACTCTTGCTTCCGCGACATTTCGCGAACCAGCGTTAAACAAGTCAGTTCCAGATCCACCGATCACAGTAGGGAGAGGTGGTGTTCGTATTCTTCGGAGCTTCCCTCAGAGTAACCAGATTGGACTTCAGCAACTGAGGTAAAACCTGAGACAGCGTCATGTTGATCTGAGTGAACTGTCTAACTGGTCTTTCTGCTCTTGGCTGATTGTTTCTTTGCTGATTAGGTGTAGGTTTGGGAATCATAACATCCCCTACCGCCGGATGGCGCTCGGTTCGATTCAGATTCTTTTGGTTATAGATGGCATTAACTTCCTTTTTACCCGCAAACGGCTTCCTTGCAGCACTAGAAGAGGCATCCTTCTTAATTTTTCCACTTCGGATTCCAGCTTCCACTCTTTCTCCTGTTAAGATCAGTTCAGTAAAACCCGCCGATGAACTTCCAATCAGATGGTTAAAGAATGGCCCAGCCAAAGTTTCCAGAAACATATCCACGAGCTCTCTGTCAGCCAAGGGAGGTTGAACTCTTCCAGCCAAATCTCTCCACTTCTGAGCATAATCCTTGAAACCCTCGTTCGAACCCATAGACAGATTTTGGAGTTGTGTACGGGTGGGAGCGAGGTCTGCATTATACTGATATTGCTTATAAAATTTAGCAGCAAGGTCTTCCAAGTTATGAACATTGGCTCTTTCCAGCTGATAGAACCAATCCAGTTGTGTTCTAGACAGACTGTCTTGGAAGAAGTGAACCCACAAGTCTTTGTCAGCATTATGAGGTTGTATCTTCCTCACATAGGAACAAAGATGCATTTTAGGACAAGAGACCCCATCATACTTAGCAAATATCGGTGCCTTAAATTTTGGGGGGATGACAACCCCGGAGACCAGACCCAACTCTTCAAAATCCAGCCCAGGAACTTTCTGGATTTCCATAGCACTCAGGCGCTCTTCTAACTGCTTATACTTTTCATCAGCCAGAGGGTACTGCTCCTCATTATAATCAGTTTCATTGTCAGACTCTTTAGGACTAGGGTCCTCTTCTCTGGCTTTACCCTTTTGATTCTCTCCCTCTTTAGATGAAGAAGCTAAATCAACAACCCGTCTTGGCGGCCCTCTGAACCTTCTGCTCATATGTACCACACCGATTGTCTTCTTGGTCTTCTTAGTGTTCTTCTTAACAATCAGAGCCTTCAGCTCTTCCTGTCCTTTGGCCAGAGCCACAATCATTTGCTGGAACTGCGTGTTCTGAGTCTGAAGATCTTTCACAGTTTTTTCAAGAGCCATTGCTGAAATAAATAGCGGAGGAGATGAGAAACCTGTTATGAATCCTGTTATGCAATGATATGTATGATATGTATGCAATGTTTTCAAGGGTTCTTAAAGGCTCAAATTTTCTTAAACAAAAAGGAACAAATGCGAATTGTATTAGTAAACTTGAATTGTTACAAAGAATGTATTTTGAGAGTACAATTAAGCAAAATAAAACCAAAAGAAGACTAGGTTTCCCATGAGCGCATCCTCTTTGGCGCGGTGTAGGTGTTGATATTCCTCTCTTCATGAAGTAGCCTAGTGAGTTCCAAGACCTTCTTCTCGCTGGCGTAGAATTGGGCTTCAAACGTATCCCGCTCCTCTTTAAGCTGAACCCAGGACTTTTGTAACTCTTCATGATCAGTTGGCATGTCTGGATGAAGAACAAGATAAGGAGTGTCTCCCTTGGAAACTGGTTCCATAATCATAGGTCAGATAGCAGGATAAGGCATCATAAGACTTTGAGCGTGGGCTCGTGCCCATCTGAGATAAGGCTAGAGAGGTATGGAATTCTTATGCCCAAGTGTCTTGTTGTCAACCCTATGTACCATACTCCAAGCTTGTATGAACCTTTTGCGGTAACCCTGAACATCATTCTCATAGTTGAAGGCGATTCCTTGAATAAGTGTATCACGAGGACCATCCCTTCTCGCATAACCAAACTGTCGTAATGCTAAACAAGGGTTATAAGTGATTCATCCCCTAATGCCTAAGAGAGGGACATTAGGGAATTCACCACAGCGATCAATGATAGTAACATCTCCCGAGAACTGTGAACACCAATGAATGTCTGAATGCGTAAGGGACATCAGTCGATGAGACCATCTTTTACCCTGTTCATTCTTCAAAGTAGATCTGGGTAGGTGCGAAATGAACCACCTATCCAATAGAGGAGTGTAACACTGGAGGGTCCCCCTTCTTTTTAGAGTGCGAGCATGAAGAGAGTGTAGAATATCCCCGAGTAATGTAGGTATCAGATTCCGAGACAGAAAAACCTGGATTGTGATCACATCTACGAGTTGATGCGCATTAGGGAACAGTACCATCCCGTAGAAAAGGAGCGCCAAAACCTCTTCAAAAGCTTGTAGATCCAGGGTATCCCAAAAATAGTAAGCCTTCTCGAACAGAAATTTAACCGGAATTCCTTGAACACTTCCTCTGGTTTCCCAATTTGTCACTATGTCAGACCGTTGTAAGGATAGAGCTTTAGCAATTTCTTCAGGTTTAGAATGTCTTTCCGTACCGCTGAAAGGTAGCTGATCAAGAATGGGTATCCCTAATAACTGAGAAAATTCCTCCATAGTAGGCACTAACTGGTAATCCGGGAATGTGAAACAGTGATGCAGAGAATCAAAGAACTGAAATAGCACTTTCAACATTTCTTCGTCAGGTTTCGCAGTGACCAAGTTGAGCAACCGACCATGCTTTTCAATGAAAGGAGAGCTTTCAGGAATCCTTACTTCCTAGTCCCTTAATTGGGGAGATACTTTAACTAGGTTAATCTGAATAGTGTTCCTGCGGGCGGATGCCATATCCTACAAAACAGAGCAAAGATGAGCCCTAGAAACCCTTGAAATAGTTAGTATGATATGCTATGGTATGATGTTTATGATGTCATGATAAATCACAGGTATAGTAAACACAGACAAATCACACTAAGTCCTTAGGTTTAAGGCATGCTTAAGTTTTAAGGTCATACCCTCTTAAAGCTGGATTGGTTCAACCTGTCCTATAAATATGTATCCGGGTTCTAAAGGGATCTCAATATCACCGATCTTTCCCCCAAGCCTTGTTCAATCGACGATGACTCGTAATCAAACAAAACTAAAAAGTCAAACCTCAATGAGTGCAGCATCGAGTATCTGTCGACCTTGGGCATACACCAAAGCCGTCCATCTTGCTACTTCCTACTGGCCAAGTTGTGCAATTAAAGGTTCTAAGGTCAGTTGATGCTTTATGACACCACGCGGCGGCCCCGTACATCTCCCTTATTGACTCAAGGGTTACGGGTACCAACCAAAGTGCCACATCAATGTAGCTACTGCTTCAACCTTGTCGGTATACCCCAGCACAACTCCCTCACAGTTTATTGCTACTTACCTAAAAGGTGTTTCCCGATCCGGGTGTAGGATCAAATAACCCAAACAGTTCCCATAAATATAAAGCAAGCAATACAATCAAGAGAAAGCAATTAAATATGACCTAGATCCTAAGGTTTACCCCACTTTATATTTTTTCCCCAGCAGAGTCGCCAGTTCTGTGATACAGTGGCAGAACCGACTGTTAATACTGGTTTGCATTTTTTGTTCGCAAATGTTATGGTAAGCAAGAGTCGCCATCGACATTTATTTTATCCAATCAGGAAAAGGAAAAAGAACAGAAAAAACCTTTTTCGAGATGTTTCTGAGTACGGGGGGTAGATTATAGAAATGGAAGGTGTTAGCACCCTTTCTATCTGTGGTTTTCCACGGGTTCTTAGGTACTTGCTCATTTTGAAAACTGCTTGTTTGTGATTGTTTTGAAAAGTTTTGTATTACTTCGTTTTAACCCTTGTTTCTGTCCTCAAGAGTGTTACGAAGTTATTTTTGAAACTTTGTTTGGAAAGTGTTGGTGTGAAAAAAAATTTGTTTGTTTGAGCAAGTACCTAGGAACTAATCTACCTACTCGAAAAAGGTCTGTTCGTTTTCCTTTTAGACAATGTTATCCCATTATTGAGAAATAGGTAGCATCGTCGTTGGAGTTTTTAAGGGACATTCGAAGGGACAAATACGATCACAAAAGCAATGTTAGGAAATGTTAGTAATCATCCTAAAGCCTTAAAGATCTTTTCCGAGACAACATCCGAATGGGTCATTTCAGATCTTTCGGGGCTAGAGGATGACCACTAACAAACCCTATACTTCATGACCGTTTATCGAAGGCAACCGGAGTGGAGTAAACCCTAGGAGTGAGCATGTGCGAGTGTAACTTTCAGTTAATTTATCTTTGCACATTTAGGGTTTTCTACCGTATTAATTTTCAGTTTGTCTTTCCATACAATCCTATTAATATCTAGGCAGTTTATAGTTTACGGAAATTAAAAGTGCGGAAAGTTTAAAGTCCTAGCTATTACAGGGCTTTTGCAGATACATAATTATTTTGACCGAAAATAAAGATGCGGAATTGAAACCCTAATTACTATTACAAACTCGGAGCAGTTACAATAATAATAAAAAGGAAATCAAAAAATGCGCGCAGCGAATCAAATGCGAGAAATAATTAGCAAACCTAAAAAATCTAGTTGAAAAATATTTAGGTTAGCTTTTTGAGAAAAAATTAATTAGGTTATGTACAAATTAAACCCTAATTTCTAATTGATTTAAATTATGAAAAAAAAAAGGATTAAATTTCCCTAAATAATTAAACTAATTAATTAAGGAAATAAAATATTTTTATGAAAAAAAATGATTTTTATGTTTTTTTGTGATTTTTGATTTTATGATAAAAATGTTTTTTTGGGTTATTTTGTAAAAAGAAAATAATTAATAAAATAATTAAAATAAGAAAATAAAGAGAAAAGAATTAAATTGGGCCTGTTTGGAATCTGAAAAAGGGGGTGCATTATTGAATTTGTGCCAAGTCCATTAGCTGAGCCCACTCCCACGCTTGATCTTGTGTAGCCACGCTTGGAGGGTGCATCATGGACTTCCCTTTGACTGAGCGTTGGATTTGGATTAGTGAGGATCCCGTGGTAGGATGATGATAGCGCATGGTAGACGCCTTGATGTGTGGAGCATAGAACCCGCATGTAAATGTTAAGAAAATAGAGAAAATGTTGGGACCTGGGATCGAACCCAGGTCCTCCCACTCAATACCACGCACGCCTTGCCATCTGTGCCACTAGACCAATCGTTAATATACTTAAACAAATAAAAGATAAAGTAATCCAGATGGTATTTCCCCAAAAAACGCGCGTGATTCAAATCCACCATTCAGATATTGACATGCCTTCATCCTCTTCCCTATTTCATCGTTTTAGACAATAGCCCTTTACCAACAGCAATTTCCGTCACTATAGGCTTTAGTGACGGTTTTTGTGCGTTGCTATAGACCTGCAATATCTCAAAATGCAAAGCAAGCAATATTAATCAGAACTAAAAACATAGACCCACTAAGAATCTTGTCCTGAGTTCATTGGTATCATTAATCAGTCCTAATTTTGCCTCTACAGAGAATCCCTAATTTGAAGCTTCCAAACCCTGGTAATGGCGTAAGCTCGTTCCTGCACTAGAAATCAAATTCAGGCTATCCAAAAGATCACAAACATGATTATGAATACATTTATGCAAGCAAATCGAAGGTAAAATGCGTATGTTGTACCCCAAAATTTGCCCTCCCATATTCTTCAAGATTTGGCAAGAGCATGGTTCAAAATCTCTCAAGGATTGCACAGTCCAATTATCTCCTAAAACAGTCAAAATTAGGGTTTTGGTTCTTTCAAAGAAATTGAGGTTTCCAAGGGTCCAATCAAGTCCCACATGCCTACATACATGGCCAAGCATTCATGTGTCAAGTTTCAAGACTCCCAGCATCAAATTGCACAGTCAAAAACCCTAATTGCTTCACAATCAACTGCAGGGGCAAAATGGTCATTTGACAGTCAAAAGTCGAAAATTTTGGTCAACATCTTATTTTGAAGCCACAATCATCATTTGATCAATTCTTGATCATGATTCTCAAAGCATGGCTCAAAAAGTCTCAAGATGCAAAAGTTTCTATTTTTGGACAGCTGAAAAAGTCAACTGCAAATTGACCAGGGCATAACTTCTTCATGGTTCATCAGAAAAATCCCATCCAAAGCTCATTTTGAAGGGGAAGACATTTCCTACCACTCATATTCACATTCCAAGTCCAAGAAATGCTCTCACAAAAAGTTATCAATTTCAACATTATAGGTCATTTTCAAAAGTCAACAAAAGGGCACTTTAAGTCAAAGACCATAACTTGAGATTGGCAAATCAAAATGACATGGGACCAAAGGAATTGGTTAGAGGACTTCAATACCTTTCCAAAATGTCCAAGAACATGATCATAGCCTCAAAAATGAGCAAGATATGCATTGGAGAAGTTGGGAAATTTTTGGGAATTTTGAAAAGTCAACTTTGCTTCAAAGGCTTCAAAAATGCTAATGGGCCTCAAATTCTTCCTTGAATCATTACCCAAAGCATATGCACGACCCATTAAGCTCAAAGGGATTTATTTTCTTATTTTTAATTAATTAATTGAATTTTTATTCATAATAATTCATTTAATTAGATTTAAATATGAAAAAATATCAAATAATACTTTTCAAATCTTTTTGTGCAGCAAATTCACTCATTATGTGCTAAGGATTTCGTGCATCAATTAACAAGGCAATATCTTCCACAATTGGCAAGAGTTTCATGGCAAAAAGATTGAAAAAGATTGGATTTACATGATTGGAAATCAAATATCAAAATCATTAATTCATGGACTATGGGCTTGGTTTTTTGACCTAATTCCATTCAGATACTTATACACAAGCTAACCTAATGCACAAGGACACGAAAGAGCTGCTAGAAAGGCATAACAAAATTGCAAAATTTCCATAAAAACTTGAAATCTGAAATCATAGTTGGAGCACGTTTCAAAGCACAAAAAGCATTCTAATACGTTCCTGACATTTCTAGGAATCGATTGCAATCAAAAACGAGTCTCCATACTCCAAGAATTGGTATAACAGAATCGTCTTCTTCATGAACATGTCCACAATCGTTTTCTAGTTTTCATGCATTATTCATATGTTTTAACTGTTGATTCTTGCTACTAATGATGTTTTGAAACTTTTGGCATAGTTTAATTGTCCTAACAATGCTGGAAACGAGATTTGCCATTAATGTTTTCTAGGGTTTCAGAAGCTCTAAATTGGGGCTTTCCTCATATGGAAAAATCAGACCACCAAACCTATGCCATTGAATTCATGGTACCAAGACGGAGCAAACCCATACCTCGCGCCCTTTTTATATTGAAGCATGTGCTATTCGCTATTTTTGCAGGTTGCACTTAGTGGGGGTTTAAAACCCCTGCTATTTGTTTATATTACAGGCAGAGAGATGAAGAAGATGCTGAGGTGTCATAACATGGTTGGAGTATTCAAAATCTAGCGCGCTTTTTCTTGTTTCATATCATTAACTTTGTTTTTTTATTATAATAATTATGCTCCATTACATTAACAAACGCACGCGATAGTTGAGTTGGTAGAAGACGTGTCTTCCCAGGTCCCCCCAAACGTTTAATAATTTTTGTCTTAATGTGTTCATACGCAGCGCCTCCTTCAGAGTCCATCATACAACCTCACATCCAAGCCTGCCACGCGCCCATGAGCTTCAATCCAAAGGCTACAGGAGGATGCCTACCATGTACGTCAGTCAATGCACATACACACGCGCTAGAAAGTCAAACAGGGCTTGGATTCTGATGGGCCAAAATGCTTCAATAAACCTCCTAAATGGGCCTGATACCCCCCATGGTTTGCATCATTTTTTTTATTTGATTTTCTTTTAATTCTTTTAAATGTTTTAATTATTTCTTTTAATTCCATAAAATAACTTTTCATAATATAAAATACAGAAAAATCAAAAATGTTTATTTTATTAATATTAATTTCACCATTATTATTTTTGTAAATAAACTTTAACAATTAATTTAGTTAATTTAGGTTTCAATTTCAACATTTTTTTAATAAATTAAAATAGGTAGAATTAGGGTTTTGATATTTTTCACCTTTTCTTTTAATAAATAATCTTCTCTCATTATTATTATTATTAATTATTAAATATTTTTGTAAATAAACATGTACATTAATTATTTAGTAAATTAGGTTTTAAACTTTAACCTTTTCTTTAATAATTAAAAATATTTAGAACTAGGGTTTCCTTCTAATTTTAAATTCTTTTCTTATTTCATTAAATACCAAAAACATAAAAAATATTTCTTTCCTTTTATTAAATAATTAATTAACTTTTAATTCAATTTAATTTCAAAAGGGTCCAACGCCCTCGAACATTCTATTTTTATTCTTTTCGCACGTTAATTTATTTCTTTCCGAATATTATGTAATTGCTCAAGGCTTGTAATAGTAATTAGGTCTTTTACTTTCCGCATTTTTATTAAAACGGGTCTTTGTAATTTGGCGATGTATAGACTCGCGCCTTGTAATAGCGTAGGATTTTACTTTCCGCATTTAAATTTCCGCACTTTTAAGTTCTAAACTTTGCATGGAAGAATGTATGGATAATTAAAAACAAGCGTAGCTCACGGTACAATGATTAAAGATAAATATTGACATGAAAACAACACACAAATACACACACCACTTCTAGGGTACGCCTCACCTGTTGCCTTCGAAACATGGTCGTCAAGTATAGGACGTTTTAGCAGTCGCTCTGATGTCCAAAGATCTGGTTGCCTCGAAACAGTTGCCTCGGATTAAAAAGGATCTAGGACATTAGGGTAGCTTCTAAGGTGTCCTACTATTGCTTCGGTGACCACACTGTCCCTTAACTCAAATTGACCCAAACACCTCCAACGGTGGTGCTACCTACCTCTCAATGGTGGGATGACACTACCTTAAGGACTTCTACACAGCTTAATTCCTTAGGGTAGGTAGATGACTCATAGGTACTTGCTCTTTCTAAAAACAAAACATCTTTTCACACGGACACTTTCTAAAAGATTTCAAAACAAACGCTTCACAACACTCTTGAGGACTGATACAAGAGTCGAATTGAAGTTTTCAATGAAACTTTTTCAAACCCACTCACATTTTGAAAAGCAAACAAACATTTTGAAAACATAAGAGCAAGTACCTAAGAGCCCATGGATAACCATGGATAGAAAGGGTGCTAACACCTTCCCTTTCTATAAATCTACCTCCCGAACCGAGAACTATTCTCATAAGGAATTTTGTTGTGCTTTTGTCCTGTCCATGTTGGAGAAAATAAAAGACAGTGGCGACTCTTGCTTCCGCGACATTTCACGAACCAGCGTTAAACAGTCAGTTCTATTTCCACCGATCGCCAGAACTGGCGACTCTGCTGGGGACACTTAAAAGTGAGGTGTACCTTAGGATAAGATCACTTGTGTTTTCAATTGCTTTGTTTTGTATGCTTTAATATTGTAGGCCTGTTTTGGGAGTTCTATAGATCCTAACCCGGATCTGGGGGATACCTTCTTAGAAAGTAGCAACAAGACTGTGAGGGAACTGTGCGGGGTATACCGACACGGTTGAAGCAGTCTGCTACGTTGATGTGGCACTTTGGTGAGTACCGGTAACCCTTGAGTCCAGTCAAGGAGAGTACGGGGCCGCCGCGTGGTGTCGTGAAGCATCAACTAACCTTAGGAACCTTAATTGAACCATCCTGGCCTCTTTAGGGTAGTGAGATAACTGACTTTGGTGCAGTCCGAGGTTGGTTGATACTCGATACTACGCTCAATTGAGGGTTGTTTTCTTGGAATATTTCGGTCGCCAGTTCAGTGGCTAAATCGAAACGATGAACAATGAAAGCAATCCAATGATATTGGGACCCTTAGAACCCGGTTACTTCTGATAGGACAGGTTTTGAGCCCACCAACTTCAAGAGGGTAGTACCCCAGACCCCATGCTGGCCTAAACTCTAAGGGCTGTTTTGTGTGACTTGTGTGCCTTAAAACTTGACTACTTGCATGCTTGTTATCTGACCCATGAGTTTGCTGCAGGTTTTGTTTATAGTCCTTAATTAGGACTCATCACAGGGTTACTTGCATTACTCCATGCATATCATACCATCATACCATTGCATACATCCTGCATAAAGACTAATCCATTTCAAGGATCTCAAGGGCTTGTGATGCAGGTCATGATGAATCAAACGTCTAGCAAGGGGCAAAGAGGATTTATTTTCCTCTAGCCAAGGTTGTCAGAGGCTATGACCCACTTGATATGGTGAGATTTGACACTTGAAGAAGGTTCCTCTAGCCAAGGTGATCTAGAAATTCAAACATGATAACTCGAGTCAGGGGCTATGACCCACTCGATATGGTGAGCCTTGACTCTTGAAGAAGGACTCTCAACAACATGCAGTTCCTTCAATCAAGCTATCGGATCCCAACTCTAACAATTTTCTTGTTTACCCCGCGAGATCCTTGAAAACATTGCATGCATACATACATATCATTGCATTACAGGTATCCCTTTTACAGGTTGCCTAACCTTCTTCGCTGTTTATTTCAGCCGATCGTCATGAATCCTGAATCATCTACTGAGCAATCCATCAAGGCTCTCCAGGCTCAGAACGCCCAATTCCAAGAGTTGATCATGAGTTTGGCCCAGGGTCAACAAGAGCTGAAGACTCTTCTGCTGAAGAAGAAGAAGAAGGGTAGGACTGTGCTGTTTAACAATGGGCGAAGATTTGGTAACACGCTGCAAAATGAGACTGATCAGGCTACTTCCTCTGTAGGGAAAGACAGTTCACAAGAGGAAAGAGAGGATCCTAGTCCAGTGGTCTCCGACAACGAGACTGATTTTAATGATGAGCAGTACCCTCCAGCTGAGGACCGGTACAAGCAACTAGAGGATCGTCTGAATGCCATGGAAATTCAACAAGTGCTTGGGTTGGATTTCGGAGATCCGGGTCTATCTTCTGGTGTGGTGATCCCACACAAGTTCAAAGCACCATCTTTCGCAAAGTATGACGGGGCGTCCTGCCCTAAGCTACATCTCAGATCTTATGTGCGGAAGATCCAGCCGTACACTGTGGACAAGAACTTATGGATCCATTTCTTCCAGGAGAGTCTTTCAGGGACTCATCTCGAATGGTTCTATCAGCTGGATGGAACCAAGGTTCGTAACTGGGAGGAGTTGGCTACTGCTTTTTACAAGCAGTATCAGTATAATGCCGACCTCGCTCCTACACGTACCCAACTCCAGGGTATGTCGCTAGGATCGGGAGAAGGTTTTAAAGAGTATGCGCAGAAGTGGAGGGACCTGGCTGGCAGGGTGCAGCCACCATTAACCGACCATGAATTAGTGGACATGTTCTTGGGGACCCTATCCGGGCCGTTCTTCAATCATCTCATTGGCAATTCGTCTGCAGGGTTTACAGACCTCATTCTGACTGGGGAAAGGATAGAGGCTGGTATGAAGTCAGGGAAAATTCAGAAAGGTGCGTCCTCAAGTTCTGAGAAGAAGCCTTTCAAAAAGGAGGCCAGTGTTATGTATGGGCCTAGGAGGCAGGATAAACCAGAGCGCCGCCAAACTGTCAACGCGGTGGTAATTGCAAAGCCTGCTGCCGCTCCTCGGCAACCTAACCAACCAAGGGGTGAGAGACCCAGAAGAGAATATACTCGGCTTAGTATGACCTTGTCACAGATCTTACCACAACTGATGTCGACTAATTTGGTAACCGTCAGGGAGGCTCCAAAGGTCGTGAATACTACCTCGCCAAAATACAACCTGAATGCCCGCTGTGCTTATCATTCTGATAGCCCGGGGCATTCTACTGATGATTGTTGGGCCTTGAGGAATAAGGTTCAAGATCTTATTGATGCGAAGGAAATACAGTTTGAGGCGCCTGTAGGGCCCAATGTGCTGACTGCTCCCATGCTCCAGCATGGAGTGAACGCTGTGGAAGAGGATCTGTATGTTGCCTCTGTGGATGATATTGCCACACCGTTGTTGTCTGTTAAGAGGAACCTGTTGCTAGCCGGTTTATTTCCGGGTTGTAGCAAGGGTTGCCTTTTGTGTGCTGTTTCCCCTGCTGGTTGTCCTTTGCTGAAGTCAGGCGTCCAAAACCTGATGGATAGCAAAGAGATTTTGTTTAAGAAGATTGTTGTTCCTGTGGTTCCTACCGAAGAAGTGTCTGTTGTCACCATTTTCAACAATCCTACCAAGGCTCCCCCGAGGAAGCCAGTCAAAATCATGTCTGTTGCACCTATTACCATTACTGTTCCGGGGGCCCTCCCCTATAAATCTGACAAGGCTGTCCCATGGCACTATGGGGCAGATGTGTATGTACTTGGGGTAAAGCAAGAGTTTAATACTGCTACCGGTATCGACAACATCACCAGTCCCGCCAAAGTTACTCGCAGTGGTAGGCTCTTCTCGCCTGACATTGCGCCACCAGTTATCCGAAGACCTCTTATCATCGCGCCTACAAATGCACCTGTTTCCCCTCCTGATCAAGTTTCTACCCCTGCTACCGAGTCATCTGACACTCAGGGTAAGGGGATTGCTAATGATGTGCCTGCCCAGATGGAGGCACCGAAGACGGTTAATGTTGAAGCCTCACAGCAAGAGTTGGAGGAAATCCTTAAAATTATCAAGAAGAGTGATTTCAACGTCGTCGAGCAGCTGGGGCACACCCCCTCTAAGATCTCTGTTATACCCCAAAATTTGCCCTCCCATATTCTTCAAGAAATTGCCAAGCCAAGCTACAAAATTCCCCAAGGGTTGTGCAGTGCAACAGTCTCCCATACAGTCAAAATTAGGGTTTTGAGTCTGATCAAGAAAAGGAAGTGTTCAAAGGCCCAATCAAGTCTCATATGCTTACAAACATGGTCAAGCATCCTCATACCAAGTTTCAAGGCATTCAGCTCAAGATTGCACAGTCAAAACCCTAAATTGCACTATAGTCAACTGTAGGGGCAAAATGGTCATTTGACAGTCAAAAGTTCAAATTTTTGGTCAACATATCATTTTGAAGCCATAAACATCATTTGATCAATGCTTGATCATGATTCTCAAAATTTGGCTCAGAAATCATCAAAGATGCACAAGTTGCTATATTTGGACAGCTGAAAAAGTCAACTGAAATTGACCAGGGCATAACTTTCACATGGATTATCAGAAAAATTCCATCCAAAGCTCATTTTGAAGAGAAAGACATTTCCTACAACTCATCTTCATACTTCAAGTCCAAGAAATGCTCTCACAAAAAGTTATCAATTTCAACATTATAGGTCATTTTCAAAAGTCAACAAAAAGGGACTTTAAGTCAAAGGCCATAACTTGAGATTGGTAAATCAAAATGACATGGGACCAAAGGCATTGGTTAAAGGACTCAAAGACCTTTCCAAAATGTCCAAGAACATGAGAAAATCTTAAAAATTGAGCAAGTTATGCCTTGTAGAAGTTGGGAAATTTTTGTGAAATGGCAAAAGTCAACTATCTTTGAAAATCCAATTTTTGACAAAAGGGCCCCATTTTTTCCACTTGATCCATCCTTGTCATGCCACACACGTGTCCCATGGTTAATTTCAAGACCAAAGATTGATTTTTTTATTTTATTTAATTTTTGATGATTTAATTCATTTTAATTCTTTGAAAATTCAAATAAAATTTAAAAAATCAATGGAATAGTGTCATGTGAACTTGGACAATTTCCATGTATCATGAACCAACTCAAAAATCAGGCTAAGGTTCATTTGCACACTAGGTCTAGGTTTTGGCTAAAAAGAAGGAAAATGGTTAATGGAAGAAACCCTAAGACCAATTCTTTCCCAAGCTTGAATTTAGGTCAAAAAACAAACCAATTCCCTTCCATGAGATGCATTGAGTCAAACCCTAACCATAGTGCAGCAAAAGGCTCGCTCAAAGGTGGATTGGAGTTTTGAAAATTTGGACATAAAATGCAAATCTGATTTCAAAGCTAGGGATCTTTTCAAGCCTTAATTTTTGTTCCATAAGCATCCTGGACAATCACTGAACAGGTTCCAATTGAAAACATCTTCCAAAACTCCCTAAACTGGTACCCCTAACTCAAACTGTACAGCATTTTTTTTGAAATCGTATTCTTAATTCCAAGCATCTTCACTGCATTCCAATTGGATATTCTTGTTCCATGTGATGTTTCCAAGCTATTCATTATGTTTAATTTCATTTTCGTTGATCATACACGAAGTTACCATTTTCGAATGTTAGGGTTTCCAGCCTTTTAATTTAGGGCTTTCAAAAATAGGCAAAATCAAAGCTCAAGACCATCGCCATTAAAACTAGCATGTTCCAATGAGTAGGAAACAACCATCGCGAACAATTTATGTAGCCTATATGGCTATTCGCTATTTTCCCATAGCAGGCTTAAGGCAACGCTTCAAAACCGTTGCTATTGTGTTTATGTTTCAGGGCATGCGAGGAAGAAGAAGACGTGTCCACCAGCGGTTCGTCCATTCAAAATTCACGCGTTTCAGCCACTAGCGCGTTGTATTTGTTTTATATAATTTATTTATATATTATATATCAAAGTGCTTAAGCAGCTCAGTTGGCAAGCTATTAGCGTGTTAACCTCAATGACCTGGGTTCAAGTCCCAGGTCAGAACAATTTCCATAATGTTTTTCTATCTTAATTCCCATGCAGCATAACATTGAAGACTCACCATACACTTCAGCATTAGCTCATCCACGTGTCCCAGGAGGTCTATCAAAGGGTCCAGAACAAGGGCATAGGATGGATGCAAGTCAGCAGGCGCACACCTGAGTGGAAAAGTCAACAAATGGCCAGCAATTGGGCCAGGCTTTTCAAATCTACACCCCCCTGGTTTGCCTTGTTATTGTCATTTTTTTTTATTCTTTCTTCAATTTTTCCTTTTATTTCTTTTTGCTATTTATTTAATTAATTTATTTTTCTACAAAACATAAAAAACATTTAAAAAATCAGAAAAGTCAAAAATTTTGATAATTATTTTATTTTAAATATTGTTTTCTTTTATAAATAAATTACATGTAATTAATTAGTTTAATTAGGTTTTCAAGTTTAATTCTTTTTTTTAATAAAAATAAAAAAAAAACAAAAACATAGAACTAGGTTAATTAACAATGTTCATTTTTTTTTCCTTTTTTCATAATATAATTATTAATTCATTCTATTTTATAATTAAATGTACATAAATTAATTTAGAATTAAATTAGGTTAGAAATTAAATCTTTTTTTCTTAATAAACTTAAAAAACATTAGAACTAGGGTTTAGCATTTTAATCTTAATTAATTTTTCTTTTTTCTTTTAAATCTAAAAAAACACAAAAATACTATTCTTCATTTAATTTTAATTTTAGATTCCTTGATTAATTTTAATTGATTGTAAAAGGGTCCAACGCCCTAATTTTGTTTAATCTCTTTATTTCGCGCATTTATTTTATATTGTTTAAATAATTCTGTATATGCCCCAAAGCCATGTAATTTAAAATTCTCGCACTTTTATTTATTCGCTTTATTTATTTTCAGTCAAATCGGGTTCGGTTTTTTTTGGCGATGTGGACCCGCGCCAGTTGTAATAGTTTAGATTTAAATTCCCGCACTTTTAACTGTTAAACAATAACATGAAAGAATGAATGCCCGAAAATAAAATCGAATCGTTAGATCACCAATGCATGACAAGACAAACAATAAACTGAAAATGACACACAATTCGCACACACCACCCCTAGGGTACGCCTCACTGTTGCCTTTCGAAAGGTGATCGTCGAGTAGAGGGCGTCTTAGTAAGTCCTCATGGTCCGGGAACCTGGCATGAGGGTAGCTTCTAAGGTGTCTTCCCATTGCTCTGGTGATCACCACGTCCCTAAAACTCGAATTGACCCGAACACCTCCAACGGTGGTGCTACCTACCTCTCAATGGTGGGATGGCACTACCTTAAAGGACATTTACACAGACGAATTCCTTAGGGTAGGTAGGTTCTCAAAGGTACTTGCTCTAATTTCAAACAAATCAAAATACTTTTCACACCAACACTTTCAAAAAAAACTTTCAAAAACAAACTTTTCAAACACTCTGACGTACGAGTTGAATTGAAACTTTTCAAAGAATATTTTTGAAACCCACATTGAAAAGCAAGCACACATTTTGAAAACACATTGATCAAGTACCTAAGAGCCCATGGATAACCATGGATAGAAAGGGTGCTAACACCTTCCCTTTCTATAACCTACCTCCCGAACCGAGAGCAATCTCTTTAAAGGAATTTTTCTGTGCTTTTGTCCTTTCCAATTGGAGAAAATAAAAGACGGTGGCGACTCTTGCTTACCGCGACATTTCGCGAACCAACGTTAAAACAGTCAGTTCCAGATCCACCGATCACAGAACTGGCGACTCTGCTGGGGAACAATTTAAAGTGAGGTGTACCTTAGGACTAAGATCATTGTGTTTTCAATTGTATTCTTTGCTTGCTTTAAAATTGTGGGACCGTCTTGGGAGTTCTATAGATCCTAACCCGGATCTGGGGGATACCCTTTTAGAAAGTAGCAACAAGGCTGTGAGGGAACTGTGCGGGGTATACCGACATGGTTGAAACAGTCTGCTACGTTGATGTGGCACTTTGGTGTGTACCGGTAACCCTTGAGTCAGTCAAGGAGAGTACGGGGCCTCCATGTGGTGTCATGAAGCATCAACAGACCTTAGGAACCTTAATTGAACCATCTTGGCCTCTTTAGGGTAGTGAGATAACTGACTTTGGTGCAGTCCGAGGTTGGTTGATACTCGATACTACACTCAATTGAGGGTTGCTTTCCTGGAATATTTCGGTCGCCAGTTCAGTGGCTAAATCGAAACGATGAACAATGAAAGCAATCCCGTGATATTGGGAACCTTAGAACCCGGTTACTTTGATTAGGACAGGTTGAACCCACCAACTTCAAGAGGGTACTACCCAGACCCCATGCTGGCCTTAAACCTTAAGGGCCTGTCTTGTGTGCCTTGTGTGCCTTACATGTTTGTCTTTGTAAATATCTGTGTTTAATCATAGCATCATGACATCATCCAGCATCATATGCCTTAACTAACCATTTTAGGGGTTCGAATTTTCATCTTTGTTCTTGTTTTGTAGGACATGGAAACTGTTCGTAGAAAGACAATTCCAATCAGTCTTGTAAGGATCCCTCCTCAGCTTAAGGAGCTTACATCCAGGATTCCTGAGAACTCTTCATTCAGTGAAAGGCATGGAAGCCTCATCAGCTTGGTCAATACCAACATTGAGGAAGATATGATGAAGGTCCTGTTCCAATTCTTTGACCCTCTGCATCACTGTTTCACCTTCTTGGACTATCAATTGGTACCTACATTGGAGGAGTTCTCCCGACTCCTGAAGATCCCTATCCTTGATCAGCTACCCTTCAACGGTACAGAAAAGGAACCTAAGCTTGAAGAGATTGCTAAAGCCTTGCACCTACAGTCATCTGACCTCAAGGGACATTGGGAAGTTAGAAGTGGTATCAAAGGGTTCTTAGCCAGGTTTCTGTTTGAAAAGGCCTATGAATGTTGGAACTCCCTTGACTTGCAAGCTTTTGAAAAGGTTGTGGCCCTCCTTGTTTATGGTTTGGTGTTGTTCCCTAACCCAGATCAGCTCATTGATATCAGTGCTGTCCAGATCTTTATGTCCAGGAATCCTATACCTACGTTGCTGGGGGACCTCCTTCACTCATGTTACACTCGAACCATGAGAAAAAGAGGTGTCCTAATGTGTTGCACTCCTCTCCTGGGAAAGTGGTTTATTTCGCACCTTCCACAATCAGTCCTGAAGAACGAGCGGGGTTTGAGATGGTCACAACGGTTGATGACTCTTACACATGCAGATATACATTGGTGCCCTAGGTCCAGGGAAGATGTCACTATCATTGATCGTTGCGGGGAGTATCCTAATGTTCCTTTACTTGGAATCAGAGGGGGTATTACTTATAGCCCATGCCTGGCTTGGAGACAATTTGGTTATGCTCGGAGGGATGGTCCTCATGACATGTTGATTCCTGACATAGTTTTTGACTTCGACAACGATACTCAAGGACTTCGCCAGAGATTTATCAGAGCTTGGAGGATGCCTAGTAGGATAGACAGCAAGACACTGGGGCACAGGAACTCCATCCCTTTGGAGCCTTACCTCAAGTGGGTACGAGCCCGCTCTCAGAAATTAGTGATGCCTTATCCTCACATGCTTCCAGTAATCAAAGAGCCTGCCTTGGAAGGAGAGGTGTCTCATGTTATTCAGCACCCTGATATGCCCACATCCTGGGAAGAGATGCAGAAGAGTTGGATCCAGCTTAAAGAAGAGAGGAATTCTCTTGAGACTAGTTTGCATGCCAGTGAAAAGAAGGTTTTGGAGCTCACCCGTCTGTTGCACGAGGAAAGGAACCTCAACACTTACGTAGCTCCAAAGAAGATGCGCAACATATTTTGGATGTGATTTGATCTTTTTTGTACTTTTGCCCATGAGGCTTTGATGTATTAAACAATGATTTTTTTAATAATAACGTGCGTTCCTTTTGGTCTACAACAAATTTGAATTTTCGAACCCTTGAATGCATTGCATAAACACATATCATTCATCATGTGCATCATAAATACTCTTCTTTTCAGGTTGTTTACCGTTCTTCGCTGTTTATTTCAGCATCATGAACCCTCCTGAATCATCAACCGATGCGGCTATCAAGGCTCTTCAGGCGCAGAACGTCCAGTTTCAGGCGCAAAACGCCCAATTTCAGGAGCTGATCAAGGGCTTGTCTCAGGGTCAACAAGAGTTAAAGACCATGCTGTTGAAGAAGACTAAGAAGAAGAGGAGGACTGTGCTATTTAACACTGGGCGCAGACTCGGGAACACTTTGGTTGTTGAAGCTGAAAGGACTCCTCCATCTGTGACGGAAGGTAGTCACCATGAAAGGGAGGTCACTACTCCTGTGGGCTCTGATACTGAAACAGACTTCAATGACGACCAGTACCCTCCTGCTGAAGACCGGTACAAACAGTTGGAAGACAGATTAAAGGCTGTGGAAGTTCAACGGGTACCTGGATTGGATTTCGGAGACTTGGGGTTATCTACTGGAGTGGTGATCCCACACAAATTCAAAACACCTGCCTTCGTGAAGTATGATGGGGCTTCCTGTCCCAAGATGCACCTCCGTTCTTATGTAAGGAAGATCCAGCCTTACACAGCAGACAAGAACCTTTGGATCCACTTCTTCCAGGAGAGTCTTTCAGGGACTCACCTCGACTGGTTCTATCAGCTGGATGGAATCAGCATTCGTAACTGGGAGGATCTGGCCACTGCTTTTTACAAGCAGTATCAGTATAATGCCGACCTCGCTCCTACGCGTACCCAGCTCCAGGGTATGTCGCTAGGGTCGGGTGAAGGTTTTAAGGAGTACGCCCAGAAATGGAGAGACCTGGCTGGCAGGGTGCAGCCACCATTGACGGATCGGGAGCTGGTAGATATGTTCTTGGGGACCCTATCTGGTCCATTTTTCAATCATCTCATTGGTAATTCCTCTGCTGGGTTTACCGATCTAATCCTGACTGGTGAAAGGATTGAGGCCGGTATAAAATCGGGGAAGATACAGAAAGTTGCCTCCTCCAGTACTGAGAAGAAACCCTTCAAAAAGGAGGCTAGTGCTGTATATAACTCCCGGAGAACAGAGCGACCTGAGCACCGCCAATCTGTCAGTGCGGTAATGATTGCCAAACCTGCTGCCGCTCCTCGGCCAACTAATCCTCAAAAGTTTGAAAGACCCCGGAGAGAGTTTACCCGGTTAAGCATGACCTTATCACAAATCCTGCCACAGTTGCTATCCACCAAGCTAGTGACTGTCAAGGAGGCTCCAAAGTTTCCCAACACTGCATCCCCCAAGTTCAATCCAAATGCTCGCTGTGCTTATCACTCTGATAGCCCGGGGCATAACACAGATGACTGTTGGGCCCTAAGAAATAAGGTTCAAGATCTCATTGATGCAAAAGAAATACAGTTTGAGGCGCCCGAGAGGCCGAATGTTGTAAATGCTCCCATGCCCCAGCATGGAGTGAATGCTGTTGAGGATAATTTGTATGTAGCTTCGGTGGATGATGTTACTACTCCGTTGTTGATGGTCAAGAGGAATTTGTTGCTAGCCGGTTTATTTCCGGGATGTAGCGAAAGTTGCCCTCTATGTGTTGCTTCCCCTGCTGGTTGTTCTCTGTTGAAGTCAGGCATCCAAAACCTGATAGATAGTAGAGAGATTTTGTTCGAAAAGACTATTGTTCCTGCTGCTCCTGTTGAAGAAGTGTCGATCGTTACCATCCTCAACAACTGTTCCGAGGCTCCTTCAAAGAAGCCTATACAAATTTTGTCAGTTCACAAGAATGTTCCCATCACCATTACTGTTCCGGGGCCTATACCCTACAAATCTGATAAGGCTGTCCCATGGCACTATGGGGCGGATGTTTATGTTCTGGGTGTGAAACAAGAGTGCAACATTGATACTGGTGTCTCCAACATCACCGGGCCTGCTAAGGTCACTCGTAGTGGAAGACTGTTCTCGCCAGACATTGCTCCTCCAGCAATTCATAGGCCTTTGATCTTCACACCTGCCAGAGTGCCTGTTTCTCCCCCTGATCAAGTATCCACCCCTGCTGCTGAGTCATCTGATACTCGGGGCAAGGGAATTGCTGCTGATGTGCCTGCCAGGACGGAGGCACCAAAGACCATTGTTGAGGCTTCCAAGCAGGAAATGGAAGAAATCCTCAAGATAATAAAGAAAAGTGACTTCAACGTTGTAGAACAGCTGGGGCACACCCCCTCTAAAATTTCCATGTTGTCACTGCTGCTGTGTTCAGAGGCCCATGCAAAGGCTCTGATTGCTTTCTTAAAGACTGCCCACGTACCCCAAGATACGTCTGCTGACCAGTTCACCGATTGTGTGGCCAACCTAACTGCTGATAATGGCCTGGGTTTCTCTGATGCCGATCTGACAGCAAAGGGGAAGAATCATAATGATGCCCTGCATGTCTCCATTGAATGCAGGGGCACTACTCTTGCTCATGTGCTGGTTGATACAGGTTCCTCATTAAATGTGCTGCCCAAGAAGGCTCTGGATAGGCTGGATTGTGAGGGTCTAGAGCTCAAACCAAGTAGCATTGTTGTCCGGGCCTTTGACGGGTCCAAAAGAATGGTGCATGGTGAAGTGGACATCCCAATCAGGGTTGGGTCACAGGTATTCGATTCAAAATTCTATGTGATGGACATCCATCCGTCCTATTCTTGTTTGCTGGGTCGCCCGTGGATCCACAAGGCTGGAGCTGTAACCTCCACATTGCATCAGAAGCTCAAGTACCCGGTCAGGGGGAAGATCGTAACAGTGCAAGGGGAAGAGGAATACATGGTCAGCCACCTCAACTCCTTCAGATATGTAGAAATGGATGGGGAGTTCATTGAAACCCCCTTTCAACATTTTGAGGAAGTACCACAAACCTTGGCAGCAGCAGAAGATGAAGAGGTTTCTCCTATGAAGATGGCCTCCTTAAAGGACGCCCGGGCTGTGATCGAAAAAGGCGAATGTGCAAACTGGGGCAAGCTCCCTGATCTTACTCCTAAGACTAACAAGTTTGGGCTGGGTTTCACCACAGAAGCTCAGAAAGCGGTGCGCAAGGCAAGAATTGGAAGACCTCCGGTGCTCATCACTCAGCATGGAGTGAATGCTATTGGAGAGGAAGATGAAGTGGGAGAGTCAGAGTTCGATAGCTGGATCTACCCAACGGCCGACGGTGGATTGACCAATTGGACTGCTAAAGATTTTACACCCATAACTTTTGTCTCCCAGTAATGAATTTCTTTGTCTTTTGATTTGTAATAAACAATAATTTGAGACTATATGGCCCGGTGTCTTACCCGGGGCACCGCGGTTTTATTTATGAGGGCTTTTGTTTGTCACCATCATATATCATGAATAAAAGCATTGGACGTTTTTCACAATTCAAATTTTGCGCTCCTTTTCTTTCCTTTCTTTACATATTGCAAAACAGCTGTATTTACACACACACTCACTCATACAGGTTTCAATCCACTCTGGATCTCACTGGTAACGACTCTGCTACTGCCAGTTATGACTTCGAAAATCCGATCAACTTGGCCGCAGACGAAGGTGAAGATGATTGCAAAGTGCCTGGTGAACTTGCAAGATTGTTACAACAGGAAGAGAGGGCAATTCAACCCCATGAAGAGCCAGTGGAAATAATAAACTTGGGTACTGAGGAAGACAAGAAAGAGGTGAAGATTGGTGCCAACCTAGAACTCAGCGTGAAGCAACGGTTGACTCAGATGCTGCATGACTATAAAGAAATCTTTGCCTGGTCCTACGAAGATATGCCCGGATTAGATACCGACATTGTGGTCCATCACTTACCAACTAAAGAAGATTTCCCTCCGGTTAAGCAAAAGGTCCGCCGTATGCGTCCAGAGATGTCTGAGAAGATTAAAGCCGAGGTTATGAAGCAGTTTGATGCCGGATTTCTTGCTGTGACTTCTTACCCTCAGTGGGTTGCTAATGTGGTGCCGGTACCTAAGAAGGACGGTAAGGTCAGGATGTGTGTCGATTATAGGGACCTGAATAGGGCCAGCCCCAAGGATGACTTCCCTCTACCCCACATTGATGTCCTTGTTGATAATACCGCTCAGCACAAGGTGTTCTCTTTCATGGATGGCTTTTCAGGCTACAATCAGATCAAGATGGCACCTGAAGACATGGAAAAGACTACCTTTGTTACTCAGTGGGGCACCTTCTGTTACAAGGTCATGCCGTTCGGGTTAAAGAATGCTGGGGCAACCTATCAACGTGCCATGGTTACCTTATTTCATGATATGATCCATCATGAGATAGAAGTGTATGTTGACGACATGATCGCTAGGTCCCAAACTGAGGAAGAGCATCTAGATCATCTGCAGAAGTTGTTTGACCGGTTGAAACTGTACAAGCTGAGATTGAACCCGAACAAGTGCACCTTCGGGGTGAGATCTGGGAAGTTGCTAGGCTTCGTGGTTAGTGATAAGGGTATTCAAGTGGATCCTGCTAAGGTCAAAGCCATTCAAGAGATGCCAGTTCCTAAGACAGAGAAGGAAGTCAGAGGCTTTCTAGGACGTCTGAATTACATTGCTCGGTTCATCTCACACTTAACTGCTACCTGTGAGCCAATCTTCAAGCTGCTGAAGAAAGATCAGGTAGTACGTTGGAATGATGAATGTCAGGCTGCTTTTGATAGAATCAAAGAATATCTCCAAGAACCACCCATCCTTATGCCACCAGTGGAAGGGAGACCTTTGATACTTTATCTGACAGTACTTGATAATGCAATGGGGTGTGTGCTGGGGCAGCATGACGAGTCTGGCCGAAAAGAGCATGCCATTTATTACCTTAGCAAAAAGTTTACCGATTGTGAGACCCGATACTCACTGCTTGAGAAAACTTGCTGCGCTTTGGTATGGGCTGCTCGCCGGCTGAGACAGTATATGCTGACTCACACTACCTTATTGATCTCAAAAATGGATCCTATAAAGTACATATTCGAAAAGCCTGCTCTGTCTGGGAGAATTGCAAGATGGCAAATGATCTTGACGGAATACGACATTCAGTATACGACCCAAAAAGCCATCAAGGGAAGTGTATTGGCAGACCACTTAGCACATCAAGCTGTGGATGACTACCAGTCAATGAACTTCGAGTTTCCAGATGAAAGCATTATGATAGTAACTGACTGTGAAATACCTGGACCGGATGAAGGACCTGAACCGGGATCCCGATGGTCTATGCACTTTGACGGAGCCTCCAATGCTTTGGGAAATGGTATCGGCGCCATAATCGTATCTCCACAGGGTACTCATACTCCACTCACCGCCCGGCTGTGTTTCAACTGTACCAACAACATGGCGGAGTATGAAGCGTGTATTATGGGTCTTCAAGCTGCGATAGACCTGAGGATCAAATTTCTGAGTGTCTTCGGAGATTCCGCTCTCGTGATCAATCAGATCAAAGGAGAGTGGGATACGAAACATCCAAACTTGATTCCTTACAGAGAATGCGTGTTGGCCCTGATCCCCCACTTCACAGAGATAACATTTGAGCACTTTCCAAGAGAAGAGAATCAGTTGGCGGACGCGTTAGCTACAATGTCTTCAATGTTCAAGGTTAAATGGGATAATGAAGCTCCCCGAATCATCATTTGGAAACGGGACGAACCGGCATACTGTTGTGATCTCGAAACTGAATTGGTGACTGAGAAGCCTTGGTACCACGAAGTGAAGAGATATCTGGAAGCTCAGGAATACCCTGAAGGTGCTTCTGTCAATGATAAGAAATTCCTGAGGAGGTTTGCAGCCAAGTTCTTTCTTAGCAACGGCATCTTGTACAAGCGAAACCAGGATTCGACCCTACTGCGTTGTGTAGATAAGAATGAAGCGGAAAGAATCATGGAAGAGCTACATGATGGGACCTTTGGTACACACTCCAGTGGACATACCATGGCCAAGAAGATTCTACGGGCAGGGTATTACTGGTCCACCATGGAAGCTGATTGCTACCAACATTCTAGGACATGCCATAAATGCCAGATCTACGCAGACAAGGTGCATGTTCCTCCGGTTCCCCTGAATGTTCTGACTGCGCCTTGGCCGTTTGCAATGTGGGGCATAGACATGATCGGTGAGATTAAACCTACGACATCTAATGGACATCGCTTCATCTTAGTGGCGATTGATTATTTTACGAAGTGGGTTGAGGCAGCATCCTACGCTACGGTAACTAAGACTGTTGTGGCACGGTTCATTCGGCACAATCTGATATGTCGGTACGGTGTCCCTGAGCGGATTATTACAGATAACGGTACCAATCTGAACAATAAGATGATTGCTGAGCTCTGCGAACAGTTCAAGATACAGCACCACAATTCTTCTCCTTACAGACCGAAGATGAATGGGGCTGTAGAGGCAGCTAATAAAAACATCAAGAAGATCGTGCAGAAGATGACAGTAACGTATAAAGATTGGCACGAGATGTTACCGTTCGCTCTGCATGGGTATCGTACTTCAGCTAGGACGTCAACCGGGGCAACTCCTTTCTCTCTGGTTTATGGCATGGAAGCAGTCTTGCCGATTGAGGTACAAATTCCTTCTCTCCGGATAATGAAGGATGCAAATCTGAATGAAGATGATTGGATCCAGACACGACTTGATCAGCTCAACCTTATTGACGAAAAGAGACTTGCTGCTATCTGTCATGGTCAGACGTATCAGAAACGAATGATCAGGGCATTTAACAAAAAGGTCAGACCACAGGAATATCAAGTCGGGGATCTGGTGATCAAGCGAATCATCCTTCCTCAGAGTGATCCAAGGGGCAAATGGACCCCTACGTACGAAGGGCCATTTGTGGTTAAGCATGTGTTCTCAGGAGGAGCAATGATATTAACCAACATGGATGGTGACGACCTTCCTCACCCCGCCAATGCAGACATAGTTAAAAAATACTACGCATGAAGAAAGACCTGCTAGGCTGACATGCCTAGGCAAAAATTAGGGCTTCCCGTCGAACCAAAAGGGTTCGAGCAAAATGAAGGGATGAAAATGAAAAATCTGTACACCCGGCAAGTCGAAAACCTGAAAAGGCGGCTTGGGCAAAAATGGGTATCCCGGTGGACTGAAAACCCGAAAGGGCAGTCCAGGCAAAAATTAGGGATAAAAGCGTAATACTATGTCTCATTGGATCACTTTGTATCCAGAATCCGTTACCTACATCAAGTTCAGACGGCATCGATCAATCAGCTTCACTTTCAACCAAGGTCATCAAGTGACGAGACGCACAGAGTATAAAGGCAATAGCAGAATTGAAACCCAGTGGATCATTCATCTTTCACACAGCTGTTTTATTTTCTTTTGTACAAAACTTGTATAAACTCTTATTCGGCGACGTTCCGCTTACCAGGACGTCAGCCTCTTGTACACAAAGCGCCTATTTTCAGGCTATTCAAAATCAATACAAATATACTTTTCAGTTAAACGTGCCAAGTGTTTTTCTTTTTGTTTTGCGAAGAACGTCCAAAGTTCAATTTGTGATATATGCATTGACAATAATTTGCTAGCTCATAAATATTTGCATACGAAACAAAGAATTAATTGCAGGTGACACCAGAAACAGGGGCAATGAAGAGTTGTCTGAGCAGTCTAATTGTTCTATCCTCTAAGGTACCAAGGTAGGTTCAGTTAAAGAACCTAACCAGGCATCTTAAGTTCCCCAGAGAGTGAGACAGCAAGTCAGTGCATTCTTCCTCAGCATATCAAAACTTCCCCAGGAGAGTCCCATCCAGGTTCCCCAGGAAAGATGGAATTCATCTCCCCAAGCAGTAAGCTTATCCCCAGTAAATTCTGGAAGCTTATCCCCTCGCAGGACACGAACGCGTCGTCCGGCTTGATTTAAAGAGTTATTTCCTTAACAGGATATAACTGGGTTATCCTCAGCCAAAAGCCAAGGGAAGGTCGTCGTCAACGTAGTTCTTTCCTATCCCCAGCGAAGTCAATTCACACTTCCAATACAACAACGGTATCCCAACAGAGTTACTATCAACAAGGCATCACTCTTCCCACAGAGTATTGCTTTCCAGCATGATCGCTAGAGTATCTTTTCTCCCCGCAGAATCTTCCATTCGCCAAGTTTATTCCGCAACGGAGTCATCTTCTCCTACCGGTATCCTTGCAGTTATCATCCCCAGCGGAAGCAAAATCTATCCTTCGACATCAGCCCAGGATACGATTTCCCGGCACCCGTCAAGGATTTACTTTCCTAGACGAAAACATACATAAAACGTCACATACATCGTTATAGCATGCATAACGCACTGCATCATACAAATCTCATTTATGTTGAGAACATCATTGCTTGATCCATATCATGCATTGCATATGACTGACTTTTACCTTTCAGGGAAGATCCAGTTAAATTCTCAATCATATTTCAAGACCTAGACTGGTTCAGTCAAAGGCCTTCTCTGGTTCAGTTAAATCGTCCCAAGATTTTCCTGATGCTTATCCCTTTGAAGACATTTCAAGACCTAGACTGGTTCAGTCAAAGGCCTTCTCTGGTTCAGTTAAATCGTCCCAAGATTTTCCTGATGCTTATCCCTTTGAAGACATTTCAAGACCTAGACTGGTTCAGTCAAAGGCCTTCTCTGGTTCAGTTAAATCGTCCCAAGATTTTCCTGATGCTTATCCCTTTGAAGACATTTCAAGACCTAGACTGGTTCAGTCAAAGGCCTTCTCTGGTTCAGTTAAATCGTCCCAAGATTTTCCTGATGCTTATCCCTTTGAAGACATTTCAAGACCTAGACTGGTTCAGTCAAAGGCCTTCTCTGGTTCAGTTAAATCGTCCCAAGATTTTCCTGACGCTTATCCCTTTGAAGACATTTCAAGACCTAGACTGGTTCAGTCAAAGGCCTTCTCTGGTTCAGTTAAATCGTCCCAAGATTTTCCTGATGCTTATCCCTTTGAAGACATTTCAAGACCTAGACTGGTTCAGTCAAAGGCCTTCTCTGGTTCAGTTAAATCGTCCCAAGATTTTCCTGATGCTTATCCCTTTGAAGACATTTCAAGACCTAGACTGGTTCAGTCAAAGGCCTTCTCTGGTTCAGTTAAATCGTCCCAAGATTTTCCTGATGCTTATCCCTTTGAAGACATTTCAAGACCTAGACTGGTTCAGTCAAAGGCCTTCTCTGGTTCAGTTAAATCGTCCCAAGATTTTCCTGACGCTTATCCCTTTGAAGACATTTCAAGACCTAGACTGGTTCAGTCAAAGGCCTTCTCTGGTTCAGTTAAATCGTCCCAAGATTTTCCTGATGCTTATCCCTTTGAAGACATTTCAAGACCTAGACTGGTTCAGTCAAAGGCCTTCTCTGGTTCAGTTAAATCGTCCCAAGATTTTCCTGATTGCTTATCCAGTTGAAGACATTTCAAGACCTAGACCGGTTTAGTTAAATCGCCCCAAGATTTTCCTGATTGCTTATCCAGTCAAAGGCCTCTCTGGTTCAGTCAGATCGACCCTAAGATCTCCCTGATTCTTATCCCAGTAGAAGACACCCCAGATTTTTCTCAACGAGCGTTGTTGAAGTTAAAGTCGCCCAAGGCTCTCTTACCATTCATGCTAGGGTAGTAATCATCCCTGGTTCTTGCATCGCCGTTTGAAGCTCCCGACTCAGCTCCTGTAACCAGTCAGGACACCTCTATACCAGGCATCTAAAAATCAGCTCCTGCAACGTGTCAGGTACTCATTTTCTGTTTTGCAGGTATGCAGGTTCTAGCGAAGGAATCTCTTACGCAATCAAAACATCCAGATGGCATCTATAAGCCCATTACCCTCATTGCCAACATGTGAGCGCAAATTTCCGGGCACTCTAGTGTCCAATCATCTTTTACCCTCGGATTACGAAAGGCACGTCAGCCAATCTACATCCTCAGGTCTAAGAAGATTGAACAGGGGCAACTGTTATACCCCAAAATTTGCCCTCCCATATTCTTCAAGAAATTGCCAAGCCAAGCTACAAAATTCCCCAAGGGTTGTGCAGTGCAACAGTCTCCCATACAGTCAAAATTAGGGTTTTGAGTCTGATCAAGAAAAGGAAGTGTTCAAAGGCCCAATCAAGTCTCATATGCTTACAAACATGGTCAAGCATCCTCATACCAAGTTTCAAGGCATTCAGCTCAAGATTGCACAGTCAAAACCCTAAATTGCACTATAGTCAACTGTAGGGGCAAAATGGTCATTTGACAGTCAAAAGTTCAAATTTTTGGTCAACATATCATTTTGAAGCCACAAACATCATTTGATCAATGCTTGATCATGATTCTCAAAATTTGGCTCAGAAATCATCAAAGATGCACAAGTTGCTATATTTGGACAGTTGAAAAAGTCAACTGAAATTGACCAGGGCATAACTTTCACATGGATTATCAGAAAAATTCCATCCAAAGCTCATTTTGAAGAGAAAGACATTTCCTACAACTCATCTTCATACTTCAAGTCCAAGAAATGCTCTCACAAAAAGTTATCAATTTCAACATTATAGGTCATTTTCAAAAGTCAACAAAAAGGGACTTTAAGTCAAAGGCCATAACTTGAGATTGGTAAATCAAAATGACATGGGACCAAAGGCATTGGTTAAAGGACTCAAAGACCTTTCCAAAATGTCCAAGAACATGAGAAAATCTTAAAAATTGAGCAAGTTATGCCTTGTAGAAGTTGGGAAATTTTTGTGAAATGGCAAAAGTCAACTATCTTTGAAAATCCAATTTTTGACAAAAGGGCCCCATTTTTTCCACTTGATCCATCCTTGTCATGCCACACACGTGTCCCATGGTTAATTTCAAGACCAAAGATTGATTTTTTTATTTTATTTAATTTTTGATGATTTAATTCATTTTAATTCTTTGAAAATTCAAATAAAATTTAAAAAATCAATGGAATAGTGTCATGTGAACTTGGACAATTTCCATGTATCATGAACCAACTCAAAAATCAGGCTAAGGTTCATTTGCACACTAGGTCTAGGTTTTGGCTAAAAAGAAGGAAAATGGTTAATGGAAGAAACCCTAAGACCAATTCTTTCCCAAGCTTGAATTTAGGTCAAAAAACAAACCAATTCCCTTCCATGAGATGCATTGAGTCAAACCCTAACCATAGTGCAGCAAAAGGCTCGCTCAAAGGTGGATTGGAGTTTTGAAAATTTGGACATAAAATGCAAATCTGATTTCAAAGCTAGGGATCTTTTCAAGCCTTAATTTTTGTTCCATAAGCATCCTGGACAATCACTGAACAGGTTCCAATTGAAAACATCTTCCAAAACTCCCTAAACTGGTACCCCTAACTCAAACTGTACAGCATTTTTTTTGAAATCGTATTCTTAATTCCAAGCATCTTCACTGCATTCCAATTGGATATTCTTGTTCCATGTGATGTTTCCAAGCTATTCATTATGTTTAATTTCATTTTCGTTGATCATACACGAAGTTACCATTTTCGAATGTTAGGGTTTCCAGCCTTTTAATTTAGGGCTTTCAAAAATAGGCAAAATCAAAGCTCAAGACCATCGCCATTAAAACTAGCATGTTCCAATGAGTAGGAAACAACCATCGCGAACAATTTATGTAGCCTATATGGCTATTCGCTATTTTCCCATAGCAGGCTTAAGGCAACGCTTCAAAACCGTTGCTATTGTGTTTATGTTTCAGGGCATGCGAGGAAGAAGAAGACGTGTCCACCAGCGGTTCGTCCATTCAAAATTCGCGCGTTTCAGCCACTAGCGCGTTGTATTTGTTTTATATAATTTATTTATATATTATATATCAAAGTGCTTAAGCAGCTCAGTTGGCAAGCTATTAGCGTGTTAACCTCAATGACCTGGGTTCAAGTCCCAAGTCAGAACAATTTCCATAATGTTTTTCTATCTTAATTCCCATGCAGCATAACATTGAAGACTCACCATACACTTCAGCATTAGCTCATCCACGTGTCCCAGGAGGTCTATCAAAGGGTCCAGAACAAGGGCATAGGATGGATGCAAGTCAGCAGGCGCACACCTGAGTGGAAAAGTCAACAAATGGCCAGCAATTGGGCCAGGCTTTTCAAATCTACACCCCCCTGGTTTGCCTTGTTATTGTCATTTTTTTTTTATTCTTTCTTCAATTTTTCCTTTTATTTCTTTTTGCTATTTATTTAATTAATTTATTTTTCTACAAAACATAAAAAACATTTAAAAAATCAGAAAAGTCAAAAATTTTGATAATTATTTTATTTTAAATATTGTTTTCTTTTATAAATAAATTACATGTAATTAATTAGTTTAATTAGGTTTTCAAGTTTAATTCTTTTTTTTAATAAAAATAAAAAAAAAAACAAAAACATAGAACTAGGTTAATTAACAATGTTCATTTTTTTTTCCTTTTTTCATAATATAATTATTAATTCATTCTATTTTATAATTAAATGTACATAAATTAATTTAGAATTAAATTAGGTTAGAAATTAAATCTTTTTTTCTTAATAAACTTAAAAAACATTAGAACTAGGGTTTAGCATTTTAATCTTAATTAATTTTTCTTTTTTCTTTTAAATCTAAAAAAACACAAAAATACTATTCTTCATTTAATTTTAATTTTAGATTCCTTGATTAATTTTAATTGATTGTAAAAGGGTCCAACGCCCTAATTTTGTTTAATCTCTTTATTTCGCGCATTTATTTTATATTGTTTAAATAATTCTGTATATGCCCCAAAGCCATGTAATTTAAAATTCTCGCACTTTTATTTATTCGCTTTATTTATTTTCAGTCAAATCGGGTTCGGTTTTTTTTGGCGATGTGGACCCGCGCCAGTTGTAATAGTTTAGATTTAAATTCCCGCACTTTTAACTGTTAAACAATAACATGAAAGAATGAATGCCCGAAAATAAAATCGAATCGTTAGATCACCAATGCATGACAAGACAAACAATAAACTGAAAATGACACACAATTCGCACACACCACCCCTAGGGTACGCCTCACTGTTGCCTTTCGAAAGGTGATCGTCGAGTAGAGGGCGTCTTAGTAAGTCCTCATGGTCTGGGAACCTGGCATGAGGGTAGCTTCTAAGGTGTCTTCCCATTGCTCTGGTGATCACCACGTCCCTAAAACTCGAATTGACCCGAACACCTCCAACGGTGGTGCTACCTACCTCTCAATGGTGGGATGGCACTACCTTAAAGGACATTTACACAGACGAATTCCTTAGGGTAGGTAGGTTCTCAAAGGTACTTGCTCTAATTTCAAACAAATCAAAATACTTTTCACACCAACACTTTCAAAAAAAACTTTCAAAAACAAACTTTTCAAACACTCTGACGTACGAGTTGAATTGAAACTTTTCAAAGAATATTTTTGAAACCCACATTGAAAAGCAAGCACACATTTTGAAAACACATTGATCAAGTACCTAAGAGCCCATGGATAACCATGGATAGAAAGGGTGCTAACACCTTCCCTTTCTATAACCTACCTCCCGAACCGAGAGCAATCTCTTTAAAGGAATTTTTCTGTGCTTTTGTCCTTTCCAATTGGAGAAAATAAAAGACGGTGGCGACTCTTGCTTACCGCGACATTTCGCGAACCAACGTTAAAACAGTCAGTTCCAGATCCACCGATCACAATCTCCATGCTTTCCTTGCTATTGTGTTCAGAGGCCCACGCCAAGGCCTTGATTTCCTTCCTAAAGGAAGCTCATGTGCCACAAGAGACATCCGCTGACCAATTTACTGACTGTGTGGCCAACTTAACTGCTGACAACGGATTGGGGTTCTCTGATGCTGATCTGACCGCAAAGGGAAAGAACCACAATGACGCCCTACATGTCTCTATTGAGTGCAGGGGAACTACCCTCGCCCATGTGCTAGTTGACACTGGTTCTTCGTTGAATGTGCTACCCAAGAAGGCCTTAGACAGGTTGGATTGTGAGGGTTTGGAATTAAAGCCTAGTAACATTATTGTCCGAGCTTTTGATGGATCGAAGAGGATGGTACATGGTGAAGTAGATATCCCGATCAGGGTTGGGTCTCAAGTCTTTGATTCAACGTTTTATGTGATGGACATCCGACCGTCCTATTCTTGCCTGTTGGGTCGCCCTTGGATCCACAAGGCTGGAGCTGTGACATCCACCTTGCATCAGAAGTTGAAGTACCCGGCCAGGGGGAAGATTGTTACAGTGCAGGGGGAAGAGGAATACATGGTCAGCCATCTGAACTCGTTCCGGTATATAGAGATGGACGGGGAGTTTATTGAGACCCCTTTTCAGCATTTCGAAGAGGTGCCTCAAACATTGGCAGCAGCAGAATCAGTGATGGAAGATCCTCCTCTGAAGATGGCTTCCTTAAAGGATGCCCGGGCTGCGATTGAGAAGGGTAAGTGTGCAAACTGGGGCAGACTTCCTGACTTTACTTTGAAGACTGACAAGTTTGGGCTGGGTTTTACTGCAGAGGCTCAGAAGGCTGTTCGTCATGCAAGGACTAGAAGACCTCCTGTGTTCATCACCAACCCGGGAGTAAATGCTATTGGGGAAGATGTGGAAGAATCCGAGTTTGACAGCTGGATCTACCCGACGACCAACGGTGGACCGAGCAATTGGACCGCAAAAGACCACATACCTGTTACTTTTGTTACGCAGTAATGAATTCCTTTGTTTTTAAGTTGTAATAAACAATAATTTCAAACTGTATGGCCCGGTGTCCTACCCGGGGCACCGTGGCTTCATTTGTGAGGGATTATTATTTGTCATTTACATATATCATGAATAAAAACATTGGACGTTTTTCACATTTCAAATCTTGTGCTCCCTTTCTTTCTTTGTTATAATATTGCAAAACAACTATATTTACACACACTCACTTATACAGGTTCCAATCCACTCTGGATCTTACTGGTAACGACTCTGCTACCGCCAGTTATGACTTTGAAAATCCGATCAACTTAGCCGAAGACGAAGGTGAAGATGATTGTGAAGTGCCTGGCGAGCTTGCAAGACTGTTACTCCAGGAAGAGAGGGTTATTCAGCCACATGAAGAGCCAGTGGAAATGGTAAATCTGGGTACGGAGACAGACAGAAAGGAAGTCAAGATTGGTGCCAATCTAGAGGCCAGAGTGAAACAACGGTTGATTCAGATGTTACATGATTATGTGGAAATCTTTGCCTGGTCGTACGAAGACATGCCTGGGTTGGACACCGACATTGTGGTTCATCATCTGCCTACCAAGGAAGACTGCCCTCCGGTTAAACAAAAGGTCCGCCGTATGCGCCCAGAGATGTCCGAGAAGATCAAAGCCGAGGTTATGAAGCAATTTGATGCCGGGTTTCTTGCAGTAACTTCTTACCCTCAGTGGGTTTCCAACATGGTTCCAGTGCCAAAGAAGGATGGAAAGGTCAGAATGTGTGTTGATTACAGAGATCTGAACAGGGCCAGCCCCAAAGATGACTTCCCTTTGCCTCACATCGACGTTCTGGTTGACAATACTGCTCAGCACAAAGTGTTCTCCTTTATGGACGGTTTCTCAGGTTACAATCAGATCAAGATGGCTCCTGAAGACATGGAGAAGACCATGTTTGTTACTCAGTGGGGCACCTTCTGTTACAAGGTCATGCCATTCGGGTTAAAAAATGCAGGGGCAACCTACCAACGTGCCATGGTTGCCTTATTTCATGACATGATCCATCATGAGATAGAAGTGTATGTTGACTGTTGTACCCCAAAATTTGCCCTCCCATTTCTCATTGATTTCTCATCACCAAGTCCCTGAAGATCAAGATCCAGTTAGGTTTTCATCTGCTCAAGACTTCTCCTTGCATTGTTGACCCAAATTAGGGTTTGTGTTTGCACAGAGATGTTTTGACCTAAATTGCCTAAGATGACTTTCATGCTTCATATTGGACTCCCAAGTTTACCCATACCAAGTTTCAAGTCTTGATTCCAAGTTTTGCCCAGTCAATTGGACAGTTGACCTAGAAATCAACTGTATTGGGGAAAAAGTCAACTGTGGTCAATTGACAGTCAAACCTCATGAAAATTGACCCACATCAACATTATGAACTCACATGGACCATTTGATCAAGTTTGGATCACAATTCCATAAGAAATTTGATCAGATCACCAAAAGGGCAAAATGGTCATTTTTAGGGTTTTGACTGTACAAAGGCAATTTTTGACTGTTTGACCTAGCCAATGGCAAACCAAGCTCACATATGGACTCAAGGACCCCATGGAATTATCTTGACATGCTCAACAAGTTCAAAAGATCCCAAGTACACAAGATTGACAGTTGAATTTCCCAGTCAATTGATCAATTTTGACTGTATACTGAAAAGTCAAACTTTGACTTTTTGGTCAAAATCAAGAGTCAAGATTCATTTTTCATCAAAACATGCCAAATCATGAAACTTGTTCACCAAGAAATCAAAAATTGCAAATTAGGGTTTGAAATGAGAATTTTTCATAACTTAGAATTTTTCTAAGTTATGAAAAACCCTAATTTTTTCCCAACTTTGCCCCACCTTCTCACCAAGATTCATTTGGATTCAAGCAAAAGTCAAAACATGAAAGTTGTAGCTTGTTGCATAATCTACAAATTTGATTCACAAAGTTTTCCCAAATGAGGCTTGTATCTCAAGTTACAGTTTTTGGAATAAGGGTACTAAACCATTCTTAACTTAGTGAAATTTGACCTATTTTGGCAAGGTTTTCTACCTAACTTCAAGGCCATTTTCCATACACTTCCACTTGGAATTTCAATTTGCACTTCAAAGATGGATTGTAGTACACATTCCAAGCTTTCCAAAATGTCCAAGAACTCATCAAACAACCTCATGACTTGAGAGATTCGAATTTCACAATATGGCAAAAACTCACTTTTGAATTGGTCATGTACATGTTCATAACTTATGCCATTTTCAAGTCAGCTTGGTTTGTGCTACATTACAGGCCCTTAAACCATCCAACACTCATAAATTTAATGCCAAACCTTTGTGCCAAAGTGTTGTTCTATGAATTCAAGCATTACATACAAGTTTAATCCATTTATGGAAAAAGTGAAATAGCCATTTTTGAAAAGTTAAGCTTTATGTCCAATTGCAAATCCACAAGTACAGATCAAATCTAATTGGCACAAGATTATGAGCATAACACACTGATCAAGGAGAGGTTTTTCAGCATGATTAGGGGGCCTCTACTTGCCTAGAACATCAACTTGGCTTTGCTTGCTTAAGTGTGAAGAAAAGTATCATAACATCAAACAACTTTCATCTCAGCATTAGAAGACTTAAGCAATGATTTGGTACACCTTCTAATCATCCAACCCAAGCTAGAACACGACTCCAATACCTCCAATACCTCCACAAACTCAGAACCACCATCAAACTGCTCAAACAGAGTTCTCACTGCAGTTTGAGTGCCAACTCTCATCCCTTGCATGATTTCTTGCCCAAAGCTCATCAAACACATTCCCTAGCATCAATGCAAGCTAACCAAAACCTAAAACACGACCTGTAACTCCTCTAACCAGTTCCACCATTTTCACTTTCTTGTTTTGCAGTTGAAGGTCCATAGCTCGATTCAAGGTGTTTCAAAGCAAAGTAAGCATTGGAATAGCATCACCACACTTCAGGCAAGCTGTATAGATCATCATCTTGCTCTGAAAGCTCCCCCATTGCCAGATAGAACTTCAACTGAACAGGTATTTTCTTGAACTTCTAACTCTTAGTCTAGGCATCATTAGCTCTAAGTTTGTGAATAAGAAGTGTTCTACTCATGCCCCTGAATCTGTACATGCTTTTACTTTTCATTTATTTTGCTTGAGCTGTGAGAATTTAAGGTTTGAATATGGCAGAAAACTTAGGTCATGATTTGGGAATGTCAAAATTCTCTCTCATTTCTGAGAGTTAGGATGAGTTTTTTATATATTTAGAATCGTGATTCAATGCTTAATATTTCTTATGTTGGAATTTTGTGCAAAAGATCAAAGAATCCAGGTGTTTGAATTGGAAGTACAGGCGCGCGTTTTTTGAACGTTTTTGTTCACAGGTTGAAGAAGAAGCTTCATGGGCTGGGCTTGTTTCTGATTTTCTTTTCACACCACATTTTTGGTTTCATACCCCCTGAGCCCATTATGTTTATTCTCATGATTTTTTGACTTTTCTTTTTTTCATTTTGACTTATTTATTTTTGCTAATAATATTAAAAACATGAAAAATATTTTTTACACCATTTTTATATTTTTTAAGTATTTATTGGTTTATATGGACATTTGTACATAAATATATATATATATATATATATATATATATATATTATTTAGAATAGATAGGAAAAATAGTGCAAATATACTTTATTTTTTGATTTTTTATTACATTTTTCTTTTGAAAATATTTTATACAAAATATACCTTTTTTTTATAAATATTAAATATTGTTGTTTTTGTATATATAATATTTATTTAGTAAATAATAAAGATATTTATATATATTAATATACGTAGGGCAAAAATACCAAAATACCTATATTTTTTATTTTATTAATATTTGACATAAAAAAATACTTTTTATAAATATACTTCATTTTATTTTATTTTTGTACATAATAAACAAATACTTGTATAAATTAAATAAATATATATATTACTTAATAAAAATTAGGGTTTTACCCTTAAAATACAAAAAACTCCAAAAATAATACTTTTTTTATTTTTATTTATTTGACATAAATAATACTTTTTTTTCATACATATAAAAAACCTTTTTGCATTTTTGCATCTTTATTTTATTTTCCATTTAATTGATGCAATTAATTGTCTTGTAAATATTCCAAAATTGATGTAATAGCTAGGTTTAAATTCCTTGTCTAAATATCACCCCCATTTGAACATTTGTACCCCCCTTCCCATATTGTGTTGTAATAGTGTAGGAATTTTACTTTTCGCACTTTAAACGCTTTCTAAATTTACCATGCTAGAATTAGGGTTTGTATGCAAATAAAACGAACAAAAATAGTTTGACCTAATTTCAAGATAATCAAGCATGAAAATGGACAACACATATCACACTTGCACCCCTAGGGTATTTCACCTTGTTGCCTTCAAATAAATGGGCCATGTTGCATGTTAGGTTTCTTTGGGTAAAACAAACAATCAAATGGTCATAGTCCCTCGATGACGCTTTCGAAAAGTTGCCTAAAATGATCAAAGTCCCTTTCAAAGAAAATTGCCCAAAGATACTTAGCACTATTGCAATTATGGTCTAAACGATGACCCGCGCCCGTCCCTTTCACCTCCTAACACAAGATTGTCCACCAAATGCAATGGTGGAACAAAATTGTTAAAAGGGTTAAAACATAACAAAAATCTTTGAGAACTTTAGGGTAGATAGCTCTTAAGTACTTGTCAACTTGCAAAATAAAACACTTGCCTATTTTTCAAACTACACTTCACAAACACTTTCAAAACAAACTTTAAAAAAACCTTGAAACATCTTTTCAAAAAGACAAACACCTTTTGTAAAACATTCGAGTAAAGAATTGTTACAAGGGTAGCCTATGCAAGGCATCTTTTTCAAAACCTTTTCAAAGCCACACACAAAGCACCATTTCAAACAATTGAAAACCAAGGCAAGTTGATCTAAGCAAGTACCTAAGAGCCCATGGATAACCATGGATAGAAAGGGTGCTAATACCTTCCCTTTCTATAATCTACTCCCCGAACCCAAGAAAAATCTCAAAGGTTTTTGCTGTGCTTTTTAAACCTTTCCTTTAGGATAAAATAAAAAGTCGGTGGCGACTCTTGCTCAACCGAAACATTTGCGAAAACAAACGCAAAACCCTAGTCAGTTCTCCCACCGTATCACATTGACGATATGATTTAAAGGTCCCAAACTGAGGAGGAACACCTTGACCATCTGCAGAAGCTGTTTGACCGGTTGAAGTTGTACAAGCTGAGGTTGAACCCGAACAAGTGCACATTTGGGGTAAGATCTGGAAAGTTGCTAGGCTTCGTCGTGAGCGACAAAGGTATTCAAGTGGACCCTGCCAAGGTTAAAGCCATACAAGAGATGCCAGTTCCCAAGACATAGAAAGAAGTCAGAGGCTTTCTAGGACGTCTGAATTACATCGCCCGATTCATCTTGCACCTAACTGCTACTTGTGAACCAATCTTCAAGCTGCTGAAGAAAGATCAGGTAGTACGTTGGAACGATGAATGTCAGGCTGCTTTCGACAGAATCAAAGAGTATCTCCAAGAGCCACCTATCCTTATGCCACCGGTTGAAGGGAAACCTCTAATCTTATACCTGACAGTACTTGACAGCTCAATGGGGTGTGTGCTGGGGCAGCATGACGAGTCTGGCCGAAAAGAGCACGTCATTTACTACCTTAGCAAAAAGTTTACCGACTGTGAGACCCGATACTCACTGCTTGAGAAAACTTGCTGCGCTTTGGTATGGGATGCTCGCCGGCTGAGACAGTATATGTTGACTCACACTACTTTGTTGATTTCAAAGATGGATCCAATAAAGTACATATTCGAAAAGCCTGCTCTGTCCGGAAGAATAGCAAGATGGCAGATGATCTTGATAGAATACGACATCCAGTACACAACTCAGAAAGCAATATAAGGAAGTGTATTGGCAGACCATTTGGCACACCAGGCAGTGGATGACTATCAATCTATGAACTTTGAATTTCCAGACGAGGACGTCATGATAGTAACTGATTGTGAAGTGCCTGGACCGGATGAAGGACCTGAGGAAGGATCCCGATGGTCTATGCACTTTGACGGAGCCTCCAACGCTTTGGGTAACGGTATCGGCGTTGTGATCATATCCCCTCAAGGCACTCATACTCCACTTACTTCCCGGCTATGTTTCAACTGTACCAACAACATGGCGGAGTATGAGGCATGCATCATGGGTCTGCAAGCTGCAATTGACTTATGGATCAAGTTTCTGAGTGTCTTCGGAGATTCCGCTCTCGTGATCAATCAGATCAAAGGCGAGTGGGATACGAAACACCCAAACCTTATCCCTTACAAAGAATGTGTGTTGACATTGATCCCCCATTTCACAAAGATAACTTTTGAACATTTCCCAAGAGAGGAGAATCAGTTGGCGGACGCGTTGGCTACGATGTCTTCTATGTTCAAAGTTAAATGGGATAACGAGGCTCCCCGGATCATTATCTGGAAGTTGGACGAACCTGCATACTGCTGTGATCTTGAGGTTGAAGAGGTGACTGAGAAACCATGGTACCATGAAGTGAAGAGGTACTTGGAAGCTCAAGAATATCCCGAGGGTGCATCTGTTAACGACAAGAAGTTTCTAAGAAGGTTCGCTGCAAAGTTCTTCCTCAGCAATGGCATTCTATACAAGCGAAACCATGATTCAACCTTATTGTGTTGTGTGGATAAGACTGAAGCAGAAAGAATCATGGCAGAGCTACATGAAGGTACCTTTGGAACACATTCCAGTGGACATACCATGGCGAAGAAAATCCTTCGGGCAGGATATTACTGGTCCACAATGGAAGCTGACTGTTACCAACATTCTCGGACATGTCACAAGTGCCAGATTTATGCAGATAAGGTGCACGTTCCTCCAGTTCCTCTGAACGTCTTGACAGCACCTTGGCCTTTTGCAATGTGGGGTATTGACATGATCGGCGAGATTAAACCTACGGCATCCAACGGACATCGCTTCATCCTAGTGGCGATTGATTACTTCACGAAGTGGGTTGAGGCAGCTTCATATGCTACAGTAACCAAGAATGTCGTGGCACGGTTCATTCGGCACAACCTGATCTGTCGATACGGCGTACCTGAAAGGATTATTACAGACAACGGTACCAATCTTAACAACAAGATGATCACTGAGCTCTGCGAGCAATTCAAGATACAGCACCACAACGCTTCTCCTTACCGGCCGAAGATGAATGGGGTTGTAGAAGCAGCGAATAAGAATATCAAAAAGATTGTGCAGAAGATGACAGTGACCTATAAAGATTGGCACGAGATGTTACCGTTCGCTCTTCATGGGTACCGTACCTCAGCAAGAACGTCAACCGGGGCAACTCCCTTTTCCTTGGTCTATGGCATGGAGGCAGTCTTGCCCATAGAAGTCCAGATACCCTCTCTTCGGATAATGAAGGATGCAGATCTGAGCGAAGATGACTGGATCCAGACTCGGCTTGATCAATTAAACCTGATTGACGAAAAGAGACTCGCTGCTATTTGTCATGGTCAAACGTACCAAAAACGGATGATCAGGGCATTTAACAAGAAAGTCAGACCACAAGAGTATCAAGTCGGAGACCTGGTAATCAAGCGTATCATTCTTCCCCAAAGTGATCCCAGGGGCAAATGGACCCCTACATACGAAGGGCCATTTGTGGTTAAACATGTGTTCTCAGGAGGAGCCATGATCCTAACCACCATGGATGGTGACGACCTTCCTCACCCCGCTAATGCAGACATAGTAAAAAGATACTACGCATGAACAAAAGACCCGCTAGGTTGACATACCTAGGCAAAAATTAGGGCTTCCCGGCGAACCAAAAGGGTTCGGGCAAAATGAGGGATGAAATGAAAAAAATCTGTACACCCGGCAAGTCGAAAACCTGAAAAGGCGGCTTGGGCAAAAATGGGTATCCCGGTGGACTGAAAACCCGAAAGGGTAGTCCAGGCAAAAGTTAGGGATTAAAGCGTAATACTATGTCTCGTTGGATCACCTTGCATCCAGAATCCGGTATCAACTATCAAGTTCAGACGGCATCGATCAGTCAGCTACATCTTCAACCGAGCAGCCAAGTGATGAGACGCTCGAAGACATAAAGGCGATAGCAGAGTTGGAACCCAGTGGGATTATTCTTTTCACATAGCTGTTTTGTTTTCCCTTTTTCACAAAATTGTATAAACTCTGTTGTTCGGCGGCGTTCTCTTACTAGGACGTCAGCCTCTTGTACATAAACGCCTATTTACAGGCAAACTTCAAATCAATACAAATTCACATTTTCAGACAAATTGCCAATTGTTTTTCCTTTTTCTGTTTTGCCTTGCGAAGAACGTCCAATGTTCAGTTTTGATATATGCATTCGACACTAATTGCTAATTCATAAATATTTGCTTGCGAAACAAAGGATTAATTACAGGTGACATCAGAAACAGGGGCAATAATGAGTTGTCTAAGCGATCTAGTTGCTCTGTCCACCAAGGTACCAAGGTAAGTTCAGCTGAAGAATGTAACCAAGATATCTTAATTCCCCACAGAGCGAGACAAGGTTCAACAATACTCTTCCCCGAGAAGGCACAGCATATCTCCAGCAAGTCAGCGATACTCTCCCCAAGCAGAGTTATCCTATGGTCAAGCCTCAAGGAAGTTGGGTATCCCCAGAAAATCTCAACCTTCCCCAGTAGAGTACAGTTACCTCCTCAACAAGCATCCCCGACAGTCTTGATCTAAGATTGTTTCCCGGCGGAATCTAGACATCCAGCGGAGCCCTTCCCAGTACAGTCCAAAGTCTCCCCAGGAGAGTTAAATCCATTTCCCCAGTAGGAAGCTTATCCCCAGTAGATTCTGGAAGCTTATCCTTGGCACACACATCTCCCCGTTTTTGTTTAGAAGGTTATTTCCCCACCAGGATATAACTGGGTTATCCTCAGCCAATTGACACGGAAAGATCGTCCCCGGCGAAGCCTTCCTATACCCAGCGAAGTTCATCAAACCTTCCAACATAACTCAACAATGGTATCCCCAGCGGAGTTCTCATTCAACATCTCAGCAAAGTACCTCTCTTCCCACAGAGTATTGTCCCCCAGCAAGATCGCTAGAGTAATTTTCCCCGCAGAGTAATCTCTTCGCCAAGTTTATTCCCCAACGGAGTCATCTTCTCCTAACAGGTTTATTCTTGCAATCATCATCCCCAGCGGAAGCAAAGAACTCTACTCTTCAGCGTCAGCCCAGGATTTAACTTCCCGGCATTCGTCAAGGATTTATTTTCCTAAACAAAAATACATTCGCAAACATCACATTTTCATACATAAAACATACATATACGCATCACATTATACAATCCCATTGGTTATAAGCGTCATGACACCACGCATTTCATGCATCATGACATTGCATATGACTAATGTTTTGCCTTTTTCAGGAAAGGTTAATACAAAGATAATTACTATCAACTGTCGTGATTCCAGATCCGATTCCTGTATCTTGCCAGGGTGTATCTGTTGACGACTATTTTCCGGACTCGATTCCTGTATCTTGCCAGGGCACGTCTGAAGAGTTTGAAGATCCGATTCCTGTATCTTGCCAGGGTGTATCTGTTGACGACTATTTTCCGGACTCGATTCCTGTATCTTGCCAGGGCACGTCTGAAGAGTTTGAAGATCCGATTCCTGTATCTTGCCAGGGTGTATCTGTTGACGACTATTATTCCAGACTCGATTCCTGTATCTTGCCAGGGCACGTTTGAAGAGTTTGAAGATCCGATTCCTGTATCTTGCCAGGGTGTATCTGTTGATGACTATTTTCCGGACTCGATTCCTGTATCTTGCCAGGGCACGTCTGAAGAGTTTGAAGATCCGATTCCTGTATCTTGCCAGGGTGTATCTGTTGACGACTATTATTCCAGACTCGATTCCTATATCTTGCCAGGGCACGTCTGAAGAGTTTGAAGATCCGATTCCTGTATCTTGCCAGGGTGTATCTGTTGACGACTATTATTCCAGACTCGATTCCTGTATCTTGCCAGGGCACGTTTGAAGAGTTTGAAGATCCGATTCCTGTATCTTGCCAGGGTGTATCTGTTGACGACTACATTACCAGACTCAATTCCTGTATCTTGCCAGGGCACGTCTGAAGAGTTTGAAGATCCGATTCCTGTATCTTGCCAGGGTGTATCTGTTGACGACTACATTACCAGACTCGATTCTTGTATCTTGCCAGGGCACGTCTGAAGAGTTTGAAGATCCGATTCCTGTATCTTGCCAGGGTGTATCTGTTGACGACTACATTACCAGACTCGATTCCTGTATCTTGCCAGGGCACGTCTGAAGAGTTTGAAGATCCGATTCCTGTATCTTTCCAGGGTGTATCTATTGACGACTACATTACCAGACTCGATTCCTGTATCTTGCCAGGGCACGTCTGAAGAGTTCGAAGATCCGATTCCTGTATCTTGCCAGGGTGTATCTGTTGACGACTACATTACCAGACTCGATTCCTGTATCTTGCCAGGGCACGCCTGAAGAGTTCGAAGATCCGATTCCTGTATCTTGCCAGGGTGTATCTGTTGACGACTATATTCCAGACTCGATTCTTGTATCTCGCCAGGACACGTCTGAAGAGTTTGAAGATCCGATTCCTGTATCTCGCCAGGGTGTATCTGTTGACGACTATTCTCCGGACCCAATTCCTGTATCTTGCCAGGGCACGTCTGAAGAGTTTAAAGATTCGATTCCTGTATCTAGCCAGGGCACATCTACATAAAGAGTTTGAAGATCAACTCCTGTAACAGGCCAGGTAATTATCTTTCTTTCTCAGGTACGCAAGTTCTCGCTAAGGAATCTCTTACGCGATCGACACCTAGATGGCATCTATAAGCCCATCCTCCTATCCACCATCTTTCTAAATGGCATCTGTAAGCCCATTCCCGACATCACATTGCTGATACTCTACTATGTGAGTGCAAATTTCTGGGCACTCTAGTGTTCAATCATCTTCCACCTTCAGATTACGAAAGGCACGCCAGCCAATCTACATCCTCAGGTCTAAGAAGATTGAACAGGGGCAACTGTTGTACCCCAAAATTTGCCCTCCCATATTCTTCAAGATTTGGCAAGAGCATGGTTCAAAATCTCTCAAGGATTGCACAGTCTAATTATCTCCTAACACAGTCAAAATTAGGGTTTTGGTTCTTGCAAAGAAATTGAGGTTTCCAAGGGTCCAATCAAGTCCCACATGCCTACATACATGGCCAAGCATTCATGTGTCAAGTTTCAAGACTCCTAGCATCAAATTGCACAGTCAAAAACCCTAATTGCTTCACAATCAACTGCAGGGGCAAAATGGTCATTTGACAGTCAAAAGTCAAAAATTTTGGTCGACATCTTATTTTGAAGCCACAATCATCATTTGATCAATTCTTGATCATGATTCTCAAAGCATGGCTCAAAAAGTCTCAAGATGCAAAAGTTTCTATTTTTGGACAGTTGAAAAAGTCAACTGCAAATTGACCAGGGCATAACTTCTTCATGGTTCATCAGAAAAATCCCATCCAAAGCTCATTTTGAAGGGGAAGACATTTCCTACCACTAATCTTCACATTCCAAGTCCAAGAAATGCTCTCACAAAAATTTATCAATTTCAACATTATAGGTCATTTTCAAAAGTCAACAAAAGGGCACTTTAAGTCAAAGACCATAACTTGAGATTGGCAAATCCAAATGACATGGGACCAAAGGAATTGGTTAGAGGACTTCAATACCTTTCCAAAATGTCCAAGAACATGATCATAGCCTCAAAAATGAGCAAGATATGCATTGGAGAAGTTGGGAAATTTTTGGGAATTTTGAAAAGTCAACTTTGCTTCAAAGGCTTCAAAAATGCTAATGGGCCTCAAATTCTTCCTTGAATCATTACCCAAAGCATATGCACGACCCATTAAGCTCAAAGGGATTTATTTTCTTATTTTTAATTAATTAATTGAATTTTTATTCATAATAATTCATTTAATTAGATTTAAATATGAAAAAATATCAAATAATACTTTTCAAATCTTTTTGTGCAGCAAATTCACTCATTATGTGCTAAGGATTTCGTGCATCAATTAACAAGGCAATATCTTCCACAATTGGCAAGAGTTTCATGGCAAAAAGATTGAAAAAGATTGGATTTACATGATTGGAAATCAAATATCAAAATCATTAATTCATGGACTATGGGCTTGGTTTTTTGACCTAATTCCATTCAGATACTTATACACAAGCTAACCTAATGCACAAGGACACGAAAGAGCTGCTAGAAAGGCATAACAAAATTGCAAAATTTCCATAAAAACTTGAAATCTGAAATCATAGTTGGAGCACGTTTCAAAGCACAAAAAGCATTCTAATACGTTCCTGACATTTCTAGGAATCAATTGCAATCAAAAACGAGTCTCCATACTCCAAGAATTGGTAGAATAGAATCGTCTTCTTCATGAACATGTCCACAATCGTTTTCTAGTTTTCATGCATTATTCATATGTTTTAACTGTTGATTCTTGCTACTAATGATGTTTTGAAACTTTTGGCATAGTTTAATTGTCCTAACAATGCTGGAAACGAGATTTGCCATTAACGTTTTCTAGGGTTTCAGAAGCTCTAAATTGGGGCTTTCCTCATATAGAAAAATCAGACCACCAAACCTATGCCATTGAATTCGTGGTACCAAGACGGAGCAAACCCATACCTCGCGCCCTTTTTATATTGAAGCATGTGCTATTCGCTATTTTTGCAGGTTGCACTTAGTGGGGGTTTAAAACCCCCGCTATTTGTTTATATTACAGGCGGAGAGATGAAGAAGACGCTGAGGTGTCATAACATGGTTGGAGTATTCAAAATCTAGCGCGCTTTTTCTTGTTTCATATCATTAACTTTGTTTTTTTATTATAATAATTATGCTCCATTACATTAACAAACGCACGCGGTAGTTGAGTTGGTAGAAGACGTGTCTTCCCAGGTCCCCCCAAACGTTTAATAATTTTTGTCTTAATGTGTTCATACGCAGCGCCTCCTTCAGAGTCCATCATACAACCTCACATCCAAGCCTGCCACGCGCCCATGAGCTTCAATCCAAAGGCTACAGGAGGATGCCTACCATGTACGTCAGTCAATGCACATACACACGCGCTAGAAAGTCAAACAGGGCTTGGATTCTGATGGGCCAAAATGCTTCAATAAACCTCCTAAATGGGCCTGATACCCCCCATGGTTTGCATCATTTTTTTATTTGATTTTCTTTTAATTCTTTTTAATGTTTTAATTATTTCTTTTAATTCCATAAAATAACTTTTCATAATATAAAATACAGAAAAATCAAAAATGTTTATTTTATTAATATTAATTTCACCATTATTATTTTTGTAAATAAACTTTAACAATTAATTTAGTTAATTTAGGTTTCAATTTCAACATTTTTTTAATAAATTAAAATAGGTAGAATTAGGGTTTTGATATTTTTCACCTTTTCTTTTAATAAATAATCTTCTCTCATTATTATTATTATTAATTATTAAATATTTTTGTAAATAAACATGTACATTAATTATTTAGTAAATTAGGTTTTAAACTTTAACCTTTTCTTTAATAATTAAAAATATTTAGAACTAGGGTTTCCTTCTAATTTTAAATTCTTTTCTTATTTCATTAAATACCAAAAACATAAAAAATATTTCTTTCCTTTTATTAAATAATTAATTAACTTTTAATTCAATTTAATTTCAAAAGGGTCCAACGCCCTCGAACATTCTATTTTTATTCTTTTCGCACGTTAATTTATTTCCTTCCGAATATTATGTAATTGCTCAAGGCTTGTAATAGTAATTAGGTCTTTTACTTTCCGCATTTTTATTAAAACGGGTCTTTGTAATTTGGCGATGTATAGACCCGCGCCTTGTAATAGCGTAGGATTTTACTTTCCGCATTTAAATTTCCGCACTTTTAAGTTCTAAACTTTGCATGGAAGAATGTATGGATAATTAAAAACAAGCGTAGCTCACATTACAATGATTAAAGATAAATATTGACATGAAAACAACACACAAATACACACACCACTTCTAGGGTACGCCTCACCTGTTGCCTTCGAAACGTGGTCGTCAAGTATAGGACGTTTTAGCAGTCGCTCTGATGTCCAAAGATCCGGTTGCCTCGAAACAGTTGCCTCGGATTAAAAAGGATCTAGGACATTAGGGTAGCTTCTAAGGTGTCCTACTATTGCTTCGGTGACCACACTGTCCCTTAACTCAAATTGACCCAAACACCTCCAACGGTGGTGCTACCTACCTCTCAATGGTGGGATGGCACTACCTTAAGGACTTCTACACAGCTTAATTCCTTAGGGTAGGTAGATGACTCATAGGTACTTGCTCTTTCTAAAAACAAAACATCTTTTCACACGGACACTTTCTAAAAGATTTCAAAACAAACGCTTCACAACACTCTTGAGGACTGATACAAGAGTCGAATTGAAGTTTTCAATGAAACTTTTTCAAACCCACTCACATTTTGAAAAGCAAACAAACATTTTGAAAACATAAGAGCAAGTACCTAAGAGCCCATGGATAACCATGGATAGAAAGGGTGCTAACACCTTCCCTTTCTATAAATCTACCTCCCGAACCGAGAACTATTCTCATAAGGAATTTTGCTGTGCTTTTGTCCTGTCCATGTTGGAGAAAATAAAAGACGGTGGCGACTCTTGCTTCCGCGACATTTCGCGAACCAGCGTTAAACAGTCAGTTCTATTTCCACCGATCGCCAGAGTGTAAAACCCTGAAAACGAGTTTAGTTATAAGGGTGCAAACTGTGATCTGTATCTTACAGCTCTATATGTTTTGTGGCTTGAGAATGATTGGAATCACTTCAGAGTACGTCCAGGAATAGATTAATGGCTTTGGAATTGCTTGAATTGGACTATAAATCAAAACCCGACCTACATTATTTCTTCAAAAATTTGAGTTTTGTTTGGGGTTCTCACGACTGTAATCCTTGTTCTTGCGCATTGTTCTTGTTCAGTATATATAGTGTGATGAATTAGGGCAACAAAAATGGTTTGGATCTTTGTAAATCATGGCAATTTGATTTGATTTCTTTGTTATGTGATATCTTTCCAAAATAAGTATAATCATGCCAATTTGCTCCAATTATCCCTTGATCTGATTTGATATGATATGCCGCCTAATTGGATTTGATTCCTACTAAAAATCAGATCAAAACCAATCTTTTTATATTTTTTGCAATTTATTTGATTTAATTTAACTTTTAAATAATAAAAAATCAAAATAAATAAATAAATAAATAAATGTGTGGATGCTAATTTGGGTCGTGGAACATGTTTCCAACAAGATATAATCATGAAATGCTAGGCCCATTTGACAAAAAATGCACTTTTGAGCATATTTGACTTTTGGCAATTTTGCAAAAATGGTCAACTTTGACAAGGCATATCTCCTCCAATTTTTACCCTAGAGAGGTGTTCTTTGACTTTTTAGAAAGCTTAGGATGTACCCTAAACAACCCTTTTGGTTTCATCTCAATTGGGTCTTCCATGTTCATGTAAGAAGCTTTGATCCAAAAGGTGTTTTTGTTGACTTTTCAAAAGGACCTATAATATAGAAATTCATATCTTTTGATGAGTGCATATTTTGAACTTGTGGTATGAATATGAATTGTAGGGAATTTCATTATATTCAAAATGAGCCTTGGATGGAAAATTTATGATAAAGTATGAATAAGTTATGCCTGGTCAAAGTTTGGTTGACTTTTCCTATGAAACCCTAATTTAGCAACTTTTGGGTTTTGATGAATTTGGGGGAATTCCTTGAGGAATCATGATAAACCCTTGATCAAATGATGGATATCTATTCAAAATTTTGATGTTGACCAAAAATATTGAAGTTTGACTGTATGTGGGCCACAGTTGACTTTTGACCTAGTATAGTTGATTTTCAGGCATCTGGGCAATTGACTGAGCAAACTTCTTGTGCAAGGCATGAAACTTGACATGTATGATCTTGAGAACATATTGGGACCATGGAAATAATTTGGGACCCTTGGAATTCAACCATATTGATGAGGAGTGAAACCCTAGTTTGAAGCTTGTTGCCTTATGAGGAGGATTTGTCTGGTCAATCCTTAGTCATCCTTGAGCAATTGAGGACCTCTAGAGGCATGTCTTGAGTGAAATGAGAGAGCAAATTTTGGGGTACAACACTAAGTATCCGTTAACTTTGTGTTTTATTATAAAATTGTGTTATCTTTCTCCTTTTTTATATACTGCTTTATTATAGTCTTTTCTCCATCCCTTTTTATATTTACAAAGGGGGAGAAGACATTGTGTGCTTGTGTTTAGTGATGCAAATTTTTTTTCCAGATTTTTAAAGCTTCCTATTTGAAATACAAGTCTTCAAAGGCTACATAAATTCATGGTAGATGTCCAACTTATGGGGAGAATGCACATCACTATGGTACACATACAAGCTACACTCAAAGACCTTGATGAATAAGCTACAAATGTCAAATTGGTTGTCTACATAAAAAAGGGGGAGAATGTGATTGCATGCACTCCAATCAAAGTTTTTGATGAAGAATACCATACATAAAGTTAAAGAAATATCAAGATCATATAAATATTTCAAGATCATTTTTTTGAAGTCTTCTACAAGTGTACAATCAACTCTCAAGATGAAGAATTATGAAGATTCATCAACAAGTTAGGTACAAGCTTTAATTTGAGGTTTTTAAGATGATATAGTGCTCAAAATATACTCTAAACATTTTAAATAAGTATCATGATCATTTAAGTGTAAAACATTGCATGTCCATCACTTAGAAAACATGTTTTTATCATTTTCACTCAGTGGTAACCGGTTACAGGGTTATAGTAACCGGTTATAAGACTTCATAAAATTAAATTAAATATTCTGGTTCAGTGGTAACTGGTTACAGTTTTTGGATAACCGGTTACAGACATGCATATTTGAAAATTTTCATGTTAACGTACATGTGTAACTGGTTACAGCACAACGGTAACCAGTTACCGCTGTAGAAAAATTCACAAATATTTATGTTTTACATGGATGTTGGATGATACCTCTTAGGGTCCAACCAATACATCTTTCTACTCATTTAGGGTGTAATGAAAGGGTGTATTTCATATATAAATTTCGTTTGCACTCAGATAAAAGATATGATATCATTTAAACTTTCAAAAAACTCTTAAGTTTTGTAAAACTTTGAGAATTTGCATATTGCATGAAACATTATTTAGAACTTTCATACTCATCATTATTTCAGCATATATTGAGCACTAGATCTGATTATCAACTTCTTATTAAAATTTTGTCTTAGTATCTTGATAACCATTGTGTTATTCAAGAATTGATCATACTTTGAAAAATTCAGATTTTGTATAAGATTATCCTTGCATTCCAAGATTGTTAGAGCAAGTGTATGCATTGAAAAGGATTGTTCTTCTTGCACTTAGTATTGAAGATCTTAAAGGTTTTAAGAGCCTTTGATCTCCCTATAGATTATATAGTAAGGAATCACCTTTGGTGTGATTAGGCTTGTACAATTATTCTAACTATAGTGAAATCTCTTCCGTGTTGGCAAGAGGATTGGACGTACTCTCGAAGTGTGAGGGGAACTGGTATACATCTTGTGCTCATTTACTTTCCGCACTTTATTGTTTTCATCACCACATTCAGAAAAATAAGAACATTAAAAGAAGACAAAAATTGACCATCACCTAATTCACCCCCCCCCCCCCCCCCCCCTCTTAGGTGCATTATTTAGTTACAGAGGTAACTGCTCCTTATACACCTCAACATAATGGAATTGCTGAAAGAAGAAACATAACCATATTAGATATGGTGAGATGCATGTTGAAGAAAAAGAATTTGCCAAAGTCTTTATGGAGAGAAGCTGTTTTGACTGCAGTTTATATTTTGAATAGGTGTCCTACCAAGATATTGAAGAACAAAGTTCCTGAAGAAGTATGGAGTTGCACACGACCATCAGTGAGTCATTTGAAGGTGTTTGACTATATGTGTTACAAGCATGTTCTTGATGCAAGAAGAAGGAAGCTTGATGACAAGAGTGAACTTATGATTCTGGTAGTGTTTGCAGTGATTTCTGGCAAACAACCGCTAGTCCTCCAAACTATCAAATAATCTTAATGACTGTTATTTAATCTCTCTGGTAACTTGCAGGATCGACTAGATTGATCCTATGGTGTATTGGTCATTTGGATAATTTTCATTGTAGAACTGATATTCATGTTTGGTGTTTAGATTGTTGTGTAGGTGTTTCAACTTACTTCGATTACTCTATTAAAGATCTAATGACATGATCAAGTAAATACGTGCGAAACTAAATTGCATGAATAAAGGCTCAATTGTAAAGACATGTAAAACTGCAAAAGGACAAGTAAATAACTTCGAAGTATAGAAGCATGTAATGTAAAAGCATTTCTGGAATGTAAAAGATTCGAAATGAAAAGAAAGCGTTTAAATGCAAGAAATCAGTAAAATGACTTTGGATGAAAAGATTTTAATGTAAAGGCTTTTGAATGATATTGACATGAAGATAGAGGATAAACTGGACATGATAAAGAGTTTTGCTTAATCATAAATATTTGGTGTTATCATACGTACATTGTTCGAGCATTCGTTTCCCTAGCCATGTGGTATTTTGAATGTTTACTGAATTTTGTACAATTGATATGACACACGAAATCCTAACGCTAAGACTTCTATTTATACTACTTCGACCATAACGGTCTTGCTATAAGATTCTGCCACGTTCAGAACATGCAAAGTAATGCCCCTCTCTAACTTCCACGCGTCTTCGAATGCTCCAGCGCATATATTTTAAATTTCGAACATCCCGCTTGCGTTTAAATTTCAAATGTTTTGGCACTCTTCGCTTCGAACTCATTTCTTGGACACAGCCTTGTTACCACTTCGAGACTTCTTTGAATATATCCCCATAACTGTCACTCGAAGCTCCGAGTTTTGACATTCCCATTCGAAGCATTGCTTCTACCATTTCGAAACATGACATCTTGCTTTATTCCAACGAAACACCTAACTGGCTTCGTTTCGATCTGTATCACTAAAATCTTCAGCCAACAAAATGCCCCTTTAAAATATGTATTTCGACCCTTTGAGAAATACTTATTTTAAATATATATGTAAGATTTTGATGTGACCTTTGAGTAATTGTAACATTTATTGTGTATGACCCCAGTCACGTCAATCACGACACCTTTCAGATTCCTTAACCGTCTTGAACCATTTCACAGCATGGTGCAGTTATAAAACAATGATTATTATTTAATCACGCCTATTACCAATATCAACTTTTACGCCACCTCCTTCTCAATCCAATCCACGACTTCCACGTATCATAGTCTTACTCAGTGGATGTTTGAACTTCCACACTATAAAAACCCATCAACTTAGTCTTTTATTTTTCTTTCCACATTCTGAATCTTTTCTTCCTCTCTTCTCACCGAAACCCTAAAATTTCCAACAATCTTCAACAATGTCTTCTTCAACATCATCCCAACTGAAAAAAGCTTCCAAAAAGAAAGGAAAGAACATAGGAACCATAATGGAAAGCAAGGTTGGCACCTATCAAGGTCAATCTGTGCTTATCCCTCAGATGATTTCCAAAGAGAAGGAAATGCTCTACGCATCCCAGGTACTAATTCCCACTAACGCCGCTGGCAAGAGGTTTGCTCTAATGGGCCCTCTTACAGTCTTTGAAATCTTAAAAGATACCAGAAAAATTTTCCCTGTTTGTTATAATTTTAAACCTTTGTTTAATAAAATGGATACCCCTAAGACAGGGGAGTCTTCTGATTCGACAACCGTGGAAACTCCAATCATTCCCCCAAAGGACCCTTTTGTGCTAGATTATGTAAAGAGTAACTTTAAACCATTTCGATCATGTCCCACCTCTGACACAGCTTACCACAACTGGTTTACCAAAGTAGAAGCCAAGAAATCCCAGCAATGGGAGGAATTAGGCATTTACAACTTGATTAAATTATCGAAACCTGGCTTCACCTACAGCCATCCATTATTATTTACATCCTTATATTTCTGGGACAGCACCTACAATACCTTCCATCTCCCCGAGGGAATGATTACACCCACCTTTTTTGACATAGCAGCCATTACTGGTTTGTCACCAGTAGGAGAAACATACATTCCTGACAATGAAGAGCACTCGAGCATTATTGACTTCGAAGTCAAATTAGCCAGCTTTTCAAAGTTCATTAGCCACTACCACGCTGAAGGAGATAGCGTGTCAGATGTGGAACACATTGCTTTCCTCACCTTATGGTTATCAAGGTATGTATTCTGCAGCAGGTCTTTACAGGTAGCGAGCCGGTTCATTCCTCTAGCCAGAGATTTACATGAAAATAGGAGGGTGTGTTTAAGCAAACTGTTACTGGTTGATCTTTACGAAAGTTTAAGATCAGCCGTTTCGAGTTTGAAGTCCCACACTCCAAAAAACATCTTGCTAGCTGGCCCCTTCTGGTTACTCCAGTTATGGCTTAATGCCATGTTTGAACCCTCACTATCAACTGCTAACACCATTAATGAACAAGATCCGGAAATAGCAGATAGAATTATTGAAGGCACAAGGCTGCAACAACTGACCCCAAATGATGACAAAGATGACTTCAAAGTCCTCTTCTCAAAATACATAATGATTTTCTCTAAAAGACACAAATTCGAAGAGACCATGGCACCCTTTGCCTCAAGGACTCATGGGCCATCGTGGTTCACCATGGCTCTCTCAGAAGCAATCAAAAGCAAAGAAATTCAAGATGTATGGAAAGCCTTTTTACTTCCCAGATTAATATCCTCACGCATCACTCCCTCAAAGAACCAAATCTTCCTTTTTGCTTATCAACCCAATTTTGTTTCTAGACAATTTGGCCTATGCCAACTAATCCCTGAACCCTTGTTCCAAACAGAAAGTGCCATCACCTCTGGGCGAACCTTCAAAGCAAGAGAAGCCAAACTACAACAGGAACAATATCAAGGCTTCGCCCACTTTGAACTAATATCTTTCGAACCTACACACCTCACAGCAAAGGGTTTTCTGGAATGGTGGACAAAGTTCTACCAATCTTGTATGTTCGATACCCTCTCTATTCAACAGAAACTAACTGATGCGTTTGATGTGCAGGTACACTCCAAGAAAGGTATGTTCACTCATGCCAAAGAGATTAGGGCTTTTCAAAATTATTTCGAAATCCCTTATGATCCCACACACTTGGAATCCACTGTGCATCAAGCTGCTAAGACCTTGAAGGAAAAATTTACAGAAAAAATTTCTAAACTCAAACTTCCTTCAGGGTTGTCACCTGAGGATAGGTATAGGTTGGCATTCGAAATGCATCCACCTAAATTTCCTAGATTGCCTACCTCAGAACTGGCTCTGGCTTGGTTTCCTCCATACCCTTGGTGGTTCACTTGCAAAGAAATGTTCAAATATCTTCAAAAGAAACCAAAGCCATCTGAGACTGTGACATGGGCTCGTCATTGGCTCCACGATTTCCCAGGACATCTTCGCTATGACCTTTCTGCCATGTCGATTAAATCTGATCAAGGCACAGGTGCGAATGCTTGGGAAAATCCCAAATGTTTCTCAATTTCTACATTTTTAACTTTTGCCTTAATTGTTTCGATTTTCAGCCATCAGGATAAAGACTGCTGCTTCAAAGTCTAAAGAGGGAAGTGCCTCCCAAAGATCTGTCGAAACCATTGATAATGTGACTCTATCCAAACCAACAACAACTGCTGCAACAACAACAACAACACCAGTAACAACCACTGTTCCAACTCCACAGGTAATCACTTAGCCTTGATGTTTCGAATACACTAATGTTTCATGATTTGGATCTAACTCATGTTTAAATCTTTTCAGACTAATAAACTCCCGCCAACCACTCCAAAGAAAAGAAAATCAAACACTACTGGGAAGGATCCCAATGCTGGAGGGAATTCATCAGCTGCTTCGAAGAAGAAGCAGAAGAAGGAAATTTCCAAAAGTGCTGCACCAACTGGTATCTCTGGACTCGATTCCAGAGATGCTGCTCCCTCAACTAAATCCAGAAATCCATCTTCGACCTCCAACGTAATGTTGGAACATATAGATAGCAACCTCTCATCTGAGAATCCACAGGTAAATTGAACTTAAATTTTTAACAAAAACATTTATTCATTACCTTGGTGCATGCTCTTAATATTCTTTGTCTCTGTAGGATCTTTCAAACCCAACTTTCACCATTTCGACTTCTCCATCAAAGGCTGCTGCTCCGATCAATTCTTCTCCTCACGGGGACTCCAGTAATTTGGTGCAAAACAAAGGATCCTCCAACATGGTGGTTCCGACTGGGGCCTCAGAGCAGCAAGATGATCAAAGCACTTCTCATCCTCTGAAAGAAACGAATGAAGCGACGCTTCATGAATCTATAGAGACTTTACCAGAAACTTCTCTCCAAAAGTCTCCTCTTGAGACCCTTCAAGAAAACCCAAAAGACATTCAGGTTGAAGAGGATAATGCTGGTTCTGGTCCAGAGAACGAAGAATCTACAGAGGAGGGATCTGAGGAAGGAGATGCCAATAGCAGTGAGAACAATAACGTCGAAGTGGTGGATCTGGTTGATAATGAAGAAGACAATGAGCAGGAAACAAGTGAGGGTGATGGTGACCAGCCCAGTGAGCCTATGGAAGTCGAAACGGATGTGACTCCCTTGTGCGTGGAGCTTCCTCAATCGTTTCCAGCTCGAATGACTGAAGAGGAGCTAGCTCTCCTAAGGCGAAATGACCCAATTGGGTATATGAAGGCGAAGCTAGCTCAAAGGGATATTCCTCTTGCTAGGGCTGGCACTAGTTCGACTAGCAATCCATTGCCCTCAGATGATAGGGTTGTACTCCTTGACAGAATTGGGAGAACAATCCTTGATGTGGACATATTCGAAGTGCTCAAACAGGATAGTACAGCTTGCTATACTATGAAGGAGCTACTTACACAAGTCAACCTTGCTACCTGCTCTTTGCCAGTCAGCACCATTATATTTGATCTTCAATCTCTGCTAGATAACGTGACTGGGTACCTTCTCCAAGATGAATTTGCTACCAGAAAGGTCCAAGAAAAACGAACTGCAATGGAGGCTGCTTATGAGCATGCTTCGAAGCTCTCTCAAGAAGCTGAAGATCAAGCTATGCATATGCAGCAGGCAAAAACTGAATATGAAGCTCGAGCTGAGTCCATTCTTCTCTGGGAAAAGCAAATTCAGGAACTTCAACAGAAGGTTAAGGAGGCTCAAGAACAACAATTAGCCTACGAAACCAATACTGCTGGCAACCAGTTCGAAGAGCTCCTCAACAAAGGGCTTGCAGAAATGGAAGCCACAGAACAACTCAAGGGAGAAGTGGCTACCTTAGAGGGAGCAAGACGTTTTACTCAACAAAGGCTTGAGTCTTTTCGAAGTACTTTTAACAGATTGAGGAATAATGCTTATTTCTAGATGTCTGTATGTTTAATTAGTTTTGAAACTTGATCAATTTTGGTTTGTAATATTCGAACAACGCCATTTTGGCAATCCTATATTACCATTTTGGCATTCCCTTATGATGTTTTGACTACGTTGTTATTATTCGAATCTCCTGCAGGCGTGGCTTATATTTCTTTAAATATTTCCCATTAACCTTTAGGATTCGCTTATCATCAGACAACTCTTCGATTTCGTATGCATTCTTTGAAAACATCTTTACTATTCGAAAAGGTCCTTCCCAATGAGGTGACCATTTACCTAATATTTTATTTTTCTTGTCCATGGGCAATATGACTTTCCAGACTAAGTCATTAATAGTGAATGCTTTCCCTTTCACCCTTTTGTTATATGCCCTTGCTACCCTTTCCTTTTGTCTCATCAAGATTTCCAATGCATGCAATCTAACTTCATCCAACTCAACTAACTCATTCATCATCATTTCCCAATATAATGCAGCTGGAATTTCGTTTTGTCTTTGAATTCGAACTGATTGTAGATGAATTTCTACTGGCAGAACTGCATCATGACCAAATTTGAGTTGGAAAGGCGTGGTGTTAGTAGCTTCTTTAGGAGATGTTCTACAGGCCCATAGTATTTGGTCCAAAGTTTTGTGCCAGTTCCTTGGCTTTTTACCAATATGTTTCTTGATTAATCCTATTATCACTTTATTAGCTGCTTCGACCTGACCATTTGCTTGAGCATAATATGGAGTTGATGTCAGTAATTTAAACCCCATCTCTTGAGCAAATTCTTGCATCTTTCTACCAGTAAACACAGAACCTTGGTCTGTGGTTATGCTCTCTGGAAATCCAAACCTATAGATAATTTGTTTCTGTATGAACTCAATAATAGCCTCTTGATCAGCAACTATTAATGGTATTGCTTCGATCCACTTGGTAAAATAATCTATTCCTACCAAGATATATTTCTGTCCTTTAGATGAAGCGGGATTTATTTCTCCTATTAAATCCAATGCCCATCCTCTGAAGGGCCATGGTTTAATGATTGAATGCAACTCACTTGCAGGGGCATGTTGAATCCCTGCATGCTTCTGGCATTCTTCACACCCTTTAGCAAAGTCTATGCAATCTTTGAGCATGCTGGGCCAATACATGCCATATCGAAATAACAACCATTTCATTTTATGACCTGCTTGATGTGCCCCACATGCCCTATTGTGGACTTCTGACAATGCCAAGTATGCCTCACTTTCTCCCAGGCATTTCAGTAATACGCCTTCTTGGTTTTTTTTGAATAATTCGTTTCCCATGAGGACATATGACAATGCTCTATATTTTATCTTCCTATCAACATTCAAAGTGGGATTTGTTAAATAGCTCACAAGTGGACTTCCCCAATCTGCATCTGATAAGGTGTCTATGGCTAGCACTTCGAATCCCTGTTTCTCAACATACCCTAACTTTATACTCTCTAGATCTGATGGTATGAATCTAGTAGCCATAACTCTACCTCTTAATTCAACCAGATCCTCAAAGTTTTTGGCAGAAACTTTATAACCTGAAGCCAACTGTGCTAAGTCATTTGCTTCTTGGTTTTCTATTCTTGGTATATGTTAAATATCCATGTATTCGAATTTTCTAAGTAGCCTGTTAACTATGACGAAGTATATCATCAGATTTTCCTTTATGCATTTGTACTCTTTTGTTATTTGCTTGACCACTAACTCTGAGTCTCCTTTAATTTCGACTCTAGTTGCCCCCAATTCCAACAAAGCTTCAAGTCCAACAATAAGCGCTTCATACTCAGCTTCGTTGTTCGAGCAACGAAGACCATCTAATTTATACTTGAATTTTGTTGGAATTCCTTCAGGAGAAATTATAAGGACCCCAACACCACTACCATTCCTGTGGGTCGAACCATCAAAGTATAATTTCCATGGTTGCATTTCAACATAACTCATGACAGTCTGTTCAACCAATGAATGGTCCACAATGAAATCAGAAATCACTTGGCCTTTCACAGATTTTAAAGGCATGAAAGTCAAAGAATATTCTGTTAAGGCTAAAGCCCATTTACCAACTCTGCTATGCATTATTGGTTTCGAAAGCATGTGTTTGATAACATCGAAATGAGATGAAACATAAACATCAACAGGCTTTATATAATACTTGAGTTTCATACAAGAAAAGTACAAACAGAGACATAGCTTTTCTATATTGCTATATCTAGTCTCTGCATCATTCAATACTCTACTTAAATAGTATATGGCTCTTTCGATGCCATTGCTATCTTCTTGCGCTAACATACTACCTATACTAACTTCAGAGGCAGATATGTACAATCTCATGGGCTTTCCCCATGAAGGTGGAGACAATATGGGAGGCTGAGAGAGATATCTTTTTATCTTGTCAAATGCCTCCTGATGGGCTTCGTTCCACTCGAAGGCTTGGCCTTTCTTCAAACGAAGAAACGGAGAGAAAGCTTGGGTTCTTCCACTCAGATTCGAAATGAACCTTCTGAGAAAGTTAATCTTCCCTAGCAAAGATTGCAGCTCCCTTTTTGACGTAGGTGCTTTCGTCTCCATTATGGCTTTGGTTTTATTTTGGTTGATCTCAATTCCCTTTTTGTGAACCACAAAGCCAAGGAAATCTCCAGCCTGCACAAAAAATGCACATTTAAGGGGATTCATCTTTAAGCCATGTTTTCTCATTCGTTCGAATGATTGGCTCAAATGATGCAAATGGGTTTCTGCAGATATAGATTTGATGACTATGTCATCAATATACACCTGCATAAAAGTTTCAATGAAATCATGGAAAATCAAATTCATTGCCCTTTGATAAGTTGCCCCAGCATTTTTTAAACTAAAAGGCATCACCACCCATTCGTAGGTGCCTAAGGCTCCTGGGCAACGAAATGTTGTCTTGGCAACATCTTCTTCAACAATAAATATCTGATTGTAACCAGAGTATCCATCTAGCATACTCAAATATTCGAATCCTGCAGCAGAGTCTACTAACATTTCTGCCACAGGCACGGAGTACTCATCTTTAGGGGTTGCAGTATTTAAATCCCTAAAATCTATGCAAATTCTTAGAGAGCCATTTTTCTTAATAACAGGCACTATATTTGCTAACCATTCGACATACCTTGTGGTTCTGATGAATCTGCAGCGCAGCAACCTTTCGATCTCAGCTTTGATCTTTGTGAGTACCGCTGGTGCAAATCTTCTGGGAGTTTGCTTGATGGGCTTCTTGCCATCCTTGATTGGAAGTCTATGCTCCACTAACTCCCTCTTTAAACGAGGCATTTCGTCATAATCCCATGCAAAGCAATCTTTGTTTCTTTTGAGGACTTCGATTACTTCCTGCCTTAGGCCTGGATCAAGTTTTGCACTTATGTAGGTTATTCTTTTCATGTTCTCATCCCCCAAATTCACTTCTTCGAGTGGATCCTGCGCCAACATTTTGGCACCTGAGTCTATGGGGTCCCCCTCGAAGCCTAAGGGTTCTTTATCATAGATGGCGTCCAGCCTTTGATCTATTTCGAGTTCTTCAAAGGGTGAGCCTTTCGAGCTACCCCCATTTAGTTCGTTCACCTTTACAGCCAGTTTATTTATTTCAGCCTCTAAGGCCGCCTTTGATTCGTTCTCAGCCATATAGGCCGAAATCCTTTCGAAAAAGGAGGACTCAGTCATGAGCAAGGTTGTCGAATTCCCAGCCTGCTGGCCGTCTTTGTATAGTACCTTTGACTCCTTCCTCTTCACTGATTATTCTTCTATCCCAATATATGCCATCATGGCGAAGGGTCATATAATAGTGTGCGTTCTTGGTTTCGTTGATTTCATCATTTGGGACACAAGGAGCAATCTTTGCCAGATGTTTGTCATAATTCCTCTTGTCAACTAAGTTGACTGCTGACATGAAGTAACTCTGGTCCGCTTCAATGTTTTCCATGATCCCATCTTCTCTCCATAAAACTAATCGCTGGTGCATTGACGAAGGAACTGCTCCTACGCCATGGATCCACTCTCTTCCCAGCAACAAGTTGTAGTTGGCCTTGGCTTCGATCACCATGAACATGGTGGGCCTACAGCTTGAGCCTATCGTCAAGTCCAATTGAACCACCCCCAGTGTTTTGCCTACTTTCCCTTCATAATTGGATATAACCATGTTGTGTGGTTTGATGTCTCCTTCGCGTATTTCTAACCTTTTCAGCATGAAATGGGGTATTAAGTTAACTGCAGCACCCCCATCCACTAGAACCTTATTTACGCCATGGGCACCAACCTTTGCCCGAATAAATAATGGCTTCAGATGATTCTTCATAGCTGGTTCTGGACGCTCGAAGAACGCATTCTGCTCCTCGACAGCTCCATTATCCATCACGTAGTAACACACAGGCCTATGCTTCATCAGATCTATGGTATCTTCTTCCTCATACTCTTCGATTTCAGTTTCCTGTCCAAACTCACAAGGAAGCACAGATACCACGTTGCAATTGATATTGAGCGAAGACTCCCCCTCTGATTCGAAGTTGTCCGTTAGCATATCTTCGTCTTCTTCTGGACCTGGAGTGTATTCCTTTGATTCATTTGGTTGTACTTCAGAGAAGAGTCTCCTATTAACTGGGGGTTTGTCTTCAGTTTGATTATTTGGTGTGGGTTTGTTGGTGCTAGATTCACCTTGGTTTTTTATTGAAGTTGCTCCTTTATTTGCCACAGCTTCCCTTTCAGCCTTTCGAATTCTCTGTTGCCTTCGCCATTGAGATCTTGACATGGGGTTTCTTCCTTTGTAGTTCTCTAATCTCACTTCTTCCCTCTTTGCTATGTTGAACTGCCTTCTATATGTCATAGCGTGGCGTGCGTTTCGTTCATTGTTTCTCCACTTGTCTTTGCCTTTGTCAGTTCTGACTTGCAGCCATTTGTCTGTTGGTATTTCAGCAGGAATTTTGAACGTCACTCTTCGAGCGCCCTTGGGATGAGGACTATCAGGCCTTCGTTGATTGTATGTGCTATCAAAACGTTGGCCCATCTGACCAGTCTCTTGGTGGTTCCAGCACGGGGCGAAAGGGATTGTTTCGAAGGCTCTGGCCATGCTTTGATCATACACAGCAGAACACCTTGGGCATATCAAGCATTTGGTTGCCCCTTTGTAACAGCGAAGCACAAATTCCAGCAAACTTTCTCCAGCTTTAGGATAACACCTGAATAACTGGTTATCCTGGCGCCAGTTGATGCCAGTTCGTGCCCTTTGTACCCTCTCGAAGTTTGCAGCAATTCTCTGGTTGCAGAGGATGCTGCACCTAGGGCATAGTATCATTCCCGTATCTCCTTTGTGGCACATCATGAGGTAATCCTTAAGACTAGCATCCCCAGCGTAATTATCCTCCATTTTATACTTTTCTTTTTCTAAGTATCTCTCCACCTCCTCCATTTCAGAACGAGGTCTCTCCATATCCACCATGTTTACATCGACATCCTCCCCTTTAGTGTCATCATCTCCCCATCCTGTAGGTTTTATATCTTCAATTTGGATTTTTGAACTCTCTGGGGCAGAATATTTGACCAAGTAGTCAAACTTTCCACTGGGTTCCCCTAAAGTATCCCATATTTCATTCTGAGGGGAGGTTGGCTTCGTGATCTGGACTTTCTCCAATTCTAGCCTCAGGCCTTCAGTAACCTGTGTCAACTCTTGCTTTTGGTTTTCCTGGCCTTCAGTATCCTGGATTTCTTTTGCAACAGCTAAAGACGCTGCTTCGATCGAAGTCTCTGGTTGCTCGTGGACGTCTTCAGTGACCCCCTTGTTGACTTCGACTAACACCCAACTTTCATTTTCAGTACCTTTCTCTCCCACTGGAGCATCATTTTGATCAGCTTCCACCATGTTGATTTCCCCAATGCACGCAGGCTCGGAGTAATTGGTGTCTGTGACATCCAAAGGATCTTCATCTACTTTCATTTTTGCTTTATCAGCGAATTTCAGTCTGCCATCTTTAATTGCATTCTGAATTAGGTCCCTGAAAAGAAAACACTGTGAGGTTTTGTGGCCTAGGAAACTATGATACTTGCAAAATCCTCTTTTCTTCCTTTGATCTAAAGGAGGGATTTTGACATTTGATGGCACAATGAGTTGGCCATATTTGACAAGTAAATCAAAAATCTCGTCACACTTAGTTACATCGAAGGTATAAACCTTCTTTGGGAATTTGTCACTTTTCTCATTTTCAACAATTTCTTTCCCTTTTGTGGGAACTAATAATTTGCAGGAGTAAGGTGGTGCCTGTTTTAATTCAGCGAGGTCGATTTAGACCTCTTCGAATTCGAATTCAGGATAATCTTCTGTTTCCTCAGTTCCAACATAGGAAACCCTTTCCTTCTTGTTATTTTTAAAAACTCTGGCCTTTTCGGCTTTTAGCCTTTCGACCTGTCGAACCCTATCGGCTAATTGAGCCATATCCCTCAAGTATTGAGTGTCTAATTTCTTTCGAATAGAGTAATCCAGGCCGCCAGCAGCCATTTCGACTAACTCATGTTCAGGAACTACTGTAAAACATCTAGATTTCAAGAGCCTGAATCTATTCAGATAATCATCTATGGGTTCAGTAAACTTCCTCTTGACACTGGCTAGTTCCTTCAGACTTATTTTTGATTGCCCCATGTAGAACTGTTCATGGAATAATCTCTCCAAAAGAGCCCAAGTATCAATGGACCCAGGAGGCAAAGTGGTGAACCATGTGAAAGCGTTCTTAGTCAGGGAACTTGGGAAATATTTGATCCTAAGGTCTTCATTATTGGCTATATCTCCTGCTTCGGTTAGATACCTGGCTATGTGTTCGACTGTTGATTCATTGGTATCCCCAACAAATTTTGTAAACTTAGGGACTTTATATCCCCTTGGTAAATCAGTGTGCATTATGTAATCTAATATAGCAGAGGCATAATTTGGCCTTCTAATTCCTGTGTTGAGGCCATTCTGGGCCATGATTCTCTCTATCATGGTGGTTAAATTATTTTCTGCCAAGATGTTATCGTTTCGAATTCTATGAACGACTGCATCAGCATCTTGATTTCGACCCACCATGACAACTCCTCTAGGTTGTTCTTCTCGAAACTCTGGGACTTCTAGCCTTTCGACCCTTGCCCTCTGGTTCTATAATTTCCCTTTGTGGGCCTTGAATTATTGGGGCTTCTAACCTCTGTGCCCTTGCCCCCAAATTAACCTCCTCTCTGGCTGGTCTATAGGGTGGGTTGTTAGCAACTTGTTCTATGATAGGTACATTTGCTCGAACTCCCGCCTGATTCTGCCTACGCCTTTCTAGGGGAGCGAAAAAATCTGCTATTCGACTCATGTTATCTGCGTTTTCTCTGTTTGTCACAGTTACATTTTGTACTATTGGGGCAAAGATTTCCTGCATAGTTTGTGCTAACACTCCTATCATATTATGGTTACTGTCATCCATTAATTGCCTAAAGGCCAACTGATTTTCTGTGGTTAAGATAGGCATTGCGCTATAACCCACTGACCCTTGGTTATTTGCCATAAATTGATTAGCCCCAGACCCAGACCCTAATTGTGGTGAAGAATTCGATGTGGAATTGTGTAAGCCTGCCATAAAAGATGTTGGCATTCCATAAGAGGAATTTCTGGTTCTGTTACCATCGAAACCGGGTGACCTAGTTAGTGGGGTGGCAAAATGGGTTTGTGTCCCTGGTGGTGGGACGAATCCCCCAGGATAACCAATGGTTCCAGTATTTCCTAGGATCGAACTGTTAGTTGATATGCCACTTGTTCCATTAGTGGCTACACTACTGGTAGAAGATGCAACAGATTGTGCGTTCGAAGGGATCATATTAGATGTTCCCATCGAAGCGGAGATATTAGTGCCTGTTGTATGTGGGATATTTTGTTCCCCTTGTTGATTGTCTGAATTAGACATCTTGTTTAAACGTTTTCTTTTGGGTAAGTGTTGGTTGCTATTGGTTATTCTACCACTTCTAAGGTTCATATAACAACAAACTTATCACTCAAAAAGTACTTTTACAATGGTTATGTCTCAACAATTTTTACTTTGTTCTAAATTTCGTAATGACCAATGATGGTCCCACCGGGTGTGCCAATTTGTTTGCAGTGATTTCTGGCAAACAACCGCTAGTCCTCCAAACTATCAAATAATCTTAATGACTGTTATTTAATCTCTCTGGTAACTTGCAGGATCGACTAGATTGATCCTATGGTGTATTGGTCATTTGGATAATTTTCATTGTAGAACTGATATTCATGTTTGGTGTTTAGATTGTTGTGTAGGTGTTTCAACTTACTTCGATTACTCTATTAAAGATCTAATGACATGATCAAGTAAATACGTGCGAAACTAAATTGCATGAATAAAGGTTCAATTGTAAAGACATGTAAAACTGCAAAAGGACAAGTAAATAACTTCGAAGTATAGAAGCATGTAATGTAAAAGCATTTCTGGAATGTAAAAGATTCGAAATGAAAAGAAAGCGTTTAAATGCAAGAAATCAGTAAAATGACTTTGGATGAAAAGATTTTAATGTAAAGGCTTTTGAATGATATTGACATGAAGATAGAGGATAAACTGGACATGATAAAGAGTTTTTCTTAATCATAAATATTTGGTGTTATCATACGTACATTGTTCGAGCATTCGTTTCCCTAGCCATGTGGTATTTTGAATGTTTACTGAATTTTGTACAATTGATATGACACACGAAATCCTAACGCTAAGACTTCTATTTATACTACTTCGACCATAACGGTCTTGCTATAAGATTTTGCCACGTTCAGAACATGCAAAGTAATGCCCCTCTCTAACTTCCACGCGTCTTCGAATGCTCCAGCGCATATATTTTAAATTTCGAACATCCCGCTTGCGTTTAAATTTCAAATGTTTTGGCACTCTTCGCTTCGAACTCATTTCTTGGACACAACCTTGTTACCACTTCGAGACTTCTTTGAATATATCCCCATAACTGTCACTCGAAGCTCCGAGTTTTGACATTCCCATTCGAAGCATTGCTTCTACCATTTCGAAACATGACATCTTGCTTTATTCCAACGAAACACCTAACTGGCTTCGTTTCGATCTGTATCACTAAAATCTTCAGCCAACAGGTAGGATATCATAAAACTGGTGCATACAGACTATTCAATCCAGTTAATGAGAAGATTGTGTTGAGTCAAGATATTATGATTAATGAAAATTCTGCTTGGGACTGGAATTCTAGCAATTCAATTAACAAGTCATTGATGAGTTCTGATGTCGATGAAGAAACTAATGAAGTAGAGGTCGAAGGAATTGTTGAGAATCCAGTCGTAGTCGAAGAAGAAGTAGTTGTTGATATTCCCGACACAGTCGAAGTCGAAGAGGCTGTGGCTAAAACAAGCCAAAGACCTCAAAGAAATAGAGTTCTTACAACAAGACTTCATGATTATGAAGTGGTGGGTGATGATGAAGTCACATCAGATGGAGAATTAGTTTATTTTGCTTTACTTGCAGGTGCTGAACCAATTAACCACAACGAAGCTTTGAAGACTAAACAATAGAAGTTAGTTATGGTCGAAGAGTTACAGGCAATCGAAAGAAACAACACATGGGACTTATTCGAATTGCCGACACATACAAAATCTATCAAAGTAAAATGGGTATTCAAGTTGGAACATAATGTTGATGGCTCGATAGCAAGACATAAAGCAAGATTAGTAACTCGAGGGTTTTTTCAAAGAGAAGGACTTGGCTACTCTAAAATATTTTCTCTAGTAGAAAGATTGGAGACTATTCGACTAGTGGTAGCATTGGCATGCAACCAAGGCTGGTCGACATTTCATTTAGATGTGAAATTAACATTTATGAATGGTCCTTTAGACGAAGAGGTCTATGTAACACAACCTCCGTGGTTTGTGAATTAGAAGGAAGCGAGTAAAGTATATAAGTTGCACAAAGCGCTATATGGTCTCAAGCAGGCACCTAGGACATGGAACAAGAAGATCGACTCATACATAATCGAATTGGGATTTGTCAAATGCAAATCTGAGTATGGTGTCTATGTTCAGGTTGTAGCACAAGATATAACAATCATCTACTTATATGTCGATGACTTGCTAGTGACTGGAAATAGCTTGGAGAACTTGTCGAAGTTCCAAGAGGTGATGATAAAGGAATTTGAAATGTCAGATATGGGAAAATTGTCTTATTTCTTAGGTATGAAATTTCAAATTTCGAAGCAAGGTATGGTGCTACATCAAAGGAAGTATGTCAAATAAATACTCAAGAGATTCATAATAGATGATTTGAATCTGGCATCCTCACTTGTCGAACCAAATGTAAAATTGGAGAAGAATATAGAGAAAGACAAAGTCGATGTAACTTTGTTCAAGCAAATTGTGGGATCTCTGAGGTATGTGTGCAACAGTCGACCTGATATAGGTTTCGCTATAGGATTAGTAAGCATATATATGAGTGAACCAAGAGTGTAACATATGAAGGTTGCAAGAAGAATCCTGAGATATTTGAAGGGTTCGATAAACTATGGAATACTATTTCGACGAGATTCTGAAGACAAAGAAGCAATAGTTAATTATTTTTCAGATGCTAATTGGTGTGGAGATAAGGAAGATCGAAGAAGTACAACTGGATATTTCTTTTAAGTAATTGGTGCCCCAATCTCATGGTGTTCGAAGAAATAACATGTGGTGGCATTATCATCTTGTGAAGCTGAATATATAACATGATCCTATGCTGCATGTCAAGCAATTTGGATCAGGTCTGTACTTGAAGAAATAAAGGTCGAAGTGAAGAAGTCTCTTGTATTGCAAATCGACAATAAGTCAGCCATAAATCTGGCGAAGAATCCAATTCTGCATGGAAGAAGTAAACATATTGAAGCAAGATTTCACTTCTTGAGGGAAAAGGTAAATCGAGATGAACTTGAAGTAAAACATTGCTCGAGTGAAGTATAGTTGACCGACATTTTCACCAAATGATTGAAGATTGACAAATTCCTGAATTTGAGAAAGAAATTAAGAATAATTTAGATTGACTATTTTTGAAGATGTTTGAAAACTTAGATTATGGGGGTGTGTTGAAATATTAAGTTAGATTTGTTAAAATATTAGATTTGATTTAATATTTAAATATAATCCAAATTATATAGACCTAATTCAATTAAGATTATATATAAATAATTATAATATATATCATTATTATACGATTCTTATTTTCTTTATTATTCTATCTTTCACTCTTCACTTAAGTGTCTCATATACTAACATTAACAAATTTAAATGTTAAAATGTTAATCTTTTATGTTCGCTGCCTCTCAATCGTACTGAAAACTTGCTCAACCTTACCAAAACTTCATGTCACCAGCATAGTACATATTTATATGTTTCTTACCGAGAACATATGTCCCTTACTCTATTGTGCATCGTATTCAGATATAAAACTGTATTATAAAGGGAGTACATATTTAAATAATGAGAACTAAGAGAATATTAGATTGCTATAAATCCTTTGTACCTATACAATAATAGTTATGTTAAAATAGTGTGTTTTTCTTTTTGACAACTAAAATAGTGTTATTATTATCCCTCTAATCTACTATATAAGAAGAAGAGGAAAGAAAGCGTTAGTACTTTAGTCCAAACAAAGTCAAAGAAACATAAATTAACAATAAAGACGCGTTTTGTTTAGGAACCAAAACAGTTTGCGTTGTGTCTCTCATCTTTGTCTTCTTCTTTCTCTCTATGTTCCTTTCCCTTTCCCATCACAATTTCCAATTAGGGTTTACAGAAAACCCCTTTTTCTCTCACTTTAATAAAACACTGAAAAACAAACTCAATTGCTTCTGGTTTCTTGTTGTGTGAGATGTTTTCTTGTTATTTGAGTTCAATTATCATCAAATGGACTTCCTTTACTCAATTCATCTTCTTCTTCTTCCTTCTCTTCTTTACCTCTCCATACGACGCCGTTTCACCCTTCTCCGATAAATCTACTCTCCTCCGTCTCAAAAACTCCATCTCCGACCCCGCCGGATTACTCTCTTCCTGGAACCCTTCTTCCGCCCACTGTTCCTGGTACGCTGTCCGCTGTGATTCTAACTTCCGTGTCGTTTCTCTCAACATCACCGGTGACGGCGCTCGCGCTCATGCTCACCGGAGTTCGACTTCCAGTTCACTTCCTTGCTCCGATTTTGGTAAGTTTCCCCTTTACGGATTCGGGATTAGGAGAAGTTGTGTTGGTGTTAAGGGTTCTTTGTTAGGAAAGTTTCCATCTTTTATCATTGACTTGACTGAGCTTAGGGTTCTTTCTTTACCTTTCAATGGCTTCGAGGGTTTAATTCCTGATGAGATTTGGAGTATGAAGAAACTTGAAGTTCTTGATTTAGAAGGTAATTTTATTACTGGCCACCTTCCTTTTCATATTCAAGGTTTGAAAAAATTGAGGCTTTTGAATTTGGGGTTTAATAACATTCTTGGAGTTGTGCCTAGTGTTTTATCTTCTCTCGATAGTTTGGAGGTTTTGAATTTAGCTGCTAATGGTTTGAATGGTTCCGTTCCTGCTTTTGTTGGGAAGCTTAGAGGGGTGTATTTGTCTTTTAATCAATTTAGTGGAGTTATTCCGGAGGAGATTGGTGAGAACTGTGGGAAGCTCGAGCATTTGGATTTGTCTGGTAACTCTTTGATTCAAGCGATTCCCAAGAGTTTGGGGAATTGTGCTAGGTTGAGGACACTTTTGTTGTATTCAAATTTGTTGGAAGAGGGTATTCCTGTTGAATTTGGAAACCTTACGAGCCTTGAGGTGTTGGATGTTTCAAGGAATACGCTTAGTGGTTCTATTCCTGGCGCGCTTGGGAATTGTAAAGAGCTTTCTGTTGTTGTGCTCTCCAACCTTTTCGATCCGGTTGGGGATTCTGAGTTTGTTACTTTGAACGATGAGTTGAATTATTTTGAAGGTTCAATGCCTGAGGAAGTTGTGTCACTCCCTAAGTTAAGGATTTTGTGGGCTCCCATGGTGAATTTGGAAGGAAGTTTTCCTAGGAATTGGGGTGCTTGCGGTAACTTGGAGATGGTTAGTTTGGCTCAGAATTTCTTCACCGGAGAGTTCCCCAACCGTCTTGGTTTCTGCAAGAAGCTGCATTTTCTTGACCTGAGCTCAAACAATCTTACCGGGGAGCTTTCGAAGGAACTTCATGTTCCATGTATGACTTTGTTTGATGTTAGTGGAAACATTTTATCTGGTTCAGTTCCTGATTTCTCCAATAATGTTTGTCCCCCCTTTCCTTCCTGGAATGGGAATCTGTTCCAAACTGGCGACATTGCATCTCCTTATGCATCATATTTCTCATCGAAAGCTCAGGAGAGAACCCTTTTCGCATCTTTAGGGGGAGTTGGTCTTTCAGTTTTTCACAACTTGGGCCAAAACAACTTCAGTGGCATTCAATCATTGCCAATAGCAGGAGACAGGATGGAGGAAAAGAGTGGTTACACCCTTCTTGTCGATCAGAACGAACTCACAGGACTGTTTCCTGCATATTTGTTAGAGAAATGTGATGGATTAGATGCATTGCTTTTGAATCTGAGTTTTAATAGACTCTCTGGTGAGATTCCTTCTAATATTAGTAGAATGTGTAAATCATTGAAAGTTTTGGATGCATCTGGAAATCGAATTTCAGGAGAAATTCCCTTTACTTTAGGGGATTCGGTTTCTCTTGTTTCCTTGAACCTCAGTAAAAACCGGTTACAAGGTCAAATTCCCGCCAGCCTCGGACAGATGAAGGATCTGAAGTTCCTCTCTTTGGCTGGTAATAATTTGAGTGGCCCAATTCCTTCCAATCTGGGACAGTTGTACTCTTTACAAGTCTTGGACCTTTCTACAAACTCTATTACTGGTGAGATTCCAAAGTTTATTGAGAACATGAGAAATCTGACCGACGTTTTGCTCAATAACAACAACCTTTCTGGACACATTCCTGCTGGTTTGGCAAATGTTACTACACTCTCTATATTAAATGTGTCTTTCAATAACTTATCGGGGTTCTTGCCATCAAATAGTAGCTTGATCAAATGCAGCAGTGCTGTTGGGAATCCGTTTCTAAGTTCCTGTCGTGGAGTTTCTCTAACTGTGCCATCGGCAAATCAACAAGGGCAATTTGATGACAATTCTTCTAATACTGCACAATCTACTCAAAAAAATAATGACAATGGTTTCAGTGCTATTGAAATAGCATCTATTACTTCTGCTTCAGCCATTGTTTCTGTTCTTATAGCCCTCATTGTTCTGTTCTTTTTCACACGAAGGTGGAAGCCGAATTCCAGAGTTGGTGGTTCTGCCAAAAGAGAAGTTACAGTGTTTACTGATATCGGCGTCCCATTGACATTTGAAAATGTTGTCCAAGCCACAGGAAATTTCAATGCAAGCAATTGTATTGGGAGTGGAGGATTTGGTGCAACTTATAAGGCAGAGATATCACAAGGAATCTTGGTGGCAGTGAAACGTCTTTCAGTTGGACGTTTCCAAGGTGTTCAACAGTTTCATGCAGAGATTAAGACCCTTGGAAGGCTTCATCATCCAAATCTCGTTACTTTGATTGGTTACCATGCTTGTGAGACAGAGATGTTTCTCATATACAATTATCTTCCAGGTGGTAATCTTGAAAAGTTCATCCAGGAGAGATCCACAAGGGCTGTAGATTGGAAAATTCTTCACAAGATTGCATTGGACATAGCTCGCGCACTTTCCTATCTGCATGATCAATGTGTACCGCGTGTTCTTCACCGCGATGTCAAGCCTAGCAATATCTTGTTGGATGATGATTTCAATGCTTATCTATCCGACTTCGGACTAGCCAGACTTCTTGGAACTTCAGAGACACATGCTACAACCGGAGTGGCAGGAACATTTGGGTACGTTGCTCCTGAATACGCCATGACATGTCGTGTTTCAGATAAGGCTGATGTGTATAGCTATGGTGTGGTGCTTCTTGAGCTGCTATCAGATAAGAAAGCATTGGACCCTTCGTTTTCTTCTTATGGTAATGGTTTCAATATTGTGGCATGGGGATGCATGCTCCTGAGGGAAGGAAGGGCAAAAGAATTTTTCACTGCCGGGTTATGGGATGCAGGCCCAGAAAATGATTTGGTAGAGGTTCTTCACTTAGCTGTTGTATGTACTGTTGACTCACTATCAACTAGACCTACAATGAAACAGGTTGTGAAAAGGCTAAAGCAACTTCAACCTCCATCATGCTAGCCCCTTTTTTTTTTACGGTAGAAACCAATATTCTTTGCGCGCAACTGCAAAGACTAATCTCTCGAATTGTGGAAGAACCACAATGGACGGCAAAGTTCTCATTCGAGAAAATTTAACACTGTTGTGTGCTCAGGACTGAGTTTGAACTTAGGGCTGGATTCAAACTCAGAATCTCTGTTCTCTGTTCTGTTAAGTTGGAAGAGATCTCTTACTATTTCGAGTGCTGTTGGGTGATGCGAGCCCCTTGTGTGGCGGTGCTCTTTTGAAATTATTGTTAATTGATAGCAATACTTTCTTCCACTTTAATTTGTAACTTTGTAATTTGTGATTTATTAGATTTGGGTCCTTTTTTATGGACATGTATTAGGTAGAGTCCCCCAATTTGTACTTAATCATCCCCTTGTAAATTTTAATATAGTTCTGTCCCCCCAATTTTCCATGTAATTTTCTTTGATTAGTATAGAGGGCTTGGTGATGGTTCTGCAGAAGAATGTAGATGTTTGATTTGCACGCCATAGGCACCTTTCTCGTGTCTATTTTTGTTCAATAAAATTATAGAATAGAACCAGTTTTTTGAAATTTTTTATGCGATTCGGTTATAGTGTTATATTATTGGTATATCTTTTAAACATGTTTATCACTAAGTTGTTATTATATTATGAAAGGGAAAACCTAGAATGGCTAATGTGGTCGCTAGTGTTTGCATTTGGGCATTTTTTTAAGAGGGGTAAGCGAATTAGAAAAAAATTAGTTAAACCAATAATTTAAATTAGACTAAACCAAAAAAATATTGATTATTTTTGGTTCGTTTTAAAAAAAGAATCGAATCAATGAAAATCGATGTGGTTTGATTTGGTTATCGGTTTTAGTTTTTAGAAACTATCAAAATGATTAATCGAATTAACTATAATTACTCTCTAAATTTTTTAGGAGTGTTTTCGGAGACACTTTGCACGTTCAACTACAACAATCAGTATCCCATAGCATCAAGCACACTCGAAGATTTTAGGGGAGTTGTCGGAGACATTTTGCATGTCCGACTACAACAATCAATTCCTTTAAAGGTGTTGTCGGAGAAGCTTTGCACGTCCAACTATAGCAATAAAACACCATTTAGTCAAAGATTACACGCATTTCTACATGTTTGGCGCAACTCCCCTCTTCAGATCTAACACATCCAAGGGACGTGAGTGGTGGAGCCCGAAGACATCCACCTTGATTTGAGCCTTATCTCGAGGGAAGAGACATGGATCGTCTACCCTTGATCGGGGAATGATTCTCTATGATGTGGAGCGCAGTTCAAAGCATGGTCGCATCTAGCCGATCTCATGCCTCTTACCTATGAATATGATTTAAAGCATAATCGCATCTAGTCGGTCTCATGTCTCATTTCAATGGATATGGTTAAAAGCATAATTGTATCTAACTGGTTCCATGCAAAATTATTACAGGTGCAACTCAAAGCATCATTGCACCTTGCCTGTCTTAGGCTTCGCAATCACAAATTCAACATGTGGCTTTGTCAGGCCGGATTAACATTTCAACTGTATAAACGTAATTTAAAGATTGGTCGCATAAATTCAAACTGATACATTATCAGCATAAACACATTTCAAATATGACCGCATCTATCTGGATTAGCATCTTACTAATAACACACACATCTTAACGTGACAGACACGTGAATAAAGCAGTCAAACATCACCTCATGAGGAACTTAAGGTTATTTACTCTTTAACAAATGTTGTTTTATCGCTCTTTGTAGCAAACAAACTATATAAATTGTAGGAGTCAAAATCGTATCCTGACACTTCTCGGCTCTCAGTTACCTGAAAATTACGATTAAAATGAGCACAATATGAAATTAAAAGTACAAACATGCGAAAGGTAATGATATAAATAAATATTGTTTACGAGCCTAGGCGCAAAAGTCCGACAAAGTCTTACAGGAACATAGGAAAAATAAAAGAGAAATGTTAGTAAAAAGATCCTCAAATGCCAGTGCCCGACTCCGACACGTAGACCATCTCCCATTTTCTCTCTCGGAACAACCTAGAAAAGGTCCAGCTACGGGTGTTCAAAGCCGAACCAACCTGTAATACGGTGGGAGAACTGATTTTTGGTTTTGCATTTTATTGTAAATGTTGCGGATAGCAAGAGTCGCTACCGACTTTTCTTTTATCCAATAAGGAAAGGGTGAAAAGAACAGGAAATATCTTTGAGAATTTTTTGAGTAAGGGGGGTAGGTTATGAAAAGGAAAGGTGTTAACACCCTTTTCATCCGTAGTTATCTATGGACTCTTAATCGCTAGCTCACTTTTGAAAAATGCTTTGTGTGTTTGAAAATATTTTGAAAATGCCTAAGTGCGGAAATTTTGTAATGATTCTCGTATTGTTGAGAATGTATACAAAATGTTTATTTTGAAAATATTTATATGAAAAGTGTTATTTTGTGAAAAAGTGTTTTGAAGATGTCAATGTAAGACAGTCTGTTTTATAATAACCCTTGTATCAGTCCTCAAGAGTGTTTATAAAACATTTTGAAAGTAGTTGTTTTAAAAGTGTGAGGTGTGGAAATTATTTTAGTTTGTGAAAAAGCGATTACGAGTGATCTACCTACTCAAAAAGTCTTTGTTCTTTTCCTCCTCCTTTAGATAGTGCTACCCTACCATTAGTTAATAGGAAGCCCTATTGTTTGATGTGTGAGAGACAGACGCGAGTCATCGTACAGTCATAAAGGCAACTTGTAGGACATTTTAGCAATTTTCATAAGGGATTAAGATCGTTTATCGAAGGCAACATTGAAGAGTCATCGAGGGACTACGATCTTTTAACCGAGGGTCTTTGCTAAAGCATCCCACGTTAGAGGGACATGATTGTGTTTTTTGAAAGCAACAAGTGAGGGTCACTCTAGAGGTGCGTGTGTGAATAGTGTTTCAATTCAATTCATTTATCTTTCATATTAGGGTTAGTTACCGTTCGATTTTAAATCTTGCCATACATTTCTATTAACATACATCTAACAATTATAAGGAAAGAGGTAAAGACAAAAAATAAATTTCCTACGCTATTACAAAGTCTCGGGGTAGGGGGTACAAATCTTTAAAAAAGGGGAAAATAGAAACCCTATTTAACTATTACAAACCGTAAGCAGTTACAATAATCGAAAAATGCGAAAATAGTAAACTACGTGAAAATAAAAGGAAAAGGAAATTGTTTTATGATTTTATCAAGTAAGGAAATCAAATCAAATAAAAGCTATGAACAAAGATTCAAAAATTAAAATTCTAAATACTATTTTTGGTATTTTTCGAATGTGAGAAAATTTGAAAAGAAAATAAAAATTTATTCTATTATTTTTATGTTTTTATCAAAGAAAGTAAAATTAAAAAGAAGAACAAATAATAATAATAATAATAATAATAGTAATAATAATAATAATAATAATAATAATAATAATAATAATAATAATAATAATAATAATAAAAAAGAAATAAAAGAAACAAAGGGAGGGTGCAAGATAAAATTGGGTGTCTGATAAGTAGAAATGAAATGGACTGATTTTGAAGAAATTCGTTGGGCCTGGAAATTAGGGTTAGACCCAAAGCTAAGTTTTAAAAAAAAACATAAAATAGAAATAAGGGTGGTGTGAGTTAGAAAACCGGATTAACTTTTAATTTAGAAATTCGTTGGGCTTGGAAGAGATATACAAGCAGGTCCAATGTTTTATTACTGCAACAACAACATAACAAACAAAACAAAAAATTGTGAATAAAAGCGAACTGGGCTTAATGAACAAACGGAAAGCGGGTAAAGGCCCATTGGAGATTGGAAAAGAAAACCTAGTGAAAACACTAAGCAGTCGCTTGCCAAAACTTGTTCTCACGACAGTTTCCTGATTCTTCTCTCAATATTCCAACAAAAACGATAACAAGAGAAAAACGAAGTCTTATCCACCATTCTTCACCCTCAAACTCGCCTTTTTCCTCGATCTATGAATAACAAAAACCCAAGCTAACACCTCGCTTTCGGTTTTCTCTCCCTAAATCTCTATTTCACGTCCTCATACTTGTAACAACAACAACCACTATTTCTCTTTCAAGTATCTCTCACTCTCACCCAGGTAACAAATCGAATCCTATCCAACATGAACTCTCATAGATTTTCGGTTTTGAATAAGAACCCTCAAATAATTCTATCTGAAAATGTGTCTACCTTATTGAATTGGAGCAAAGCTTTCTGATCCCTAATCCTCAAACTCTTCCCTCATAATCATTAATAGAGTCTGAAGATCTTCGGAGGTTGAAGGCGTTTCCTCATTCTTTTCCCTTTAATCATCCTCTTTTCTAAAAGAATCAGAAGGAACAAAAATTTGAAACACCAAAATCGGGTCTCCTCACCAAGCCAGTGATAATCAACGTTCAAGCATTTTTCACCATTGCATCAGGATCATCCCTCGAATTTTCAATATGGTAAGAAATACATATAACACATATTCATCGATTTGGTTTTAATATCTATCTTAGTGTATGTTTTTGTGAGACTTAACCGTGTAAGTGATGGTACAGGGCAGGCAGAGCAAACAAACATCAGAGTAATAAGGCTTCAAATACCATGAGGAATAAAGATGCAAAAGTGAAAAACAGAGGCAAAGTGACTTACCTCAAGGTTAACTCAGATGAAATAGAAAACCAGAGGTAATAAGCTGCTCCTTGATCCCTTCTTCTTTTTCGAAATTATTTTGAGAAAAATGGTTATGATATTGAATATAAGTTTGTGTGGCGAATCAGATTCTACATGTTACTGAATTTGGAGTTTGGAGGAAGGTTGATGTTGGTGCAGGTTTGTAAGTGAAATTTTTGCAGAGAGTAAGGATGAATTAAGGTTTATGGAGGGATGCAATTGATATGTCAGTTTCGATAAGTATGGTTTCTACAATTAGTGAGGGATTTCTGTCTATCTTTTTTTTGTGATAATGTAGGAATACAGTTTATATAGGTGAGAATGAGTGGGTTTTGAGGGGAAAGTTTGGTGAATTTGAACATGCTTGGTGTATTGTCTTTATGCTTTTCTAATCCAGGTTATATTTGGTATATTTTCGTGTAATGCTTTGTTGTTTTGCAGCAGGTTTTGGACAGTATGGCAAGCTGATTTTGGATTGGTTATGGGCAGGGGCAGCAACATGTCTTGGGCTGGTTTTTGGTCTATTTTATCCAGGTTTTGTGGACAGGTCTGGACAAGTTTTGGCATGTTTTGCAGGTTGGACAGAAGCTTGGTTGTGTTGGGACAACAAGGTTGTTTACACAGTTTCAGTGTGTTTGGACAGGTTTAGAGAAACTGTATGCATTACTATAGTTGGTTTATGGATGCACCTTGAAGATATGAAGCATGGTTGGAAGAAGCTTTTTTGAAGAAAAATTGGTGAAAGTGTGGAATTTGAAGATTAGGCTTTAGGACTTGGTTTCATATAGAAACTTGTATAATTTTCTTGTAATATCTTGAAGTGATGAATGATTCTTGTAAATTACTTAACATTTGGATGAATACTTGATAGTACTTGATGAATGAATAAAACTTGCCATAAATGTATCTTTGATAAGTTTGAAAGACTTTGCAGGAAATTTTGATGACTTTAGCATGAATATGTTGAATGATCTTGAAATTGGCAATCTTAAACCATGATGAGTGATATAACCCTTGAGTGAATTTTCTCATGAATGAAGCATGGATAAAACTTGAATGATCTTGTAATGAACAATGAACTTTGATACTTGTATCTTGACAAATGTGTTCCTTTGCTCACTTGTACCTTGTATACCAAGGAATCACATGAATTAATCTTCTTAACCTTGAATCAAACATTGATAAAATCATGACCTTAAGACCTTGAATCAAAACTTATTCTTTACAAAATGAATCTGATAAACCTTCACACTATATTTCAATCTCAACTCCCCAATAATCCTCTTGATGCACAATCTTCTTCTCAAAGAAATCCTAACCCAATTCCTCAATCCAAAAGTGACTTTCACAAGCAACGAACCTTTAAAAGGAATGATGACACCTTAACCACAATTTCATCCTTTGTACCATGACTCTTATTTTGTAATTCAACCCACAAGCTCTTTGTATTGACAAAATCTTTTTCAAATGATGACCTTAACACAAAGCAATGCCTTCACAGATGAAACTTGAAGTATAGAAAGACATCCTTGAGATAAAACCAAAATCAATCTTCCATTGATGAACATCAAGAAAGTCACATACCAAATATGAGAAACCCTAACCAATTTCATTGGGTGCAGAATTACGAAGAAGGGACTTTAGACATGGAAGAAAACCAAAACCCTAGTGTGGACCCATTGCTTAGGAGGAGAATTTGCTTGATCAATTCTTGAGCCATCTTGAGCATTTGAGAACCCTAGGAGGATGTCTTGGAGAAAATGAGAGGGATAATTTTGGGGTACAACAACTGCCCCTGTTCAATCTTCTTAAACCTGAAGAGTTAGATTGGCATGTCCGTCATTCATGACTTGAAGGTAGAAGATGATTGAACACTTAAGTGCCCAGAAATTTGCACTCGCACGTGAGCGAAGTAACACTATTGGTTGATTGTATTTCTTGAATGGGCTTAAAGATTCCATTTGGAACGGTGACGGAGAGCCGTCGTAGATGGGCTTATAGATGCCATATAAAGGTAACTGTCGATAGAAGTATCAAAATGAGTCTATGCTCGACTGTATCTGAAGAATGTTTTCCAGAATGAACCTCTGGGAAAGGTGTTTGAGTAGCTACTTGTCATGTAGATAGTCACCCCGTCCTATTTCGAGAATTGATCTACAATTTTATTTTCCTGTAAACTCGTCCTGTTTCAGGAATTCATACCGTTTGTGATAAAGATAGTCGCCTCATCCTGTTTCAGGAATTGATCTTTATCTGACCATAAAAAGAGAAAGATAGTTTCCTTGTCTTGTTTCGGGAGTTAATCTTTGCTCGGTTGTAAAGAAAGAAAGATAGTTTCCCCATCCTGTTTCGGGAGTTAATCTTTGCTTTGCTTTGCTTTTTGTTGGTAAACCCGTCCTGTTTCAGGAGTTCATACCATTTGGTGATAAAGATAGTAGCCCCGTCCTGTTTTGGGAATTGATCTTTATCTGACCATAAAAAGGAAGATAGTTTCCCCGTCCTGTTTCGGGAGTTAGTCTTTGCTCGGTTCATGTAGATAGTCGCCTCATCCTGTTTTGGGAATTGATCTACAATCAATTTCCACAGATAGTTGCCCTGTCTTGTTTCATGAATTAATCTATGTCTGGTCATACAGATAGTTGCCCTGTCTCGTTTTAGGAATTAATCTGCGACCTGTTTGAAAATTGTTGATGATATTTGTTTTTTCGTAGATTTTACTTGAAAAGGTAAAGAGTTAGTTGTATGCAATGTCATGATGTATGAAATGAATTGCATAATGATGTTCTCAAAATAAATGAGAGTGTGCTATATGCATTTCGTATGCATATGCCATGATGTTTGTAAATGATGTATGAATGTGAAATGTTATTGAAGCGTATTGGTAACTCCATATAACGTTTCTGACTGGGGAAAATAAATCCCTGACCATTGTTGGGGATGAATAATATGTGTAATCTTCAATCTTTGTTTAGAATATTTGCGATGGGGATTTTTGCTTCCTGTTTGAGGAAACTCCGCTGGGGAATGTTGACTTCTGTTTGGAGAGAAGAGTTCAGGAACATTGGTCGTTCATCGCTCTACTGGGGAATTTAATTCTTATATACCCTGAGTGGGGATAAAAGAGATGGATAACTTTTCGAGGTGTTGTCTGACCGAGTTTCTGATATGGACGCCGACTCGTCCGGGGAGGATAAGGTTAAGCGATATTTGGTCTGGTTCCATATTCAGTAGAAACTCTATGAGGATATTGGTTCAGACTGCTCTTTGCTGGAGATGGGAATCTTGCGGGTATTTAGAGAGATAGACTCATGCTGGGGAGACTGAACTTTGCTAGGGAAATAAACTCTGTTGGGGAAATAAACCCTAAACTGGACAAAGACATATTCTGCTGAGGAAATACTCTTGCTGAGGAAATGAGCTCTACTGGAGAAAAGAAATCTGCAGTTTTTTTTTACTGTTTTGGAGGAATAAACTCAGCTGGGGAAGAGAATTTCCATAAATTATACCAATGCCATAATCTCCGATGAAGACTGGAATTCCGTTAGGTTGGCGACATTTTCGGGAAAAAGATCATATTCCTTTATCTGCTAGGGTGACTTGCTGGTGAGTATGATTAGGTTAATTCAGCCTCGCCAGGAATGTATCTTTGTTGAAAATGCGTTTGTGGAGATGACTCTGTGGGGATAATCCTGTGAGGATCTTTCTATGGGGATACGTGGACGACTTGAACATTATCCCGACTCCTAGAGTCTTGAGCAAATGCTTATTATTTTTTTTACGCATATATTTGTTTAACAGCTAATCACATTCATATGCATATGTTCATTCAATTTTAGTCATTGGACGTTTTTTGCAAACAAAACAGAAAAGGTAAAACAAAAAGTTTGAATTTTGAAATTTGCATTTCTATTGATAGTTTGCCCATAAACAGGCGATTTTGTACAAAGAGACATAAATCCTAGTAAGAGGAAATCGTCGTGAAATAAAGAAGTACAAAGTGAAAACAAAATAATAGTTATATGGAAATAATCTCATCAGGTTCCAACTCGTCTATTGCCCGTATGCCTTCAAGTATCTCATCCCTTGATGTCGAAAGAAGTTGACTGAATTGATCTATACCATTCGAGCTTGATGTTGGTAATAAAGCTTGATGTGAGTGATCCAATGGGACATATTCGTACGCTTTAATCCCTAATTTTTTCCTGGACCTCTCTTTCGGGTTTTCAGTCCACCAGGATACCCTTTTTTGCCCAAGCCGCCTTTTCAGGTTTTTGACTTGTCGGGTATACAATCTTATATATATCCCTAATTTTTTTCCCGAACCCTTTTGGTTCACTGAGATGCCCTTATTTTTTTCTAGGTCAGTCAACCTAACGGGTCTCTTTCATGCGTAGTATCTTTTGACTATGTCCACGTTCACAGGGTGCGGAAAATCTTCACCACCCATGGTGGTAAGTATCATAGCATCGCCAGAAAATATCTTCTTGACTACAAATGGCCCTTCATAGGTGGGAGTCCATTTGCCCCTGGGATCACCTTGCGGTAGCATGATGCGCTTTATTACCAAGTCACCAGCTTGATATACCTGATGTTTGATATTTTTGTTGAATGCTTTGATCATACGCTTCTGATACATATGACCGTGACAGACAGACACAAGCCTTTTCTCGTCAATCAAATTCAACTGATCCAGCCTAGTTTGAATCCACTCATCTCCGTTAAAATCTGCATCCTTCATGATTCTCAGAGAAGGAATCTGAACTTCGACAGGTATAACAGCTTCCATACCATAGACTAGAGAGAACGGGGTTGCCCCAGTTGAAGTTTGTGCTGAAGTGTGATATGCATGAAGAGCAAACAGTAACATCTTGTGCCAGTCTTTGTAGGTCACAACCATCTTTTGTATAATCTTCTTAATGTTCTTGTTGGCGGCTTCCACTACGCCATTCATCTTTGGTCGATACGGAGAAGAGTTGTGGTGTTTGATCTTGAACTGCATGCACAATTCAGTGATTATAGTGTTGTTGAGATTAGTATCATTGTCTGTAATGATTCTCTCAGCGATGCTATACCGATAGATAAGGTTATGCTTGATGAACCGGGCCACAACATTCTTGGTAACAGAGGCGTATGAGGATGATTCAACCCACTTTGTAAAGTAATCGATGGCGACGAGGATAAAGCTATGTCCGTTAGAGGAAGTGGGTTTGATCTCTCCAATCATGTCTGAAATTCTGGCTGCAGATACTCAATGTCACGTTTAATGTTATGACACCGTATCTGACTTTCTATAAGACAGTAAATACAAAAACAGTAAAGAACACAGTCAATTGTTTACCCAGTTCAGTGTGCAACAACACCTACTCTGGGGGCTACCAAGCCAGGGAGGAAATCCACTATAAGAGATGTTAATTCAGGAATAAACCAACCAGTTTATCTCCTTCACTTAAGACCTACCCAATGCAATTTCAATCTAAGTACAACTTAAACCTGAGTTCCTACTCACTCCCCCTCAATCACAGCAGTGATACATAAAACAATTTGACTAATGAATTGATGAAGACACTCTTCAAAAACATACACTTGATTAAGCTTCACAGCTTTTTAATCAAGCAACACAACCACTCTTGCTTCACAGCTTTGAGTGATACACACACCTAACTTGACTCTGCTTCACAGCTTTAGTCAAGAAACATTCAAACACTCTTGCTTCAAAGCTTTGAGTGCTACACAACCCTTACAATTAAAAACCTATTCCAAGTCACTTATCACAATGATAATTGCTTGAAGTACAATAATTAAACCTATACAGTTTACAAATGATCTTCTGACCAAAAAGGGATTACTTGCAAAACAGCAGCTCTGTTGAATATATAGCAGCTGCATCTTCAGTTAGGGTTTCCACAAAAAGCTAGGGTTAATTCCATTTGACCTTAAGACTAGGTCACAGGACTTTATCAACCAGGTTAGGGTTGAGCTAGGTTAACCCAAAGAAAACGCAGGATTCTGTTCTGGAAAGACTGAGTCAGTTTCCTAAAAAAGCTCAGAATTAACCAAACTGCAAACCTGTTAGTTCAGAACAGGATGTCTTAACATCTGTTATGACATCTGAAAAACCTGTCTACTGATTTAGGAAAATGTGATCATTTTGCAAAATGCTCAGATACACACTTATAAACATCAGTACCTGAATGACAATATTTTTCTGCAAAGGTACCTAATGAATCAGTACAAACTAAACTAGAATGTTATGACATCAGTCATGACATTCACACATACACTTGGGTTTTACCAAAAATGCAAGCCAATAACTAAACAACTACAAACTCCCCCTTTGGCAGATTTTTGGCTAAAGACCCTAAGTAATCAGAGATAGATAGCAGCAGAAAGAAATGACTGCAGAAAAATAGAATTTCTAATTAAGCAAGTACCAAAATATTCTCCCCCTCTTTAGCCACAAATAGGCCAAAGATACATGTTCATAAAAATTATACAGTTATCCAGAAAAAAGTAATAAGAGCAGCAGCAGAGAAAAAAAAACTGAACACATTTCCAAACTCCACCAGGTACCAGCACCAACCAGCAACACCACCAAACAACAACCAACCTTTAAGCACTGTCATCAGACTCAGAGGATTCAGGCTTCTTCCTTTTCTTGTGAGCAATGTCAGCATTCTTCTCTTTGTCTGATGTCTCAACATCCTTAGAGACATCTGGATTTGTTTCAGCATTTGAACTTTCTTGATTCAAAGGAATAGAAATGCCACGGACTGAGTGGTTCTCGTTCAGAATTCTTGAAACAATTTTAGCTATTGCTTGACTAACATAGGCTGACCCTTCCCTATTTGCAATTTCAGGGGGAACTGAAGAAGAAGGATGAGATGGATTACCAAAGGCAGAAGCTTGGGACTTTCCTGCATGTCTTGTTCTCAACTCTTTGACCTTGGTGGGGTTAGTTCCCACTTTTCTACGAGAAGAGATCTCCAGGAATTCAGAGTCCAGACAAGAAAAGATTGTCCTAGAATCTTGATCAGAGGAAGAGGTTGAAATAGTCGTATTGGATGATGATGGTGTTTGAGACATTTTGACAGTCTTAGAGGACCAACAACAACTGAAGAGAAAATTCTGATTGAGAGACAGGGTTTTGATGAGGAGACGAGAGGGGAAGGAAGAAAAGGAGTGTCTATTCAACTTCTTAAAAGAATTGAAGGAAGTGGGAAAATATAATTTTAACCCAATCAGAACAAGCATAACTCCTTTAATCCTTGTTTTAAGCAAAATTAATTGCTACAATTCCTCATGTTGGCAAATACCCAAGTTACCCCTCAAGTTTTCAAATTGATTTGCATCAAGAGCCTTGGTAAAAATGTCAGCCAGCTGTAGCTCAGTGGCAACATGTTCCAATTTGATTGTCTTCTCTTCTACAAGGTCTCTGATAAAGTGATGTCGTATGTCAATATGTTTGGTCCTACTGTGCTGAATGGGATTCTTGGAAATGTTGATTGTGCTCAGATTGTCACAGTACAATGTCATAACATCTTGTGTGACATTATACTCAGTAAGCATCTGTTTCATCCAGATCATTTGAGAGAAGCTACTACCAGCTGCAATGTATTCAGCTTCAGCAGTAGAAAGAGACACACAATTCTGTTTCTTGCTGAACCAGGAAACCAGATTATTTCCCAAGAAGAAACATCCTCCAGAGGTGCTTTTTCTATCATCAGCGCTACCAGCCCAATCAGCATCACAGTAGCCAGTCAGAGCTGGTTCACAGCCATGAGAATACATCAACCCATAGTTGTAAGTTCCACTCACATACTTCAAGATTCTCTTCACTTGATTGATATGACTGATTTTGGGATCAGCTTGGTATCTTGCACAAACTCCAACTGCAAAGGCAATATCAGGTCTGCTGGCAGTTAAGTACAACAAGCTTCCTATCATGCTTCTGTACAGACTTTGATCCACCTTAACCCCACTTGAATCTTTGGAAAGCTTTAGATGAGTAGGAGCAGGAGTCCTTTTGTGACTTGCATTCTCCATACCAAACTTCTTTACAATGTTCTTAGCATACTTGCTTTGAGATAAGAAGATTGAGTCCTCCATCTGTGAGACTTGCAGCCCAAGAAAATAAGTTAGTTCTCCCATGAGACTCATTTCGAATTCAGCCTGCATCTGGTCAGCAAAGTGTTTAACCATATGTTCTGACATTCCTCCAAACACTATGTCATCAACATATATTTGGGCAACCATCAACTTCCCTCCTTCAGTTTTGACAAAGAGAGTTTTGTCCAAGCCTCCTTTTCTGTAGCCTTTGTCTGAGAGAAACTTTGTTAACCTGTCATACCATGCTCTAGGAGCTTGTTTCAGGCCATATAGAGCCTTTCTCAATTTGTAGACATGATCAGGGTGGGTTGGATCCACAAAGCCTTTAGGTTGTTCCACATAAGCTTCCTCATTTAAGTACCCATTTAGAAAGGCACTTTTCACATCCATCTGAAATAACTTGAACTTCAGAAGACAAGCAATTGCCAATAGAAGTCTGATTGATTCCAGTCTGGCTACAGGTGCAAAGGTTTCATTAAAATCAACCCCTTCAACCTGGGTGTATCCTTGAGCAACAAGTCTTGCCTTATTTCTGGTGACAACTCCTTCAACATCTGACTTGTTCTTGAAAATCCATTTTGTCCCAATGATGTTAGTTCCTTCAGGTCTAGGAACCAGTTCCCAAACTTCATGTTGCTTGAATTGGTTCAGTTCATCTTGCATTGCACCAATCCAGTATTCATCAGTTAAAGCTTCCTTGACATTTCTTGGTTCCATTTTGGACACAAAACAAGAGTTTGAGATGATTTCTCTAGATCTTGTAGTGACTCCACTGTTGGGATCTCCTATGATGAGCTCTTTTGGATGATCCTTCTGAATTCTGATGGAAGGGATCTTGCTAGCTTCCTTTGATTCAGATTCTGTTGTGGTGGAGTTGGGTAGATCATTCTGTTGGATTGAAGTCTCAAAGAATGTCTCAACAGTACAAGGAACATCTATTTCTTCATGATAATCATCAATTATAACATTTATTGATTCCATCATGTCTTTGGTTCTGGAATTGAATACTCTATAAGCTCAGCTGTTTGAGGAGTATCCTAGAAATATGCCTTCATCACTTTTAGGGTCCAGTTTTCTTCTTTGTTCATGATCAGCCAGAATATAGCATTTGCTGCCAAACACATGAAAGTACTTCACAGTTGGTTTTCTCCCTTTCCAGAGTTCATATATGGTGGACGAGGTTCCCTTTCTCAAGGTGACCCTGTTATGAACATAGCAGGATGTATTCATAGCTTCAGCCCAAAAATACATAGGAAGTCTTTTGGCATGTAACATTGCTCTGGCAGATTCCTGTATGGTCCTGTTTTTTCTTTCCACAACTCCATTTTGCTGAGGTGTTATAGGAGAAGAAAATTCATGACTAATTCCTTCTGAAGAACAGAAATCATCAAACTTGCTGTTTTCAAATTCCTTGCCATGATCACTTCTGATTCTGACAATACACCCTTCCTTTTCTCTTTGAATTCTTTTGCACAATTCTTTAAAAACTTCAAATACATCAGATTTTTCCCTAATGAAATTAATCCAGGTGAATCTGGAAAAATCATCCACAACCACATAGGCATATCTTTTTCCACCAAGACTCTCTACTTGCATTGGTCCCATCAGATCCATATGAAGAAGTTCTAGAACCTTAGAGGTGGTCAGATGTCTTGACTTTGGATGTGACATCCTAGTCTGCTTACCAACCTGACATTCACCACAAACTCTTTCTTCATCAATTTGCAGTCTTGGAATCCCTCTGACTGCCTCCAAGGAGATAATCCTCTTCATACCTCTTAGATGAAGATGGCCAAGTTTTTGGTGCCACAGTTTCACCTCTTTTTCTTCTTTTGCAATGGAACACACAGATGAGAAATTAGTGTTCTCAGGCTCCCACAAGTAACAGTTGTCTTTAGATCTGACTCCTTTCATTACTATTTCTTGTTTGTCATTGATTACAAGACATTCATATTTTGAGAAATTGACCTTGAATCCTAGATCACACAATTGACTGATACTAATGAGATTAGCAGTCAGCCCTTTTACCAGCAGTACTTCATTCAGACTTGGAACTCCAGGGCAGTCCAAATCACCAACTCCTTTGATTTCACCTTTGGCACCATCTCCAAAGGTCACAAAACTGGTGGTGTGAGGCTTAACATTATTGAGGAGGTTCTTGATTCCAGTCATGTGTCTGGAACATCCACTGTCAAAGTACCAGTCTTCCTTTGCAGAGACCCTCAGGGAAGTGTGGGCTATCAGGGCAGTAGCCTTTTTCTTCCATTTAGGAGCATGTGGTACCTTTTTAGACTTAGGTTTGACACCTGAGTTCTGATTAGGGTATCCATGCAATCTGAAGCAGAAGGGCTTTATGTGGCCATATCTCCCACAATGATGACATCTCCATCTTTGGTACCTTTTCTTCATATGTCTCTGTTCCTGATGATGAGAGTTGTGTTGAGACATTTGTTTTGACATTTGCTTATCAGTACCAGATTTCTTTGCTTCCATAAATCCTAGTCCAGATTTATTTCCCACATTTTGTCCAATCTGAAGGATCTCTTCCAATTTGTCTGTTCCATTTGTCAGCATCTTGACAGATTTGGTCATTTGATTCAGTTGTGAGTTCAACAATTGAACATCTCCTTCTAGATGACTTATAGTTTCAAGGTTTGCCCTTTTTTCAGCCTCCAGCTTTATGATGAGTTTTGATTGTTTCTCATTCTGCACACATACTTCAGTACTTCTGATACACAATTTCTTGTAAGTATCAGCCAGTTCTTCAAAAGTCACCTCTTCATCACTGATGTCACTTTCAGAGGTACAAACACCAGTTAAAGCAGTAACTAGTTTGGCAGATTCTTCTTCAGAATTACTTTCTGAATCACAGTCAGACCAAGTAACAGTCATTCCTTTCTTTTGTTTCTTAAGAAAGGTAGGACATTCAGCTCGAATATGCCCATATCCTTCACAACCATGGCATTGAATTCCTCTGCCTTGATTTCCCTTCTCTTCTGACCTTGGTCTTCTGCTGGAACTGTCAATGTCAGAGGGAATGTTATGAACATTAGACCTTGACTTTGGATCTATTCTTTTGATGAGTTTGTTGAACTGTCTTCCAAGCATGGCTATAGCTTCTGAAATATTTTCTTCAACATCAGTGTTGGACACAAGTGCTATGCTCTTGTTCTTCTTGTCACCATTATCAGTGATCCCCATCTCAAAAGTCTGAAGAGACCCAATAAGTTCATCCACTTTCAACTTGCTGATGTCCTGGGCTTCCTCTATGGCAGTTACCTTCATTGCAAATCTTTTAGGCAAGGATCTGAGAATCTTCCTCACCAGTTTTTCTTCTGACATCTTTTCTCCCAGTGCTCCTGAGGTGTTGGCAATCTCCAAGATGTTCATGTGAAACTCATGAATGGTTTCATCTTCCATCATTTTTAGATTCTCAAACTTGGTAGTCAACATCTGAAGCCTTGACATTTTTACTTTGGAAGTGCCCTCATGAGTAGTTTTGAGAGTGTCCCAAACTTCCTTGGCCAGTTCATATTGATGTACTAGTCTGAAAATGTTTCTATCAATTCCATTGAACAAGGCATTTAAAGCTTTGGAATTTCCCAGGGCTAACTCATCTTCTTCTTTACTCCAATCTTCCTCAGGCTTCAGACTGATTGTCCCATCTTTCTCAGTTATGGTGGGATGGATCCATCCTTTGTCAGCAGCTCTCCAAGCCATTTTGTCCAGAGATTTTAAGAAGGAAATCATACGAGGTTTCCAGTAGTCATAATTAGTTCCATCCAGAATGGGTGGTCTATTTCCAAAAACTCCTTCTTTGTCTATAGTGCCAGAAAGTGATATCCCTAGATCTCACCCAGTAATACAGGCAGGGTGCCTGCTCTGATGCCAATTGAAATTCTGGCTGCAGATACTCAATGTCACATTTAATGTTATGACAATGTATCTGACTTTCTATAAGACAGTAAATACAAAAACAGTAAAGAACACAGTCAATTGTTTACCCAGTTCAGTGTGCAACAACACCTACTCTGGGGGCTACCAAGCCAGGGAGGAAATCCACTATAAGAGATGTTAATTCAGGAATAAACCAACCAGTTTATCTCCTTCACTTAAGACCTATCCAATGCAATTTCAATCTAAGTACAACTTAAACCTGAGTTCCTACTCACTCCACCTCAATCACAGCAGTGATACATAAAACAATTTGACTAATGAATTGATGAAGACACTCTTCAAAAACATACACTTGATTAAGCTTCACAGCTTTTTAATCAAGCAACACAACCACTCTTGCTTCACAGCTTTGAGTGATACACACACCTAACTTGACTCTGCTTCACAACTTTAGTCAAGAAACATTCAAACACTCTTGCTTCAAAGCTTTGAGTGCTACACAACCCTTACAATTAAAAACCTATTCCAAGTCACTTATCACAATGATAATTGCTTGAAGTACAATAATTAAACCTATACAGTTTACAAATGATCTTCTGACCAAAAAGGGATTACTTGCAAAACAGCAGCTCTGTTGAATATATAGCAGCTGCATCTTCAGTTAGGGTTTCCACAAAAAGCTAGGGTTAATTCCATTTGACCTTAAGACTAGGTCACATGACTTTATCAACCAGGTTAGGGTTGAGCTAGGTTAACCCAAAGAAAACGCAGGATTCTGTTCTGGAAAGACTGAGTCAGTTTCCTGAAAAAGCTCAGAATTAACCAAACTGCAAACCTGTTAGTTCAGAACAGGATGTCTTAACATCTGTTATGACATCTGAAAAACCTGTCTACTGATTTAGGAAAATGTGATCATTTTGCAAAATGCTCAGATACACACTTATAAACATCAGTACCTGAATGACAATATTTTTCTGCAAAGGTACCTAATGAATCAGTACAAACTAAACTAGAATGTTATGACATCAATCATGACATTCACACATACACTTGGGTTTTACCAAAAATGCAAGCCAATAACTAAACAACTACAATGTCAATGCCCCACATTGCGAACGACCAAGGAGCAGTTAAAAGATTCAGAGGTACTGGAGGCACATGTACTTTATCAGCATAGATTTGGCATTTGGTACACTGTAATATGGTGGGAGATTTGACTTGGGTGTTTTGTGTTTTATCACAATTGTTGCGGATAGCAAGAGTCGCCACCGACTTTTCTTTTATCTAATAAAGGAAAGGGTGAAAAGAACAGGGAAGACCTTATGAGATATTTTCTTGAGTTCGGGGGATAGGTTATGAAAAGGGAAGATGTTAGCACCCTTTTCATTCGTAGTTATCTATGAGCTCTTAGTTTCTAGCTCACTTTGAAATGCTTTGTAAATGTTTTTGTGTTTGGTGTAAGTTTGAAAATTTTGAAAACGCATTTGTTTTGGAAAACTTTGCAATGATTCTCGTTTCGACGAGAATGTATACAAAGTGTTGGTTTTGAAAATAGTTCAAAGAGATGTTTATTTTTGGAATGATGTTTTGAAAGTGTAAGTGTGAAGATGGTTTTATTTGTGAGCAAGCAACTATGAACGTTCTACCTACTCAAAAAGTCTTTGTTCTTTTCCTCCCTCTTTAGATAGTGTTATCTTATCATTAGTTGGTAAGCAACCATATCATTGGAGGTGAAGGGACAGGCGCGAGTCATCGTACAGTCATATATGGAAACATTGTAGGATACCTTAGAAATTTGTCATAAGGGTCTAAGATCGTTTACCGTAGGAAACATTGAAGGGTCATCGAGGGACTACGATCTTATAATCGAGGGTCTTTGCTAAAGTATTCCACGTTCGAGGGACATGACTGTTTATTTAAAGGCAACAAGTGGGGTATACCCTAGAGGTGCAAGTGTGAAAAGTGTTTTGATTGCATGCATTTTTGTCTTTGAGATTAGGGTTTTGTAAGATTGATTTTATCTTTCCATACAAACCCTAATTACTACCAATAATGGAAAGGGGTAAATTGCAGAATTTAAATATCCTATGCTATTACAACACTTTAGGGGATGGGGTTACAAGTTTATGAATGGGGGTTGAAAGCAATAAACCCTAATTACTATTACAAATTGATAATGATTTAATAATCACAAAATAATGTAAAAGAGTGAATAAATGTGCAAAGATGGGAAAAGGGCTAAGTATAAACCCTAAAAAAGATTCTAAATATTTTAAGAAAGAAAATATTTTTGTTTGTTTTTTATTTGAGAAAAGATGTTTGAAATTTGAAATGGAAAGAATTTATACTTGATTTTATTTACAAATAAAATAAGATAAAAAATGTGGAATTAATTAATGATATTTTATGAAAATAAAAATTAAAACCTAAAGTGTTGAAAAATATTTTTGGGTATTTTGTTTAGGAAATATATTTTAACGTGTAAAAAGAATAATAAAAAAAGCCCTAGTTCGAATTAACTTTAACAAACTAATAAATAAAATAAAACAAAGGGATGATTAAAATAAATTAATTTTTATGTCAAAAATTAATTTAATTAAACAAAAACCTAAATCTAATATTTTTATGATTTTTTAATTTTTTGATGTTAAATAAAAATGATTAAACAAAATGAAATAAATAAAAATGACAAAAAGAAATAAATGGGTCTGTGTGTGTGAAAGTGAAATGGGGTGAGAAAGATAAAAAAATCCCAGGCCCACTTGCAAAGGGGCCCAGGCGCCTGCTCCATGATCCAGTAGGGCTGTTTTCTGAAGGCACATCATGAGGATGCATATGGTGCATTGGATATATCTTTGATGATGATCTGATGGTTGAGAGGAGGGATGCATCATGGGAGCGCTGGCTGGCTTTCACATGATCTGCAAAGAGAAAATATGAAGAAAAAAAATAACAAAAGGGGGGTTCACATGTGTTCGAACCCTCTCCCTTATGGTTAACAATGACTTAGTACGCGCGCGTTTGCCATTAGGGTGGCTATTTCATCCGTTCATGGAACATCACCCATTCAATATAATAAAAACAAGTTTGGAAAATTTGAAATCATCTTCTTCTTCTTCCTTGCGCACGCAGAAGCAACAAGACCACCATTGAATATTTTGTTTTCTCTGTAAATCCTTTATTTCTCAACCAAAATAAAAAATGTAAAAACTAGAATTTCTTGATTTTTAACAAAGAATACAATGATGTAATCTATTAAAGCTATAAATTAAAGATTAAGGAGAATTTTGTCAGTACCAAAATAAAACCCTAAAACTTAAAAGCTTTGATTCTCACTCCATAGAAAAAATTAATGCAAGTTATCTACATGGTTAGAATCAGTGGCCTGATGTCTATATTTCTATTTCACAATGTATGCACAAAGGATGCTTGTATCAAGATGTTGAAGTTAGAAAACTTACCTCTTGCAGAGGGATTTGTGTATGGAGTTTGGGCAACCTTTGATATGTCCCAATGATCTGTTTACCTTGCCTGAACCTCCTTGAATGTATTCCAACTTCTACTTTGCTTTGAAAGTCCATGAGTATCTCTACTCAAGTCAACCTGCAAGCTTAATGTTTGAAAATGGTGAATGATGAAAATGGCGTTACAAAAGTGTAACAGGTGTTGGGATGGATTTGATATGATATATGTAAGGTATTTGCATGATTAAAACTTAAAACGCACGAGTAGTTTTTGATTTTGGTGTTTGAAGCTCAAAAATTCAAGTTTATGACAAGTTCTGTGTAGCAGGGTGCTTGGGAGTGCTTGAGAGGGTTTGAGCCTATGCCTTTGCTTGCAAATAGTCTCTATAGTTATATGAAAAAGGTTAGAGGGCTTGGAGTACACAAATGTATGAGATATATGGTTATGACTAGGTTGCTTTGTTTTGAAGTAAAGTGGAAAACAAAATCCCAATGTGTGGTACAAGCTATGTAGAGTGGTTGAATCACTTTAAACACGCCTCTTCTGAGTTTCTAGGTTGAGTGCGTGTAGTAGGAGCCATTTAGAGGCTCAAGAAGGGTTAGAATTTGCAAAAGCATGCTTTTCCAAAATGAAAGTCTTGCCTTTCTTCCTAAAATGGTAAGTCAACTTAGACAAAGCTTGGATTTAATGGATAAATTTTGTGTAATCTTCTGATTATGGAGAGATTTACAAGCTTAGAGACCTGCAAGTCAAGATTACAAGGCATGGCTATGATATTTGAATTCTTGTTCATCACAAAAATGGCCTATAATTCAAGAATGGATGCTCAACTTCATGTCTTCGAATCTCCTAGCTCAAAAATGATCTCTTCAAGTTCTTGGACATTTTGGAAACTTGAAAAATTATATACAACTTTTATGTTGGCCATTTTTGCTAAATAAGATTGGAACTTGGTGAAAATTGGCCAAGAAGTTAGGGAAAAATCCTGACCAAAATAGGTTAAAAATTTCACCAAGTGTTTTAGAACATGGGCATGACTTCATGAACTTATAACTCAAAACCCATGCATTTCTAAGACTTGATCATAAAAGCAAAGTTGTATATTTAATCAAGATCTACAAATTTCATGTTGGAAGCTTTCTTTGAATTATCTTGCATCTTGGTGAAAAAATGTCATGAAGTTATGAAATAATAAGGATACAAACACTTAGAATTTTTTCTAAGTCTTGAAAAGTTTGACTTTTTCCATGGACTTTTGAATTTATTGATTTCTTGATGATCAAGCTTCATATTTTTAAATGTCTTGATTAATTATTATATTTGAAACTCAATATTGACCAAAAAGTCAAAGTTTGACTTTTGGAATGACAATTGACTTTTTCATCAGTTAACCAAATTTCAACTATCAATCAAATGATCTCGAGAAATGATTTAGGCTATGAAATTAGGTCAAGGTATAGTTTTTGAATCATTAAGATCATATACCAAACAATTAAGTCGTGTATTAGGTCAAAAGTCAATGATCAATTATTCTCAATCAAAACCCTAATTTTTGACCATTTTGCCCTTTTGGTAAATTGAACATTTTTCTTGAGTTTGGTGTAAGTTTGAAAATTTTGAAAACACCTTTGTTTTGGCAAACTTTGCAATGATTCTCGTTTCGGAGAGAATGTATATAAAGTGTTGGTTTTGAAAATAGTTCAAATAAATGTTTGTTTTTGGAATGATGTTTTGAAAGTGTAAGTGTGAAGATGGTTTTATTTATGAGCAAGCAACTATGAACGTTCTACCTACTCAAAAAGTCTTTGTTCTTTTCCTCACTCTTTAGATAGTGTTATCTTATCATTAGTTGGTAAGCAACCATATCATTGGATGTGAAGGGACAGGCGCGAGTCATCGTACAGTCATAGATGAAAACATTGTAGGATATCTTAGAAATTTGTCGTAAGGGTCTAAGATTGTTTACCGTAGGAAACATTGAAGGGTCATCGAGGGACTACGATTTTGTAATCGAGGGTCTTTTCTAAAGTATCCCACGTTCGAGGGACATGGCTGTTTATTTAAAGGCAACAGGTGGGGTATACCCTGAGGTGCAAGTGTGAAAAGTATTTTGATTGAATGCATTTTTGTCTTTGAGATTAGGGTTTTCTAAGATTGATTTTATCTTGCCATACAAGCCCTAATTACTACCAATAATGGAAAGCGGTAAATTGCAGAATTTAAATGTCCTATGCTATTACAACACTTTAGGGGACGGGGTTACAAGTTTATGAATGGGGGTTGAAAGCAATAAACCCTAATTACTATTACAAATTGATAATGATTGAATAATCACAAAATAATGTAAAAGAGTGAATAAATGTGAAAAGATGGGAAAAGGGCTAAGTATAAACCCTAAAAAAGATTCTAAATATTTTAAGAAAGAAAATACTTTTGTTTGTTTTTTATTTGAGAAAAGATGTTTGAAATTTGAAATGGAAAGAATTTATACTTGATTTTATTTACAAATAAAATAAGATAAAAAAGGTGGAATTAATTAATTATATTTTATGAAAATAAAAATTAAAACCTAAAGTGTTGAAAAATATTTTTGGGTATTTTGTTTAGGAAATATATTTTAACGTGTAAAAAGAATAATAAAAAAGCCCTAGTTCTAATTAACTTTAACAAACTAATAAATAAAATAAAACAAAGGGATGATTAAAATAAATTAATTTTTATGTCAAAAATTAATTTAATTAAACAAAAACCTAAATCTAATATTTTTATGATTTTTTGATGTTAAATAAAAATGATTAAACAAAAAGAAATAAATAAAAATGACAAAAAGAAATAAATGGGTCTGTGTGTGTGAAAGTGAAATGGGGTGAGAAAGATAAAAAAATCCCAGGCCCACTTGCAAAGGGGCCCAGGCGCCTGCTCCATGATCTAGTAGGGCTGTTTTCTGAAGGCACGTCATGAGGATGCATATGGTGCATTGGATATATCTTTGATGATGATCTGATGGTTGAGAGGAGGGGTGCATCATGGGAGCGCTGGCTGGCTTGCACAAGATCTGCAAAGAGAAAATATGAAAAAAAAAACAAAATGGGGGTTAACATTGGTTCGAACCCTCGCCCTTATGGTTAACAATGACTTAGTACGCGCGCGCTTGCCATTCGGGTGGCTATTTCATTCGTTCATGGAACATCACCCATTCAATATAATAAAAACAAGTTTGGAAAATTTGAAATCATCTCCTTCTTCGTCCTTGCGCGCGCAGAAGCAACAAGACTACCATTGAATATTTTGTTTTCTCTGTAAATTCTTTATTTCTCAACCAAAATAAAAAATGTAAAAACTAGAATTGCTTGATTTTTAACAAAGAATACAATGATGTAATCTATTAAAGCTATAAATTAAAGATTAAGGAAAATTTTGTCAGTACCAAAATAAAACCCTAAAACTTAAAAGCTTTGATTCTCACTCCATAGACAAAATTAATGCAAGTTATCTACATGGTTAGAATCAGTGGCATGATGTCTATATTTCTATTTCACAATGTATGCACAAAGGATGCTTGTATCAAGATGTTGAATTTAGAAAACTTACCTCTTGCAGAGGGATTTGTGTATGGAGTTTGGGCAGCCTTTGATATGTCCCAATGATATGTTTAGCTTGCCTGAACCTCCTTGAATGTATTCCAACTTCTACTTTGCTTTGAAAGTCCATGAGTATCTCTACTCAAGTCAACTTGCAAGCTTAATGTTTGAAAATGGTGAATGATGATAATGGGGGTTACAAAAGTGTAACAGGTGTTGGGATGGCTTTGATATGATATATGTAAGGTATTTGCATGATTAGAACTTAAAACGCACGAGTAGTTTTTGATTTTGGTGTTTGAAGCTAAAAAATTCAAGTTTATGGCAAGTTCTGTGTAGCAGGGTGCTTGGGAGTGCTTGAGAGGGTTTGATCATGTGCCTTTGCTTGCAAATAGTCTCTATAGTTATATGAAAAAGGTTATATGGCTTGGAGTACACAAATGTATGAGATATATGGTTATGGCTAGGTTGCTTTGTTTTGAAGTAAAGTGGAAAACAAAATCCCAATGTGTGGTACAATCTATGTAGAGTGGTTGAATCACTTTAAACACGCCTCTTCTGAGTTGCTAGGTTGAGTGTGTGTAGTAGGAGCCATTTAGAGGCTCAAGAAGGGTTAGAATTTGCAAAAGCATGCTTTTCCAAAATGAAAGTTTTGCCTTTCTTCCTAAAATGGTAAGTCAACTTAGACAAAGCTTGGATTTAATGGATAATAGCCATAAATTTTGTGTAATCTTCTGATTATGGAGATATTTACAAGCTTAGAGACCTGCAAGTCAAGATTACAAGGCATGGCTATGATATTTGAATTCTTGTTCATCACAAAAATGGCCTATAATTCAAGAATGGATGCTCAACTTCATATCTTCGAATCTCCTAGCTCAAAAATGATCTCTTCAAGTTCTTGGACATTTTGGAAACTTGAAAAATTATTTACAACTTTTATGTTGGCCATTTTTGCTAAATAAAATTGGAACTTGGTGAAAATTGGCCAAGAAGTTAGGGAAAAATCCTGACCAAACTAGGTTAAAAATTTCACCAAGTGTTTTAGAACATGGGCATGACTTCATGAACTTATAACTCAAAACCCATGCATTTCTAAGACTTGATCATAAAAGCAAAGTTGTATATTTAATAAAGATCTACAAATTTCAAGTTGTAAGCTTTCTTTGAATTATCTTGCATCTTGGTGAAAAAATGTCATGAAGTTATGAATAATAAGGATACAAACACTTAGAAATTTTTTCTAATTCTTGAAAAGTTTGACTTTTTCCATGGACTTTTGACTTTCTTGATTTCTTGATGATCAAGCTTCATATTTTTAAATGTCTTGATTAATTATTATATTTGAAACTCAATATTAACCAAAAAGTCAAAGTTTGACTTTTGGTGTGACAATTGACTTTTTTATCAGTTAACCAAATTTCAACTATCAATCAATTGATCTCGAGAAATGATTTAGGCTATGAAATTAGGTCAAGGTATGGTTTTTGAATCCTTAAGATCATATACCAAACCATTAAGTCATGTATTAGGTCAAAACTCAATGATCAGTTATTCTCAATCAAAACCTTAATTTTTGGCAACCCAAATTTGATCAATTGATGAATATGACTTCAAAATGTTTATGTGGACCAAATATCTTGAATTTTAACAGCAGTTTGACCATAATTGACTTTTTACCCAATATAGTTGATTTTCAGTCATCTGATCAATTGATTGAGCAAAAATGTGATCCAAGACTTGAAACTTGGCATGGGTATTCTTAGGAGTTTCTAATGAACCATGAAAGTCAATTAAGGTATTAGAAGTCCAATTGTCCTTGTGAAAATCAAAACCCTATTTTGTGGTATCAGAGCTTGGAGATGAGTTTATCTGATCAAATCTTGGGGAATCCTTGAGCATTTGAGATCTTCTGTGAGAAAAGTCTTGAGAAAAGAGAAGGAAATTTTTGGGGTACAACAGATACGTTCTGGAGTGGTAATGGCAATCAGTTTCCATGGTCGAACAATAGTAACCCGCTCTAAGTATTTTCTTAGCCATAGTACGTCCACTGGAATGAGTATCGAAGATACCTTCATGAATATCTTCCATAATCATTTCTGCTTCTTTCTTGTCCATACAATGAAGCAGAGTTGAATCATGATTGCATTTGTATAAAACTCCATTGCTCAAGAAGAACTTGGCTGAGAACCTCTGTAGGAATTTCTTTTCATTGATAGATGCCCGTTCAGGGTACTCGTGAGCCTCAAGGTATCTTTTCACTTCATAAAACCAAGGCTTTATTTCTACTCCGTCAGTGTCAATTTCATAGCAGTGTGCCATTTTGCCTAATCTTTTGATGGTAATTCTGGGAGCCTCATTGTCCCGTCTGACCTTGAATATGGATGACATGGTAGCTAATGCATCTGCCAACTGATTCTCTTCTCTTGGGATATGCTTAAAAGTGATCTCCTCTAAGTATGGAATTAAGGTCAGCACATGCTCTTGGTATGGAATGAGTCCCCATATACTCACAAGAACTTGATTCTCATATCGATAGCGACTTTAATACCCATGATGCATGCTTCGTACTCAGCCATATTGTTGGTGCAGTCAAAGCAAAGTCTGGCAGTGAAGGGTGTATGGCAACCTTGAGGAGAGATAACTACAACACCAATTTCGTTGCCAAGTGCGTTATAAGCTTCATCGAAAACCATAGTCCATCGGGATCCTGACTCGAGTCCTTCATACTATCCAGGTTCTTCATAATCCGTAACTAGTATAATGTTCTCATTTGGGAATTCGAAATTCATAGACTTACAGTCATCTACAGCTTGATGTGCCAAATGATATGCTATTACACTTCCTTTGATTGATTTTTGAGTGGTGTACTGAATGTCGTATTCTGTCAAGACCATTTTCCATCAGACTATTCTTCCGGAGAGAGCTGGTTTCTCAAATATGTATTTGATGGGATCCATTTTAGAAATAGACAAAGTAGTATGGGTCAACATACACTGGCTTAGTTGGTGAGCAGCCCATGCCAAAGCACAACAAGTTTTCTCGAGCAGTGAATATCTTGTTTCACAGTTGGTAAACTTTTTGCTAATGTAGTATCATCTTACATGCTCTTTTCAATCAGACTCGTCATGCTGCCCCAAAACACACCCCATTGAATTATCTAGCACTGTGAGGTACATGATTAGAGGTCTTTCTTCAACTGGTGGCATCAGAATCAGAGGTTCTTTCTTCCACTTTACTACTTGATCATTCTTGAGCAGCTTGAAGATTGGCTCACAGGTAGCAGTCAAATGAGAAATGAATCGGGCAATGTAATTCAGTCGTCCTAAGAAACCTCTTACTTCCTTCTCAATATAGGGAGCCGCCATTTCTTGAATATCTTTAACTTTTGCAGGATCAACCTCAATACCTTTACAACTGATGACGAAACTTAGGAGTTTTCTAGACCTCACCCTAAAGGTGCATTTGTTTGGATTCAACCTCAACTTGTATTTCTTCAATCTTTCAAATAATTTATGTAGATGATCAAGATTTTCTTCTTCACTCTGTGATCTAGCTATCATATCATCGACGTAAACTTCTATCTCATGATGAATCATGTCATGGAATAAAGCTACCATGGCATGCTGATAAGTTTCCCCGTCGTTATTTAACCCAAAAGGCATAACCTTATAGTAGAAAGTGCCCCACTGTGTGACAAAAGTTGTTTTCTCCATGTCTTCGGGTGCCATCTTGATATGATTATAACCTGAGAAACCATCCATGAAAGAGAATACCTTATGATGAGCAGTGTTATCGACCAGAACATCAATATGTGGAAGTGGGAAGTCATCTTTGAGACTCGCCCTATTTAAGTCCCTATAATCCATACACATATGTACCTTGCCGTCTTTCTTTGGTACCGGAACAACATTAGCGACCCATTAAGGATAGGATGTCACTGATAAGAAACCTGCGTTGAATTGCTTCATAACCTCGACCTTGATTTTCTATGACATCTCAGGACGCATGGAACGAACCTTCTGCTTAATCAGAGAAAAACCCCCTTTCTTTGGCAGAAGGTGAACCACAATATCAATATCAAGCCCCGGTGTAATACGTTGGGAGAATTGACTTGGTTGTTTTGCGTTTGATCGCAATTGTTGCGGATAGCAAGAGTCACCACCGACTTTTCTTTTATCCAATGAGGAAAGGGTGAAAAGAACAGGAAATACCTTTTGAGATATTTTCTTGAGTTCAGGGTGTAGGTTATGAAAAGGGAAGGTGTTAGCACCCTTTTCATCCGTAGTTATCTACGGGCTCTTAGTTTCTAGCTCACTTTGAAATGCTTTGTTTGAAATGTGTTTGTTATGGGTTTTGAAAGTATTTCTTGAAAAGTGCCCCGTCTCTATAAGAATGCATACAAAGTGTTGAATTTTGAAAGTATTTTCTTTGGAAATGTGTTGGTGTATTTGAAAAGATGTTTGTTTTGAAGATGATTGTGAGCAAGCAACTATGAACGTTCTACCTACTCAAAAAGTATTAGTTCTTTTCCTCCTCCTTTAGATATTGCTACCTTACCATTAATTGATAAGAAGCCCTATTATTGGATGTGAAGGGACAAGCGTGGGTCATCGTATAGTCATAGAATGCAATGTTGTGAGATACCTTAGCAATTTTGTAAGGGTATAAGATCATTTATAAGGCAACATTTGAAGGGTCATCGAGGAACTATGATCTTGTATTTTAAAAGTATTTTACTAAAGTATCCCACATGCATAACATGACTACTTATTTCTCAAGGCAACAAGTAAGGTTAACCCTAGAGGTGCAAGTGTGTAAAGTGTTTGTTCTTCATGCTTTGTTTGTCTTGAATTAGGATTTTCTATTTGTTGATTATGTCTTGTCATACAAACCCTAATTACTAGCATTTATATTTGAAAGCGATAAATTGCGGAAATGTAAAGTTCTATGCTATTACATCATTTAGGGGATAGAGATACAAAATTACAAATGGAGGGTGACAAGTAATTAAAGCCCAATTGCTATTACAACCATATTGAATAAATACAAAATAGAATGTACAAGAATGTATGATAATAAAAAAGAAATTGTTTTTGTTTAAGTTTTTCTTATGAAAAAGGGGGTTAACCTAATTAAACTAAAAATGAAGATAATTTAATTAGTCTAAGTTGATTTAAGAAAACTAAACTAAATTAAATTAGGAAAATAAAAATTGATGAATTAACGAACAAATTTTTTAGGGTTTTTTATGAAAAGAAAGGTTCTAGTGACTTAACCTAATTAAAACTAATTAATTATTTAACAAAATAAAATTACTATTTATTTGATCAAAAACTAAAGTCTTAAAAAAGAAAATTTAAATAAACCTAAGTTTAATTAAATTCTAATAAAAAAAGAAATTAATTAGTTTAAGGAAAATATTTTTAGTGTTTTGTTTACAAAATAAAATAAGAAAATTATTTAAGAAAATGTATTTTTATATTTTTTGTTAAAATAAAAAAAGCAAAATAAATAAATAAATGAATATAATGAAATATGTAAGGAAAATAAAAATATTGGGCCTAGTGTGTGAAAATGAAGTGTGTGTGTGTGTGGGGGGGGGGGGGGGGGTAGAGATAATAAAAGAAGCCAGGCCCAAGACAATGGGAGCCCAGGCGCTTGCCCTTGATCCAGTGTGAGAAATTTATGAACATCCATCATGGTCATGGTGTTTCCAGTGATTTCTGGTAAACAACCGCTAGTCTTCCAAACTATCGAATAATCTTTCTGACTGTTATTCAATTCCTCTGGTAACTCACAGGATCGACTAGATTGATCCTAGGATTCCTTGGACATTAAGGTTACTCTCGTGATCGAACAGATATTCATGTTTGATATTTGAGTGTTGTATATGCGTTTGGCTTATTTCGATTTCTCTCTCAAAAGGTCTAAAGATGTAATCAAAATGTGCGTGTACGAAACTAAGTTGCATGAATAAATGTTAATTGTAAAGACATGTAAAATTGCATAAAAGGCAAGTAAATGGTTTCGAATTATAAAAACAGTTAATATAAAGGATTTCTGGAACGTAAAAGGTCTGAAACATGAAGAAAGCGTTTAATGCAAGAAATCTGTAAATGATTTTAAGTAAAAATATGCGTTCGAAGGATAAGACTTGAAGGTAAAGGTATGGAAAATATGACAGTCTTCTGAAATGTAAAGTGCTTAAAATGTGAAGAAAGCATTAAAATGTAAAACTTTAAAGAAGAGATTTCGAAGTGAAAAGACTGTAAATGAGAAAACTTGTAAATGTTATTTGACAGAAAGATAAAGGAAAGTGCTGGAAATGGTAAAAGGTTTTCATTAAATCAGAAATACATGGTGCTATTATACGTACATTTCTCTTGCATTCGTTTCCCTTGCCATGTGGTAGTTTGAATGTTACTGAGTATTTAGTACAATAGATATGACACACGAAATCCTAATACTAAGACTTCTATTTATACTAATTCGACCATAACGGTCTTGCTATAGGATTACGCCACGTTCAGAACATGCAGAACAATGCCTCTTTCTTCTTTCCACGTGTCTCCAAATGCTCCAGCACATAAATTTCAAACTTCGAATGTCCCGCTTCCATTTGAATTTCAAATGCTTTGGTACTTCTCCGTTTCGAACGCACTTCCCAGACACAGCCTTGTTGTTATTTCGAGACTTCTTTGGATATGTTCCCATAATTGCCACTCGAAGCTCCAGCTTTGACATGCTTATTCGAAACACTGCTTCTGCTACTTCGAAACATGACGTTTTACTTCATTTCGATCGAAACGTTTAATTCATTTGGCTTCTAATAACATTATCAAAATCTTCAGCCAACAAATTGCCCCTTTAAAATATGTATTTCGATTCCTCTGAGAAATACCTATTTTAAACATCTACACAAGATTTTGATGTGACTTTCGAATCATCGTAACATTTAATGCATTTGACTCCAGTCACGTCAATCATAGCACCTTTTTGGATTCCTTAACCGCCTGGAGCCACTTCACAGTATGGTGCAGTTACAAATAATGATTATCTTTAAATCACGCCTATTACCCATGTTAACTTTACGCCACCTCTTCATCACACCAACCCATGATTTCCACGTATCACACCCTTATTCAGTGGATGCTTAAACTTCCCCATTATAAAACATCACCAACTTAATCTTTTTCTTTTCTTTTCACACTCTGAATCTTTTACCCTCTTTCTTTCGTCAAAAAACCCAAGCTTTCAACATCCTTCAAAAATGTCTTCTTCTACTTCATCCCAACTCAAGAAAGTCTCCAAGAAGAAAGGAAAAACTGCAGGAACTACCATGGAAAGTAAGATCATCACTCACCAAGGTCAATCCGTTCTTGCCCCTCAGATGATTTCAAAGGAAAAAGAAATGCTGTATGCGTCACAGGTACTCATTCCTACCAACGTTGTTGGTAAGAGGTTAGCTTTAAATGGCCCTCTTACGGTTTTTGAAATATTAAAAGACACCAGGACGATTTTCCCAGTTTGTTATAGTTTTAAACCCTTGTTTAACAAAATGGACGCCCCTAAGGCAGTAGAATCTTCTAGTTCAAATACCATAGAAAACCCAACTGTTCCTCCTAAGGACCCCTTTGTATTGGATTATGTAAAAAGTAATTTTAAGCCATTTCGATCTTGCCCCACCTCTGATATTGCTTATCAAAATTGGTTCAAGAAAGTAGAAGCTAAGAAATCCCAGCAATGGGAAGAATTAGGTATCTATAACCTGATTAAGCTATCGAAGCCTGGTTTCACCTACAGCCACCCTCTGCTATTCGCGTCCCTCTATTTCTGGGACAGTACCTATAACACTTTCCATCTCCCAGGTGGAATGATCACCCCAACCTTCTTCGACATAGCGGCCATCATTGGGCTATCGCCAGTGGGAGAAACTTATATACCCGACAACGAAGAACATTCAAGCATAATTGACTTCGAAGTCAAGCTAGCTAGTTTTTCCAAGTTTATCAGTCATTACCATGCTGAGGGAGACAATGTGTCTGACGTAGAGCACATTGCTTTCTTAACCCTGTGGCTGTCAAGATACGTTTTCTGCAGTAGATCCCTACAGGTAGCTAGTAGGTTCATTCCTCTAGCTAGGGACTTGCATGAAAATCGAAAAGTGTGCCTAAGTGAACTGCTCTTAGTTGACCTTTATGAAAGCCTGAGGTCAGCTGTTTCGAGCCTCAAATCCCACACCTCCAAAAATATTCTGTTGGCTGGCCCTTTTTGGTTACTTCAACTATGGCTAAATGCCATGTTCGAACCCTCCTTATCAACCGCCAACACCATTGATGAGCAAGATCCTGAGATAAATGATAGGATAGTCGAAGGCACTAGGCTTCGAAGATTAACTCCCAATGACGACAAAGATGACTTCAAGGTCCAATTCTCGAAGTACATCATGATATTCTCCAAAAGGCACAAGTTCGAAGAGAGCATGGCGCCTTTTGCTTCGAGGGCTCATGGACCTTCTTGGTTCACCATGGCTCTCTCAGAAGCTATCAAGAGCAAGGAGATTCAGGATGTATGGAGAGCTTTTCTGCTACCTAGACTCATTTCTTCAAGAATAACTCCAGCCAAGAACCAGATTTTTCTTTTTGCCTACCAACCAAACTTTGTTTCGAGGCAGTTTGGATTATGCCAACTGATTCCTGAACCTTTATTTCAAACTGAGAGTGCCATCACTTCTGGACGAACTTTCAAGGCACGGGAAGCCAAAATACAGCAAGAACAATATCAAGGCTTTTCCCAGTTTGAGCTGATAACCTTCGAACCTACCCATCTTACAGCTAAAGGGTTTCTGGAATGGTGGACTAAGTTTTATCAAACTTATATGTTCGATACACTTACAATTCAACAGAAACTAATTGATGCCTTCGATGTGCAGGTACCAGCAAAGAAAGGTATGTTTACTCATGCCAAAGAGATTAAAGCTTTCCAAAATTATTTTGAAACTACTTATGACCCCACGCGCTTGGACTCCACTGTGCATCAAGCGGCTGAGACCTTGAAGGAAAAATTTAAACAAAAAGTTTCTAAGTTAAAACTTCCTTCAGGGCTGTCACCTGAGGATAGGTATAGGTTGGCATTCGAAATGCATCCACCTAAATTTCCCAGATTACCTACCTCAGAACTGGCTCTGGCTTGGTTTCCCCCATATCCTTGGTGGTTTACTTGCAAAGATATGTTCAAATATCTTCAAAGGAAACCAAAGCCATCTGAGACTGTGACATGGGCTCGACACTGGCTTCATGATTTCCCAGGACACCTTCGATACGACCTTTCTGCCATTTCAATTAAATCTGATCAAGGCACAGGTGCGAATGCTTGGGAAAATCCCAAATGTCTTTTATTTTCCATATCTTTAACCTTTGCTTTAATTTTTTCGATTTTCAGCCATCAGGATAAAGACAGCTGCCTCGAAGTCGAAAGAAGGGAGTGCCTCTCAAGCCTCTATCGAAACTACTGACAAAGTGACTCCACCCGAAACAACCACTATTGCTGCAACCACAACAACAACAATAATACCAACAACAACCAGTGTTCCAATTCCAACGGTAATCACTTAGCCTTGATGTTTCGAATTCACTCATGTTTTATGGTTTGCATCTAACTCTTCGTTTAAATCCTTTCAGACCAAAAAGCTTCCTCCTACTACTCCCAAGAAGCGGAAATCAAGCACCACTGGGGAAGATCCCAAGGCTGGAGGAAACTTAAACACTGCTTCGAAGAAGAAGCCAAAGAAAGATATTTCGAAAAGTACCGTTCCAACTAGTGTCTCTGGACTTGATTCCAGGGATGCTGCTCCCTCACCCAAATCCAAAAATCCACCTTCGACCTCCAACACAACGTTGGAACGTATAGCTAGTAATCTCTCCTCCGAGAGTCCACAGGTAAATTGAACCTTTAAATTTTTGACAATAATAACTTCTTATTACCTTGGTGAATGTTTTTTAACATTCTGTTGTTCCTTGCAGAACATCTTGAATCCAGCTTCCGCTACTTCGAACTCACCATCCAAAGCTGCCGCTCCACTCAACTCCTCTCCTCAAGGAGATTCCAGCAACCTCGTTCAGAATAAAGGTTCGTCTAATATGGCGGTTCTGGCTGGAACTTCTGAACAACAGGATGATCAAGGTACCTCCATTCCTCTGAAAGAGATAAACGAAACACCACTTCAAACATCTGCAGAGGATTTGCAAAGAGCTTCTCTTCAAAAGTCCCCTCTTGAAACTCTTCAAGAGGACCCAAAGGACACTCAAACTGAAGAAGAGAAAGCTGATTCTGGGCAAAGAGCCGAAGAATCTGCAGACGAAGAATCTGAGGAGGAGAATGCCACTGACGGTTCAACTACTGGGACGGAGTCCAACGCAAATAGCAGTGAACGGGATGGTATCGAAGTGGTGGACTTGGATAAGGATGAAGAAGACCAAGAGCACGAAACGAATGAAGGGGATGGTAATGCAACCAACGAACCCATAGAGGTTGAAATGGACGTGGCTCCCCTACGTGTGGAACTCCCTCAATCCTCTTTGTCTCGAATGACTGACGAGGAACTGGCACTTCTGAGACGAAATGACCCTATTGGGTACATGAAGGCAAAGTTGGCTCAGAGGGACGTCCCACTTGCTAGGGCTAGCACAAGTTCGACCAGCTATCCTCTTCCCACAGATGAAAGAATTGTGCTTCTTAATAAAATTAGGAAAACAATTCTCAATGTGGATATATTCGAAGTGCTCAAGCAAGATAGTACTGCTTGCTATACTATGAAGGAGCTGCTTACAAAGGTCAATCTTTCTACCTGCTCCTTGCCAGTTAGTACTCTCTTGTTCGATCTTCAGGCTTTGCTGGACAACGTAACTGGTTACCTTCTCCAAGACGAATCTGCTGCCAAGAAGGTTCAAGAGAAACGCGTTGCCATGGATGCTGCTTATGAACAAGCTTCGAAACTCTCTCAAGAAGCTGAGGATCAAGCTATGCATCTGAAGCAGGCGAAAACTGATTATGAGGCTCGAGCTGAGTCCATACTTCTTTGGGAAAGGCAGATTCTGGAACTTCAACAGAAGGTTAAGGAGGCTAAAGAACAACAAATAGCCTTCGAAACCAATACTGTTGGTAACCAATTCGAAGAGCTTCTCAACCAGGGGCTTGCAGAAATGGAGACTGCAGAACAACTTAAAGGAGAAGTGGTAACCTTGGAAGGAGCCAGACGTTTCGCTCAGCAGAAGCTTGAATCATTTCGAAGAACTTTCAATCGGTTGAGAAATAACTCTTATTTCTAGATTTTGATATTTATTTGACTACAATTTTGGTTTCTTATATGTAATATTCGAACAACGCCATTTTGGCATTTTATCTTGCCATTTTGGCCTTTTATAACATCTTGGTTACGTTGTTACTATTCGAATCTCCTGCAGGCGTGGCTTATATTTCTTTAAATATTTCCCATTAACCTTTAGGATACGTTTATCATCCACGAGTTCTTCGATTTCGTATGCATTGTTTGAGAATACTTTTAATATTCGAAAAGGTCCTTCCCAATGAGGTGACCATTTACCTAATGCTTTATTCTTCTTGTCCATAGGAAATATGACTCTCCAAACTAAGTCATTAATAATGAATACTTTTTTCTTAACCCTTTTATTGTATGTTCTGGCCACTCTTTCTTTTTGTCTCATCAAAATTTCCAATGCATGTAATCTAATTTCATCCAACTCAACTAATTCATTCATCATCATTTCCCAATATAATGCAGCTGGGATTTCGTTTTGTCTCTGAATTCGAACTGATTGTAGATGAATTTCTACTGGCAACACTGCATCATGACCAAATGTGAGTTGGAAAGGCGTAGTGTTAGTAGCTTCCTTAGGAGATGTTCTACAAGCCCATAATATTTGGTCCAGAGTTTTGTGCCAGTTTCTTGGCTTTTTGCCAATATGCTTCTTGATTAATCCTATTATTACTTTATTTGCTGCTTCGACTTCACCGTTTGCTTGAGCATAATATGGCATTGATGTTAGCAATCTAAACCCCATTTCTTGGGCAAATCCTTGCATCTTTCTACCAGTAAACACAGAGCCTTGGTCTGTGGTTATGCTCTCTGGCAATCCGAACCTATAGATAATGTGCTTTTGTATAAATTCAATAATAGCCTCTTGATCAGCAACTATCAGTGGTATAGCTTCGATCCATTTGGTAAAATAATCTATTCCCACCAAGATGTATTTCTGTCCTTTGGACGAAGCAGGATTTATTTCTCCTATCAAATCCAATGCCCATCCTCTAAATGGACATGGTTTGATGATCGAATGCAACTCACTTGCAGGGGCATGTTGAATTCCTGCATGTTTCTGACATTCCTCACATCCTTTAGCAAAGTCTATGCAATCTTTGAGCATGCTAGGCCAATACAAGCCGTATCGAAATAACAGCCATTTCATTTTATGGCCTGCTTGATGTGCCCCACATGCCCCATTATGGACTTCAGACAATGCTAAATATGCCTCACTTTCTCCTAGGCATTTCAATAATACACCCTCTTGGGTCTTTTTAAACAATTCGTTCCCCATGAGGAGATATGACAATGCTCTGTATTTTGTCTTTCTATCCACGTTTAGAGTTGGGTCTGCTAAATAACTCTTCAGTGGACTTCGCCAATCTGCATCTGACAAAGTATTTATGGCTAATATTTCGAATCCCTATTTCTCAGCATATCCCAATTTCATACTTTCCAGATCCGATGGTGTGAATCTAGTAGCCATAACTCTACCCCTTAATTCGACCAAATCCTTAAAGTTCTTGGTAGACACTTTATAACCCGAAGCCAACTACACTAAGTCATTTGCTTCTTGGTTCTCTATTCTTAGTATATGTTGAATATCCATGTATTCAAATCTCCTCAATAGCCTATTGACTATGACGAAGTATACCATTAAGTTTTCCTTTATGCACTTGTATTCCTTTGTGATTTGTTTGACCACTAATTCAGAGTCTCCTTTGATTTCGACTCTGGTTGCCCCCAATTCCAACAAAGCTTCAAGTCCAACAATGAGCGCTTCATACTCAGCTTCGTTGTTCGAGCAACGATGACCATCTAATTTATACTTGAATTTTGTTGGAATTCCTTCAGGAGAAATCAGAAGGACTCCAACGCCACTTCCACTCCTGTGGGTTGAACCATCAAAGTACAATTTCCAAGGTTGCATTTCGACGTAACTCATGACAGTCTGCTCAACCAACGAATGGTCCACAATGAAGTCAGAAATCACTTGACCTTTCATAGCTTTTAAAGGCATGAAAGTCAAAGAATATTCTGTTAAGGCTAAAGCCCATTTACCAACTCTGCTATGCATTATTGGTTTTGAAAGCATATGTTTAATAACATCGAAATGAGATGAAACATAAACATCAACAGGTTTTATATAATACTTGAGTTTCATACAAGAGAAATACAAACAGAGACATAGCTTTTCTAAATTGCTATATCTGGTCTCTGCGTCATTTAGCACTCTACTTAAATAGTATATGGCTCTTTCGATGCCATTGCTATCCTCTTGTGCTAGCATACTACCTATACTAACTTCAGAGGCAGATATGTACAATCTCATGGGCTTCCCCCATGAAGGTGGAGACAAAATAGGAGGCTGGGAAAGGTATTCTTTTATCCTGTCAAATGCCTCCTGGTGAGCTTCGTTCCATTCGAAGGCTTGGCCTTGCTTTAGACGAAGTAACGGAGAAAAAGCTTGGGTTCTTCCACTCAGGTTCGAAATGAATCTTCTGAGGAAGTTAATTTTCCCTAGCAGAGATTGCAACTCCCTTTTTGATGCAGGTGCTTTCGTCTCCATTATGGCTTTGGTTTTGTTCTGGTTGATTTCAATCCCTTTCTTGTGAACCACAAAACCAAGAAAATCTCCAGCCTGCACAAAAAATGCACATTTAAGGGGATTCATCTTTAAGCCATGTTTTCTCATTCGCTCGAATGATTGGCTTAAATGATGCAAATGTGTTTCTGCAGATATAGATTTGATGACTATATCATCAATATACACCTGCATGAAGGTTTCAATGAAATCATGAAAAATTGAATTCATTGCCCTTTGATAAGTTGCCCCAGTGTTTTTTAAACCAAAAGGCATCACCACCCATTCGTAGGTGCCTAAGGCTCCTGGGCAACGAAATGCTGTCTTTGCAACATCTTCTTCAGCAATGAAAATCTGATTATACCCAGAGTATCCATCTAACATACTCAAGTATTCGAACCCTGCAGCAGAATCTACTAGCATTTCTGCCACAGGCATGGAATATTCATCTTTAGGGGTTGCAGTGTTTAAATCCCTAAAATCTATGCAAATTCTTAAAGAACCATTTTTCTTAATAACAGGTACTATGTTTGCTAACCATTCGACGTACCTTGTTGTTCTGATGAATTTGCAACGCAGCAACCTTTCGATCTCAGCTTTAATTTTTGTGAGAACCGCTGGTGCGAATCTTCTGGGAGTTTGTTTGATGGGCCTCTTGCCATCTTTGATTGGCAGTCTGTGTTCGACCAACTCCCTCTTTAAACCAGGCATCTCGTCATAATCCCATGCGAAGCAATCTTTGTTTTCCTTGAGGACTTCGATCACTTCCTTCTTGAGGCCTGGGCTAAGTTTAGCACTTATGTAGGTTACTCTTTTCGTTTTTTCATCCCCTAAGTTGACTTCTTCGAGTGGATCTTGTGCCAACATTTTGGCACCTGAGTTTATGGGGTCCCTTTCGAAACCTAAGGGTTCTTTATCATAGATGGCATCCAACCTTTGATCCATCTCAAACTCTTCGAAGGGTGAGCATTTCGAACCATCCCCACTTACTTCGTTCATCTTTATAGTTGATTTATTTATTTCAGCCTCTAAGGCCGCTTTTGATTCGTTCTCAGCCATATAGGCCGAAATCCTTTCGAAAAAGGTGGACTCAGTCATGGATAAGGTTATCAAAGTCCCAGCCTGCTGGCCGTTTTTGTATAGTGCTTTCGACTCCCTCTTCTTCACTGATTATTGTTCTATCCCAGTAAAGGCCATCATGGCGAAGGGTCATGTAGTAGTGGGCGTTTCTGGTTTCATTAATCTCATCATTTGGAACACACGGAGCAATCTTTGCCAGATTTTTATCATAATCCCTCTTGTCAACTAAATTGACCGTTGACATAAAGTAACTCTGGTCTGCTTCGATGTTTTCCACGATTCCATCATCTCTCCACAAAACTAGTCGCTGATGCATTGACGAAGGAACTGCCCCCACGCCATGGATCCACTCCCTTCCCAGTAGTAAGTTATAGTTGGCCTTGGCTTCGATCACCATAAACATGGTAGGCCTACAGCTTGAGCCTATTGTCAATTCCAACTGGACCACTACCAGTGTTTTGCCCACTTTTCCCTCATAATTGGACAGAACCATATTATGGGGCTTGATGTCTCCTTCGCGGATCTCTAATATTTTTAGCATGAAATGGGGTATCAAATTGACTGCAGCACCCCCATCCACTAGAACTTTGTTCACACCATGGACACCAACTTTCGCCCGAATAAAAAGTGGCTTGAGATGGTTCTTCATCGCAGGTTCTGGACGTTCGAAGAACGCATTTTGTTCCTCAACAGCCCCATTGTCCATCACATAGTAGCACACAGGCCTATGTTTCATCAAATTTGTGGTGTCTTCCTCCTCATATTCATCGATTTCGATTTCTTGCCCAAATTCGCAGGGAAGCACAGACACCACGTTACAGTTCAGGTTGAATGAAGACTCCCCCTCCGATTCGAAGTTATCTGTTATCATATCTTCATCCTCTTCTGGGCCTGGAGTGTATTCCTTTGGTTCATCGCGTTGTACTTCAGAGAAGAGCCTCCTATTGACTGGAGGTTTGTCTTCAGTTTGATTTTTTGGTTTGTTGGTGCTAGATTCACCTTGGTTTTTTGTTGAAGTAACCCCTTTGTTTGCCACAGCTTCCCTCTCAGCCTTTCGAATCCTTTGCTGTCTGCGCCACTGGGATCTTGACATGGGGTTCCTTCCTTTGTAATTTTCTAATCTCACCTCCTCCCTTTTTGCTGTGTTGAATTGCCTCCTGTATGTCACCGCATGGCGTGCATTTCGTTCAGCGTTTCTCCATCTATCTTTGCCTTTGTCATTTCTGACTTGTAACCATCTATCGTTTGGCACTTCAACAGGGAGTTTGAAAGTCACTCTTCGAGCAGCCTTGGGGTGAGGGCTATCAGGCCTTCGCTGTTTGTGTCTGCTGTCGAAACGTGGGCCCATCTGGATAGTTTCTTGATGGTTCCAGCAAGGGGCGAAGGGAATCGTTTCGAAGGCCCTGGCCATGCTTTGGTCATACACAGCAGAACACCTTGGGCAAATCAAGCACTTGGTTGCCCCTTTGTAGCAGCGAAACACAAATTCCATCAAACTTTCTCCAACCTTGGGATAACACCTAAAAAGCTGGTTATCCTGGCGCCAATTGTTGCCAGTTCGAGTCCTCTGTACCCTTTCGAAATTCGCAGCGATTCTTTGATTGCAGAGGATGCTGCACCTAGGGCACAATATCATGCCTGAATCTCCTTTGTGGCATGTCATGAGATAATCCTTGAGACTAGCATCTCCAGTGTGATTATCCTCCATTCTACACTTTTCTTTTTCTAAGTATTTTTCTACTTCCTCCATCTCAGAGCGAGGTCTTTCCATATCCACCATATTTATTTCAACATCTTCCCCCTTAGCTTCATCATCGCCCCATCCTGTGGGCTTTATATCCTTAATCTGAACCTTCGAACTCTCTGGGGAAGAATATTTGACCAAATAGTCAAATTTTCCACTGGGTTCCCCTAGAGTGTCCCATATTTCCTTCTGAGGGGAAATTGGCTTTGTGATTTGGACTTTCTCCAATTCCAGCCTCAAGCCTTCAGTGACTTGTGTTAGTTCTTGGTTTTGATTTCCCTGGCCTTCAGTAGCCTGGGTTTCTCTTGCAACAGCTACAGGTGCGGAAATCGAAGTCTCTGGCGTATTCTGGATGTCTTCAGTGACCTCCTTATTGACTTCGATCATCACCCAGTTTTCAGTTTCAGTATCCTTCTCTCCTGTTAGGGCGTCGCTTTGATCAGTTTCCACCATGTTGACCTCTCCAATGCATGCAGGCTCGGAGTAGTTGGTGTCTGCGACGTCCAAGGGATCTTCGTCCACTTTCATCTTCACCTTATCAGCAAACTTTAGTCTGCCATCTTTGATCGCGTTTTGAATTAGGTCCCTGAAAAGAAAACATTGTGAGGTTTTGTGGCCTAGGAAACTATGATATTTGCAAAATCCTCTCTTCTTTCTCTAATCCAAAGGAGGTATTTTGACATTTGATGGCACAATTAGTTGGCCATCTTTGACAAGTAAGTCAAAAATCTCGTCACATTTAGTGACATCGAAGGTATAAACCTTCTTTGGAAATTTGTCACTTTTCTCATTTTCAACAATGTCTTTCCCTTTTGTGGGAACCAACAATTTGCAGGAATAAGGCGGGGCCTGTTTTAATTCAGCGAGGTCGATTTCGACCTCTTCGAATTCGAATTCAGGATATTCTTCTGCTTCCTCAGTCCCAACATAGGAAATCCTTTCTTTCTTGCTATTCTTAAAGACTCTGGCTTTTTCGGCCTTTAGTCTTTCGACCTGTCGAACCCTATCGGCTAACTGAGCCATATCCCTCAAATATTGAGTGTCTAGTTTCTTTCGAATAGAATAATCCAAGCCACCAGCGGCCATTTCGACTAACTCATGTTCAGGCACTACTGTGTAACATCTGGATTTCAAAAGCCTAAATCTATTCAGATAATCATCTATGGGTTCGGTGAACTTTCTCTTAACACTGGCCAATTCCTTCAAACTTATTTTCGACTGTCCCATGTAAAATTGTTCATGGAATAATCTCTCTAAGAGCGCCCAAGTGTCAATGGACCCAGGGGGCAAAGTGGTAAACCATGTGAAGGCGTTTTTAGTCAAGGAACTTGGGAAGTATTTGATCCTGAGATCTTCATTATTGGCTATATCTCCCGCTTCGGTTAGATATCTCGCTATGTGTTTGACTGTTGACTCATTGGTATCCCCAGCGAACTTTGTAAATTTAGGGACTTTATATCCCCTTGGTAAATCAGTATGCATTATGCAATCCAATATAGGAGAAGCATAATTTGGCCTTCTCATTCCTGTGTTGAGGCCATTCTGGGCCATGACTCTCTCTATCATGGTGGTTAGATTGTTTTCTGCCAAGATGTTATCGTTTCGAATTCTATGAACGACAGCATCGGCATCTTGATTTTGACCAACCAAGACAACTCCCCTAGGTTGTTCTTCTCGAAACTCTGGGGCTTCTAGCCTTTCGACCCTTGCCCCTGGTTCCATAATTTCTCTTTGTGGGCCTGGGATTATTGGGGCTTCTAACCTTGGTGCCCTGGCCCCTAAGTTAACTTCTTCTCTGGGTGGTCTATAAATTGGGTCGTTAGCAATTTGTTCTATAACAGGCATGTTTGCTCGAAATCCCGTTTGATTCTGCCTACGCCTTTCTGGGGGAGCAAAGAAATATGCTATTCGACTCATGTTGTCAGCGTTTTCCCTGTTTGTCACAGTCACATTTTGCACTATTGGGGCAAATATCTCCTGCATGGTTTGTGCTAACACCCCTATCATATTATGGTTACTGTCATCCATCAATTGCCTAAAAGCCAACTGGTTGTCTGTGGTTAAGATAGGCATCGTGCTATAACCCACTGACCCTTGGTTATTTGTCATAAATTGATTCGCCCCAGACCCAGACCCTAGTTGCGGGGATGAATTCGATGTGGAATTGTGTAAACCTGCCATAAAAGATGTTGGCATTCCATAAGAGGAATTTCTGGTTCTATTCCCATCGAAACCGGGTGGTCTAGTTAATGGAGTGGCGAAATGGGATTGTGTCCCTGATGGTGGAACGAATCCCCTAGGGTAACCAATGGTTCCAGTATTTCCTAAGATCGAACTATTAGTTGATATGCCACTTACTCCATTGGTGGCTATGTTACTGGTTGAAGATGCAACAGACTGTGCATTCGAAGGGATCACATTAGATGTTCTGATCGAAGTGGACACGTTAGTGCCTGTCGTATGTGGGGCATTTTGTTCCCCTGGTTGATTGTCAGAATTAGACATTTTGTCCAAACGTTTTCTTCTGGATAAAGGTTGGTTGCTGTTGGTTATTTTACCACTTCTCAGGTTCATAAAACAGCAAACTTCTTAGGTTCCAACGTTTTTTGTAATGGTTATGTCTCAACGATCTTTATTTCTAATATCCAATTATTGGTCCCACCGGGTGTGCCAATTTGTTTCCAGTGATTTTTGGTAAACAACCGCTAGTCTTCCAAACTATCGAATAATCTTTCTGACTGTTATTCAATTCCTCTGGTAACTCACATGATCGACTAGATTGATCCTAGGATTCCTTGGACATTAAGGTTACTCTCATGATCGAACAGATATTCATGGTTGATATTTGAGTGTTGTATATGCGTTTGGCTTATTTCGATTTCTCTCTCAAAAGGTCTAAAGATGTAATCAAAATGTGCGTGTACGAAACTAAGTTGCATGAATAAATGTTAATTGTAAAGACATGTAAAATTGCATAAAAGGCAAGTAAATGGTTTCGAATTATAAAAACAGTTAATATAAAGGATTTCTGGAACGTAAAAGGTCTGAAACATGAAGAAAGCGTTTAATGCAAGAAATCTGTAAATGATTTTAAGTAAAAATATGCGTTCGAAGGATAAGACTTGAAGGTAAAGGTATGGAAAATATGACAGTCTTCTGAAATGTAAAGTGCTTGAAATGTGAAGAAAGCATTAAAATGTAAAACTTTAAAGAAGAGATTTCGAAGTGAAAAGACTGTAAATGAGAAAACTTGTAAATGTTATTTGACAGAAAGATAAAGGAAAGTGCTGGAAATGGTAAAAGGTTTTCATTAAATCAGAAATACATGGTGCTATCATACGTACATTTCTCTTGCATTCGTTTCCCTTGCCATGTGGTAGTTTGAATGTTACTGAGTATTTAGTACAATAGATATGACACACGAAATCCTAATACTAAGACTTCTATTTATACTAATTCGACCATAACGGTCTTGCTATAGGATTACGCCACGTTCAGAACATGCAGAACAATGCCTCTTTCTTCTTTCCACGTGTCTCCAAATGCTCCAGCACATAAATTTCAAACTTCGAATGTCCCGCTTCCATTTGAATTTCAAATGCTTTGGTACTTCTCCGTTTCGAACGCACTTCCCAGACACAGCCTTGTTGTTATTTCGAGACTTCTTTGGATATGTTCCCATAATTGCCACTCGAAGCTCCAGCTTTGACATGCTTATTCGAAACACTGCTTCTGCTACTTCGAAACATGACGTTTTACTTCATTTCGATCGAAATGTTTAATTCATTTGGCTTCTAATAACATTATCAAAATCTTCAGCCAACACATGGTTTGTGGGGCGTTAGATTTGCTTGGATGAAGATCTAATGGCTGGGAGGAGGGAGGCGTATCATGCGCGTGCGTGGGCTGTATGTATTGAACTTGAAAAGAGAAAACATGAAAAATAAAAAGGGTACCACTAGGGCTCGAACTCAGGTCCCTATAGTTCCAAGCCTTACGCGCACTCTCTACTAATTAGGTGGCTATACATCCGATGTTATAAACAAAACCATAAATATATATTTGAAACACATTCTTGAAGATGACTTCATCTTCTTCCTCGCGCCATAACCAGTCATGAATTTAAATCCTGTGACTCCTTCATTTCTCAACCATTTGCAAAAGTAAAAACATGAAACTTGCTCTAAATTTCATCACGAGTTCAGTCATATAAATAACTAAAGCTATAAATCAAAGATGAGCATGAATTTTGAATGGTACCAAATTTGACCTAATTTTTTTAGAAAGTTCAACGCTAAAATTCTCTCTACTCAGACAACATAAATGAATTCTAAGGACATGGTTAGCTTCAGGCCTATGATGTCTACATTTTGTCTTCACAAATAGAACCAAATGATGCCTGTATGAAGAGTTCAAAAGTCAGAAAACTCACCTTGAAAATGGAATTCATGTTTTGAGTTTGAGCAGCTTTCAATGTGCAATAATGATCAGGTTAGCTTTCTTGAGTCACTAGGAAGCTAATGCAATACTTAGTTTTAGCTGAGAGTGGTTGAAATGGCCTAGAGAAGTCAAGTTGCAGACCTATGTTTTTGGTTATGGAGGATGAAGAAGATGATGTTACATTTTAAAAACAGGGATTGGGATAGCTTCTATATGTGTATTAGAAGCTTTGTGAATGGTTTGACCAAGAAACGCATGAGTGGATTTGAAGATGGGTGTGCAAAGTCAGAAATGACACAAAAATGGAAGTTTTGGGCAATTTATGGCTTGAGGGAGTTTGGGAGTATTTGAGGGCTTCTAATTTCGTGTCCTAAGTTGCATAAGAGTATCTTGATATATAGGAAAAGATTTGGAGACTTGAGGTGGTCTGAATCACAAGATCACAAGTTGTGGGATTTTGACTTGTTTTTGAAGCAAGCTTGACAAGTATAGTTTCAAGGCAAGATACAAGGCTATCTAGAGTAGTTACCAACTTTAAACATTCTTATATAACTTTGTATAGGAATATTGTGCATAAAGAACAAGTGTAAAGCTCAATACAAGTTGACTTTGCATAAAGCTTTCTTTATGAGAATAGAATGGTACCTTTCTTCCAAATGTGGCAAATTGCTTTGGATAATGGCTTAATCACTTGGATCATACCTTAATAAATTGTTTAAACAATTAATTATGGAGTGATTTACAAGTTAGAAGCCTGAAAGAAAAAGATTGTGCAGCATAGGCTTGAGATTTGAATTTTTGTTCATCACAAAAATGACCTATAATTCAAGTTTGAAACCCTAACTTCATCTCTTTGATTCTCTTAGCTCAAAAATGATCTCATTGAGTTCTTGGACATTTTGAAATTCTTGGAACATTATATAGAACTTTCATGTTTTTCATTTTTGAAGAATCCAAATGGAACTATGTGAAAAGTTTCCATGAAGTTAGGTAAAAAAATCTACCTAAACTAGTCAAATTTTCACCGTGTTTTTATCAAAAGTGCATGACTTTGTGAATTTATAACTCAAAATCAAAGCATTACTAGAACTTGATTTGTAAAGAAAAGTTGTAGATCTCATAAAGATATACAACTTTCGTGTTTCAAATTTCCTTTGAATCATCTTGCATCTTAGTGAAAAATTGGCATGAAGTCATGAAAAAAATAAGACTTAAAATACTTAGAAAAATTCTAAGTCTTGAAAAGTTTGACTTTTTAAGATGAATTTTTTGACTTTCTTGATTTCTTGATGATCAAGTTTCATATTTTTGCATGTATTGAGGAAATTTGATCTTTGAAACTTAATTTTAATCAAAAAGTCAAAGTTTGACTTTTCAGTGTATAGTTGACTTTTTCATCAGTTGACAAAATTTCAACTATCAATCAATTGATCATGGGAAATGAATTGAAGAATGAAATTAGGTCAAGATGATGAATTTTAATCCTTGATATCATGCTTCAAACAAATAAGTCATGTATTAGGTCAAAAGTCAAAAATCAAACCTTCTCAGTCAAAACCCTAATTTTGACCATTTTGTCTTTTTGATGATATGAGTAGTTTTCTTGGGGAATTGTGATCCAAACTTGATCAAATGATACATATGAGTTCAAAATGTTTCTATGGGTCAAAAATATTGAGGTTTGAGTGTAAGTTGACCACAGTTGAATTTTTACCCAATACAGCTCATTTTAGGTCATCTGATCAATTGACTGAGCAAACTTGAACTGCAAGACTTGAAACTTGACATGAGAAATATTGAAAGTCCATAATGATCAATGAAAGTCATATGAGGCATTAAAAGTCCAATTGTCCTTGTGAAAACTCAAACCCTAGTTTGAGGCATCTGTGTTGAGGAGATGTTTTGACCTAGTCAATCCTTGTGCAAACTTGAGCAATTGAAGATATTGTGGGAAATGTCTTAAGAAATGAGAGGGAAAATTTTGGGGTACAATAGCTGCCCATGTTCAATCTTCTTAAACCTGAAGAGTTAGATTGGAGGGTCCACCATTCGTGACTTAAAGGTGAAAAATGATTGAACACTAGAGTGCCCAGAAATTTGCACTTGATGATGTGTTAGTTGATTATGTCGGGAATGAGATTAAAGATTCCATTTGGAGAAATGATGAAGAGTTTGTCGGATATGGGCTTATAGATGCCATCAAGAGTGACTGTTGGTAGAAACTAAAAGAAATATCAAAATAAATCCTTGGTCGATTTATACTGAAACTGTAGATGTCTTTTTCCTGTCTTTAACTGGGAGAAATAAATCTAACCAGAAGAGGCCTTGTGATGGCGACTTCACTGGGGAAACAAATATAACCAGAAGAGGCCTTGTGATGGTGACTTCTCTGGGGAAACAAATCTAACCAGAAGAGGCCTTTTGGTTGCTTATTATTAACTGGGGGAAGTGAATCTATCCATAATAGGTTTGTTGATTAGCTATTATTAACTGGTAGAAGTAAATCCATCCAAAAGAGGACTGTTGATTGCCTATCATTAACTGGAAGAAGTAAATCTATCTATAAGAGGACTTTTGTTTTGTTGACTAATTTTTCCTGCAAGGAATAGGGTTACTTGCATGCAGATGTATGCATGGCGTAATGATGTTCTCAAAATAAATCAGATTATGTTGTATGCATTTGTCATGTATGTAGCATGATGTATGAATATGAAATATTGTTGAAGCGTATCTTTGTCTAGAAAATAAATCCTTGACAAATGCTGGGGAGTTTTAGGAAGTTATAACCCGAATTTCTGTTGGGGATGAAGAGTATGTGCATCTTCAATCCTTGTTTAGAGTGTTTCAGCTGGGGATTCCTGCTTTGTTGTTTGAGGAGAATTCCGCTGGGGAACATTGACTTTGCTTGAGGAAACTCTACAAGGAGTGTTGATTTCTGCTTGGGGAATAGAGTTCAGGAGTTTTAGTTGTCCATTTCTCTACTGGGGAGAATAAAAGTTAGCTGTTATCTGGTCGGATTCCAGGCTTCGCAACAATTTAGATGAAGTTAACTTTTATCTGGTCGGATTCCAGGCTTTGCAGCAACTTAGACGAAGTTAAACTGTTATCTGGTTGGATTCCAGGCTTCGCAACAACTTAGATGAAGTTAAACTTTTATCTGGTTGAATTCCAGGCTTCGCAACAACTTAGACGAAGTTAAACTGTCATCTGGTCGGATTCCAGGCTTCACAACAACTTGCTCGGGAGGATGAAAGTTAATTGTTATCTAGTCAGATTCCAGGCTTCGCAACAACTTTTGGGGATAGTACCGACTCCGTTGGGGATTAGAGGTCTTGTCCATTGACTTGTAATGGTCAGAGGAAAAGACTTGTATTGTGGAATTTGTAGTTTGTTGGGGAAATAAACCCTGTTGAAGAGAATATTTGACGACCTAATGGGGAAGTGAATTATTTAGGAAGAACTCCACGAGGCTTCTTTTTTAAGACCAACTCAGCTGGGGAGAGGGTTTCTAAGAGATCGGAACTCTGGATGTACGAGTTTAACTCAGTGGGGAGAGTTTTATTGAAGTAACTCTGTGGGGATATCCCAAATCCTTAAGGAAATGCTTATTACTATTTTTATGCATACATTTGCTAAAAGCTAATCATGTTTATATGCATATGTTCTTTCAATTTTTAGTCATTGGACACTTTTGCACTCAAAATAGAAAAATAAAAAGTTTGCACTTCAAAGTATATTTGTATTGATGTTTTTCTCATAAATAGGCGTTTGTGTACAAGGAGACAGAGATCCTAGTAAGAGGAAATCGTCGAAAGCATGAAAGGAATAAAAGTGAAAACAAGAATAATAGCCATGTGGAAGTGATCTCCTTGAGTTCCAACCCCGCTATTGCTCCTATGTCTTCGAACATCATCCTTTTCCATTGAAAGAAGTCGATTGAATTGATCTTAGACCATTGAACTTGGACCTTGGTAATAAAGATGGATGTAGAGATTCCACGGGACATAGTCATACGCTTTAATCCTTAAATTTTTCCTGGACCTCCCTTTCGGGTTTTCAGTCCACCAGGATACCCATTTTTTCCCAAGCCGCCCTTTCAGGTTTTCAACTTGCCGGGTGTACAATCTTTTGTATATATCTCTAACTATTGCCTGAACCTCTTTGGTTCGCCGGGATGCCCTTATTTTTGCATAGGTATGTCAACCTAGCTGGTCATTTTTAGGCATAGTATTTTTTGACTATGTCCGTGTTCACAGGACACCGGAAATCTTCGACGTCCATAGTAGTCAACATCATGGCACCACCAGAGAAAAATTTATTAACAACAAATGGACCTTTGTATATGGGAGTCCATTTGTCTCTGGGATCGCCTTATGGAAGAATGATGCACTTTATTACCAAGTCACCAGTCTGATACACTCGAGGCTTGATCTTCTTGTTGAACACCTTAATCATACGCTTTTGATAGATTTGACCATGACAAACAACAGTCAGTCTCTTCTCATCAATCAAATTCAACTAATCCAACCTAATCTGCACCCATTCGTCTTTTCCTAGATCTGCTTCTTTCATAATCCTTAGGGAAGGAATCTGAACTTTAACATGCAGGACAACTTCCATGCCATAGACTATAGAGAATGAGGTTACCCCGGTTGATGTTCAAGCTGAAGTACGATAGCCATGAAGAGAAAACGGTAGCATCTCATGCCAGTCTTTGTAGGTCACCACCATCTTTTGCACAATCTTCTTTATGTTTTTATTAGCAGCTTCCACAGTGCAATTCATTTTAGGTCTGTAAGGATAAAAATTGTGATGCTTGATTTTGAACTGAGTGCAATGTTCCGTAATCATAGCATTATTAAGATTAGTTCCATTGTTGGTGATGATTCTTTCAGGGATACCATAATGACATATGAGGTTATGTTTGATAAGCTTGGCTACGATGTTCTTTGTGACTGAGGCATACGAGGCAGCTTCGACCCATTTGGTGAAGTAATCAATGGAAACGAGGATGAAGCAGTGTCCATTGGAAGCAGTAGGTTTGATCTCTCCAATCATGTCAATGTCCCATATTGCAAATGACCACAGAGCTGTCATGGAATTCAAGGGAATTGGAGGTACATGGACCTTATCAGCATAGATTTGGCATTTATGGCAAGTTCTCGAGTGGTGGTGATAATCAGTTTCCATTGTTGACTAATAATAGTAACCAACCCTCAGTTTCCATTTAAGGAAAATATTTGTAGTGTTTTGTTTACAAAAATAAAATAAGGTAAAAATTAAATAAAATTAGAAAATTATTTAAGAAAATGTATTTTTATATTTTTTGGATAAAATTAAAAAAAAGCAAAATAAGTAAATAAATAAATATAAAGAAATATGTAAGAAAAATAAAAATATTGGGCCTGGTGTGTGAAAATGAAGTGGGGGGGGGGGGTTAGAGATAATAAAAGAAGTCAGGCCCAAGACAATGGGAGCCCAGGTGCTTGCCCTTGATCCAGTGTGGGAGATTTCTAAACATCCATCATGGTCATGGTTTATGAGACGTTAGATTTGCTTGGATGAAGATCTAATGGCTGGGAGGAGGGAGGCGTATCATACGCGTGTGTGGGTTGTATATATTGAACCTAAAAAGAGAAAACATGAAAAATAAAAAGGGTACCACTGAGGCTCGAACCCATGTCCCTATAATTCCAAGCCTTACGCGCGCGCTCTCTACCACTGGGGTGGCTATACATCCAGTGTTATAAACAAAACCATAAATATATATTTGAAACAAATTCCTGAAGATGACTTCATCTTCTTCCTCGCGTCATAACCAGTCATGAATTTAAATCCCGTGACTCCTTTATTTCTCAACCATTTGCAAAAGTACAAACATGAAACTTGCTCTAAATTTCATCACGAGTTTAGTCATATAAATAACTAAAGCTATAGATTAAAGATGAGCATGAATTTTGAATGGTACCAAATTTGACCTACTTTTTTCCAGAAAGTTGAACTCTAAAATTCTCTCTACTCAGGCAACATAAATGAATTCTAAGGACATGGTTAGCTTCAGGGCTATGATGTCTACATTTTATCTTCACAAATGGAAACCAAATGATGCCTATATGAAGAGTTCAAGGGTCAGAAAACTCACCTTGAAAATGGAATTTGTGTTTTAAGTTTGAGCAACTTTCAAGGTGCTGCAATGACCATGTTAGCTTGCTTGAGTCCCTAGGAAGCTAATGCAATACTTAGCTTGAGCTGAGAGTGGTTGAAATGGCCTGGAGAAGTCAAGATGCAGACCTCTGTTTTTGGTTATGGAGGATGAAGAAGATGATGTTACAGTTTGAAAACAGGGATTGGGATAGCTTCTATATGTGTATTAGAAGCTTTGTGAATGGTTTTTCCAATAAACGCATGAGTGGATTTGAAGATGGGTGTGTAAAGTCAAAAATGACACAAAAATGGAAGTTTTGGGCAATTTATGGCTTGAGGGAGTTTGGGAGTGTTTGAGGGATTCTAATTTCATGTCCTAATTTGCATAAGAGTATATTGATATATAGGAAAAGGTTTGGAGACTTGAGGTGGTCTGAATCACAAGATCACAAGTTATGGGATTTTGACTTGTTTTTGAAGTAAGCTTGACAAATATGATTTCAAGGCAAGGTACAAGGCTATCTAGAGTGGTTACCAACTTTAAACATGCTTATCTAACTTTGTAGAGGAAGCTTATGCATAAAGAACAAGTTCAAAGCTCAATGCAAGTTGACTTTGCATAAAGCTTGCTTTATGAGAATAAAAAGGTACCTTTCTTTCAAATATGGCAAATTGCTTTGGATAATGGCTTAATCACTTGGATCATACCTCAATCAATTGTTTAAACAATTAATTATGGAGTGATTTAAAAGTTAGAAGCCTGAAAGAACAAGATTGTGTATCATAGGCTTGAGATTTGAATTCTTGTTCATCACAAAAATGACCTATAATTCAAGTTTGAAACCATAACTTCATCTCTTTGATTCTCTTAGCTCAAAAATGATCTCATTGAGTTCTTGGACATTTTGAAAAGCTTGGAACATTATATAAATATTTAATGTTTTTAATTTTTGAATAATACAATTGGACCTATGTGAAAAGTTACCATGAAGTTAGGTAAAAAAATCTGCCTAAACTAGTCAAATTTTCACCAAGTGTTTTTATCAAAAGTGCCTTACTTTGTGAATTTATAACTCAAAATACAAGAATTTCTAGAACTTTATCAGTAAATAAAAGTTTTATATCCCATCAATATATACAACTTTCATGTTAAAAATTTCCTTTGAATCATCTTTCATCTTGGTGAAAAATTGGCATGAAGTCATGAAAAAAATAAGACTTAAAAACACTTAGAAAAATTCTAAGTCTTGAAAAGTTTAACTTTTTAAGATGAATTTTGAATTTCTTGATTTATTGATGATCAAGTTTCATATTTTTGCATGTCTTGAGGAAACGTGATCTTTGAAACTTAATTTTGATCAAAAAGTCAAAGTTTGACTTTTTAGTGTACAATTGACTTTTTCATCAGTTGACCAAATTTTAACTATCAATCAATTGATCTTGGGAAATGAATTAAACCATGCAATTAGGTAAAGATGATGCATTTGAATCCTTGATATCACACTTCAAACCAATAACTCATGTATTAGGTCAAAAGTCAAAAATCAAACCTTCTCAGTCAAAACCCTAATTTTAACCATTTTGCCCTTTTGATGATCTGAGTAATTTTCTTGGGGAATTATGATCCAAACTTGATAAAATGATACATATGAGCTCAAAATGTTGATATGGGTCAAAAATATTGAGGTTTTACTGTAAGTTGACCATAATTGACTTTTTACCCAATACAGTTGATTTTAGGTCATCTGATCAATTAATTGAGCAAACTTGAACTGCAAGACTTGAAACTTGACATGAGAAATCTTGAAATTCCATAATGATCCCTGAAAGTCATATGAGGCATTAAAAGTCCAATTGTCCTTGTGAAAACTCAAACCCTAATTTGAGGCATCAATGTTGAGGAGATGTCTTGACCTAGTCAATCCTTGTGTAAGCTTGAGATATTAAAGATCTTGTGGGAAATGTCTTGAGAAATTAGAGGGAAAATTTTGGGGTACAACACCTGACATGTCTTTGTATGACCAAGAAAATATATCAACATAGTCGTGCAACATCTGAATCAATCTGTTCTTGACACTGCCCTATAAATTGGCGCTTATCTTGACCTCTTTTCTGTCTGTCTCAGAACCAAAGTTTACCACTTAAATCGTCTCTTCGTGCAGTTGGATAGCCTTTTCTTCTTGTACCAAGAGTCTGGAAAGTTCTCCAGGTATTTCACAATCTTCCTTACCTTCAACCTCGGCTTGGTAGATTAGATTTTTAAAGTGATAAGCGGCAATAGCAGGATCGTTATCAACGAGATTCGAAGTGGATGTGGATCTTCAATGTTGTGTGTGGGTGTGTGTGGGAACACATAGCTATTCGAAAGTGCAATAAAGTAAAATAAAGACAGAGAGCGCAAAATTTGAATGCAAAACGTCCAATGTTTTTATTAAATGAAAATATGACTTATGAAATGACAACCCTTAACAAATGAACCATTGTGCCCCGGGAAAGACACAAGGTTTAATGTCATTGTTTTAAAATAAATTACATAACCAAACTTCTTAAAGAAATAAAATAGAAATAGATATTACTCCTGACTAAAGGAGATAGGGATAACATCTTCTGCCTTCCAGTTGCTGAGCCCGTTGCCAATGGTAGGAAAGATCCAACTACTGAGATCATAATCACTGTCAGCATCTTATATTGCGTTGACTCCATTGTTGTTCATACAGAATGAAGGTCCTCCAGCACGAGCGCGATGAACAACTCTTTTCTCTTATGCAATAAAGCCCAAACCAAACTTATCTGATGTATAGGGGATATTAGGAAGCTGACCCTAAATAGTGCAACCACCTTCTTCTATAGTATCTTTGGCATCCTTCAAAGAAGCCATCTTGTGAAAAACCCTGGTAGTCTTTGGAATGGCAAAAACATCTTTAATATCAGCAGGGGAAATTACTTCAAAAGTTTGGAAGGGAGTCTCGATGAATTCCTCGTCCATCTCCACATACCAGAATGAATTTAGGTGGCTGGCCCTGTACTCCTCTTCTCCGCAGATAGTAACAATCTTCCCTTTCATAGGATACTCTAATTTCTGGTTTAAGGTGGAGGTAACAACGCCTACCCAATGGATCCATGGGCGTCCTAATAGAAAAGAATAAGCTGGACGGATGTCCATTACATAGAAGGTGGATTCAAAGATCTATGAACCCACTTTGATAGGAAGATCCACTTCTCCATGTACCATTCTTTTAGACCCGTCAAAAGCTCGAACTATAAGGTCACTAGATTTAAGCACAACCCCCTTATAATCCAGTCTGTCAAGAGCGCCCTTTGGCAGAACATTCAGAGAAGAGCCATTATCAACTAACACATGAGCCAACATAGTTCCCCTGCATTCAATGGAGACATACAAGACCCTATTATGATTTCTCCCCTCTAGAATCAGGTCAGCATCGGAGAAGCGTAATCCATTATCAATTGTTAAACTAGTCACATAACTTCCAAATTAATCAGCCAAAATCTCTTGTGATACGTGAGCAGTCTTCAAGAATTTTACTAAATCTTGTGCATGGGCTTCAGAACACAGCAATAAAGATAATAGGGAGATTTTGGACGGGGTTTGCCCCAGCTGTTTAATAATTTTATAGTCAGTTTTGCAAATGATCTTCAAAACCTCTTCTACCTCTTGTCCAGAGGTATCCCTGACCGTGGTTTATTTAGGTGCCTCCATATGGGAAGGCTCTATCATTGGCTTTTTACCCCGAGCCTCATTAGTTGACTTGGTAACTGTGACTTGAACAAGTGTAGCAACATTTTCGGAGAGATTTCCGAGGAGAAAATCCTTCCGCTTCTAGTAACTTTGCTGGTCCCCGCAATATTGCCAACATTGGGATCAACATCTTCAGTATCTTCATCAGACAATTCTTGTTTGACACCATGGTAGTAGACGTCGAATCCATAGTTCCATGGAATATCCTTTTTGAGGAATATGAGATGGGTCCAGGTGTTGTAATGATTAAGGGAGCAGCTTTTGGATTGGCGGTAATCCTTACAGGACCTTTGGAAGTGATCCTAATAGGAGTACCGAATATAACAGACAAATCTTGGCACAAATTCTCAATGTACAAAATTTTCACGATCAAAATTATGTGTTTATCCATCATGCGCTGAACGCCTTCCTTCAGTAATTTGCAACCATTGGGTTGGACTACACAACAATAACATTCTTTAACACAACCTGGAAATAAACTGGCCAGTAATAAATTCTTTTTGATTGTTGAGAGGGGAATAACCACATCACCTACAGTGGTAACATACAGAACATCTTCAATAGCACTTATGCCTTTGTCATGCTTCGACATAGTTGCAGTAATCACGTTTGGAGTCTCCGGAGGATCGAACTCAATTTCCTTGTTATCAATCATGTCCTGAATTTTTTTTCCAGGGCCCAACAGTTGTTGGTGTTGTGCCCAGGACTATTAGAATGATAAGCACTCTTCGCGTTCGGATTGTACTTAGGAGAGGATGTGTTGGGATTAGGAGGAGGATCCCGTAATGTTATCAATTCTGCTTTAAACAGATTTTCTAATGCCTGAGACAATGGCATACTAATTCTGGTGAACTGCCTTTTCGGGGCGTCTGACCTATGCTGATTACGCTATTGTTGTTGAACAGGCGCTAGATTAGAGATCAACACCACTCCCACATACCGATGGTGGTCATTTTTACTATGACTCTTCTGGCCATAAACAACATTGGTTTCTTTTTTTACCACTGAATGGCTTCTTCGCAGCATTAGAAGCCGCAACCATTGGAATCTTCCCATTCTTAATAACACTTTCAACTCTTTCTCCTGTCAGTATCAGCTCAGTAAAACCAACTGAAGAGCTCCCAATGAGCCGATTAAAGAATGGGCCTGTTAAAGTGTCCATTAACATATCAACCAATTCCCGATCAGACAAGGGAGTTTTCACCCTTCCAGCTAAATCCCTCCATTTTTGTGCATACTCCTTGGACCCTTCATTCGAGCCCATGGACATGTTTTGCAATTGTACACGAGTCGGTGCAAGGTCAGCATTATATTAATACTGCTTGTAAAAAGCAACATCCAAGTCTTCCCACGTGTTAATGTTGGTTTCTTCCAACTTATAGAACCATTCAAGTTGAGTGCCGGACAAACTTTCTTGAAAGAAATGGATCCATAATTTCCTGTCAGCAGTATGAAGTTTGGGACAAGAGACCCCATCATATTTAGAAAAAATGTGGACCTTGAATTTGTGTGGGATTACCACCCCTGGGATCACACCTAGTTCTCCAAAATCCAATCCAGGCACTTTCTGGGTTTCCATGGCTTTGAGACGGTCTTCCAACTGCTTGTACTTGTTATCTGCAAGAGGGTACTGTTCGTCAGAGTAGTCTTCATCCTCATGAATATTCTCAGAACCATGGTTATTCCTTCCTTCAGGCTTGATGCTTCTACCATCATCTTCTTGGTTGTCGTCTTCCTCAGAGGAAACAACATCCACTTGAACCGGTTGAGTAGGACATTTGAATCTTATCCCCATACCGAGGATGGCAGCCATCTTTTTAGTTTTTTTTTCTTAGCAACGAGCGCCATCAGATCTTTCTGTCCTTGTGCCAGATTCAGAAGAGTCTCTTGAAATTGTGCATGCTGAGCTTGGAGTTCCTTAACAGTTTGTTCGAGGGCCATCTTATACTGAAATAAACAGTAAGTAGATGAGAAAACCTGTATGAAAAACTTGTTATGTAATGATGCATGATATGTAAATGCAATGTTTTCAAGGACCTTAGGATATTTAAATTTGCTATCTAAGAGGAAAAAAAAACAAAGATTTCATTAGTAAGTTCAGAATTACAATTGCCTCTTAGGATTATAATGAAAACAAAAGGGTCTCAAAGAGACAACAATATGAACTTATAAAACCTAAGACTCAAGTCTCCCACAGACGCTTCCTTTTTGTGTTGATGTATGCATTAAGGCTTTTCTCCTCTTGAAGTTGCTTTGTGAGCTCCAACACTTTCTTTTCACTTGTATAAAATTGAGTTTCAAAGGTGTCCCGTTCTTCCTTGAGTTGAATCTAGGAATTCTAAAATTCTTCAAGGTCAGTGGGCATGTCTGGATGGAGGATGGTGCGAGAAACGTCTCCTTCTACAACATGCTCTATGATCACCGGTAGAACAGCTGGATATGGCATTATGAGGTTTTGAGCGCGAGCTCTACCCATTTGAGGTAGGGATCCAGAGGGATGGAGTTCTTCTCTCCTAAAGCCTTACTATTAATTTTGCTCACCATGCCCCAAGCATGTATAAATCTCTAACGATAACCTTGAGGATCATTTTCGTAATCGAACATAATACCCTGGATAAGTGTGTCACGAGGACCATCTCTTCGAGCATAACCAAATTGACGTAGAGCCAGATAAGGGTTATAAGTAATACCTCCCCTAACTCCAAGGAGTGGAACATTAGGGAATTCCCCAAAGTAGTCAATGATAGTGATATCCTCATGAGATTGGGAATACCAATAGATGTATGTATGAGAAAGTGACATTATTCTTTGCGACCACCTCAAACCTTGTTCATTCTTCATTACTGATCGGGGAAGGTGAGAAATAAACCACCTGGATAGTAGAGGTATATAACACATGAGAGTCCCCCGTCTTTTCATAGTTCGAGTTTGAAGAGAATGCAAAATGTTTCCGAGCAAGGTAGGCACAGGGTTATGAGAAAGAAATATTTTGATGGTCTTCACATCTATGAGTTGGTCTGGATTAGAGAATAGCACCAACCCATAGATTAGAAAAGCCAAGATTTCTTCGAAAGCCTGGAAAATCATAGCATCCAGAAACAGTTGAGCTTTTTCCATTAGAAATTTAGCCAGAAAACCTTTTACTCCACTTCTCGTTTCCCAATTAGATATAATGTTGGACTGTGTTGTACCCCAAAATTTTCCCTCTCATTTCTCAAGGAATTTCTCACAAGGGTTCTAAAAAATTCAAGCTTACACAAGTACAATTGGATTTTTCAGCATCAAGTTAAAAAGGAAATTGTTAAAAAAGGGAAAAGCAGATGAAAATATTCTTTTTGACAAAATTGAAGAAAAACAAGTTTTCTTCGATTGGGTACTTTGGCTCCTTCGATGCAAGATTTGGGTACACCCTTCGTTTGGGCACTGGACTTCTTTTGGGAAACTTCATTTCCTGCTTCATTTGGGCACTGGACTTCGTTTGAAAATTTTATTCTCTTCGTGAAAATCTTTCGTTTGGCCATATAGCTTATTTCCTACATGTTTGCCAAAATTTACAAGGAATAATTCCCCACCATGCTAGCATGCACAAGGCCAAAGTATCCCTTTGAAACAACTTGTTGCAAGCTTCGACAGGGCAACACTTATCTTCAACTAGCTTCAATTCACAAGGAAAAAAGCCTGCTGATTAATGTCCTTCAATTCAGGAGGCAAAGGCCTCTTTTCTAGTCTCCTTCGATTGCACATTTTGCCTCCTGCATGCCTTTTTCGTTTGGGGCATGTGACCCTCCTTTGTTGCAAGCTTTGTTTGGGCATTTAAACCTTCTGCATGCATCTTTCGTTTGGGGCGTGTGGCCTCCTTCGACACAAGTTTTGGTCACACCCTTCATTTGAGCAAAGGCTCCTTGCATGTTTGCTTGGAGTCACAAAGCAATAGCCTCCTAAAGCTTTTCTTCGATTCATAGGCCATTTTCCCTTTGCATGATCCCTTCGACTCACAAAAACTAAGACTCCCTTTAGGCTAGAATGCATAAGGAAAAAACTTCCCCATGGCTAGCATTCACAAGGTAATGGCGCCCATAAAGTATTGTTTACTTTCACGCTAGTTTCGACTGGGCAGTGTTCCCTTTGGAAATAGTTTACTTAAACATACAAATTCTACACTATGCCATTGTCTCGTGCGAAAAGAGTACTATGATGACACATTCGAAGGACTTGATAGACATGCTTGGATGTCCCAATCGAATGTCATGTTTTGTTGATCCACTCCAGGAGTATGTATTTCGACCATTCGAAGGAACACACAAAAGGCCTGGTCGAAAGACACCTATTTGGGCCCTCTCAAAGGATACCCATATGAGCCATTCGAAGGACACTTTGATTTAAAAAAAGAAAGGTTGTTGAGGAGTCTGATCGAAGGATAGTGCTAGGGGGTCAAAACAAAAGGTTGAGATGCCCAAAGGTACTTGTTGACCAAGTCCCATGCGCTGCTAGTCGGTGTTTTAAATTTGGGAAGAAGGTTCAGAGGACCAGCCAAGCGAACTCTAGATTTCACAACCTCGTCGGGTGAAGGAGATAATCAAGAAGGAAAGAACAAGGAAGGAAATGACAACCCAGAGTCTGAAGAAGAAGATGAAGCTGACTATTCTGAAGAACAATATCCTCCTGCTGATGATAAATACAAACAGCTGGAGGATATGGAGATTCAGAGTGTACCTGGGCTGGATTTTGAAGAGCTAGGACTTGTCTCAGGGGTGATCATCCCACAGAAATTCAAGGTCCCTACATTTTCTAAATATGACGGTGTCTCTTGTCCTAAGCTGCATTTAAGGTCATACGTTAGGAAGATTCAACCCCATACTGCTGATAGGAACCTATGGGTACATTTCTTCCAAGAAAGTTTTCCAGGGACGCAGTTGGATTGGTTCTATCAGTTGGAAGGAACCAATATTCGCAATTGGGAAGATTTGGCTGCTGATTTTTACAAGAGATACCAATATAATGTTGATCTAGCTCCAACTCAAACACAACTGCAAGGTATGTCTATGGGTGCTGGTGAGAGTTTCAAAAATTATTCCCAGAAATGGAGGGATCTCGCAGGAAGAGTCCAACCCCCTTTATCTGAAAGAGAGTTGGTGGATATGTTCTTGGGCACGTTGTCCGGTCCATTCTTCAACCATTTGATCGGAAGCTCTTCGGCTAGATTTACTGAGCTAATCATGACTAGTGAGCGGGTAGAAGCCAATATTAAGAGCGGAAAAATTCAAAGGGATGCATCCTCAAGCACGATGAAGAAACCCTTTACTAGAAAGAAGGAGGTCAGTGTTGCTTATGACCACATGAATCAAAACAAAACTGAACGTCGCCCGACGGTAGGGGCTGTTATGATCTCCAATCCTGTATCGAATCAACAGTAAAACCATCAACGCAGGCCAGAGGTTCCCATGAGATGATTCACCCGGATCAACATGACCTTGTCCCAGGTTTTGCCACATTTGTTGAAGTCCAATTTGGTGACTTTAAGGGAAGCTCCCAAAAACCCCAATACTGCTTCCCCCCGCTACAACCCGAATGCTCGATGTGCCTATCATTCTGAAAGTCTGGGGCATGATACAAACGATTGTTGGACCTTTAAAAATAATGTACAAGACCTTATCGAGGCGAAAGAGATTGAGTTTGACCCTCCACAAACACCTACTATGATAACGACGCCAATGCCCAAACATGGCCAAGGTGTCAATGCTGTTGATGATGACCGTTTTGTTTCCTCCATGGATGAATTAACTACTCCCCTTTTGACTGTTAAACATAATTTATTGCAAGCCAGTTTATTTATGGGTTGTGATGAAATGTTTCACTTATGTATGTTGTGATACGGTGGGAGAACTGACTTGAAGGTTTTGCGTTTGATCGCAAATGTTGCGGTTAGCAAGAGTCGCCACCAACTTTTATTTTATCCAAAAGGAAAGGTGAAAAAGCACAGGAAAAACCTTTGAGATTATTTCTTAAGTTCGGGGGGTAGATTATGAAAAGGGAAGGTATTCACACCCTTTTCATCCATGGTTTTCCATGGGATCTTAGTTAATTTCTAGATCACTTACTTTTGTTTGAAATTATGCTTTGTGTGGTTTTTGAAAGTATTTTGAAAAGAGGCCATTGTTTTAGGCAATCTTTGTAATGATTCTCGTTCGTAAGAATGTATAAAAAGATGTTTGATCTTTTGAAAATGTTTTCAAGTTTGTAAAATGTTTGAAAGTGTAGGTGTTTGTTTTGAAAATGACAAGGATGTTTTGTTTGAAATTGAGCAAGTAATTAGGATAACTCTACCTACTCAAAAAGTCTTTCTTGTTTATTTTCTTTTCCTTTGACATTGTTATCTTACCATTGATTTGGTAAGTAACCCTATCTTTGGATGTAAACGGGACAGGCGTGGGTCGTCGTATAATCATGATTAGCAATGTTGTAAGGTATCTTAGCATTCTCTTTTAGGGACTAAGATCATTTGAAAGGTAACTTAGATAGCGTCATTGAGGGACTATGATCTTATACTTTGCTTGTTTTTGCTAAGATACCTCACATGCGTAATATGGCCATTTTTCATAAGGCAACAAGTGGAGTTAACCCTAGGGGTGTGTCATACGGTGGGAGAACTGACTTAAGGGTTTTGCGTCTGTGTTTGCAAAATGTTGCGGTTTAGCAAGAGTCACCACCGACTTTTCTTTTATCCAATAAGGAAAGGTGAAAAAGCACAGGAAAGACCTTTCGAGATGTTTTCTTTAGTTTGGAGGGTAGATTATGAAAAGGGAAGTTATTATCACCCTTTCCATCCATGGTTTTCCAGGGTCTCTTAGTTACTTGTTAGATCACTTGCTTTTGTTTGAAAATTATGCTTTTGTGTGGTTTTGAAAGTATTTTGAAAAGGTGCCATCGTTTAGGAGAACTTTGCAATGATTACCGTTCGTAAGAATGTATGCAAAGTGTTGAGCTTTTGAAAATATTTCAATGTTTGGAAAGTGTTTTGAAGATGTTTTGGAAAGTGTATGTGATTGTTTTAAAAATAGCAAGGATGTTTGTTTTGAAATTGAGCAAGTAACTAAAAGTAATCTACCTACTCAAAAGGTTTTAGATGTGTTTTTCCTCCTCCTTTAGATGTTGCTATCTTACCATTGATTTGATAAGAAGCCCCATCATTGGATGTGAAGGGACAAACGTGGGTCATCGTATAGTCATGATAGCAATGTTGTGAAATGACTTAGCACTTTTCTGTAGGGACTAAGATCATTTTGAAAGGAAACTTTGATAGCGTCATCGAGGGACTATGATCTTTTTCGATTTGTTTGTGCTAAGACACCCCACATGCATAACATGGCCATTTTTGTAAGGCAACAAGTGGAATTTCCCTAAGGGTGCATGTGTGCAAGTGCGTTTGATTGCATGCATTTTGTCTTTGATTTTTGGGTTGTCTACTTGTTGATTTTATCTTGCCATACACACCTAATTACTTAACATTTATATGAAGGTAATAAAAGAGTGAAAAAAATAAATCCTACAATTTTACAACCATATTTAATTGAATGAAAATATAAAGGCAAAAATAGGGTAAAAGCAAGAAAAATGGATCTTTCGACTTAGGGCAGCAACCCTTCGATTCTGCCAATTTTGGCCCTCTTCGACCTTACCTAAAAAGGGGTGAAAGAATGAGTTTCGACTGGGACCTAGAAGCCAGTATATTTTGGCTTTCGAATGGGGCCTGGAGGCCAGCATGTTGTGCCTTTCGACTTCCTCTTTCATTTGGCCTGAAGGTTAGTATGGAAGCCAGGGGCTTCGTTTCTAACTTTTCTGTCTCCTGTTTCTTTCATTTGAGTTTGAATAGAAATATGGCCCAAGGCCATGCCAACATCACCTTAAGACTAGATTAGTTCTTTAAAGCGTATTTAAATGTACCAAGAGAAAAAGCCAAGAAGATTGTTAACCATGGCACATATTAAGAGAGTGAAAACAAAACAAAAATAAGAAAATAGTATGTACATGTTTTAAAAAGAAAACTTATTTACATGCTATGTTGGAAACGAAGGGCCAAAGGTTAAAAATGACTTACCTTGTTGGAGGTTGGAGCATGTTCTGGACTTTGAAGTGGTTGCTTTGAATGCCTCTGGATTCGAAGTAAAAGACCCAGGGTAGGCCTTCGACACTGGATTCGAAAGAGAAAAACAAGTGAAATATCCTTCTTTGCTGGATTCAAAGGAAAGAACAAGTGGGATGCTCCTTGAGTCGAAGGAAACGGGAATGTGTTGTTCTTCAGAATTGAAGGAGGTAACAATGATTCTGTTTTTTTTGTGATTTCACAAGTGTTGAAGTGTTTGAGAATTTTATGGTGTGTGATAATTTTTAAGATACCTTCCCCTCCTCCTCCCTCCTTCTTTGTGTAAATGAACTCTCTATTTATAGAGAAAGGCTTCTAGGAAGCTTGGGAAGCAAAAACAATAAAATAAGGCCCAGCTGGAAAGTAAGTGTCCACTTGTGCCATAAAAGCAAGATGAATGGTTCAGATGGGTTGCTTCTTTCTGAAGGAAAATAGGCGCAAGGCTCAAGACAAACTTTTCTAAAAGGTAGTATTATGCTATTAAGTGCAAGTGGTCTTGGACAACAAATGGGTAAAGGCCTATTTTAACCTTGCATAAACAATTAAGTATAGGGCGAGCCATAGGTTTGAGGCCTTAAAAGGGAAAACACGTAGCCTAGCATATGGGTCTAAATGTTCAACTTGATCTTTTGAGTCGAATCCTCCATCTTTCTACACCTTTCGACCAGACTAGGACAACACAACATTCGTTTTCACCAGTTGTGTGTCCTTCGAATGAACCAACTGTGTGTTCTTCGAATGGCCCTTTTTAGCTGAATATGCCATTTTGAGTCTTGCTTTTAATAACTTAGGCCCAAACCTTAGACTAGACTCCAAAGTAAGATAAACAATTATTCCCCAACTATGGCAAGTCCTTCGAATGGACCACCAAGTTGTGTGTCATAATGTAGGACTATGGCGTATTGAAGGGTTTATAGATGGATTCGAAGGTGATATGAAGGCGCATTCGAATCATACATGAAGATGAATTTGAAAGTCACAGGAAGGTAGCCACTCATCCAATCGAAAACTTATGAATCCAAGGCCAACAGGTGAGGGGCGAATGGTGCAATCGAATGACACTTTTCAGAAGTTTATTAACTTCTGAATCGAAGGAAGCTTTCAGAAGATTATTGACTTTTTGAATTGAATAAAACCAAAAGGAGGCCTTTACTTCCTGAGTCGAAGGACTTTCCTGAGTCGAAGGACATTCCTGAGTCAAAGGACATTCCTGAGTCGAAGGACATTCCTGAGTCGAAGGATACTGTTTCAAAGGGAAACAAAAACTTAATTGAAGCTTGTATGAAGATCATTTCCTTCTGTATCGAAGGAGACCTATTTGAAGTCACATGCCCAGACAAAAGAGGCACGCTAGCAGCAACTTTTGAGCAATCAAAGGAGGTGCAAAGTCCAATCGAAGGGGGCTAAATCGAAGGAGACCTATTTTCCTCCAAATTCGTCAAAATGTTATTTTTATCTGTTTTCTCCCTTTTTGACAGCTTCCTCTTAATTCCGGTGATGGAAAATCCCAATGTACTTGTGCAAGCTTGAATTTTGAGAATCATTGTGAGAGATGCCTTGAGAATTGAGAGGGAAAATTTTGGGGTACAACAGCTGCCGCTGCTCAAACTTCTTGAGCCTGAAGAGTTAGATTGGCGGATCCGACATTCGTGACTTGATGGTGAAAGAAGTTTGAACACTAGAGTGCCCAGAAATTTGCACTCGAAGATGGATGGTGAATGGGCTTATAGATGCCATTTGGAGGAATGTTGGTAAACTCTGGAAGAAGTATCAACACAAATCTCCTATTGATCCATACTAAACTTGCTATTTTACCTGTGAGAAAGGGGTTAGGAAAATGAAGATGCTTGCATGATGCTTACCAGATGTGGTATCATGATAAATGCATTGTTATGTACATGCTATGATGTATGAATGCGAAATGTGTGTTTTTTTCCGGAAAAATAAATCCCTGACTACTGCTGAGGAAATCTTCGGAGGTTAAATCCTTGATTGCCTGTTGGAAATGAAGAATATGCATATCTTCAAATTCTTTTGAAGAGATGCTTTTGCTGGGGAACATCACTCAAAGATCATCTGTTATCTGGTCGGATCCAGGCTTTACAGTTGCTAAGGATGAAGTAGTTGGTTGCTATCTGGTCGGGTCCAGGTTTCATGGCAACTTAATGGGGAAAGAGATGAATTAACTGTTATCTGTTCGGATCCAGGCTTTGCAGAAAATTCCTTGAAATTGAATAGTCAGCTGGTCGGGTCCAGGTTTCATAACAACTTGTTGGGGATGTAGAGGTTAACTGTTATCTGGTCGGATCCAGGCTTCACAGTAACTTGTTGGTGGTAAGGGGGAATTAACTGTTATCTGGTTGGATCCAGGCTTCACAGTACTTCTTAAAGACTATTATCTGGTCGGGTCCAGGCTTTATGGTCTTTTGGAAAGTTGTACTATTATCTGGCCGAGTCCAGGTCTCATAGTGTCTTTCTGGGGATCAGGGTCAATTGTTATCTGGTCGGGTCCAGGCTTCACAATATACCATTCGAAAACTGTTATCTGGTCGGGTCCAGACTTCACAATAAACTGGTTGAAAACTGTTATCTGGTCGGATCCAGGCTTTGCAGATTTCTGAGGTTTGATGAGGTCAATTGTTATCTGGTCGGGTCCAGGCTTCACAATGAACTGGTTGAAAAACTGGTATCTAGTCGGGTCCAGGCTTTGCAGATTTCTGATGAAGTTAATTGTTATCTGGTCGGGTCCAGGCTTCACAATGAACTGCTTGGAGATTTAGTTGTTATCTGGTCGGTTTCCAGGTTTCACAACGAATCTCTGAGGATGATTGCTATCTGGTCGGATCCAGGCTTCGTAATGACTTTCTTGAAAAGATGGAAATGAGGAATGATATCTGGTCGGATCCAGGTTTCTCAGTCCTTTGTCGGGGAATAAAGAGGCAAATCTACTGGGAACAGGTAGTTAAAACCTTGGTTGGACTAAGTTTAGGTTCTTCTATATCTTTGAAGAGTTGGGCTGGTTGTGTCCAGGTTTCATAGCTCTTTGAGAAATGAGATCAACTGTTATTTGGTCAGATCCAGGCTTCAGTAACTCAAGAAGTCGAATTGTTATCTGGTCGGGTCCAGGCTTCAGTAATCGAAGAAATCAAACTGTTATCTGGTCGGGTCCAGGCTTCAGAAATTGAAGAAGTCAAACTGTTATCTGGTCGGGTCCAGGCTTCAGTATAACTTGAAAATTGTGCTAATATCTGGTCGGATCCAGGCTTCATAGCATTTTGAGAAATGAGATCAACTGTTATCTGGTCGGATCCAGACTTCAGTAACTCAAGAAGTCAAACTGTTATCTGGTCGGGTCTAGGCTTCAGTAATCGAAGAAATCAAACTGTTATCTGGTCGGGTCCAGGCTTTAGAAATTGAAGAAGTCAAACTGTTATCTGGTCGGGTCCAGGCTTCAGTATAACTTGAAAATTGTGCTAATATCTGGTCGGATCCAGGCTTCATAGCATTTCTTGGTAATAATAAAGGCTTTGTTGAAGACTTTACTAGGTATTAGGGGTTGTGGCCCTGTGATTTGCAGTCATTTGAAGGGGAAATTCTAACTGGAGAGTATAGACTCAGCCAGGCAAGGCAGACTTAGCTTGGTGAGAATATATTCAGCTGGTAGATTCAGACTCAAATAGGGAATTTGGGTTCCGTTGAGGGATTTGTACTCCGCTGGGGAATATAATCTTGGTTGGAAGATATACTCCGTTGGGGAAGATGGACTCAGTGGGGAGTGTTTATTCTGTCGGGGAGGATGGACTCAGCCTGGAGAATAAAATCTTGGTTGGAAGATATACTCTACTGGGGATAAAAAAAACCGGTTGGAAGATATACTCCACTGGGAATGATGGGATCATCTGGGGATGATGGGCTCATCTGAGCAATTTTAGACTCACCGGGGAGTGCTTACTCGACTGAGGAAATCGGGGTGTCTTGTACGTTGAGGAATTTGCACTTGGCCTGGGGAAATAACTCTGTTGGGGAAATAAACCCTGCTGAGGAGATGAATTTCCTTTAGACAGAGACCCCTAGGTTTCAATTTTGGAGAAATTGACTTAGCTAGAGAAAGTTGCCAAGAGATTGAGACTCTGGCCGGGGGTTTATCCTATGTGAAGAAATTTTTGTAGGCAACTCCGCTGGGGAAAGGTTGCATTGGGGTTGTCCCTATAGGGATAATGATGATAAGATAACTCTGTGGGGAATAAAATCTGTTGAGGAGGTGGATTCCCTTTAGGAAGAGATCTCCTAGGATTTAGTTAGGAAAAAAGCCGTCAAGAGATTGAGACTCTGGCCAAGGATCGTCCCGTGCAAGGATATTTTATGGGCAACTGCGTTAGGAAAAGGTTTATTGCCAACGCCCTGGTGGGGATAATGATGGTGAGACAACTCTGTGGGGCTATTTCACATTCATTAAAGGGATGCTTACTGCTGTTGTGCACTGATGCATTGTTGAGGTTGCTGCTTGGCAGGACACATATGCCAAATAGCTTTAATTATGTTCATATGCATATGTTCATTCAATTTTAGTCATTGGACAAATTTGCTTTCAAAACAGAGATAGACAATTTTGCACTTCAAAGTGTATTGATATTTTTTCCATGAATATGCGTTTTTGTACATAGAGACGGAAATCCTAGTAAGAGGAAATCGCCGAAAAGAAAACAAAATTGAGAATGAAAAACAAATAGCCATGTGAAATGATCTCATTACCTTTCAGCTCTACTATTTCCCCAGTGGCTTTGAACGTCCCTTGCCGTTGATCGAAGTTGATTGGATTGATCCTGGACCATTTGAACTTGGACCTTGGTGATAGTGTTGACCGTGTTGATTCCACGGGACATAGTCGTACGCTTTTAATCCTTAATTTTTGCCTGAATCGCCCTTTCGGGTTTTCGGCCCACCAGGATACCCTTTTTTGCCCAAGTCGCCCTTTCGGGTTTTCAGCTTGTCGGGTATACAATCTTTTGTATATATCCCTAATTTTTGCCCAAACCTTTTGGTTTGCCGGGATGCCCTGATTTTGCTTAGGTGTGTTAACCTAACGGGTCTCTTATGCGTAGTATTTTTTAACTATGTCCGCGTTTATAGGATGTGGGAAGTCTTCACCATCCATGGTGGCCAGTATCATGGCACCGCCAGAGAAAACTCTTTTGACGACAAATGGCCCTTCATAGGTGGGGGTCCATTTTCCTCTGGGGTCACCTTGTGGTAAAATGATGCGTTTTATTACCAGGTCACCAACTTGGTATACTCGAGGCTTTACCTTTTTGTTGAAAGCTTTGATCATCCGTTTTTTATATGTCTGACCATGGCAGATAACAGCTAATCGTTTTTCATCGATCAAGTTCAGCTGATCCAATCTCGTTTGAATCCATTCGTCTTTACTTAGGCCTGCCTCAATCATAATCCTCAGCGAGGGGATTTGAACTTCCACTGGCAAAACGGCTTCCATGCCATAGACTAGAGAGAAGGGAGTTTCCCCAGTTGATGTTCTAGCTGAAGTACGGTAACCATGTTGAGCAAATGGTAGCATCTCATGCCAATCTTTATAGGTCACTACCATTTTCTGCACAATCTTCTTGATATTTTTGTTGGCTGCTTCGACTGCACCATTCATTTTCGGGCTATATGGAGAAGAATTATGATGCTTGATCTTAAATTGAGTGCACAATTCCCTGATCATGGCATTGTTGAGGTTAGTCCCATTATCGGTGATTATCCTTTCAGGGATACCATAACGACAGATGAGATTGTGTCTGATGAATCTGGCTACCACGTTCTTGGTGACTGAGGCAAATGAGGCGGCTTCGACCCATTTGGTGAAATAGTCGATAGCAACAAGAATGAAGCGGTGTCCGTTGGAAGCTGTGGGCTTGATCTCTCCGATCATGTCAATACCCCATATTGCAAATGGCCACGGAGAGGTCATGTCATTCAGAGGGATTGGAGGCACATGGACCTTGTCAGCGTAGATTTGACATTTGTGGCAAGTTCTTGAATGTTGATGGCAATCTGTCTCCATCGTTGACCAATAATAGCCAGCTCTTAAGATTTTCTTAGCCATTGTATGCCCACTTGAGTGAGTACCGAAAAGGCCATCGTGCATGTCTTCCATGATTTCCCCTGACTCCCTCTTATCCACACATCGGAGTAGAGTTGAATCATGGTTGCGCTTGTACAATATCCCATTACTTAGGAAGAATTTGACTGCAAATCTTCGTAATAACTTTCTGTCATTGATAGATGCTCCCTCTGGATACTCTTGCGCTTCAAGGTATCTCATTACCTCATGGTACCACGGCTTTTCCGTATCGGTGTCAAGCTCATAGCAATGCGCAGGTTCATCAAATATTTCAATTGTAACCATAGGGGCTTCGTTGTCCCATCCGACTTTGAACATTGAGGAGATGGTTTCCAGAGCGTCAACCAACTGGTTTTCTTCCCCAGGGAAATGTTCAAAAGTGATCTCTTTGAAGTGAGGAATTAGGGATAGCACAAGTTCCTTGTAAGGGATAAGATTAGGGTGTTTAGTGTCCCAATCTCCTTTTACTTGGCTGATCACCAAAATGGAATCTCCAAACACATCCAAATGCTTGATCCTTAATTCAATAGCAACTCTTAGACCTAAGATGCATGCTTCATACTCCGCCATATTATTTGTACAATTGAAGCATAGTCTGGCGGTAAAAGGAGTGTGGCATCCTTCAGGAGAGATGATCACAGCACCAACTTCGTTACCTAAGGCATTGGAAGCCCCATCGAATACCATAGTCCATCGGGATCCTTGTTCAGGTCCGTCATACGGTCTAGGTTTTGCACAGTCGGTTACCAGCATAATATTCTCGTCAGGGAATTCTAATTTCATTGACTGATAATCATCCACAACTTGATGGGCTAAATGATATGCTAGTACACTCCCTTTGATGGCTTTTTGATTTGTGTATTGAATGTCGTACTCAGTCAAGATCATTTGCCATCTGGCTATTCGTCCGGAAAGGGCAGGTTTTTCGAAGATGTACTTAATCGGATCCATCTTAGAAATCAACAAAGTGGTATGAGTCAACATGTACTGCCTTAGCTGGCGAGCAGCCCACTCTAAAGCACATCAAGTTTTCTCGAGCAGTGAATATCTGGTTTCACAGTCGGTAAACTTTTTGCTTAGGTAGTAAATTGCATGCTCTTTTCGGCCAGACTCGTCATGTTGGCCCAAAACACACCCCATAGAATTCTCTAGTACTGTCAAGTACATGATCAACGATCTTCCTTCAACCGGAGGCATGAGAATAGGAGGTTCTTGCAGGTATTCCTTGATTTTGTCAAAGGCAATTTGGAATTCATCGTTCCATTTGACTACCTGATCTTTCTTCAAGAGTTTGAAGAGTGGCTCACAGGTAGCAGTTAAGTGTGATATGAAACAGGCAATGTAATTGAGACGGCCCAAGAATCCTCTGATTTCTTTTTCAGAATGAGGGACGGGAATTTCTTGAATGGCCTTTATCTTGGCGGGATCTACTTCAATGCCTTTATTGCTGACAACGAATCCTAGAAGCTTTCCAGAACGTACTCCGAATGTGCACTTGTTAGGGTTTAACCTCAGTTTATATTTCTTCAGTCTCTTAAATAGTTTGTGCAGGTGACCGAGATGTTCTTCTTCGGTTTGTGATCTGGCAATCATATCATCCACATATACCTCTATTTCATGATGAATCATGTCATGAAATAAAGCCACCATAGCCCTTTGATATGTTGCCCCTGCATTCTTTAATCCGAACGACATGACCTTGTAGCAGAAAGTGCCCCATTGTGTAACGAAAGTAGTTTTTTCCATATCTTCGGGTGCCATCTTTATTTGATTATAGCCTGAGAAGCCGTCCATGAATGAGAAGACTTTATGCTGAGCGGTATTGTCGACTAAGACGTCAATATGTGGTAGAGGGAAATCATCCTTGGGGCTTACCCTATTCAGATCCCTATAGTCTACGCACATGCGAACTTTCCCATCTTTCTTTGGCACTGGCACTATATTAGCCACCCATTGAGGATAGGATGTTACAACTAGGAATCCTGCATCAAACTGTTTCATTACTTCGGCTTTGATCTTTTCAGACATGTCAGGCCTCATGCGACGAACTTTTTGTTTAACAGGAGGGCAGTCTTTTTTAGTTGGCAGACGATGAACCACAATGTCGGTATCTAACCCAAGCATATCTTCATACGACCAAGCAAATACTTTCACATAATCGTGCAACATCTGAACCAAACGGCTTTTGACACTGCTTTCTAAATTAGTACCGATCTTGATTTCCTTCTTATTTGACTCAGTACCTAGGTTGATAACCTCAATTGACTCTTCATGTGGTTGAATAGCCTTTTCCTCTTGTAACAGAAGTCTGGCTAGTTCTCCCGGTATGTCACAATCTTCCTCGCTTTAGTCTTCGGCTTGGTTGATAGGACATTCAAAGTCATAGTTGGCAATAATAGAGTTGTCGGCGATAAGATCCAGAGTGGATGTAGATCTACAAGAGTGTGTGTGTGTGCATGTAAGATACATGGCTATTTTTTGGAAATGTATTTGAAAGAAAAGAAAGACAATGAACACAAATATTTGAATTCAAAATAGTCCAATGTACCGAATGGTCATATGATTAGATGAACAAAATATAAAACCATTGACAAAAGAACCAAAGTTCCCCATGCTAGGCATATGGCTTAAAAGTCAATATCAAAATATTACAGACAACGAATTCTTGAGTTGATTAAAAGCAAAAACAAGTAGATTACTCCTCAATGAAGGAGATGGGCACAAAGTCCTTCGCATGCCAATTGTTGGGCTTCCCCTCAGTTGTTGGGTAGATCCAGTCTTCGAAGGCACACTCATCATCGGAATCCTCTACAGCATTCACTTCATGACTCTTGAGGTGGAGAGACGGCTTTCCCGTACGAGCACCTCTAATTTCTTTCTGAGCTTTGGAGGTGAAACCTATCCCAAACTTATCTGCCTTGAACGGGATGTCGGGGAGCTGACCCCACATCTCATTGTTTCCTTCTTCTACTACCGCACGGGCATCCTTAAGAGAAACCATATTTGGAATAACTTTATCGGCTTTTGGAGTGTCGGAGGAGATTTTGACGGTGGCCACAACTTCAAATGTCTGGCAAGGAGTCTCTATGAATTCGCCCTCCATTTCTACGTACTTGAAAGAAGTGAGGTGGCTTACCATAAATTCTTCTTCACCGCAAACAGTGACAACCTTCCCTTGAACTGGGTATTTTAACTTCTGGTGGAGAGTAGAAGTGACCGCACCTGCCCCATGGATCCATGGGCACCCAAGCAAGCAAGAATACGCAGGACGTATGTCCATTATGTAGAATGTGGAGTTGAAAATCTGTGAACCAACCTTAATTGGGAGATCCACCTCTCCATGAACCATCCTTTTCGACCCATCGAATTCCCTCACAACAATATCACTTGGCTTCAAAACCAAACCCTTACAGTCTAACCGATCTAAAGCGCCTTTAGGTAACACGTTTAAAGATGATCCGGTATCCACCAAAACATGTGCCAGAGTAGTCCCCTTACATTCAACAGAAACATGCAAGGCTTTATTGTGATTCTTTCCCATGGGAGTTAAATCTGCGTCGGAGAACCCCAGACCATTGTCAGCTATCAGACTTGCTACGCAATTCTCAAACTGGTCGGCTGTGGTTTCCTAAGGCACGTGAGCCTTTTCAAGAACTTAATCAAAGCTTGTGCATGAGCGTCAGAACATAGCAATAGAGACAACATTGAAATTTTAGAAGGGGTTTGTCCCAACTGCTCTACTATTTTGAAGTTACTTTTCTTGATAATTTTTAGAATCTCCTCCATCTCTTGAGTGGATGGTTCTTCTATAACAGTCTTTCTAGCAAGTGCTTCTTCCCTGGCAGGCTCACTTTCTTTCTCTTTCCCTCTAGTACTGGCACCAGCATTGCCGTTGGTTATGCGGATTGGAACTGCGGTAGTGGTTGGTGGTGAGATATCAGGGGAAAAGACTCTTCCTGTTCTTGTGACTTTACTAGTAACAGTAATATTAGTAACACCTGCTTCATTATCATCAATCCAAGAATCTTGTTTTACCCCATGGTAATAAACATCGACACCATAATTCCATGGAACCGCTTTATCAGAGGTGTATGGAACGGGTCCGGCAGCACTAATTATGAGAGGAGCAATGATTGGTTCGTTTGGAATCCTGATAGGACCTTTGGATGAGATCCTAAGAGGTTTGTTTAAAATGGTTATGATGGCCAAGTCTTCAGCTTTGTCGACTGAATTTTTGATGGCGGGATTCTTTTCGAATAGAGTTTCGCGGCTATCCATTAGGCGTTGTATACCTTTCCTCAGTTTTTCACACCCATCAGATTGTCTCATACAACCCACACAGTCTTTTTCACAGTCGGGGAAATTCCCAGCTTTCAACAGATTGCTCTTGATTACATTCAATGGAGTAGTTAATTTGACAAAGGCAATGAAAGTTGTATCTTCGACGACATTAACACCTTTGTCATGCTTCGGCATGGGAGCGGTAATTACATTTGGCGTTGGAGGAGGATCAAATTCAATAGTCTTGTTGTCAATTAAATCATGGATTTTGTTCTTCAGAGCCCAACACTGATCAGTCTCATGCCCTGGGCTATTTGAATGATAAGCACATTTTGCATTTGGATTATATCTCGGTGACGAGGTGTCAGGATTGGAGGGAGGATCCCGCAATGTCACTAAATTGGTCCTGAGCAGATGCTGAAGGGCTTGAGATAATGACATGCCTAACCTTGTGAACTATCTTCTTGGAGCTTCAACCCGTTGATGATTGGTAGATGGTCTTTGAGTAGCAGTCGGATTGGAGATTCAGACAACATTGATAGACGAATGATTATTCGTTTTGGTATGGGCCTTTACTCTATAGACAAAATTAACTTCTTTCTTCGCGGCAAAAGGTTTCTTGACAGGATTAGGAGTGGAAGTAGACGCCACAGAGATCTTTCCACTCTTAATGCCACTTTCTACTCTTTCACCGATTAGGATTAATTCGGTGAAACCAGAAGAAGAGCAACCAACCAACAAATTAAAGAAAGGACCAGATAATATGCACATGAACATGTCAATGTGTTCCCTATCAGTCAAGGGAGGTTGGACCCTACTTGCAAGGTCTCTCCACTTGTGCGCATACTCCTTAAATCCTTCATCCTTCCCCATGGTCATACCTTGCAATTGAACCCTCGTCGGTGCCAAGTCGGCGTTATACTGATATTGATGGTAGAAGGAAGTAGCTAGACCCTCCCAAGTATTGATGCGAGAGCCATCCAACTGATAAAACCATTCAAGTTGTGTTCCAGCCAGACTCTCTTGGAAAAAGTGAATCCATAGTTTTTTATCAGTAGTGTGCGGTTGTATCTTGCGCACATAGGACTTCAAATGGAGCTTTGGGCAAGAAAACCCATCGTATTTTGCAAAGGTTGGTATTTTGAACTTGTGGGGAATGACTACCCCAGAGATTAAGCCCAAATCGTCAAAATTCAAACCGGGAATAACTTGGATTTCAACTGCTTTCAATCTGTCTTCTAGCTGCTTGTATTTGATGACTGCGGGTGGATATTGTTCATTGAAATAATCATCATCAGATTCTTGGTCATTGATACAGTCGGCCTGAGTACTCTTGACCTCACCAATTTGGTTCTCATCCTCTTCGGATGAATCTTCCTCTATTGGAATTTGACGGATTGTCTCCTTGAACCTTTTACCCATGTTGAGTAGAGCTTTCTTCTTTGGCTTTTTCTTAGTGGCCAACAAGGCCATCATATCCTGCTTCCCCTTGGCCAGGGCGAGTAAAGCTTCCTGAAATTGAGAATTCTGAGCCTGGAGTTCCGTCACAGTTTTCTCTAGATCCATCTTGCTGAAATAAATAGCGGAGAGATAAGGAAACTTGTTATGCGGACACCTGTCATGTCATGATGCATGAATATGCAATATGCAAATGATTTCAAGGATTTAAAGAATTTAACTTTGTATAGACAAAGAGTGAACAAACGTTAACTTGCATTAAATAATCCTTGTTTTGAATACAAACATGCCTCTTGGGCTTACAACAACAAAAATAAGCATAAAGTAAACTCCTAAGACAAAAAAGTTGTGTGCATCTTCTTTGGCGCAATGTAGGTGTTTAAGCTCCTTTCTTCATGAAGTTCCCTTGTAAGCTCCAATATCTTCTTCTCGCTTTCATAGAACTTAGCTTCGAAGGTGTCTCACTCTCCTTTTAACTGAATCCAAGCGTTTCACAAATCTTCAAGAGAGGTAGGCATATCAGGATAGAGGATCGTGTGTGGAATGTCTCCCTCGACTACTGGCTCCATGATAATAGGTAAGACAGCTTCATAAGGCATCTTGAGACTTTGAGCGTGAGCCCTCACCCATTTAAGATAAGGCTCCAAAGGAATGGAATTCTTATGCCCTAATGTCTTGCTATCAACTTTGTTAACCATACCCCAAGCTCGTATAAGTCTTTGGCGGTAACCCTGGGTGTCGCTTTCATAGTCAAATGCAATTCCTTGGATGAGTACCTCATGAGGGACATCTCTTCTAGCGTACCAAAATTGTCGCAAAGCTAAACAAGGGTTATAAGTAATGCCTCCCCTAATGCCAAGTAGAGGGACATTAGGGAATTCCCCACAGCGGTCAATGATGGTAATGTCTTCTGAGGAGCGATAATACCAACGGATATCAGCATGCGAAAGTGACATTAATCTTTTAGACCATCTCATACCTTGTTCATTCTTCACCACGGATCAAGGTAGGTGCGAAATAAACCACCTATCCAACAGAGGAGTGCAACACATCAAAGTCCCCCTTTTCTTCAAAGTGCGAGAGTGAAGAGAATGCAATATGTCTTCAAGCAATGTAGGCACCAGATTACGAGATATGAAAACCTCGATCGCATTCACATCTATAAATTGGTCAGGGTTTGGAAATAGTACCAATCCATAGATGAGAAGAGCCAAAATTTCCTCAAAGGCTTGTAGATTTAAAATATTCCAACACTCTTGAGCCTTCTCCAACAAAAACTTTGCTAGTAACCCTTTCACACCACTCCTTGTTACCCAATTTGCTACTATGTCCGATGGTTGCAAATGTAGAGATCGAGCAATTTCCTCAGGTTTGGGGTCTCTTTCAATACTGTTGAAAGGTCACTGATTAAGAATAGGGATCCCTACGAGTTGAGAAAATTCCTCCAAAGTGGGAACAAGTTGGTAATCAGGAAAAGTGAAGCAATGATGTAAAGGGTCGAAGAATTGGACAAACACTTTTATCATATCTTCTTCAATACTTGAGGTAACCAAACTGAGAAGTCGTCCATGTCTTTTGGTGAACGGGCAATCTTCAGGGACCCTTGATACTAAATCCTTGAGTTGTGGAAGTATCCTCACAAGACTGACTTGGATAGTGCTCCTACGAGCGGAGGCCATGTCCTACAAAACAGAACAAAGATAAATCCAAAAATCCTTGAAATGGTTAGTGATGTTTATGATGTTTATGTACAAATGCATATACAAAGCAAACAAGTCCTCGGTTTAGGCTCGCATGGGGTTTCAGGTAAGTACCCTCTTAAAGTTTTAGTTGGCTCAACCTGTCCTAGTTATAAGTAACCGGGTTCTAAAGGATCTCAATATCACTGATCTTTCCCCCAAGTTTCGTTCGATAAGCGATTGACTCGCAACCAAACAAAACTCAAGAGTCAAACCTCAATGAGTGTAGCATCGAGTATCAACCAACTTCGGACTGCACCAAAGCCGTTCATCTCGCTACGTCCTAATGGCCAAGTTGGTTAAGAAAGGTTCTAAGGTCAGTTGATGCTTTATGACACCACGCGGCGGCCCCATACTCTCCTTGACTGACTCAAGGGTTACCAGTACCAACCAAAGTGCCACATCAACATAGCTACTACTTCAACCGTGTCGGTATACCCCACACAGTTCCCTCACAGTTTATTGCTACTTACCTAAAATGTATCCCCCAAATCCGGGTGTAGGATTTAAAACAAACCCAAACAAGGAACCAAAATATAAATCAAGCAAATCAAACAATATAAGAAAGTAAAATATGATCTAACCCTAAGGTAACCCCACTTAAGATCTTATCATCCCCAGCAGAGTCGCCAGTTCTGTGATACGGTGGGAGATCTGACTTGAGGGTTTTGCATTTGTGTTCGCAAAATGTTGTGGTTTAGCAAGAGTCGCCATCGACTTTTCTTTTCTCCAATAAGGAAAGGTGAAAAAGCACAAGAAAGACCTTTCAAGATGTTTTCTTTAGTTCAAGATAGTCCCAAAGGTTACAGGCGCGCGCTTCTACCACTGAGGTGGCTATACATCCGTTAACATAAGCAAAACAATAAGTATATGATACAAAACACACCCTGATTACTTCATCTTCAACCTCCAGCCAGACCAACTGTAACTTGTTCATTTCTCATCAAAAATGAAAAGTGTAAACATGAAACTTGTAGCAAATTTTCTCACGGTTTCAAAAATGTAAATAATTAAAACTATAGATCAAAGATAAGCATGAATTTTATTGGCCCTAATCTGAACCCTAAAAATCTCAGAAACTTCAACCTTAAAATTCTCTAAGCTCAAGCAAAATCAATGGAAACTATGGACATGGTTAGCTTTAGGGCAATGATATCTACATGTTTTATTCACAAATAAATCATTGATGATGCCTGTATGAGAAGTTCCAAAGTTAGAAAACTTATCTTGCAAGAGGGTATCGGGTTTGAAGTTTGAGAAGCTTTCAAGGAGTTCCAATGGTTGGGTTAGCTTCCTCAAGTTTCCAGGAAGCTAATGGAATGCTTAGCTTGAGCTGAAAGGGCCTGAAGAGTTCTGGAGAAGTCCAAGTGCAAAGCTCTGTTTTTGAAAATGGAGGATGGTGTTAATGGTGTTACAGTTCTGTAACAGGGTGTGGGATCAGTTCTAAATGATGTTTAGAAGCTTTAGAAACCAAAAGGCTTGAAAACGCACGAGGGAGTTATGAGTTTCAAGTTTTTGGTCAGTTTATGTGAAAATGGAGGTATGGAATGTGATTCTGAGTTCTAGCTATTTTCAAGGCATGAGCCTTCATGTGTTTTATGTCAATAGTTTGTGTACGTATAAGCAAAAGGATTGGAGTGCATTGGCAAGTCATAAGTACAAGTTCTTAGCTTTTGGCTAGGTTACTTGATTTTGAAGAAAAGAGGGAAACCAAGTTTCAATGTGAGGTACAAGCATGGGCTGAGTGATTGTAAGTATCTAAACCATTTCTCATGAGTTATAGGACTTGTGTGATCAGAAGAGAACAAGTGCAAGGCTTAAGAACAAGTTTTGTGTAGAAAGCACTTTATCAAAATGACAATGTAACCTTTCTTCCAAAAATGGATATAAAGCATGTCCATGCATTGAATGCTTGAAGTGAGACCTCTAACAACTGTGTAAACCATTAATTATGGATTGCATAACAAGTTTTAGGCCTGCAAAGTAGATTTTATGCAGCATAGTTTGAATTTTGAATTTGGTTCATCACAAAATGACTTGTAATTCAAGTGATAAAACCCTAACTTCATCTCTTTGATTCTCCATACTCAAGAATGATCTCAAGGAGTTCTTGAACATTTTGTAAAGCTAGAAATGTTATCTACAACCCATATTTGAACTTATTTTGAATATTCCCCTTGTAACTATATGAAAAAGTGCCATGAAGCTGGGTCAAAATCCTGACCAAATTAGGGCAAAATTTCACTAAGTGTTTTGTTTCATGACCACATGTTCTTAAAATTAGAACTTGAGATCCAAGCACTTTTGGAAGAAGTTGTGTGAATTAAAGTTGTATATTCCATGGAGATCCACAACTTTCATGTTGGAAGTTTCTCTTGAATCACTTTGCATCATGGTGAAAATTTTGTTCAAAGTTGTGAAAAAATATGAAATTTTGAACACTTAGAAAAATTTCTAAGTTTAGAAATTTTGACTTTTCAAAATGAAATCTTGACTTTTTTTTATTTATTGATGAATAAGTTTCATATTTTGACATGTTGTGATGAATTATGATCTTTGACATTTGATTTTGACCAAAAAGTCAAAGTTTGACTTTTCAGTATACAGTTGATATTTGATCAGTTGACTGAAAATTCATCTGTCAATCCTTTGAACTTGAGCAATGTTTTGAGCCATGTAATTAGGTAAAAATGATGCAATTGGACTCTTGAGATCATGTCTTAAACCAATTGATCATTTGCTAGGTCAAAAATCAAAAATTGCCCTTTCCTAGTCAAAACCCTAATTTTGTACCATTTTGCCCTTTTGGAGATTTGATCAAATTTCTTGAGGAGTTGTTGTCCAAACTTTATCAAATGATACATATGATTTTAAAATGTTGATATGGATAAAAAATTATGAAGTCTGACTGTAAATTGGCCATGGTTGACGTTTTCCCCAATACAGCTGATATTTAGGTCAACTGCTCAATTGACTGAGCAAAAGTGTGATCCAATGATTGAAACTTGACATGAGTGATCCCGGGGGTCTATAATGATCCATGAAAGTCATATGGGGCATTGGAAATTCATAAATCCTTGTGCAAACTCAAACCCTAATTTTGGTCATTAGTGCTTAAGGAGGTGTCTTGAGCTGATCAAACCTAGTGCAGTCTTGAGCCCAAGGAGATCTTGTGAGCAAATTCTTGATAAGTGAGAGGGCAAATTTTGGGGTACAACATATGTCTCTATCAAATGGCTTTTGTTACTGAAGATGGGCGTCTAGCTCCTGATGGTTAACAAAGAAATCCTATTCGAGAAAGTTCCTCTTGCCAGAAATTCCTATGAAGATGTTTCAATAATCACCATTTCCGACAATCCTCCCAGGGTCTCCACCAAAAGACCCGTCAGAATTACATATGTTCTAAATTTTTCTCCCCTAATCATCATCATGTCGGGGCCAATACCATATTCCTCAGATAAAGACATTCCCTGGAACTATGGGGCTGACGTCTATTACCATGGCGCCAAGCAAGATCTATTGGCTATCAAAGACAAAGTTGCTAAAGGTATTGATCCTGACATCGATAGTATCGTTGGGACCAATAAGATAACAAGAAGTGGAACCATTTTCTCCCCCGATATCTCTCCAAAGACCATTTTTACTCCTGTAATTATTCCCACTACCGCTCCTGTCAGTATTCCCAGTGTTACTCCTATTATTAGTCCTGCTGTTATCCCTGCTACCGAGTCATCCGAGACACGGGGAAAAGAGGTATTGTTTGAGCCTGTCCAGACGAAGGCACATCCAGAAGTCATTCCTGAGGCTTCTAGGAAGGAGATGGAAGAGATATTAAAGATAATCACGAAAAGTGATCACAACGTCGTGGAGCAGTTAGGGCAGACCCCCTAAAAAATATCAATGCTGGCCTTACTTTTGTGCTCTGAGGCCCATGCTAAGGCCTTAGTAAAATTTCTGAAGACTGCCCACGTGCCCCAAGAGACCTCCATTGATTAATTCGAGAATTGTGTGGCCAGTCTAACTGCTGATAATGGACTGGGTTTTTCTGACGCTGATTTAACTCTCAAGGGAAGGAAACACAATGATGCCCTGCATGTCTCCATTGAGTGTCGGGGAACTACATTAGCCATGTTCTGGTGGATACAGGTTCCTCGCTGAATGTCTTACCCAAGAATGCTCTTGACCGGTTAGAATGTGAAGGACTCACATTGAAGCCCAGCAACATTGTGGTGAGGGCCTTCGATGGTTCTAAAAGAACGGTGCACGGAGAAGTAGACATCCCTATCAAAGTTGGAACTCATACTTTTAATTCAACCTTCTATGTGATGGATATCCGTCCATCCTATTCCTGTCTATTGGGTTGGCTCTGGATCCATGGGGCTGGTGCCGTCACTTCTACCCTACATCAGATGTTGAAGTACTCGGTCAAGGGAAAGATCATCATAGTCCATGGGGAGGAGGAATACATGGTTATCCACCTAAACTCTTTTAGGTATGTCGAAATGGACGACGAGTTCATTGAGACCCCATGTCAGAATTTTGAGGAAGTTCTACAGACGATTGCTGTGACCAAAACTGCTACTAAGCCTCTGAAGATTACCAGACCTCCATTGAAAATGGCCTCTCTGAAGGATGCTAGAGCAGTGGTTGAGGAAGGTGGATGTACCATTTGGGGCCAACTTCCGGATATTCCCTACAAATCTAACAAATTGGGTTTGGGTTTTACTTCGGAGGCCCAAAGAGCTGTTCGACGTACTCGCGCTGGGGGACCACCATTACGTATCAGTAATCAGGGAGTCAATGCATTGGAAGACATTGATAACAGCTGTGACATGGACGAGTGGATCTTTTCAACCATCGGCGGTGGACTCAACAACTGGGAGGCCAAAGATTTTGTTCCTATTACTTTTATTCAAGAGTAATTGTCTTTTAAATTTTCGGAATTGTAATATTTAAACAATTTAGACTTTAAAACCCTGTGTCTTACCCGAGGCACAATGGTCCATCTGTGAGGGTTGTTACTTCATCTTCATATGTCATTAATAAATCATGGGACGTTTTTTTGCATGCAAATTTTATGCTATGTGTTTTTATTTTTTTTACCTTTCCTTTTATCAAAGATAGCTATGCTCTTACACACACTCACATATCAAAATGCAGATCCACATCCACTCGGGATCCCATTGGTAACGGTTCTGCTATCGTCAATTATGACTTTGAAAATACGATCTACCAAGCCGAGGACAAAGGTGAGGAAGATTGCGAGGTACTAGGGGAACTTGCCAGATTATTACAATAGGAAGAAAGGACCATATAGCCCCACGAAGAGCCGGTTGAAACAGTTAACTTAGGTACTGAGGAGGACTAGAAAGAAGTCAAGATAGGTGCCAATCTGGAGCATAATGTCAAGAAGCGTTTAACTCAGATACTACATGACTATGTTGAGGTCTTTTCTTGGTCATACAAAGACATTCTAGGACTCGATACTAATATCGTGGTCCATCGTCTGCCGACAAAATAAGACTGTTTTTCAATGAAACAAAAGGTTTGTTGTATGCGGCCTGAAATGTCAGAAAAAATCAAGACTGAAGTCATGAAGAAGTTCAACGTCGGATTCTTAGCTATCACCTCTTATCCATAATGGGTTGCCAATGTCGTTTCGGTGCCTAAGAAGGACGGTAAGGTACATATGTGTGTGGATTATAGAGACCTGAATAGGGCAAGCCCCAAGGATGACTTCCCGCTTCCCCACATTGATATTCTGGTTGACAAAACTGCACAACATAAAGTATTCTCCTTCATGGATGGCTTCTCCGGATACAATCAGATCAAAATGGCACCTGAGGACATGGAGAAAACGACCTTCATCACACAGTGGGACACGTTCTGTTACAAATTTATGCCATTTGGGCTGAAGAGTGTCGGGGCAACCTATCAGCGTGCCATGGTAGCTTTGTTTCATGATATGATCCATCACGAGATAGAGGTCTACATGGATGATATGATAGCCAGATATCAAACTAAAGAGGAACACCTTGACCATTTGAAGAAGCTATTCGAAAGAATGAAGAAATACAAACTGAGGTTGAACCCAAATAAATGCACTTTTGGAGTAAGATCCGGTAAACTCTTAGGCTTCATTGTCAACGGTAAAAGTATTGAAGTGGACCATGCAAAGGTAAAAGCAATACAAGAAATTCCAGCTCCTCGCACCGAGAAGGAAGTTAGGGGATTCTTAGGACGGCTAAACTACATCGCCAGATTAATTTCCCATCTAACCGCTCTTGTGAACCAATCTTCAAATTACTGAAGAAAGATCAAGTGGTGGAATGGAATGACAATTTCCGGTCTGCCTTTGACAGGATCAAAAAGTACCTTCACGAGCCTCCCATTTTAATGCTTCCAGTTGAGGGAAGACCTCTTAACATATACCTAACAGTTTTGGAAAATTCAATGGGGTGTGTGCTGCGGCAGCATGACGAGTCTGGCCGAAAAGAGCATGCAATATACTACCTGAGCAAAAAATTTACCGATTGTAAAACTAGATATTCACTGCTCGAGAAAACTTGTTGCACTCTGGCATGGGCTGCTTTCCAGATAAGACAGTATATGCTGACTCAAACTATGTTATTGATATCCAAGATGGATTCTATTAAATACACATTCGAGAAGCCCGCCCTCTCTGGAAGAATAGCAAGATGGCAGATGGTCCTGACCAAATACGACATTCAATACACTACCCAAAAAGCAATAAAGGGAAGTGTACTAGCTGATCATTTGGCTCATCAGGATGTGGATGACTATCAATCCATGAATTTCGAATTCCTGGACAAAGACATCATGTTGGTAAATGATTGTGAAGAACTCTTACCATATGACAGACCTGAACAAGGATCCCGATTGACCATGGTTTTTGATGGAGCTTCCAATGCACTCGACAATGGCATCAGCACTGTAATCATATCCCCTGAAGGCTGTCATACTCCCTTCACCGCCAGGCTGTGTTTCAATTGCACCAATAATATGGCTGAATATGAAGCGTGCATTATGGGTCTCAAAGTCGCCATAGATTTGGGGATCAAATCCTTAAGTGTATTTGGAGACTCAGCCTTAGTAATCAGTTAGATCAAAAGAGAATGGGACACAAAGCATCCTAATCTCATCCCTTACAAAAACATGTGTTGACACTGATCCCACATTTTGAGGAAATTACCTTTGAGCATTTTCCACGAGAGGAAAAATCAACTAGCGGATGCAATAGCGACTATGTCATCCATGTTCAAAATCAGGTGGGATAATGAGGCACCTCAGATCACTATTGAGAGGATGGCCAAACCAGCATACTGCCACGAGATTGATACTGAAGAAGTAGTGGACAAACATTGGTTCCATGAAATTAAAAGATATCTCGAGGCCCAAGAATATCCTGGTGGAGCTTCAGTCAATGATAAGAAGTTCCTAAGAAGGTTCTCTGCTAAATTCTTCCTCAGTAACATAATCCTCTATAAGCGCAACCATGAATCTACTTTGCTTCGGTGCATAGACAAGAGTGAGGCAGAAAATATCATGGCTGATTTATATGAAGGTACCTTTGGAACCCATTCTAGTGGGCATACGATGACTAAGAAGATCTTGCGGGCAGGATACTATAGGTCCACCATGGAAGCAGATTGTTATCAGCATTCACGAACTTGTCGCAAGTGCCAGATCTATACTAACAAAATACATGTGCCTCTAGTTCCCCTAAACGTCTTGACTTCTCCTTGGCCATTCACAATGTGGGGCATTGACATGATTGGAGAGATCATACCTACAACTTCTAATGGACACCGCTTCATTTTGGTTGCTTTTGATTACTTCACGAAGTGGGTCGAGCCAGTTTCAATTTCTTCTGTTACCAAGAACGTTGTGGCCCGATCCATCAGACAGAATCTTTTCTGTCGATATGGTATTTTGGAGAGAATCATTACAGATAATGGTTCCAATCTCAACAATACTATGATCACCGGACTGTACGTGCAATTCAAGATCCAGCATCATAGCTCTTCTTCTTACCAGACGAAGATAAATGGCACTGTAGAAGCCGCTAATAAAAACATCAAGAAGATCTTACAAAAGATGACAGTGACCTATAAAGACTGACATGAGATGTTACTATTTGCTCTCCATGGTTACCGTACCACGGAGCACACATCAACATGGGCAACTCCTTTCTCTTTGGTATATGGTATGGAAGCTTTCCTACCAATTGAAGTCCAGATACCTTCTTTGAGAATCATGAGGGATGTAGGGTTGAATGAAGATGAATGGATTCAAACTCGACTTGACCAGTTGAACTTGATTGATGAGAAGAGGCTTACGGCTGTCTGCCATGGCCAGATGTACCAAAAACGTATGATTAAAGCTTTTAACAAGAAGTCAGACGTCAGGTATATCAGGTTGGTAACTTGGTAATCAAGCGTATCATACTGCCACAAGATGATCCCAGGGGAAAATGGACTCCTACATATGAAGGACCATTTTGTGATCAATAATATATTCTCTGGTGGGGCCATGATCTTAACCACTATGGACGGCGACGACCTTCTGCACCCTGTAAACATGGACATAGTCAAAAGATACTACGCAGGAAAAATACCCGCTAGGTTGACTGGCCTAGGAAAAAATTAGGGATAAACATAAAAAAAAATCTGTACACCCGGCAAGCTAAAAACCTGAAAAAGCGGCTTGGGCAAAAAAGCGTATCCCGGTGGACTGAAAACCCGAAAGGGCGGTCCAGGAAAAAGTTAGGGATTTAAAGCGTATGACTATGTCCTGTTGGATCACCTTACAGCCAACCTTCAATATCAATTGTCAAACTCAAACGGTACTAATCAATCTAATCAGCTACGGACAAAGTAGCAAGTGGATGAGACGCTCAAAGACATAAAGGCTATAGCATAATAGGAACCCCATGGGATTATTTCACATAGCTGTCTTTCTTTGTATTAGTTTTAATTCTTACGACAATATTCTCTTACTAGGATGTTTGTCTCTTTATACAAAAATGCTTATTCAAGTTAATACGAAGCTATCCCTTTAAAAGTGCAAAACTATCTGTTTTTTCTTTTACTTCCTTGTTTTGTTTTCAAAAACGTCCAATGATTATTTTTGAACATATGCATTTGAACATAATTACTGTTTACAAATGAACGCATAAAAAAGGAAAAGAAAATAGAAAGATAATTACTAATGACTTTAAGAAACAGGATAATATCCATAGGCCATTCCATAAAATCCCCGCAGGTACTTTCTCCAGCAGGAGAAGAGGCAGAGACATCCTGCTACAGGATCACTGTCGTATCTCCAGTATGCAGCCTAATGGTATCAGGTGCTCTCATATCCCCGACGAAGCAAAATTTCCAATTACCGCTCCAAATATTCTCTAGTGAAAGTCGCCCAACTTCTCAGGATTTCCCAGTAGGATTTCACAAAGTCCACAGGAAATGCACCTCATTTCCCTTTCCCAACAGAGTTTATTTCTCTAATAATGGAGACCCATCTATCAACACTTCAACTTAAACAAAATATGAAGACTTACACTCCTCATTCCCAGCAGCAGTCATAGATCTCTGTTGGTTCAGTTTAACTTGATCAATGGTTTATCCTGATTCCTTTTCGGTAGACACTTTCTCTGGTTCAGATTAATCGCACCAAAGATTTATCTCGATTCTTTCCAGTTAAAGAAATTTCAAGATCTATACTGGTTCAGTTTAAATCGATCAATGGTTTATCCCGATTCCTTTCCGGTAAACACTTTCTCTAGTTCAGATAAGTCACACCAAAGATTTATCTGATTCTTTCCAATTAAAGAACTTTCAAGATCTCTGCTGGTTCAGTTTAAATCGATCAATGGTTTATCATGATTCCTTTCCGGTAGACACTTTCTCTGGTTCAGATAAATCACCCCAAAGATTTATTCTGATTCCTTTTCTAGTTAAAGTCAAAACTCAGACTTAGTCTAAATTTTGTCAACAATCACCTTTGGATGGCATCTGTAAGCCCATCTACGACAAATATCCATCATTTCTCTAAATGGCATCTTTAAGCCCATTCCCTACACAATCAACCACAACATCATCAAGTGCAAATTTCTAGGCACTCTAGTGTTCAATCATCTTCCACCTTCAAGTCACGAATGGCATATTCTCCAATCTAACTCTCCAGGTTTAAGAAGATTGAACAGGGGCAGCTGTTGTACCCCAAAATTTTCCCTCTCATTTCTCAAGGAATCTCTCACAAGGGTTCTCAAAAATTCTAGCTTACACAAGTACAATTGGATTTTTCAGCATCAAGTTAAAAAGGAAATTGTTAAAAAAGGTCAAAGCAGATGAAACTATTCTTTTTGACAAAATTGAAGAAAAACAAGGTTTCTTCGATTGGGCACTTTGGCTCCTTCGATGCAAGCTTTGGTTACACCCCTCATTTGGGCACTGGACTTCTTTTGGGCAAGTTCATTTCCTGCTTCGTTTGGTTACTAGACTTTGCTTGAACATTTTATTCTCTTCGTGCAAATATTTCATTTGGCCATATAACCTTTTTCCTGCATGTTTGCCAAAATTTACAAGGCAGAATTCCCCAGCATGCTGGCATGCACAAGGCCAAAGTCTCCCTTTGAAACAACTTGTTGCAAGCTTCGACAGGGCAACACTTATCTTCAACTAGCTTCAATTCACAAGGCAAAAAGCCTCCTGATTGATGTCCTTCGATTCAGGAGGCAAATGCCTCTGTTCTAGTCTCCTTCGATTGCACATTTTACCTCCTGCATGCATCTTTCATTTGGGGCGTGTGGCCTCCTTCGACGCAAGTTTTGGTCACACCCTTCATTTGATCAAAGGCTCCTTACATGTTTGCTCGGAGTCACAAAGCGATAGCCTCCTAAATCTTTTCTTCAATTCAGAGGCCATTTGCCCTTTGTATGATCCCTTCGACTCACAAAAACTAAGACTCCCTTTAGGCCAGAATGCATAAGGCAAAAACTTCCCCATGGCTAGCATTCACAAGGCAATGGAGCCTACAAAGTATTGTTTACTTTCACGCTAGTTTCATCTGGGAAGTGTTCTCCTTGGAAATAGTTTGCTTCAACACACAAATTCTACACTATGCCATTGTCTTGTGCGATAAGAGTACCATGATGGAACATTCGAAGGACTTGCCAGACATGCCTGGATGTCCCAACCGAATGACATGTTTTATTGATCCACTCTAGGAGTATGTATTTGGACCATTCGAAGGAACACACAAAAGGTCTGGTTGAAAGACACCTATTTGGGCCCCTTCAAAGGATACCCATATGAGCCATTCGAAGGACACTTTAATTTGAAAAAAGAAAGGTTGTTGAGGAGTCTAGTAGAAGGATAGGGCTAGGGGGTCAAAACAAAAGGTTTAGATGCCCAAAGGTACTTGCTGACCAAGTCCCATGTGCTGCTAAGTTCAGGCCTGATACATTGGCCATAACACTCCAAAACTGTTGCACAACAGTCCTGCAACACTGCCTTTGTTCTTGCACCAATTTGGCATATGAACACTGCCCCTCGAAAGCTACAAGAACAACATACCCTTTTTGTTTAAACTTTTTTTCCCTCCTAAAACATCAACCAAAATCTCCTATAAATATGAGCCTCCACCACACATCTTAGGGGCCCCGGGATAGTTGCAAGAAAACTCTTGTTGTGAGAAATTTCTCAAAAAAACTCTCAAACATCCATCCAACTTTTTTTTCCAAATATTCCTAACACTCCTAAAAAACTCAGCCCCCTTTTTACACTAAGTGAATCCTTCGATTCACTCCCCAAGTGACCAGATAACTAACCTTCGACCCACTCCCCCAACCACAATATAAAAATATTTTGATTCACTCCCTTACCTGTTATAGAGTAACCTTCGATTCACTCACATACCCTTCCTTCGATTCAGTGACTACTCAAGCAAGGTAGTAACTGGACTAAGCCTCAGGAAGACTCCAACGAACTTCCATTCACCACCAAGGAAGTCACTTGCATTTCTTTCGATTTAGGCGCTTCAAGAGGTAAGTTCTTTATAAACTTGGAACTCTTTCATTTAAATATCATGTGTACATACCAATAAAAAGGAAAATGTAGATATCTCATCTAGGGAGCTTGACCATGTTTTAACCTTCGATCCTGACTGCCCATATATTGAAAATCTCAATCCTGACTAGTTAGGCTTTGGACTTTGAGACCCAATAATTTTGTACTAACCCCTGGCCTATAGCTTTCGAAATTTAACTTGAATGTTGCATTTTAAAAGTTTAAAACATGTTCACTATATCCTTAGATTGGTAAGTACTCAAGCCTTTCGAATCTCAACCTGAGGGCCTATCATTCCTGCAGTCAAAGGAGGCAGCAAGGAGCCTGAGGCAAAGAACACACCTCACGTTGACCACAGGCCTCAAACGAAGGAAGCATCCAGAAGGATGGTCACGCTGACTTCTAGGTCCCAATCGAAAGGAACAAACAAGGGGTGAAATCGAAAGACATGACCTTGCTGACTCTAGGCCCAAACCGAAGGAAGCCAAGAAGTGCAAAATCAAAGAGTGTGGCTTCCTGAATCGAAAAAGCCCATTTTCTTTTCTTTATTTTATTTTGTCTTTATATTTTCTTGCTATTCAATATGGTCGTAATAGTGTAGGATTTATTTCTCTGCATTTTTATTGATTTTGTACAAATGTTAGTAATTAGGATGTATGGTAAGATAAAACCAACAAGTAGACAACTTAAAATTCAAAGACAAAATGCATGCAACCAAACACACTATTCACACACATGCACCCCTAGGGTAATCTCACTTGTTGCCTCGGAAAAATAGTCATGTCCATCGAATATAGGAATTTTAGCAAAGACCCTCGATAAAATATTGTAGTCCCTCGATGACCCTTAATGCTGCCTTTGGTAAACGATCTAGTCCCTAAACAAAAAATTGCTAAAACGTCCCATAGGTTGCCTTCTATGACTATACAAACGTCCCACGCCTGTCCCTTCTCATCTAATGATGGGGCTTCTTACCAAATCAATGGTAAGATAGTAACATCTAAATGAGAAGGAAAATAACATAGACCTTTTGAGTAGATATGATGCTCCTAGTTGCTCACTTTCTCACAACAAAAACACTTTATACACCAACACTTTCATTTGAAATTTTTTGCAAAGACAACACTTTGTACACGTTCTTATAGAAACGAGAACCATTACAAATGCACTTTTCAAAATACTTTCAAAACCCACACCACAAGCACATTTTCAAACAAAAATCAAGTGATTTATCAAGCAACTAAGAGCCCGTAGATAACTACGCATGAAAAGGGTGCTAATACCTTCCCTTTTCATAACCTACCCCCCAAACTCAAGAAATAATCTCGAAAGGTATTTCCTGTTCTTTTCACCCTTTCCTTATTCGATAAAAGAAAAGTCGGTGACGACTCTTGCTATCCGCAACAATTGTGATCAAACGCAAAAGACCCAAGTTAGTTCTCCCACCACGTTACAGACCGCTTCAGATGTAAGGCTACTACAATATCTTTTGGTTTTGGAGCTTCCTCTAAACCGGTGAAGGGTGTCTGATCAAGAACGGGTACCCCCAGTAATTGAGAGAACTCCTCCATTGTGGGTACCAACTGATAATCTGGAAATGTGAAGCAATGATGTACAAGATCAAAGAACTGGAATAGAACACTCATCATGTCTTTGTCAAAACCTTGGGTAACCATACCGAGTAGTCGACCATGCCTTTTGATGAATGGAGAACTTTCAGGAACCCTTGAGACTAACTCTTTAAGCTGCGGAGGCACCCTTACAAAGTTGATCCGGATAGTGTTTCTGCGAGCGAAGGCCATAGCCTGCAAAATAGAACAAAGATAACTCTCTTGGTCCTTGAAATGGTTAGTGAAAATGATATGAGATGATGTCATAATGTTATGATGTCATGTTCGAACAATTAATCATACATAAACAAAACACACAAGGCCTTAGGTTTAAGCTTGCATGGATTTTGTAGGTAAGTACCCTCTTGAGTTTTAGTTGGCTCAACCTGTCCTAAAAAAAGTAATCAGGTTCTAGGAGCCTCAATATCACTGATCTTTCTCCCAGGAATTTTTTCAGCACAAGCATCTGATTTGCGACAGAAATATCTCGAGAGTCCGACCTCAATGAGTGTAGAATCAATTATCAATCAACTTTAGTCTACACCAAAGCCATCTATCTCACTACTTTCTAATGGATACGTTGTGTCAACTAAGATTCTACAGTCAGTTAGTGCTTTATGACACCACGTGGTAGCCCATCATTCTCCTTGACTTAAATCAAGGGACACCGGCACCAACCAATATGTCACACTAACATAGACATCACTTCAACCAATCAGTATACGTTATACAGTCTTCACGATCTATTCCTATTACCTAAAATGCCCCCAGATCCGGGTATAGGATCTATACAAGAAATAAACCCAAGCATATCCCGAAATATAAAGCATACAAGGCAAACAAGTAAAGCAATAAAGGTGATCTAGCTCTTAAGGTAATCCCCTTTTATTATCCCCAACAAAGTCGCCAATTCTGTAATACGGTGGGAGAACTGACTTTTGGTTTTTCATTTTATCGCAAATGTCGCGGATAGCAAGAGTCACCACCGACTTTTCTTTTATCCAATTAGGAAAGGGTGAAAAGAACAAGAAATACCTTTGATAAATTTCAGAGTAAGTGGGTAGGTTATGAAAAGGGAAGGTGTTATCAACCTTTTCATCCGTAGTTATCTATGGGCTCTTAATTGCTAGCTCACTTTTGAAAAATGCTTTGTGTGTTTGAAAATATTTTGAAAATGCCTAAGTGCGGCAATTTTGTAATGATTCTCGTATCGTTGAGAATGTATACAAAATGTTTATTTTGAAACTATTTATGAGAAAAGTGTTGTTTTGTGAAAAAGTGTTTTGAAGATGCCAATGTAAGGCAGTCTGCTTTATAATAACCCTTGTATCAGTCTTCAGAAGTGTTTATAAAGCATTTTTAAAGTAGTTGTTTTGAAAGTGTGAGGTGTGGAAATTGTTTTAGTTTGTGAGAAAGAAATTACGAGTGATCTACCTACTCAAAAAGTCTTTAATATTTTCCTCCTCCTTTAGATAGTTCTACCCTACCATTAGTTAGTAAGAAGCCCTATCGTTGGATGTGTGAGGGACAGGCGCAGGCCATCGTACAGTCATAAAGGCAACTTGTAGAACACTTTAGTAATTTTCGTAAGAGACTAAGATCGTTTACCAAAGGCAACATCGAAGGGTCATCGATGGACTATGATCTTTTAACCGAGGGTCTTTGCTAAAGCGTCCCACGTTCGAGGGACGTGACAGTGTTTTCTGAAAGCAACAAGTGAGGGTCACCCTAGAGGTGCGTATGTGAATAGTATTTCAATTCAATTCATTTATCTTGCATATTAGGGTTAGCTACCGTTCGATTTTAAATCTTGCCATACACGCCTATTAACATACAACTAGCAGTTATAAGGAAAGCGGTAAAGACAAAAAATAAATTTCCTACGCTATTCCAAAGTCTCGGGGTAGGGGGTACAAATCATTAAAAAAAGGGGGAAATAGAAACCCTATTTAACTATTACAAACCGTAAGCAGTTACAATAATCGAAAAATGCGAAAATAGTAAACTACGTGAAAATAAAAGGAAAAGGAAATTGTTTTCTGATTTTATCAAGTAAGGAAATTAAATCAAATAAAAGCTATGGACGAAGATTCAAAAATTAAAATTCTAAATACTGTTTTTGGTATTTTTCGAATGTGAGAAAATTTGAAAATAAAATAAAAACCTAGTCTATTATTTTTTATGTTTTTATCAAAGAAAGTAAAATTAAAAGAAGAACAAATAATAATAATAATAATAATAATAATAACAATAAAAAAGAAATAAAAGAAACAGAGGGAGGGTGCAAGATACAGTTGGGTATGTGATGAGCAGAAACGAAATGGGCTGATTTTGAAGAAATTCGTTGGGCCAGGAAATTGGGGTGAGACCCAAAGCTAAGTTTTAAAAAAAACATAAAATAGAAGTAAGGGTGGTGCGAGTTAGAAAACTGGATTGACTTTTAATTAGAAATTCGCTAGGCTTGGAAGAGATATGCAAGCAGGCCCAATGTTTTATTACTGCAACATCAACATAACAAACAAAACAAAAAATTGTGAACAAAAGCGAATCGGGCTTAACGAACAAACGAAAAGCGGGTAAAGGCCCACTGGAGATTGGAAAAGAAAACCTAGTGAAAATACTAAGCAGTCACTTTCCAAAACTTGTCCTCACGACATTTTCCAGGTTATTTTCTCAATATTCCAACGAAAATGATAACAAGAGAAAAACGAAGTCTTCTCCACCATTCTTCACCCTCAAACTCGCCTTTTTCCTCGATCTATGAACAACAAAAACCCAAGCTAACACCTCGCTTTCAGTTTTCTCTCCCTAAACCTCTATTTCACGTCCTCATACTTGTAACAACAATAACCACTCTTTCTCTTTCTAGTATCTCTCACTCTCACCCAGGTAATAAATCGAATCATATCCAACACGAACTCTCATAGATTTTCGGTTTTGAATAAGAACCCTAAAATAATTCTAGCTGAAAACATGGCTACTTGAATTAGAGCAAAGCTTTCTGAATCCTAATCCCCAAACTCTTCCCTCATAATCATTAATAGAGTCTAAAGATATTCGGAGGTTGAAGGAGTTTCCTCATTCTTCTCCCTTCAAGCATTCCCTTTTCTAAAAGAATCGGAAGGAATAAAATTTTGAAACACCAAAATCGGGTCTCCTCACCAAGCGAGTGATAATCAATGTTTAATAATTTTGCATCATTGCATCAGGATCATCCCTCAAATATTCAATATGGTAAGAAAGACATATAACACATATTCATCGATTTGGTTTTAATATCTATCTTAGTGTATGTTTTTGTGAGACTTAACCGTGTAAGTGATGGTACAGGGCAGGAAGAGCAAACAAAAATCATAGTAATACAACTTCAAATACCATGAGGAATAAATATGCAAAAGTGAAAAACAGAGGCAGAGTGACTTATCTCAAGGTTGACTCAGATGAAATAGAAAACCAGAGGTAATAAGCTGTTCCTTGATCCCTTCTTCTTTTTCGAAATGATTTTGAGCAAAATGGTTATGATATTGAATAGAAGTCTGTGTCGTGAATCAGATTCTACAGGTTACTGAATTTGGAGTTTGGAGGAAGGTTGATGTTGGTGCAGGTATGTAATAAAGTGGAAGTGAAATTTTTGCAGGGAGTGAGGATGGATTAAGGTTTATGGAGGGATGCAATTGATATGTCAGGTTCTGGGAAGTATGGTTTCTACAGTTAGTGAGGGATTTCTGTCTATCTTATTTTTTTTGCGATAGTGTAGAAATATGGTTTATATAGGTGAGAATGAGTGGGTTTTGGGGGGAAATTTGGTGAATTTGAACATACTTGGTGTACTGTCTTAATGCTTTTCTAATCCAGGTTATATTTGGTATATTTTTGTGTAATGCTTTGTTGTTTTGCAGTAGGTTTTGGACAATATGGCAAGCTGTTTTTGGAACTGTTTGGGCGGGGGCAGCAGCAGGTCTTGGGCTGGTTTTTGGTCTATTTTATGCAGATTTTGTGGACAGGTCTTGACAGGTTTTGGCATGTTCTGCAGGTTGGACAAAAGCTTGGTTGTGTTGGGACAACAAGGTTGTTTACACAGTTTCACTGTGTTTGGACAGGTTTAGAGAAACTGTGTGCATTGCTAGAGTTGGCTTATGGATGCAACTTGAAGATATGAAGCATGGTTGGAAGAAGCTTTTTTGGAGAAAAATTGGTGAAAGTGTGGAATTTGAAGATTAGGCTTTAGGACTTGTTTCATATATAAATTTGTATAATTTTCTTGTAATATCTTGAAGTGATGAATGATTCTTGTAAATTACTTAACATTTGGATGAATACTTGATAGAACTTGATGAATGAATAAATCTTTCCATGAATGTATCTTTGATAAGTTTGAAAGACTTCTCATGAAATTTTGATTACTTTAGTATGAATATGTTGAATGATCTTGAAATTGGAAATCTTAAACCATGATGAGTGATATAATCCTTGAATGAATTTTCTCCTGAAGCATGGATAAAACTTGAATGATCTTGTAATGAACAATGAACTTTGATACTTGTATCTTGACAAATGTGTTCCTTTGCTCATTTGTACCTTGTATACCAAGGAATGACATGAATGAATCTTCTTAGCCTTGAATTAAACATTGATAAAATCATGACCTTAAGACCTTGAATCAAAACTTGTTCTTTACAAAATTCATTTGATAAACCTTCACGCTATATTTCAATCTCAACTCCCCAATAATCCTCTTGATGCACAACCTTCTTCTCAAAGAAATCCTAACCCAATTCCTCAATCCAAAAGTGACTTTCACAAGCAACGAACCTTTAAAAGGAATGTTGATGCCTTAAACATAATTTCATCCTTTGTACCACAATTCTTATTTTGTAATTCAATCCATAAGCTCTTTGTATTGACAAAATCTTTTTCAAATGATGACCTTAACACAAAGCAATGCCTTTGCAGATGAAACTTTAAGTATAGAAAGACATCCTTGAGATAAAACTATAATCAATCTTCCATTGATGAACATCAAGAAAGTCACATACTAAATATGAGAAACCCTAACCAATTTCATTGGGTGCACAATTACGAAGAAGGGACTTTAGATGTGGAAGAAAATCAAAACCCTAGTGTGGACCCATTGCTTAGGAGGAGAATTTGCTTGATCAATTCTTGAGCCATCTTAAGCATTTGAGAACCCTAGGAGGATGTCTTAGAGAAACTAGGAGGGCAAATTTGGGGTACAACACAACCCAATAGAAAACTTCCAGCCTAACCAAACCAAATTGAAACCTCAAAAAACCGCATTTGGTTCGGATGTGTTTGAGTCATATTTTAACAAAATTGCACGATTCAGTTTGGTTTGCGGTTTGTATTTTGCAAACCGAACCAAACTGAATCAAACTGCGTTATGTTACAACCTAAATTTTACTTAACTCACGTGCAACCCAAATCTAAACCAATTATACCTTAGCCTTATGATTACGAGTAATTTTCTCATCCTTACACTTATGGTTTCAATTCCGGTCTTCTCAAATCTCTCGTAGCATTATCGCGTCTTCTTCGCCACATAAATATTTCCTATTCTTCTCTAATCTCTACTCTCTTATATTCTTTCTTTTTTACCTTCTCATTTTTATGCAAATGTTTCCTCTTTTAATTCCATTTTTATCACAAATCTTCTTCTCTAATCTTTCTTCTCTTATGTTCTTTCTTTTTCATATTCTCTAATATCTCATCTCTTCTTCTTTTTTTGTTTCATTATTATATTTTTGATATTATTTTATGATATTATTTTATGTTTATTATTCTACTTTTGTCTAATATAATTTTTACATATTAAATAAGAAGTTGTTGTTTAAATATTATGAGTTTTGATGTTATTTGGTAGTGTGTGAATGACTAAATACAAAATGTTCTCATCTATATGTGTATGTATGGCTCGATAAAAAAATTGTAAGAAACCTAACCAGAAAAATAACATTGGTTTAGTTTGGTTTGTTTCGGTTTTTTTCTAAAACCAAACTGAACCATACCGAACCTCACGTTTTTCTCTTGCGGTTTGGATGAGTTTTATCGTCAAAACCTCCCAAACTACATCACGGACACCCCTAAATCTAGTTGGTTGGCTTTGACAGAAAGGTCGGGACAAATTCCTTGTGTCTGCTCCAACGTGTGATCCCGAACCCGATACATGAATTTAATAGCCCGTTGGGGAGACTCCTAATACTTCTTTAGTATAATAACTAGGTCTTCCTCGAGGCTTTTTTGAACTTTGGCCCGATCATATTCCTTATGTTAAAGAGCTTTTTGATCCTCTCTAAAGTCACAACACACCTTTGCCGCATATTTAGAAGCCTTATTCCAACATGGATCTAGCTTCATAAATCTGACGCAAAATCGTTTTACTTCACCTTCTCCTACAAAGAGTCGAAAAGCTCAACACTTTTCTGCAACTCAATTAATTCTCACTCAGCTTCGAAATTCTACAGCTCAAGAGTCTCACACTTCCCCTTCAGTTCATCCTTTTTTATGGAAAGGTCACCACAACCTAATGCATCATATTCATTGTCATCCACCATCGAAACTAAGAATTCGGCCCTAAACAGGGTACGCGAAGCATCCGCAAAAAGACTTTGCCTGTCAGCCATAGAAAGGTTCCGAACAAAAGTTATGTCCTCAATGACATCAAATTTCTCTGGGGTGCTATGTACCATAGGGGGGAGAACGACAGGGAGCCAGAAGGAATGAGTAAGAGCCTTCAACTCAATATCCTCTGCCAAATGAGCCAGTTTAGAGGAAACCCCCTCAACAGGAGTAGACGGACAATCACTCTGATTCCTCTTGATATGAGAAACAAATGGTGTAGGCTCATAGACAGACATGTCGGTCATTACAGTAGTCAATTGTTCCACCTCAAGAGTTATATTCAGAACGACAATCACATATATTTTCTAGGCAGTAACCGTAGCAGGCATCTGAACCATCATAGCAAGAGTAGTTGTAGTAGCATAAGTCCCCACCAATTATCTTGATGAGTCGGTCATAAGACCCTGTTCCTTGGAGAGCACGAGAAGGTTTTGAAACTCATGTATGTTATCTACAAGATCCAAGTTACACTTGTCAAAAAAATGTCGCGGATTCCCATCTTCACCAAGATTTCTTGCCTCTCTACGTGATTGGGTGCACTGATAATCGTAGTTTTAATCTTCTTCTTCTTTCACTAAGAAGAAGTCACTTCACTATGACGAAACCATTCTTCATAGTCAAGCCTTTCATACCAAACACATAGACCCTCCTTCATTTATACCTCCTCAGAGGATAGAGGACTTAACTTGTTGTAGTAAGAAGGAAGTGGCTGATGGAAGTTAACTCAATGCCAATGTTTGACAAAACCACTTTTGCAAGAGTGAGTGAACACAACTTGGGCTGAAGCCGAGCACAAAAAAAGCTTTAAGATTAATAGGTTTCACCAAAATGAAACGTTTTAGAAAACTACCTTAATCATTGGTAAAAAAGTCAAACCACGGGACATTAGGATGAAAGGAGGTCAATCTCTGGTCCTAAGAGTAATCTCAAGAGGTGTGGGATGCATACAAAAAGATAAAAAGATCTCAAGAGAAGGTTTATAATATTTATACTCATCAAATGGTTGGAACACCTTCATGTAAGCCTAAGCTCCAGGATGAAGTTGTGAGGGGGAAACTCTCAAGCGATTCATCATAGCCACCTTGAAGTTAGAAAAGGGAAAACGTACCCCTAACCTGGTAAAAAGGAATTCATACATAGTGTTGTACCCCAAAATTTTCCCTCTCTTTTATCAAGACATTTCTCACAAAAGATCTCGAATGCTCAAGGATTCTCAAAGAGTTGATCAGACAAGCTCACCTCTTAAGCATTGAGACCACAAATTAGGGTTTTGGTTTTCACAAGGAAAATTGGACTTCTAATGCCCCAAATGACTTTCATGGTTCATAATAGGTCTCTAAGATTACTCATACTAAGTTTCAAGTCTTTCACCACAAATTAGCCCAGTCAATTGCTCAGATGACTGAAAATCAGCTCTATTGGGTAAAAAGTCAATTATGGTCAACATACAGTCAAACTTCGAGATTTTTGGCCAACGTCCACATTTTGAAGTCACATTCATCAATTGATCAAGAGTTGATCACAATTCCTCAAGAAAATCATTCAAATCATCAAAGGGGCAAAATTGTCAAAATTAGGGTTTTGACTGAGAATGACTAATCATTGACTTTTGACCTAGTACATGACCTAATGACTTGGAGCATGATCTCAAGGAATAAAACACAAAATATTTACCTAATTTCATGGCTCAAATCATTTCTCAATATCAATGGATTGATAGTTGAATTTTGGATCAACTGATGAAAATTCAGCTAATACAGAAAAAGTCAAAATTTGACTTTTTGGTCAACATTGAATTTCAAAGATCAAGATTCATCAAGACATTAAAAAATATCAAACTTGATCATCAAGAATCAAGAAATTCAACAAAAATTCAATATTTTCAATACTTAGAAAAATTCTAAGTGTTCTTAACCTTGATAATTTCACTACCTCGTGACAATTTTTCACCAAGATGCAAGATAATTCAAGGAAAACTTTCAACATGAAAGTTGTAGATCTTTATGAATTATACAACTTTGTACCTTAGGGTTGATATCCAAAAAATTCTTAGATTTGAAGATATAGGCTCATAAAGTCATCACATTTTTACTAAAACACTTAGTGAAATTTTCATCAAGTTAGGCAGATTTTTTGTCCCAACTTCTTGGCATTTTTTCACCAAGTTCCAAGTTGATTTAGCCAAAATGGTCAACGTGAAGGTTGTATAAAATGTTTCAAGCTTTCCAAAATGTCAAAGAACTTGAAGAGATCATGCTTGAGCTAGAAGTTTCGAAGAGAAGAAGTTGAGCATCCATTCTTGAATTACAAGGAATTTTCATGAAGAACACTTGAACAAATCTCAAGCCATGCTGCATAAATCTTGCTTTGCAGGCTTCTAACTTGCATATATTTCCATAATCAGATGTTTACACAATTTATTGAGCCATTATCTAAGCATTTGATTCATTGTCCAAGTGGTCATTCCATTTAGGGAAGAAAGTCAAGACTTTCATTTTGTAAACGTGGATTTAATCACAAAGTCCACTCTCCTTGAGCCTTGAAATTGTTTCTTCTGAGTATACACAATTTAAAAGATAAAAAGCAACCATCTACAACTTGTTAACCACCCTACAACCCTTGTACTTCACATTGAAACCATGAATTTCAAGTTTACTTCAAAATCAAGTCACCTAGCCATAACATGTGATTCTTTATTTATGATTGCTAGAGCCTTCAAAACCTCCCCTCTATAAATAGAGGAGTCATTTGCAAGCTAACACATGAACTGACAAGCCCTCTAACCCTCTCAAACTCCCTCAAACCAGAATTTGCACAAAAATCTCCATAACTTGTTATTTCTGACTTTGAACACCAATCTCACAATACACTCACGTGTTTTCACTTTTAATCAATCACAAAGCTTCCATACCTCATATACAACTCACCCTCATCCATGTTTTAGCACTGCAACTTCATCTTCATCATCCTCCATTTCCAAATATTCAAACCTGCAACTTGATTTCTCCAGCACGATTCAGGCACTTTCAGCACAAAGTAAGAGTTGCATTAGCTTCCTAGGAGTTCAGTGAAGCTATCCAGATCATCATAACACCTCCATAAGTGCTCAAACTCCATACAAGATTTCCAGTTTTGAGGTAAGTTTTCTCAACTTTGAACTCTCTCTACAAGCATCTTTAGTGACTACTTTGTGAATGAAAAATGTAGACATCATTGCCCTGAAGCTAACCATGCCTTTGGTTTTCATTTATGTTGTCTGAGTGATGTGAATTTTAAAGTTTAACTTTCTGAAAAAAATTAGGTTTTATTTGGTATCAAACAAAATTCGTGTTCATCTTTGATTTATAGCTTTAGTTATTTACATAGTTGAATTCGTGGTGAAATTTAAAGCAAGTTTCATGTTTATATTTTCTGATTTGGTTGAGAAATGAGGAAGTTCCAAAAATAAAAAATGGTGTCTTTGTTCTGGCGCGCGCAAGGTTGAAGATGAAGGCATTTTCAAATTCAGAAACAAGTTTATTTTAAGTTTATTCAAAGTTGTTTTATACACGGATGAAACAACCACCCCAGTGGAAGAGGAAGCGCGCGTAAGGCATTAGAGTATAGGGACCTGGGTTCCAGCCCTAGTGGTATCCTTTTGTGTTTTTCACATTTTTCTTATTTCAGATTTCATACATACAAGCTATACGCGCCTACCATAGACTTCATTCCATCACCATTAGATGTGCAAGCAGCAAATATCAAATGTCCCACATGTGTAGCCCATGATGCACCTCAAGAAATTAGCAACACTGAATCAAATAAAGCGCTGGGCCTCCCAGAACTTGGGCCTCATTACTTTTTATTCTTGCTTTCATACACTCTCCTAATTGCTCATAACAACACATACCCATTCACTTTTTATTTTATTTTCTGATTCCAACAAAAAAAAACCTATTTGGGCTTGTTTTCTATCTTTAAACCCCCCTCCCCCTTTTACTTTCTGACACCTCAAGTCCAATTTTGTATACTCTTTATCTTTCTTTATTTTTATTTATTCATTTATTCTTATTTAACCAAAAATACCAAAAAATATTTTCTTAAGTAATTAAATTAAAAGTATTTTAATTTAAACATTTTCGTTTCATTTTTTCCAAATTAAATTTTATTACTCTCTTTTACATTATAAAAGTATTTTCTTTTCAAATTAACATTAACATTCAATTTATTTTCTAAAAACAACTTCTTTTGTAATTAAATTAATTAGTTTAATTAGGTTAAAATATTTAACCTTTCCATCAAAAAACCCTAAAAATAATTTCTTTTTCTTCTTCATCTTTACATTTTATGCATTATTATTGTAATTCATATTAAATGGTTTGTAATAAATAATTAGGCTTTATTGCTTTCTTCCCCCTATTCACAAAATTGTACCCCCCCTCCCCCCCATTTCCAAAGCGTTGTAATAACATAGGAGATTTAAATTCCGCAATTTATCATTTTCTTTATTATTGATAGTAATTAGGGTTTGTATGACAAGACTTAAAATCAACCATAGAAAAAACCCCAATTCAATACAAAATACATGAAAACAAAACACTTTGCACACTTTCACCTCTAGGGTAAACCTCACTTGTTGCCTCAGATTTAAACAATCATGTCCCTCGAACATGGGATATTTTAGCAAAGACCCTCGATTAAAAGATCATAGTCCCTCGATGATCCTTCAATGTTGCCTTCAATAAACGATCTTAGTCCCTTACGACAATTGCTAAAACATCTTACAAATTGCCTTCTGTGACTGTACGATGACCCACGTCTGTCCCTCACATCCTATGCTATGGTTTCCTAGTAACTAATGATAGACAAGCACTATATAAAGGAGAAGGAAAAGAACAAAGACTTTTTGAGTAGGTAGATTGCTCATAATTTCTTGGTCACAAACAAAACCATTTCCACACTTCAAACTTTCAAAACACTCTTCAAAAGCAAACATTTTGTATACATTCTCAACGATACAAGAATCATTACAAAATTGCCTTACATTAGCATTTTCAAAACATCTTTCCAAACACTCCTTTTCAACAAATATTTTCAAAACCAACACATTGTATACATTCTCAATGATACGAGAATCATTGCAAAGTTTTCCAAACTTAGTCGTTTTTCAAAATATTTTCAAATTTACACAAAACACAAAGCATTTCAAAGTGACCTAGAAGTTAAGAGCCCGTAGATAACTACAGATGAAAAGGGTGCTAATACCTTCCCTTTTCATAACCTGCTCCCCGAACTCAAGAAAATTCTCAAAAGGTATTTCCTGTTCTTTTCACCCTTTCCTTTATTGGATAAAAGAAAAGTCGGTGGTGACTCTTGCTATCCGCAACATTTGCGATAAAATGCCAAACACCCAAGTCAGTTCTCCCACCGTACCACAGAACTGGCGACTCTGCTGGGGACATTAATTCTAAAAGTGGGGTTACCTTAAGAGCTAGATCACCTTTATTTTCTTTACTTGTATGCCTTGTTTGCTTTACATTTTGGGTTATGCTTGGGTTTATTTCTTGTATAGATCCTATGCCCGGATCTGGGACATATTAGGTAAGTAGCAATAGATTGCGGAAAATGTACGACATTGACTGATATGGTTGAAGAGATGGCTATGTTAGTGCGACACATTTGTGGGTACCGGTGTCCCTTGAGTTAAATCAAGGAGAATACGAGGCCGCTGAGTGGTGTCATAAAGCACTAACTAACTGTAGAACCTTAGTTGAACAACTTGGCCATTAGAAAGTAGTGAGATAGTTGGATTTGGTGCAAGACTGAAGTTGGTTGATACTCGATACTACACTCATTGAGATCAGACTTTCGGGATATTTCGGTCGCGAAGACATATTACTTGTGTTGAAACAATGCCCGATGAAGAAAGATTAATGATATTGAGATTCCTTAGAACTCAGTTACTTTTTAGGACAGGTTGAACCAACTAAAACTTCAAGAGGGTACTTACCTATAAACTCCATGCAAGCCTAAACCTAAGGCCTTTTGTGTTTTGTTTGTGTATGATTATTTGTTCATGACATCATAACATCATGCCATAACATTTTTACTAACCATTTCAAGGACCTAGGGATTTATCTTTGTTCTGTTTTGTAGATCATGGCTTCCGCTCGCAGAAATACCATCTGAATCAGGTTTGTAAGGTGCCTCCTCAACTGAAAGAGTTAGCATCAAGGGGTCCTAAAAAATATCCGTTTACCAAAATATATGGTCGACTTCTCAATATGGTTACCTCAAGATTTAAAGAAGACATGATGTGTGTGCTCTTTCAATTCTTTGATCCTATACATCATTGTTTCACCTTTTCCAATTATCAATTGGTGCCCACAATGGAAGAGTTCTCTCAGCTATTAGGAGTACCAGTCCTTGATCAAATACCATTCAATGGTTTAGAGTAAACTCCAAAACTTGAAGTTATTTCCAAGGCTTTACATTTGAACAGGTCTGACATTATAGATAATTGGGAAATAATGAGTGGAGTCAATGGTTTTCTAGCTAAGTTTCTGTTAGAGAAGGCTCGACAATTTTGGGAGGCTATGGATTTGCAAGCTTTTGAAGAAGTATTAGCTCTTTTAATATATGGGTTAGTATTGTTCCCTAATCCAAACCAACTCATAAATGTGAATATTGTCAAAATCTTCCTTTCTCGTAACCCTGTGCCTACTTTGCTCAGAGACATTTTGCATACTCTTCACACTCGTACCATGAGGAAGAGAGGGGCTCTTATGTGTTGCATAACATTGCTATCTAGGTGGTTTATTTCGCACCTTCCCCGGTTAGTTTTGAAGAATGAACATGGTTTGATTTGGTCTCAAAGGATGATGTCGCTCTCTCATTCTGATATCTTTTGGTGTTCCCGATCTCTGGAGGATGTTACTATCATTGACCATTGTGGGGAGTTCCCTAATGTTCCACTCCTTGGCATTAGGGGAGGTATTACTTATAACCCTTCTCCGGCTCTATGATAATTTGTTTATGCGGGAAGAGATGGTCCTCATGATGCACTTATCCATGGAATTGTATTCGACTACGAGATTGATGTCCAAGGTTATCGTCAAAGGTTTATACGAGCTTAGGGCATGGTAAACAAGGTTGATAACAAGACTTTGGGACATAAGAACTCCATCCCTTTGGAGCCTTATCTCAAATGAGTGCAAGCTCGCGCACAAAATATCATGATGCCATATCCAGTTATCCTACCAATAGTTGTGGAGCCTATTGCTGAGGGAGATATTCCTTATACCATTCTCTATCCTAACATGCCTACCAACCTCGAAGAATGGCAGAAATCATGGATTCAACTCAAGGGGGAACGAGACACCTTTGAAGCTCGATTCTATGCAAGCGAGAAGAAAGTGTTGGAGCTCACCAAGCAACTTCACGAGGAACAAAGCCTGAATGTCTACCTCGACACAAAGAGGAAACTCCCATGGAAGACTTGAGTCTTTTGTTTTAGGAGTTTGTTTTGTTGTCTCTTTGAGTTTGACCCTCCACAAACCCCTAATGCGATTACCACACCCATGCCCAATCATGTTAAAGGTGTTAATGTTGTTGACGATATTTCCTTTGTCTCTACCATCAGTAGTTTAACTACTCCCTTAATGACCGTTAAGAGGAATATGTTAAGAGCCGGTTTATTTCTGGGCTGCCTTGAAAATTGTCACCATTGTGCTTCCCAAGCTAATAGTTGTATGTGGCTGAAGAAAGGTATTCAACGCCTGATTGATAGCCATGAAATTCTGTTCGAGGAAACTCCGTCCACAAAGAGTTTTCTTGAAAGTATACCTCAAGAGTTAGGACTTGAAGATGTTTCCATAATCACCATTTCAAATACTCCTAGTAGGATCAACACTAAAGGCCCTATAAGGATTCCTGCTGAGCCAAGAGTGGCTCCCTTAATTATCACTACACCGAGGTCAGTCCCCTATTCCTCAGACAAAGACGTGCCTTAGAACTATGGGGCAGAAGTTTATTATCATGGTGTCAAGCAAGATCCATGTATTACTGAAAATAAAGAGCCTAAATTTACAAACATTTCCGGAACTAGTAAGGTCACTAGAACAGGAAGGATCTTCTCTCTGGAAATATGTCCTCCAATAACTACTACAACACATGTTCATATTCCTGCTGGTAGACCAACTGCTGATACCCGAGGTAAAGAGAAAGTTACTGAGCCTTCCCTGACGGAGGCACCCTCAAAAGATGTTACAATTGAAGACCCATCTGGTCAAGAGATGGAAGAAATTCTGAAGATCATCCGAAAAAGTGACTACTAAATAGTTGAACAACTGGGGCAAACACACTCAAAGATATCCATGCTATCTTTGTTATTATGCTTTGAAGCACATGCCCAAGCTCTATTGAAATTCTTGAAGAATACCCATGTACCACAAGAGACCACTACTAATCAATTTGAGAATTGTGTTGCAAGCCTAACTGCTAATAATAGTTTGGGCTTTTTCGATGCAGATTTAACTCCGACAGGGAAGAATCATAACAAGGCTCTCCACATCTCTATTGAATGCAAAGACACCACTCTGGCGCATGTGTTAGTAGATATTGGGTCCTCCCTAAATGTTTTACCCAAAGGTGCTCTGTATAGACTGGACTGTGAAGGGCTGGTGCTGAAACCCATCAATATTGTGGTAAGAGCCTTCGATGGGTCAAATAGGATGGTCCATGAAGAGGTTTATCTTCCGATCAAAGTGGGATCTCAAGTCTTCAATTCAACATTTTATGTAATGGATATCTTCCCGGCCTGTTCTTGCTTGCTAGGACGCCCATGGATTCATGGGGCAGGTGCAGTTACCTCTACATTGCATCAAAAGCTGAAGTACCCAGTAAAAGGGAAGATTGTCACAGTATCTGGAGAGGAAGAATATATGGTCAATCATTTGAATTCTTTCAAATATGTTAAAATGAATGGCGAATTCATTGAAACCCCCTGCCAGACATTTGAGGTAATCCCTCGAATGATTGTTGTTGCTACTCCTTCTACTCCTGAAATATCTAAGGGCACACCAATAATGGCCTCTCTGAAGGATGCTAAGGTTGTCATAGAAGATGGAGGTTGCACTATCTAGGGACAAATTTCTGATATCCCCTATAAATCCGACAAATTTGGGTTGGGTTTTACTTCAAAGGCTCATAAAGAGGTTCGACGTGCTCGTGCTGGGGGACCACCTCTCCGTATTAGAAATAATAAAGTCAATGCTCTTGAAGACACCAACAGTGATGGTGACCTAGACGACTGGATATTCCCAACTACTGACGGCGTACTCAACAACTAGAAGGCCAAAGACTTCATCTTAATCTCCTTCAGCCAGGAGTAATTTCTATTTCCTATTTTTATTGCTTTAAGAAGTTTGTCAGTATAATTTATTTAAAAAACAATGACTTTAAACCACGTGCCTTGCTCTGGGCACAGTGGTCCATTTGTTAAGGGTTGTCATCCCATATATCATATGCTCATTTAATGAAAACATTGGACAATTTTGCATTCAAATTTTGTGCTCTTTGTCTTTCTTTTACTTTACTGCATTTTCAAATAGCCATGTGACCTTACATGCACATACACATTTTCAAATCCACACCAACTCCGGATCTCATTGACAACAATTCTGCTATTGCCGTTTATGACTTCAAAAATCCAATCTACCAAGCCGAAGACGAAGGTGAAGAAGATTGTGAGATACCCGGGGAACTCACCAGACTCCTGATACAAGAGGAAAAGGATACCCAACCGCACAAAGAACCAGTCAGAGTAATAAACTTGGGTACTGAGGAAAATAAGAAAGAAGTTAAGATTGGCGCCAACCTAGAAGACAATGTCAATAGCATATTGGTTTGGATGTTGCAAGAATATGTTGAGGTCTTTAATTGGTCATACGAAGACATTTCAGGGCTCGATACTGATATCGTGGTTCATCGTCTACCAATGAAATAAGGCTGCTCTCCGATCAAACAAAAGGTTCACCGCATGCGCCCTGATATGTCAGAGAAATCAAGGCCGATGTAATGAAGCAGCTCAATGCAGGTTTCTTGGCAGTGATGTCGTATCCCCAATGGGTTGCAAATGTTTTTCCAGTTCCGAAGAAAGACGATAAGGTCCGTATGTGCGTAGACTACAGGTATTTAAATAGGGAAAGCTCCAAACACGACTTCCCATTACCATATATTAATGTTTTGGTTGACAACTCTGCTTAACACAAGGTATTCTCCTTCATGGATGGCTTCACAAGGTATAACCAAATCAAAATGGCACCTGAAGACATGGAGAAAACAACTTTTATTACACAGTGGGGCACCTTCTGTTATAAGGTCATGCCTTTTGGGCTGAAGAATGTAGGCGTAACTTATCAACGGGCTATGGTGGCTTTATTTCATGACATGATTCATCATGAAATAGAGGTCTATATGGATGACATGACAGCGATATCACAAATTGAGAAAGATCACCTTGTTCATTTACAAAAACTGTTTGAAAGGCTGAAGAAATACAAGCTGAGGTTGAATCCCAACAAATGCACCTTTGGGGTAAGATCTGGAAAGTTACTAGGCTTCGTTGTCAGTGGAAAAGGAATTGAAGTCGATCTTGAAAAAGTCAAAGCTTACCAAGAAAATTCATCTCCCTGTAATGAGAAGGAGGTTAGAGGTTTCTTGAGATGACTCAATTAGATTTCCCGATTCATCTCTCACTTAACTGCTACTTGTGAACCACTCTTCTGGCTGCTGAAGAAAGATCAAGTAGTATAATGGAATGACCACTGTCAAATAGCTTTTGACAAGATCAAAGAGTATCTGCAATAACTTCCAATCCTGATGCCATCAGTTGAAAGAAGACCTCTGATCATGTACTTAACTGTGTTAGAGAATTCAATGGGGTGTCTGTTGGGCCAACATGACGAGTCTTGTCTAAAAAAGCATGCAATATATTGTCTTAGCAAAAAGTTTACCGACTGTGAAGTAAGATATTCACTGCTCGAGAAAACTTGATGCGCTTTGGCATGGGCTGCTCTCCGGCTAAGACAGTATATGTTAACTCATACTACTCTATTAATATCTAAGATGGATCCCATCAAGTACATCTTTGAGAAGCTAGCTCTCTCCGGAAGGATAGCTCAATGGCAAATGATCTTGACTGAATATGACATCTAGTACACCATATATAAAAGCAATCAAAAGGAGTTTAATGGAAGATCATTTGGCGCATCAAGATATGGATGACTACCAATCTATGAACTTTGAATTCCCGGACGAGAATATAATGCTAATTACGGATTGTGAAAAGTCTAGACCGTATGAAGGACCTAAGGAAGGATCCCTATGGACTATGGTTTTTAATGGAGCTTCCAACGAACTGGGTAACAGAATTGGTGATGTGATCGTTTCCCCCGAAGGTTGCCACACGCCTTTCACTTCCAGACTTTGCTTTGGCTGTACCAACAACATCACCGAGTACAAAGCATGCATCTTGGGTCTTAAAGTTGTTATTTACCTAAGAATCAAATTCTTAAGCATATTAGGAGACTCAACTTTAGTAATTAGTCAAGTTAAAGGAGAGTGGGATACAAAGCATCCAAATCTTATCCCTTACAAAGAACTTGTACTCACCTTGATCTCCTTTGAAAAGGTTACCTTTGAACATATCTCGATGGAAGAAAATAAATTGACAGATGCCCTAGCTACCATGTCATCCATGTTCAAGGTAAAATGGGACAACAAACAGTGAGAAGATATCTTGAAGCTCAAGAGTATCCTGAAGGGGCATCAATCAATGATAAGAAATTCCTACGAAGGTTCTCTGCCAAGTTCTTCCTAAGCAATGGGATTTTATACAAACGCAACCATGATTTAACTCTGCTTTGTTGTATGGACAAGAAGGAAGCAAAGAAAATTATGGAGGACATGCACGAAAGAATCTTTGGTACTCACTCTAGTGGACATACTATGGCCATGAAGATTCTGAGAGCTGGTTACTATTGGTCGACCATGGAAACTGATTGTCACCTCCACTCGAGGATTTTCCATAAGTGCAAAATTTATGCTGATAAGGTTCATGTACCTCCAGTTGCTTTGAATGTCATGACTGATCCATGGCCATTTTAAATGTGGGGTATTGATATGATCGGGGAAATCAAGCCTACTGCCTCTAATGGACACCGTTTCATTCTTGTCGCCATTGACTACTTTACTAAGTGGGTTGAAGCGGCTTCATTTTCCTTAATTACCAAGAACGTCGTGGCCCGGTTCATCAAGAATAACCTCATATGCCGGTATGATATCCCTGAGAGGATCATCATTGACAATGGTACCAACCTTAACAACGCCATGATCACTGAACTCTGCACGCAGTTCAAGATCAACCATCACAACTCTTCTCCATATAGACCTAAGATGAATGGCACAATGGAAGCTTCCAACAAGAACATAAAGAAGATTATGCAAAAGATGGTGGTGACCTACAAAGACTGGAATGAGATGTTACCATTTTCTCTTCATGGCTATCGTACTTCAATGTGAACCTCAACTGGGGAAACCCCTTTCTCTCTAGTCTACGGTATAGAAGTTGTCCTGCCTGTCGAAGTCCAAATTCCTTCTCTAAGAATCATGAAAGATGCAGACTTGGATGAAGACGAGTGTATTCAGACTAGGTTGGACCAGTTGAATTTGATTGACGAAAAGAGGATGGATGCTGTCTATCATGGTCAGATGTATCAAAAACGTATGATCAAGGAATTCAACAAGAAGATCAAGCATCGGGTATACCAGGCCGGTGACTTGGTAATAAAGCACATCATTCTACCACAAGGTGATCCCAGGGGAAAATGGACTCCCACCTACGAAGGGCCATTTGTTATCAAGAAAGTATTCTCGTGCGGTGCTATGATGCTAACCACTAAGGACATAGAAGATTTCCTGGACTCTGTGAACACAGACATAGTCAAAAGATACTACGCATAATAATGACCCACTAGGTTGACATACCTAGGCAAAAATAAGAGCATCCCGACGAACCAAAAAGGTTCGGGTAAAAATTAGGGATATATATAAAAGATTGTACACTTGGAAAGTTGAAAACCTGAAAGGGCGGCTTTGGAAAAAAAGGGTATCATGGGGGACTGAAAACCTCAAAGGGTGGCCCAAGTAAAAATTAGGGATTAAAATCGTATGACTATGTCCCGTTGGATCACTTAAATGCAAGCTTTACTACCAAAGTCGAAGGTTCAGTTGGTTCAATTAACTTCTTCCAATGGCAAGGGACGAGATGTTCGAAGACATAGGGTGCAATAGTAGAGTTTGGAACCCAATGAGATCACTTTCACATGGATATACATTTTAATTTCACTTTGTACTCTTTCATTTCGCGACGAATTCCTCTTATAAGGATTTCCGTCTCTTTGTACAAACTTGCCTGATTATAGGAAAATTATCAATACAAATACACTTTAAAGTTCAAACTTTTTTCTATTTTGTTTGCAAAAATGTCCAATGACTAAAATTGAATAAACATATGCATATGAACATGATTAAATGTTAAAAATATATGCATAAGAACAGGAATAAGCATTCACTCAAAACTCTAGGAGTTGGGATGACGTTCAAGCTGTCCTTAAATCCCCATAGAGCTACTTCAAAGAGACTACCTCCACCAAAGTAGTCTTCACATATAAGGGTACATTCCCCACAATCTCCCGAGCAGATCACTGATAACACATAAATGTATTGCATATTTAGCTTGATTTAACTAAATTATTTTCCATTTATATTCTAAATTAAATCACTTTGTAGTTGGTATTATGCCGGTATTTTGCTATTTTGCAGGTATCAAATTAGTTATGAGAGAGAGAGAGAAGAAAAAGGAAGAAAAAGAAGAAAAGGAAGAAAAAAAGGCTACAATAAAGTCAACAGCCAAAGATAAGCCCAAGCCCAAAAAGAAGGAGCGCGTGGCCAGCTAGCGTGACGACCGGCAAGGCAAGCATGACGACCGACATGCATTGACCAAGTAAGTGACGAACGACATCTCCTATTATTTTTCCCACGTCCCTTAAAGCTTGCAACGAAAGTGTGTTAGTTATTATATCCACGTTCCACCAAGTCAGATACGCGGATATTCAACAGCCTTATAAACTCTCCAACAAATTCTCACGTACAGTTATTCATGATGGATATAAATAGTAGACTTCATGCACTGAGAAAGGTTCATGCGGTTAATGCCTTTTTGTTCTTCGTGCATATTTCACAGAGCTATTACTTTCCAGATTTATTTTCCTTAGCAGTTTTATTTTTCTCAACCGGTTTTAAGCAATATATTTCTACACCGGAAATCTATTGCCCCGTGGTTTATTTCAAGACCTTCAGAATTGTTATTTAAGTTTATTATTTTATTTCTTCACAATTGTTCCTGTTCCGTATCGAAGAAAATCCTACCAACCTGTGGAGTAGTGCTTCCTTTAGAGCCGGACGAATTGTAACCAATCTCCAGTTAATTTATTTCTAGGTTTTTATTTTAATAAATTATTATTTGCCTTTAATTCAATAATCATGTTTACTTTGTTGTCTGACTTTTATTATTTTGTGATTAAGTTTTATAATATGCTAAGCTAGATTTCTATATCGGTATGTAAGGTCATAAAACTGAGGGAATTTGGTAATACTATTGGTTATTTATTTGTTGAACTATTTTCTGGACTAGATTACTTTGTTTTTAATGATGAACCGTTTTGTTACGAGAGTAAAAGACGAATAGAAGTTAGGTTCAATAAAGCGAGGTCTTTGGGATCTTTAACTGGACGGTAGTAACTAGGCATTGGCTTTAAAAACAGCGAGAGCGATTTAAAGAGAATTAGAGTTTATTTGTTTTCAAAAGAATGTTTATAACTCCGACGGGATAGCGAGAGCATACGTTAGTACTTAATTGCATAACCTAAATCAACAACCATGACAGTGTGAGACGAGGGTTTTTAAACTGATAAATTTCTAATGAGAATTGTTAAAAACTGCAAGAACCAAATAGGTTACTAATTCCCGAAGCCCGATCATTGCATACTGGTTGTTTCCCCCCTATGATTATTTAACTAGATTCAAACTTACTTTTAGTTCCCCTAACCTAAACCAAATAGTTTTAGCATTAGATTTACACCGTAACACTAGATAACGGTACATTTGACTTTTGGTCCTTTAGGTTAGATAATGTTTAAAACTACAGGATAAGACTGTGCACTTGCAGGCCAGATTATTTAGACTACCATATCGGTCGATCAATCACCCCAACAAATAAAGGAGTATAATCACTTTCCCGTAATTTCCCTACAGAGTTCTAATCAGTACACTGCTTGGAAATTCTCTTCCCCAGCTGAGTTTGGTCCTCAAAAACTGAAAAATAAACCTTGTGGAGTTTCTCCTCTCTAACAAATTCAAGTTCTCCAGGAAAGTTTGTTTCCTCAGCAAGAGCACGTCCCCGACAAACAGGGTTTATTTCCCCAACAACCTACAAATTCCCCAACTGGAGTCTACTCCTTAAAATACTACAAGTCACTGACAAAATTCCTCTCCCCAGTAAAGTTTCCACTATCCCCAGAGACTTGCTACAAAACCTGGAATCGGACCAGATATGAATTAGCCTTATCCTCCCCAGGCGAGTCAGAAGGTTATCTATCTCTTTTATCCATAGACAGGGTATATAAGAATTAAACTCCCCAGTAGAGCAACGAACGACCAATGTTCCTAAAATCTATTCCCCAAACAGGAAATCAATACATCCCCTATAGAGAAGCAGGAATTCCCAGCGGAAACATTTTAGACAAAATTGAAGAAACAATTCTCTTCATCCTCAACAATAGTCAGGGATTTATTTTCCCAGACAAAGTACAACACATGCTTACAAATACAAATCAACAACATTACACATTCATACGTCATAACATATGCATACGGAACACAGTCTCATTTATTTTAAGAACATCATTATGCAATGCATTTCATACATCATAACATTGCATACTGCAATGCAGTGGGAGAACTGACTTGGGATGTTTTGCGTTTATCGCAAATGTTACGTTTAGCAAGAGTCGCCACCGAATTTTCTTTTATCCAAAAGGAAAGGCTGAAAAGAACAGAAACACCTTTGAGATTTTTCTTGAGTTCTTGGGGTAGATTATGAAAAGGGAAGATGTTAGCACCCTTTTCATCCATAGTTATCTATGGGCTCTTAGTTTCTTTCTAGATCACTTGCTTTTGTTTGAAAATGTGCTTTGTATGGTTTTTGAAAGTATTTTGAAAAGGTGCCTTCGTTTAGGCAAACTTTGTAATAGACCTCGTTCGTAAGAACGTATACAAAGTGTTGGGATTTTGAAAATATTTCATGTTTGGAAAATGTTTTGAAAGTGTTGGTGTTTGTTTTGAAAATAAGCAAGGATGTTTGATTTGAAAATGAGCAAGCAACTAGGAATAATATACCTACTCAAAAGTATTTGTTTATTTCTTCCTTTCCTTTGATATTTCTATCTTACCATTGATTGGTAAGAAGCCTTATCTTTGGATGTAAATGGACGGACATGGGTCATCGTATAGCCATGATAACAATGTTGTGAGATATATTAGCATTTCTGTTTGATGGACTAAGATCATTTTGAAAGGCAACATTGATAGCCTCATCGAGGGACTATGATCTTGTATTTTAATTTTCTTTTGCTAAGATATCCCACAGGCATAACATGCCCATTTTTGTAAGGCAACAAAGTGGAATTACCCTAAGGGTGTAAGTGTGCAAGTGTGTTTGATTTACATGCATTGTTTATCTTGAATTAGGGTTTGCTACTCGTTGATTTTAGTCTTGTCATACAAACCCTAATTACTAGCATTTATATAAAGCGATAAATTGCGGAAAGTAAAATTACTAAGCTATTACATCATTAGAGGAGGGGGTATACAAATTTACAAATGGGGATTGCAAGAAATTAAACCTAATTATCTATTACAACCATATTGAAATAATGTACAAGAAATGAATAAATATAATGTACAAGGATATAAATGAAAAATAAAAGGATTTTTGTTTGGTTTTTTGAGGAAAGGGTCTTAGTTTTAACCTAATTAACTAAAAGAAATAATTAATTAAATTAAGAAAATTAAACCTAAATTAATTAAAGAAAAGAAATTAAGTTAGAAAGCATTTATTAGGGTTTTTTAGAAAAGGTTTTAAGTTTAATAAAAATAGTATGGAAGTTAATTAATTAAAAGAAAACTTAAATTCTAAGTTAATTTTAATTAAAAAGAGAATAACTAAACCTAAATCTAATTATTTAATTTAATAAGAAAAAATAAATTAAGTTTTTTATAAGAAAAATGTTTTTTGTCTTTTTTTTAAAGGAATAAAATATATAGAATGCAAATAATAAATAAATTTTTTTTTTGGAATTTTTTATATGAAAATAATAATAATAAAAATATAAAGAAAAAGTAAAATTAAAATAAATAAAAAAAGATTAAAATATTTTTTATGAGCTGACACATGAGCTTATGTATTGGCTCATGCATGTTTCGTATTGGCTCATGTGTCGGCTCATGTATTGGCTCATGTATGTTTCTTGCTCTTAGAAGTCAAAACAACTCAGTATGAGTCGACGCATACTGGTTTTGTGTCGACTCATAACTATTTCGTGTCGACGCATACATGTTTCGTTTTGACTCATAACCTGTTTTGAACATAATATGTGTCGACTCATAGCATTTCGTGTCGATGCATAATTGCTATTTTTTGCTTTTATCACTGTTTTGCTACATGTAAAAGTTAGTTCTCAACACATGGTTAGTAAAAATGAAAAGCAAGCATATGGTTAGCTTCAAGGCAATGATATCTACATTTTATCTTCACAAATGAACCATTAATGATGCTTGTATGAAGAGTTCAAAGTCAAGCGAACTTACCTTGAAACTGAAATTTTTGCTTTGAGTTTGAGCTGTTGTATGGGTTGTTGTTGAGCTTGGGAAGTGATGATAGTGATTTGGACTTGCAAGGTATGAGATTCAAAGATTTGGACTTCAAAGCTCAAAAATGGAGGTTTTGTGGACAATTCTGGTTTTTGACAGCAAAAATGATTTTGAGTGTTAGTTTCCCCTCCTTTTTTCTGACCTCTTTCTCTTGCAATTGGCCTCTCTATTTATATAGAAGGTTTGAGACTTCAAACAACTCAGATTTTGAATCACATGTTATGGCTATCTTGCTTGTATTTAAAGCAAGCATGAAGAACATGTTTCCAATGCTTGTGCCAAGCTATCTAAAGTGGTTGATCACTTTAAACATGTTTGTTCTGACTTGTAGAAGTTGAGTGTGATTAGAACAACAAGTTAGAGGCTCAAGAAATTGACTTTATGATTAAAGTGAACTTTGCAAGAATGGCAATGGTGCCTTTGTGCCAAAAATGGAAAGATGCAATGGACAATACTTGAACCACTTGGATAATGGTTCAATCAATTGTGTAAGCATCTGATTATGGATAGATTTGCAAGTCAAGAGGTCTGCAAAGTGAAGATTATGCAGCATGGCTAAGATTTTGGTTCCTTGTTCATCACAAATCTGCCTTGTAAATCAAGAATGAATGTCCAACTTCAGATCCTTGAATCTCCTAGCTCAAATATAATAAATTCATTCTCTTGGATGTTTTGGACAGCTTGAAACACCCTCTATAACTTTCATATTGGCCATTTTGACAAAATCATCTTGTAACTATGTGAAAAAATTCCAAGAAGTTGGGATAAAATCCTGAGCAAAATTGCTGAAAATTTCTCTAAGTGTTTATTCAAAAATGCCTTGACTTCATTAATTCATAACTCAAAATCCAAGCATTTCTAGAAAAAGTTCGGCCCTATAAATTTTTAGATCTCATTGAGATCTACAACTTTCATGTTGGAAGTTTTCCTTGAATCATCTTGCATCATGGTGAAAAGTTGGCATGAAGAAATGAAATTATCATGTATAAAAAAACACTTAGAAAAATTTCTAAGTCTTGAAGAGTTTGAATTTTTCACATTGACTTTTGACTTTCTTGATTTCTTGATGATCAAGTTTCATATTTTTGAATGTCTTGATGAATTTTTATCTTTGAGACTTAATGTTGACCAAAAAGTCAAAGTTTGACTTTTGGTGCTACAATTGACTTTTTCATCAGTACATGTGATTTTTGGTCTCTTGGTCAATTGACTGAGAAGACTTGAAACTTGGCATGAGAATTCTTGAAGGTCCATAATGATCCAAGAACGTCACTTGAAGTATTAGAAGTCCAATTTTCCTTATGCAAATTCAAACTCTAATCTTGAGGTATCAATGTTGAGGAGATGACTTGACCTAGTCAATACTGGTGGAAGCTTAAGCTTTCACAGATCTTTGTGAGAAATGTCTTGATAAATGAGAGGGCAAATTTTGGGGTACAACAGCTGCCCCTGTTCAATCTTCTTAAATCTGAAGATTTAAACTGGGGACTCTGCCATTCGTGATTGAAGGTGGAAGATGATTGAACACTAGAGTGCCTAAAAATTTGCACTCGATGATGTATAAGTTGATTGTGTAGGGAATGGGATTAGAGATTCCATTTGGAGGGATGATGGAAAGTTGTTGGAGATGGGCTTATAGATGCCATCCAGAGTGACTGTGGAAGGTATCAGGATAAATCTTTTGGTTGATTTATACTGAAATAATAGATGTACTTTGCCTATTTTGAACTAGAAGAGATAAATCTAACAAGAAGAGGCCTTGGATTCGCCTGTTATTAACTGGAAGAAATGAATCTATCCAGAAGAGGACTTTTGGTCGCCGGTGTAGGGATGCTTCGAAATTAGTCCGTGTGAAACTACATCTGGAAATGTATGAGAAGGAATATTTGTAAATTTCTTTAAGATGAGCTCGTGTGAAGCTGTATCTGGACATTAGAAGGAACCCGTGTAAGATTGCCTCATGATGAGCCCGTGTGAAGCTGCATATGGAAATTTTGAGAAGGAATCCGTGTATGGTTGCTTCATGATGAGTCCGTGTGAAACTTCATCTGGAAATGTATGAGAAGGAACCTGGGTAGGGTAACTTCATGATGAGTCAGTGTAAAACTTCATCTGGAAATGTATGAGAAGGAACTTGTGTAGGGTAACTTCATGATGAGTTCGTGTAAAACTTCATCTGGAAATGTATGAAAAGGAACCTGTGTCGGGTAACTTCATGATGAGTCCATGTAAAACTTCATCTGGAAATGTATGAGAAGGAACCTGTGTAGGGTAACTTCATGATGAGTCCGTGTAAAACTTCATCTGGAAAATGTATGAGAAGGAAACTGTGTAGGGTAACTTCATAATGAGTCCGTGTAAAACTTCATCTGGAAATTTATGAGAAGGAACCTATGTAGGGTAACTTCATGATGAGTCAGTGTAAAACTTCATCTGAAAAATGTATGAGAAGGAACCTGTGTAGGGTAACTTCATGATGAGTCCGTGTAGCTGGTCATGCAGATAATTGTCCTGTTTGGCTTCAGGTCGTGTAGATAAATATCGGTATTTTGATATTTTGTAGGTATCAAATTAATTATGAGAGAAAGAAGAAAAATTAAGAAAAAGAAGGAAAAAGAAGAAAAAAGGCTACAATAAAGTCAACAGCCAAAGATAAGCCCAAGCCCAAAAAGAAGGAGCGCGTGGCCAGCTAGCGTGACGACCGGCAAGGCAAGCATGACAACCAACATGCATTGTCCAAGTAAGTGACGAACGTCACTAATCCCTTTGATGAACGACATATCCTATTATTTTTCCCACGTCCCTTAAAGCTTGCAACGAAAGTGTGTTAGTTGCTATATCCATGTTCCACCAAGTCAGGTACGCAGAGATTCAACATCCCTACAAACTCTCCAACAAATTCTCACATACAGTTATTCAAGATGGATATAAATAGTAAACTTCATGCACTAAGAAAGGTTCGCACGGTTAATGCCTTTTTGTTCTTCGTGCATATTTCAAAGAGCTATTACTTTCCAGATTTATTTTCCTTAGCTATTATTTTCCTTAGCAGTTTTATTTTTCTCAACCGGTTTTAAGCAATAGATTTCTACACCAGAAATCTATTGCCCCGTGGTTTATTTCAAGACCTTCAGAATTGTTATTTAAGTTTATTATTTTATTTCTTCATAATTGTTCCTGTTCCGTATCGAAGCAAAACCTACCAACTTGGGGAGGAGTTCTTCCTTTAAAGTCGGATGAATTATAACCAGTCTCCAGTTAATTTATTTCTAGGTTTTTATTATAATAAATTATTATTTGCCTTTAATTCAATAATCATGTTTACTTTGTTGTCTGGGTTTTATTATTCTGTGATTAATTTTATAATATGCTAAGCTAGATTTCTATACCGGTATGTAAGGTCATTAAACTGAGGGAATTTGGTATTACTATTGGTTATTTATTTGTTGAACTATTTTCTGGACTAGATTACTTTGTTTTTAATGATGAACCGTTTTTTTACGAGAGTAAAAGACGAATAGAAGTTAGGTTCAATAAAGCGAGAGCTTGAGGATCTTTAACTGGACGGTAGTAATTAGGCATTGGCTTTAAAAACAGCGAGAGCGCTTTAAAGCGAATTAGAGTTTACTTGTTTTCAAAAGAATGTTTCTAACTCTGACGGGATAGAGAGAGCATACATTAGGACATAATTGTATAACCTAAATCAACAACCACGACAATGTGAGACGAGGTTTTTTAAACTGATAAATTTCTACTGAGAATTGTTAGAAACTGCAAGAACCAAATAGGTTACTAATTCCCGAAGCCCGATCATTGCATACTGGTTGTTTACCCCCTCTGATTATTTAACTACATTCAAACTTACTTTTAGTTCCCCTAACCTAAACCAAATATTTTTATTCTTATATTTACACTGTAACACTAGATAACGGTACGTTTGACTTTTGGTCCTTTAGGTTTGATAATCTTTAAAACTACGCGATAAGACTGTGCACTTGCAGGCCAGATTATTTATACTACCATATCAGTTGATCAATCACCCCAGCAAATAAAGAGTATAAACTCTTTCCCGTAATTTCCCTACGGAGTTCTAATCAGTACACTTCTTGGAAATTCTCTTCCCTAGCTGAGTTTCGTCCTCCAAAACTGAAAAATAAACCTTGTGGAGTTTCTCCTCTCTAACAAATTCAAGTTCTCTGGGAAACTTTGTTTCCTCAGCAAGAGCACTTCCCCTACAAATAGGGTTTATTTCCCCAACAACCTACAAATTCCCCAACCAGAGTCTACTCCTCAAAATACTACAAGTCACTGATAAAATTCCTCTCCCCAGTAAAGTTTCCACTATCCCCAGAGACTTGCTACAAAACCTGGAATTGGACAAGATATCAATTAGCCTTATCCTCCCCAGGTGAGTCGGAAGGTTATGTATCTCTTTTATCCCTAAATAGGGTATATAAGAATTAAACTCCCCAGTAGAACAACGAACGACCAATGTTCCTAAACTTTATTCCCCAAACAGGAAATCAATACATCCCCTGCAGAGTTTCCTCGAACAAGTAAGCAGGAATTCCCAGCAGAAGCATTCTAGACAAAATTGAAGATACACATACTCTTCATCCTCAATAATAGTCAAGGATTTATTTTCCTAGACAAAGTACAACACAGGCTTACAAATACAAATCAACAACATTATACATTCATACATCATAACATATGCATACAAAACACATTCTCATTTATTTTGAGAACATCATTATGCAATGCATTTCATACATCATGACATTTCATACTGTAATGCGGTGGGAGAACTGACTTGGGATGTTTTGCATTTTATTTCAAATGTTATGGTTAGCAAGAGTCTCCACCGACTTTTCTTTTATCCAAAAGGAAAGGCTGAAAAGAACAGGAAATACCTTTGATATTTTTCTTGAGTTCGTGTGGTAGATTATGAAAAGGGAAGGTGTTAGCACCCTTTTCATCCATAGTTATCTATGGGATCTTAGTTTCTTGCTAGATCACTTTCTTTTGTTTGAAAATGTGCTTTGTGTGGTTTTTGAAAGTATTTTGAAAAGGTGCCTTCGTTTAGGAAAACTTTGTAATAGTTCTCGTTCGTAAGAACGTATACAAAGTGTTGGGATTTTGAAAATATTTCATGTTTGGAAAATGTTTTGAAAGTGTTGGTGTTTGTTTTGAAAATAAGCAAGGATGTTTGATTTGAAAATGAACAAGCAACCAGGAACAATCTACCTACTCAAAAGTCTTTGTTTATTTCTTCCTTTCCTTTGATATTTCTATCTTACCATTGATTGGTAAGAAGCCTTATCTTTGGATGCAAAGGGACAGACGTGGGTCATCGTATAACCATGATAGCAATGTTGTGAGATATCTTAGCATTTCTCTTTGATGGACTAAGATCATTTTGAAAGGAAACATTGATAGCCTCATCAAGGGACTATGATCTTGTATTTTGATTTGTTTTTACTAAGATATCCCACATGCATAACATGTCTATTTTTGTAAGGCAACAAAGTGGAATTACCCTAAGGGTGTAAGTGCGTAAGTGTGTTTGATTTACATGCATTGTTTATCTTGAATTAGGGTTTGCTACTCGTTGATTTTAGTCTTGTCATACAAACCCTAATTACTAGCATTTATATAAAGCGATAAACTGCGGAAAGTAAAATTACTAAGCTATTACATAATTAGAGGATGGGGTATACAAATTTACAAATGGGGATTGCAAGAAATTAAACCTAATTATCTATTACAATCTTATTTAAATAATGTACAAGAAATGAATAAATATAATGTACAAGGATATAAATAAAAAAGAAAAGGATATTTGTTTGGTTTTTTGAGGAAAGGGTCTTAGTTTTAATCTAATTAACTAAAAGAAATAATTAATTAAATTAAGAAAATTAAACCTAAATTAATTAAAGAAAAGAAATTAAGTTAGAAAGCATTTTTTAGGGTTTTCTAGAAAAGGTTTTAAGTTTAATAAAAATAGTATGGAAGTTAATTAATTAAAAGAAAACCTAAATTCTAAGTAAATTTTAATTAAAAAGAGAATAACTAAACCTAAATCTAATTATTTAATTTAACAAGAAAAAAAAATTAAGTTTTTTATAAGAAAAATGTTTTTTGTCTTTTGTTTTTAAAGGAATAAAATATATAGAATGCAAATAATAAATAAAATTATTTTTTGGAATTTTCTATATGAAAATAATAATAATAAAAATATAAAGAAAAAGTAAAAATAAAATTAAAAAAAAAAGATTAAAAAAAGTTTTATGAGCTGACACATGAGCTTATGTATTGGCTCATGTATTGGCTCGTGCATGTTTCGTATTGGCTCATGTGTCGGCCCATGTATTGGCTCATGTATGTTTCTTTCTCCTGGAAGTCAAAACAACTCAGTATGAGTCGACGCATACTGGTTTCGTGTCGACTCATAACTATTTCGTGTCGATGCATACGTGTTTTGTGTCAATTCATAACCTGTTTTGAACATAATATGTGTCGACTCATAGCATTTCGTGTCGACGCATAACTGCTATTTTTTGCTTTTATCACTGTTTTGCTACATGTAAAAGTTAGTTCTCAACACATGGTTAGTGAAAATGAAAAGCAAGCATATGGTTAGTTTCAAGGCAATGATATCTACATTTTATCTTCACAAATGAACCATTAATGATGCTTGTATGAAGAGTTCATAGTCAAGAAAACTTACCTTGAAACTGAAATTTGTGCTTTGAGTTTGAGCTGCAGTATGGGCTGTTGTTAAGCTTGGGAAGTGATGATAGTGATGTTACAAAAGTTTTTTTTTATGTTTGAACAACTTCTATATGATGTATGTGGAGTGTTTGTATGGTTTGTTTGGAGAAAACTTGCAAGGTATGAGATTCAAAGATTTGGACTTCGAAGCTCAAAAATGGAGGTTTTGTGGACAATTCTGGTTTTTGACAGCAAAAATGATTTTGAGTGTTAGTTTACCCTTCTTTTTTCTGACCTCTTTCTCTTGCAATTGGTCTCTCTATTTATATATAAGGTTTGAGACTTCAAACATCTCAGGTTTTGAATCACATGTTATGGCTATCTTGCTTGTTTTTAAAGCAAGCATGAAGAACATGTTTCCAATGCTTGTACCAAGCTATCTAAAGTGTTTGATCACTTTAAACATGTTTGTTCTGACTTGTAAAAGTTGAGTGTGATTAGAATAACAAGTTAGAGGCTCAAGAAATTGACTTTATGATTAAAGTGAACTTTGCAAGAATGGCAATGGTGCCTTTGTGCCAAAAATGGAAAGATGCAATGGATAATACTTGAACCACTTGGATAATGGTTCAATCAATTGTGTAAGCATCTGATTATGGATAGATTTGCAAGTCAAGAGGCCTGCAAAGTGAATATTATGCAGCATGGCTAAGATTTTGGTTCCTTGTTCATCACAAATCTGCCTTGTAAATCAAGAATGAATGTCCAACTTCAGATCCTTGAATCTCCTAGCTCAAATATGATAAATTCATGCTCTTGGATGTTTTGGACAGCTTGAAACACCCTCTATAACTTTCATGTTGGCTATTTTTACAAAATCATCTTGTAACTATGTGAAAAAATGCCAAGAAGTTTGGATAAAATCCTGACCAAAATTGCTGAAAATTTCTCTAAGTGTTTATTCAAAAATGTCATGACTTCATGAATTTATAACTCAAAATCCAAGCATTTCTAGAAAAAGTTTGGCCATATAAATTTTTAGATCTCATTGAGATCTACAACTTTCATGTTGGAATTTTTCCTTGAATCATCTTGCATCATGGTGAAAAGTTGGTATGAAGAAATGAAATTATCATGTATAAAAAACACTTAGAAAATTTTTTAAGTCTTGAAGAATTTGAATTTTCACATTGACTTTTGACTTTCTGGATTTCTTGATGATCAAGTTTCATATTTTTGAATTTCTTGATGAATTTTTATCTTTGAGACTTAATGTTGACCAAAAAGTCAAAGTTTGACTTTTGGTGCTACAATTGACTTTTTCATCAGTACAGTTGATTTTTGGTCTCTTGGTCAATTGACTGAGAAGACTTGAAACTTGGCATGAGCATTCTTGAAGGTCCATAATGATCCAAGAACGTCACTTGAAGTATTAGAAGTCCAATTGTCCTTAAGAAAATTCAAACTCTAATCTTGAGGAGATGGCTTGACCTAGTCAATACTGGTGCAAGCTTGAGCTTTCACAGATCTTTGTGAGAAATTTCTTGAGAAATGAGAGGGAAAATTTTTGGGTACAAAAGCTTGAGCTTTGCCTGTTTTGAACTAGAAGAGATAAATCTAAACAGAAGAGGCCTTGGATTCGCCTGTTATTAACTGGAAGAAATGAATCTATCCAGAAGAGGACTTTTGGTCGTCGGTGTAGAGCTGCTTCAGGATGAGTCCGTTCGAAACTGCATCTAGAAATGTATGAGAAGGAATATTTGTAAGATTTCTTTACGATGAGCTCGTGTGAAGCTGCATCTGAACATTAGAAGGAACCCGTGTAAGATTGCCTCATGATGAGCCCGTGTGAAGCTGCATCTGGAAATTTTGAGAAGGAATCTGTGTAAGGTTGCTTCATGATGAGTCCGTGTGAAACTTCATCTAGAAATGTATGAGAAGGAAACTGGGTAGGGTAACTTCATGATGAGTCAGTGTAAAACTTCATCTGGAAATGTGTGAGAAGGAACCTGTGTAGGGTAACTTCATGATGAGTTTGTGTAAAACTTCATCTGGAAATGTATGGAAAGGAACCTGTGTAGGGTAACTTCATGACGAGTCAGTGTAAAACTTCATCTGGAAATGTATGAGAAGGAACCTGTGTAGGGTAACTTCATGATGAGTCCGTAAAAAACTTCATCTGGAAAATGTATGAGAAGGAAACTGTGTAGGGTAACTTCATGATGAGTCCGTGTAAAACTTCATCTGGAAATTTATGATAAGGAACCTATGTAGGGTAACTTCATGATGAGTCAGTGTAAAACTTCTCTGAAAAATGTATGAGAAGGAACCTGTGTAGGGTAACATCAGTTGGTCGTGTAGATAATTGTCCTGTTTGGTTTCAGATTGTGCAGATAAATGCCGATACTTTGCTATTTTGCAGGTATCAAATTAATTATGAGAGAAAGAAGAAAAAGGAAGAAAAAGAAGAGAAAGAAGAAAAAAATGCTACACTAAATTCAACAACCAAAGATAAGCCCAAGCCCAAAAAGAAGGAGCGCGTGGCCAGCTAACGTGATGATCGGCAAGGCAAGCATGAAGACCAACATGCATTGACCAAGTAAGTGACGAACGTCACTAATCCCTTTGACGAACTACATCTCCTATTATTTTGCCCACGTCCCTAAAAGCTTGCAATGAAAGTGTGTTAGTTGCTATATCCATGTTCCACCAAGTCAGGTACGCAGAGATTCAACATCCCTACAAACTCTCCAATAAATTCTCACATACAGTTATTTAAGATGGATATAAATAGTAGACTTCATGCACTGAGAAAGGTTCACGCGGTTAATGCCTTTTTTTTCTTCGTGCATATTTCACATAGCTATTACCTTCCATACTTATTTTCCTTAGCTGTTATTTTCCTTAGCAGTTTTATTTTTCTTAACCGGTTTTAAGCAATAGATTTCTACACTGGAAATCTATTGCCCCGTGGTTTATTTCAAGACCTTCAGAATTGTTATTTAAGTTTATTATTTTATTTCTTCACAATTGTTCCTATTCCGTATCGAAGCAAAACCTACCAACCTGTGGAGGAGTGCTTCCTTTAGAGCCGGACGAATTGTAACCAGTCTCTAGTTAATTTATTTCCAGGTTTTTATTTTAATAAATTATTATTTGCCTTTAATTCAATAATCATGTTTACTTTGTTGTCTTGCTTTTATTATTCTGTGATTAAGTTTTATAATATGCTAAGCTAGATTTCTATACCGGTATGTAAGGTTATAAAACTGTGGGAATTTGGTAATACTATTGGTTATTTATTTGTTGAACTATTTTCTGGACTAGATTACTTTGTTTTTAATGGTGAACCGTTTTGTTACGAGAGTAAAAGACGAATAGAAGTTAGGTTCAATAAAGCGAGAGCTTGAGGATCTTTAACTGGACGATAGTAACTAGGCATTGGCTTTAAAATAGCGAGAGCGCTTTAAAGAGAATTAGAGTTTATTTGTTTTCAAAAGAATGTTTCTAACTCCGACAGGATAGCGAGAGCATACATTAGGACTTAATTGCATAACCTAAATCAACAACCACGACAGTGTGAGATGAGGGTTTTTAAACTGATAAATTTCTACTGAGAATTGTTAGAAACTGCAAGAACCAAATAGGTTACTAATTCCCGAAGCCCGATCATTGCATACTGGTTGTTTCCCCCCTCTGATTATTTAACTAGATTCAAACTTACTTTTAGTTCCCCTAGCCTAAACCAAATATTTTTAGCCTTAGATTTACACCGTAACACTAGATAACGGTATGTTTGACTTTTGGTCCTTTGTGTTCGATAATCTTTAAAACTACACGATAAGACTGTGCAGTTGCAGTCCAGATTATTTAGACTACCATATCAGTCGATCAAGTTTTTGGCACCGCTGCCGGGGACCAATTTAGCAAATATCATAATTCCGCTGTTGCACCGTATAGACTAGGGCAACATTTTTCCTTTCTTGGAACGATTGTATGCCAAATACTCATTTACAAGGAGGGGAATTAGTACAACAAACCAACGAAATCGATCATTTTGTTAACATAAGACGTTGAATCCTTGATCTTCCTGAAGTATCTCCAATTCCAATTCCCATTCCTGCAGAACCAACTCCGAAACTAGACATGGCTGAACTAGGTAATCGACCTCTTAAGGAGTACGCTTCTTCTTCTCGAGCTGAATTGCACTCGAGTATTTCTCCTCCTGCCATCGAGGCGAATAACTTCGAGCTTAAACCTTCATTGTTGCAAGCCGTGCAACAAAATCAATTTTCTGGAGGCCCTACGGATGATCCAAATCTTCATTTATCCGTGTTCATACAATATGCCGACACAGTAAAAGCTAATGGTGTTAATCCCGAAGCAATTCGATTACGTCTTTTTCCCTTTTCTTTAAGAGATAGAGCCAGAGTGTGGCTATAATCCTTACCTTCAAACTCCATAACTACATGGGACGAATTGAAGAAAGTCTTCTTAGCAATATATTTTCCACCTAACAAAATTGCAATGCTGAGAGGCCAAATCAACAGGTTTACGCAAACAGACGACGAATCACTTTTCAATGCTTGGGAGAGATACAAGGACATGCTGAGACTTTACCCACACCATGGACTTGAACCATGTCTAATCATCCACAGCTTCTATGGTGGTCTCCTATATAACACCAAACTGTCTCTAGACGTTGCCGCTGGTGGTGCACTAATGGACAAACCCTATAACGAAGCTTATTAACTAATTGAAAACATGGCGCAAAACCATTATCAATGGGGAGGAGAACGAGCCTCCACACGAGGATTGCACGAAGTCAGTGGCATAGACCACGTCAATGCTAAAGTTGACGCCCTGACTCAAAAGATTAGGAGTTTAGCAGTAACCCCCGCAACCATCGTGGCTGCCATAGCTCGAAATTGTGACATGTGTGGAATACCTGGACATATCATTTCCGAATGCCAATTGCTAGATGGAATACCTCCTGACCAGATGAACTACGCTCAAGGAAACCCGTATTCTAACACCTATAACCCGGGTTGTAAGAATCATCCTAATTTTTCCTATAAGAATAACAATGCGTTATACGCCCCTCAAGCACCTCCTGGTTTCCAAAAGGCACCTCAAGCCGCACCTCAAGCTGCACCACAAGAACCCCGTAAGTCCAACCTTGAGATAATGATGGAAAACTTTGTTGCTGCTCAAACACAACAAAATAAGGAATTTATAAACCAAAACGTACACACCTTCGAATTAGTAAAACAATTAGCAACAAAAGTAGATGCATTGGTGTTGGCTCCTAAACTCGACACCCTTGTTTTTATTTAATATAAACCATTAATTATGAGGGACGGTTTCGACCAGCTGATTCTGTCGAAATTCTCATCAGAAGATGGCAAGGTATTTAGAGAATTTCTTCTAAGTAGGAATCTCGTTGCCTTCGACGTCGAAGGTGTTTCTCGACAAAGGTATTCGACGCTCAGAGTGGAACGGTTTTGAGATTCAAATGTTTGGAGGGAAAACGGTTCCCAGCGGTTACCAAGTGCAATGTGTCAAGATCAGGAGTGTCGAATGATGTGAGCGTGCCAAGTGGAGTCATCTCGAAGCAGCGTAACTGCCCGACGGTTACTTGAGATGTGTTTAGTATAAATACTAGTTGTTCACGTAGTTTTTCGCGTGTGTTCACAATTATATACAAGTCACTCATATAGATTCAAGTACCCAGTGTGAGCGAAAGAGTTGTTGAGAATGTATGTGTGAAACACCACTTTAATTAATCAAAGTCATTTATTTTCCAGAACTTTACTGCCTCTTCATTTACTTTTCCAGTCGAAGCCTTTATTCAAAGCTTTCTTTTATTCTACCAAGTTTTCTTCTTCATGCAATTTACATAAAGTATCTTTATTTTCTTATCATTAACCATCATTAAACTTAGTCAAAACCCCAAAAATCAACCATGTCTTAGGATCAATCTGATTGATCCTGCGAGTCACCAAATAAGTAACCTTTTGGAGGATCAGCGGTTGTTTACCAATTTCCACGGTAAACAAATTGGCACACCTGGTGGGACCTTGTGTTGATTTTGAAGGTTAACCGTATTTATACAGAATATCATCTTTTTCGATAAGTATTGCATGTTATTGAGAAGTGGTAGAATATACACTAACAATACCAATACTGCTAGAAGAAGAGAAGCGATGGCGAATCCGCCAAACAATAACGAAATCCCACAAACGAATGTGGGAACAACGGTTATCCAAACCGTAAGTGAAGCGATAACCGCTGGTTCAACACCAGCAGTAACAGTCACACAAACGGGGCTATTACCTCCGTTCACTGGCCCCAGAGCGCCTTTGGGAACTCCCCCACCAAGGGGAAATTTAGGAACAAGGCCTTATGTTCCCCCAGGATTTGTGACAGGCGGTCCAAATCGAGAACCACTCTATGGCATGCCAACGTCTGAATTGGCTAGCCTGACGAACGTTGCGTCCACTTTTTCAGACCCTTTAGTGAGTGCCTCTTCGCCACTCCAAGGTTCTGGAGTTGGTATGGCGAACAGAAATAGGACCCAACTCTTAGGAGGAACGTCCCAAGTAGCGCATGGCCTTACAAATGCCTCGACAGCAGTCTTGAGGCAGCAAATGGACGAAAGCAACCATGATATGGTTCAAATGTTGGCACAAACTTTAAGTATAGTGCTGAATCCTCTAATACAAAACACCACCCAGTCGAATCAGTAGATGACAGCGCAAATGACGCGTCTGGCTGATTTCTTTGGGGTACCCCAACCTATTCGACAGCCCCAAAGGGCGCAAATAAGGGGAAATCAAGGTATACTTTTAGAGGAAGAAACCACTATTAACCAAGTCCAGCAGCCTGTCGAAGAAAACCTTAGGGCACGATTGGAGCAGCCTGTCGAAGAACCTAGGGTCATAGCCCCAGAGGTAAGGATAGTCAACAGAAACCAAAATGCTGACGAAGTAGTTCAGCACATCCAATACCAAAACATGGGTTTGGAAAATAACCTGGCAGCCATGATCGAAAGAATCATGACGCAAAATGGGATGAATATGGGCTTTCGTAGGCCCAACTTCACATCCCCACTGTCAGAATATGTGTTACAAACAGACTTACCTCCTAGATGTAAAGTCCCTAAGTTCACTAAGTTTTCAGGGGACACGACAGAATCTATTGTCGAACATGTGGCGAGATACTTGATCGAAGCAGGAGATATTTCAAACAACGAAAACCTGAGGATTAAGTATTTCCCAAGTTCTTTAACAAAGAACGCGTTTACTTGGTTCACTACTCTTCCCCCCAATTCGATCCATCATTGGACCCAGTTGGAGAGATTGTTCCATGAGCAATTCTACATGGGACAAACCAAGATAAGCCTGAAAGAATTGGCCAGTGTAAAGAGACGTTTCACTGAACCTATAGACGAATATCTAAATAGGTTTAGGTTGCTCAAAGCAAGATGCTTTACGCAAGTGCCAGAACATGAGTTAGTCGAAATAGCCGCAGGAGGGCTAGACTATTCCATTAGGAAGAAGTTAGACACTCAATACCTGAGAGACATGGCCCAATTGGCCGATAGAGTTCGACAGGTAGAACGCCTTAAAGCTGAAAAAGCCAAGGCGACAAAAACTCATAAAAGAGAGAGGATAGCATATGTCGAAATGGATGATGAAGATCCAGAAACCTTCGACGAAACTATAATCGTCGAAGAAAGCGAGGTCGATTTAGCGGAACTAAAACAAGGGCCACCATACTCTTGCAAACTGTTAGTCCCATCAAGTGGAAAAAATCCCACTGGTCCAGAAAGGACCAACGATAGGTTCCCAAAAAAGACTTATAGTTTCGATATTACAAAATGTGATGAAATTTTCGACTTACTTGTAAAAGATGGCCAAATGATAGTACCCCCAGGGGTAAAAGTGCCTCCTCTTGATCAAAGAAAAAAGGGGCTTTTGTAAATATCATAATTTTCTGGGCCATAAAACATCTCAATGTTTTCTTTTCAGGAATCTCGTGCAAGATGCTATCGAAGAAGGGAGGTTGAAGTTTGCTGACAAGACCCCCATGACAGTGGACTCCAACCCTTTGCAGGCTGAAGCCCATTATGCTGAACCTTCAGAGGTGAACGTGATCGAGGCATCCAGAAGCCAGTCGAAGAGGCCAGGGATAACCATGGTCGAAGTCACCAAGGATCATGTCAACATGCCAATCTTTGGCAGTTTTTCTGGGAATCTATCTAGAAAAACAATTGAAGCGGTCCAAAAGGCGGTCGAAAACCCAAAGCTGGAGACAGTTGGAGCCCAAAAATCTGGAACAAAACCCAGTTCTTACTTGGCTGCAGTTCAAGGCCAGACAGAGGACTTGGAGACTCAGATGAAGCAGTTGACTCTTGCCACCAAAGACACCATGAATGTCAACATGGTCGAAGTCTCTGAACCAAAAGCATCAGAGGAGGCCATTAGGCAAGAACAAGCCAACAAAACTGCTTTCCCTCGGGAAAATGAAAATCTGGCAGATTTCCTGCAAAGATGCCAGAAGAAGAAGTCAGAAGTGATGCTGTGTCCTCGATGCAGCTCGATTTTCGACAAAAAAGCTGCTGAACATATTCAAGGTGTAAGAGCAGCAAACAGAAAAAGGGAAAGTGTTGATACTCAACATGACCCCAGAAGAACCTACCAAAAGGGTTCAAATCAAGAAAAGAGGCCACTGACTTTCAGGCCTCCAACCAATGTGCCAGTTGATACATGGTACAAAACATCAGGTCGAAAGAGGCCAAGCGAGGAAAGATGGCACCCCTTCGAAGTGCCAAGAGGTTCATCTTTTACACATAAGAAAGAACCTCAGGTTGCTACCCCTAAAGTGACCCAGGTATCAAGCAACTACAAAGGGAAGAATCCCATGTCTCGATCTCAATGGAGAAGATACCAGAGGCGGCGAAAAGCTGAGAGGGAAGCTGCTAATGAACCAAAGGCAGAATCAAGTTCAAATGTTCCTCAGAGAAAGAAGAGGAAGCCTCTGGAAAGACAACCAGTGACCAATAGGCTAGTCTGGCCTAACCAGGGTGAGGTTGATAACGAAGATGGCTCTGAGTCTGATGACACCCTAGATATCATGGTGAACATAGTCTCAGTTTTGCCAAGAGAGTTAAACCGCCAGGTGGAGGTCGAAACAAGCGATTGGGAAGTTGAACAAGAAATGGCCAAGCATAGGCCAGTGTGCTATTTTGTCATGGATAATGGCGCTACTGAAGAGCAGAATAGGTTCTTCGAACCTCCTACAGAGGCGATGAAAAATCACCTTAAGCCTTTATTTATAAGGGCTAAACTCGAAGAAACCACAGTAAATAAGATCTTGGTAGACTGTGGGGCAACCATCAACATCATCCCTCACTTTATTCTAAGAAAAATAGGCAAAAGCGATGAGAACATCAAGCCTCACAACATGGTCCTGTCGAATTATGAAGGCGGCATAGGGACCACTATGGGTGTGATCCAACTGGACATCAAGGTGGGATCTATCCTTCGACCAACTATGTTTATGGTCATATCGGCCAAACCAAATTATAATCTTTTGTTGGGCCGTGAATGGATACATGGTGTTGGAGCTGTACCATCATCAATGCACCAAAGGTTGATATTATGGCGTCCTGATGGAATGGTCGAAAACATAGAAGCGGATCAAAGCTATTACTTGGGCGAAGTAAATCACCTAGGGATGGCAGACTTCGACAAAAATCTGGCTCACATTGGGCCATGCCCAACACCTGACTTCGACTTGGCGCCAGCGCCAAATACTTTTTGTTCCTTATACCTGCACCCTGAGCATGGTTTTCAATGGGACAGAGAAGACTTGTCCCACATTGATTTTAGTGGGCTAACTGATATCCAGCCAACTGGTTGGGGAAGTGAATTCAGTGACAATGACTGAGTCACAATCACTGCAGCGAATTTCGGCTTACGTAGCCGAAATAAGGTTGATAACGGCTCTCGAAGCCGAAGTAAAATATATGGCCACACAGGCCAATGATCAAGAGCTACCTTCTGCAGGTCCTGGAAAGGATTTCGATCCAGAGCCTCCTGATATCATGCCAGAAGAAATGCAGGAACAAAGGCTCGACGCCATCTACGATGATGAGCCTTTGGGATTCGAAAAGGACCCCTTAGCGAACAACATCAAAATGTTAGCGCAAGATCCTTTAGAAGAAATCAACTTGGGCGAAGGGTTAGAGAAAAAGCCAACTTACATTAGCGCAAAAATAGACCCAGAACTCAGGTTGGAAGTAATCCATTTGTTAAAGGAGTTCAAGGACTGCTTTGCATGGGATTACGACGAAATGCCTGGTCTCGACAGAGGATTGGTGGAACTTCAGTTGCCAATCAAACCTGGGAAGAAGCCAGTCAAGCAAAATCCAAGACGCTTCGCTCCAGAAATACTGTCGAAGATCAAAACGGAAGTCGAAAGACTGCTGAAGTGCAAATTCATACGAGCTACGAGGTATGTTGAATGGATTGCAAACATTGTGCCAGTGATTAAAAAGAATGGTACATTGAGGGTGTGCATAGATTTCAGAGATTTGAATGCTGCTACACCCAAAGATGAATATCCTATGTCTGTGGCGGAAATGCTAGTCGATTCTGCCGCTGGCTATGAGTACCTGAGTATGCTCGATGGTTATTCAGGATATAATCAAATATTCATTGCTGAAGAAGATGTGTCGAAAACAGCTTTTCGATGCCCCGGGGCTTTAGGCACTTACGAATGGGTAGTGATGCCTTTTGGCCTAAAGAACGCTGGGGCAACATATCAGCGAGCGATGAACTCTATCTTCCATGATTTTATTAACACTTTTATGCAAGTATATATTGATGACATTGTTGTAAAATCTGTTTCCAGGAAGAACCATATAAACCACCTTCGACAATCATTCGAAAGAATGAGAGAACATGGTCTGAAAATGAACCCTTTGAAGTGTGCATTCTGTGTAAAGGCTGGAGATTTCTTGGGCTTCGTCGTCCACAAGAAAGGAATCGAAATCAACCAGAACAAGACGAAGGCAATTCTGGAAGCGAAAGCGCCAGCGAACAAAAAGGAACTACAATCCCTGCTAGGCAAGATAAATTTCTTAAGGAGATTCATATCTAACCTAAGTGGGAAAGCTCAAGCCTTTTCACCCTTACTTCGACTGAACAAAGAAAGATTCGAATGGGGGCAAGAGCAACAAGAAGCCTTCGACAAAATCAAAGGGTATCTCATATAGCCATCTATTTTGGTGCCTCCTTGCAGCAACAGGAGTATGAGATTGTACATAGCTGCATCCGACAAAACTTTGGGAAGCATGTTAGCCCAAGAAGATGAAAATGGAGTCGAAAGACCCATTTACTATCTTAGTAGAGTTTTGAACGATGCAGAAACTAGATATAGCGAAGTTGAAAAATTATGTCTATGTCTTTATTTCTCTTGTACAAAGCTCAAACAATATATAAAACCAGTTGATGTGTATGTTTCGTCTCATTTTGATGTTTTCAAGTACATGTTGTCGAAACCCATCCTGCACAGCCGAATTGGCAAGTGGGCGCTAGCGTTAACTGAATACTCCTTGACCTTTATGCCTCTTAAGGCAGTGAAAGGACAAGTGGTGGCAGACTTTATAGTCGACCACTCAATTCAGGTTGAGAGTATCAATTATATGGAGATAGAGCCTTGGAAATTCTACTTCGATGGTTCCAGCCATAAAGATGGAACAGGAGTAGGGGTCTTGATTATTTCTCCAGAAAAAATTCCAACAACATTCAAGTACAAGATATCAGGTACTTGTTCGAACAATGAGGCTGAGTACGAAGCTCTAATTACTGGCCTTGAGATATTGTTGGAATTGGGGGCAACTCGAGTCGAAATAATGGGAGACTCAGAGTTAGTCATTAAGCAAGTCACAAAAGAATATAAGTGCATAAGAGAAAATCTTATTATGTACTTTGTGATAGCAAATCGTTTATTGAAAAAATTCGAAATGGTCAACATTCGACACATACCCAGATTGGAAAATCAAATAGCCAACGATTTGGCACAAATTGCATCTGGGTACAAAATTTCAAAAACGAGATTACAAAGAGAAATCGAAGTCCGGGAGAAAATAAAAGCAACTTGTCTGTCACCAACAGATTTGAAATCGACAAGACTAGGGTATGCTGATCAAAGGAACTTCGAAATTTCGTTCATAGACAATTTGTCAGAGCAAGATTGGAGGAAACCCATTGTGGATTATCTACAAAATCCAGCAGCTTCGACATAACGAAAAATAAAATATAGGGCGTTGAGTTACGTACTCATGGGTAATGAGTTATTTAAAAAAACGCCTGAAGGGGTATTGCTAAAGTGTTTAAGTGAAACTGAAGCATACATAGCCCTTTCGACTACGCACGCTAGAGCATGTGGGGCTCACCAAGTAGGCCATAAGATGAAATGGTTGTTGTTTCGACAAGGATTATACTGGCCCACAATCTTGAAAGATTGTGTCGAGTTCGCGAAGGGATGCCAGGAATGTCAAGTCCATACAGGCATCCAGCATGTACCAGCAAGCGAACTTCACTCAATAGTGAAACCTTGGCCCTTTAGAGGATGGGCGTTGGACCTTATTGGAGAGATTCGACCAGCATCATCAAAGAGCCAGAAGTATATATTGGTAGGAATTGATTATTTCACTAAGTGGATCGAAGCTATTCCTTTAGTCAATCTAGACCAAGAAAATGTCATTGAATTTATTCAAAAGAACATTATCTTTAGATTTGGAATCCCTGAAACTATAACGACTGATCAAGGATCAGTTTTCACCGGTCGAAAGATGCAGGAATTCGCTCAAGAAACGGGCTTTAGACTCCTAACATCAACGCCTTATTATGCACAGGCAAACGGTCAAGTCGAAGCAGCGAATAAAATAGTGATTGGCTTGATAAAAAAGCATGTAGGGAAGAAGCCAAAAAATTGGCATAAGACGTTAGATCATATCTTGTGGGCCTGTCGAACGTCCCCAAAAGAAGCCATAGGTACAACACCGTATCGGCTAACTTTTGGTCATGACGCAGTGTTGCCAGCGAAAATTTGTCTTCAATCTGCAAGGGTTCAGAGACATCATGATATCCCCTCTGAGGTTTATTGGGATATGATGTTAGACGAACTAGTAGATTTAGACGAAGAGAGACTACGCGCTCTCGACCTACTAAGGATTCAGAAGAAAAGAGTAGAAAACTCTTACAATAAAAAAGTAAAACCTAAGGCATTTTCTCCTGGAGAATTAGTTTGGAAGGTGATTCTCCCCATGGATCGAAGGGATCGAAGCATGGGAAAATGGTCACCCAAATGGGAAGGACCATTCAGAATTATCCAAACTTTTTCTGGTGGAGCTTATGAAGTCGAAGAGTTAGGTGAAGATAAAAGACTCTTGAGAGTAAACGGCAAATATTTGAAAAAGTATAAACCTATGCTCCAAGAGATCAAAATAAATAGCAAGTAATGATCAAATTAACCATAAATAGCCAAAATGGAAAATTTTATAAGAATTAGCCAAAATGGTTACATTGTTAAATAAATATTACAATACATGGTTAATAAATGGCTGAGTAAATCAAAAGGGGATAGAATCTCTAAGTCGAAGGTACTTGGCCTGCTGCAGCTCCAGTCTTTTGTTGCACAAGGCATTCGCCTGGGAAAGCTTGGCAATTTGGTCATCGAAGGCTTGGGCTTTCTCAGCAAACTCTAGGCCTCGTGTAACTTCAGCTTGGCTCTCTGTGTCTGAAACAGTCGAGAGAAGCTCCTCCTTGCGTTTGGTATTAGCGTCTATCTTGGCCTCCAGCTCTTCGATTTGCGCCTTTATGGAGGCATTGTCTCGATCTATGGCGTCAATTTCTTCTTGCTTGGATGCTTTTTGCTTCGACAACTCTGCAATTCGAGAAGTCGTCTCAGCTACCTCAGTCCAGGTAGAAGAACTTTTGCCATGTAACGCTTCGAGCTGGCTGTTGAAGCCCCTCTGACGTCGATAGTCAGCTGAGACTTGATCAATAATGGAGTATAACTCTAAGATAAAGCTCGAAACCTCTGGAGTCACAGCAAGCAAGTCAACTGCATTCAAAACAGCTCCCAAGCAAGACGGAGCAGTGGGATCCCCCTCCAAAGCCTTCATCAGATCTTTCTTGAAGAACTGAGCCTTGACCTTCATCAAAGCCTCATCGAGAGGAGAAGTCGAAGTGGACTTCCCCGATTGAGTAGAAGCATCATGACTAAGGTCAGATGAACTTCCCCTACTCTCGATAATGGCATTCAGGTAGCCAATGGGATCAGTTTGTTTCAAGAGTGCTAAGTCTTGTTTAGACTTAGGCTTTGTCGAGGTGGTAACCCTTACAGCAGCGTTGGCTTGAGGTTGAAGTTGTTGAGTAGCGTTTGCATCGACATGACTCTCTTCGACCTGAAGTTCTGTAGTGCCAGCATCAGCGTGATCCCCTTCGTCATGTTGTTCCTCTGACAGATCGATCACTTGAGTTTCTTTTGGTTGTTGTTCCTCTGCTTCGGCATTGGTTTCATCGTTCGCCAATTCCTCCTCTTGTAGCCTACTGTGTTCAGCAGAGTCTAGTGTCTCTGAAGTCTTTGGTGCTGAACTTTCGGTGGTCTCCTGAAAATAGAAGAGGAAGAATCTTCTGGTTTAGAAAGAGACACAATAGAACGTGAGCATCGACACCTAAACCAAAAAATGGTCAGAGAAACTACCTGCAGAGGAACTTCAGCCCCAGGGCTGGAATTATCACTTTCGACGGGTTTATTGAGCAAAACATTTAGCTCCTCCTCCGTTGGCTCTTCGATAATCACGGGAGGTGGTCTGGGTCTTCTCCCTGTAACCTTTATTATGATCATGGGTCGAGACTCAGGAGAAGGAGCATCTTTCTTCAATTTTCTCCGTTTAAGAGGAGCGGGAGGAGATTCGTCCTCGTCGTCACTCCCAGATTCGAACGTTAGTGCAGGTCGTTTCTTGGGTGAAGGTGCCTGAAAACCAATTGGAGTTCGATTTAGAACGCTACATCGAAAATCAGGATGTTAAAACCAGAAGGAAATAATAAAAGTTTGGTTACCGGTGCTGAAGGTTTTATCGAAGGGCCTCCCCCCTGATGGCTTTCTGTAGTTTTCGCCGATGCTGAAGGTTTTGTCAAGGGACCTCCTCCCTGATGGCCTTCTGCGGCTTTCTTTGCTGCAGGCTTTCGAACAACTGAAAGAAGACGCGTTCACAAGTTATAATTAACAAGTTACCAGTCGAAATGGAAAGACAAAATAATTTGGAGAGTGAACATACATTTCTTTATTTTGTCAAGGACTAGAACGAATGACTTCTGAAGTTCGTCCACAAAATCTTTCTCGTCGAAGAACTCTTCAGCATAGTAACTCTTCCACCAGTCTTCGAAGGATGGTGAACAGAGGAAGTTAAGTTGATAGTCGAACAGTGAAAGTACTGTTCGACCAGCATACCTGCCAATATGCTTGGTGGCAGCATCCTCAGTATAGTCATTGCAAAAATATAACATTGATTTCTCCCTAGGAAAAATAGGAGAAGGAAGTGATTGAATGATACCAAACTGTCGAGAGACCAGGTTTGGTTGGTAAGCGATCAAGCTCAGGTGATTCTTGGAGCTCTTAAAGCGCAGTGGCATTATTCTGGGTGTGAGAAATGCTTCCCACATTATTGTGTGTTCTTCGACATGAGGGTCACCTGACGACTTGGGATGGGGCCTGGTGAACCATTCTGGACCAACCTTTCGACGAGCGAAAGGAGCCATGGTCGAAGTGAATTCCTTTCTTCTTGCAAACATCAAGACGAAGTTCGCAAAAGTCTGTTGAAGTTCCAGCCCATCTTCAGTCGGGGTCAGTAAAGCCAATCTGTTGCCTTCGATACGCCTTTTGGCTATCTCAGGAGCTTGCTCATTTATCTGAGTTTTCTGAGGTAAGAAAGACTCGAAAGTGGCATTTAGCCATAGTTGAAGCAGCCAAAAGGGTCCTGCAAGCAACAAACTGGCTCTATTTTCGATGACCTTTAACAGAGTCGCTCCACTGCTGATCGATTCATACAGATTCGCCAGGATTAATTCTGCCAAACAAATGTTTTGGCCATGGTGAAGCTGGGTAGCGAGGGTGACCATTTTCTTTGTCACCTGTAAAGACTTTGTACAGAACACAAAGCGTGACAGCCAAAGGGCTAGAAACGTAATGTGCTCCACATCCGTCACATTGGTTGTCGACCTATCATGGTAATGGTTGATATAGGTGGTATAGGTGGGTTTAGTAGCTGAAAACCCAATTTGGTCCTCCGACATTTCCTCTGGGTCGAAATAATCCCCAGTTGGTCGAAGACCGGTGATGGCAGCCACGTCGAAAAGCGTGGGTGTTAGCATTCCACAAGGAAGGTGGAAATTGAAATGAGTATAATCCCAGAAAAGCAAAGAGGCTATCAGCATCTCAGGGGAGTAGTTGAGACCCGTCTTCGACAGCATGACTAGGTCGTATATCCCTAGGTTCTTCCAGGTCGAAGCCTGGCTTTTTTCCACCTTCTCTAGCCAAGCACTGTAGTCTGGTGTAAGACTAGGGCTAGACCTAAAAGCCCTAACACCTCTATTGAAGAAACGAAGATCTATTTTTTCCTTAGCAGGATCTTCGTTGTCATCTGCAGCTTTTTTAGAACACCCAACAGGTTTGAGCGCCTCAAGCACCGGGAAGAAGTTCTTGATCTTCGTGGATTCATCAATGCATGGGGATAACGGGCCAGACATGGCGAAAATCTGGTTGGAGTATCCAACCGGAATCAGTAGTTGGTGTGAATAAGCTTCACGTTCAGCAATTCCAAGGGGTTCAGGAACCCTTCGCAGGCCTGTAGAGTTAACTGTTGGAACAGTTGTGAAGATTTTTGGTTTAGCATTTCTAGAAGGAATGTTGGAACTGGGAGCATTAGAGGAGCCTGAAGCCATTTTTGGGTTAAGATTGAAGGTGGAGTGAAGAACAACGTGTTTGCAGGTTGGCAGAAGTTTTTGTTCAAACAATAAGGTTTGGATGCAGAATAGCGTGAAAAAGTCCCACAATGGGTACTCAGCGCTATTTATAGTGGTTGGGAAATCACAAAATTCGAGGCCACTTAATGTTGCAGAAGATAGTGGGACACGTGGCGCTCCTTCGCTGACATAGCCGTTCTGCAGAAACGAAAAGGTGCAGCGTGCGCCCTCATTTTTGGGAAATTGTCATGATGACAATTTGTGAAAGGACATTGGGCATGCTAAACGCCTTACTGAGGTGACGTCTTAGGTACAGATGGAATGATGGCTTTTTCTTGGGATTGTCAGTTGGTTGGTAGAAGACAAAAAGCGCACAGGTTAATCTGTGGCTAAGAATGAAGGACAGGTGTCGAGTGGAATCTCAAAGAATGCCTTTTTCTTTTCAGCATCGAAATAAGGCATTCTTGGGGGGCAATTTGTTGGCTCCTAAACTCGACACCCTTGTTTTTATTTAATATAAACCATTAATCATGAGGGACGGTTTCGACCAGCTGATTTTGTCGAAATGCTCATCAGAAGATGGCAAGGTACTTAGAGAATTTCTTCTAAGTAGGAATCTCGTTGCCTTCGACGTCGAAGGTGTTTCTCGACAAAGGTATTCGACGCTCAGAGTGGAACGGTTTTGAGATTCAAATGTTTGGAGGGAAAACGGTTCCCAGCGGTTACCAAGTGCAACGTGTCAAGATCAGGAGCGTCGAATGCTGTGAGCGTGCCAAGTGGAGTCATCTCGAAGCAGCGTAACTGCCCGACGGTTACTTGAGATGTGTTTAGTATAAATACTAGTTGTTCACGTAGTTTTTCGCGTGTGTTCACAATTATATACAAGTCACTCATATAGATTCTAGTACCCAGTGTGAGCGAAAGAGTTGTTGAGAATGTATGTGTGAAACACCACTTTAATTAATCAAAGTCATTTATTTTCCAGAACTTTACTGCCTCTTCATTTACTTTTCCAGTCGAAGCCTTTATTCAAAGCTTTCTTTTATTCTACCAAGTTTTCTTCTTCATGCAATTTACATAAAGTATCTTTATTTTCTTATCATTAACCATCATTAAACTTAGTCAAAACCCCAAAAATCAACCATGTCTTAGGATCAATCTGATCGATCCTGCGAGTCACCAAATAAGTAACCTTTTGGAGGATCAGCGGTTGTTTACCAATTTCCACGGTAAACAATTGGCTACACATAACAAAATGCTAGAAACCCAGATTTCTCAAGTAGCCCAACAACAAGCAACAATTGTCGCTCCAGTTGGGGTGTTTCCTAGTCAACCACAACCTAACCCGAAAGGTCATGCTAATGCCATTACATTAAGAAGTGGGACTGAATTAGACGGACCAGTAGATCCGAGAATCTCAACTAAGTCGATGTTTCAACAAAATGAAAATGAAACCGAAAAGGAAAAAAGCAATGACGAACTGAATAAAAATACTGAGTCAGAAGTTATATCTAGAGACGAAGCTGAAAAGGAAAAACCATACGTGCCCCCACCACCATATAAGCCACCTATCCCATTTCCTCAGAGATTAGCCAAATCTAAAATCGAAGGACAATTCAAGAAATTTGTGGAACTCCTGAAACAATTAAACATAACAATACCATTTACAGAAGCCATAACACAAATGCAATCTTATGCCAAATTTATTAAAGAAATATTGTCTAATAAAAAGAAACTCGAGGACGATGAGACAGTAATGCTTACTGCGGAATGTAGCGCTATTATCCAGAAAAATATGCCGCCTAAGCTGAAAGACCCTGGTAGTTTCTCCATACCCTGTGTAATAGGGAAGTTCGTAATAGACAAAGCACTCTGCAATTTAGGAGCTAGTGTGAGATTGATTCCCCTTTCAATCCATGAAAAGCTGCAACTAGGAGAACTGCGACCAACTAGGATGTCCCTACAATTAGCTAATCGGTCTCTGAAATACCCAGTGGGTATGCTAGAAAACATCCCCGTTAGAATAGGTCAATTCTACATTCCCACATATTTCATTGTAATGGACATTCAAGAAGAATCAAACATTCCCATCATATTAGGAAGACCGTTCTTAGCCACCGCTGGCGCCATCATTGATGTGAAACGAGGGAAATTGACTTTTGAAGTTGGAGAAGTGAAAATTGAATTCATTCTTTCTCAATTCCTTAAAGCCCCTGCAATAAGTGACACATGCTGTTTTATTGACATTATCGATGAATGTGTAAAGGAAATAAAGTTAGAACCAACAAAGGATACCGAAATCCTAAGAATTCCAATACTGCCTATTTTTGAAGACGAAAACTGGCGTGGGGAACGCCAGGGCGACTACCTAAGTGAATGCCTAGCACTGACTCCCGATCCCATGCCTGACCTCTAGAAACCTGCTGTAGAACTTAAAACATTTCCAAATGATCTAAGGTATGAATTCCTAGACGAAGAATGTAAACGACCCGTCATAGTCAATGCTGACTTACGACGAACCAAAACCGAAAAATTACTTAATGTCCTGAGGAAATATCCAACCGCTCTAGGCTATAACATCTCGAATCTAAAAGGAATGAGTCTTTCTATCTGTACATATCGCATTTTGCTCGAGGAAGATTGAAAAACCTCTAGAGAGCATCAAAGACGAATCAATCCCATTTTAAGCGATGTAGTTAAGAAGGAAATTTGTAAGTTGTTGGAAGCCGGAATCATATATCCTATATCCGACAATAAGTGGGTTAGTCATGTACATGTCGTGCCTAAGAAAGGAGGAGTCACCGTAGTCACCAATGAAAAAGGAGAATATGCAACCCAACGCACTCAAACTGGATGGAGAATGTGCATCGACTATATGAAGCTAAACAAAGCCACTCGCAAGGATCATTTTCCTCTACCTTTCATAGATCAAATGCTCGAGCGTTTGGCCAGACATTCCAATTTTTGTTACTTAGATGGTTATTCTGGATTTTCCAAATTCCTATCCACCCCGATGACCATGAAAAAACCACATTTACATGCCCTTATGGTACATTTGCTTATAGACGAATGTCTTTCGGACTTTGCAATGCACCCACAACCTTCTAGAGATGCATGATGGAGATCTTTGCCGATTTCCTGGATGGAATGATGGAAGTCTTTATGGACGATTTCTCTGTCTGTGGAGAAAGTTTTGAAGGATGCTTAGCAAACCTTGAAATGGTACTCAAACGATGCGTGAGCGTCAATCTTGTTCTCAACTGGGAAAAATGCCATTTCATGGTCCGACAAGGGATTGTACTTGGGCATATTGTGTCCGACAGAGGAATCGAGGTGGATAAGGAAAAAATAGAAGTGATAAAAAAACCTTCAACCTCCTAAAACTGTTCGAGAAATAAGAAGTTTTCTAGGACACGCCGGTTTTTACCGACGTTTCATTCTCTAAAATAACCAAGCCACTAACTGAGTTGCTGATGAAAGACGCTGAATTCATCTTTGATGACAAATGTTCCGAAGCATTTCAAACTCTTAAACAAGCACTAATATTTGCGCCAATTATGCAGTCTCCAGTTTGGAGCAAACCGTTCGAGATAATGTGCGATGCAAATGATTATGTTGTAGGTGCCGTTCTAGGACAGCGAAAAGATAAAAAAACTCCATGTAATATACTATGTGAGTAAAACCCTATACGAATCCCAAATGAATTATGCTACAACGGAAAAGGAACTTTTAGCAGTTGTGTTTGCATTAGACAAATTCCGTTCATACTTGGTGGGAGCTAAAATTATCATCTACACCAATCACGCCGCTATTAGATACCTCCTAACTAAGAAAGATGCCAAACCTAGACTATTGAGATGGATCCTATTATTACAGGAATTTGATTTGGAAATCAAAGACAAAAAGGGAACCGAAAACGTCATAGAAGATCATCCTTCTAGGCTTGAAAATTTGAAGACTGAACAAATACCAATTAACGATGATTCCCCATATGAGAGACTTATAGCTCAGTTGGAAAACAATGAGGTTGAACATTATCAAGCCAACTATCCTTCAGAAATAGAGGCCTCAAGTCTTGAAACCAACAATTTGGTAAAAGTGGCATTAGCTTACTCTGTTGCACCTTGGTATGCCGATTTTGTAAATTACCTAGCCGTCGGTGTCCTTCCACCTGACCTAACGTCCCAACAAAAGAAGAATTTTTTCCACGACCTTAAACACTACTACTGGGATGACCCCCTCCTCTGTAAAAGAGGTTTTGATGGGATTTTTCACTGTTGCCTGCCCGAGGAAGAAATCGAAAGTATTATAGACCACTGCCATGATGCACCTTATGGAGGGCATTCAAGTACATCAAAAACCTGTGCAAAAATCCTACAATCTGGTTTCTTTTGGCCTAATCTATGGAAAGATGTGCACATCGCTGTTTTAAATTGCGACCGTTGCCAACGCACTGGAAACATCTCCAAACGCGATGAAATGCCTCAAAAAGGTATTTTAGAAGTCAAAATCTTCGATGTATGGGGAATTGACTTCATGGGACCCTTCACATCTTATTTTGGTAACAAATACATACTCGTAGTTGTCGATTACGTATCCAAATGGATCAAAGCTATAGCCTCTCCAACAAATGACACATGAGTAGTAATCAAACTTTTCAAGAACATAATCTTTCCAAGATTCGGTGTGCCGAGACTCATCATCAATGACGGAGGCTCCCACTTCATCTCCAAAATCTTCTAGAAACTCTTAGTGAAATATGGAGTTAAACACCGTGTAGCAACACCATACCACCCACAAACGAGTGGTCAAGTAGAGGTCTCAAACTGAGAAATGAAGCAAATACTTGAGAAAACTGTTGCCACATCTAGAAAAGATTGGTCCTCTAAGTTACACAAAGCGTTATGGGCATATAGGAAAGCTTTTAAAACACCCATATGGACCACACCTTTCAAGTTAGTCTATGGAAAATCATGTCATATTCCAGTGGAACTTGAGCATAAAACTTATTGGGCTATTAAAACCCTAAATTTAAATTACTCTGCTGCCGTAGGAAATAGAATCCTAGATATCAACGAATTAGAAGAGCTTCGATTAGACGCTTACGAGAATGCCAAGATCTACAAAGAAAGAACAAAAAATGGCACGATAAACGCATTTCTAGGAGAGAATTCAACGAGGGAGATGTAGTACTCCTATTTAACTCCCGACTTAAACTTTTTGTCGAAAAACTACGCTCTAGGTGTTCTGGCCCTTTCGAAGTCACTAAGGTTTTCCCAAGTGGCGCCGTAGAAATTAAGAGTAATTCTAGTGATCCATTTATTGTAAATGGGCAACATTTGAAGCATTACCATCATATCGAAAACAAAGATTACTCATCTACCCTAAAGCTTCTACAGCCACCGGCTGAATCAAACGACTAATTCATAATTGAAAATGTGTCGAGCTTGCGACATAAAACAAAGCCCTTTGTGGGAGACAAACCACAATTTTATCTTTATATTTTTCTTTAACTTTTCATATTTATTTAAAATGTTTTATTTATTCTCATATTTCTTTTCTTTTCTAATTGTTATTTTCTTATTTTTCTTATTTGTTTACTCTAAAAGGCATTTGGCCGATGCTAACTGGATGTTTCTATAATCTACTTACTTTTCAGGATAATTTACTTTTTTTAGCTAGTGACTAACTCTCAAAATGACAAGAGTAGATTATATGAGTATTACTTTCAGGGGAAAAGATCAAATGAGGAGGTTTTAGGACTTGGTCGATAGGGAGATGACTCCCACCATCTATGTTGATGACCGTGCTATGACCGCCCTAGACATTAGAGAAAGTGTCTTATACCTGCTGAACCAGATAGGTTGGGATACATCCCCTATTCGGAGGAGATTTATTTCATATCGTAGGCTTACCCTAGAGTTCCTAAGTTCTTTGAATTATGTGCCTAACCATGGTCTAGGGTTTAACCGTGGCCTGGTCCAGTTTAGACTATTTAGCATTGATTTCCGTTATAACAATAGTGAGTTTTCTAACCTTTTAGGTTTCCCTAGTGGCCCTAATGTCTTTACTGTCGCCCAAGAGGATATCCTCTCCAACCATGAGCTTAATTACTTATGCGGTAGCATAACTGGTAACAACCATCCTGAGCCTGAAGATATGCATTCTGAAAGTATCCATAACCCTGCTATAAGATATTTCCACAAAATCCTGGCCCACACCCTGTTTGGAAAAGAGCAAAACATTTCTTTAGTGTCCAGTGATGAGCTTTTCATTTTGTTTTGTGCTTCACAAAACCTTCCTGTCAATGCGACTACCTTTATGTTAGCCAATTTTGTTCGCATTATAGAGACCGCTCATACACCTATCCTTATAAGAGACCTAGTTACAATGATTGCAAATGCTATCGGAATGAGACAACCACTCCAAGGATTAAACCCATATGGAGGAATTCGACCCATGAACATCCGTTTCTATTTCAACACTCACCTTATAGGAAACCTTGGACCACTTCAGTTTGACTTTCTCATTAACCATATCACAGTCCACCAATTTGTTTTACCTAATCCTATAACGAGTGTTCACAACAAAGATAACTGACTTTTTGACCTGGATCCCCCACCTGCCCCACCCTCACCCGAAACACCTCAACCTTATGAGATCTTTGATGATTTTGACCCTCAGACTCCTCCTCATTATTATGATATTCCTTCCCCTGTTCGTCATGAAGCTACCCCCGATGCTTCTCCCGTGTCTACTGCTGTTGCTATTCCAGCCAATGCTGGACCTCCACCTCCTGATTTTACTACCGCTATTGCTAATTTAGAGACACAGATTGAAAGTTTACGCGGAGAGTTCACCACTTTGCATTCAGACTTTCACGGTTTCATGGATACCATAACATGACATTTTGATCATCTATATCAGCATTTCTATTTTGTTACTGCACCTCCTGGAGGCCCACATCGTGGCTAGATAGATTCTGCTATTTTTATTTTTCGGATCCTTCTTCTTAAAGAAGTGAGGACACTGTCTGTTTAAGTTTGGGGCAGGAAACATTATTGTTTGCCATTACTGTTTTGTTTTCTCGTTTTCGGATATTTTATTATTTCATTTTTTATTTTGTACCCTTTCACTTTCAGTTCTTTTACCCAATAACATTATTCCTTATTATTCCAATTTTTAATGTTTTTGGTTATTTAATGTTATTGTGTTTTTATTACCTTTATTATGCCCCTTATCTCTATATTGAATAAATATTTCCTATCAATTCTTAATCTAAGCTGACCATTAAAGATACCTTCTGTTATTATCATATATATATATATGTATGCTTTAAATTACAATTATTATTATTATTATATGTATAAGTATTAGTAGCGGTCCAATGAAATCGCATGCATCCCATTGCCGACCGTCTAACATGATGTGACGTTCATCACATCTTTCCCAGTAAATTGTCGACCGTCAAGCTAGATGTGACGCCCGTCAACCAGTCCTGCCCTGCATGTGATGATCGACATCTTTGTCTGACATTCATCAGCCTTGCCTCCCACGCTTTGCTGTGTATGTGATGACCACCAGCCTTGCCTCCCACGCTTTTAGATCTCGTGACCACATAGTTTGACTACAAGACCACACCGTTTCATTTTTAATTATTTCTATAACTTCCATTTTCCATTATTTAAACCCCATGATTCTCATTATCTACCACCATTACCACTCATTCATTTCTTATAATTTCTATAAACCTCCCACTTTCAAAACCCTAAAAACCATTCATTACCCACTCATAATCAAAACCTATTTAAACCACTTCTTCTATCATTCAAATATCACCACCATTCACTGCCTTCTTTGCACTACACAAACACCTTTCCTTTTCGTCTTTGTCAAATATACCATGGCCGCCCGTAGAAATCAACTCAATCGAGGAGAACCCAATATGACTCATCTCGTGTTTCAACAAGGCGAAGCTGGCGAACTCCAACAGAAAAGATACCGGACGTTTTATCAGCGAGGATTGACACCCACATGATATGTCGACAATGACTATTTACGTGATTTAGGGATGTATGACAGTATACAAGGTTTTCTAAACAAAGCAGGCCTAGGATTTGTAAGCACGATGGGCTTACCCACCTACGAGGCTCTAACTTTGGAGTTCTTAAGCTCCTACTTCTACATCACTCCCACCGACGCTGATGCAAATCTCTTTGGAGCAGCCACATTTCGTATGTTCAACCAGGAATACACGATGAACCAGGATGCTTTGAGTGACATGTTTCGTTTCCCTCGTGGAGACAATGTGCAATACCGAATTCCCCCTGAATTGGATTGGAATAGAACATCATATGAATTATGGGAGAGAATATCTGGTGAGCATAATGTCGCTCCCGAAGCGCATTACTCCTCTCACATCCATAATCCGAACATTCACTACCTTCATCGCACCCTGCACAACACTATTTTTGGAAGAACTAACAACAACAAGGTCAACACCAAGGAGTTATATGCTCTCCATTGCGCCTTCACGCTAAACCTCCATCTGAAAATGGGCTTAATGTGATTGCGCTCGAATGAAAATGGGTAAAACAAGACGATTACTTAGGGTGAGATATAATAGCATCTGCAACCGGTTTACGTAAGACGGGGTTGTCTAGTGTCGCTACCGTAGTGCTGGAGTATGGATTAAGCTTTTGATTCTCTAACAAAAAAACACCATGCAACCGCGTACCACAAGAGAGCACTACTGATCAATTTGAGAATTGTGTTGCAAGCCTAACTGCTGATAATGGTTTGGGCTTTTCCGATGTAGATTTAACTCCGACGGGGAAGAATCATAACAAGGCTCTCCACATCTCTATTGAATGCAAAGACACCACTCTGGCGCATGTGTTAGTAGATATTGGGTTCTCCATAAATGTTTTACCAAAAGGTGTTATGTATAGACTGGACTGTGAAGGGCTGGTGCTGAAACCCAGCGATATTGTGGTAAGAGCCTTCGATGGGTCAAATAGAATGGTCCATGGAGAGGTTAATCTTCCGATCAAGGTGGGATCTCAAGTCTTCAATTCAACATTTTATGTAATGGATATTCTCCCGGCCTATTCTTGCTTACTAGGACGCCCATGGATTCATGGGGCAGGTGCAGTTACCTCTACATTGTATCAATAGCTGAAGTACCCAGTAAAAGGGAAGATTGTCACAGTATGTGGAGAGGAAGAATATATGGTTAATCATTTGAATCCTTTAAAAAATGTTGAAATGAATGGCGAATTCATTAAAACCCCCTGCCAGACATTTGAGGTAATCCCTCCAATGATTGTTGTTGCTACTCCTGAAATATCTAAGGGCACACCAATAATGGCCTCTCTGAAGGATGCTAAGGTTATCATAGAAGATGGAGGTTGCACTATTTGGGGACAACTTCCTGATATCCCCTATAAATCCGATAAATTTGGGTTGGGTTTTACTTCAAAGGCTCATAAAGAGGTCCAACGTGCTCGTGCTGGGGGACCACCTCTCCGTATTAGAAACAATGAAGTCAATGCTCTTGAAGACACAAATGATGATGGTGAGCTGGACGGCTGGATATTCCCAACTACTGACGGCAGACTCAATAACTGGAAGGCCAAAGACTTCATCTCAATCTCCTTCAGCCAGGAGTAATTTCTATTTCCTATTTTTATTTCTTTAAGAAGTTTGTCAGTATAATTTCTTTAAAAAACAATGACTTTAAACCATGTGCCTTGCTCTGGGCACATTGGTCCATTTGTTAAGGGTTTTCATCCCATATATCATATGCTCATTTAATGAAAACATTGGACAATTTTGCATTCAAATTTTGCGCTCTTTGTCTTTCTTTTACTTTGCTGCATTTTCAAATAGCCATGTGACCTTACATGCACACACACATTTGCAAATCCACACCCACTCCGGATCTCATTGACAACAATTCTGCTATTGCCATTTATGACTTCGAAAATACAATCTATCAAGCCGAAGACGAAGATGAAGAAGATTGTGTGATACCCGGGGAACTCGCCAGACTCCTGATACAAGAGGAAAAGGCTATCCAACCGCACGAAGAACCATTCGAAGTAATAAGCTTGGGTACTGAGGCAGATAAGAAAGAAGTTAAGATTGGTGCCAACCTAGAAGACAATGTTAATAGCATATTGGTTTGGATGTTGCAAGAATATGTTGAGGTATTTAATTGGTCATACGAAGACATTCCAGGGCTCGATATTGATATCGCGGTTCATCGTCTACCAATGAAAGAAGGTTGCTCTCCCATCAAACAAAAGGTTCACCGCATGCGCCCTGATATGTCAGAGAAAATCAAGGCCGAGGTAATGAAATAGTTCAATGTAGGTTTCTTGGCAGTGATTTCGTATCCCCAATGGGTTGCAAATGTTGTTCTTGTGTCGAAGAAAGACGGTAAGGTCCGCATGTGCGTAGACTACAGGGAATTAAATAGGGCAAGCTCCAAACACGACTTACCATTACCATATATTAATGTTTTGGTTGACAACTCTGCTCAACACAAGGTATTCTCCTTCATGGATGGATTCACAAGGTATAACCAAATCAAAATGGCACCTAAAGACATGGAGAAAACAACTTTTATTACACAGTGGGGAACCTTCTGTTATAAGGCCATGCCTTTTAGGCTGAAGAATGCAGACGCAACTTATCAACGGGCTATGGTGGCTTTATTTCATGACATGATTCATCATGAAATAGAGGTCTATGTGGATGACATGATAGCGAGATCACAAATTGAGAAAGAGCACCTTGTTCTTTTGCAAAAACTGTTTGAAAGGCTGAAGAAATACAAGCTGAGGTTGAATCCCAACAAAAGCACCTTTGGGGTAAGATCTGGAAAGCTACTAGGCTTCGTTGTCAGTGGCAAAGGAATTGAAGTCGATCCTGAAAAAGTCAAAGCTTACCAAGAAAATCCATCTCCCTGTAATGAGAAGGAGGTTAGAGGTTTCTTGATATGACTCAATTACATTTCCCGATTCATCTCTCACTTAACTGCTACTTGTGAACCACTCTTCAAGCTGCTGAAGAAAGATCAAGTAGTAAAATGGAATGACGACTGTCAAATAGCTTTTGAAAAGATCAAAGAGTATATGCAAGAACTTCCAATACTGATGCCATCAGTTGAAGGAAGACCTATGATCATGTACTTAACTATGTTAGAGAATTCAATGGGGTGTGTGTTGGGCCAGCATGACGAGTCTTATCGAAAAGAGCATGCAATATACTATCTTAGCAAAAAGTTTACCGACTGTGAAACAAGATATTGACTGCTCGAGAAAACTTGATGCACTTTGGCATGGGCTTCTCGCCGGCTAAGACAGTATATGTTGGCTCATACTACTCTATTGATCTCTAAGATGGATCCCATCAAGTACATCTTTGAGAAGCCAGCTCTCTCCGGAAGGATAGCTCAATGGCAAATGATCTTGACTGAATATGACATCCAGTACACCGTATATAAAGCAATCAAAAGGAGTTTACTGGAAGATCATTTATGGTGATGTGAGGGTAACGGAATTGGTGATGTGATCATTTCCCCCGAAGGTTTCCATACGCCTTTCACTGCCAGACTTTGCTTTGGCTGTACCAACAATATGGCCGAGTACGGAGCATGCATATTGGGTCTTAAAGTTGTTATTAACCTAAGGATCAAATTCTTAAGCGTATTTAGAGACTTAGCTTTAGTAATCAGTCAAGTTAAAGGAGAGTGGGATACAAAGCATCCAAATCTTATCCCTTACAAAGAACTTGTACTCACCTTTATCTCGTACTTTGAAGAGGTTACCTTTGAACATATCCCGATGGAAGAAAATCAATTAGCAGATGCCCTAACTACCATGTCATCCATGTTCAAGGTCAAATGGGACAACAAATAGTGAGAAGATATCTTGAAGCTCAAGAGTATCCTGAAGGGGAATCAATCAATGATAAGAAATTCCTACAGAGGTTCTCTGCCAAGTTCTTCCTAAGCAATGGGATTTTATACAAACGCAACCATGATTCAACTCTGCTTCGTTCTGTGGACAAGAAGGAAGCAGAGAAAAATATGGAGGACATGCACGAAGGAATCTTTGGTACTCACTCTAGTGGACATACTATGGCCAAGAAGATTCTGAGAGCTGGTTACTATTGGTCGACCATGGAAACTGATTGTCACCTCCACTCGAGGATTTGCCATAAGTGCCAAATTTACGCTGATAAGGTTCATGTACCTCCAGTTCCTTTGAATGTCATGACTGCTCCTTGGCCATTTGTAATGTGGGGTATTGATATGATCGAAGAAATCAAGCCTACTTCCTCTAATAGACATCGTTTCATTCTTGTCGCCATTGATTACTTTACTAAGTGGGTTGAAGCAACTTCATTTTCCTCAATTACCAAGAACGTCGTGGCCCAATTCATCAAGAATAACCTCATATGCCAATATTATATCCATGAGAGGATCATCATTGAGAATGGTACCAACCTTAACAGCACCATGATCACTGAACTCTGCATGCAATTCAAGATCAAGCATCACAAATCTTCTCCATACAGACCTAAGATGAATGGCACAATGGAAGATTCCAATAAGAACATAAAGAAGATTATGCAAAAGATGGTGGTAACCTACAAAGACTAGAATGAGATGTTAACATTTGCTCTTCATGGCTATCATACTTCGGCGTGACCCTTAACTGGGGAAACCCCATTCTCTCTAGTCTATGGTATGGAAGTTGTCCTGCTTGTCGAAGTCCAAATTCCTTCTCTAAGAATCATGAAAATGAAAACTTGGATAAAGACGAGTGGATTCAGACTAGGTTGGACCAGTTGAATTTGATTGACGAAAAGAGGCTGTATGCTGTCTGTCATGGTCAGATGTATCAAAAACGTATGATCAATGAATTCAACAAGAAGATCAAGCATCGGGTATACCAGGCTGGTGACTTGGTAAGAAAGCGCATCATTCCACCACAAGGTGATCCCAGGGGAAAATGGATTCCCACCTATGAAGGGCCATTTGTTATCAAGAAAGTATTCTCGTGCGGTGCTATGATGCTAACCACTATGGATAGAGAAGATTTCCTGCACCCTGTGAACACGGACATAGTCAAAAGATACCACGCATAATAATGACCCGCTAGGTTGACATACGTAGGCAAAAATAATGGAATCCCGATGAACCAAAAAGGTTCGGGTAAAAATTATGGATATATACAAAAGATTGTACACTTGGAAAGTTGAAAACCTGAAAGGGCGGCTTGGGCAAAAAAGGGTATCCTGGGGGACTGAAAAACTGAAAGGGCGGTCCAATAAAAAATTAGGGATTAAAAACGTACGACTATGTCCCCTTGGATCACTTAAATGCAAGATTTACTACCAAAGTCGAAGGTTAAATTGGTTCAATCAACTTCTTCCAATGGTAAGGGACGAGATGTTCGAAGACATAGGGGGCAATAATAGAGTTTGGAACCCAATGAGATCACTTTCACACGGCTATACATTTTGTTTTCACTTTGTACTCTTTCATTTCACGACGACTTCCTCTTATAAGGATTTCAGTCTCTTTGTACAAACTCGCCTGATTATAGGCAAATTATCAATACAAATACACTTTAAAGTTCAAACTTTTTTTCTATTTTGATTGCAAAAACGTCCAATGACTAAAATTGAATGAACATGTGCATATGAACATGATTAACTGTTAAAAAATATACGCATAAGAGCATGAATGAGAATTCACTCAAAACTCTAGGAGTTGGGATGACGTTCAAGCTGTCCATAAATCCCCATAGAGCTACTTCAAAGAGACTACCCCCACCAAAGTAGTCTTCACATATAAGGGTACATTCCCCGCAATCTTCCCAGCAGATCACTGATAACACATAAATGTATTGCATATTTAGCTTGATTTAACTAAATTATTTTCCATTTTTATTCTAAATTAAATCACTTTGTAGTTGGTATTATGCCGGTATTTTGCTATTTTGCAAGTATCAAATTAATTATGAGAGAAAGAAGAAAAAGGAAGAAAAAGAAGAAAAAGAAGAAAAAGAAGAAAAAAAGGCTACAATAAAGTCAACAATCAAAGATAAGCCCAAGCCCAAAAAGAAGGAGCGCGTGGCCAACTAGCGTGACGACCGGCAAGGCAAGCATGACGACCGGCATGCATTGACCAAGTAAGTGACGAACGTCACTAATCCCTTTGACGAACGAAATCTCCTATTATTTTTCCCACGTCCCTTAAAGCTTGCAACGAAAGTGTGTTAGTTGTTATATCCATGTTCCACCAAGTCAGATACGCAGAGATTCAACAGCCCTACAAACTCTCCATAAATTCTCACGTGCAGTTATTCAAGATGGATATAAATAGTAGACTTCATGCACTGAGAAAGGTTCACGCGGTTAATGCCTTTTTGTTCTTCGTGCATATTTCACAGAGCTATTACTTTCCAAATTTATTTTCCTTAGCTATTATTTTCCTTAGCAGTTTTATTTTTCTCAACCGGTTTTAAACAATAGATTTCTACACCGGAAATCTATTGCCCCGTGGTTTATTTTAAGACCTTCAGAATTGTTATTTAAGTTTATTATTTTATTTCTTCACAATTGTTCCTGTTTCGTATCGAAGAAAAATCACCCAACCTGTGGAGGAGTGCTTCCTTTAGAGCCTGACAAATTGTTACCAGTCTCCAGTTAATTTATTTCCAGGTTTTTATTTTAATAAATTATTATTTGCCTTTAATTCAATAATCATGTTTACTTTGTTGTCTGGATTTTATTATTTTGTGATTAAGTTTTATAATATGCTAAGCTAGATTTATATACCGGTATGTAAGGTCATAAGACTGAGGGAATTTGGTAATACTATTGGTTATTTATTTGTTGAACTATTTTCTGGACTAGATTACTTTGTTTTTAATGATGAACCATTTTGTTACGAGAGTAAAAGACGAATAAAAGTTAGGTTCAATAAAGCGAGAGCTTGAGGATCTTTAACTGGACGGTAGTAATTAGGCATTGGCTTTAAAAACAGCGAGAGCGCTTTAAAGAGAATTAGAGTTTATTTGTTTTCAAAAGAATGTTTCTAACTCCGACGGGATAGCGAGAGCATATGTTAGGACTTAATTGCATAACCTAAATCAACAACCACGACAGTGTGAGACGAGGGCTTTTAAACTGATAAATTTCTACTGAGAATTGTTAGAAACTGCAAGAACCAAATAGGTTACTAATTCCTGAAGCCCGATCATTGCATACTGGTTGTTTCCCCCCTCTGATTATTTAACTAGATTCAAACTTACTTTTAGTTCCCCTAACCTAAACCAAATATTTTTAGCCTTAGATTTACACCATAATATTAGATAACGGTACGTTTGGCTCTTGGTCCTTTAGGTTCTATAATCTTTAAAACTACGCGATAAGACTGTGCACTTGCAGTCCAGATTATTTAGACTACCATATCAGTCGATCAATCACCGAAGCAAATAAAGGAGTATAATCTCTTTCCCGTAATTTCCCTACGGAGTTCTAATCGGTACACTTCATGGAAATTCTCTTCCCTAGCTGAGTTTGGTCCTCCAAAACTGAAAAAGAAACCTTGTGGAGTTTCTCCTCTCTAACAAATTCAAGTTCTCCAAGAAAGTTTATTTCCTCAACAAGAGCACTTACCTGACAAACAGGGTTTATTTCCCCAACTGGGTTTATTTGCCCAACAACCTACAAATTCCTCAACTGGAGTCTACTCCTCAAAATACTACAAGTCACTGACAAAATTCCTCTCCCCAATAAAGTTTCCACTATCCCTAGAGACTTGCTACAGAACCTGGAATCGGACCAGATATCAGTTAGCCTTATCCTCCCCAGGTGAGTCGGAAGGTTATCTATCTCTTTTATCCCTAGAAAAGGTATATAAGAATTAAACTCCCCAATAGAGCAACGAACGACCAATGTTCCTAAACTCTATTCCCCAAACATGAAATCAGTACATCCCTTGCAGAGTTTCCTCGAACAAGTAAGCAGGAATTCCCAGCGGAAGCATTCTAGACAAAATTTAAGATACACGTACTCTTCATCATCAACAATAGTCAGGGATTTATTTTCCCAGACAAAGTACAACACATGCTTACAAATATAAATAAACAACATTACACATTCATACGTCATAACATATGCATACAGAACACAGTCTCATTTATTTTGAGAACATCATTATGCAATGCATTTTATACATCATGACATTTCATACGGTAATGCGGTGGGAGAACTGACTTGGGATGTTTTACGTTTTATCGCAAATGTTACGGTTAGCAAGAGTCGCCACCGACTTTTCTTTTATCCAAAAGAAAAGGCTGAAAAGAACATGAAAGACCTTTGAGATTATTTCTTGAGTTAGTGGGGTATATTATGAAAAGGGAAGGTGTTATCACCCTTTTCATCCATAGTTATCTATGGGCTCTTAGTTGCTTGCTAAATCACTTGCTTTTATTTGAAAATGTGCTTTGTGTAGTTTTTGAAAGTATTTTGAAAAGGTGCCTTCGTTTAGGCAAACTTTGTAATAGTTCTTGTTCGTAAGAACGTATACAAAGTGTTAGGATTTTGAAAATATTTCATGTTTGGAAAATGTTTTGAAAGTGTTGGTGTTTGTTTTGAAAATAAGATATGATGTTTGATTTGAAAATGAGAAAGCAACTAGGAACAATCTACCTACTCAAAAGTCTTTGTTTATTTATTCCTTTCCTTTGATATTGTTATCTTACTATTGATTGGTAAGAAGCCTTATCTTTGGATGTAAAGGTACAGACATGGGTCATCGTATAGCTATGATAACAATGTTGTGAGTTATCTTAGCATTTCTCTTTGAGGGACTAAGATCATTTTGAAAGTCAACATTGATAGCCTCATTGAGGGACTATGATCTTGTATTTTGATTTGTTTTTGCTAAGATATCCCATATGTATAACATGTCAATTTTTGTAAGGCAACAAAGTGGAATTACCCTAAGGGTGTAAGTGCGCAAGTGTGTTTGATTTACATGCATTGTTTATCTTGAATTAGGATTTGCTACTTGTTGATTTTAGTCTTGTCATACAAACCCTAATTACTAGCATTTATATAAATTTACATCATTATGGGAGGGGGTATACAAATTTACAAATGGGGATTGCAAGAAATTAAACCTAATTATCTATTACAACCATATTGAAATAATGTACAAGAAATGAATAAATATAATGTACAATGATATAATTGAAAAAGAAAAGGATTTTTGTTTGGTTTTTTGAGGAAAGGGTCTTGGTTTTAACCTAATTAACTAAAATAAATAATTAATTAAATTAAGAAAATTAAACCTAAATTAATTAAAGAAAAGAAATTAAGTTAGAAAGCATTTTTTAGGGTTTTTTAGAAAAGGTTTTATGTTTAATAAAAATAGTATGGAAGTTAATTAATTAAAATAAAACCTAAATTCTAAGTTAATTTTAATTAAAAAGAGAATAACTAAACCTAAATCTAATTATTTAATTTAATAAGAAAAAGAAATTAAGTTTTTCATAAGAAAAATGTTTTTGTCTTTTGTTTTTAAAGGAATAAAATATATAGAATGCAAATAATAAATAAAATTATTTTTTGGAATTTTTTATATGAAAATAATAATAATAAAAATATAAAGAAAAAGTAAAAATAAAATTAAAAAAAAAGATTATAGAGAAGTTTTGTGGACAATTCTGGTTTTCGACAATAAAAATGATTTTGAGTGTTAGTTTCTCCTTCTTTTTTCTGACCTCTTTCTCTTGTAATTGGCCTCTCTATTTATATAGAAGGTTTAAGACTTCAAGCAACTCAGACTTTGAATCACATGTTATGGCTATCTTGCTTGTTTTTGAAGCAAGCATGAAAAACATGTTTCCAATTCTTGTACAAAGCTATCTAAAGTGGTTGATCACTTTAAACATGTTTGTTCTGACTTGTAGAAGTTGAGTGTGATTAGAACAACAAGTTAGAGGATCAAGAAATTGACTTTATGAATAAAGTGAACTTTGCAAGAATTGTAATGGTGCCTTTGTACCAAAAATGGAAAGATGCAATGGACAATACTTGAACCACTTGGATAATGGTTCAATCAATTGTGTAAGCATCTGATTATGGATAGATTTGTAAGTCAAGAGGCCTTCAAAGTGAATATTATGCAGCATGGCTAAGATTTTGGTTCCTTGTTCATCACAAATCTTCCTTGTAAATCAAGAATGAATGTCCAACTTCAGATCCTTGAATCTCCTATCTCAAATATGATAAATTCATGCTCTTGGATGTTTTGGACAGCTTGAACTCCCTCTATAACTTTCATGTTGTCCATTTTGATAAAACCATCTGGTAACTATGTGAAAAAATTCCAAGAAGTTGGGATAAAATCCTGACCAAAACTGCTTAAAATTTCTCTAAGTGCTTATTCAAAAATGCCATGACTTCATGAATTTATAACTCAAAATCCAAGCATTTCTAGGAAAAGTCCGTCCCTACAAATTTTTAGATCTCATTGAGATCTACAACTTTCATGTTGGAAGTTTTCCTTGAATCATCTTGCATCATGGTGAAAAGTTGGCATGAAGAAATGAAATTATCATGTATAAAAAACAGTTAGAAAAATTTCTAAGTCTTGAAGAGTTTGAATTTTCACATTGACTTTTGACTTTCTTGATTTCTTGATGATCAAGTTTCATATTTTTTAATGTCTTGATGATTTTGATCTTTGAGACTTAATGTTGACCAAAAAGTCAAAGTTTGACTTTTGGTGCTACAATTGACTTTTTCATCAGTACAACTGATTTTTGGTCTCTTGGTCAATTGACTAAGAAGACTTTAAACTTGGCATGAGCATTCTTGAAGGTCCATAATGATCCAAGAACGTCACTTGAAGTATTAGAAGTCCAATTGTCCTTATGCAAATTCAAACCCTAATCTTGAGGTATCAATGTTGAGGAGATGGCTTGACCTAGTCAATACTAGTGCAAGCTTGAGCTTTCGCAGATCTTTGTGAGAAATGTCTTGAGAAATGAGAGGGCAAATTTTGGGGTACAACAGCTGCCCCTATTCAATCTTCTTAAACCTGAAGACTTAGATTGGCGAGTCTGCCATTTGTGACTTGAAGGTGGAAGATGATTGAACACTAGAGTGCCCAAATATTTTCACTCGATAATGTGTTAGTTGACTGTGTAGGGATTGGGCTTAGAGATGCCATTTGGAGAGATGATGGAAAGTTGTTGGAGATGGGCTTATAAATGCCATCCAGAGTGACTGTGGAAGGTATCAGGATAAATCTTTTGGTTGATTTATACTGAAATAATAGATGTCCTTTTCCTGTTTTGAATTAGAAGAGATAAATCTAACCAGAAGAGGCCTTGGATTCGCCTGTTATTAACTGGAAGAAATGAATCTATCCAGAAGAGGACTTTTGGTCGCCGGTGTAGGGATGCTTCGGGATGAGTCCGTGTGAAACTGCATCTGGAAATATATGAGAAGGAATATTTGTAAGATTTTTTTATGATGAGCTCTTGTGAAGCTGCATCTGGACATTAGAAGGAACCCGTGTAAGATTGCCTCATGATGAGCTCGTGTGAAGCTGCATCTGGAAATTTTGAGAAGGAATCCGTGTAAGGTTGCTTCATGATGAGTCCGTGTGAAACTTCATCTGGAAATGTATGAGAAGGAACCTGGGTATGGTAACTTCATGATGAGTCAGTGTAAAACTTCATCTGGAAATGTATGAGAAGGAACCTGTGTAGGGTAACTTCATGAAGAGTCCGTGTAAAACTTCATCTGGAAATGTATGAGAAGGAACCTGTGTAGGGTAACTTCATGATGAGTCCGTGTAAAACTTCATCTAGAAATGTATGAGAAGGAACATGTGTAGGGTAACTTCATGATGAGTCCGTGTAAAACTTCATCTAGAAAATGTATGAGAAGGAACCTGTGTAGGGTAACTTCATGATGAGTCAGTGTAAAACTTCATCTGGAAACTTATGAGAAGGAACCTATGTAGGGTAACTTCATGATGAGTCCGTGTAAAACTTCATCTGGAAAATGTTTGAGAAGGAACCTGTGTAGGATAACTTCAGTTGGTCGTGCATATAATTGTCCTGTTTGGTTTCAAGTATTAATCTTTGACCTGAAAAAGAAAGATAGTTTTCCTGGCTTATTACTGGTGTTAATCTTCAATCTCTTCATGTAGATAGTTTTCCTGGCTTGTTACACGTATTAATCTATAATATATCATCCACAAATGGTTTTCCTGGCTTGTTACAGGTATTAATCTGGAACTTGAAAAGGTTGGTCGTTGAGATAGTTGTCCTGTCTAGTTTCAGGTATTAACCTCTGACCTGAGAAAGGAAGATATTTTCATGGCTTGTTACATGTGTTAATCTTCAATCTCTTCATATAGATAGTTTTCCTGGCTTCTTACAGGTGTTAGTCTACAATATGTCGTCCACAAATGGTTTTCCTGACTTGTTACAGGTATTAATCTGGAACTTGAAAATGGTTAATGATAGCTATCGGTTGATTGACCTTTCCCTGAAAAGGTAAAATGCTAGTTGTATGTAATCTCATGATGTATGAAATGCATGGTGTCTTCAAAATAAATGAGATTATGCCGTATGCATTTATCATGTATGTAAATAAGATATATGAAATGTGAAATGTTATTGAAATGTATCTCTGTCTGGAAAATAAATCCTTGACAAATGCTGGGGAGCTTTGGGAAATGAAATCCCAGACCGCTGTTGTGGACGAAGAGTATGCTCCTCTTTGGACCTTGTTTTAGGATGTTTCCACTAGGGAATCTTGTTTTGTTGTTTGATGAAAACTCCGGTGGGGAACATTGACTTTTCTTAGGAAGAGTCTGTGGGGAGTGTTGATCTCTACTTGGGGGAAAAGAGTTCAGGAGTCTCAGTTGTCTGTTGCTCTACTGGGGAGTTATCTCTTGAATGGAGAGGAAGAAAGTTTAACTGTTATCTGGTCGGATTCCCAGCTTCACAACAACTTGCTGGGGATAATTAAGTTAACTGTTATCTGGTCGGATTCCAGGCTTTGCAGTGAATTACTAGAAAGGATGAAGTTGAACTGATATCTGGTCGGATCCAGACTTTGCAGTAACTTACTGAGGATTGTAGAAACGTCTACTGGGGAAGAGGAGTTGCGGTCCCTTTATTTGTAGCAATCGGAGAGGCAAGCTCAAGCTTGGGAATTTGTAGTTTGTTGGGGAAATAAACCATGTCGCCAGTCTGTCGGGGAGGCATCTTCTTTTTTGGTAGAAATCCTCGAGGATTCTTGAGATCAACTCAGTTGGGGAGGAGTTTTCAGAGATTGAAAACCTAGTTGGGGGTCATCCTATGAACAAGATCTTGGGGGAGATTTTTCACTGCCCCTAGTAGCAGGTTTTTGTGGCACTGTCATGAAGTGTTTGACTGTACGTAACCCTTTGTTGGGATTCATGTTCAATGTCCCAAGTGATTTAGATGGAGACCTGCCCCTGGTATATTCAGCATTTCTTGAGAGATTTCTTGGAATCTCGACTGGACTGCCCCAGGTGTGTTGGATAGTGACACGTCATGTCCCCTTGCTTATAGGAGATATGTTATTGGAAGTGTCTTCCCACTTGAAATGATTTTGCTCAATGAGAGGGTTTTTGTTCACTGGATATTCGTTGTATGAATTTCTCTGTTGTCAAATAGTTAGCCCTATGCAAACAGTGATACTTAAATAATGCAAAGTTTATGCTTGTCTTGAAGTTTTGAAAATGCGTTTTTAGAAGATAAAAGAATTTTTGTAGGAAAATTCAACTCAGGATTTAGAGTAAAGCCTTACAGGAGTCAGGATACCTTTTGTAACAATATGCTTTCGAATTAACCCATGTTTTAATTAGGACTTTTGAAGGGTTGTAACGTGGCTTGGTTCACGGTTTAAGAAATAAAGGATAAGGCTCAAGTGTATTTGTACCCGCCCGTTCTTCATGATGTTCTTCAGTCATAAACTTAGTTATTGTGCGTTTGAACTCCAATTTAGTCTGGAATAACGTTTTGTTGATGGTTCAGCCAAGTTAAGTTTGTCGGAAGGCAGCCAATTTTGCAACATTTGTCGTGTTATTGAGGATTTATAGTGACCTCCTTTTTTTGATTTATTATCCCTGATTTTGCCTGACTGTTCTTGTTTTTGAGATTACAGTCAGCAGGTTTCCCCATTTTTTCTTAAGTCTCCTTTGTAGGTTTTGACTTAGTGGGATTTTTTTTATAGAAATAACGACTGCCTATGTGATAGGGAACCATCACCGTCTTTTGATTCCATAGGAATGTTTTTGATGTCATTCGTTGTATTACGAAGTGAAAGTTTGCGACTGAACACGCATTTGAATTAACTGAGAGACTACCCTACCCCAGGTTTTGATTAAAGGTTTCAATTTGTGTGAAAAAGAAAAATTCTACTTCTTTGGCTCAAAGGGGTTGACTAGGGATTATCTTCCTTATAACTCCAATGTTTAGGATTTGAAAGAACGCATGTACATCGTCAGCAATGTCTGTCCAAAAGCATACTGTATGGGATTAAGGCATTGTTTTCGTCATCCTCCCTCTAAAGGCTTGTAACTTTTAAAACAAAAGCTGAGTATCATAAAGGGAGTAAACAACATAGTTTAAATGTAATGAAAACGAATGGACCAATTCAAGACAAACATATGCAATGCATTAACGAAATAGAGTTTGACATTAATAGATAAGTGTTTAAACAAGCAAAAGAAATTACAATTGAAAATTCAAATGAACAAAAGCCTCTTTGTCTGAACTTGTCACTTCAGGTGGTGAGTCTTTGAGGGATGGCAGAAGAATTTAGTCTGACCATCTTGTGTGAACTCCAGCACTCCTTCGTCGATCAAGTCTTGAATCTTATTTTTCAATGCCCAACAACTATTTGTATCATGTCCCGGACTATTAGAATGGAATTCACACATTGTATCAGGATGATAGTTAGGAGCAGAGGTATTGGTATTTCGAGGAGGATCCCTCAATGTAATCAATTCCAATTTTAACATGTGTTGCAATAATTGGGCCAATTACATGTTGATGTTATTAAACTGTCTCTCAGGCTTATTTTTCCTTTGCTGATTTTCCCGTTGACGAGGTCGTTGTTGGGCCTGTGACGTGGCGGAAATTTGGAATGGGTTATTTTCCCTTGAACCAGCTTCTTGTCTCATGGGCAGATGAGTAGTGACTTGATCCCCAATCTTGACCGTTTGTTTCATACGGTTGCAACCGTCTTGATGAAGTTGGTTGACAAGGGCTCTCAACTCTTCTTGACCTTGAGCCAGGTTTTGAATAAGAGCCATCTGGCCCACCAGTTGTCCCATCATTTGGTCCTTCATTATGGCTATCTCGGTTTGTAGTCGCTCCAACCGGTCATCTCTATCGTCCCTAGAGTTTCCCATGATCATTCCCCTGGTGAGGAGCGCCTTCACCTCTTCTTGTCCCTTAGATGGGTTTAAGAACATCTTTTGAAGTTGAGAGTTTTGAATCTGAATGCTCTTGATGGTCTGTTCTAGGGCCATCCTTACTGAAATAAATAGTAAGAAGATAAGAAAACCTGTATGGGAAAACATGTTATAATGACATGCATGATATGTGGATGCAATGTTTTCAAGGATCTCGCGGGGTAAACACAAGAAGATGTTAGAATTCGAATGTTGATCAACAGATTTGATTGGAAAAATTGGTATCGGTGGATATCCTTCCACGAGAATCAAGCTCACCATGTCAAGTGGGTTGTAGCCCTTGACTCAAGTTACCGTGCTTTGGTCTTGATGGCAATTGGTTAGAGGAAAATAAATCCTCCTTCCCCTTGATGGACGTCTGGTTCAACATGACCCTGCATCATATGCCCTCGAGATCCTTGAAATAGTTATTGAAAATGCTATGGTATGATGTTTATGATGTTATGTACAAGTAAGCAAGTTGTTATGTACATACAAAGAAAATAAGTCCTTAGGTTTAGGATTTCATGGAGTCTCATAGGTAAGTACCCTCTTGAAGTTTAGTTGGCTCAAACCTGTCCTAGAAATAGTAACTGGATTCTAAGGGACCTCAATATCATTGACCTGTCTTATCAGGAATTATTTCAGCGCAAGCCTCTTTCACGGCGACCAAAATATCCCGAGACGTCAGATCTCAATGAGTGTAGTATCGAGTATCAACCAACTTTGGACTGCACCAAAGCCGATTATCTCACTATGTCCTAATGGCCAAGTTGGTCAAGTAAAGGTTCTAAAAGTCAGTTAGTGCTTCATGACACCACACAGCGGCCCCGTATTCTCGTTGACTACTCAAGGGCTACCGGTACCCACAAATGTGTTACACTAACATAGCTATTGCTTATACCATGTCGGTATACCCCACACAGTTTCCACAACGTATTGCTACTTACCTATAAGGTATCCCAAATTCGGGTAGAGGATTAAAACAAGCCCAAACAAGGAACCAAAATGTAAATCAAACAAGTTAAACAATGAAAACAAATAAAGGTGATCTATCCCTAAGGTAACCCCACTTTTAAATTATCCCCAACAGAGTCACCAGTTTTGTAATGCGGTGGGAGAACTGACTTGGGATATTTTGCGTTTTATCGCAAATGTCGCGGTTAGAAAGAGTCGCCACCGACTTTTATTTTATCTAAAAGGAAAGGCTGAAAATAATAGGAAAGACCTTTGAGATTATTTCTTGAGTTCGGGGGGTAGATTATGAAAAGGGAAAGTGTTAGCACCCTTTTCATCCATAGTTATCTATGGGCTCTTAGTTGCTTGCTAGATCACTTTCTTTTTTTTAAATGTGCTTTGTGTGGTTTTTGAAAGTATTTTGAAAAGGCTCATTCGTTTAGGCAAACTTTGTAATAGTTCTCGTTCGTAAGAACGTATACAAAGTGTTGGGATTTTGAAAATATTTCATGTTTGGAAAATGTTTTGAAAGTGTTGGTGTTTGTTTTGAAAATAAGCAAGGATGTTTGATTTGAAAATGAGCAAGCAACTAGGAATAATATACCTACTCAAAAGTATTTGTTTATTTCTTCCTTTCCTTTGATATTTCTATCTTACCATTGATTGGTAAGAAGCCTTATCTTTGGATGTAAAGGGACAAGCATGGGTCTTCGTATAGGCATGATAGCAATGTTGTGAGATATCTTAGCATTTCTCTTTGAGGGACTAAGATCATTTTGAAAGGCAACATTGATAGCGTCATCGAGGGACTATAATCCTGTATTTTGATTTGTTTTTACTAAGATATCTCACATCCATAACATGTCCATTTTTGTAAGGCAACAAAGTGGAATTACCCTAAGGGTGTAAGTACGCAAGTGTGTTTGATTTACATGCATTGTTTATCTTGAATTAGGGTTTGCTACTTGTTGATTTTAGTCTTGTCATACAAACCCTAATTACTAGCATTTATATAAAGCGATAAATTGCGGAAAGTAAAATTGCTAAGCTATTACATCATTAGGGGAGGGGGTATACAAATTTACAAATGGGGATTGCAAGAAATTAAACCTAATTATCTATTACAACCATATTGAAATAATGTACAAGAAATGAATAAATATAATATACAAGGATATAAATGAAAAAGAATAGGATTTTTGTTTGGTTTTTCGAGGAAAGGGTCTTGGTTTTAACCTAATTAACTAAAATAAATAATTAATTAAATTAAGAAAATTAAACTTAAATTAATTAAAGAAAAGAAATTAAGTTATAATGCATTTTTTAGGGTTTTTTAGAAAAGGTTTTAAGTTTAATAAAAATATTATGGAAGTTAATTAATTAAAAGAAAACCTAAATTCTAAGTTAATTTTAATTAAAAATAGAATAATTAAACCTAAATCTAATTATTTAATTTAACAAGAAAAAGAAATTAAGTTTTTTATAAGAAAAATGTTTTTGTCTTTTGTTTTTAAATGAATAAAATATATAGAATGCAAATAATAAATAAAAATATATTTTGGAATTTTTTATATGTAAATAATAATAATAAAAATATAAATAAAAAGTAAAAATAAAATTAAAAAAAAATATTAAAAAAAAGTTTTATGAGCTGGCACATGAGCTTATGTATTGCCTCGTGTATTGGCTCATGCATGTTTCGTATTAGCTCATGTGTCGGCTCATGTATTGGCTCATGTATGTTTCTTGCTCCTGGAAGTGAAAACAACTCAGTATGAGTCGACACATATTGGTTTCATGTCGACTCATAACTATTTCGTGTCGATGCATACGTGTTTCGTGTTGACTCATAACCTATTTTGAACATAATATGTGTCGACTCATAGCATTTCATGTCGATGCATAACTGCTATTTTTTTGCTTTTATCACTGTTTTGCTACATGTAAAAGTTAGTTCTCAACACATGGTTAGTGAAAATGAAAAGAAAGCATATGGTTAGCTTCAAGGCAATGATATCTACATTTTATCTTCACAAATTAACCATTAATGATGCTTGTATGAAGAGTTCAAAGTCAAGAAAACTTACCTTGAAACTGAAATTTGTGCTTTGAGTTTGAGCTGCTGTATGGGCTATTGTTGAGCTTGGGAAGTGATGATAGTGATGTTACAGAAGTTTTTTTTATGTTTGAACAACTTCTATATGATGTATGTGAAGTGTTTGGATGGTTTGTTTGGAGAAAACTTGAAAGGTATGAGATTCAAAGATTTGGACTTCAAAGCTCAAAAATGGAGGTTTTGTGGACAATTCTGGTTTTTGACAACAAAAATGATTTTGAGTGTTAGTTTCCCGTTCTTTTTTCTGACTTCTTTCTCTTGCAATTGGCCTCTCTATTTATAGAGAAGGTTTGAGACTTCAAACAACTCAGATTTTGAATCACATGTTATGGCTATCTTGCTTATTTTTGAAGCAAGCATGAAGAACATGTTTCCAATGCTTGTACCAAGATATCTAAAGTGGTTGATCACTTTAAACATGTTTGTTATGACTTGTAAAAGTTGAGTGTGATTAGAACAATAAGTTAGAGGCTCAAGAAATTGACTTTATGATTAAAGTGAACTTTGCAAGAATGACAATGGTGCTTTTGTGCCAAAAATGGAAAGATGCAATGGGCAATACTTGAACCACTTGGATAATGGTTCAATAAATTGTGTAAACATATGATTATGGATAGATTTGCAAGTCAAGAGGCCGACAAAGTGAAGATTATGAAGCATGGCTAAGATTTTGGTTCCTTGTTCATCAGAAATCTGCCTTGTAAATCAAGAATGAATGTCCAACTTCAGATCCTTGAATCTCCTAGCTCAAATATGATAAATTCATTCTCTTGGATGTTTTGGAAAGCTTGAAACACCCTATATAACTTTCATGTTGGACATTTTGACAAAATCATCTTGTAACTATGTGAAAAAATTCCAAGAAGTTGGGATAAAATCCTGACCAAAACTGCTGAAAATTTATCCAAGTGTTTATTCAAAAATGCCATGACTTCATGAATTTATAACTCAAAATCCAATAATTTATAGAAAAATTCCTTCCCTACAAAGTTTTAGATCTTACTGAGATCTACAACTTTTATGTTGGAAGTTTTCCTTGAATTATCTTGCATCATGATAAAAAGTTGGCATGAAGAAATGAAATTATCATGTATAAAAAACACTTAGAAAAATTTCTAAGTCTTGAAGAGTTTGAATTTTCACATTGACTTTTGACTTTCTTGATTTCTTGATGATCAAGTTTCATATTTTTGAACGTGTTGATGAATTTTGATCTTTGAGACTTAATGTTGACCAAAAAGTCAAACTTTGACTTTTGGTGCTACGATTGACTTTTTCATGAGTACAACTGATTTTTGGTCTCTTGGTCAATTGACTGAGAAGACTTGAAATTTGGCATGATCATTCTTTAAGGTCCATAATTATTCAAGAACGTCACTTGAAGTATTAGAAGTCCAATTTTCCTTATGCAAATTTAACACCTAATCTTGAGGTATCAATGTTGAGGAGATGGCTTGACCTAGTCAATACTGGTGCAAGCTTGAGCTTTCGGAGATCTTTGTGAGAAATGTCTTGAGAAATGAGAGGGAAATTTTGGGGTACAACACATACAACTAACAATTTACCTTTTCAGGAAGAATCAATCAACATACCAATATCATCAACAAATCCTCAAACAAGACAGGGAAAATATCTACATGATGAACACTCCCTTCAAACATCTGCTGGCTCAGATTAAATCAACCAATGATTTATTCTGATACTTCTCTCAGTAGACCTTTCCTGGCTCAAATTAAATTGACCAAAGATTTATTCAGATACTTTTCCCAGTTAAAGACTTAAAGACCTCTGCTGGCTCAGATTAAATTGACTAAAGATTTATTTTGATACTTCTCTCAGTAGACCTTTTCTGTTTCAGAATAAATCAACCAAATTTATTCTGACACTTCTCCTAGTTAAATATTTAAAACATCTCCTGGCTCAGATTAAATGGACCCGAGATTTATTCTGATACTTCTCTCATTATACCTTTCCTGTCTCAGATTAAATCGACCAAAGATTTGTTCTGATACTTCTCCCAGTTAAAGATGGACGCAGACATCTTCTGGCTCATATTAAATCGACCAAAGATTTATTCTGATGCTTCTCTCAATAGACCTTTTCTGGATCAGATTAAATCAACCAAAGATTTATTCTGATACTTCCTCCAGATAAAGATGGACGCAGACATCTTCTGGCTCAGATTAAATCGACCAAAGATTAATTCTGATACTTCTCACAGTAGAAATTTTCTGGCTTGGATTAAAGTCAAGCGTAGACTTAGTCTAATTTCTCTATCAACAATTACTTTGGATGGCATCTATAAGCCCATATCTGGCGAATCTCCATCATCTCTCTAAATGGCATCTATAAGCCCATATCTTTTGAATCTCCATCATCTCTCTAAATGGCATCTTTAAGCCCATTCCTGATATATTCAACAAACAGTTTACTTCGTACACCGACGAGTGCAAATTTCTGGTCACTTTAGTGTTCAATCCTCTTCTACCTTCAAGTCACGAATGGCAGACAAGCCAATCTAACTCTTCAGATCTAAGAATATTGAACAGGGGCAGCTGTTGTACCCCAAAATTTTCCTCTCTTTTCTCAAGACATTTCTCGCAAGAAATCTCAAATGCTCAAGGATTCTCAAAGAGTTGATCAGACAAGCTCACCTCCTAAGCACTGAGACCACAAATTAGGGTTTTGGTTTTCACAAGGAAAATTGGACTTATAATTCCCAAAATTACTTTCATGGTTCATCATAGGTCTTTAATATTACTCATACCAAGTTTCAAGTCTTGTACCACAAATTTGCTTAGTCAATTGCTCAGATGACTGAAAATCAGTTGTACTGGGTAAAAAGTCAAATGTGGTCAACATACAGTCAAACTTCAATATTTTTGGACAACATTAATAGTTTGAATTCATATTCATCAATCGATCAAGTTTTTATCACAATTCCTCAAGAAAAGCATTCAAATCATCAAAGAGGCAAAATTGTCAAAATTAGGGTTTTGACTGAGAATGACTAATCAATGACTTTTGACCTAGTACATGACCTAATGACTTGGAGCATGATCTCAAGGACTCAAACACATAATATTTACCTAATTTCATGGCTCAAATCATTTCTCAAGATCAACGTATTGATAGTTGAATTTTAGATCAACTGATAAAAAGTCAACTGATACACACAAAGTCAAACTTTGACTTTTTGGTCAACATTGAATTTAAAAGATCAGGATTCATCAAGACATTCAAAAATATCAAACTAGATCATCAAGAATCAATAAAGTCAAGAAAGTTAACAAAAAGTTAATATTTTCAATACTTAAAAAAATTCTAAGTGTTTTTAACCTTGATAATTTCACTACTTCATGACAATTTTTCACCAAGATGCAAGATGATTCAAGGAAAACTTTCAACATGAAAGTTGTAGATCTTGGTGAATTCTACAACTTTTTACCTTAGGTTTTATGTCTAAAAAATGCTTAGATTTGAAGATAAAGACTCATAAAGTCATGACATTTTTACTAAAACACTTAGTGAAATTTTCATCAAGTTAGGCAGATTTTTTGTCCCAACTTCTTGGCAATTTTTCACCAAGTTCCAAGTTGATTTAGCCAAAATGGTCAACATGAAGGTTGTAGACAATGTTTAAAGCTTTCCAAAATTTCCAAGAACTTGAATATATCACGCTCTAGCTAGAAGTTTCTAAGAGAGGAAGTTGAGCATCCATTCTTGAATTACAAGGCATTTTCATGAAGAACACTTGAACAAATCTCAAGCCATGCTGCATAAATCTTGCTTTGCATGTTTCTAAATTGCATATTTATCCATAATCAGATGTTTACACAACTGATTGAGCCATTATCCAAGCATTTGAGTCATTGTCCAAGTGATCATTCTATTGTCGAAGTGATCATTCCATTTAGGGAAGAAACACCCAAGTCAGTTCTTCCACCGTACCACACATAGGAATCGAGCAGCCCTCAAAAGAGTTGCATATCCTCTTTATTGGATCTATTTGGAGAATCAACTAGTATGATGGGTTGCCAACCATAACGTCACATTTATTTATAGCCGTAATAGTGTTCAAAATGGAAGGAGTCCTTATCACATCAACATCCACCCAATGATATTTATTGGAATTATTCGTCTCAAGTAACAAAGTCCCTTTTGAGTCAGCTCATAAACTTTTAAGTGATCAGTGTGGTTGATCCAAGACAAAACATTAGACTATCCCTAGTGTTTCAAATGACATGTAATTTTCACATCTCTAGGCTCACGACCACTCATTCCTCGATATAGTCAGACAAATTAACCAGTGAGTTCCCTTCTCTGTTAGGCAGCTCCTATTTCTACCTCCGTCAAGACAGGGGGAGCCATCGATTTCTCGATAGGATCCTCACACCCGTCGGCCTTCCCAGAAAATAGATATTCTAAATAATCATTGGAAGAAACTATTTTTGAAGAGGATTCCCCAGACACTCCTTCTGTTTCAGAATCATCAATCAGAGATATGATCTTCGATTTGAAATCACCACTGACAAAAGGAGGGGAATACGATTTAGGTTCCATTTTCCTCTTCAACACTACTACAAAATATATCTTTTGTAACATGTTATTACCTCACATGTTCAATAAACCAAAGTAATAGATGATATTTAGGCGCCTTATGTTTTTTTTATTCAAAGATTTTTCAATACATTTCTTAATAACAATCAGGGTTAAAAGTAGGAAAGTGCCACTTTTAACCATGGTTGTAATTTCAGCTGTGGTGAAAAGTGGCGTCTGGTCATGAGTTCAAATCCCTACACCAGCATGGTTGGAATTCCAACTGTGGTGAAAAGTGTATCTGGTCATGGGCTAGAATCTCAGTACCAACATTTTTTTATTTTTTACTTATTTTTAAGCCACATTTCACTATGGTTGGAATTTCAACCATGGTGAAAAGTGGCGCCTTCCTTCTAATTTTTTTAAGATATATAACGCTCTTAGTTCATTCACTTTTTCCTTAGACATACTTAGACAAAATTCATCTTCTGCCTCCAAATTTATTCCATTCACGAAACATTATTCTTCCACTAAACCAAACTTGAAAACATCATTTCTTCCATAAACAAAACTCAAAAAAACTTCTTCCATTAACGGGTTTCAGAACTCCATCATCTCTTCTCCAAATTGAACGAGGCATGGAAAGCAAGGATTCAACTTAGCAACTTTAGTTGTTGTTTTGTCAGGTAAAATATTCTTATTTAATGATTCTATTTATTTATTTAGTTGATGTTGGTGTTGTTGTTCTTGGTGTTTTTCTTGGTGTTTTTGTTGTTGTTGTTCTTCTTCTTCTTCTTGTTTTTGTTTTTGTTGTTTCTTGTTGTTCTTGTTGTTATTCTTATTGTTCTTGTTGTTCTTATTGTTGTTGTTGTTTGTTGTTGTTTATTATTGTTCTTTTTGTTCTTGTTTTTGTTGTGTTAAAAATATTTAATATTATATATTGTGATGAAAGTTATTAATGTAGTCAGGCAAAACATGTGGTAAACATGAAAAATGGTGACTGACCTTTCACCAGAATTGTTTATTATAATTGTTGTTATATGTAGCGCATTTTCCATTTTATTACCACGACCAATAGATTGTGGTTGTAAATAGCCCACTTACAACCACACGTTAAGTTACCACGGTTACTCAACCGTGACTATAGGGTTATCACAATTGTGGTTATAGGTGTTTCCATAGTAGTGCAAATAAGAAGAAGTGATATCTTCTTAATCACTTTTTTAGTTAATAGGGTTGTTAGTTCCATGTTTTTATGGTTGTCTAAATTTTGGCTAAGCATGGTTCTAAACATGGTTCTATGTTGGTGTTGGTAAGATGGTGCAACATCTTTATCAATTGTCATAGCAGTTCCAGTTGTTATATGTTTTACTACCAGATGTTCAAGACAATGTCATAACATTTGGACCAACAGGTTCTAGCAGGTTTTGCAGGTGCCTTATTTGACATATGTTCCAGCAGATGTTGTAACATGTTACAACAAAACATCTTAACAATGTGTTGGATATTTTATCCTTGAAGATTGAATTTGAAGATATGAGTATCTGGAATATTTTGTACTCATTATAGGCGCGGGATAATCCAGGATTTTTAGAAACAAGTACATGTTTAATTGGTTACTAAAAAAGATCAATTGATACTTTTTAGGAAACGTTTTATGAAGATTGTTTCTATTTTTATGAAGAAAGATTATGCAGGTTTTCGGAAGCTGTTGATTGGATTTGATTGAAGAGTTCAATCCAAACTGTAGAATACTATATAAGGATTCGTCCAAGACCTAGTTTTTAAGCATAGTTTTTATTTGTAAAACCTTGTGAAAAATAAGGGTTTAGGGTTGGTAGTTCCTTAGGTTCTCCGTGTGTTTTGTTTATACGTCCTCATGTATCTCTGATACATTTGAGTTGCCTCATTATTACTTGCTTGTCAAGTTATTTTTCTTACTCAAAACTTGTAGGCACGAGTTGAGTTTTGTTCTTATTGAAGCTTTTAAGCAAACTAAGTATTTGTAATTTGGAAGTGTGTTCTTCCTGTTTTGGTTTTTTTAGACAGCCCATGTGATTAGGATAGATATTTTATCACTGCAGTGATTGGAAGTGGGATGGCGATTTCCATGACTTAGGGAGGACCTAAGTTGAAGTTGCATTGGGTAGGGATTAGGCGAGAATTTGTAAACGGGGATTTTAGCTTCGAACTAGTACTACTGATAGTAGATTTCATTCCTAGATTGGTATCCCCCATAGTAGGTGAGTTAGCACCAAACTGGGTCAACATATCATGGTGTTTTTACTTTATGCAAAGTTATGCTTTCTACATTGTTGTTATTGTTGCTTTTCTATCAGCGGATTTTATAACATTTGTGTTGACATTGTGAGTTGTTGAGACACCAGTCTTAATTTCTGATATATTGTGCGTGCCAGAATTTCAATTGGAATCAAGAGTAGGCACCTGATTTTGATTATTGGGCGAGATCCGGGGATATATATTCGAGCACTATGGAGAAAGAAGGAGGATATAACAACAGACCACCCATATTGGATGGTTCTAACTATGACTGGTGGAAAGTTCGAATGACAGCTTTTCTAAAAGCTATGGAAAATAAAGCTTGGAAGGATGTTTTGAAAGGATATAAGAATCCTATTATGAAGATCATTGACAAATATGGAAAAGAGGTTGAAACTGACACAATCAAACCTCAAGAAGAGTGGAATGAAGATGATGACAAATAAGCCATTGGGAATTTCAAGGCTTTAAATGCTCTATTCAACGGAGTAGATAAAAATGTATTCAGGCTAATTAATATGTGTACAGTAGCCAAGGAGGCTTGATAAATTCTCAAGACAACTTATGAAGGTACCTCTAAGGTGAAGATCTCAAGACTTTAGCTTCTCACTTCCAAATTTGAGAACTTAAAGATGAATGATGATTAGATAATTCAAGAATATCAAACGAAGATTCTTGAAATTGCTAGTGCATCAAGTACAGTGTGACAGAAGATGTCAAAAGCCAAGCTGGTCAAAAAGATTCTTAGGTCTTTGCCTATTAGATTTGACATGAAGGTCACAACAATTGAAGAAGCTCAGGACATCAACAACATGAGAGTTCATGAACTTATTGGGTCACTTCAAACTTTTGAATTGGCTATTGGTGACAAGGCTGAGAAAAAGAACAAAATCATAGCCTTTGTATCCAATGCTAAAGATGATAAAAGTTAAGCTGAGTTGGAAACTGATGAGAATCCGTCTCATACCATTTCTCTTCTTGGAAATAAATTTAATAGGGTATTAACGAGATTGGATAGAAGAGAAAGACCAAATGTCAAGAACATTTCATATGACATCAATAATAGTCTTGAGTCTTAAAAGAAAACAAGATCAGAAGAGAAGCCATGTCAAAACAGAGACGATCAATGTTTTGAATGTAAATATTAGACCTGAATGTACCAACTTCCTCAAGAAACAGCAGAAGGGTTTCACTGCATCTTGGTATGATGATGACAAATCAGAGGATGAAGATAATTCTGAGACTGCCAAACTTGTGTTGGCTCTATCTGGAAGATGGAAAGATGAAGTTGAAGCTTGTGATGAGTATGATGAGAATGATCTTATAAAGACCTGGATGTGTCCTACAAGGATACTTGTGATAGGTGTGAAGAAATCCTCAAGAAAGAGGAAAAGCACAAAAAGATCATTGCTAATTTGGAGAATGGGAGGAGGTAACTCCTTAGTTCTGTTTCTCATCTTCAATCTGAGGTAACATGCCTAAATTTCAAGCTTGATAACTTAATTGATTCTATAAATATGGTGAACGAGAATGAAGATACGAAAGTTATTTCTCAATCTGATAATAAACTAAGGAGAATGTCAGAAGAGAAGGTATTTCCTACTGAAAAGAAGAAAAAGATCATCATGTCGAAACTCATGTTACAACATCCTAGAAAATGTGATAAATCTTCAAGCAACCTCAGTCAACTTGGAAGTGTCAATATTATGGTGAGTTTGGTCATATAAACCCTTTTTGTTTCAAATTGTATGGAGATCAAAGAACTCCAGTTCATTCCAAGGCTAACACAGTGAGCAAAAAGAGAAGTGTTTAAAATAGGGATGTTAACCTTATAGCACATACTTCTTTGAGAGACTCAGCAAGTGAAGGGTGGTACTTTGACAGTGGATGCTCTAGACATATGACATGGGTCCAGAAGATGTTGGTGGATTTCAAGCCACATCAAACATGATATGTTAGATTTGGCGATGGTTTTAATGGAGATATCAAAGGAGTTGTAAAATTGGTATGTGATGGTTTTCCCAAATTAGATAATGTATTGTATGTAACAGAATTGACTGCTAATCTCATTAGCACTAGTCAACTATGTGACCAAGGCTTGCTAGTCAACTTCTTAAAATCAGGATGTCTGGTTAAAAATGAGAAAGAAGTTGTTCTAATGAAAGGTATCAGGTCCAAAAACAACTTCTACTTATGGGAATCTCAAATAGTTGCTTACTCTTCCACATGCTCAACAACCAAGAAGGATGCAGTAAAGCTATGCCATCAAAATTTTGGACATCTTCATTTCAAAAGAATGAAGGAAGTCATATTTATAGGAGCCATTAGAGATTTTCCAGAGCTCAAGATTGAAGAAGGAGAAGTTTGTAATCAATGTGAAAACAAAAATCATATCATGATGTCACACCCAATGTTACAACATCAGACTACTTCCAAAGTTTTGGAACTTATTCACATGGATGTAATGGGAGCATTGCAGGTAGACAATCTAGGAGGAAAAAGTATGTCTTTGTAGTTGTGGATGATTATTATGGCTATAATTGGATGAATTTTATTAGAGAAAATCATATACCTTTGAAGTCTTCAAAGATCTGTGTCAAAGCACTCAAGAGGAGAAGATGAGTATGATTGTCAAAATCAGAAACGACAATGACAAGGAGTTTATGGATGTAAAATTTTCTGAATTTTGTGATTCTAAAAGAATAAGTCACGAGTTCTCTTATTCCTGGAAAACTTAGGGAGATGGAATTGTTGAGTAAAAGACTAGAGCAATATAAGAATCAGCTATAGTAATGCTTAGTGTTAAGCAATTTCCATTTGAGTTTTGGGCTGAAGCTATGAATACTGCATGCTATATTCATAATAGGGTTACTTTAAGGGCAGGTACTGTCTCTACTCCTTACGAGCTATGGAAAGGAAGGAAACCTAAAGTCAAATACTTTCATTATTTTGGAAGTAAATGCCAGATCTTTACTACAAAAGATCAAGTGGACAAGGTAAGTTCCATAGGAATTGAAGATATATTTTTGGGTTACTCTTCAAGAAGAAGAGTATATGGGATATATATAACTCCATAACTGGAATGGATACGAAATATATCAATGTGAGAATTGATGATTCAATTACTGAGAAAGAGGAGGATGTCATAGATAATGTTGAAACATCCTATGTACAAACTGATGAAGCACTAGGAGAGGAGACCAGTGAATTCCTAATCCATCACAAGTTTGTCTACTGAGGGGAAGATATAACAAACCAGGGATTTGACTATAAGTCATCCTGATAAAGGTAAAATCACTAAACTTAAACATTCAGATACAGATGGATGTGTTGCCTTAAGGGAAACAGGTGGAAGGTAATTTGAATTGATGTTGAAAAGGTATGATGTCAAGAGATATGTCATAACATTTCACAATGAAGATCTAAACTCCTTCATATATCTTATTCAACATGATTGGTACAAGGATCTTGGTAGTTGCAAGCAACTAATCAGGAATCTTGTTGAAGGAAAGGATGACACTTTGTAGCTTATGGATAACAAGGAATAACTTTCTATTATTAAAGACAGTAGGATTGGAACTTGTACTATTGAAGAGTTATAGCAATTAAAAAAAAGAGGGAATGCAACTTCTACTGCATCTTTCCTCTATGTTCTGAGGCATTATATGCCTATTATTGGAGTTATTGATTGGAAGGAATGTATTCTACTAAACAGTGGAGCTAGCTATAACACCAAGGAATGCATAAGGCTCTTTGACAGGGGCAAGAGGTGGAAAACCACCTAAAGCTGGCTAAGAAGTTGTGTTTCCAATGTATACTTTTACTCTAGTTCTTTTTGTCAATATTTTGGCTAAAAAGGGGGAATAAAGTGTTGTGTCCTGATTTTATATCACATGTCTTAACATGTTTATTTAGAATTATGATATGACTATATGCTACTACTTCTATGAGAGTAGTTTTGTGTATGGTTACTCATGCAATCATTAAGGGGGGGGGGGGGGGGGGGCATGTGTGCTCATGCTTATGTGTGTTGAAGTTACTAGTGCTTCTACTGTTCCACTACAGGTGCTCTGGTGTGGGTTTTTCCTTTAAGGGGGAGAACTTATTATGTTTAATAGGGGGAGTGTAATACGGTGGGAGAACTTACTTTTTGGTTTTGCGTTTTATCGCAAATGTTGTGGATAGTAAGAACTGACCTTCGAGAATTTTCTCAATTCAGGGGGTAGGTTATGAAAAGGGAATGTGTTAGCACCCTTTTCATCCATAGTTATCTACGGGCTCTTAATCGCTAGCTTACTTTTGAAAATGCTTTGTGAATGTGTAAGTTTGAAAATATTTTGAAAATGCCTAAGTTCGGCAACTTTGTAATGATTCTTGTATCAGTTGAGAATGCATACAAAGTGTTTGTTTTGAAAATATTTCAGAAAAGTGTTTGTGTGAAAAATGTTTTTGAAATGTTCGCGAGCAAGAGATTAAGAACTATCTACCTACTCAAAAGTCTTTCATATTATTTTCCTTTTCCTTTAGATAATGCTATCCTGCCATTAGTTAATAGGAAGCCCTATCGTTGGATATTTGAGGGACAGGCGCGAGTCATCGTACAGCCATAAAGGAAACATATAGGGATACCTTTAGCAATTCGAAGGGACTATCATCATGTATTTGTAGGCAACATTGAGGGACAAGATCATTTACCGAAGGCAACATTAATGGGTCATCGAGGGACTATGATCTTTATGATGATTTTTAGCCGAGGGTCTTTGTTAATGGTATCCCTACGTTCGAGGGACATGACTGTTTTTTATCCAAAGGCAACAAGGAAGGTTTCCCTAGAGGTGTACGTGTGCATAGTATGTTCAGTTCAGTTATATTATCTCGACTAGTTATGAGTTATCTACTGATTGATTTTAAATCTTGCCATATAAGCCTATTTACTAACAATTATATATACAAGCATATAATTATAAGTGCAGAAAAATAAAGGTGCGGAAAGTAAAGCGCGAGAAAGTAAAGGCCTACAACTATTACAGGGCTTTGGTACAGTTACATAATTAGGAAAAAGTGCGAGAATGTAAATCTAAGTTATTACATTTAAAATGCGTGACCTATACAATTTCTCTAGGAATTTTAAATAGCAAAAAAATAAATAAGAGAAAATGTTAGAAAATAAATGTTTTTTTTGTATTTTTATGGAAAATAGTTTGATGTTAATTAAATAATTAAAACCTACTTGTTTCTAATTAATTTTAATAAAGAAAAATGTTAATTAAATTTAATTAAAAAGATGTCAAAATTGATTATTGATAAAAAGATTCAAACAATAAAATCAAATCAATCAGATCCACTAACTTGGACCTTGTGAATCTGGTGGTGAGGTTAGTTTGGTCTAAAAGTGACCGCGGCTATGGATCTGAAGCTTCATCAAAATGTTGCCCTAACAATGATGGATTGTTGTTCCTGCATCAAATCTCAAAAAAGCGATGGTTCTAAACGGTTCCAGACATCATTAGGAACACATATATATATGCTTAGAATTAATTTATATAGCATGGATGAAAAGTTTGAGATTGAAGAACATTACCAAGCCAGAGCCACTTGTTTGGCACGTATTGGGATCTCTTGAGCGTGAGTAAGTATTGGAACATGCTCCTGGTACCTTCGGGACTGTGATGGAATGCTTGGAGCCGCTTGAGAGTGGCCAGAAATAGGGGGTTTGTGTTTTCCCTAGTTTTGACAAAATTTGAGAATTTTGGAGTGTGTTCTTGAGAGGAAAATTTTGTGCCCTATTGTAGTGTGAGGTCTTGAGTATTTACAGAGGAGGAGATTTAAGTCACCAAAGAAGGAAAGAATCAAGTGATCATGGTGTTACCAAAAATCAATGAAACATGTTTTCTAACTTTCCATTTATCAATGAAACATGTCTTCTAACTTTCTATTTTTCAAGATCCTTGTCTCCAACATCTCATGTTTTTGGCAAGCTCTTAGAGGTCTTGGGCCTTCTAGAAGATAGAAACAAAAAGGTCAAGCTCTTATACCGTTGTCTCATATTTTATTTTATTTTATTTGCATTTAAATGAATAAAAATTCAAATAAAAGAAATAAAAATCATAAAAAATATGTTAATGGATTTAGAGGTCCCCTAACATCTTATGAACATGTTTGAACATCAAAAGGTATGCCCACTAGTTCAAAACTTCAAGTTTTCTCACTTTGCATTTCATGCATTTTCTCAAAATTTCCCAATTTGCACTGGTCATAACTCTCTCAATTTTTATCTTCTGAAGGTGATGGTTGCACCCCAAAATTTTCCCTCCTAATTTCTTTTTATTTGGTTTAGACTTTTGAATTCAGTTGCATATATTACATTAGGTCACTAACATATCATGCATTTTGTTGTACCCCAAAATTTGCCCTCTCATTTATCAAGTATTTTCTCACAAAATCTCCTTTGGTTCAAGACTGCACAAGGGTTGATCAGCTCAAGACACCTCCTTAAGCATTGATGACTGAAATTAGGGTTTGAGATTGCACAAGGATAATTGAACTTTTAATGCCTCATATGACTTTCATGGATCATTATGGACCCCCAAGATTTCTCATGTCAAGTTTCAAGTCATGGATCACATTTTTGTTTAGTCAATTGAGCAGTTGACCTAAAAATCAGTTGTATTGGGGGAAAAGTCAATTATGGTCAATTTATAGTCAAACTTCATAATTTTTTATCCATATCAACATTGTGAACTCCCATATGTCATTTGATCAAGTTTGGACCATAATTCCTCGATAAATTTGATCAGATCATCAAAAGGGCAAAATGGTCAAAATTAGGGTTTTAACTGAGAAAGGGCAATTTCTGATTTTTGACCTAGAAAATGGTTAATTGGTTTGAGACATGATCTCAAGGTTTAAATTGCATCATTTTCACCTAATGGTATGACTCAAAACATTGCTCAAGATCAATTGATTGATAGTTGATTTTCAGTCAACTAATCAAAAGTCAATTGTACACTGAAAAGTCAAACTTTGACTTTTTTGGTCAAAATCAAGTGTCAAAGATTACAATTCATCAAAACATGTCAAAATTTGAAACTTGTTCATCAAGAAATCAAAAAGTCAAGATTTCATTTTGAAAAGTGAAAGTTTCCAAACTTAGAAATTTTTCTAAGTGTTGAAAACTTCATGTTTTTTCACAACTTTGAGCCATTTTTTCACCATGATGCAAGATGATTCAAGAGAAACTTTCAACATGAAAGTCGTAGATCTCCATGAGATCTAAAACATTGATTTACACAACTCCTCCTAAAAATTCTTGGATCTCAAGTTATTAATCCATGAAGTCATGGTCATGAAACTAAACAATTAGTGAAAATTTTGCCCTAGTTTAGGCAGGATTTTGACCTAACTTCATGGCAATTTTTCATATAGTTCCAAGGGGAATTTTCAAAATTGATTCAAAGAGTGGTTGTATATCACATTACAAGCTTTCTAAAATGTTAAAGAACTCTTTGAGATCATGTTTGAGCAAGGAGAATCGAGGGCATGAAGTTGGCATTTCATTCTTGAATTCTAGGCCATTTTCATGATGAACAAGAATGCAATTTCAATGTTAGGCTGCATAATCTTGCTTTGTAGGACTTCTAACTTGTGTACCTATCCATCATTAATGTATTACACAAACTTTTGAGCTATAATCCAAGTGGTTTAAGCTTTATCCAATACACATTGCCATTTTGGGAAGAAAGTGAAGAATACCATTCTTGAAAAGCAAACTTTATACACAAAGTCAATTATTGAGCTTCTAACTTGTTCCCTCTGATCACACTCCATCTACAAAGTCAGAAGCAAGTGTGTTTAAAGTATAACCACTCTATCTTAGCAAGTACATAAGACTTTGAAACTTGGATTTCTCAAAAAATCACATGTTATGCTTAAACTTGTGATCTTGAATTCTGATCAACAACGAGCTTCCAAACTTGTTGATTATAAATAGAGGCACTATTTGGGAGCTATAGGACGAGCTTAAGCACCCTTAAACATACCAAAACTCCCTCAAGCCAGAATTTTCACAAGAAACTCCATTGATGCACATTTCTGACCTTAAACTTATATCTCGCATTTCCCTTGTGCGTTTTTCTTCCTAATCAATCCTAAATCTTCTAAACATAAAATACAACTCATCCCTGACCCTGTTTTATAACTGTAAAACCTCCATTATCAAGTTCCATTTTCAAAAACAGGGGTCTGCAAGTGGACTTCTCAAGAACTCCTCAGCCACTTTCAGCTCAAACCAAGCATCACATTAGCTTCCTGGGAACTTGAGGAAGCTAACCCAATCACTAGGACTCATTGAAAGCTGCTCAAACTCAAAACACGATACCCTCTTGCAAGGTAAGTTTTCTGACTTTTGAACTCTTCATATAGGCATTATTTGGTTTCCATTTGTGAAGATAAAATATAGACATCATAGCCCTGAAACTAACCATGACCTTAGTATTCATTTATGTTGTCTAAGTAGTGAGAATTTTAGAGTTGAATTTTCTAAAAACAATTAGGTCAGATTTGGTACCATTCAAAATTCATGTTCATCTTTAATTTATAGCTTTAGTTATTTATATGACTGAACTCGTGATGAAATTTGGAGCAAGTTTCATGTTTGTACTTTTGCAAATGGTTGAGAGTTGAAGAAGTTACAGGATTTGAATTCATGACTGGTTATGGCGCGGGGAAGAAGATGAAGTCATCTTCAGGAACGTGTTTCAAATATGTATTTATGGTTTAACATAAGTTAACAGATGTATCACCACCCCCACTAGTTAAAGCGCGCGCCTGTAACTAGAAGGACCTGGGTTCGAGCCCCAGTGGTAACCTTTTTTCATTATTTTCTCTCATTTTTTGTTTGAAGGCATGCGTTGGGCTCCCCTTTGTGTGGCCTAACATTGTTGCTTATTTCATACTCCCTGTTTCACTTTCTAACCCCCCCTGACTTTAATTTTATATTTTTATTTTATTTCTCTTTCCTTTATTATTATTATTAATATTATCATTATTATTATTATTATTTTCATTAATAAAAATCCAAATATATTTATATTTTATTATTTATACTTATTTAGTTTATTTTCTTCATAAAAGCTAAAAGAACAAAAAACATTTCCTTTAATAAATTGATTTCCTTTTTTTAAATATTTAGATAATTAGTCTTAATTATTATATATTATTTTCTTGTAAATTAAAATCGATTTAGAACTTAGGACTTTTATTTAATTAATTTTATTTACTAAATTAATCAAATTCACATAAAACCCTAAAAAAATTCTTTTTAGTTAATTTCTTCTCTTATTTAGTTTAAGTTAACTTCATTTAATTTTCATTAATCATTTTTTCTTAATTAGGTTTAGGTTAAAACCCCTTTCATAAAAAACCAAACAAAAATCATTTCTTTTTTCATTTGTATTTGTACATTGTTATTTATTCAATTCTTGTACAATATTCAATATGGTTGTGATATTTATTTAGATTTTAATTTCTTGTAATTCCCAATTTATAAATTTGTACACCCTCTCCCCTAAATGATGTAATAGCTTAGTATTTTTATTTTCCGCAATTTAGTGCTTTATATATAATTGCTAGTAATTAGGGTTTGTATGGAAAGATTAAAATCAATGCTTAGAAAACCCTAATTCAAAGACAAATCAAGCATGTAAACCAATAAACTTGCACACATACACCCTTAGGGTTAATCCACTTTGTTGCCTTTAAAATGTCCATATTATGCATGTGAGGTATCTTAGCAAAAACAAACAAAATACAAGATCATAGTCCCTCGATGACCCTATCAAAGTTGCCTTTCAAAAATGATCTTAGTCCCTTAAAGAAAATGCTAAGATATCTTACAACATTGTTAATCATGACTATACGATGACCCTTGACCGTCCCTTTTACATCCAAAGATAGGTTTACTTACCAAATTAATGGTAAGATAACAATGTCAAAGGAAAGAGGAAATAAACAATGAAATACTTTTGAGTAGGTAGAATGTTCCTAGTTGCTTGCTTATTTTCAAACCAAAAACATCCTTGCTACTTTCAAAACAAACACCAACACTTTCAAAAAACATCTTACAAACTTGAAAACATTTTCAAAAGATCAACACTTTTTATACATTCTTACGAACGAGAATGATTACAAAGTTTGCTTAAACGATGGCGCCTTTTCAAAATACTTTCAAAAACCACACAAAGCACATTTTCAAGCAAAAGCAAGTGATCTAGCAAGTAACTAAGAGCCCATGGAAAACCATGGATGAAAAGGGTGTTATTACCTTCCCTTTTCATAATCTACCCCCCGACCTCAAGAAAACATCTCGAAAGGTCTTTCCTGTTCTTTTTAGCCTTTCCTTTTGGATAAAATAAAAGTCGGTGGGGACTCTTGCTAACCGCAACATTTGTGATAAAACGTAAAACGACCAAGTCAGTTCTCCCACCGTGTTACAGAACTGGCGACTCTGCTGGGGAATATTTTTTAAAGTGGGGTTACCTTAATGTTAGATCACATTTACTTGCTTTCATTGTTTGACTTGTATGCTTTACATTTTGGTTCTTTGTTTGGGTTTGAATCCTCTACCCGGATTTGGGATACCTTATAGGTAAGTAGCAATACATTGTGGAAACTGTGCGGGGTATACCGACATGGTCTAAGAAATAGCTATGTTAGTGTGACATATTTGTGGGTACCGGTAGCCCTTGAGTAGTCAAGGAGAATACGGGGCCGCTGAGTGATGTCATGAAGCACTAACTAACTTCTAGAACCTTTACTTGACCAACTTGGCCATTAGGACATAGTGAGTTGACCCGATTTGGTGCAGTCCGAAGATGGTAGATACTCGATACTACACTCATTGAGGTTTAGTTTTTTGGGATATTCCGGTCGCCATTAAAGAGGCTTGCGCTGAAACAATGCCCGAGGAAACAAACCAGTGATATTGAGCTCCCTTAGAACCCGATTACTATTTCTAGGACAGGTTTGAGCCAACTAAACTTCAAGAGGGTACTTACCTATGAGACTCCATGCAAGCCTAAACCTAAGGACTTGTTTGTATATATCTACTTGTACATAACATCATAAACATCATAACATCATACTCATACTCACTAAACATTTCAAGGATTTTGGGATTTATCTTTGTTCTGTTTTGTAGGACATGGATTCTATCCGCAGGAAAACCATTCAAGTCAATCTAGTAAGGATCCCTCCTCAACTTAAAGAGTTAGCAACAAGGGTTCTTGAAAATTCTCCATTTAGCGAAAGACATGGTCGCCTCCTAAACTTGGTTACCTCCAACACTGATGAGGATATGTTGAAGGTGCTCTTCCAATTCTTTGATCCTCTACACCATTGCTTCACATTTCCTGATTATCAACTTGTTCCAACTTTGGAAGAATTCTCCAAACTCTTGAGGATTCCCATTCTCAATCAACTACCCTTCAACGGTACGGAAAGAGATCCAAAACTAGAAGAGATTGCTCAAGCCCTACACTTGCAACCATCTGATGTCACGACTAATTGGGAAACAAGGAGTGGTGTCAAAGGTTTCTTAGCTATGTTCTTGTTTGAGAAAGCTCAAAAATGTTGGAACTCCTTGGACTTGCAAGCTTTTGAGGAAATTGTGGCTCTCTTCATCTATGGGATGGTTTCGTTTCTAAATCCTGACCAACTCATAGATGTAAACTCCATCAAAACCTTCATGTCTCGTAACTTGGTGCCTACTTTGTTAGGAGACATCCTACATTCTTTTCACACTCGCACTATGAGAAAAAGAGGTATCCTTATGTGTTGTACTCCTCTCTTGGCAAGATGGTTTATTTCGCATCTTCCCTAATATGTATTGAAGAATGAGCAAGGTTCAAGGTGGTCACATAGGTTGATGACGCTCTAACATTCAAACATTCATTGGTGTTCCCGATCTGTAGAGAATGTTACTATCGTCGACCTTGTGGAGAATTCCCTAATGCCCCCTTACTTGGCATTAGAGGAGGTATCACCTACAACCCCTGCTTAGCCTTAAGACAGTTTGGTTACGCCCGAAGGGATGGTCCACATGAGATACTTATTCAAGGGTTGGTGTTTGACTATGATAATGACGATCAAGGTCATCGCCAGAGGTTTATCCGAGCTTGGAGGATGTTGAACAAGGTTGATAGCAAGACACTGGGGCACAAGAATTCCATCCCTCTTGAGCCTTATCTCAAATGGGTACGAGCTCGTGCTTAAAGTCTTATGATGCCTTACCCCTCTATTCTCCCAGTTATCATAGAGCATGTTGTGGAAGGAGATGTCTCATACACTATCCTTCATCCTGGCATGCCCACCTCTCTCAAAGACTTGCAAAGGGATTGGATACATCTTAAGGGGGAGCGAGACACTTTCGAGGCCCAATTCTACGCCAACGAGAAGAAGGTACTGGAACTCACCAAGAAGCTTCATGAGGAGCGGAGTCTGAACCCCTACATCTCACCGAAGAGAATGCATTTAACCTTTTTTTATCTTAGAGTTTTTGTATTTCTTTGTAAGCCCAAAAGAGGCACGATGTACTCAAATTTTGATTTATTAATATAACGTGTGTTCCTTTTTGTCTAAAGCAAACTTAAATCTCTAATTTTCTTGAAATCATTACATATGCATCTTCATTTATCATAACATAAGTAGGTTTCTTACCACAGGTATCCTTATCTTTCTACTGTTTATTGCATTAAGATAGATCTTGAGCAGACAGTAAAATACCTCCAGGCGCAGAATGCTCAGTTTCAACAAATGTTCTTGACTCTGGCCAAAGGACAAAAGGATTTGAAAACTTTGTTGATCGAAGAAAAGAAGAAGAAAGCAAAGAAATCAACTAGTGTTTTGAATCTAGGAAGAAGGTTCCCAGGGCCAGCCAGACGGACCCTAGATTTCACAACATCATCAGGTGAAAAGGATAATCAAGAAGGGAAAAGCAAGGAAGTGATTGCCCATCCAGAATATGAAGAGGAAGAAGAAAATGATTACTTTGAAGAGAAGTATCCTCTGGCTGACGACAAGTACAAACATCTGGAAGAGCGTCTAAGTGCAATGGAGATTCAGAAAGTGCCCGGGTTGGACTTTGAAGAGCTGGGTTTGGTGTCTGGGATTGTTATTCCACCAAAGTTCAAGGCACCATTGTTTTCTAAGTACGACAGAGTTTCGTGTCCCAAGATGCACCTCCGATCTTATGTGAGGAAGATACAGCCTCACACTACTTACATAGATTTGTGGGTCCCATTCTTTCAGGATAGTCTATCCGGGACTCAGCTAGATTGGTTCTATCAACTGGAAAGGGCCAATATCCATAATTGGGAAGACCTTTCTGCTGCTTTTTATAAACAGTATCAATACAACGCAGACCTTGCTCCCACCCGTACTCAACTCCAAAGTCTGACTATGGGTTCGAACGAGGGTTTCAAAGACTATGCTCAGAAATGGAGGGACTTAGCAGGAAGAGTCCATCCTCCCCTATCTGACAGAGAGCTAGTGGACATGTTTCTGGGTACCCTGTCCGGTCCTTTCTTTAATCATCTAATTGGAAGCTCCTCAGCCGGCTTCACTGAATTAATCGTGACTAGGGAAAGAGTGTAAGCTGGGATTAAGAGTGGGAAGATCCAAAAGGACGCATCCTCCAGTGCCGTGAGAAAACCATTTATTGGGAAGAAAGAGGTTGGTGTTGTGTACCATCAAAGGAATCAAGATAGAACTGAACGCCGTTCAACGGTAGGGGCCATCATAATCCCTAAGCCTGCACCTACTCAACAAAGGAACAATCAGCCTAGAACAGAAAGACCAATAAGAAAATTTACCCGGATAAATATGACGTTGTCTCAAGTCCTGCCACATTTATTAAGATCTAATATAGTAACTTTGAAGGAAGCCCCGAAGAATCCCAACACCGCCTCTCCTCATTACCACCCTAATGCTCGTTGTGCTTACCATTCAGAAAGTCCAGGCCATGATACCAACAACTGCTGGGCTTTGAAAAACAAGGTGCAAGACCTTCTCGAGGCAAAAGAAATGAATTTGATGCTCCTGAGATCCCAAATGTTATCACCGCTCCATGCCCAAGCATGGCCGTGATGTTAACTCTGTTGAAGATGATGTGTTTGTTACTGTTGTTGATGAACTTGTTACTCCTCTCCTGACTGTCAAGAGTAACCTGTTGAAGGCCGGTTTATTTCAGGGATATGGCGAAGGCTGTCACCTCTATTTATCCCTACCAACTGGCTGTCATTTATTGAAAGCAGGTGTCCAGCGCCTAATGGATGACAAAGAGATTTTGTTTGAAAAGATTCCCGCTCCAACCATTTATTACAAGGATGTTTCAATAGTCACCATTTCCGCCAATCCTTCCAGGGTCTCCACCAAAAGACCCGTTAGGATTACATTTGTTCCTAAAGTGACTCCACTGATAATTACTATGCCAGGGCCGGTCCTGTACTCCTCAGATAAAATTGTCCCCTGGAACTATGGGGGTGACGTCTACTATCACGGTGTCAAACAGGATTGGCTGGCTGATGAAGACTAGATTTTTAAGAAGGCTAACCCCGACATCCACAACATTGCGGGAACCAGCAAAATAACTCGAAGTTGAAGGGTATTCTCCCCCGAGATTTCTCCTCTGAAAACTGTTACCGGTCCTGTGATCATCCCTGCTTTGGTTCCTGTTGACACTACTACTACAGTCCCTATGGTTACCCCTACTGACACCCCTACCGTTGAGTCGACCGAGACTCGGAGCAAAGAAATTTTGGTTGAGCCTGTCCGAATGAAGGAGAAATCAGTATCTATCCCAGAGGCCTCCAAAAAGGAGATTGAAGAAATTTTGAAAATTATAAAGAGAAGCGACTACAATGTAGTCGAACAACTAGGGCAGACTCCGTCAAAGATTTCTATGCTAGCTTTACTGTTGTGCTCCGAGGCTCATGCGAAGGCCTTGGTGAAATTTCTTAAAACTGCCCATGTGCCACAGGAAACCTCTGCTGACCAATTCCAAGACTGTGTGTCCAGTTTAACAGATGTCAACGGTTTAGGCTTTTCTGATGCTGACCTGACACCTAGAGGGAGGAAACACAATGAGGAGTTACATGTCTCTGTCGAATGCAGGGGAACAAATTTGGCCCATGTCCTGGTTGATATTGGTTCATCTTTGAATGTGATGCCTAAGAAAGCTTTGGATAGACTCAACTGTGAAGGTTTTACCTTAAAACCCAGCAACATAGTGGTAAAGGCCTTCAACGGTTCAAAGAGAATGATGCATGGGGAGGTGGACATCCCCATTAAGGTTGGAACTCAAACCTTTGATTCAAATTTTTATGTGATGGAAATTCGCCCTTCCTATTCCTGTTTATTGGGCCGACCTTGGATTCACAACGCTGGTACCGTTACCTCTACATTACATCTGATGCTGAAATACGCAACCAAAGGAAAAATCATCACTGTCCATGGAGAAGAGGAATATATGGTCAGTCACTTGAACTCCTTCAGATACGTATAAATGGATGGTGAATTCATCAAAACTCCGTGTCAGCATTTCGAGGAAGTCCCACAAACAGTGGCAGCAACCAAGACTGTTTCCCAAGTCCCAAAGATTACCAGACCTCCGCTAAAGATGTCTTCTCTGAAAGATGCCAAGGAAATGGTCGAAGAAGGTGGGTGTACTATTTGGGGCCAACTCCCGGATATTCATTACAAATCTGACAAATTTGGTTTGGGTTTCACTTCAGGATCCCAGAAAGTTGTTCGTCGTGCTCGTGTCAGGGAACCACCTTTGAAGATCAGCAACCATAGAGTCAATGCAGTGGGGGGATAGTGATGACAATTGTGACCTGGAAGATTGGATTTTCCCAACTATCAACGGAGGACTCAGCAACTGGGAAGCTAAAGATTTTATCCCAATTACTTTTATCCAACAGTAATTGTCTTTAAATTTTTGTCGGACCTGTAATAATTAAACAATTCAGACTTTTAAAACTGTGTCTTACCCGAGGCACAACGGTCCATTTGTAAGGGTTGTTACTTCATTTTCATATGTCATCAATGAATCATGGAAGTTTTTTCATGCAAACTTTGTTCTCTTTGTCTTTCTTTTTCTATATTTTATTTCTTTCAAAGATAGCTATGCTCTTACACACACTCACATATCAAAATGCAGATCTACATCCACTCAGGATCCCATGGGTAACGTTTTTTCTATGGCCTATTGTGACTTTGAAAATCTAATCTACCAAGCCGAAGACGAAGGTGAGGAAGATTTTGAAGTGCCAGGGGAACTATCCAGGTTACTACAATAGGAATAAAGGACCATACAGCCCCATGAAGAACAAGTGGACAGAGTTAACTTAGGTACCGAAGAGGATAAGAAAGAAGTCAAGGTAGGAGCCAATCTGGAACCAAATGTCAAGAAGATTTTAACTCAGTTTCTATATGAATATGTTGAGGTCTTTGCTTGGTCATACGAAGACATACCTGGACTTGATGCTGATATCGTGGTCCATCGTCTACCGACAAAAGAAGACTGCCCTCCGATAAAACATAAAGTTCGTCGCATGCGGCCAGACATGTCAGAGAAGATCAAGACTGAAGTCATGAAACAATTCAACACCGGATTTTTAGTCGTCGCCTCCTATCCACAATGGGTCGCCAATGTTGTTCCAGTGCCTAAAAAAGACGGCAAAGTATGCATGTGTGTGGATTACCGAGATTTGAATAGGGTAAGCCCTAAGGATGATTTCCCACTTCCCCATATCCATATTTTGGTTGACAATACCGCACAGCATAAAGTGTTCTCATTTATTGATGGTTTCTCAGGCTACAATCAAATCAAAATGGCACCTGAGGACATGGAGAAAACGACTTTCGTCACACAGTGGGGCACTTTCTATTATAAGGTTATGCCATTCGGGTTGAAGAACGCTGGGGAAACTTATCAGCGCATCATGGTAGCTCTATTTCGCGACATGATCCATCACGAAATAGAAGTCTATGTGGATGACACGATAGTCAGATCTCAAACTGAAGAGGAACATCTTGACCATTTGCAGAAACTGTTTGAGAGACTAAAGAAATACAAGTTGAGGTTGAACCCGAATAAATGCACATTTGGGGTGAGGTCCGGTAAACTCCTAGGCTTCATCGTCAGCAGTAAAGGTATCAAAGTGGACCCTGCCAAGGTAAAAGCAATACAATAAATGCCTTCTCCTCGCACCGAAAAGGAAGTTATAGGATTATTAGGATTACTAAACTACATCGCCTGATTCATTTCCCACCTAACCGCTACTTGTAAACCAGTCTTCAAATTACTGAAGAAAGATCAAGTAGTCAAGCTGCCTTTGACAAGATCAAGGAGTACCTTCAAGAGCCTCCTGTTTTGATACCTCCAGTCGAGGGAAGAACTTTGATCATGTATCTAACTGTTTTAGAAAAATCAATGGGGTGTGTGCTGGGGCAACATGACGAGTCTGGCCGAAAAGAGCATGCTATTTATTACCTGAGAAAAAAGTTTACCGACTGTGAAACAAGGTATTCACTGCTTGAGAAAACTTGTTGCATTCTGGCATGTGCTGCTCGCTGGCTAAGACAGTATATGCTGACCCATACTACCTTATTGATATCCAAGATGGATCCAATTAAATACATATTCGAGAAGCATGCCCTCTCTAGGAGAATAGCAAGATGGCAGATGATCCTGACTGAATACGACATTCAGTACACTACCCAAAAAGAAATAAAGGGCAGTGTGCTAGCCGATCACCTTGCTCATCAAGTTGTGGATGACTATCAGTCCATGAAATTTGACTTCCCAGATGAAGACATCATGATGATAAACAACATTGGAGAATTCAAACCGTATGACGGACCTGAACAAGGATCTCGATGGACCTTGGTTTTTGACGGAGCCTCCAACGCACTCGGAAATGGAATAGGTGCTATAATCATATCCCTTGAAGGATGTCATACTCCCTTCACTGCAAGGCTTTATTTCAACTGTACTAATAATATGGCAGAATACGAAGCGTGTATTTTTGGTCTCAAAGCTGCCATAGATTTGGGAATCAAGTCCTTAAGTGTATTTGGAGATTCAGCCTTAGTCATCAATCAGATCAAAGGAGAATGGGACACGAAGCACCCTAACCTCATCCCCTACAAAGAACATGTGTTGACATTAATCCCACATTTCGAGGAAATTAGCTTTGAGCATTTTCCACGAGAGGAAAATCAGCTAGCAGACACGCTAGCCACTATGTCATCCATGTTTAAACTCAAGTGGGGTAACGAGGCTCCCCAGATCACCATTGAGTGGATGGACGAACCAGCTTACTGTCATGAGATCGATACTGAAGAAGTAGTGGACCAGCCTTGGTTCCATGAAGTTAAGAGGTATCTCGAGGCCCAAGAGTACCCAGAGGGAGATTCAGTCAATGATAAGAAGTTCTTGAGAAGATTCTCTGCTAAGTTCTTCATCAGTAATTGCATTCTCTACAAATGCAACCACGACTCTATTTTGCTTCGTTGCGTAAACAAGGTTGAGGCAGAAAAGATCATGGTTGATCTACATGAAGGAACTTTTGGCACCCACTCTAGTGGGCATACGATGGCTAAAAAGATCCTATGGGAAGGATATTACTGGTCTACCATGGAAGCATATTGCTATCAGTATTCACGAACCTGCCACAAGTGTCAGATCTACACTGACAAAGTGAATATACCTCCAGTGCCTCTAAACTTCCTGATTTCTCCCTGGCCATTCGCGATGTGGGGCATCGATATGATTGGAGAAGTCAAACCTACAGCTTCTAATGGACACCGCTTCATCATGGTGGCCATTGACTACTTCACGAAGTGGGTTGAGGCAGCTTCTTTCACTTCTGTTACCAAGAATGTTGTGGCCCGATTCATCAAACAGAATCTCATCTGTCGGTACGGTATCCCGGAGAGAATCATCACAGACAATGGTACGAATCTCAACAATACTATGATCACCGCACTATACGCGCAATTCAAGATCCAGCACCATAATTCTTCTCCTTACCGACCAAAGATGAATGGCATTGTCGAAGCTGCAAATAAGAACATCAAGAAGATCATATAAAAAATGATAGTAACCTACAAATACTGGCATGATATGTTACCATTTTCTCTCCGCGGTTACTGTACCACGACACGCACATCAACAGGGGCAACTCCCTTCTCCTTGGTCTACGGCATGGAAGTTGTTCTACCAATTAAAGTCCAAATAGCTTCTCTGAGAATCATAAAGGATGCAGGGCTGAATGAAGATGATTGGATCCAAACTTGACTTGACCAGTTGAACCTAATTGATGAGAAGAGGCTTACGGCTGTCTGTCATGGCCAGATGCACCAAAAACGTATGATCAAAGCTTTTAACAAAAAGGTCAGACGTCAGGTATATTAGGTTGGTGATTTGGTAATCAAGCCTATCATATTGCCACAAGGTGATCCCAGGGGAAAATGGACTCCTAAATACGAAGGACCATTTGTGATCAAAAGCATATTCTCTGGTGGAGCAATGATCCTAACCATTATGGATGGCGACGACCTTCCGCACCCTGTGAACACGGACATAGTCAAAAGATACTACGCATAAGAGACCCACTAGGTTGACACACCTAGGCAAAACAAGGGCATCCCGGCGAACCAAAAAGGTTCGGGAAAAAATTAGGGATAAAATATAAATAAATAAAATTTGTACACCCGGCAAGCTGAAAACCCGAAAGCGCGGCTTAGGCAAAAAAGGATATCCCGGTGGGCTGAAAACCTAAAAGGGCGATCCAGGAAAAAGTTAGGGAATTAAAGCATATGACTATGTCTCGTTGGATCACCTTACAGACAACCTTTAGCATCGACTGGCAAGCTCAAACAGTTCTAATCAATCTAATCAACTTCGGACAAGGCATCAAGTGGACAAGACGCTCATAGACGCGAAGGCTATAGCAAAATGGGAACCCCGTGGGATTATTTCACATAGCTATCTTTTCTTTGTATCAAATTTTCATTTTTTACGACGACATTCTCTTACTAGAATATTCGTCTCATTGTACAAAAATACTTATTCAAGTTAATACAAAGATATCCCTTTGAAAGTGCAAAACTATCTGTTTTTCTTTTATTTCCGTGTTTTGTTTGCGAAAACGTCCAATGATTATTTTTGAACATATGCATTTGAACATGACTACTGTTTACAAATGAACAAAAAAGAGGAACAAAAAATAGAAAGACAATCACTAATGGCTTTAAGAAATAGGATAATATCTTTAGACTATTCCATAAAGTTCCCCGCAAATACTTTTCCAGCAAGAACGGAAAAAGGGACATCCCATTACAGGATCGCTAACGTATCTCCAGTATGAAGCTTAATGATATCAAGCTCTCTCACATCCCAGACAGAATAAAACTTCCAGTTACCGCTCCTAAGATTCCCCAGTGAAAGTCGCCCAACTTCTCAGGATTCCCCAACAGAATTTCACGAGGTCTACAAGAAATACACGACGTTTCCCTTACACAACAGAGTTTATTGCTCTAACAAATGGAAGCTCATCAACACTTCAACTTCAAAATATGAAGACTTGCACTCCTCATTCTCAGCAGTACTCAGGGATTTATTTTCCCTGACTCCAGCAACACTGTGACATAACAATTAACGTGTCCATACACTACATCCATACATCACAGCATTGACTACACAAATACATATGACACAATCTCATTTATTTTGAGAACATCATTGCACCATGAATTTCATACATCATGACATTGCATGCAACTAACCTTTCATCTTTTTCAGGAAAGATCAATCAACAGAGAATTATCGTCAAATTTTCAACAATCAATTACAAATCAATTACCAAGAAAGGACTGGTCAACCATCTACATAACATATGTTTCTTTCATACCCCTACCGGTTTAGTTTAAATCTCTCAACGGTTTATTCTGATTCTTTCCCGCAGACGCCTTCTCTGGTTCTGATAAATCTCTCAATGATTTGTTCCGATTCTTCTCCAGATTCCTGCCAGTTCAGCTTAAATCTCTCAACGGCTTATTTTGATTCTTTTCCACAGATGTTTCCTCTGGTTCAGATGATATTCTCAACAATTTATTCTGATTCTTCTCCAGATCCCTACCGGTTCAGTTTAAATCTCTCAACAATTTATTTTGATTCTTTCCCGCAGACGCTTTCTCTGGTTCAGATAAATCACTCAAAGATTTACTCTGATTCTTTCCAGTTAAAGAATATTCAAGATCTCTTTTGGTTCAGTTTAAACCCCTCAACGGTTTATCCTGATACTTTCCAAAGGAACACTTCGGGTTCAGATAAATCTTTCAACGATTTATTCTGATTCTTTCCGCAGACACTTTCTCTGGTTCAGATAAATCGCTCAAAGATTTACTCTGATTCTTTCCAGTTAAAGAATATTCAAGATCTCTTTTGGTTCAGTTTAAACCCCTCAACAGTTTATCTTGATACTTTCCAAAGGAACACTTCTGGTTCAGATAAATCGCTCCAAGATTTATTCTAATTCTTCCCAGTCAAACAACATACAAGACTTCTTCTGGTTCAGATAAGTCACTCCAAAGATTTATTCTGATTCTTTTCTAGTTGAAATCAAGTTCAGACTTAGTCCATTTTCTGTCAAAAGTCACCTTTGGATGGCATCTACAAGCGCATCTCTGGAAAATCTCCATCATTCCTCCAAATGGCATCTATAGGCCCATTCACAATTCATCTTCGAGTGCAAATTTATGGGCACTCTAGTGTCCAATCATCTTCCACCTTCAAGTTATGAATGGCGGATCCGCCAATCTAACTCTTCAGGTTTAAGAAGATTGAACAGGGGCAGCTGTTGTACCCCAAAATTTTCTCTCTCATTTATCAAGTATTTTCTCAGAAAATCTCCTTTGGTTCAAGACTGCATAAGGGTTGATCAGCTCAAGACACCTCCTTAAGCATTGATGACTGAAATTAGGTTTTGAGATTGCACAAGGATAATTGAACTTTTAATGCCTCATATGACTTTCATGGATCATTATGGACCCCAAATATTTCTCATGTCAAGTTTCAGGTCATGGATCACATTTTTTCTCAGTCAATTGAGTAGTTGACCTAAAAATCAACTGTATTGGGGAAAAGTCAATTAAGGTCAATTTACAGTCAAACTTCTTAATTTTTTATCCATATCAACATTTTGAACTCCCATATGTCATTTTATCAAGTTTGTACCATAATTCCTCAATAAATTTGATCAGATCATCAAAAGGGCAAAATGGTCAAAATTAGGGTTTTGACCGAGAGAGGGAAATTTCTAATTTTTGACCTAGCAAATGGTTGATTGGTTTGAGACATGATCACAAGGTTTCAATTGCATAATTTTTACGTAATGGCATGACTCAAAACATTGCTCAAGATCCATTGATTGATAGTTGATTTTCAGTCAACTGATCAAAAGTCAATTGTACACAGAAAAGTCAAACTTTGACTTTTTTGCTCAAAATCAAGTGTCAAAGATTACAATTCATCAAAATATGTCAAAATATAAAACTTGTTCATCAAGAAATCAAAAATTCAAGATTTCATTTTGAAAAGTCAAAGTTTCCAAACTTGGAAATTTTTCTAAGTGTTGAAAACTTCATGTTTTTTCACAACTTTGAGCCATTTTTTCACCATGATGCAAGATGATTCAAGAGAAACTTTCAACATGAAAGTTGTATATCTCTATGAGATCTAAAACATTTCTTTACACAAGTCCTCCTAAAAATGCTTGGATCTCAAGTTATTAATCCATGAAGTCATGGTCATGAAACTAAACACTTAGTGAAAATTTTGCCCTAGTTTAGGCAGGATTTTGACTTAACTTCATGGAAATTTTTCATACAATTACAACGGGAATTTTCAAAAGTGTTCAAAGAGGGGTTGTAGAGCACATTACAAGCTTTCTAAAATGTTGAAGAACTCCTTGAGATCATGTTTGAGCAAGGGGAATCGAGGCATGAAGTTGGCATTTCATTCTTGAATTATAGGCCATTTTCATGATGAACAAGAATGCAATTTCAATGTTAGGCTGCATAATCTTGCTTTGCAAGCCTTCTAACTTGTGTATCTATCCATCATTAATGGATTACAAAAACTTTTGAGCTATAATCCAAGTGGTTTAAGCTTTATCCAATTCACATTGCCATTTTGGGAAGAAAGTGAAGAATACCATTCTTGAAAAGCAAGCTTTATGCACAAAGTCAATTCTTGAGCTTCTAACTTGTTCCCTCTGATCACACTCCATCTACAAAGTCAGAAGCAAGTGTGTTTAAAGCATAACCACTCTATCTTAGCAAGTACGCAAGACTTTGAAACTTGGATTTCTCAAAAAATCACATGTTATGCTTAAACTTGTGATTTTGAATTCTGATCAACAACAAGCTTCCAAATTTGTTGCTTATAAATAGAGGCACTATTTGTGAGCTATAGGACGAGCTTAAGCACCCTGAGACACACCAAAACTCCCTCAATCCAGAATTTGCACAAGAAACTCCATTGATGCACAGTTCTGACCTTAAACTTATATCTCTCATTTCCCTCGTGCGTTTTTCTTCCTAATCAATCCTAAAGCTTCTAAACATTAAATACAACTCATTCTTGACCTTGTTTCATAACTGTAACACCTCCATCATCAAGTTCCATTTTCAAAAACAAGGGTCAGCAAGTGGACTTCTCAAGAACTCCTCAGCCACTTTCAGCTCAAACCAAGCATCACATTAGCTACTTGGGAACTTGAGGAAGCTAACCCAATCACTAGGACTCATTGAAAGCTTCTCAAACTCAAAACACGATACCCTCTTGCAAGGTAAGTTTTCTTGCTTTTGAACTCTTCATATAGGCATCATTTGGTTTCCATTTGTGAAGATAAAATGTAGACATCATAGCCCTGAAACTAACCATATCCTTAGATTTGGTACCATTCAAAATTCATGTTCATCTTTAATTTATAGCTTTAGTTATTTATATGACCAAACTCGTGATGAAATTTGGAGCAAGTTTCATGTTTGTACTTTTGCAAATGGTTGAGAGTTGAAGAAGTTACAGGATTTGAATTCATGATTGGTTATGGCGCGAGGAAGAAGATGAAGTCATCTTCAGGAACGTGTTTCAAATATGTATTTATGGTTTAACATAAGTTAACGGATGTATCACCACCCCAGTGGTTAAAGCGCGCGCCTGTAACTAGAGGGACTTGGGTTCGAGCCCCAGTGGTATCTTTTTTTCATTATTTTCTTTCATTTTTTGTTTGAAGGCCGGCGTTGGGCTCCCCTTTGTTGGGCCTAACATTTTTGCTTATTTCATACTCACTGTTTCACTTTCTAACCCCCTGACTTTAATTTTATATTTTTATTTTATTTCTCTTTCCTTTATTATTATTATTATTATTATTAATATTATCATTATTATTATTATTATTATTATTTTCATTAATAAAAATCCAAAAATATTTATATTTTATTATTTATATTTATTTAGTTTATTTTCTTCATAAAAGCTAAAAGAAAAAAAAACATTTCCTTTAATAAATTAATTTCCTTTTTTTTAAATACTTAGATAATTAGTCTTAATTATTATATATTATTTTATTGTAAATTAAAATCAATTTAGAACTTAGGACTTTTATTTAATTAATTTTATTTGCTAAATTAATCAAATTCACATAAAATCCTAAAAACAAAATTAGTTAATTTCTTCTCTTATTTAGTTTAAGTTAACTTCATTTAGTTTTCATTAATCAGTTTTTTTAATTAGGTTTAGGTTAAAACCCCTTTCATAAAAAACCAAACAAAAATCATTTCTTTTTTCATTTGCATTTGTACATTGTTATTTATTCAATTTCTGTACAATATTCAATATGGTTGTAATATTTATTTAGATTTTAATTTCTTGCAATTCCCCATTTGTAAATTTGTACACCCCCTTCCCTAAATGATGTAATAACTTAGTATTTTTATTTTCCACAATTTAATGCTTTATATATAAATGCTAGTAATTAGGGTTTGTATGGAAAGATTAAAATCAATGCTTAGAAAACCCTAATTCAAAGACAAATCAAGCATGTAAACCAATACACTTGCATACATACACCCTTAGGCTAAATCCACTTTGTTGCCTTATAAAATGGCCATATTATGCATGTGAGGTATCTTAGAAAAAACGAACAAAATACAAGATCATAGTCCATCGATGACGCTATCAAAGTTGCCTTTCAAAAATGATCTTAGTCCCTTAAATAAAATGCTAAGATATCTTACGACATTGCTAATCATAGCTATAAGATGACCCTTGCCCGTACCTTTTACATCCAAAGATAGGGTTACTTACCAAATCAATGATAAGATAACAATGTCAAAGGAAATAGGAAATAAACTATGAAAGACTTTCGAGTAGGTAGAATGTTCTTAGTTGCTTGCTCATTTTCAACCCAAAAACATCCTTGCTATTTTCAAAACAAACACCAACACTTTCAAAAAACATCTTTCAAACTTGAAAACATTTTCAAAATATCAACACTTTGTGTACATTCTTACGAACGAGAATCATTACAAAGTTTGCCTAAACGATGGCTTTTCAAAATACTTTCAAAAACCACACAAAGCACATTTTCAAACAAAAGAAAGTGATATAGAAAGTAACTAAGATCCCATGGAAAATCATGGATGAAAAGGGTGCTAATACCTTCCCTTTTCATAATCTACCCCCCGAACTCAAGAAAACATCTTGAAAGGTCTTTCCTATTCTTTTCAGCCTTTCCTTTTGGATAAAATAAAAGTTGGTGGCGACTCTTGCTAACCGCAACATTTGTGATAAAACGCAAAATGACCAAGTCAGTTCTCCCACCGCGTTACACATTGCATTCAAAAGAGTATCTGAGGTTCAAAAGATCAGCAGTTATGAAGCTAGGGTTTACAGCTAATTTGAAGTGTATATGTTGAATAAGATTGATTATTTCAGGTCTTCTTGGTGTACGAGGCTGTGGAATTAGGGTTTTGGTTCATGCTCATTTTTGGACTTCTTATACCTCAAGCAACAAGGCTATTATCTTCTGATGAACAACAGGTTACAGGATTTTCTTGTCAAGAACTCAAGGGTGTGACCTAGCATACATGGTCTTTGAATCAAGACGTCTCCTCATATAAGTGTGCTTATCATTTGATCAGGCTTAATGACTATGACATGGCATTCATCCACTCTTCAATTAACCAATTCAAGTTTTGGTGAATCATGGTTCAGAGGATCATTGGTTGTGAAGCTGGGGTTTTCTTTTGGTTCGAGGTGTCTATCAAACAAGACTGATTCTTCTGGTTCTTCTTTGTACATTGAATTATGAATTTAGGGTTTTGATTTATGGTTATTGTGGATCTCTTCCTTATCAAGCTACAAGGATATCTTCCTCAAGGTAAGAGACAAAGCCATTTTAATCACATCGCATCTCAAAAAAATTGAAGTTCTTATGCGTGGCAATTAAGCGTGTTAACTCATCAACTGAGATTTATTGGATTTACATGTTAAGGCTATCTTGCTAGTTATACCTCCCATGTCTCAAGTTCCATATTCATCTTCAAAGGATTCCTCGAGGGATTATTGTTCTCTCGAGTTGCTATTACTTGTAATGCAAGTTAAAGTTGCATGGGGAATTGGGGATCTGATTAGGGAACTATCCATTCAAGTTTCTTAAGGTGCAAGTGTCATAAGTATTTCCTATAATGCAAGTTAAAGGTAAATGAAAAGTTTATAAGGCAGGGTCTCAAGATTAGTTAAGGTTCTCAAGCACATGTTTGTCAAGAGTTGATTCACGCTAGTATTGGAAGAAAAGAATTCATGTGGATTTCTTCACAAGTTAACATTGGACTTATGGTTTCAATTAAGTTTGAGGTGCATTAATCAAGCATGTAAATTGGAGGATCCATCCATGGTTGATCTCCTGAAATTCAAGCTACCAAGGCGAAATAACACAATATTTCAAATGTTATTCAAGGCATGAGATCACTTTCAATTTCAAGTGGAATATTCAAATTCCAAGTGTTTCTATTCAAAATTTCCAGCAAAGTTCTTCATCCAATTTCAATTCAGAGTTCCATTAACCATTCCAAAACCTCTTCATTCCATATTCAACAAAAATTCCAACAAGTTCATTCATTTACAAATTTACCAGGTCCTTTCAATTTCAGATATCATACACCATTTTTGTTCAAATTACATGCAAATCCTGTACAAATTCCATATATGTCCATTACATAATTCAATTATAAGATGTATTCAAATTCATTCAAAACTACAAGAAAACTTAAACTTAACAAAGTCTATCCTAATCTCAATCATTCTCCATGTTCCAACGTTTAACTAAAGCTTCATGTCGAATGCCTTGTAATCTTACTTTTCAGCCATGCCTTGCTAGTGGGCTTCATGTTCACGCTTCTTTTGAGGGCCAATCCCAGCTTGCACAAAGAGGGTTCATCATGAATTACACTAAAATATCTGAATATTCCAAACCATTCTCCCCATTGTGCCCTTTAAGAATGAACTTGCTGCATTCTTTAAACATCTAGCCATGCATTAGAAAATCAGAAGATATAAAAGGAAATATCAGAAAGCAGAAAACCAGAAAAATAACTAATTGAATCTCAACAGAATCTCCTAACTGCCCTGTGTAACAGTTACCCTAACTAACCTTCCAAAGGGCTCCAATAAAAACCAGTTCAGAAAAGAAGAATCTCAAAGATGCCATCTACACCACACTAAAACAATTGCCGTGATAAATATTGTTTCAAATTTATAGTTAGCATAAAATACTAATAGTCAGCCCTGCACATTTAGAATTTAAAAGTTCATGACCATTCAAAACCAGGCTATATACCATAATAGAACCACCCTTATGCCAAACCATGTACCAGACCGTAACTACCCTGCATTAACAAACTCAACTCATTCCTAACTCATTTAAATTCAAAACAGCATTGCTAACAGGAAACAGAAAGAGGCTAACAGAAATGTCCAACTGATTTCATAATCTATAACTGTTTTAGCCAACTTCTAAACAGCCCTGTAACCATCTCCTAACAACCTATAACTATTTAACAAAATTCCCTAACTGTTTAAAAAAACAAAACTAACAGCCAATAACAGATCCCAACTGGCCCTCCTAACCAACTTCTAACAAACTTCGTAACAAACTTATAACAGAAGGGGCAATAGAAGAGAAGGGTAGGAATCAGAGGATATTAGATATAACAGAAAGAGAGAGAGGAATTGAGGGGGGGATCAATCATTGATACAAATCAAAAAAATAGAAAGACTCACCATTTTTCTCTCTCTTTGGAAATCCGCAGAAAAAACCATCTCCTTTCTCAGCTCCATTCTTCTATCATCTTCATCTTCATCATTTTTTCTACATCAAGATGGGTCACCAGAACCTGTAAGAAAGTTTCTTTGCACTTCTCTGAGAGCTTCAGCATCAGTTCACCACTTCTCGTCATCAATATCTCTATCATCTTCTGTAAATCCGTCAACCTCAATCTTCAATCGTAACAACACCTTCAATCTTCGATTTCTCAAGAACACGTCAATCTTCAACGTTATCTTCATCATTCTCATCATCATAAACGCTGCATCAACAACATCATCACGATTCAATTGTAGATCATCATCACACCCCACAACATATTTCAGATCTCACAAAATTGCAACGATACAGAAACAAAAAAGAAGATTCGTGAACGAAGTTGTACCTAAATCGAAGATGCGTCGGTCTTTCTCCGGTAAGTAAGCCCTAAGCTCCACCATTGTTTTATGTAATCTTTGTGCGATTTGAAGTGTGAAATCACGATGGCTTTGAAGCAAGTGGGCGCTGTCAGAATGGAATACAATGTGTAGAGCATGAACTGGGAAGATCAGAAGTCGCGTTTGCGGCTGAAAATGTGAGGAGTTGAGGACGGAGGTGGAGTTGTTGATTGCGCCGCTGCATTTTGGAAGAAGAGGAAGATTGAAATCCTCTGAGCATGAAGTCTGAGGGTCCTATTACATTGGACCCTAAAGTCGCTTTCAGGCCGGTGGATTTGGGTTGTTTAATGCTTGGGCCGAACCGGGTTATCCTTAGGCCTATGGATATCTTCTCTTTGGTACAAGTGGGTTACTAAAGATGGTTTATTTTGGAATCCAATTTGCAAATAAAAAAGGCTGGTCTGTTGTATGATTATTGGACCGGACTGTACCTCCCTGAAGCCCACAACCACTATTTTTTTGGTATTCTGATGGCTTGTAGCAAAAATCTTCATGGACTGGTCTTAGCACAAGAATTTTGACAACTATTCTATTTGAATTTATTTACATGATAAAAAACAATATAATCAAGTATAAAACTTTGTTAGGTTTTCCTTTTTTTGATTTTAGGAATTAATTCATGGTTATCCGATTATTCGAAATTCGTGATTCACATTTACTTGTTGAGATTTGAGTCTTATGCGGGTTTATTATGCGGATGCGCTTGAGATTTAAATTGCTATTTATTTTTGCATTGATCATGCTTCGACACTTATTCTGAGCATTCGGTTTCTGACTCTTTTCTTTGATTGGTGAAGCTTTTTGCAAATATCGTAAGATTTATTTGTTTTGATGCGCTTAGCCAAGGATTGATATCCGTTTAGTATTTTCTCTTGTTTATCTCATTTTTGCACTTTACTACTTTCTAGATATCATGAGAAGTAGGAAATAAAGAGCGTGCGCTCGAAGTCGTTGTTTAAAGACCTGTAGCCGGCATTACGCACTTCATTTGCTATATGTGTTATGCTTGTGTTTGTTTCCTTGGTTGTTGATCGATGAGTCACTCAATTTAGAAATTGAGATCACGACTTCGCTCTCAGTGCATGCTCCCTATAGGATTTCACTTCTTTCCTTTATTTCTTTTTGATCGATGAGTCACTCAATTTAGAAATTGAGATCACGACTTCGCTCTCATTGCATGTCCCCCATAGGATAGTTTTGTTAGACTTTCGTTGGCATGCTAACCTAGATAGGATATCTCTAGGTGCGTTCTCTTGAGCTTATTGGCTTGCTTGCTTGACTTCGTCTTTGTGTGCATGTTTTGAGATGATGTACCCTCGGCATGTTCCCTTAGGAGCTCTCGATTCAACTATAGATGATGATTCGAGATAGACATAGTTTTAGGTGATAGACCCATACTATGCTCCTTTAGGATTTCTTGATTCATCTATAGATGATGAGTTGAGATAGACATTAGGATTGTTATCCAAGCATGTCCACTTAGGGTAGGTATTTCCCTTCAAAATTCAACCATAGGACCACCATTGTATGATAACATTAGGGATAGATTTAGGTTAGTATCCCTTAGATGTTTTCTTTTCCATTGCATCCTTGCATTTAAAACAAAAACTTTCTTTTTCTTAGCAAATGCATAAAACATATAACAACTTTAAAATCCTTCTTTAAGGTAAAAAATACCAATCAATGCAAACTCTCTTGCGCCTTTGGGATTTTCTTTCAAACTCTTTTCAAAAGAACATGTTAATTCACTTTTGTGCTGACGCGTGAGTCTCCAAAGGTCGAGCTGCGGTAAAAGGCGAAATTAATATTGTTCATTAAAAAATGCAAACCAACAAAAATGTGAGCCGAACTAGGGCTGCTCTGATTCCTTAAAAGGGATACGTAGGCATCTGGGTAGGGCCCGAACGAGCATAAATTTTATTTTCCCTACATTATTTTCTCCTTTCTTTTGCATGCATTCCTTGTACAACTTAGACACAGATTCTTACACACCCATAAGATAGATAACAAGAGTGGATACTGTAGAGTACTACGGGCGTGTGGGGTGCTAATACTTTCCCCTCGCGTAACAGACTCCCTTACCCGATCTCTCGGTCGTTTGATAGTGATTTCACCCTTCTCAGGTTTACTCGATGTTTACCTTTCCCTTCCCGTGGGATAAAAAACATTCGATGGCAACTTCATTGATTTCACTATCAGTTGATTATTCAACCGGTTGTTTCTGCTGGCGAATTCACTGGGGACAGATTGACCTATTGCTGGTCCATCCCGGAGTCGATCCTAGCTCTTGTTTTCTTTTCCTTGGGTGTTTATTTTTATGCTTTATAGCTTGTTCATTTGTACATGTTTATTTGATCATATGTTTGCATTTCATTTTATCGCTTTCCATATATTGGTGATACTACTATTGTGGATCTGTTTTCATGATTGGGTGGGTGTTACTATGAGGTAAAAGGCCCAATACACAGGCCAGAGTGCACTAGGATACTAGGAATAGAGTGGAACATGGAAGACTAGTTGAATTAGGTTTCACTATTGCTTCCATGTCATCCACGCTCAGATGAGGTACAAATGAGGGGCTATCATTTTCACGTAGGTGATATGGCGATAGATTTTCAAGAGTACCCTCGATTTTGGGTTACCCGGCCTTATCCTGACCTAGTTTTCACCCGTGAGTGGGGAGGGACTTGATTATTACAGGTACAGATGGTGGCTATGTATAGATGGTGACTATGTTATGATGGTGGCCGTATTGTTCTATTGGTGACCTAATTATTTGGTTATGTTCTGAACCTTTGATCCTGATATATTCAACTTATTCAGAGATTATACAACAGTTATTCATTGTACTTGGTTCCATTGTGTTCTGAAATTGGTGTCGAACCTTTGAACTTGTGATATTCTGATTACTCAGCAGATTTATGCATCAGTTATCCAGAGAATTGTACAGTTGCTATGCTGAACTTTTGAACCTATGTCATTGCACCTTGCATCATAGCATGTTTATTTTACACAAAAAAGGAAATGTGAAAGATGGTATGTGAAAAAATGTTTGAGCATGGTATTGCATCCGCTCACTCACCTCATGCATCTTCATGCATCCATAGCAGGTAATCAGAAGGTACTCAGAATGGGGAATCCTTATTTAGACTCGGTGTTATCTTTTCAGAGCCGCAAATCTTGACTTCTAGCCGATTTGTGATCAGATTCAAGATATGGAACAACTTCATGGGGAATTGGACGAGATGAAAGAGCAGATGGGATTTTTGATGCTAGACATGCAGGATTTTGTTCATGGACAAGAACTCCTGAAAGAAGAGAACACTCAATTGAAGACTCAATTGAATTTGGTTATGGAAATTTTGGCGACAATGTTAAAGAAAGAAGATGTTTCTATTCCTGCTAGAATAGGAGCTACCATTCCTCCCCATAATTTGGGGACTCTTTTAAGTTAAGGAGTATCTCTTCCACTTCCTTGTGTTCCATGATCTTCCCATCTGCAACCAGTTGTCGTTTCCCAAGAGGACCCAAAGTGTAAAGTCCGTCAGCAGAGGCCAAAACAACCTGAATGACAATTTGATCTTATTCCAATGTTGTATGCGCAGTTGCTTCCTCCCCTGCTAGAATTTCATTTGGTTAAACTATGAATCTTCACTACACATGAAAGGCGCCCTCATGGCTTTGACGATAATGCTAGGTGTGAATTTCATTCTGGGGCACCCGATCATGATACTGAAGATTGCATAGCTTTTAAGCACCAAGTCCATGACTTGCTTGATGCATGGACAATTATCTTCACTCCTGAAGGTCTGAGCGTGCAAGTCAATCTTATGCCAACTGCTACAAAGAATAAGGTTACGCCTTCTCTTCGTCAAAGTTCAATCTCACGATCTGAATCACATATTCCATAACCTATACTCTCAGATAGTTCTCACCAACAGCCATTTACAAGTTATGGAAATCATTTGGTTAATCATAATCGGAATGTTCCTCATGTTCATCCAATTAGGTGTGCTCCTCAACAACAAACCTATCAACATAGACGTATGCAACAAGGTAAGCAAAGGGATATGAAGCCAAAGAGAGTGTTCGACATTGTTCCCATGACTTATGGCCAGCTGTTCTCTCAGTTGCTCAAGCTTTCCTTGGTGGAACCCGAGCCACTGAAGCCTGTCATTCCTTCTTATCCTATGGATTTCAATCCTAATGTGCAATGTCATTACCATGCTGGGGCACTAGGCCATTCCATTGAAGATTTCAGAGCTTTCAAAGAAAATATGCAAGACCTGCTTGATGCAAAGGCTATCAATTTCGAGCCAGCCAGTCAAATTTTAAGTCTCCTTTGACTCAGTAAATGTCAAGACTTCCAGATCATCATCTGAAGCAACAAGTCCATACGTAGACTAGTCTCCTCAACATGGCAATTTCTAGTTTCATTTGCAATTCTCATTTGTAATCTTTCTTGTTTGGTTCAATACTTTCTTGTGTGCAAAACTTGCTTATCGTTGAACATTAATCACAATGCATTAAATTTGTTTGTATTGAATTAATCCATTCATATTCACTCATTAATATTTTTTTGTTTGCTTATTGATACCTAACTCTTGCCACAAAAAAAGCAAAAAAACCTCTGGAGGGAGGATGATGAGTGATATACCAAAATTTCAAATGGTTTGCTTTTGAATAAAACCATGTTGACGATGTACGGGCCTTGTTTCAATTACTAAACACCGGAGATATAAGGGAGTGAAACCCTCGTTAACCCCTTTTGAGACTTGAAGTAGGAGTTCATTTTTTGTTTAGATAAAAACCTCATTTTTAAACCCGGGGCAGGGTAGATTTCAGTTAATCTAATCGAGCGTTCAGAACTCATCAGAAGTGCGCATCAAAGGATACAACAATGGTTATCCTTCAAAAAGTTGAGGAAAGTCAAGACCATAATGGTTAGCCCTAATTATCAGTAGTGTGCATTAAAGAGAGCTATATTCCAATGAGTATCTCTCGCACGACAGAAGGACGAAAGATGACGATACCACAATAGTTATCCCTTATCAACCAAGAGATAAGGCAGTCACTAAACTTCCAACAAGCCCAAAAGTCCCAGGATCACACGATTTGTTCAAAGTGAAAGTAAGAAAGGAAAGAGACAAAAAAGCCTCGCTAAGTCGAATCTTGAAAACACAAGTCGCTTAGGCAAAAGTCAGGGTATCCCGCTGGACTTCAAACTCAAAATTCAAAAATCATTTGTCTAGGCAAAAGTTAGTGAAAACAAAAAGAAAGCGAAAAGCACGAAAAGTGAAAAAGGATTACAATAAAAATCCTCAACAAGGAACCAAGTCGTGTGATCAAACACCAAGAACTAAAGAGGTGAGTGACTGTCGTGTCCAGAAAAATCTCGTTTGACTCCTCAACCATTGTAACCTCCTTTTGGGAGATGAGTGCTCGCATTGAGTTAACTGAATTTAGGACTGGGAGAACATCATGAAGGGGGTGGGCGCCAAATATTTTGAGCCTTAAATCCTTTTTTATAAAACCATGAAACAGGCCATGTTACAACCCTTAAAAGTCCTAACTGAAGCATGGGTTAATTCGAAAGCAATACTGTAACGAGAGTATGGTAACCTAACTCCTAGGAGGTTTGCTAATTATGTTTGAGTTAGTATCACACCATATTTTTAATTCTTTTTGCACAAAAAAATTTTATGTTTAATCTTTTCAATAAAAGTTTTTTTAAAAAAACTTCAAGACAAACATGAGCTTTGCATTAGAATTATCATTATTAGAATAAACATTCTCTGCATATGAACAAGTGCTTAAACATTAAGCAAGCTTGCATAATGAGCATCAGATGGAAGTTTGATCACCTCGAGGGACAAATTGCTTCAGGATACCATTGAAAGGTAAATCATTTGTGAGAATAATCTTAATTTGGGGCAGAACTTCTATTGGTCCTGTCGAGTGAAAGAATACCAGTTTGAGAAATGGTCTGAAAGATGGCAAAAGTTGATTGTCCAGAGGTCTCTGTCGAGCAGTGGTGTGTTACTTTCAGTTGGTCCCAAGGGACATGTTGCTTCAAATATTTGCTTAAACATGAGGCAACTCAAGTTGAGAAGTACAATTGTGTACTAACCTACTTTCGAGACGAAAGCCAACCACCATAAGGTTGTGTTGTCTTCATGACCTCGCGAGTTTCTCAGCTCTCTGTAAGTATAAGATGAAGAAAAGGTTTGTCAAGACTCTGTTGAGCAGGGGAAAGCGTGTCGAATACTCCATCGAGTAGGTGTTCAGCCAATCTGAGGCATTCAAATTGAGATTTTATCCCTCAAAGTGCAGTCAAACTGGGGAAATTATGTTGAGATTTGACAAATCTCTCTGAGAATTCGTTGATTAGAGGAGAATTTTTTTTAGAATCTACAAATGCATGGGCATTCATTCAAGCATGGTTGAAACCGCTTCAAACTCTGGTCAGTCGGGGGAAGTATTCTGAAGTTCACAACACTGGGTTGTTTATCTTAATGGTACAAATCTCAGAAAGTCTTATCGAGGCGATCTTCTTCAAAATCCTTGCAGACTGGGGCAAGAAATTATGCAGGGGCATTTTCTCCTCTTCAAGGGTTGATCAGATCAAGTCCATATGCAGGCTAAATGACTCGTGAGTTTGAAAATCATGTTGGGAAGTCAGGATTGTTATCCTCGGCTCATTAGAGACTTAGGTCCATTTATTGATGTTCCTTTATTAGAATTCAGGATCATTATCTCCAGTCGAAGTTGGATCGTTATCCTCAGTAGGATACGAGCAGTAACACAAAGATCATGTGAGGTTTTTACTCGTATGAGGTTCGTGATGGAAATGTTGTTCCCTAGGAGGATGCCTTTCCCCAGCACAGGATCTGTTGTTACTTGACAAAAGTCTATCTGCCAAGGGGTTTCTCTTTCGAGATCTTTATTCTCCAGCAAAGCGTTCCTCATTTCTCTGCAGGAGCAGAACAGATTTTCTCTCCGAAAATTTAGAAGTTGTTTGAAGTCAAGATGATTCCTTTTCAGTGGACTGCAATTTATTTTTGCAGCGTCTTCTCTAAAGTCCACTTCTTAGTGGCATTCCTCCTCGGAGTTAACATGATGAAGTTACAATCTTGCATCGCAGTTCTTACCCAATGGTTGGTAGTTCAAATTGTTTACTCTCCAGTGAAGTTTGCCATTCCGAGCAAGGGCATATTGCCACAATTTTTCTTTTTGCAAGTGTTGTTGGTCTTTTATGACAAGAAGCATACCAACAAATGAATCAAGAAGGGTATGTATGCGACCAACAGGAAGACTTCTGTAGAATGGGATCCAATTTCCCTAGTAAATGCTCACTTCTGCTCAAGATGGAATCATTATTCCTCAGTAAAGGCGTATTATCACCCAGATAGAATTCTTTATCTCTAGTGAAAGTATACCCATGCGTAATCCCCACAGAAGTCAGTGCTCTCGATAAGATTTTGTTTAAAATTGTTTCCCTTCCATAGGGCTTATCTCCGAAGAAGTGCATTTCAACAAGATTTTGTACGACCTTCTTCTTCAACGCGGGCTACTTTGCTATGACGAATCAGGGAAGAATTACTTCTATGGATTGGATACCTTTGTTATATCCTCTTGAAGTCGATACTCTGCGTCTCCTTGGTTGGCATTTATCCTCTTCGTGAGGTTGTCATTCATCGTCTCTATGAAGTTCGTATCTTGTCTCCCTATGGATGTTTTGCCCAAGTCAGGTTTTCTTGAAAAGAGGTTTGATTAACATGTTTGTTATACCCAATGGAGAAATTCTCCTATTTTTCTGGAGCGTTATGCATAGACGAATGTCATTTAGGGTTCTTTTATCCCTAGTGATGGAGTATTGCTGAATATTTCCTCAGCGGAGTTCTGAACCTCAAAGCTTATGGTTCAAAGGAGCCCTTCTCTTCTTCAAGTGAAGATTGTTACCCTCGACGATGGTATTCCACGTGTGGTCTGGGTAGAATTCTTTTATTCAAGAATTTCTATGATCCCCTAGTCGAAGTCACTTTTATTGAAGATTTACATCAGAAGATCCCATTTCCCATCAAGATTCTCTTTATCATTGGAAAGAGATGTTGGATTTTTCCCCAGTAAGTTGGGATTTGGATCAGAGTTCAAAATTTCCTCTGAACTGCAATTTATTTTGCAGTATTTTCCCCAGTAAAGGCGTACTTTCTCCCCAAGTATCCCTCATTCTCAGTGCGGCCTTTTTCTTTCCAGGTTTTCTCGGAAGAATCATTTTTATTCACCAATCGGAGACTCTTGATATACTCCCCTTGAAGTCGACTTTCTACAGTTTCCCCAGTAAGGTTCGTATTTTTTCTCCCCATGAAGTATGCATCCTCCTACTCAGTAAGGGATGCACTCCCTCTCTCTCCAATATGGCCTGCTATATCAGAGTTCTTAAAGAGATTCATGTTTACCTATGGGAGATTCTAGCTGGTTATCCTCATGAGGACGACCATCATTCGTAATGAAATGATTTCTTCCCCCCGATATAGAACTTCTTGCCAGCTTGAATCTTGCGGAGATGGCTATACCCAGTGCAACAGATATTGTTGATGTTATCATCTAAAGACTTTTGGTCCCCCAATGTAAGAGGTAGTCTTTATACCCAGTCGAAGCCGGATTTTGAGGACCTACCGAAGTAAGGCATCTATTATTCCCCAATGGAGCTATTCTTCTTTCCTTAGTGGATCAAGTGTCTTGTCTCCCCAGTGTGGTGTATATGGGAATGTTGGTTATAACTCCTTCATCTCGGAAGATAAAAGATTTTATTGAGATGTCCCCATTGGAGTTTCTGTCCCAAAATGTTTATTTCTTCCCCAAGTGAATATTTTTTTTACCCAGGTGGTGTTATCCCCAGTGTGGTCTGAGTAGAATTATTTTTATTTAAGAATTTCCATACTCTCCAGTAGAAGCTATCTTTGTCAAGAAATTCTATGCGGAAAAATTTTCCATCCGCGACGAAGCTCTCCTATTTCTAACAGAGGATAAATATTTTGTTCCCTGGGAGGTTGGGAGTTTGATTAGAATTCAAGATTTTCTCTGAGCTACAATTTATTTTTGCAGTATTTCTCTCCAAGAAGTTACTTCCTCAATGTTATCGATCTTTAGAGGGTGGTGGTTCTGAATCTCGGTTCCCCATTGAAGTTCAAATTGCCTTTTCTCTACAGAAGATCAGATGTGCAAGGATCATCGTTCGGAATTTCATTGTCTTCTCAACAGTCGATTATTGATGTGCTTTCCCAGTGCATTGCTGAACATGCATCATTACATTACATCTACCAAAATGCATAGCATTCCCATTGTATGGGGCATTACGCTAAAAAATTCAAACATGCATAAGTATGAACAAGTTGTTCACTTGTGGTAACCAGATTGTTATACGCTCATATTTAAATTATCTCCATAGCAAGCCTAGGGTGATCCTATTATGTTTCCCAGCGGAGTCTGTTTGATTCACCACCAATCGGGTCTTTGGTATTTCCCATTTTCCCAGTAAGTCGTGGTTTTCTCTTGCCCTTGCAAGCCTTTGGTTTTTTTACCCGTGTTTGCTTTGCCGTTAGAGTGCGAGTAAGAGTCGATGTATAGCCTTTCTTACTTCTCAAGTATTTGAGTATCCATACTTGGTGTGTGGTAATTTGGATGATTGCTACTCTTGAAGAATTACACCCCGCCATTGGCCTGAGGGATTTGGTAGTTCTTGGGTATTTACAAACTCTTAAAAGCCCAACGCGTGTTGGTAATCCTTGTTTAGAGTCCTTATAGTTTGTCTCTTTTTCTAATCACAAGTCCACCTTCGATCGGGGTTCTGTTTGGGGTTCAATACATATGGGAATCCCCGGTAACTTTGTGGTTTACGCTTGCTCTTGTAAGCTTTTGGTTATTTTACCCGTATTTGCTTTGCCGTTAGAGTGCGAGTAAGAGTCGGTGTATAGCCTTTCTTGATTCTCAAGTATTTGAGTATCCATACTTGGTGTGTGGTAATTCAGATAATTGCCACTCTTGAAGAATTATACCCCGCCTTTGGCCTGAGGGATTTTGTAGTTCTTGTGTATTTGCAACCTATCGAAAGCCCAACATGTTTTGGCAATCCTTGTTAGAGTCTACTTTGACCGGTAGCTTTCTCTTATAGAGTTCACCTTCAATCGGTGCTCTTTGAAGGTCCTGCTTAGTCGGTTCCTTGTTTTGGTTTATCTGTGTTAGTCGGGTCCTCCTTTTGTTAGTTTAGCTAACCTTTCCCGTTAAGAGTCATTCAATGTCTCTTCAAAGTCCAGTTGTCTGGCAACCTTGTTTAGGAGAATGCGTCCTTTCTTGTTGGGGCTTCCTTTGGTTAGTCTCGTTCTTGTGTTCTCTATCAACTCCGAACATTTGTTTCTTGATGCTTGATTTCGCTCTTGTGTGTCTAACTTTGACCAAATATGCATATCTTTATCCCCTGTGAGTTTTCCTTTGATTGGCATCTTTTTCTTAAATCTACATTCGGATGGTACCTTTTGTTAAAGATTCCCCTTCGGCTGGTTTCTTTACCCTTGAAATCCACCTTCGGCTGGTATCATTTGTTAAGAGTCCCCTTCGACTGGTCTCTTTTCATTGTAAGTTCACCCTTGATCGGCGTTCTTTCCTTAGGAATCTACCTTCGGCATAGTATTCCTTGTTAAAGATTCCCCTTCGGCTGGTTTCTTTCCCCTTAAAATCCACCTTTGGCTGGTACCTTTTGTTAAGAGTCCCCTTCGGCTGGTCTCTTTTCATTTGTAAGTTCGCCTTTGATCGGCATTCTTTCCTTAGGAATCTACCTTCGGCATAGTATTCCTTGATGAAGATTTCCCTTCGGTTGGTTTCTTTATCTTGAAGTCCAACTTCGGTTGGCACCCTTTAAAATCCACCTTCAGCTGGTACCTTTTGTTAAGATTCCCCTTTGGCTGGTTTCTTTACCCTTAAAATCCACCTTCAGCTGGTACCTTTTGTTAAGATTCCCCTTCGGCTGGTTTCTTTACCCTTAAAATCCACCTTCGGCTGGTACCTTTTGTTAAGATTCCCCGCCGGCTGGTTTCTTTACCCTTGAAATCCACCTTCGGATGGTACCTTTTGTTTAGAGTCCCCTTCAGCTGGTCTCTTTTCAGTTGAAAGTTCGCCTTTGATTGGCATTCTTTCCCTAGGAATCTACCTTCGGTATAGTATTCCTTGTTAAAGATTCCTCTTTGGCTGGTTTATTTATCTTGAAGTCCACCTTCGGCTGGCACCCTTGAAATCCACTTTCGGCTGGTACCTTTTGTTAAGAGTCCCCTTCGGCTGGTCTCTTTTCTTTGTAAATTTACCCTTGATTGGCATTCTCCCCCCTTAAAATCCACCTTCGGCTGGTATCATTTGTTAGGAGTCCCCTTCGGCTGGTCTCTTTTCTTTGGAAGTCCGCCTTTGATCGGTGTTCTATTCAGAGTCAATGTCCATTTGTGCCCCCAGTAAGTTTGCCTTCGATTGGAGTTCCTTCGTTAGAGCTTTCTTCGGTCATTCTCTTTCTTATGTATGTCTAACCTTGACCTGACATCCAAGAGATTTACTCAGCTAACTACCGCAATCCAAAAAAGTAAAAAAATAGAAAATACAGAAAACCAAAAAAATATAATAATACCTGACTGGCTTCGGAGTGCAAATATTTGGGTTCTTTAAATATTAATCTTCTTCCACCCTAAAGGTTCGAAAGGCTTGCGCCAATCTTACCTTCAGGTTGAAGGCGATTAAATAGGGGTAGCTGTTGCACCCCAAAAATTTCCCTCCTAATTTCTTTTTATTTGGTTTATACTTTTGCATTTAGTTGCATATATTCCATTAGGTCACTAACATAGCATGCATTGCATTCAAAAGAGTATCTGAGGTTCAAAAGATCAAAAGTTATGAAGCTAGGGTTTATAGATAATTTGAGGTGTATATGTTGAATAAGATTGATTATTCCGGGTCTTCTTGGTGTACAAGGTTGTGGAATTAGGATTTTGGTTCATGCTCATTTTTGGACTTCTTCTCCCTCAAGCAATAAGGCTATTATCTTCTGATGAACAACAGGTTGCAGGTTTTTCTTGTCAAGAACTCAAGGGCGTGACCTAGCATACATGGTCTTTGAATCAAGACGTCTCCTCATATAAGTGTGCTTATCATTTGATCAGGCTTAATGACTATGACATGGCATTCATCCACTCTTCAATTAACCAATTCAGGTTTTGGTGAATCATGGTTCAGAGGATCATTGGTTGTGAAGCCAGGGTTTTCTTTTGGTTTGAGGTGTTTATCAAACAAGATTGATTCTGTTGGTTCTTCTTTGTACATTGAATTGTGAATTTAGGGTTTTGATTGATGGTTATTTTGGATCTCTTCCTTATCAAGCTACAAGGACATCTTCCTCAAGGTAAGAGACAAAGCCATTTTCATCACAGTGCATCTCAAGAAAACTGTAGTTCTTATGCGTGGCAATTAAGTGTGTTAACTCATCAACTGGGATTCATTGGACTTACATGTTAAGGCTATCTTGGTATTTATGCCTCCCATGTCTCAAGTTCCATATTCATCTTCAAAGGATTCCTCGATGGATTATTGTTCTCTCGAGTTGTTATTACTTGTAATGCAAGTTAAAGTTGCATGGGGAATTGAGGAACTGATTAGGGAAGTATCCATTCAAGTTTCTTAAGGTGCAAGTGTCATAAGTATTTCCTATAATGCAAGGTATAAGTAAATGAAAAGGTTATAAGGCAGGGTCTCAAGATTAGTTAAGGTTCTCAAGCACATGTTTGCCAAGAGTTAATTCACGCTAGTATTGGAAGAAAAGGATTCATGTGGATTTCTTCACAAGTTAACATTGGACTTATGGTTTCAATTAATTTTGAGGTGCATTAATCAAGAATGTAAATTGGAGGATCCATCCATGGTTGATCTCCTGAAATTCAAGCTACCAAGGCGAAATAACACAACATTTCAAATGTTATTCAAGGCATGAGATCACTTTCAATTTCAAGTGGAAGATTCAAATTCCAAGTGTTTCTATTCAAAATTTCCAGCAAAGTTCTTTATCCAATTTCAATTCAAAGTTCCATTAACCATTTCAAAACCTCTTCATTCCATATTCAACAAAAATTCCAACAAGTTCGTTCATTTACAAATTTACCGAGTCCTTTCAATTTCAGATATCATACACCATTTTGTTCAAATTACATGCAAAACCTGTACAAATTCCATACGTGTCCATTACATAGTTCAATTATAAGATGTATTCAAATTCATTCAAAACTACAAGAAAACTTAAACCTAATAAAGTCTATCCTAATCTCAATCATTCTCCATGTTCTAATGTTTAACTAAAGCTTCATGCAGAATGCCTTGTAATCTTACTTTTCAGCCATGCCTTGCTAGTGGGCTTCAAGTTCACGCTTCTTTTGAGGGCCAATCCCAGCTTGCACAAAGAGGGTTCATCATGAATTACACCAAAATATCTAAATCTTCCAAACCATTCTCCCCTTTATGCCCTATAAGAACGAACTTGTTGCATTCTTCAAACATCTAGCCCTGCATTAGAAAATCAGAAGATATAAAAGGAAATATCAGAAAGCAGAAAACCAGAAAAATAATTAACTGAATCGCAACAGAATCTCCTAACTGCCCCATGTAACAGTTACCCTAATTAACCTTCCAAAGGGGCTCCAATAAAAACCAGTTCAGAAAAGAAGAATCTCGAAGATGCCATCTACACTATGCTAAAATAGTTGTCATGATAAATCCTATTTCAAATTTACAGTTAGCATAAAATACTAATAGTCAGCCATGCACATTTAGAATTTAACAGTTCATGACCATTCAAAACCAGGATATATACCAGAATAGAACCACCCTGCTGCCAAACCTTGTACCAGACCATAACTACCCTGCATTAACAAAATCAGCTCATTCCTAACTCCTCTAAATTCAAAACAGCATTGCTAACAGGAAACAGAAAGAGGCTAACAGAAATGTCCAACTAATTTCATAATCTCTAACTGTTTTAGCCTACTTCTAAAAATCCATGTAACCATCTCCTAACAACCTATAATTGTTTAACAGAATTCCCTAACTATTTAAAAAAACAAAACTAACAGCCCATAACAGATTCCAACTAGCCCTCCTAACCAACTTCTAACAAACTTCGTAACAAACTTTTAATAGAAGGGGAAATAGAAGAGAAGGGAAGGAATCAGAGTATATTAGATATAACGAAAAGAGATAGGAATTGAGGGGGCATCAATCATTGATACAAAGCAAAAAATAGAAAGACTCACCATTTTTCTCTCTCTTTGGAAATCTGCAAAAAAAACCATCGCCTTTCTCAACTCGATTCTTATATCATCTTCATCTTCACCATTTTTTCTTCACCAAGATGGGTCACCAGAACCTGTAAGAAAGTTTCTTTGCACTTCTCTGAGAGCTTCAGCATCAGTTCTCCACTTCTCGTCATCAATATATCTATCATCTTCTGTAAATCCGTCAACCTCAATCTTCAATCGTAACAGCACCTTCAATCTTCGATCTCTCAAGAACTCGTCAATCTTCAACGTTATCTTCATCATTCTCATCATCATCAATGCTGCATGAACAACATCATCACGATTCAATTGTATATCATCATCACACCCTACAACAGATTTCAGATCTCACAAAATTGCAACGATACAGAAACGAAAAAGAAGATTCATGAATGAAGTTGTAACTAAAATCGAAGATGCGCCGGTCTTTCTCTGATAAGTAAGCCCTAACCTCCACCATTGTTTTCAGTATTCTCTGTGTGATTTGAAGCGTGAAATCACGATGGCTTTGAAGCAAGCGGACACCGTCGGAAGGGTAGATGATGTGCAGAGCATGAACTGGGATGATCAGAAGTCGCGTTTGCGGCTGAAAATGTGAGGAGTTGAGGACGGCGGTGGAGTTGTTGATCGAGCCGCTGCATTTTGGAAGAAGAAGAAGAAGAGGGAAATCCTCTGAGCATGAATTCAGAGGGTCCTATAACATTAGACCCTAAAGCCACTTTCAGGCCGGTGAATTTGGGTTGTTTAATTCTTGGGCCGAACTGGGTTATCCTTAGGCCTATGGATATCTTCTCTTTGGTACAAGTGGGTTGCTAAAGATGGTTTATTTTGGAATCCAATTTGCAAATAAAAAAGGCTGGTCAGTTGTATGATTATTGGACCATATTGTACATCCCTGAAGCCCACAACCACTATTTTTTTGGTATTCTGATGGCTTGTAGCAAAAATCTTCATGGACTGGGCTTAGCACCAGAATTTGCAGCATCGTATACATATTGCACCCTTTTTTTATTATTTGCATTTTTGTTTAGATATTTTGATAATTTTTCTATTTGAATTTCTTTACATGATAAAAAATAATAAAATCAAGTATAAAAATTTGTTACATTTTCCTTATTTTTGATTTTAGGAATTAATTCATGGTTATCCGATTATTCAAAATTTGTGATTCACCTTTGCTTGTTGAGATTTGAGTCTTATGCAGGTTTATTATGCGGCTGCACTTGAGATTTTGATTGCGATTTATTTTTGCATCGATGATGCTTCGACACTTATTCTGAGCATTCGGTTTCTGACTCTTTTCTTTGATTGGTGAAGCTTTTCGTGAAGATCGTCGGATTTCTTTGTTTTGATGCGCTTTGCTACGGATTGATATTTGTTTGGTATTTTCTCTTGTTTATCTCATTTTTGCACTTTACTGCTTTCTAGATATCATGAGAAGTAGGAAATAAAGAGCGTGCGCTCAAAGTCGTTGTTTAAAGACCTGTAGCAGGCATTTCGCACTTCATTTTCTATATGTGTTGTGCTTGTGTTTGTTTCCTTGGTTGTTGATTGATGAGTCACTCAATTTAGAAATTGAGATCACGTCTTCGCTCTCAGTGCATGCTCCCTATAGGATTTCACTGCTTTCCTTTATTTCTTGTTGATCGATGAGTCACTCAATTTAGAAATTGAGATCACGACTTCGCTCTCATTGCATGTCCCCCGTAGGATAGTTTTGTTAGACTTTCTTTGGCATGCTAACCTAGATAGGATATCTCTAGGTGCGGTCTCTTGAGCTTATTGGCTTGCTTGCTTGACTTCATCTTTGTGTGCATGTTTTGAGATGATGTACCCTTGGCATGTTCCCTTAGGAGCTCTCGATTCAACTATAGATGATGATTCGAGATAGACATAGTTTTAGGTGATAGACCATTGCTATGATCCTATAGGATTTCTTGATTCATCTATAGATGATGAGTTGAGATAGACATTAGGATTGTTATCCAAGCATGTCCACTTAGGGTAAGGATTTCCCTTCAAAATTCAACCATAGGACCACCATTGTATGATAACATTAGGGATAGATTTGGGTTAGTCTCCCTTAGATGTTTTCTTTTCCTTTGCATCCTTGCATTTAAAACAAAAACTTTCTTTTTCTTAGAAAATGCATAAAACATCTAACAACTTTCAAATCCTTCTTTAAGGTAAAAAAATACCAATCAATGCAAACTCTCTTGTGCCTTTGGGATTTTCTTTCAAACTCTTTTCAAAATAACATGTTAATTCACTTATGTGCTGAAGCGTGAGTCTCCAAAGGTCAAGCTGCGGCAGAAGGCGAAATTAATAATATTCATTAAAAAATACAAACCAACAAAAACATGTGAGCCAAACTACGGCTGCTCTGATTCTTTAAAAGGGATACGTAGGCATCAGGGTAGGGCCCGAACGAGCACAACTTTTATTTTCTCTACATTCTTTTCTCCTTTCTTTTGCATGCATTCCTTGTACAACTTAGATATAGATTCTTACACACCCATAAGATAGACAACAAGAGTGGATACCGTAGAGTACTACGGGCGTGTGGGGTGCTAATACCTTCCCCTCGCGTAACAGACTCCCTTACCCGATCTCTCGGTCGTTTGATCGCGATTTCACCCTTCTTAGGTTTACTTGATGTTTACCTTTCCCTTCCCGTGGGATAAAAACATTCGATGGCGACTTCATTGATTTCATTATCAGTTGATTATTCAGCCGGTTGTTTCAGTGATCTTTGACTTTTTGGAAGGCTCAAAATGTCCTCTTAATTTTCTCTTTTGATCATTTTTGCATTTGGAGACTTTATCTTAATGTAAGTTTCCTTGACAAAAAGTGTCTTTTTGTTGACTTTTGAAATGACTTATAATGTATGGGCTCATATCTTTCAAATGAAACACTTTTTGGAATTGAGCACAAATACAAAGTTTTAGAGAATTAAATTTCCTTCAAAATGGGTTTTGGTTGGGGAAAAATTGATGACGCATGTGAAAGTTATGCTTGGTAAAAGTTTAATTGACTTCTCCTAAGGAAACCCTAATTTGGAAACTTTTGACTTTTGATGATTTGAGGGATTTTCTTGAGGAATCATGATCAAACCTTGATAAAATTATTAATATCACTTAAAAATGTTGATGTTGACCAAAAATATTGAAGTGTGACTGTATATTAACCACAATTGACTTTTTACCCAATACAATTTATTTTCAATCATCTGAGCAATTGACTGAGAAAACTTGTGATGCATGGCTTGAAACTTGACATGAGCGTTGTTGAAGTCCTATTGAGAACCATGGAAACCACTTGAGACACTTGAAACTTATTCTTCTTTGTGAAAGATGAAACCCTAGTTATGGACCCATTGCCTAGGAGGAGAATTTGTCTGATCAACTCTTGAGCATTCTTGAGAAAATGAGGACCTCATGAGAAAGTCTTGAAGAAAAATGGTAGGGAAAATTTTGGGGTACAACAGCTACCCTTGTTCAATATTCTTAAACCTGGAGAGTTAGATTGGCATGTCTGCCATTCGTGACTTGAAGGTAGAAGATGATTGAACACTTAAGTGCCCATAAATTTGCTCTCGCATGTGCACGAAGTAATACTGTTAGTTGATTATGTTGAGAATGGGCTTAAAGATGTCATTTGGAGAGGTGACAGAGAGTCGTTGGAGATGGGTTTATAGATGCCATCCAGGATAGTTATTGATAAGAAAATCAGACTAATTATACGCTCGACTTTGTCTTTGAAGATGTATTTGGAACGAGTCTATGCTCGACTTTATACAAAATAATATCAGAATAAATCCATGCTCGATTTTATCTGAATCAGAAGATGTTTACGCCCGACTTAAACTAGAAAAGGTATTGGAATGAGTCTTCGAAGGAACTATTTTTTAGAATTCACTCTCTGAAGGAAATGCTTGTCAGATTAAATCTCTGAGAGAAATGCTTTTGAGAATAAATTTCTGAGGTAAGTGCTTTTCAAAGTTCAGTCTCTGAGGAAGTGCTTTTATGAATTCAGTCTCTGAGGAAGATGCTTGTCGAAATTCAGTCTCCGAGGAAATGCTTGTCGAAATTCAGTCTCCGAGGAAATGCTTATCGGAATTCAGTCTCCAAGGAAATGCTTGTTGGAATTCAGTCTCCAAGGAAATGCTTGTCGAAATTCAGTCTTTGAGGAAATGCTTTTCAGAATTCAATCTCCGAGGAAATGCTTGTCTGAATTCAGTCTCCGAGGAAATGCTTGTCGGAATTCAGTCTTTCAGGAAATGCTTGTCGGAATTCAATCTTCGAGGAAATGCTTGTCGGAATTCAGTCTCCGGGGAAATGTTTATTGGAATTCAATCACCCAAGAAATGCTTGTTGGAATTCAGTCTCTGAGGAAATGCTTGTCGAAATTCAGTCTCTGAAGAAATGCTTGTTGGAATTCAGTCTCCGAGGAAATGCTTGTCAGAATTCAGTCTCCGAGGAAATGCTTGTCAAAATTCAGTCTTCGAGGAAATGCTTGTCAAAATTCAGTCACCAAAGAAATGCTTGTCATAATTCGATCTCCGGGGAAATGCTTGTCGAAATTCAGTCTCCAAGGAAATGCTTGTCGGAATTCAGTATCTGAGGAAATGCTTGTCGGAATTCAGTCTCCAAGGAAATACAGGTCGGAATTCAATCTCTGGGGAAATGCTTTTCGAAATTCAGTCTATGAGGAAATGCTTGTCGGAATTCAGTCTCCAAGGAAATGCTTGTCGGAATTTAGTCTCCAAAGAAATGCTTTTCGAAATTCAGTCTTTGAGGAAATGCTTGTCGGAATTCAGTCTCCAAGGAAATGCTTGTCGGAATTCAGTCTCCGAGGAAATGCTTGTCGGAGTTCAGTCTCCGAGAAAATTCTTGTCGGAATTCAGTCTCCAAGGAAATGCTTGTCAAAATCCAGTCTCCGAGGAAATGCTTGTCAAAATTCAGCCTATGAGGAAATGCTTGTAGGAATTCAGTCTTCGAGGAAATGCTTGTTGGAATTCAGTCTCCAAGGAAATGCTTGTCGGAATTCAGTCTACGGGGAAATGCTTGTCGGAATTCAGTCTCTAAGGAAATACTTGTCGGAATTCAGTCTCCGAGGAAATGTTTTTAAGGAGATGTTTTTCAGAGTAAATCTTTGAAGGAAGTCATTTGGTCATGCAGATGGTCACCCCGTCTTGTTTCGGGAATTAATCTACAATTATCTTTCATTGGTAAACATGGCTTGTTTCGGGAATTCATACCACCTAGTCTTTGATAGTTTCCCTAGCTCATTTCGGGAATTAATCTTTAACCTGTTTGAAAATTACTGATGATATTCATCTTGTTTGTAGACTTTACCAGAAACGACAAAGTTAGTCTTTATGCAATGTCATGACGTATGTAATGTATTGCGTAATGATGTTCTCAAAATAAATGAGAGTGTGTTATATATGTTTCGTATGCATCTATGATATTTCGTAAATGATGTGTGAGATATAAGATGTCGCTGATAGCAATGATAGCTTCGTATAACATCTTTGGCCAGGGAAAATAAATCCCTGACTGTCGTTGGGGATAAAGAGTATGAATCTTCAATCTTGTTTAGAATGTCTTCACTGGAGATTCCCGTTTTCTATTTTGGAGGATACTCCGCTGGGGGATTCCTACTTAATGTTTTGGAGGATACTCCATTGGGAATGTTTGACTTCTGCTTGGGAATAGAAGAGTTCGGGAAAATTGGTCGTTCCTCGCTCTACTGGAGAATTTAATTCTTATATACCTTGACTGGGGATAAAAGATATGGATAACCTTTCGAGGTGTTGTCCGGTCGGGTTTCCGATATGGATGCCAACTCGTCTGGAGAGAATAAAGTTAAACGATACCTGGTCCGATTTCTGATTCAGTAGCAACTCTCCGAGGATAGCAACCCTAATTTTCCTTTACCGATAATGTGTGGTAGTTAGAGAAATAGACTCAAACTCGGGAGACTGTAATCTCTTGGGAAAATAAACCCTGTTGGGGAAATAAACCCTAAACCTGCTGGAGAAACACTTTGCTGAGGAAATGAGCACTGCTGAAGGAAAGAAATCTGTAGGAGGTTTTACAGTTTTGGAGGAATAAGCTCAGCTGGGGAAGATAATTTCCATAAACAATAATGATGTTGTAATCTCCGATGGAGATTGGGACTCCATAGGTTGGCGATATTGTCAGGGGAAAGATCATATTCCTTTATCCGCTAGGGTGATCTGCTGGTGAGTATGATCATGTTAACAGCTGGAAGATGCCCCAATTTCGGTCTTGAAGGCATATTAGACTTGCGGGGAATGTATCTCTGTTGAAGATGAGCTTGTGCAGATTGCTCTGTAGAGATAATTCTGTGGAAACTGCTCTGCAGAGATTTATGGATGACTTGAACATCCTCTCGACTTCTAGAGTTCTTGGTAAACGATGATCAGAGTAATAAGCCTTTTGTTGATAGATAAGTGATAATATAACGGGACATATTCATACGCTTTAATCCCTAACTCTTGCCTGGACTATCTTTTCAGATTTTCAGCCCACCGTGATACCCTTTTTTGCCCAAGCCGCCTTTTCAGGTTTTCGACTTATCGGGTGTACAAATGTTTTTATATATATCCCTAATTTTTCCCGAACTGTTTTGGTTCGTCGGGATGCCCTTATTTTTGCTTAGGCCTGACAACCTAGCGGGTCTCTTTCATGCGTAGTATTTTTTTACTATGTCTGTGTTCATAGGGTGCAGAGAATTTTCACTGTAAGTGTTGTAGCTTGCCAGAGAATGTTTTCTTAATCGCACGTGGCCCTTTGCTGGAACTCATGTTCGATGTCCCAAGTGATTCAGATGGAGGTTTGCCCCTGGCTATTCGACACTTTTGAGAGATTCCTTAAATCTTGACTCGACTGCCCCCAAATCAGTTAGACACCATGTCATACCCCTTGATTATGAAAGGCATGTTACTGGAAATGTCTTTCCATCTGAGGTGATTATGTTCATTGAGAGGATTTCTGTTCATTGAATATCTGTCGTGAGAATTACTCTGCTGTCGAACAATTAGTCATATGCAAACAATAGCATATAAAAATGCAAAGCTTATGTCTGTCTTGAAGTTTTAAAAATGCATTTTTAGTAAATAACAGAATTTTGTAAGAATATGAATTCAACTCAGGATTTATAGTAAGCCTTACAGGAGTCAGGATACCTTTTGTAACAGTATGCTTTCGAACTAACTCGTGCTTCAGCTAGGAATTTTAAGGGTTGTAGCGTGGCCTGGTTCACAGTTTAAGAAACAAAGTATAAAGGCTCGAAATTTATTTGTACCCACTCGTTCTCCGTGATGTTCTTCAGTCCTATACTCAGTTAATTGTGCGTTTAGATTCCAACTGAGTCTGGAATCTTTGCCCTGATACTCTGGTGATGGTTCGGATACTGAAAGTTTATTTCAAAAGGCAGTCATCATTTTTTTGTAATATGTTTTTGTTGAGGATTTGTAGCAACCTCTTTTTGTACTTTATTATCCCTATTTTTTGCTTGAACTGTTTTGAGATCACAGTCAGCGGGATGCCCCAGTTTATCCTAAGTCTCCTTCATAGGTTTTGACTTAGCAGGCTTTTCCTTTTGAGAGATGATGACTTCAGATTTTAGTGATTACGTGGAACCATCATTGTCTTTTGATTTAGAAGAGCATCTTTGAAACTATTCACCGTGTGTGAAGGTAGAGCTTGCGACTGAATGCGCATTTGAATTAACTGAGAAACTACCCTGCCCCATGTTATGATTAAAGGATTCAATTTGTGGGTAAAAAGAAAACTCCTACTTCTTAGGCTCAACGGGGTTGACTAGGGATTATCTTCCTTATAACTCCACTGTTTAGGATTTGAAAGAACGCATGTACATCATCAGCAGGGTCTGTTCCAAAGCATACTGTAGAAATTATGATATTATTTTCGTCATCCTTCCTCTAAAGTCTTACAGCTTTTAATCGAGAGTTGAATATCACAAAAAGGAAGTAAACGCATAGTTTAAATATAGTCAAAATGAATGGATTACTTCAAGCCAAACATATGCAATGCATTAATGGAATAACAAACTTTGACATAAAATAAATGTTCGAACAATCAAAAGAAATTACAATTTGAAAACTCAAATGAAATAAATGCTCTCAATCTTGGCCATGATTTGGCATGGGAGCAGTGATCGCATTAGGGGTCTCAGGAGGGTCGAACTCAATCTCCTTAGCATCAATCAGATCTTGGATTTTAATTTTCAAAGCCCAGCAGCTATTTGTGTCATGTCCGGGACTATTGTAATGATAGGTGTTGTACCCCAAAATTTTCCCTCTCTATTCTCAAGACATTTCTCATAAAAGATCTCAAATGCTCAAGAAGTTCCAAGAGTTTGATTAGATAAGCTCACTTCCTAAGCACTGAGCCTCCAAATTAGGGTTTTGTTTTTCTCAAGGACAATTGGACTTTTTATGCCTCAAATGACTTTCATGGTTCATTATATGTCTTTAATATTTCTCATACCAAGTTTCAAGTCTTGCATCACAAATTTGCTCAATCAATTGCTCAAATGACTAAAAATTAACTGTATTGGGTAAAAAGTCAATTGTTACATATACAGTCAAACTTCATAATTTTGGGCCAACATCAACATTTTGAAGTCATGTCCATCAATTGATCAAGTTTTTATCATAATTCCTCAAGAAAAGCCCTCAAATCATCAAAGGGGCAAAATTGTCAAAATTAGGATTTATATAGAGAATGACTGATCATTGACTTTTGACCTAGTACATGACCTAATGGCTTGAGGCTTAATCTCAAGGACTCAAACATAATATGTTGACCTAATTTCATGGCTCAAATTATTTCTCAAGATCATTGGATTGATAGTTGAAATTTGATAAATTGATGAAAAGTCAACCGATACACAAAAAGTCAAACTTTGACTTTTTGATCAACTTTGAATTTCAAAGATCAAGATACTCAAAAATATCAAACTTTATCATCAAGAATCAATAAATTCAAGAAATTCCACAAAAAGTCAAAGTTTTCGATACTTAGAAATTTTCTAAGTGTTTTTATACTTGATAAATTCATTACTTCATGACATTTTTTCACCAAGATACAAGTTGATTCAAGGGAAACTTTCAACATGAAAGTTGTAGATCTTGATGAACTCTACAACTTTGTATAAGAGGGTTGATGTCCAAAAAATTCTTAGATTTGAAGATATAGGCTCATGAAGACATGACATTTTTCATAAAAAACACTTAGTGAAATTTTTAACTAGTTTAAACAGATTTTTGACCTAACTTCTTGACCAATTTTCACCTAGTTCCAAGATGATTTAGCCAAAATAGTCAACATGAAGGTTGTAGACAATGCTTCAAGCTTTCCAAAATGTCCAATAACTTGAATAGATCATGCTTGAGCTAAGATAATAGAAGACAAGAAGTTGAGCATCCATTCTTGTATTTCAAGCCATTTTCATGAAGAACACTTGATCAAATCTCAAACCTATGTTGCATAATCTTGCTTTGCAGGCTTCTAACTTGTAAATCACTCCATAATTAATTGTTTACATAATTTATTGAGCCATTATCCAAGTGATTGAGCCATTGTCCAAACCAATTTTCCATTTATGGCACAAAGTTACCATTCCATTCTTGTAAAGTTACTTTAATCACAAAGTTAACTTGTATTGAGCCTTTAACTTGATCCCTCTGCACACACTCAACATACAAAGTCAAATAAACATGTTTAAAGCTTCTAACAACTCTAGATAGCCTTGTACCATGCCTTGGAACCATGTTTGTCAAAGCTTGCTTCAAAAACAAGTCATGTAGCCATAACCCTACAACTTACAAACCTGATGTTATCTTTCCCTCAAATCTTTTCCTATAAATAGAGGTGTTGTTTAAAAGTCACCACACGAATTCATAAGCCTTCTAACTCCCTCAAACTCTCTGCAATCAGAATTGGCATAAAAACTTCATTTTGTTGCAAGTTCTGACCATAGACCTCCAACTTCAAATTCCATCATGTGTTTTAATTTCTAATCTATCACAAAGCTTCTATATCACATACTGAAGCTATATAAATGCTTGCAACACAACTGTAACATCATCTTCCTCATCTTCCATAACCAAAAACAGTAACTTGCACATTAACTTCTACAAGGAGATTCAGCCACTCTAAATCCAAAGTAAGCTTCACATTAGCTTCCTAGGAGTCCACTGAAGCTATTCAGATAATCACAACACATCCAGGAGTGCTCAAACTGATAACACGATTTCCATTTTCAAGGTAAGTTTTTTGAACTTTCAAATCCTTATACAAGCATCATTTGCCTTTGATTTTAAAAGATAAAATGTAGACATCTTAGCCCTGAAGCTAACCATGCCATTTGATTTCATTTATGTTGCCTGAGCATAGAGAGTTTTGAAGTTGAACTTACAAAAAAATTAGGTTTAATTTGGTACCAGATAAAATTCATGCTCATCTTTGATTGTTAGCTTAAGTGATTGACATATTTGGAATCGTGGTTAAATTTCAAGCAACTTTCATGTTTACATTTTCCAATTTGGTTGAGAAATGAGCAAGTTACCAAATTCAAAAATGTTGTTCATGGCTTCTGGCATGAGGAAGAAGAAGATTACACATTCAGGACTTGGTTTATTTTAAATTTATTGCAACATGTTTCATAACTGTACGTACAAGCCACCCCAATGGCAAGGCATGCGCGTATAAGGCATTGAATTATAGGGACATGGGTTCGAGCCCTAGCGGTACCCTTTTGAATTTTTCCATATTATTTTGTCTGATTTTTGTTGTTTACAGCACCTGGGCCTTCCCCCCTTGGGCCTGTATATTTTTGCTACACTCTCACCTTTCAATCTGCTTACAACCACCTGGCCCATTATCTTGTTTTTATTTCTGATTTTAAAACAAGCAAAAACTATCTTTTGGGCCCTAAAAAACATTTTGTACACACCCTTGTTTACTTTTAAACACCAAGCCCAATGTTTTTATTTTCTTTTATATTTTTTTATATATATTATCTTTATTTATTTTATTTTATTTAATTATAATACAAAAATATTTTCTTAAATAATTAGACTAAAAATTTTATTTTTATCTTATTTATTTTTATAACTAAAACACTAAAAAACATTTTCTTAACTAATCAATTTCTTTTTAGAATTAAAAATAATTAGACTTAGGTTCTATTTAATTTTCTTTTGTAATTAAATTAGACCTTAGGTTTTTGTTAAATAATTAATTAACTTTCTGTCTAAATTAATTAGACCAATTAGGTTAATTAAAACATTTTCTATCAAAAAAACCCACACAAAAAACAAGTTCTTTTCCTTTACACTATTCTCGTGCATTTTATTATTTCACATTATTATTCATGTACATGGTTTGTAATAGTAATTAGGGCTTTATTTCTTTATATCCCCCATATGTAAATTTGTATTCCCATCCCCAAAAGTATTGTAATAGCGTAGGACCTTTAAATTCTGCAATTTATCATTTTCCTTATTATTGCTAGTAATTAGGGTTTGTATGGCAAGACTTGAAATCAATACTAGACAATCCTAATTCAAGACAAAATACTTGGAAACAACACACTTTTCACACATTCACCTCTAGGGTAACCCACACTTGTTGTCTCGGATATAAGCAGTCATGTCCCTCGAACGTGGGATGTTTTAGCAAAGACCCTCAATTAAAAGATCATATTCCCTCGATGACCCCTCAATGTTGCCTTCGGTAAATGATCTTAGTCCCTTATGACAATTGCTAAAAACATCTTACAAGTTACCTTCTATGATTGTACGATGACCCACGCCTGCCCCTCACATCCAATGATATGGCTCTCTACCAATTAATGGTAAAAAAAGCACTATCTAAAGGAGGAGGAAAAGAATAAATACTTTTTGAGTAGGTAGATTTCTCGTAATTTCTTGCTCATAAACAAAACCATTTCTACACCTCACACTTTCAATACACTTTTCAAAATAAACATTTTGTATACATTCTCTACGATACGAGAATCATTATAAAATTGCCTTACATTGGCACCTTCAAAACATCTTTCCAAACACTCCCTTTCAACAAATATTTTCAAAACTAACACTTTGTATACATTCTCAATGGTACAAGAATCATTGCAAAGTTTGCCAAACGAAGGCGTTTTCAAAATATTTTCAAACTTACACAAACACAAAGCATTTCAAAGTGAGCTAGCAATTAAGATCCCGTAGATAAATACGGATGAAAAGGGTGCTAACGCCTTCCCTTTTCATAACCTACCCCCCGAACTCAAGAAAATATCTCAAAAGGTCTTTCCTGTTCTTTTCAACCTTTCCTTTATTGGATAAGAGAAAGTCGATGGCGACTCTTGCTATCCACAACAATTACAATAAAATGCAAAACACCCAAGTCAATTCTACCACCATATTATAGAACTGGCGACTCTGCTGGAGACATTTAAACTAAAAGTGGGGTTACCTTAAGAGCTAGATCATCTTTATTTTCTTTACTCGTTTGCCTTGTTTGCTTTACATTTGTGGGTTATGCTTGGGTTTATTATTTGTAAAAATCCTATACCCGGATTTGGGGCATATTAGGTAAGTAGCAATAGATCATGGGGACTATACAGCATAATACCGACATGGTTGAAGTGATGGCTACATTAGTGTGACACATTTGTTGGTACCGGTGTCCCTTTAGTCTAGACAAGGAGAATATGGGGCCTTTGTGTGGTGTCATGAAGCAGTAACTGATCGTAGAACCTTAGTTGAACAACTTAGCCATTAGAAAGTAGTGAGATAGTTGGCTTTGGTGCAAGACTAAATTTTGTTGATACTCGATACTACACTCATTGAGATCGGACTTTTGGGATATTTTGCGCTGCAATTTGGATGCTTGAGATAAAACAGTGCCCAATGAAGAAAGATCTGTGATATTGAGATTCCTTAGAACCTGATTACTTTTGTTAGGACAGGTTAAAACAACTAAACTTCAAGAGGGTACTTACCTATAAACCGCATGCAAGCCTAAACCTAAGGCCTTGTGTGCTTGTTTGTGTGTGATTATTTGTTCATAAACATCATGACATCATGTCATAGCATTTTCACTAACCATTTCAAGGACCTGTGGATTTATCTTTGTTCTATTTTGTAGGATATGGCTTCCACTCGCAGAAATACCATCCGAGTCAACTTCATAAGGGTACCTCCTCAACTCCAAGAGTTTGTATCAAGGGTTCCTTAGAATTCTCGGTTTACAAAAAGATATGGTCAACTTCTCAATCTGGTTACCTCAAGCTTTGAAGAAGACATGATGAGAGTGCTCTTTCAGTTCTTTGACCATGTACATAATTGTTTCACCTTTCCCGACTATCAACTAGTGTCCACAATGGAAGAATTCTCTCAACTATTAGGGGTACCAATATTTGATCAAATACCATTCACTAGTTTAGAGGAAACTCTAAGACCTGAAGTTATTGCCAAGGCATTACATTTGAAGAGTTCTGACATTGTAGCTAATTGGGAGACAAGAAGTAGGGTCAAAGGATTTTTGGCTAAATTCCTGATGGAGAAGGCTTAACTATTTCGGGATTATATGGATTTACAAGCTTTTTAGGAGATCTTGGCTCTTCTAATCTATGGGTTGATGCTTTTTCCTAACCCAGACCAACTCATAGATGTGAATGCTGTCAAAATTTTCCTTACTCGTAATCCCGTGCCTACTTTGCTTGGAGACATTCTACATTGTCTTCACACTCGTACCATGAGGAAGAGAGGGGCTCTTATATGTTGCATTTCGTTGCTATCTAGGTGATTTATTTCGCACCTTCCTCGATCAGTATTGAAGAATGAGCAAGGCTTAAGGTGGTCTCAAAGGCTGATGTCGCTTTCTCATGCAGATATCCATTGGTGCTCTCGTTCTCAAGAGGACATTACTATCATTTATCGTTGTAGGGAGTTCCCTAATGTTCCACTTTTGGGCATTAGGGGAAGTATTACTTACAACCCGTCTCTAGCTCTACGATAATTTGGCTACGCTCGAAGAGATGGCCCACATGACGCACTCATTCAAGGTATTGTATTCGACTACGAGAATGATGTCCAAGGTTATCATCAGAGGTTTGTACATGCTTGGGGCATGGTAAGCAAGGTTGATAGAAAGACTTTGGGGCATAAGAATTCCATCTCTCTTGAGCCTTATCTCAAATGGGTGCAAGCTCGTGCTTAGAGTCTCATGATGCCATATCCCGTTATGTTACCAATAGTTGTGGAGCCTGTTGCCGAGGGAGATATCCCTTACACCATTCTACACTCGGACATGCCTACCGACTTCGAGGAATTTCAGAGATCGTCGATTCAACTCAAGGGGGAACTAGACACCTTTGAAGCTTGATTCTACGCAAACGAGAAGAAAGTGTTGGAGCTCACAAGGCAACTTCACGAGGAGCAAAGCCTGAATGCTAACATTGCACCAAAAAGGATGCGTCCGTGGGAGACCTGAGTCTTTTGTGTTAGTAGTTTAGTTTGTTGTCTCTTGGGGACCTTTTTGCTTTTTCATTATAATCCCGAGGGGCAATTGTAATCTTTGAACTTATTAATACAATCGTGGTGTTTGTTTCCTTTTTGGATAAGAAAATTTAGATTCCTTAAGGTCCTTGAAAACATTGCATCCACATAGCATGCATCATATCATAAGCAGGTTTTCCGATACAGGTTTCCTCATCTTTTTACTGTTTATTTCAGTTTAAGATGGCTCTAGAGTAAACCATCAAAGATTTGCAGACTCAACACGCACAGTTTCAAGAGACTCTCCTCAACCTAGCCAAAGGTCAGCAAGAAATGATGGCACTCCTTGTCACCAAGAAGAAGACTAAGAAGAGGGTTTCCATCCTCAACATGGGAAGAAGGTTCAAGGGGCCTGCCCGACTAGCTTAAATAGAAGAGGCTTATTCTGAGGAAGAAGACAATCAAGAAGAGGAAGCTATAATCACTAGAGTTGGGCGGAAATAACCAAGCTATTGAGGACGAAGACTATTTCGAGGAGCAATACCCACCTGCGGATGATAAGTACAGACAGCTCAAAGACCAGCTTAAGGCTGTAGAGATCCAAACAGTGTCTGGTTTTGACTTTAGAGACTTAGGTATGATCCCTGGGGTGGTCATTCCCCACAAATTCAAGGTCTATATCTTCACCAAATACGATGGGGTCTTCTGTCCAAAGATGCATCTGAGGTTTTATGTCCGTAAGAATCAACCACACACCGCTGATAGGAAGTTATGGGGGCACTTCTTACAAGAAAGCTTATCTGGGACACAATTAGAACGGTTCTATCAACTTGAGGGGACTAATATCCACACATGGGAAGATCCGGCTGCTGCCTTCTATAGATAATACCAATACAACGCTGATCTTGCACTAACTCGCGTGCAGTTGCAGAATATGGTTATGAGCTCAAATGAAGGTTTCAAAGAATATGCTCAAAAGTGGAGGGACCTGGCTGGAAGGGTGCAATCCCCATTAACTGATAGATAATTAGTGGACATGTTTATGGGCACCTTGACTGGTCCATTCTTTAACTTGCTTATTGGGAGTTCATCATTTGGGTTTACTGAGTTGATTTTGACTAGTGAACAAGTTGAAAGTGGAATCAAAAGTGGAAAGATCCCAATGGCCTCAACCTCTACTGCTGTAAAGAAACCATTTGCTGGTAAGAAGGAAACTAATGATGTTTATAGATAAAGGAGTCACGTCAAGAATGACTGTCACCAATCGGTAGGAGCTGTATTGATTTTAAATCCAACCCAAGTTCAACAACCACAACAATTAAACAATCAACAAAGGCTCGATGTCCCAAGGAGGAAACACTAGAATCAACATGCCACTATCTCAAGCTTTACAACATATGTTAAAGGCATATTTGGTAACACTGAGGAACCCTCCTCAAAACCCAAATACTTCATCTCCGAAATACAACCCGAGTGCAAAGTGTGCATATCATTCCAATAGCTTTGGGCACGATACCAATGATTATTGGGCCTTAAAAAGCAAGATATAAGATTTGATTCATAACAAAGTGATTGAGTTTGACCCTCCACAAACCCCTAATGTCATTACTTCTCCCATGCCCAGTCATAGTAAAGGTGTCAATGTTATTGACGATGCCTCTTTTGTCTCAACCATCAATGATTTGACTACTCCCTTGTTGACTATTAAGAAGAATTTGCTGAGAGCCGGACTATTTCTTGGCTGCCTTGAAAATTGTTACCATTGTGCTTCCCAAACCAATGGTTGTATATGGCTGAAGAAAGGTATTCAACGTATGATTGATAGGCATGAAATTATGTTCAAGAAAACTCCATCCGTAAAAAGTTTACCTCAAGATGTTTCCATAATCACCATCTTAAATACTCCTATTAGGATTGCCTCTAAAGAACCTATAAGGATTTCTGTTGAGCCAATAGTAGCTCCCTTTATCATTACTACATCGGGGCCAGTCCCCTATTCCTCCAACAAAGTCGTGCCTTGGAACTATGGGGCAGAAGTTTATTATCATGGTGTCAGGCAAGAGCCATGGATTAATGAAAATGAAGAGTCTGAAGTTACAAACATTGCTGGAACTAGTAAGTTCACTAGGACAGGAAGGGTCTTCTCTTTGAAGATCTCTCCTCCAACAACTACTACAACACATGTTCGCATTCCTGCTGCTAAACCAACTAATGACAATCGAGGTAAAGAGAAAGTTATTGAGCCTGCCCTGACGGAGGCACCACCAAAAGAAGTAACAATTGAAGACCCATCTAGAAAAGAGATGGAAGAAATTCTGAAGATCATCCGAAAAAGTGATTACAAAATAGTGGAACAACTGGGGCAGACACCCTCAAAAATATCCATGTTGTCCTTGTTGTTATGCTCTGAAGCACATGCCCAAGTTTGCTGAAATTTATAAAGAATGCCCATGTACCACAAGAGACCACTGCTGATCAATTTGAGAACTGTGTTGCAGGCCTAACTGCTGATAATGGCTTGGGATTTTCTGATGCAGATTTAACTCCGGCGGGGAAGAATCACAACAAAGCTCTCCATGTTTCTATTTAATTCAAAGGCACCACTTTGGCGCATGTGTTAGTAGATATTGGGTCCTCCCTCAATTTTCTACCTAAAGGTGCTTTGGATAGACTGGATTGCGATGGGTTGGTACTAAAACCTAGAGATATTGTGGTAAGAGCCTTCGATGGGTCAAAGAGGATGGTTCATAGAGAGGTTGATCTCCCGATCAAGGTGGGATCTCAAGTCTTCAATTTAACTTTCTATGTAATGGATATTCGCCTGGCCTATTCATGCTTGCTCATACGCCCATGGATTCATGGGGCAGGTGCAGTGACCTCTACATTACATCAAATGCTGAAGTACCCAGTGAAGGGGAAAGTTATCACAGTCTGTGGAGAGGAAGAATATATGGTCAGTCATTTGAATTCTTTCAAATACATTGAAATAGATGGTGAATTCATTGAAACCCCCTGTCAAGCATTTGAAGTAATCTCTCCAACAATTGTTGTTGCTAAAGCTATGCCTGCTACCCCAATAATGACCTCTTTAAAGGATGTTAAGGCTGTTGTAGAAGATGGAGGTTACACTATCTGGGGACAACTTCCTAACATCCCCTACAAATCTGACAAATTTGGATTGGGTTTTACTTCAAAGGCTCAGAAAGAGGTTCGATGTGCTCGTGCTGGTGGACCACCTATCTGTATTAGCAACAATGAAGTCAATCCTCTGGAGGACACTAATAGAGATGGTGACTTAGACGACTGGATATTCCTAATTGATGACGGCGGACTCAACAATTGGAAGGCCAAAGACTTCATCTCGATCTCTTTCAACCAGGAGTAATTGTTATTTCCTGTTTTTATTGCTTTAAGAACTTTATCTGTATAATTTCCTTCAAAATAATGACTTTAAACGACGTGCCTTGCCCGGGGCATAATGGTCTATTTGTTAAGGGTTTATCATTTCATATATCATATGCTCATTTAATGAAAACATTGGACGATTTTGCATTCAAATTTTGTGCTCTTGGTCTTTCTTTTACTTTACTGCATTTTCAAATAGCCATGTGACCTTACATGCACACAAACACATTTACGGATCCACATCCACTCCGGATCTCATTGACAACAATACAATTATTGCCATATATGACTTTGAAAATCCAATCTCTCAAGCTGAAGGTGGAGGTGAAGAAGATTATGAGATACCTGGAGAACTCGCCAGACTCCTGATACAAGAGTAAAAGGTCATCCAACCGCATTAAGAACCGGTTGAAGTGATAAACTTGGGTACTGAGGCAGATAAGAAAGAAGTCAAGATCGGTGCCAATTTGGAAGACAGTGTCAAGAACAGATTGGTATCATAATACCAAAGTTTCTCATCTACTACCTCTTCTGTTGTAAACACATGAGTGGGCCTATCCAGTCGCCGAACTATAATTTGAGGTATATCTTTCCAAGTATTCACTTGATACATAGAAGCCGGAGTTTCCAGAGCATCCTCCATTTGATTTCCGTCTCTGGGGATGTGATGAAATTCAACTTTATTAAAGAAGGGTAACAATCTTCTAGCATAATCTTTGTAAGGGATCAAGTCGGGGTGACGAGTATCCCACTCTCCTTTAATCTGGTTTATTACCAAAGCTCAATCACCATACACATCTAGAATTTTAATTCTGAGATCAATAGCTTCCTCGAGACCTATGATGCAAGCCTTATATGCTGCCATATTATTAGTACAATCAAATGTCAACCTTGCAGTAAAAGGAATATGTGATCCATGTGGAGTGACAATCATAGCACAAATTCCTTTACCATAAGCATTCACAGCTCCATCAAATATCATACTCCAACGAGATTCTGGATCAGGACCTTCCTCGGGAAATGGTTCATCACAATCTTTCAGTTTCAGAAACATCACATCCCCATCGGGGAAATCATACTTCACAGACTGATAATCATCAACTGGTTGGTGAGCAAGGTAATCTTCCAATACGCTGCTGTAAATAGCTTTTTGGTTGCGGTATTCAATGTCATATTCAGATAACAACATCTGCCAATGGGAAATTCTCCCATTAAGAGTAGGCTTCTCAAAAATGTACTTGATTGGATCCATTTTGGAGATCAACCAAGTAGTGTGATTCAACATATACTGCCGCCAATGTTTTACCGCCTAGGCCAGAGCACAACATGTCTTTTCCAACATGGAATACCGCGATTCACAATCAGTAAACTTTTTACTAAGATAATAAATGGCATACTCTTTCTTCCCTGTTTCATCTTGTTGTCCCAGAATACAGCCCATGGAATTATCTAACATTGTCAGATACATAATCAATTGTCTTCCTTCAACAGGAGGGAGCAAGATAGGAGGTTCAAGCAGGTATTCTTTAATACTTTCAAATTCCCTTTGGCAGTCATTTGTCCACACACAACCTTTATCTTTCTTTAACAACTTAAAGATCGGTTCACACATTGCAGTCATGTGGGAAATGAATCTGGAGATATAATTCAAACACCCGAGGAACCCTATGACTTGCTTTTCAGTTCTCAGTGCTGGAATTTCTTGAATTGCTTTGACTTTATCAGGGTCAACTTCAATCCCTCTCTAGCTAACAATGAAACCAACAATTTCCCTTACCGAACACCAAAGGTACATTTATTTGGATTCAAGCGGAGACGATACTTCCTCAAACGCTGAAACAAATTCAACAAATATTCTACATGCCCTTCTTCAGTCTGGGATTTAGAAATCATATCATAAAAATATACCTCAATTTCCTTATGCATCATATCATGGAATAGGGTTGTCATAGCCCTCTGGTACGTTGCACCAGCGTTCTTCAATCCGAAGGGCATCACTCTGTAACAGAATGTTCCCCAGGGTGTGATAAACGTTGTTTTTTCCATGTCCTCGGGAGCCATCCTTATTTGATTATACCCGGAAAATCCGTTCATGAACGAGAAAACTTTGAATTTTGTTGTGCTATCCACTAACATATCAATGTGTGGCAATGGAAAAACATCTTTTGGACTAGCTTTATTTAGATCTCTGTAATCTACGCACATGCGAACTTTTCCGTCTTTCTTCGGCACTTGGACAATATTGGCAATCCACTGAGGGTACACTGATGTCACAATAAAATTGGCATTAATCTGCTTTAGAACTTCTTCTTTAATCTTCACTACCATATCGGGGTGAGTTCTTTGCAACTTCTGTTTGATTGGAGAGCACTCTGGCTTCAGCGTCAAACGGTGCTCTATAATATATGTATCTAGACCAGGCATATCTTGGTAAAACCAAGCAAAAATATCCACATACTCTTTCAACATCTCAATCAACCTGCTCTTCACATCAGGATGCAACAGTGCTCCGATCTTGTCTTCCTTTGGATCTTCTTCTGAACCCAAATTGATTACTTCCAATGGCTCTTTATATGGCTGAATGGCGTTCTCCTCACGCTCAAGCAACCGTGAGACCTCTTCTGGAATCTCATCATAGTCTTCTTCTTCAGCCTCAAAAGCAGGACATTCAAAGTTGAGAGAGGGTGTAGGGTCATTGTATTCAACGGGTTTTTTAATTAATCTGCACATATGATTTATGATTGCTTTTAGAAACTGACACATATAACAAGTGATCATGCAGATTGAATTGCAGTTATTATTTATTTTGAAAGGTTTTTTCTGTTTACCATTTTCCAAGGAAAAATCAAAAGATAAAAACACAATTTTGGAAATAAAGACAACTTTTATTATTGATTTTAAAAGTCAAACCAAACAGATAAGCCCATACAATATCAGTACTTTCACCTTGGGCAAAGTGAAAGCTTTTTCAAAAAGATTAACAAAAACAAATTACTTAGAAACATGTATGCAAGAGGGAACATCAATGGTGATCCAGTTCTGAACCCTAACTCCATGCGTCACATAATTTGGCATTTTTGGCTCTGCTTCATCCTCCACAATGGCATTAATCCTGGAAACAGTTGGATGAAGATAACCCCCACTACGAAATATGTCTTGATACTTTCCTGCAGCAGACTTCGGCTTCATGCTCTTACCTTTATCATTCATCACAGAGAACCCCAAGCCAGCTCTATTCTTATTTATAGGTGGATCGACAATCTGTCCCCATACTTCACTACGGCCATTACGTATAACCTACTGAGCATCCTTGAACGAAGCCATAGAATTCTCATTTCCTCTTATATTATCAATGAATAAAGCTTGGAACTGGGTTCCAACAGCAGCTTCATCCGCCTCCACAATGTTGAAAGAGCACAAATGAGATATCAATAGTGCATGTTCTCCATTTATAATTACCACTTTTCCTTCACTCACAAACTTCAACTTCTGGTGTAAAGTTGAAGTGACAGCCCCTGCCTCATGTATCCATGGTCATCCCAACAAGCAGCTATAAGCAGGTACAATATCCATGACCTGGAAAGTAATCTGAAACAAATGTGGGCCTATATGAATAGGCAAGTCCACTTCACCAATAACAGATTTCCTTGATCCATCAAACGCTTTCACAATAATGCCACTTGGGTGCATGAGCGTTCCTTGATATTTCAACTTCACAAGCGTGCTCCTTGGTATGACGTTCAATGCAGATCCATTATCAATCAGCACATTGGATAATGAATCATTCTTGCAGTTCATAGAGATGTGGAGGGCCAGGTTGTGATTCCTCCCTTCATCGGGAAATTCATCATCGCAGAAACTCAAGTTATTACATGATGTAATATTCCCCACTACACTGCTAAATTGGTCTACAGGCATGTCACTTTCCACGAAAGCTTGGTCCAATACCCTCATCAAAGATTCTCTGTGAGCAGAGGAGCTCATTAATAAAGCCAAGATAGATATTTTTGAAGGAGTCTGCAGTAGCTGATCTACAATTTTGTAGTTGCTCATCTTGATTATCTTCAAAATATAATCCACTTCTTTTTCTAGCGTAGCTCCACTAGACTCACCCACTTCCTTCTTGGGTTCAACATTTTCCACAACTTTCTTTCCAGTACTAACATTTCCACGAACAAATGGTGCAAATACACGACCACTGCGGGTCACTCTGCTAGTCTCGACAATATTTCCAACATTAGGCATTGGCTGGATGGGAACTTCCACACCATCCTCTAAAATTGTAGCATTATATTTGTAGGGTACAGCCTTGTCTGACTTGTAGGGGACAGGACCTGGTAAGCTAATCACCAATGGAGTAATAGCTGGCTTGCTATGATATTTAACTTCAAAAGGGGTAGACGCACCAAAATAAGGTACAATAACATTTAATCCCTCTTCAACACATTCAGTCATTACAGAGTCATCTCTGGAAAACATATCTTCATCTGAGGAGAAGAACTCATCCACAGAGGCATACTCATCATCTGACTCTTCTTCAACCAAACAAATCTAAATCTCATTAACCTCATAATAATCATCCCTTTGGCCTGTAACCTTGATAGTTCCATTATCCAATAACAACTGAACACCTTTCCTTACAATTGAACATCCTCGGGAGTCCCGACAACAAATTCGGAAAGATCCATACTGATGTTCTACCTGACCAGCCATGTGGCAGAAAGTAGCATGCAATTGTATAAGATCCTCATTCATATATTCCACATCAAATATTCTGAACTCCCCAGGACATCCATAAACCATGTTTACCTCCTCTTCATACTCTTCCCTAGGCCTGATTATGTGGATGAAGCCCTCATCCATCATCTCCTGCAAATCAGCCTTTATCTTGTCACAACCATGTATATCCGTACTGCAAATAGCACAACCGACATGGTCATGCGTATATTATCTAAATTCACAGAGGTCTGCAGGCATTTTTACCAAATATCCTCTAACCAAATTAATATAGAAAATCTGGAAGTCACCTGGACAACCAGCCACCATGTTCACAGCATTTGATCCTCCATGCTTGGGTAAAGGATTATCTTTCACATTAGGGTCAACATCTTTGAAGGACAAGATACCAGACTTCACCAATTTTTGTACTTTAGTTTTCAAAGTATAGTAGTTCTCAACATTGTGCCCTGGTGCCCCCTGATGAAAAGCGCATGTTTGGTCTGCCTTGTAATACCAAGGCAATGGTGATGGTATAGCGGGAGGTGGTTTGGTCTGAACCAACTTCTTATGAATTAACGCCGGGAGTAATTCTGTATAGCTCATAGGGATAGGGTTATAACTCTCCCTTCTCTGATTATACCCTTGATTCCCCTGATGGGATGGTATCTGATAAGCAACAGTGGTTGGAGCTACACCAACAACTGAAGTTACTGAGGCAACTTGTTGATGACGCTGATAATTTCTTCTAGGAGGATTAATCCTCCTCTCTTGCATAACAGCATTTGTATCTCCTTCCTTCTTTTTGGCAAACCCATAGGATGACTTCTACGTACTTCCGGAACTTTCATTTTTTGTTAAACGGCCCTCTCTTACAACCTCTTCCAAACGGATACCCATGCCCACCATTTCAGTAAAGTCACTTGGCACACTCGCTACCATCCTCTCATAGTAGAAAGCACCCAGAGTCTTCAGGAAAACCTTAGTCATCTCCTTCTCTTCCATGGGAGGAATCACTTGGGCGGCTACCTCACGCCATCTCTACGTATATTCTTTGAATGATTCCATGTCCTTCTGGACCATGGCCCTGAGTTGATCACGGTCAGGCGCCATGTCCACGTTGTATTTGTATTGTCTAATAAACTCTTCTCCCAATTCGTTGAAAGTATGGATATTGACACTGTCCAAACTCATATACCACTTCAACGCAACACCAGTCAAACTATCCTGAAAAAAGTGAATCAACAGACATTGATCATCAGTGTGGGTTGACATTCTTCTTATATACATCACAAGATGATCACGAGGACAAGTGTTGCCCTTGTACTTCTCGAATTCCGGGACTTTAAACTTCACATGTATCTTGACATTCAGAACAAAGCATAAATCATTCACATTCTGCCCGAATAATTCCTTTCCCCTGAGGGCCTTCATATCCCTCTACATCTTGTCAAACTGATCTTGAAAATCATCCATTATATCATAGATAAGCCTTCACTTGGTCGAGGAAAAGGACGATACACGTCATCATTAGAAAATGGAACCATATTCACCGAAGGAGGTGCAGCAAGAGTAGTGTGATACGGTGACAAAACCGACTGTTAATACTAGTTTGCATTTTGTATTCGCAAATGTCGTGGTAAGCAAGAGTCGCCACCAACTTTTAATTTATCCAACTAAGGGAAAGGAAAAAGAACATAAAAAACCTTTTTCGAGAATGTTTCTGAGTACGGGGGGTAGATTATAGAAAGGGAAGGTGTTAACACCCTTTCTATCCATGGTTTTCCATGGGCTCTTAGGTACTTTGCTCATTTTTTAAAATTGCTTGTGCGTGCTTGTTTTGAAAAAGTTTTACTTCGTGATAACCCTTGTATCGGTCCTCAAGAGTGTGACGAAGTTGTTTTGACAATTGTTTTGAAAAGTGTTTGTGCGAAAAGTTTTGTTTGAGCAAGTACCTAGGAGCTAATCTACCTACTCGAAAAGTCTGTTTGTTTTCCTCTAGACATCGCTATCCTATTATTAAGGAATAGGTAGCACCATCATTGGAGTTTTAAGGGACGTTTGGAGGGACAAATACGATCACAAAAGCAATGTTAGGAAATCTTAGTAATCATCCTAAAGCCTTAAAGATCTTTTTCTGAGGCAACATCCGATTGGGTCATTTTTTATCTTTTGAGACTAGAGGATAACCACTAACATTCCCTATACTTCATGAATGTTTATCGAAGGCAAACGTAGTGGAGTAAACCCTAGGAGTGAGCATGTGCAATTAAATTTTTCAGTTAATTATCTTTGTACAATTAGGGTTTTCTACTGTTTCAATTTGTCTTTCCATACAATCCTATACATGCATCTAAGCAGTTTATAGTTTGCGGAAATAAAAATGCGAGAAGTTAGAGTCCTAATTATTACAAGGCTTTGGGCAGATACATAATTATTTTTGACTGAAAATAAAATGCGGAATTAAAACCCTACTTAAATCTATTACAAACTCGGAGCAGTTACAATAATAATAAAAAAGGAAAATTAAAAGTTGTGCGGCGAATTAAATGCGAGAAATAATTGGACAACCTAAAAAATCTAATTTGAGAAAATATTTATGTTATTTTTGAAGAAAAACTAGGTTATGTACAAAATTAAACCCTAATTCTAATTATTTTAAATTAGAATAAAAAGGGAATTAAATTGCCTAAATTTAATTAAACTAATTAATTAATAAAGATATTTTTTATGAAAAAATTATTTTGATGTTTTTATGATTTTTTTTTATTAAATAAAAAAAACATGATTTTTTTGGAGTTATATGAAAAATAAATAGTTAATTAAGTAAATAAAAGAATTGAAATAAAAAGAAAAGAATGGAATTTGGGCTTGTATGATGAGCAAATAAGGGGGTGCATTTCTGAATTTATCCAGGCCCATTATGGCCAAGCCCACTCCTGCGCATGATTATGTGTTGTTGCGCCTGGAGAGTGTACCATGATCCCTCCTTGTTTGAACGTTGGATTTGTGTTGGCAACGATCCAGTGGTTGGATCAGTGGAGCGCATGATGGACATCTGGCCTTGTAATGCATGGGATCTGCAATCACATGTTAAGAAAATAAAGAAAATGCTGGGACCTGGGATCGAACCCAGGTCCTCCCACTCATTCCACGGTTGCCTTAGCCATCTGTGCTACGTTGCTTAGTTGTAATAATAATAAGATCCAATCATAATATATAAAACAAAGTGGATAGGCTGAAAAAATAAAAATAAAACGTGCGATTATTCAAACGGACCAATGGAGTGGTGACGAGTCATCGTCTTCTTCCCTGTCCGTCATCTTAGGTATCAGATTTATACCTACGGACAGAGCTCCATAGCCATAAACCTACAATTTCAAAAATCCATGCAACACATGATAAATTAATTCTAAATACGCCAATCAACTTGTCTTGATCTCACGAGTATCATGGCATCATTTTCTTGGCCTAATTTTACTTGTACAGAGAAGCCCTAAAACGGCTTCTTAAACCCTAACCATGGCAAGCATCAATATATGCGTTAAAACATCAATTAAATCATTCAAACAACTTGCAAATATGTTAACAATCACAAATATGTCATTAAAACATGCTTAGGATGCAAGAATTGTCGTAATCGATTTTGAGAAAAAAGGCAAACCGTGTGAAGACTATAGGACGATTATGGGCTTGGGAATGCTTACAATGGATTGTGTTAGCTTCAGGAGATTTCCATGAAGCGATTGGAGACTTTGGAATATCTTGAATCACCCTCTATGTGAGAAAACGATCCAACACTTTTTTGCCAAAATTTGAGTTTTCTTTCTCTGTTCTCACAGCTGCAACCCTTGTCCTTTTGCATTGTTTTTGTTCATTATATGTAGTATGATGAATTAGGGTAACAAAAACGACCTGAATCTTTTGGAATTATGGAGATTGAATGTGATTTTCTTGATATATGATATCTTTCCAAAACCATCCAAAGCATGTTGTTTTTGCCTCAATTTTCCTTGATTTGATTTGATTTGATTAGGCCAACTCAATTAGATTTGATTCTCATAAAAATCAGATCAAAAAACCAATCTTTGATATTTTTTGTTATTTATTTGATTTAATGTGACTTTTAATAAGTAAAAATCAAAATAAAATCAATAAATCGAGCAAATGATATGTGGCTGCTTCTTTGGGTCGTGGACCACGTCCCTAACAAGGTACAATCCTGAAATGCTAGGCCCTTTTGACAAAAAAATGCATTTTTGAGCACATTTGACTTTTGGCAATTTTCCAAAAATGGTCAACTCTGACAATGCATATCTCTTCCAATTTTTACCCTAGAGAGGTGTTCTTTGACTTTTTAGAAAGCTTAGGATGTCCCCTAAACAACCTTTTTTGTTTCATCTCAATTGGGCCTTCCATGTTCATGTAAGAATCTTTGACCCAAAAGGTGTTTTTGTTGACTTTTTCAAAAGGACCTATAATGTAGAAATTCATATATTTTTATGAGTGCATTTGTTGAACTTGAGGGATGAAGATGAGTTGTAGGAAATTGAATTCCCTTAAAAATGAGCCTTGATGAGAAATTCCTGATTAAGCATGAGAAAGTTATGCTTGGTCAAAGTTTGGTTGACTTTTCCTAAGAAACCCTAATTTAGCAACTTTTGAGTTTTAATGAATTAGGAGAATTCCTTGAGGAATAATGATCAAACTTTGATAAAATGATGAATATTACTTCAAAATGTTGATGTTGACCAAAAATCGTGAAGTTTGACTGTATGTGGGCCATAGTTGACTTTTGACCTAATATAGTTGATTTTCAAGCATCTGAGCAGTTGACTGAGCAAACTTCTTGTGCAAGGCATGAAACTTGGCATGGATGATCTTTAGAACATATAAGGACCATGGAAAAGATTTGAGGCCTTTGGAGCTCACCCATCTTGATGAAAAGGGAAACCCTAGTTGGAGGTTCATTGCTTTATGAGAGAGTTTGTCTGGTCAACTCTTAGGTATCCTTGAGCAAGTTGAGGGTCTTAATGAGCATATGTTGATTAAAAAGGGAGGGAAAATTTTGGGGTGCAATAGCTTCCCCTATTCAATCTTCTTAGACCTGAGGATATAGATTAGATTGTCTGCCTTTCGTGATCTGAAGGTGGAAGATGATTGAACACTAGAGTGCCCAGAAATTTGCACTCGTGTGAAGTGAATGTCAATCAATAATATCGGGAATGGGCTTATAGATTACATTTGGAAGTCGACAAAGAATCATTGGAGATGGGCTTAAAGATGCCATCCAGAAAAGATATTGGTTGCATAAGAGATTCCTTTGCAAGGATTCCTATACCTGCCGTTGGGGAGGACTTCGCCGGGGAATGTTGATTTAAGTCCTGTGTAATGGAGTCTAGGAGCTTCGGTTGTCCATTACTCTACTGGGGAATTAATTCTTGATTAAGAAGGTGGAAGTGAACTGCAGATATGGTCAGGGTCCATGCTATACAGTGACTTACTGGGGAAAGGTGAACTCGGTCGTAACTGGTCGGGTCTAGGTCTTACCGTGTTATAAACTATTATCTGAAGACAAGAGAGAAGGAACCTGGATAGTATGGTTTCTTCGAAATGAGAGCCTGGATAGTAGGGCTATGAGAAGGAACCTGGGTCGTAGGGTTAATTCGGAATAAGAGCCTGGATAGTAGGGCTATGAGAAGGAACCTGGGTTGTAGGGTTACTTTGAAATAAGAGCCTGGATAGTAGGGCTATGAGAAGGAACCTGGATAGTAGGGTTACTTCGAAATGAGAGCCTAGATAGTAGGGCTATGAGAAGGAACCTGAGTCGTTGGGTTACTTCGGAATGAGATCCTGGATAGTAGGGCTTATGGGAAGGAACCTGGATAGTAGGGTTACTTCGAAATGAGAGCCTGGATAGTAGGGCTATGAGAAGGAACATGGATAGTAGGGTTACTTCGAAATGAGAGCCTGGATAATAGGGCTATAAGAAGGAACCTGGGTCGTAGGGTTACTTTGAAGTGATAGTGTAGATTAGTTGACCCATTTGGTATCGAGAACTGAGTTTTCATTAGCCGTCTGCAGACGTGACCTGTATAACTGCTGGGATTGTTGAAGATAATCGTCTTTCCTGAAAAGATAACATGGTTAATTATATGTGATGCATGAAATGCCTGGTGGGATGATGTTCTCAAAATAAATGAGATTATGTTGTATGTGGTATGTATACGCATGTCATGATGTATGTACATGAAATGCTATTGGGATACGTCTGAGTCTGGGAAAATAAATCCCTGACTGCTGCTGGAGAATATAGCATTCCTGACTGTTGTAGAGAATTGTGGTTATTCTACTTCCGCCGGGGATGGTGAACGGAAATGACTATGCTGGAGATTAACTCTTTGTTATTCATGAATATTCTATCAGGAAGAGATTCTGTTCGAGAATAATTCTGTTGGGAAATAACTTTGTTGGAGGATGAACTTCCATAGCCAAAGGGATAAACTCTGTCAGTGATTGAGCTTTTGTATCCAGAGAAATAAACTCTGCTTGGGAGATGAAATTTACTGACCCACTTGTGATTATAAAATTCGGATGGGAATATAGTTGTCAGGTTTCCGAATGACCCTAACTGGGGAGATTACTTCCTGTTTTGAGAAAGTCGACATTAATGTTTTTTTTACTCTGTGGGGAATGTACGCACTGATGGTTGTGCTCCAAAACTGTCTTTGTCCTGGTACCTGCTGGGCAGAGTAACTGTCAGGTTTGACACTTCTTGTTTTTGCCCCTGTTTATGGAATTACGAGTAATTGTCTTTTTGTTTCTTATGTAAATATTTATGAGCAGCAATCATATTCAAATGCATATGTCAAGAATAAACCATTGGACATTCTTGCAAAACAAAACAGAAAAAAAAAACTCAAATTGTGAAAATGATTTTGTATTGATTTTTGAAGTTGGCCTGTAATAGGCGTTTTCGGACAAGGAGGCTGACGCTCTAGTAAGAGGACGCTGCTGTAAAAATAGAAACTATACAATTTTGTGTAAAAGAAAACAGCTATGTGAAACAATCCCATTGAGTTCCAACTCTGCTATTTCCCTCATGTCTTCGAGCATCTCATCACTTTGCTACTTGGCCGAAGGTTTATTAGATCGATCGGTTTCGTCCGAGCTTAATAGTCGATACTGAAGTCTGGTCACAAGATGATCCAATGGGACATAGTGATACGCTTTTCATCCCTAACTTTTGCCTGGACCGCCTTTTCGGGTTTTCAGTCCACCGGGATACCCTTTTTTGCCCAAGCCGCCCTTTCAGTTTTTCGACTTGCCGGGTGTACAGATTTTTTTCATTTTCATCCCTTATTTTTTCCCGAATCCTTTTGGTTCGCCGGGAAGCCCTTATTTTTGCCTAGGCCAGTCAACCTAGCGAGTCTTTTAAATAGGCGTAGTATCTTTTCACTATGTTTGTATTGATAGGGTGAGGAAGGTCGTCGCCATCCATGGTGGTTAGAATCATAGCTCCACCCGAGAAGATGTTTTTAACCACAAATGGCCCTTCTTATATGGGGGTCCATTTGCCCCTGGGATCACCTTGCGGCAGTATGATGCGCTTGATCACTAGATCCCCGACTTGATATTCTTGATGTCTGACTTTCTTGTTAAAAGCCTTGATCATTTGCTTTTGATACGTTTTACCATTAAAGATAGTAGTAAGTCTCTTCTCATCGATTAGATTTAGCTGATCAAGTCGAGTTTGGATCTAGTCGTCTTCGTTCAAACCCGCATCCTTCATAATCCTGAGAGAAGGTATCTGGACTTCGATGGGTAGGACTGCCTCCATGCCATATACCATAGAGTAGGGTGTTTCCCCTGTCGACGTCTGTGCTGAGGTACGGTATCCATGAAGGGAAAATGGTAACATCTCATGCCAGTCTTTGTATGTCACAGTCATCTTCTATACAATTTTCTTGATGTTCTTGTTAGCCGCTTAAATAGCGCCATTCATCTTCGGCCGGTAGGGAGAAGAGTTATGATGTTGTATCCTGAACTGTTTACAGAGCTCGGTGATCATTGTGTTATTGATATTCGTACCATTGTCAGTAAAAATTCTCTCTAGCACACCATACCGACAGATTAGATTATGTCGGATAAACCGCGCCACCACGTTCTTGGTTACAGTAGCAAAAGAGGCCGCCTCAACCCACTTCGTGAAGTAATCAATGGCCACCAGAATGAAGTGATGTCCATTGGAAGCAGTGGGCCTGTTTTCTCCGATCATGTCGATGCCCCACATTGCAAAGGGCCACAGAGCTGTCAAGACGTTTAAGGGAACTGGAGGCAGATGCACCTTATCATCGTAGATTTGGCACTTATGGCAAGTTCGAGAGTGATGATAATAATCGGCTTCCATAGTGGACCAGTAATATCCTGCCCGTAGGATCTTCTTAGCCATGGTATGTCCACTAGAATGGGTTCTGAAGGTACCTTCATGTAGATCTGTCATGATCCTCTCTGCTTCGCTCTTGTCTACACATCATAGTAATGTAGAGTCATGATTGCGCTTGTAGAGGGTTCCATTACTGAGGAAGAACTTTGCAGCGAACCTTCTCAGAAACTTATTATCATTGACATATGCCCTTTCGGGATACTCTTGAGCCTCGAGATACCTTTTGACTTCGTGAAACCAGGGTTTGCCTGCCACCTCTTCAGTATTAATTTCACAACAGTGTGCTGGTTCATCCAACCTCTCAATGGTGATTTGGGGAGCTTCGCTATCCCACCTGACTTTGAACATAGAAGACATGGTAGCTAGCGCGTCCGCTAACTGATTCTCCTCTCGTGGGAAATGTTCAAAAGTTACCTCCTTAAAGTGTGGGAGCAATGTCAACACGTACTCTTTGTATGGGATGAGATTCGGATGCTTCGTATCCCATTCGCCTTTGATCTGAGTTATTACCAAGGCTGAATCCCCAAAAATATTTAGGAACTTGATCCTGAGGTCAATAGCGGCCTTGAGACCCATGATGTAGGCTTCATACTCCACCATGTTGTTAGTGCAGTTGAAACATAGTCGGGCAATGAAAGGAGTATGACATCCCTCAGGAGATATGATTACAGCGCTGATGCCATTACCAAGTGCATTTGAAGCTCCATCAAAAACCATAGTCCATCGAGATCCCTCTTCGGGTCCTTCATCCGGTCCAGGTTCTTCGTAGTCAGTCACCACCATAATATTCTCATCTGGGAACTCAAAATTCATTGACTGGTAGTCATCCACGGCTCGATGATCCAAATGATCAGCCAATACACTCCTATTGATTGCTTTTTGGGTTGTATATTGTATGTCGTACTTAGTTAAGATCATCTTCCATCTTGTTATTCTTCTGGAGAGAGCGGGTTTCTCGAAGATGTACTTGATTGGATCCATCTTAGATATCAACAAAGTAGTGTGGGTCAGCATATACTGTCTTAGTCAGAGAGCAGCCCATGCCAAAGCGCAGCAAGTTTTCTCGAGCAGTGAGTATCGTGTCTCACAGTCGGTAAACTTTTTCTAAGGTAGTATATTGTGTGCTCTTTTCGGCCAGACTCGTCATGCTTCCCCATCACACACCCCATTGAATAGTCTAGCACTGTTAAGTACAATATCAAAGGTCTTCCTTCAACCGGAGGCATTAGAATTTGCGGTTCTTTAACGTATTCCTTGATTCTTTCGAAAGCCGTCTAGCATTCGTTATTCCACTTTACCACTTGATCTTTCTTCAGAAGCTTGAAGATGGGCTCACAAGTAGCAGTTAGATGTGAGATGAACCTGGCGATATAATTCAAGCATCCCAAAAAACCTCTAACTTCCTTCTCTGTACGGGGAGCTGGCATTTCTTGTATGGCCTTTACCTTCGCAGGGTCTACTTGGATGCCTCTGTCACTGACAATGAAACCCAGAAGTTTACCAGACCTTACCCTGAAGGTGCACTTGTTCGGATTCAACCTCAGCTTGTATATCTTCAACCTGTCAAACAACTTTTGTAGATGATCAAGGTGTTCTTCCTCAGTTTGAGACATGGCTATCATGTCATCAACATAAACTTCAATCTCGTGGTGAATCATATCGTGGAACAAAGCGACCATGGCACGCTGATAAGTTGCCCCAGCATTCTTCAACCCAAAAGGCATCACCTTGTAACAGAAGGTGCCCCACTGTGTGACTAAGGTTGTCTTTTCCATGTCTTCAGGAGCCATCTTGATCTAGTTGTAGCCAGAGAAACCATACATGAAGGAGAAGACTTTGTGTTGCGCGGTGTTGTCAACCAAAACATCAATGTGAGGAAGTGGGAAGTCGTCCTTGGGGCTTTCCCTGTTCAGATCTCTGTAATCCACATACATCCGTACCTTACCGTCCTTCTTAGGTACCGGAACAACGTTAGCGACCCATTGTGGATAGGAAGTGACAGCTAAGAACCCTGTGTCGAATTGCTTCATGACCTCTGCCTTGATCTTCTCTGACATTTCAGGGTGCGTACGACGAACCTTCTATTTAACCAGAGGGCAATCTTATTTGCACGGCAGAAGATAAACCACAATATCAGTGTCTAAATCAGGCATGTCCTCATACGACCAGGCAAATATTTCAACATAGTCGTGCAACATTTGTATCAACCGCTGCTTGATCTTAACTTCTAGATTTGCGTCAATCTTGACTTCTTTTCTGTCTATCTCTGTGCCCAGGTTTATCATCTCAATCGGCTCTTCATGAGGCTGTATAGCCCTTTCTTCCTGTTGTAATAGTCTAGCAAGTTCTCCAGGCACCTCACAATCATCCTCACCTTCGTCTTCGGCTTGGTTGATCGGATTTTCGAAGTCATAACTGGAATTAGCAGAGCTGTTATCAATGGGATCTAGGGTGGATATGGATCTGTAGTATGATACGTGAGTGTGTGTAAGAGCATAGCTGTTTTGATAAAGTGAAAACAAAAATAAAAACAGAGAGCGCAAAATTTGTATGCAAGGAACGTCCCATGTGTTATTAATGATATATGAAATGACAAATAATAGCCCTCACAAACAAAGCCAATGTGCCTCGGGCATGGCACAAGGCTGTAGAGTTTAAAATTGTTTATTACAAATCTCAAAAAAGGTAAGACAATTACTGCGGAATAAAAGAAACTGGTATAAAGTCCTTAACCGTCCAGTTACTCAGTCCACCGTTGGTAGTTGGATAGATCCAGTTGTCAATGTCAGAGTCTTCCTTGTTGTCTTCAATGGCATTAATTCCCCAATTGCTGATACGTAGGGGAGGTCCTCCAGCTCGAGCGCATCGAACAGCCCTTTGAGCTCCTGAAGTAAAGCCCAAACCAAACTTGTCAGTTTTGTGAGTAAAATCAGGGAGTTGTCCCCAATTGGTATACCCACCTTCTTCAACCACGGCTCTGGCGTCTTTGAGAGAAGACATCTTCAGAGGAGGTTTGTTGCTGGCAGTACTTTCAGTCGATGCCAAGATCCGGGGAACCTCTTCAAAGTTCTGGCAAGGAGTCTCTATGAATTCCACATCCATCTTTATGTACCCGAATGAATTGAGGTGGCTCACCATATACTCCTCCTTACCACGCACAGTGACAACCTTCCCTTTTACTGGATACTTGAGCATATGGTGCAGTGTAGAAGTAACTGCCCCAGCTTCATGGATCCAAGGACGACCCAACAAACAAGAGTATGACGGCCAGATGTCCATTACCTAAAAAGTGGACTCAAAAGTCTGGGAACTTACTTTGACGGGGATGTCCACTTCCCCATGCACCATTCTCTTCGACCCATCAAAAGCCCTTACCATAATGTTACTAGGGTTTAAGGTCAATCCCTCGCAATCCAACCGATCCAACGCCTTCTTAGGCAGAACATTTAGCGAAGACCCAGTATCTACCAGCACATTGGCCATAGTGGTGCCCCTGCACTCGATCGAGACATGCAAAGTGTGATACGGTGGGAGAACTGACTTAATTGTTTTGAGTTTGATCGCAAATGTTGCGGTTAGCAAGAGTTGCCACCGACTTTTCTTTTATCCAAAAAGGAAAGGTAAAAAAGCACAGGAAAGACCTTTGAGATTGTTTCTTGAGTTCGGGGGTAGATTATGAAAAGGGAAGGTATTAGCACCCTTTTCATCCATGGTTTTCCATGGGCTCTTAGTTACTTTCTAGATCACTTGCTTTTTTTTGTTTGAAATTGTGCTTTGTGTGGTTTTGAAAGTATTTTATAAAAGAGGCCATTGTTTAGGAAATCTTTGTAATGATTCTCATTCGTAAGAATGTATACAAAGATGTTGATCCTTTTGAAAATATTTCCAATTTTGTAAGATGTTTGGAAATGTGTGTGTTTGTTTTGAAAATAGCAAGGATTTTTTTTTTGAAATGGAGCAAGTAACTAAAAGTAATCTACCTACTCAAATGTCTTTCTTGTTCATTTTCTTTTCCTTTGACATTGTTTTCTTACCATTGATTTGGTAAGCAACCCTATGTTTGGATGTAAAGGGGACGGGCGCGGGTCATCGTATAACCATGATTAACAATGTTTCAAGGTATCTTAGCATTTTTGAGGGACTAATATTATTTTTGTAAAGCAACTTTGAATAGCGTCATCGAGGGAATATGATCTTGTATTTGTTTATTTTTGGTAAGACACCTTACATGCGTAATATGACCATTTTTGTATAAGGCAACCAAGTGGGATAACCCAAGGGGTGTTTTGTGTGCAAGTGTGTCATTTTCAAGCTTGATTTTGTCTTGGATTAGGGTTTTCTATTTGATTGATTTTATCTTGCCATACAAACCCTAGTTACTAGCATGTTATGTAAAAGCGATAAATTGTGAAATTTAAAGTTACTACGCTATTACAACATTTGTGGGATGGGGTATACAGTTTATGAATGGGGATTGCAATAATATAAACCTAATTAATCTATTACAACCAAATTGAATATGTACAAATATTGGAATAAATAATATACAAGATGAATTAAATATGCAAAGGTATGTAAATGCAAAGAAGATTTTTGTTTGGTTTTTTATGTGAAAAAAGTTTTAACCTAAACCTAATAAATAAATCAAGATTAACTTAAATCAATTAAGAAAAGAAATTATTTTTAGAAAAAGACTTTTTGAATAAACCCTAATTCTATTTGATTAAAAGGAAAAAAATTCTTTAAGAAAAAGTAAGTATTTTTGTTTTTTTTTTATCTTGAAAATAACATATGGCATTATGAGATATTTTTGGTCTTTTTTATACTAAAATAATATGTTTAATGGGTGTGAAAAAAATAAATATTTAAACTAGTTTTAATTTTAATTTACAAATTTAATTAATAAAAATGGATAATATATAACTAAATAAAAATATTTTTGTGAGAAAAAATAAAATAAATAAAATAAGCTAAAATATAAATCTATCATTTTTATATTTTTTATGATTTTTAATAATAAGAAAAATATATTTAATAAAATAAAATGAAAGTAAAATAAATAAATAAAATTATGTTGGGCCAGGGGTGTCATAAGAAAACAGGATGTAAATGTTAGAAAAAAAATCACAAGGCCCAAGAATCAGAAGCCCAGCGCTGCAAAGGGACAAAAAATGGAAAAATATGAGAAAATTGCAAAAGACAGCGCGCTAAGGCTCGAACACGTGACCTATAGCATTTACGCGCACTGCCTTACCACTGGGGTGACTATACATCCATTTATATAAACACAAACATAAATATATATTAGAAAATGCCCCTGAAGGCAACTTCATCTTCAACCTTGAGCCATGGCCGGATCACCTGTATCTTCTTCATTTCTCCATAAAAATGGAAAGTTCAAACATGAAAGTTATAGTGTTTCTTCCCATGAGTTCAACCATATAATTTATGTAAACTAAAAGTCAAAGATCAAAGCTAATTTTACTTGTCCTAATTTGAAACCTAATTTTTACAGAAATTTCAAATCCAAAATTCTCTATAAACAGTTAATATAAATGAAAACTATGAACATGGTTAGCTTTAGGAAAAGGATATCTACATTTTGCTTTCACAAATCAGGACCAAATGATGCTTGTATGAAGAGATAGAAGTTTGAGTTTTTACCTCTTTCAGCTGGAATCATGAATGGAGTTTGAGCAAGTTTTGAGAAGGCCTGAGGATCTGTTTAGCTTGCCTGGACCTCCTTGAGTGTATTCCAATCCTTACTTTGTCTTGAAAGTCCCTGAATCCCCCTACTCAAGTCAACCTGAAAGCTCAATATTTGAAAATGGTGGATAGTGGAGGAGGAGTTACAGTGAGAGAACAGGGGTCTGGATCACTTAGATATGAGGTATATTAAGTGTTTAGGTGGTTAAAACTCAAAACGTACGAGTGGTTTTGGAGATGGCTGTGTAAGGTTAAAAAATGTCAAGATATGGAAGATTCTGAGTTGCAGAGTGTTTGGGAGTGTCTTTGAGTCTTAGCATTCGTGTGTTATGTTGCAATACATTTGTGTATATGTATGGAAAAGGTTAGAGATCAACTCCACTCCAGGTTTTTGAGTTATAGCCTTTTGGCTCTATAACTTGCTTTTGAAGAAAAGTGAGGAGACAAGTCTCTAAGTTTGTACAAGATTGATCTGAGTTGGTAGAGACCTTAGACAAGTTGCTTTTGTTTTTAACTTTGCTTGTGTGCAGAGAAAACAATTGAGAGGCTCAAGAAGTTGACAAATGCAAAATTAGTGCTTTATCAAAATGGAAATGGCACCTTTGTGCCATAAATGGAATTATAACTTGGATAAAGGCTCAAATGTTTAGATTAAAGCTCTATCAGTTGTGTAAACATTTAATTATGGAGTGAGAAACAAGTTTAAGGCCTGCAAAGCAAAGATTAAGCAACCTAGGCTTGGATTTGAATTTGTGTTCATCATGAAATGGCTTGAAATCAAAGTGATAAATCACCAATTCATCTCTTCGATTCTCCCTACTCAAGAATGATCTCAAAGAGTTCTGGGACATTTTAGAAAGATTTAAACTTACTCTACAACTCATCTTTGAATTGCTCTTGAAAATTCCCTTTAGAACTATGTGAAAAATTGCCATGAAGTTAGGTCAAAAATCTGCCTAACTAGGGCAAAATTTCACTAAGTTATTTTAGTTCATGAGCATGTATTCACAAAATTATATCTTGAGATACAAGCATTTTTAGGAGAAATTATATGAAGCGAAGTTGTAGATTTCATGGAGATCTACAACTTTCATGTTGGAAGTTTCCTTTGAATCATCTTGCATCATGGTGAAAATTTGGCTTAAAGTTGAGAAAAAATAAGAAATTTTCTATACTTAGAAAGTTTTCTAAGTTAAAAAATTCAACTTTTCAAAACAAGAACTTAAACCCTTGATTTCTTGATGAACAAGTTTCACATCTTGACATGTTTTGATGAAATATGATCTTTGGCATTTGATTTTGACCAAAAAGTCAAAGTTTGACTTTTCAGTATACAGTTGACTTTTGATCAGTTGACTGAAAAATTCATATGTCAATCCAATGGATTTGTAATGTTTTGAACCATGTCATTAGGTCAATATGATGCAATTGAACTCTTGAAATACTGCTTCAAACCAATTGATCATTTGCTAGGTCAAAAATCAGAAATTGCCCTTTCCCAATCAAAACCCTAATTTTTACCATTTTGCCCTTTTGATGATTTGATCAAATTTCTTGAGGAATTATGGTCCAAACTTGATCAAATGATATATATGAGTCTAAGATGTTGATGTGGATCAAAAATTATGAAGTTTGACTGTAAATTGGCCATGGTGGACTTTTTCCCTAATACAGCTAATTTTTAGGTCAACTGTTCAATTGAATGATCAAAAGTGTGATTCAAGGCTTGAAACTTGACATGAGTAATATTAGGGGTCCATAATGATTCTTGAAAGTCATATGAAGCATTGATAGTCCAAAAATCCCTGTGCAAACTCAAACCTTAATTTTGGTCATCAGTGCATGAGGAGGTGTCTTGAGCTGGTCAAACCTTAATGCAGTCTTGAATCAAAGAGATCTTGTGAGCAAATTCTTGATAAGTGAGAGGGCAAATTTTAGGGTACAACAACTTCCCCTATTCAATCTTCTTAAACCTGAAGAGTTAGACTGGCGAGTTTTGCCATTCGTGACTCGAAGGTGGAAGATGATTGGACACTAGAGTGCCCAGAAATTTGCACTCGATGGTGCGATGATAGAAGGAATGAGCTTATAGATGCCATTTAGAGAGGTGATAGAAAGTTGTAGGGGATGGGCTTAAAGATGCCATCCAAGAGTGATTGTTGAATTGTAATTTGTAAGCTAAAAGAATGAGTATCAGAATTGTGTCTGTGTTTGGAGCGTATCTGTACTGTATCTGAAAGTGGATTCTGAATGAGTATCAGAATGGAATCCGTGTCTGGAGCGTATCTGAACTGTATCTTGAAGTTGAGATCTGAATGAGTATCAGAATGGCATCCGTGTTTGGAGCGTATATGTACTGTATCTGAAAGTTGAATCTGAATGAGTATCAGGATGGCATCCGTATCTGGAGCGTATCTGAACTGTATCTGAAAGTTGAATCTGAATGAGTATCAGGATGGCATACGTATCTGGAGCATATCTGAATTGTATCAAAAGGTTGAATCTGAATGAGTATCAGGATGGCATACATGTCTGGAGCGTATCTGTATTGTATCTGAAAGTTGAATTTGAATGAGTATCAGGATGGCATCCGTATCTGAAGCGTATCTGAATTGTATCAAGTTTTGAACACTGTTAATGATAGCTGTTAATCTTATCCTGAAAAAGGTAAAATGTTAGCTAAAATGCAAAGTCGTGTTGCATGAAATGTATGAGGTAAGGCATTTGCTTTATCAATGTTTATGATATATGGATGCAATGTATGCGTATATGAGTTAATTTGCTGCATTGTTGTTGGATTGAGGAAAATAAATCCCTAAATGTTGTTGAGGATATATAAGTCTTCATGCTTTAAAGTTGAAGTGTTGGTGAATTTCTGCCGAGAGAAATAAACTCTGTTGTAAGGGCAATGTCATGTACTGCTTGTAAAATCCTATTGGGGAATCCTGAGAATTTTGACGACTTCTACTGGGGATCAATAATTTGAACCTTGTTCCGCTGGGGATTTAAATGACGTACTGCAGGGGATTACTTATGGGATAGTCTAAAGGTATTTCCCTATCCTTTCAACCTATCAGTAATTGCCTCTTTTTTTGTTTTGTTTATTTGTAAGCAGTAATTATGTTCAAATGCATATGTTCAACAATGAATCATTGGATGTTTTTGTAAACAAAACAAAAAGCGTAAAGAAAAACAGATAGTTTTTGCACTTTCAAAGAGATATCTTTGTATTGACTTTGAGTAAGTATTTTTGTACAAGGAGACAAACATTCTGGTAATAGAATGTTGTCATAAAAAATGAAAATTTTGATACAAAGAAAAGATAGCTATGTGTAATAATCCCATGGGGTTTCCATTCTGCTATAGCCTTCGTATCTTTGAGCATCTTGTCTATTTGTTGCCTTGTCCGAAGATAATTGAATTGATCAGAACCTCTGAGTTTGTCAGTGGAAGCCAAAGTTTGTCCATAAAGTGATCCAACGGGACATAGTCGTACGCCTTAATTTCCTAACTTTTTCCTGGACCGCCCTTTCGGGTTTTCAGTCCACCGGGAAACCCTTTTTTGCCCAAGTCTCCCTTTCGGGTTTTCAACTTGTCGGGTGTACAGAGATTTTTTGTTTTATCCCTAATTTTTGCTCGAACCTTTTGGTTCGCCGGGATGCCCTTGTTTTGCCTAGGTATGTCAACCTAGTGGGTCTCTTATGCGTAGTATATTTTGACTATGTCTGCGTTTGCAGGGCGTGGTAGGTCGTCGCCATCCATGGTGGTCAAGATCATTGCCCCACCAGAGAAAATGTTTTTGATTACAAATGGTCCTTCATAGGTAGGAGTCCAGTTGCCCCTAGGATCACCTTGTGGCAGTATAATGCGTTTGATCACTAGATCCCCAACTTGATACAATTGGCGTCTGACTTTCTTGTTGAAAGCCTTGATCATCCGTTTTTGATACATTTGACCATGGCAAACAGCAGTAAGTCTCTTCTCATCAATCAAGTTTAGTTGATCAAGTCGAGTCTGGATCTAATCATCTTTGTTCAATCCGGCATCCTTCATAATCCTCAGAGAGGGAATCTGAACCTCGATAGGCAAGACAGCTTCCATGTCGTAAACCAGAGAATAGGGTGTTGCCCCGGTTGATGTGCGAGCTGTGGTACGATACCCGTGGAGAGCGAATGGTAACATCTCATGCCAGTCTTTATATGTGACTGTCATTTTCTGTATGATCTTTTTAATGTTTTTATTTGCGGCTTCTACAGCACCATTCATCTTTGGCCGATAGGGAGAAGAATTATGATGCTGAATCCTGAATTGTTCGCATGATACGGTGATCATAGTGTTGTTGAGATTTGTACCATTGTCAGTGATGATCCTTTCCAAGATACCGTACCGGCAAATAAGGTTTTGCTTGATGAAACGGGAAATAACATTCTTGGTAATGGAAGCGAAGGAAGCTGCCTCCACCCATTTTGTAAAATAGTCAATGGCCACTAGGATGAAGTGGTGTCCATTGGAGGTTGTAGGCTTGATTTCCCCAATCATATCAATCCCCCCCATCGCAAAGGGCCAAGGAGATGTTAAGACATTCAGAGGAACCGGAGGTACATGTACCTTGTCAGCATAAATCTGACATTTATGGCAGGTTTGAGAGTGTTGATAGCAATCTTCTTCCATGGTAGACCAGTAATAGCCTGCCCGTAGGATTTTCTTTGACATCATATACCCACTGGAATGGGTACCAAAAGTGCCTTCATGCAATTCAGCCATGATCCTTTCAGCTTCAACCTTATCTACACACTGAAGTAACACAGAGTCATGATCGCGTTTATACAGGATGTTGTTACTAAGGAAGAACTTAGCAGAGAATCTCCTTAAGAACTTTTTATCATTGATTGAAGCTCCTTCTGGATATTCTTGAGCCTCGAGATACCTCTTGACTTCGTGAAACCAAGGCTGGTTCACTACTTCTTCAGTATTAATCTCGTGACAATGTGCTGGTTCATCCATTCGCTCGATGGTGATCTGGGGAGCCTCGTTATCCCAATTAAGTTTAAACATAGATGACATTGTGGCTAGTGCGTCTGCTAGCTGATTTTCTTATCGAGGGAAATGCTTGAAGGTAATCTTCTCAAAGTGTGGTAGTAATGTCAACACATGTTCTTTATAAGGGATAAGGTTAGGGTGTTTGGTGTCCCATTCCCCTTTGATCTGACTGATGACCAAGGCTGAATCTCCGAATACATCCAATTATTTGATCCCCAAGTCTATGGCAGCTCTGAGACCAAAGATGCACGCTTCGTATTCTGCCATGTTGTTTGTACAATTGAAGCAAAGTCTGGCAATAAAGGGAGTATGACACCCTTCAGGAGATATGAGTACAACACCAATACCATTGCCGAGTGCGTTGGAGGCTCCATCAAAGAACAGGGTCCATCGGGATCCTTGTTCAGGTCTGTCATATGGCCTGATTTCTCCACAGTTGTCTAATGTCATGATGTCTTCATCCGGGATTCAAACTTCATGGACTGGTAGTCTTCCACAGCTTAGTGAGCAAGGTGATCAGCTAATACACTATCCTTTATAGCTTTCTGGGTAGTATAATGTATGTCATATTTTGTCAGGATCATCTGCCATCTCTCTATTCTCCCAGAAAGAGCAGGCTTCTCAAAGATGTATTTTATCGGATCCATTTTAGATATCAATAACGTAGTATGAGTCAGCATATACTGTCTTAGCCGGCGAGCAGCCCATGCCAGAGCGCAGCAAGTTTTCTCGAGCAGTGAATATCTAGTTTCACAGTCGGTAAACTTTTTGCTCAGGTAGTAAATAGTGTGATCTTTTTGGCCAGACTCGTCATGCTTCCCCAATACACATCCCATTGAGTTTTCTAAAACAGTCAGATACATGATCAACGGTCTTCCCTCGACTGGTGGCATTAACATGGGAGGCTCTTGTAAGTATTCTTTGATTTTGTCAAAAGCAACTTGGCATTCATCATTCCATTTGACTACTTGGTCTTTCTTCAATAGTTTGAAGATTGGCTCACAAGTAGCTGTCAGGTGAGAAATGAATCTGGCAATATAGTTCAAATGTCCCAAGAATCCTATGACTTTCTTTTCAGTGCGAGGAGCAGGCATCTCTTGTATTGCTTTAACTTTGGCAGGATCTACTTCAATACCTTTGTTGCTGACGATAAAGCCTAGGAGCTTACCAGACCATACCCTGAATGTGCATTTGTTTGGATTCAACCTCAGCTTGTACTTCTTCAGTCTCTCAAACAGTTTTTATAAGTGATCAAGATGCTCCTCTTCTGTTGAAGATCTAGCTATCATATCGTCCACGTAGACCTCTATTTCATGATGTATCATGTCGTGAAATAGAGCTACCATGGCATGCTGATAGGTTGCCCCAGCATTCTTCAGTCCGAATGGCATCACCTTATAGAAGAAAGTACCCCACTGTGTGACAAATGTTGTTTTCTCCATGTCCTCAGGCGCCATTTTGATTTGGTTGTAACCTGAGAATCCATCTATGAAGGAGAACACTTTGTGTTGTGCCGTATTTTCAACTAGGATATCAATGTGGGGGAGTGGAAAGTCATCCTTAGGGCTTGCCTTATTCAAATCTCGGTAGTCCACAGACATTCGCACTTTGCCGTCCTTTTTGGGTACGGGAACAACATTGGCAACCCATTAGGGGTAAGAGGTGACAGCCAAGAATCCAGCGTCGAATTGCTTCATGACCTCTGCTTTAATTTTTTCTGACATATCAGGCCTCATGCGGCAAACTTTTTGTTTTACTGGCGGACAATCCTCTCTTGTAGGCAAACGATGTACCACAATGTCTTCATCAAGTCCCGGCATGTCTTCATATGACCAGGCAAAGACTTCAACATAATCGTGCAACAACCGAATCAGACGCTCAATGGCACTGGGTTCCAGATTGGCACCCACTTTGACCTCTTTTTTGTCCTCTTCAGTACCTAGGTTGATTGTATCCATGGGTTCCTCATGAGACTGAATGGTTCTTTCTTCTTATTGTAGTTGTCTGGCAAGTTCCCCTGGTACTTCACAATCTTCCTCGCCTTCGTCTTCGGCTTGGTAGATTAGATTCTCATAGTCACAAAAGGCCATAGCAGTATCGTTACCCATGGGATCCAGAATGGATGTATACCTGCATTATGAGTGTGGGTGTGTGTAAGGGTATAGCTATCTTTGAATGAAAATAAAATGTAAAAGAAAAAACAATGAGCACAAAAGTTTGCATGCAGAAACGTCCATGATTCATTGATGTCATATGAAAAATGAGATAATAACCCTTACAAATGGACCATTATGCCTCGGGTAAGACACAAGGTTTTAAGAGTGCGAATTGTTTTGAATATTAAAGATCCAACAAAATGTAAAGACAAATTACTGAGGGATGAAAGTGATTGGAATGAAGTCTCTAGCCTCCCAATTATTGAGCCCACCATTGATAGTCGGGAAGATCCATTCCTCCAGGTTGCAACCATCTTCACCATCTTCTACCGCGTTAACCTCACGGTTGTTGATCTTCAAGGGTGGCCCTCCAGCACGGGCATGGCGTACAGCCTTTTGAGCATTTGAAGTGAAACCTAGGCCAAACTTGTCAGACTTATATGGGATATCTGGGAGTTGTCCCCAGATAGTGCATCCACCTTCTTCCACCACTGCTTTGGCATCCTTCAGAGATGACATCCGGAGTGGAGGCCTTGTAAGCTTGGGAAAAACCTTGGTCACTGCCACCTCTTGGGGGACCTCTTCAAAGTGTTGAAATGGAGTTTCAATGAATTCACCGTCTAATTCCATATATCTGAAGGAATTGAGATGGTCGATCATGTATTCTTCTTCTCCATGAACGGTGATAATCTTCCCTAGAACTGGATACTTCAACATTTGGTGCAATGTAGAGGTAACAGCGCCAGCATTATGGATCCATGGTCGGCCTAGCAAGCAGGAGTCTGAAGGGCGGATGTCCATTACATAAAAGGTTGAATTGAAAGTTTGAGTTCCAACCTTTATGGGGATATTCATTTCCCCAGGCACCATCCTCTTTGATCCGTCAAATGCCCTTACTACTATGTTTTTTGGTTTAATGTCAATCCCTCGCAGTCAAGTCTATCAAGAGCCTTTTTGGGTAATAAATTCAAAGATGAGTATGTGTCCACCAAGACATGGGCCAGAGTTGTGCCCCTACATTCCACAGAGACATGCAATGCCTCATTATGCTTTCTTCCCCTCGGTGTTAGATCGGCATCCGAAAAACCTAGGCCATTATCCGCTGTCAAGCTGGCTACGCAGTCTTGGAATTGATCAGCAGACGTCTCTTGAGGTACATGGGCTGTTTTTAAGAACTTCACCAAGGCTTTTGCATGCGCCTCAGAACACAGTAGTAATGCCAGCATGGAGATTTTAGAGGGAGTTTGCCCCAATTGTTCAACTACATCGTAATTGCTCCTCTTTATAATTTTTAGGATCTCCTCCTTTTCTTTCTTGGAAGTCTCAGGGATAGTCAATGATTGAGTCTTCGTTCGGACAGGCTCCATCTGAATACTCTTTCCTCGAGTCTCGGCAGCGGCAGTGTTGGTAGGAACGATAACAGGGGTTGTAACGGCTTCGCCAATAGGAGTACTTGCAGAGATGATTATGGGTATGGGATCAACCTTTGGAGCTGCCACAGGGATAATTACGGGTCCATAAACTGCTTTTGGGGAAGCAATTCCTGGAGAAAAGATCCTACCACTTCGGGTAATTTTGCTAGTTTCAGCAATATTACTGATGTCGGAGTCCTCTTTCTCGGAATTTATCTCTCCGGCGGCCGGCCAATCTTGTTTGATGCCATGGTAGTAAATGTCTCCTCCGTAATTCCACGGCATGGTTTTGTCTAATTCATATGGGACTGGCCCAGGCATTGTAATTATTAAAGGATTTGTTTTCAGAACTTATGTAATTCTAACGGGTCTTTTGGTGGAGACCCTAGAAGAATTGGCGGAAATGGTAATGATAGAAACATCTCCAACAGGAATAGGTGAAACATGAGTCTTTTCAAACAAAATCTCGTTGTTATCTATCAGGCACTGAATGCCTGCCTTCAACAAAGGACAGCCAGTTGGTGAGGATAGGCAGAGATGGAAAACTTTATTACAGCCCGGGAACACACCGGCTTTCAACAAGTTTATCTTAATAGTCGGAAGTGGGGTCATGAGTTCGTCAATTGAGGTAACAAACAATCCTTCTTCAATGGTATTGGCATTGTGACCATGTCTGGGCATAGGAGAAAATGACATTTGGCTTCTCAGGCGCATCAAACTCAATGTCTTTTGCTTCAATGAGGTCTTGTATTTTGTTCTTCAAGGCCCAACAGTTATTAGTATTGTGACCAGGACTTTCAGAGTGATATGCGCAACGGGCATTGGGATGATAATGAGGGGATGTTATATTGGGGTTTTTCGGAGCTTCTTTCAAGGTTACCAAATTGGATCTCAGAAGATGCGGTAGTACTTGAGACAAGGTCATGTTAATTCTGGTGAATTGCCTGACTGGCCTTTCCACCCTTGGTTGATTACTTCTTTGTTGATCAGACGTAGGCTTAGGAATCATAACAGCCCCCACCATTGGTTGGCGTTTGGCCCTAACTTGGTTTCTTTGCGGATATATAGCAACTACCTCTTTCTTTCTGATGAAAGGCTTCCTTACAACTGTAGAAGAAGATAAATCTTTCTGAATCTTTCCACTTTTTATACCGGCTTCTATCCTCTCTCCGGTCAGTATTAGTTCAGTAAAACCTGCAGACGATCTTCTGATTAGATGATTGAAGAAGGGACCAGACAAGGTGCCCAAGAACATGTCTACCAATTCTCTCTCAGACAGAGGGGGTTGAACTCTTCCCGCCAAATCTCTCCATTTTTTTGCATAGTCCTTGAAACCCTCGTTGGAAACCATGGCCATACTCTGGAGTTGAGTACGGGTAGGCGCCAGATCAGCATTGTAGTGACATTGTTTGTAGAAAGCTGCAGCAAGATCTTCCCAATTGTGAATGTTGGATCTTTCTAATTGGTAAAACCAGTCAAGTTGAGTCCCAGACAGACTGTCTTGGAAGAAGTGTACCCATAAGTCTTTGCCAGCGGTATGGGGTTGGATTTTTCTCACATATGACCGGAGATGCATTTTAGGGCATGATACTCCGTCATATTTAGCGAATACATGCGCTTTAAATTTCAAAGGAATCACAATCCCTAACACCAAACCCAATTCCTCAAAATCTAGGCCAGGTACCTTTTGGATTTCCATCGCCCTCAAACGCTCTTCAAGATGTTTATACTTATCATCAACTGGAGGGTATTGTTCCTCAAAGTAGTCTTCTTCTTCCTCTTCTTCTTCTGATTCTGACGGGACAACTGTTTCCTTACCTTTCCCCTCTCCTTCACCGAATGTTGTTGCAAAGTTCAAGGTCCTTCTTGTCTGCTCATGAAATCTTCTTCCCATGTTTAAGACTCCAGTTACCTTCTTTTTTTTCTTTTTCCTCTCTTCAGCCAACATAGTCTTCAACTCTTCTTGCCCCTTGGCTAGGGTCATGAGCAACTGTTGAAACTGCATATTCGGAGCTTGGAGATCTTTCACTGTTTTCTCGAGATCCATCTTACTGAAATAAACATTAGAGAGATGAGGAGACTTGTTGCAAAAGACCTGTTTATGTTATGATGAATGATATATGCATATGCAATGTTTTCAAGGATTTCAAAGATTCAGATTTGTTTTAGACAAAAAAGGAAACACACGTTATATTAATAAGATAAAGTTTGAGTACACCAATGCCCCTTGGACAAAATCATACAAAAAACTCTAAGATAAAAAAGTAGTACGCATCCTCTTTGGTGCAATGTAGGCATTCAAAGTCTGTTCCTCGTGAAGTAGCCTAGTGAGCTCCAAAACCTTCCTCTCGCTTGTGTAGAATTGGGCTTCAAAAGTATCTCGCTCTCCTTTGAGTTGTATCCAATCCCTTTGTAGGTCTTCAAGAGATGTAGGCATGTCAGGATGTAGGATAGTGTATGGAACATCTCCCTCCATGACAGGCTCAATGATTACCGGGAAAATGGAGGGGTAAGGCATCATAAGACTCTGAGCACGAGTTCGTACCCATTTGAGGTAAGGATCAAGAGGGATGGAATTCTTGTTCCCCAAAGTCTTACTATCCACCTTGTTTAGTATCCTCCAAGCTCGGATAAATCTCTGGCGAAGACCTTGATCGTCGTTGTCGTAGTCGAATACCAAACCTTGAATCAGCATCTCGTGCAGTCCATCCCTTCGAGCATAACCAAAATGTCTTAAGGATAAGCATGGGTTGTAGGTGATACCTCCCCCAATTCCAAGTAAAGGGACATTAGGGAATTCTCCACAGCGGTCAACAATGATAACATTCTCCTTGGACCGGGAGCACCAATGAATGTCTGAATGTTTGAGCGTCATCAACCTTTGTGACCACCTTGAACCTTGCTCATTCTTCAATACAGATTGGGGAAGATGAGAAATAAACCATCTTGCCAAGAGAGGAGTGCAACACATAAGGACACCTTTTTTCCTCATTGTGCGAGTGTCAAAAGAGTGTAGGATATCCCCTAGCAATGTAGGCACCAGGTTGTGTGATATGAAGATTTTGATGGTGTTCACATTTATGAGCTGGTCAGGATTTGGAAACAAAACCATCCCATAGATTGGGAGAGCCATAATTTCCTCAAAGGCTTTCCAGTCTAAGGAATTCCAAAAGCTTTTGGCTTTCTCAAACAGGAACTTTGCTAAGAAACCTTTGACACCACTCCTTGTTTCCCAATGGGTTGTGACATCAGATGAGTGCAAGTGTAGAGCTTGAGCAATCTCTTCTGGCTTTGGATCTCTTTCCATACTGTTGAAAGGTAGTTGATTGAGAATTGGAATCCTCAAGAGTTGGGAGAATTCTTCCAAAGTAGGCACAAGTTGATAGTCGGGAAATGTGAAGCAATGGTGCAAAGGATCAAAGAACTGAAAGAGCACCTTCACCATGTCCTCATCTGTGTTAGAGGTGACCAAGTTGAGTAGACGACCATGTCTCTCAGTGAATGGAGAGTTTTCAAGAATTCTTGAAGCTAGCTCCTTAAGTTATGGAGGCATCCTTACAAGGTTGACTTGAATAGTTTTCCTGCGAAGTGAATCCATATCCTACAAAACAAGAACAAAGATGAATCTCCAAAATCCTTGAAATGGTTAGTGGATGTATATGATGTTCATGATGTCCGTGATGTTATGTACAATTATGTATATATAAAAAAAGCAAACAAATCCTTAGTTTAGCCTTGCATGGAGTTTTATAGGTAAGTACCCTCTTGAAGTTTAGTTGGCTTAAACCTGTCCTAGTAATAGTAACCGGGTTCTAAGGAGCTCAATATCACTGGATTGTTTCCTTGGTCATTGTTTCAGCTCAAGCCTCTTTAATGGCGACCGAAATATCCCAAGAAACCAAACCTCAATGAGTGTAGTATCGAGTATCTACCAACTTCGGGCTGCACCAAAGCCGGTCATCTCACTACATCCTAAAGGCTAAGTTGGTCAAGTAAAGGTTCTAAAAGTTCATTAGTGCTTCATGACATCACTCAGCGGCCCCGTATTCTCTTTGATTAACTCAAAGGCTACCGGTACCCACAAATATGTCGCACTAACGTAGCTATTGCTTAGAACATGTCGGTATACCCCATATAGTTTCCACAACATATTGCTACTTACCTATAATGTATCCCAAATCCGGGTAGAGGATTCAAACCCAAACAAAGAACCATAATGTAAAGCACACAAGTCAAACAATGTAAGCAAGTAAATGTGATCTAAACCCTAAGGTAACCCCACTTTTAGAATTTCCCCAGCAGAGTCGCCAGTTCTGTGATATGTCGGGAGAACTGACTTGATTGTTTTGCATTTGATTGCAAATGTGGCGGTTAGCAAGAGTTGCCACCGACTTTTATTTTATCCAAAAAGAAAAGGTAAAAAAGCACAGGAAAGACCTTTGAGATTGTTTCTTGAGTTCGTGGGGTAGATTATGAAAAGGGAAGGTATTAGCACCCTTTTTATCCATGGTTTTCCATGGGCTCTTAGTTACTTGCTAGATCACTTGCTTTTTTTGTTTAAAATTGTGCTTTGTGTGGTTTTGAAAGTATTTTATAAAAGAGGCCATTGTTTAGGCAATCTTTATAATGATTCTTGTTCGTAAGAATGTATACAAAGATGTTGATCCTTTTGAAAATGTTTTCAATTTTGTAAGATGTTTGGAAATGTGTGTGTTTGTTTTGAAAATAGCAAGGATATTTATTTTGAAATAGAGCAAGTAACTAAAAGTAATCTACCTACTCAAATGTCTTTCTTGTTCATTTTCTTTTCCTTTGACATTGTTGTCTTACCTTTGATTTGGTAAGCAACCTTATCTTTGGATGTAAATGGGACGGGTGCGGGTCATCGTATAACCATGATTAGCAATGTTGCAAGGTATCTTAGCATTTTTGAGGGACTAAGATCATTTTTGTAAAGCAACTTTGAATAGTGTCATCGAGGGACTATGATCTTGTATTTGTTTGTTTTTGCTAAGACACCTTACATGCATAATATGGCCATTTTTGTATAAGGAAACCAAGTGGGATAACCCTAGAGGTGTTTTGTGTGAAAGTGTGTCATTTTCATGCTTGATTTTGTCTTGGATTAGGGTTTTCTATTTGATTGGTTTTATCTTGCCATACAAACCCTAGTTATTAGCATGTTATGTAAAAGCGATAAATTGTGAAATTTAAAGTTACTATGCTATTACAACATTTGTGGGAAGGGGTATACAATTTATGAATGGGGATTGCAATAATATAAACCTAATTAATCTATTACAACCAAATTGAATATGTACAAATATTGGAATAAATAATATACAAGATGAATTAAATATGCAAAGGTATGTAAATGCAAAGATTTTTGTTTGGTTTTTTATGTGAAAAAAGTTTTAACCTAAACCTAATAAATAAATCAAGATTAACTTAAATCAATTAAGAAAATAAATTATTTTTAGAAAAAGACTTTTTGAATAAACCCTAATTCTATTTGATTAAAAGGAAAAAAAATTCTTTAAGAAAAAGTAAGTATTTTTGTATTTTTTTTTTATCTTGAAAATAATATATGGCATTATGAGATATTTTTGGTCTTTTTTATACTAAAATAATATGTTTAATGGGTGTGAAAAAAATAAATATTTAAACTAGTTCTAATTTAAATTTACAAATTTAATTAATAAAAATGGATAATATATAACTAAATAAAAAAATTTGTGAGAAAAAATAAAATAGAATAAGCTAAAATATAAATCTATCATTTTTATATTTTTTTATGATTTTTAATATTAAGAAAAATATATTTAATAAAATAAAATGAAAGTAAAATAAATAAATAAAATTATGTTGGGTCAGGGGTGTCATAAGCAAACAGGATGTGAATGTTAGAAAAAAAAAATCACAAGGCCCAAGAATCAGAAGCCCAGCGCTGCAAAGGGACAAAAAAATGGAAAATATGAGAAAATTGCAAAAGGCAGCGCGCTAAGGCTCGAACCCGTGACTTATAGCATTTACGTGCACTGCCTTACCACTAGGGTGGCTGTACATCCGTTTATATAAACACAAACATAAATATATATTAGAAAATGCCCCCTGAAGGCAACTTCATCTTCAACCTTGAGCCATGGACGGATCACCTGTATCTTCTTCATTTCTCCATAAAAATGGAAAGTTCAAACATGAAAGTTACAGTGTTTCTTCCCACGAGTTCAACCATATAATTTATGTAAACTAAAAGTCAAAGATCAAAGCTAATTTTACTTTCCCTAATTTGAAACCTAATTTTTACAGAAATTTCAAATCCAAAATTCTCTATACACAGTTAGTATAAATGAAAACTATGAACATGGTTAGCTTTAGGGCAAGGATATCTACATTTTGATTTCACAAATCAGGACCAAATGATGCTTGTATGAAGAGATAGAAGTTTGAGTTTTTACCTCTTTCAGCTGGGATCATGAATGGAGTTTGAGCAAGTTTTGAGAAGGCCTGAGGATCTGTTTAGCTTGCCTGGACCTCCCTGAGTGTATTCCAATCCTTACTTTGTCTTGAAAATCCCTGAATCCCCCTACTCAAGTCAACCTACAAGCTCAATATTTGAAAATGGTTGATGGTGGAGGAGTAGTTACACTGAGAGAACAGGGGTCTGGATCACTTATATATGAGGTATATTAAGTGTTTAGATGGTTAAAACTCAAAACGCACTAGTGGTTTTGGAGATGGTTGTGTAAGGTTCAAAAATGTCAAGCTATGGCAGATTCTGAGTTGCAGAGTGTTTAGGAGTTTTTTTGAGTCTTAGCATTCGTGTGTTATGTTGCAATACATTTGTGTATATGTATGGAAAAGGTTAGAGATCAACTCCACTCCAGGTTTCTGAGTTATAGCCTTTTGGCTCTATAACTTGCTTTTGAAGAAAAGTGAGGAGACAAGTCTCTAAGTTTGTACAAGCATGATCTGAGTTGGTAGAGACCTTAGACAAGTTGCTTTTGTTTTTGACTTTGCTTGTGTGCAGAGAAAACAATTGAGAGGCTCAAGAAGTTGACAAAGGCAAAAGTACTGCTTTATCAAAATGGAAATGGCACCTTTGTGCCATAAATGGAATTATAACTTGGATAAAGGCTCAAATGTTTGGATTAAAGTTCTATCAGCTGTGTAAACATTTAGTTATGGAGTGAGAAACAATTTTGAGGCCTTAAAAGCAAAGATTATGCAGCCTAGGCTTGGATTTGAATTTGTGTTCATCATGAAATGGCTTGAAATCAAAGTGATAAATCACCAACTTCATCTCTTCGATTATCCCTACTCAAGAATGATCTCAAATAGTTCTTGTACATTTCAAAAATCTTGCAATGTACTCTACAACTCATCTTTGAATTGCTCTTGAAAATTCCCTTTGGAACTATGTGAAAAATTGCCATGAAGTTAGGTCAAAAATCTGCCTAACTAGGGCAAAATTTCACTAAGTTATTTTAGTTCATGAGCATGTATTCACATAATTATATCTTGAGATCCATGCATTTGTAGAAGAAATTGTGTGAAGAAAAGTTATTGATTTCATGGAGATCTACAACTTTCATGTTGGAAGTTTCCTTTGAATCATCTTGCATCATGGTGAAAATTTGGCTTAAAGTTGAGAAAAAATAAGAAATTTTCTATACTTAGAAAATTTTCTAAGTTAAAAAATTCAACTTTTCAAAACAAAAACTTAAACCCTTGATTTCTTGATGAACAAGTTTCACATATTGACATGTTTTGATGAAACATGATCTTTGGCATTTGATTTTGACCAAAAAGTCAAAGTTTGACTTTTCAGTATACAATTGACTTTTGATGAGTTGACTGAAAAATTCACCTGTCAATCCAATGGATTTTTAATGTTTTGAACCATGTCATTAGGTCAAGATGATGCAATTTAACTCTTGAAATCATGCTTCAAACCAATTGTTCATTTTCTAGGTCAAAAATCAGAAATTGCCCTTTCCCAGTCAAAACCCTAATTTTGACCATTTTGCCCTTTTGATGATTTGATCAAATTTCTTGAGGAATTATGGTCCAAACTTGATCAAATGATATATATGAGTCTAAGATGTTGATGTGGATCAAAAATTATGAAGTTTGACTGTAAATTGGCCATGGTTGACTTTTTCCCCAATACAACTTATTTTTAGGTCAATTGTTCAATTGACTGATCAAAAGTGTGATTCAAGGCTTGAAACTTGACATGAGTAATATTAGGGGTCCATAATGATTCTTGAAAGTCATATGAAGCATTGATAGTCCAAAAATACATGTGCAAACTCAAACCCTAATTTTGGTCATCAGTGCATGAGGAGGTATCTTGAGCTGGTCAAACCTTATGGCAGTCTTGAATCAAAGAGATCTTGTGAGGAAATTCTTGATAAGTGAGAGGGAAAATTTTGGGGTACAATGCAGAGCATCATTATGCTTCCTCCCCTTCGGTGTCAAGTCTGCATCTGAAAAACCCAGCCCAATGTCAGCAGTCAGGCTGGCCATACAGTCTTTGAATTGATCAGCTGAGGTCTCCTGCGGCACATGCGCAGTCTTGAGGTATGCAATCAAAGCCTTAGCATGGGCCTCGGAGCACAACAGCAGGGACAACATGGATATCTTTGAGGGGGTCTTCCCCAGCTGCTCGACCACATTGTAGTCGCTCTTTTTGATTATTTTCAGTATTTCCTCTATCTCTTGCTTAGAGGCTTCCACGACAATTTTTATAGGTGCCTCCGTCCGGGCAGGCTCACCTATAACTTCTTTGCCTCGGGTCCCAGATGACTCGACGGCGGGAGTGATGATAGGAGTAAGCATAGGAGCAGTAGTTGATGTACCAGTAGGAGTAGCAGACGGAATAACAATAGGCCTATTGACAGTCTTTGGGGAAATCTCGGGAGAGAAAACCCTTCCACTTCTAGTAACCTTATTGGTCCCGACAATGTTACTGACATTAGGATCGGCCTCTTCATTCTTCATATCTTGTTTGATGCCATGATAGTACACATCGGCACCATAGTGACAAGGGACAGCTTTGCCTGAGGCATACGGGACAGGACCAAGAAAGGTGATTATTAGTGGAGCGACTCTTGGAGCAGATGTAATCCTAACAGGTCTTCTCGAGGAGACCTTGGAAGGATTGGTGGAAATGGTTATAATAGCAACATCTTTAAATGGAACAACGGGAATCAAAGTTTTTTCGAACAAAATTTCTTTGCTGTCCATCAGGCGCTGAACACCTGACTTCAGCAAAGGGTAGAGATGAACACATGTGGCAACCTTCACCACAACCCAGAAATAAACCGACCGACAACAAATTCTTTTTAACCGTCATAAGAGGAGTAGAAACTTCATCCACTAAGGTCACAAACAGATCGGTATCAACAACATTAATTCCACGATTGTGCTTAGGCATGGGAGCAGTTATGACATTGGGCTTTTCCATAGCATCGAACTCAATCTCCTTGGCCTCGATCAGATCCTGTACCTTATTTCTCAGAGCCCAATAGTCATTGGTATCATGGCCAGGACTCTCAGAATGATAGCCACACCGAGCATTTGGGTTATATCGGGGAGATGTGGTGTTCGGATTCTTGGGAGCCTCCTTCAAGGTTGCCAAGTTGGATCTTAGCAGATGGGGTAGAACTTCAGCCAACGTCATGTTGATCCGGGTAAATTGTCATTGTGGTCTTTCCACCCTTTGTTGATTGTTGCGTTATGGAGCAACTGCAGGTCTAGGTATCATTACGGCACTTACTGTCTAACGGTGTTCAGTTCTGCTTTGGCCTCTCGGACTATAGATGGCACTGGCTTCCTTCTTACCAGTAAAAGGCTTCTTTATCGAACTCAAAGAGGCATCCTTTTGTATTTTACCGCTCCGAATCCCAGCTTCTACTCTCTCTCCGGTTAGGATTAGCTCGGTGAAACTTGCTGACGAGCTTCCGATCAAATGATTAAATAATGGACCAGATAGCATCCCCATAAACATATCAACCAACTCCCTATCAGACAATGGGGGTTGGACTCTTCCAGCCAAGTCTCTCAACTTATGTGCATAGTCCTTAAAGCCTTCACTTGCACCCATGGACATACTCTGTAGTTGAGTACAAGTAGGAGCAAGGTCGGTGTTATATTGATACTGCTTATAAAAAGAAGCAGCCAGATCTTCCCAGTTTCAGACATTGGCTCTCTCTAGTTGGTAGAACCATTCAAGCTGAGTCCCTGACAGACTGTCTTGAAAGTAGTGAACCCACAAATTTATATCAGCGGTGTGGGGCTGAATCTTTCTGACGTAGGAATGGAGATAGAGCTTTGGGCAAGATACCCCATTGTACTTAGCAAAAATTGGAGCCTTGAACTTCTGCGGGATGACCACTCCCAACACCAATCCCATGTCTTCGAAATTCAACCCAGGTATCCTCTGGACTTCCATAGCACTCATACGATCTTCCAACTGCTTGTATCTATCCTCAGTAGGAGCATACTACTCATCATTGTAATCTGTGTCATTGTCAGAAACTTCAGGACTGAGGTCCTTTTCCCTTGTCTCTTCTTCTTGATTCTCCCCTTCTTTGGATGAAGAGGTCAGATCGACTTGCTGCTTTAACGGCCCCCTGAACCTTCTGCCCATATTCAGAATACTAGCGACCTTCTTATTTTTATTTTTCTCTTTCAGGATGAGGGCCTTCAGATCCTCCTGCCCTTTCGCCAGATTTATGAACATCTGTTGGAATTGGGCATTTTGTGCCTGAAGATCCTTGTTGCTTTTTTCAGAAGACATTTCCGCTGAAATAAACAGCGAAAAAGATGAGATACCTGTAATGGTACCTGTTTATGCGATGTTATGAATGGGATGCGTATGCAATGATTTCAAGGATTCTTAAAAGCTCGGATTTGTTTAATCAAAAGAAACACACGTTAATTGCATTCATAAGTTTGAATTGTTACAAAGAATGCCTTTTAGGCTTACAATTAAACAAAACAAAACTTAAAGCAAAAAGGAAACTAAGTCTCCCAGGAGCGCATCCTTTTTGGTGCAATGTAGGCGTTTATGTTCCTTTCTTCATGAAGTAGCCAAGTGAGCTCCGGGACTTTCTTCTCGCTGGCATAGAACTGAGCTTCAAACGTGTCCCACTCCTCTTTGAGTTGAACCCAGGATTTCTGTAATTCTTCATGATCAGTTGGCATGTCAGGATGATGACCAAGGGAAGTAGTATCTCCTTCAATAGTTAGCTCCATAGTTATTGGTAGGATAGCTGGGTAAGGCATCAAAAGGCTTTGGGAGCAAGCTTGTACCCACCGGATATAAGGCTCAAGAGGGATGGAATTCTTGTGCCCTAGTGTCTTGCTATCAATTTTATACACCATGCCCCAAACTTTTATAAACCTTCTAAGGTATCCCTGAGCATCATTCTCATAGTTGAAGGTGATTCCTTGGATAAGCGTATCATGAGGACCATCTCTTCTTGCATAACTAAACTGACGTAAGGCAAAACAAGGGTTGTAAGTGATTCCTCCCCTGATGCCTAAGAGAGGGACATTAGGGAATTCACCACAGCGATCAATGATGGCAACATCTTTCGAGAACCGCGAACACCAATGAATGTCTGAATGCTTAAGGGACATCAGCCTATGAGACCATTTCAAACCCTATTCATTCTTCAAAATAGACATGGGTAGGTGCGAAATAAACCACCTAGCCAATATAGGAGTGCAACACAGGAGGGTCCCCCTTCTCTTTAGAGTGCGAGCATGCAGAGAGTGTGGAATATCCCCGAGTAATGTAGGCACTGGATTATGAGACAGAAAAACCTTAATAGTGTTCACATCTATGAGTTGATCCGCATTAGGTAAAAGTACCGTCCCGTAAACGAGAAGTGCTAGCACCTCTTCGAAAGCTTGTAAATCTAGGGTATCCCAAAAATGGTAAGCCTTCTCGAATAGAAATTTAACCGGAATTCCTTAGACACTCCCTCTAGTCTCCCAATTTGTCACTATGTCAGACCGTTGCAAGAACAGAGCTCTAGCAATCTCTTCAGGCTTTGGATGTTCTTCCGTACCATTGAAAGGTAACTGGTCAAGAATAGGTACCCCCAATAACTGAGAAAATTCCTCCATAGTAGGTACTAGCTGGTAATCCGGGAAGGTGAAATAATGGTGCACAGGATCGAAGAACTGAAATAACACTTTTAATAATTCTTCATCAGGTTTTGCAGTGACCAAATTGAGCAACTGACCATGCTTTCTAGTGAAATGAGAACTTTCAAGAACCCTTAATGCCAGGTCCTTTAGTTGGAGAGACACTTTCACAAGGTTAATCTGTATAGTGTTCCTACGGGTGGATGCCATGTCCTACAAAACAAAGCAAAAATGAGCCCTAGGAAATCCTTGAAATGGTTAGTCATGATATACCATGCTTTATGATGTCATGATTATGATAGAAAATCATAGGTATAGCAAACAACAAGCAAGTCACACCAAGTCCTTAGGTTTAAGGCTTGCATGAGGTTTAAGGTCATACCCTCTTGAAGTTGGATTGGTTCAACCTGTCCTATAAATAGTAACCAGGTTCTAAGAGATCTCAATATCATCGATCTTTCCCCCAGCTTTGTTCAATAGGCGATTGACTCGCAACCAAACAAAACTCAAGAGTCAAACCTCAATGAGTGTAGCATCGAGTATCTGTCGACCTTGGTAATACACCAAAGTCGGCCATCTCACTACGTCCTACTGGCCAAGTTGTGCGATTAAAGGTTCTAAGGTCAGTTGATGCTTCGCAACACCACGCGACGGCCTTGTACTCTCCCTGATTGACTCAAGGGTTACCGATACCAACCAAAGTGCCACATCAACGTAGCTACTGCTTCAACCGTGTCGATATACCCTGCACAGTTCCCTCACAGTTTATTGCTACTTACCTAAAAGGTGTTCCCCAGATCCGGGTGTAGGATCTATATAACCCCAAACAAAACCCTTGAATATAAAGCAGGAAAAGCAAACAAGAAAGCAATTTTAAAAGTGACCTAGATCCTAAGGTATACCCCACTTATTTTAATACTCCCCAGCAGAGTCGCCAGTTCTGTGATACGGTGGCAGAACCGACTGTTGATACTGGTTTGTGTTTTGTATTTGCAAATGTCGTGGTAAGCAAGAGTCGCCACCGACTTTTATTTTATCCAACTAAGGGAAAGGAAAAAGAACAGAAAAACCTTTTTTTGAGAATGTTTCTGAGTATGAGGGGTAGATTATAGAAAGGGAAGGTGTTAGCACCCTTTCTATCCATGGTTTTCCATGGGCTCTTAGGTACTTTGCTCATTTTTTAAAATTGCTTGTGCGTGCTTGTTTTGAAAAAGTTTTACTTCGTGATAACCCTTGTATCGGTCCTCAAGAGTGTGACGAAGTTTTTTTGAAAATTGTTTTGAAAAGTGTTTGTGCGAAAAGTTTTGTTTGAGTGACTACCTAGGATCTAATATACCTACTCTAAAAAGTCTGTTCGTTTTCCTTTATAGAGTGCTATCCTATTATTAAGGAATAGGTAGCACCATCATTGGAGTTTTAAGGGACGTTTGGAGGGACAAATACGATCACAAAAGCAATGTTAGGAAATTTTAGTAATCATCCTAAAGCCTTAAAGATCTTTTTCCGAGGCAATATCCGATTGGGTCATTTTTTATCTTTTGAGACTAGAGGACAACCACTAACATTCCCTATACTTCATGACCCTTTACCGAAGGCAACCGGAGTGGAGTAAACCATAGGAGTGAGCATGTGCAAGTGTATTTTTTTAGTTAATTATCTTTGCACAATTAATGTTTTCTACTGTTTTAATTTCAATTTGTCTTTCCATACAATCTTATACATACATCTAAGCAGTTTATAGTTTGCGGAAATAAAAATGCGAGAAGTTAGAGTCCTAATTATTACAAGGCTTTGGGCAGATACATAATTATTTTTGACTGAAAATAAAATGCGGAATTAAAACCCTACTTAAATATATTACAAACTCGGAGTAGTTACAATAATAATAAAAAAGGAAAATTAAAAGTGCGCGGAGAATTAAATGCGAGAAATAATTGGACAACCTAAAAAATCTAATTTGAGAAAATATTTATGTTATTTTTGAAGAAAAACTAGGTTATGTACAAAATTAAACCCTAATTCTAATTATTTTAAATTATAATAAAAAGGGAATTAAATTGCCTAAATTTAATTAAACTAATTAATTAATAAAGATATTTTTTATGAAAAAAATTATTTTGATGTTTTTATGATTTTTTTGATTAAATAAAAAAACATGATTTTTTTGGAGTTATATGAAAAAGAAATAGTTAATTAAGTAAATAAAAGAATTGAAATAAAAAGAAAAGAATGGAATTTGGGCATGTCTGATGAGCAAATAAGGGGGTGCATTTCTGAATTTATCCAGGCCCATTATGGCCAAGCCCACTCTTGCGCATGATGTTGTGTTGCTGCGCCTGGAGAGTGTACCATGATCCCTCCTTGTTTGAACATTGGATCTGCGTTGGCAATGATCCAGTGGTTGGATCAGTGGGGCGCGTGATAGACATTTGGCCTTGTAATGCATGGGATCTGCAATCACATGTTATGAAAATAAAGAAAATGTTGGGACCTGGGATCGAACCCAGGTCCTCCCACTCATTCCACGCTTGCCTTAGCCATCTGTGCTACGTTGCTTAGTTGTAATAATAATAAGATCCGATCATAATATATAAAACAAAGTGGATAGGCTGAAAAAATAAAAATAAAAACACGCGATTATTCAGACGGACCAATGGAGTGGTGAGGAGTCATCGTCTTCTTCCCTGTCTGTCGTCTTAGGTATCAGATTTATACCTACGGACAGAGCTCCATAGCTATAAACCTGAAATCCTCAAAAATCCATGCAACGCATGATAAATTAATTTTAAATACGCCAATCAACTCGTCTTGATCTCACGAGTATCATGGCATCATTTTCTTGGCCTAATTTTACCTGTACAGAGAAGCCCCAAAAGGGCTTCTTAAACCCTAACCATGGCAAGCATCAATATATGCATTAAAACATCAATTAAATCATTCAAACAGCTTGCAAATATGTTAACAATCACAATTATGTCATTAAAACATGCTTAGGATGCAAGAATTATCGTAATCGATTTTGAGAAAAAAGGCAAACCGTGTGAAGACTATAGGACGATTATGGGCTTGGGAATGCTTACAATGGATTGTGTTAGCTTCAGGAGATGTCCAGGAAGCGATCGGAGACTTTGGAATATCTTGAATCACCCTCTATGTGAGAAAACGATCCAACACTTTTTTGCCAAAATTTGAGTTTTCTTTCTCTATTCTCACGGCTACAACCCTTGTCCTTTTGCATTGTTCTTGTTCATTATATGTAGTATGATGAATTAGGGTAACAAAAACGACATGAATCTTTTGGAATTATGGAGATTGAATGTGATTTGCTTGCTATATGATATCTTTCCAAAACCATCCAAATTATGTTGTTTTTGCCTCAATTTTCCTTGATTCGATTTGATATGATTAGGCCAGCTCAATTAGATTTGATTCTCATAAAAATCAGATCAAAAAACCAATCTTTGATTTTTTTTTGTAATTTATTTGATTTAATGTGACTTTTAATAAATAAAAATCAAAATAAAATCAATAAATAGAGAAAATGATATATGGCTGCTGATTTGGATCGTGTACCATGTCCCTAACAAGGTACAATCCTGAAATGCTAGGCCCTTTTGACAAAAAATGCATTTTTGAGCACATTTGACTTTTGGCAATTTTCAAAAAATGGTCAACTTGGACAATTCATATCTCTTCCAATTTTAACCCTAGAGAGGTGTTCTTGGACTTTTTAGAAAGCTTAGGATGTCCCCTAAACAATCATTTTGGTTTCATCTCAATTGGGCCTTCCATGTTCATGTAAGAAGCTTTGACCCAAAAGGTGTTTTTGTTGACTTTTCAAAAGGACCTATAATGTAGAAATTCATATCTTTTTATGAGTGTATTTTTTGAACTTGAGGGCTGAAGATGAGTTGTAGGAAATTGAATTCCCTTCAAAATGAGCCTTTGATGAGAAATTTATGATAAAGCATGAGAAAGCTATGCTTGGTCAAATTTTGGTTGACTTTTCCTGAGAAACCCTAATTTAGCAACTTTTGAGTTTTGATGAATTAGGAGCATTCCTTGAGGAATCATGATCAACCTTTGATAAAATTATGAATATTACTTCAAAATGTTGATGTTGACAAAAAATCTTGAAGTTTGACTGTATGTGAGCCACAGTTGACTTTGACCTAATAGAGTTGATTTTCAATCATCTGAGCAGTTGACTGAGCAAACTTCTTGTGCAAGGCATAAAACTTGGCATGGATGATATTGAGAACATATAAGGACGATGGAAAAGATTTGATGCCTTTTGAGGTCACCCATCTTTATGAAAATGGAAACCCTAGTTGGAGGTTGATTGCTTTAGGAGAGAGTTTGTCTGGTCAACTCTCGGGGACCTTGAGCAAGTTAAGGGTCTTAATGAGAATATGTTAAGTAAAATGGGAGGGAAAATTTTGGGGTGCAACAAGTAGCATGCACCACATGAGGTGTAGGAGTAACAGTAGTCTGAACAACTGGAGTAACTTGAGGACCAAGATTGAAACCTTCAGGCGCAAAGTTCTCTGGAATTCCCCATGGATAACCTTGAGGCATGCGATTCTGAATAACAGCTGGAGTAGCAAACACAGGAACAGTCGGAGCTTCAGTGGTAACCCTTGTTTGTTGAGGTTGAACACTCGGTGTTGATTCTAAGCAACCACCAGAGATTCCATCAGAGTAGTGAGATTGGACATGCCGGCCTTTAGAGCAAAAACTTCCTCATGCAGCTCGCGATTCTCTTGTTATAAGTTTTCCATCTTCCTTCTGAAATTAGCTCGAGTATTGTAGTGGTGAGACAGCTTGCTAAACAAAGTAAAGAAGCTTGGTAAGACACATGGATATGCATAACAAATGCAAGAAATATGTGCAATATGACGCATGATATGCAATGCACGTGATTTATTTTATTATTAATATTTCAAGGGACTTAAATATTTATAGACACTTTGCAAATATCAAAGTAATAACACATTTGAAATACTGAAAAAATTTATTATAATAACTTCAAAATGGATTACAAGTTTCAATAATCCCAAGTACAGGATGAAAGTAAAGTCTAAAACCCTAAGAAGTAAAGTTGATGGAGATCACTTTATACGTTGGCGCTTCCCTGTAAACCTGGAAATCTGAGCCTTCAACCTTTGGTTTTCTTCCGCATATCTGGTGGCAACCTCCTTCCAATCACCTGAATCGTGAAGTGAGCAACTAGCATCTGACTGAGGCTTAGGAGAAAACAAATCCCCTTGCCTTTCCATTGTCTCTACAGCCCGACTCTCAAGAATCTCAATCAATTTATCTTTCTCCTTCAAGTCTGCTCTATAGGAAATCTCTAAAGTTTGGCACTTATTCTTCCAAGCGTCCTTTTCCCGCTGCATCCTGACCAAAGCAAGTTGTAGCTCTTCCACATCATACAATAGGGGAGGAGTGGTCTTCACAAACAAATCAGGCATAGGTGCTTCCCGAGAATACGGCATCTTCAACTGAATAGCTCTCGTTTGGGCCCACTGAAGATAAGGCTCCAAAGAAATAACCCCCCTAGGTCCCAAGTCTTTCCTACTCTTCCTATGAATGTGACTCCAGGCCTTTGCAATCTGCTACCTAGCTTCCTTATGGTCTTCTCCCTCCTTCAGGAAGAAACTACTCAAATGAATACTATTTGGTTTATCCCTCATCGGATAACCAAGCTGTTGTCGTGCAAGAACATGGTTGTAGTTAATTCCTCCCTTTGTACCAAGAAGAGGTACATTGGGGAAACTACCATAATTGTCTATAATCTCTACATCATGGTAAGCCTGATGATACCAATCAATATCTGAGTGAGTAAGTGCCATGATCTTAGGAGCCCAACGGGGTTCCTTCCTGACATCCCAGAAAGCATCAGACTAAGGCATATGAGAAATAAACCACCGGTACAACAGAGGCGTGCAACAGATAATCATCCTCCTATGATAAGAATTCTGAAGATGAATAGAGTAATAAGAATCACCCAACAATGTAGGAATTGGGTTTCCAATCATGAAGATCCTGATAGCATTAACGTCAACAGACTTATCCACATTAGGAAATAAAAATAATCCATAAGCAAGTCGAGCAAAGATGGCCTCAAAAGCGACTACACTCTTCATCCTGGGAAAGTAACGAGCTTTCTCCAATAAGAACTGAGTTGGTAATCCTCTAATCTCTCCTTTAGTAGTCATATGGACTTTAACCTCAGACTTCCCCAGATGGATCAAAGCAGCAATCTCGTGTGGTTTTGGCTCACCCTCCAAACCAGTAAAAGGAACACGATCGATAATAGGTAAATCCAACAGATAAGAATACTCCTCTAGTGTAGGCATCAACTGAAGTTCAGGGAAAGTAAAGCAATGATACATCAGATCATAGAACTGGACCAAGGTCGATAGAATACCCTCCTTCATCCCAAGCTTCATGAGAGGAATGATAGATCCATACTTCTTCCGAAAATCTGCAGAACACTCAATCTCGGGAATTATACTGGTCAACTCATCTATCTTGGGATCTTTGAAACTGTATTTTCCGGTCTTTATTTTTCCAAAATCCATGGTCAAAAGGTACCTGAGATATTAAAAAATGGTCAACTTTCAAGTCCCTTGAAATAAAACTTCTTTAAAAGATACTTATGAGTGCATGGATGCATGATGCAACAATCACACACAAGATCACAAACATAGGGTTCATATGTTCAACGTCACGAGCATGAGGTCGAAGGTACTACCCATAAGGTATTGGTCTAAAAGTTTTCACCTGACGAACAAGGTTCTAGAGATTCCCAGAGTCTACATCCTTCCTTCGGATATTACCAACTTCTCAATTAACTCGATAATTAGTAATATTCTCAAGAAAAACTCGTCCGAGCATAGTATCATGTGACAACTATTTCTGGATTACTCTGTTATAGCTTCCGAACTACACCTAAAAGGCCAAGATGGGTTAGGTATTCTAAGGTCCTCGGCTTCAGCAGGCTCCCAGGTCGAAAGCAGCACGTCTTCCCGATTACTCAGTAAATGACACTACAGTCAAAGGGGCCTCCACTGGGTGGGGGATCTCATACCTCATTTTTTGGGATTACTCCCTCAAAGTTAGCATGACTATACCTCCCGTCCTATCTTAAAGTTTGCCCAAGTCCGGGTATAGGACTTATAAGTAATCACCAAGCACCCTGAAAACTAGGAAAATCCAGATAAACATATATACAACATATAACACATAAACAACAATAGCACATATACAGATATAAACAAAGATAGGTTTAACCCACTTAGGGATGGACCAGAAAGAGGTCAATCTTTCCCCAGTGAAGTAGCCATTTTTCTGTTGCGGTAGAAATGTTTAAGACTAAGCCATTGGATTGACTAGACTTATATAGATCAAAATAAAAATCACCATTGTGCTTTATTGTTTCCAAAGGAATGGGAAAAGAGCGAATAACCCAAAAAGAGGGGGAAAGATTCTAGGTAAGGGGGTTGGTTATGCAAAGGGGAGGTATTATCACCCTAAACATCTACGGTACTCCACAGGAACCTCTTTGTAAAATCTATATATTTTGGCTATAAAATGTTGTATAAAAAATAGATGGTGGATGTGAGAAAAGAAGTATTTTTTATGGTTTTTGCACCCGCCGCGGTTGCGAACCTTTAGTGCCTACGTACCACCTTTCGTGCAATAGGGGATCAGGGTACACGTAGTTCCTCTTTTAAAAATTTTAAAACACAAGTGTGTTGGTGGATTTTATGAGATAAGACATCATCGTCATTGTCCGTGTGGAAAACAGACTTACTACCCACAATTATGAGAAAGGAGAATTTTCATCATCTTAAAGTGGAGGATATGGCTTGGATTTTAAAATCAACAATGCCTCACTCAACACCCAAGTGGAAAATATCTCACTTCACTACATATTGTAGAAGTATAGTTGTTTGCATCACTACAAGGATTGACAAGAGTCTAATCTTTTGAGAAAGGTTTTAAAATAAAAAGTCAAAGTGGAAAAATGGTTTGAAATGAGATTGACTGACTTTTAGTATTCTCACAAAAAATGTCAAAGTATTATTAAGTTGATTGGAGTTTATTTATGAAAATGTTTTTGAAAATGCATGGACCTAAGTCCAAGTTTATTATGAAAGTGGTTCAAGTTTAAAAAAACAAGAAGAGTTTTTAAAAGGAGGGAGAAGATTTTTGAAATTAAAGAAGATGGGAGGAGAAGAAGAGACTACCCTAAAGCATAAGGTAAAAGATAAGGATAAGAACCATCTAACCAACAAGCAGACAATACTTGACATTATGAGTCAATATAGAATTCACATTATTTGGATTGAAACCAAGAAAGCAAAGATACTAGACCTCTTAAGAGAACTAAACCTCAAGTGTATTAAGTCTTCACAAAAATTGGGCAGAGTAACGGCTGTATACAGGTGAATTCCATATTACAAACAAAGTATGTAATCACAATAACCTGCACACAAAACAAACAAACAACCCAATATCTTGAGGTAAACCTCAAGAACTCCAGACAAAATATCAATTAAGGTCACCAGGTTTCCAACATAGGCCAAGGCTTCTAACCCTAAGTCCAAGAAGTCCAATACTCCATAATGCCAAGGATAGTAACCAAATAGTCCAAGTATCATTAAAGCTTTTTATGGTTCATGTTGATTATTAAGTATCTTAAAAAAGAAAAGAAAAACTCAAGTGAGCAAAATAAAAATGACAAGAATATAAAGGGGGCTCAAGTGAGTAAAGATGAAAAATAACATGAAATGTAAACGCTAAAGTAAATGGTGCATAAAATAAAAACACAAAATAAATTCAATTATTAGTAATTAGTGGTTATTTGGATGACCATCTTGAAACTTGCATTTGGAACTCATTAGAGGATTGGTAGAACCAAAGCCTCCACACAACAAGTTGCATTTGCTTTTTGTCAAGTATATCATCCATTTTGGAATTCTCAAAAAGTAACATTTAATGATCAACGATGTTTAAGTGATCCGTGTTGACCAAAAGTGGTGTAGATCCATTAGAGGATTGGTAGAACCAAAGACTCCACACAATGAATCTCAAGGTTATTAGATCAAAGAGATCAAATTAACATACTTGGGCTTGTAAACATAGGTTTGGGCCACGAATGATCACTTATTCGAATCGGGACAAAATTTAGCGCTATGTTAAGCAATCGTAAGTGGACTTATATAGAAGTTGTACCTATTTTGAGGCCGGTCAATAGAAATCTATGCACCATTTATTTTGAGACACGATATAGAGATCATGCTCCAATAACACTTAGTGCAATAAGAAAGGGGTGAGATGAAGAAGGGTGAGAAAGAATACAAACCACATTTGAATTAAAACTTAATCAAACTATTATTAAAATCATTCATCCATTTTCATGGAGTTAAACTCAACACCATGGATCCAATGATGTTAACAAAGTTCATGATCAAAAATTCAACCCAAGATCAACCAGAAAATAATCACAAAATAATATTACATTTAATATGTGCATTAAAAAGGGTTTTTTAATGTTTTAAAAATAGAAATAAAAGAGAAAAATATCAACTATGTTCGAATTAATCAAGAAATATGAAGTAAGACCATAGAAAAATCATAAATGAACTCAAATATTTTTATAAAATTTTTGGTGATTTTTTAAAGTCAGAAACTATTTTTAAAATTAAAAAAAAATAAGTAAAATAAGCCAAAAATGATAAAAAATAACAAAGTCATAAATAAAAAATAAATGAGGTCACCAATATTTGTCACAACCTCATTGGATAATTCCATATTTTTTTAGAATTTAAAAATGTATAAAATTATTTTTAAACATTTAAAACAATTCAAATAAAGTGAAAATTTATAAAAAATATCAAAACACAAAATAAAATTGTACAAAAATAAAAATAAGAAAGAGGAAAATCAAAAATATTTTTCATAATTATTTTAGATTTTTTGGACTTAAAATGAATTTTCTATGATTTTTTGAAGTTTAAAACAATTAAATATAAAAATCAGAAAATAAAATAAAAACCAAAAAGATATGGACCAATGGATGAGAGTCATAACGCGTTAGTAATCAAATCCAAGGCATCTGGCGCGTTGTGCATCTCATGGTCATTACTGAATAAAACACTGAATCAGATATAAATCAGATTTAAAAAAAAAAAACAAATGGCACGCCATCATTGGTTAGAAGATGACACGTTGGTCATCTTCAACCTCCAGCCAATGTGAAATGTAGGTCTCTCAAACTGTAAAATCGGAAGCTCAGACCTATGCCATTCGCTTCGTCTCATCAAGACGGAGACAACCACACCTTTGCAAAAAATTTATATAAATTGTAGCTCAAGTAATTTGGAAGGAAAGTTTTAAAAAGGAATTTGAGAATTCATGGCCAAAATGTGTCTCCAGTTAAAAGCAAGTGTTACGACTAGAACCAGGGTGACGAGAACTTCACAATAGTATCAAAGTTTGAGAGAATTGGTGAAGGAATCTACCTATTGAAGTTAAGTTGCAGAGCTCTGAAATTGGGCTTCTTTGGATCAATATAGGTCACGATTCTTGAAGGTAATTGTATGGTTAGCTTCAGGGAAGATCAAGGAAGGTGAATTGATAGAAAAAATGGATTAAAAAAGGCTTGAACACTGATTTCAAAGTTGCAGAAAAGTGAGTTATGAAATGAGTTTGGCAGGGTGATTTTGGCTGTTCAAGCTTGAGAAAATGAACGGGGGATGACCCTCTATTTATAGGAGAATGAATGGGATCCTTAAGCGTGTGAAATGATGAAGTTTGGAGGGAAATCGTGGGAGTCTGCAGCATGAACAAAGTGTAACTTGTTTAGCATCAAAACTCAGCCAAATCGTATGTTTAATGATGCTAAACGCCTTTGTAAAGCTGCTAAACATGATTAGAAGCAAAAACGCGTGGAAAACTTGTGATTAGAAGCCAAAACAAAGATTTCAATATTTGACTTATGATGAAACTTCAGTTTCAAGTTACCAAATTCAAATCAATGGTATTCTCAACTCAAGGGGTCTTAAGGCATGGTTCTTGATGCTTTAGAAATATGAGATTACAAGCTTTGCAATGGGAAAAGAATGGAATCAAATGGATGTTTGAGATGAAAGTTGCAATGAGTCAAAGTTGGAAAAAAGAAGTTAACTTTCCATACATAGAAATATTTCTAGTTTTTCTTCAAAAGTGACCTATAATGTTCTATATCCTTAAGGCATCCTCCATCCATTTTCTCACTTTGCACATAAAAGAAGTAATAAAGTTCACATCCTCAAGATCATTATGGAAAAAGAGTGGGCTCAAGGTGATAAACATTGACCAATTTATGATCATTTGAAGTCACACATGTGAAATTGGGGGTTCATCTGGAGGACTTGTAATCTTTCTTCATCATCAAGTTTCTTCCACATGAAAACTCCTTGAAACTTTTGAAGTGATTTGATAATAACCTTTTGAAGAGAAGGATGTTTTTGGAATAACTTAAAAATACCAAAGGATGAGCAAGATATACTTCTTTGAAGTTCAAAACCCTAGCTCCTAGATCAAGAAAATTCTTTGAGGAACTTTGATAATTTTAAACAACCTTCTTGTACCAACACTTTTTATTTGTAGATAGAAGTTGTTGAGGATGATAATGAGAACTCATAGCAACCAAAACCACTTCCATATCTTGAGAATTGAGAGAAATATGCACTTGTGACCAATCGGAACAAGGCCTTGTCCAACCATGACAACTTCTTCAATCAACCCCTTGTACTTTTGAATCAATCTTGATAACTTTGAAATGTGGTGAACCAAAATAAACCTTGCCATGCCATTTCTTTCAAAACAACTTCAATGGTGAAGTTTGAATTCTCAAGATTTATTGACTAGGGCATGTAAATAAACTCATGAACCCATGGATCAACTTGCTAAGTGTTGTACCCCAAAATTTTTCCTCTCATTTCTCAATTAATCTCTCACAAGATCTCCTTTGATTCAAGACTACACAAGGTTTGATCAGCTTAAGACACCTCCTCAAAGCATTGATGACTAAAAATTAGGGTTTGAGTTTGCACAAGGATAAATGGAATTTTAATGCCCCATATGACTTTCATGGATCACTTTGGACCCTCAAGATTATTCATGTCAAGTTTCAATTCTTGGATCACATTTTTGCTCAGTTAGTTGATCAGTTGACCCAAAATCAGTTGTATGGGGGAAAGTCAATTGTGGTCAATTTACAGTCAAACTTCGTAATTTTTTTATCCATATTAACATTATGAACTCATTTATGTCATTTGATCAAGTTTGGATCATAATTCCTCAAGAAATTTGATTAGATCATCAAAAGGGCAAAATGGTCAAAATTAGGGTTTTGACTGAGAAGGTGTAATTTCTGATTTTTGACCTAGCAAATGATTGATTGGTTTAAGTTATGATATCAAGGTTTAAAATACTTCATTTTTACCTAATGACATGGCTCAAAACATCTCTCAATATTAATTTATTGACAGATGAATTTCAGTCAACTGATGAAAAGTCATATGTACATTGAAAAGTCAAACTTTGACTTTTTGGTCAAAATCAAGTATCAAAGATCACAATTCATCCAAAAATGTCAAAATGTGAAACTTGTTCATCAAGAAATCAAAAAGTCAAGATTTCATTTTGAAAAGTCAAAATTTCTAAACTTAGAAATTTTTCTAAGTGTTGGAAAATTCATATTTTTTTCATAACTTTGAGCCAAATTTCCACCATGATGCAAGATGATTCAAAGGAAACTTCTAACATGAAAGTTGCAGATCTCAATGATATATAAAACATTGTAGAACACAAATTTTTCTAGAAATGAATGGATTTCAAGTTACGATTTTAAGAAGATATGTTCATGAAACTTGGAAACTTAGTGAAATTTTGCCCTAGTTTAGGCAGGATTTTAACCTAACTTCATGGCAATTTTTCACATAGTTCCAAGATGAATCTTCAAAAATATACAACATAGAGGTTGTAAAGGATTTTACAAGCTTTCCAAAATGTCCAATAAGTCATTGAGATCATACTTGAGCAAGGAGAATCGAAGGCAAGAAGTTAGGGTTTCATTCTTGTTTTGCAAGGCAAATTTGTGAAGAACACTTGATCCAATCTCCAAGCATGTTGTACAAATATTTCTTTGCAAGCTTCAAACTTGATAATCACTCAATAATTAAATTTTTACACAAGTGATAGAGCCGTTGTCCAAGCATTTGAGCCATTATCCAAGTTGCATTTCCATTTATGGCACAAAGTTACCATTCCATTCTTGAAAAGTTACTTTAATCACAAAGTCAACTCGTCTTGAGCTTCTAACTTGTTTGTTAAGCACACACTCAACATACAAAGTCAGATAAACATGTTTAAAGCTTGTAACCACTCTAGATATCCTTGTATTATACATTGGGACAATGTGTATCAAGCTTGCTTCAAAAACAAGTCAAAGAGCCATAACATGTAAACTTGTACTTTTGATCACCCCAAGCTCTCAAAACCTTTTCCTATAAATTGAGACACTATTATGCAACTTAGCACACGATTTTGCAAACCTGAAAATTCTCCCATACTCCCTCTAGCCAGAAATTGCACACAAACTCCATTTTTGTGCAGGTTCTGACTTTGAACTTGCAACTCCCATTTCCCTTGTGCGTTCTTTGGCCTTTTAGTTCCTAAAGCTCCTATACATCAAATATAACCTATCTCTGACCTTGTTTCATAACTGTAACTCAATTTGAATCAAACTCCATAACCAAAAATAGAGCACTGCAAGTTGACTTCTCCAGACCATTTCAGCCATCCATTGCTTAAGTTAATCATTGCATTAGCTTCCTGGGAACCTGGGGAAGTTAACCTGGTCATCACAACTCCTTGAAAGCAGCTCAAACTCATTTCACGATTTCCAGTTTTGAGGTACATTTCTTGAACTTCTATCTTCTCATTTAGGAATTGTTAGGCTTGCATTTGTGAAGATAAAATGTAGATATCATTGCCCTGAAACTGTACATATCCATAGATTTCATTTATATGGCTTGAGCTTAGAGAATTTTAAGATTGAAATTTCTGGAAAATTTAGGGTTCAAATTAGGGCCAACGAAATTCTCATTCATCTTTGATTTACAGCTTTAGTTACTTACATGGTTGGATTCGTGAGAAAAATGGAACAACTTTCATGTTTGCAATTTTAATTTTCATTGAGAAATGAGCAAGATACAGGTTGTCTGGCTGGGCGTGAGGTTGAAGATGAAGTTCAGGCAATGGACTTGATTTGTAATTTATATTTATGGTTTGATACAAGTTAATGGATGTACAGCCACCCCAGTAGCAAAGGTAGTGTGCGTTTGTGTTGGAGGTCATGGGTTCAACACCCAGCGCTACCTTTTATTCTATTCTTCAAAAAATTTCACTCTTTTTTGTTCCAGCAAGCAGCGCCTGGGCCTCCAACATTAGGCCTTCTCTTATTTGCTTTCTCTAACCCCCCTGTTTACTTTTGCAGGCTAGCCCAATTTCTTTTTATTATTTCATTTTATTTATTTTCTTCTTCTTATTTTATTTTTATTTTATCTCAGTTTTCTTATTATTTTTTATTATTATTATTATTAATATTATTTTTATTTTTATTAATAAAAAATCCAAAAAATATTTTTATTATTATTTTCACACTTATTTATTTACTTTTTTATAAAACAAAAAGACTAAAAACTTTTTTTTAATAAATAAATTTATTTTTCTTAAATAATTAATATTTAGATAATTAGGTTTAACTATTATTTTATTTTCTTTTAAATTAAAATTAACTTAGAATTTAGGTTTCTTTTAATTAATTAATTTTCACATTATTAACTTAAAATCTTTTTCATAAAAACCCTAAAAATCATTTTTAAATTAATTTATTTCTTAATTAGTTTAAATTTAATTTTGTTTATTTTTAACTAATCATTTTCTTAATTAGGTCAAGACCAAACCCTTTCGTAATGAAAACCAAATAAAAATCATTTCTTTTTTTTATTTATATCCTTGTACATTATTTATTCAATTCTTGTATATTATTCAATATGGTTGTAATAGATAATTAAGTTTAATTTTCTTGCAAATCCCCATTTGTAAATTTGTATACCCCATCACCAAATGATGTAATAGCGTAGTAAATTTACTTTCCGCAATTTATGGCTTTCATATAAATGCTAGTAAATTAGGGTTTGTATGGAAAGATAAAATCAACAAGTAGATAACCCTAATCAAAGACTAAATGCATGCAAATCAAACACACTATTCACACATGCACCCTTAGGGTAATTCCATTTGTTGTCTTACAAAAATGGTCATGTTATGCATGTGGGATGTCTTAGAAAAAACAATCAAAAATACAAGATCATAGTCCCTCGATGATGCTACAAATGTTGCCTTTCAAATGATCTTAGTCCCTCAAAGAGAAATGTTAAGATATCTCACAACATTGCTATCATGACTATACGATGACCCACGTCCGTCCCTTTACATCCAAAGATAAGGATTCTTACCAATAAATTGTAAGGTAGAAATATCAAAGGAAGGAAGAAATGAACAAAGACTTTTGAGTAGGTAGATTGCTCCTAGTTGCTTGCTTGCTCACCATCCCTTTTCAAAACACTTTCAAACAAAAACATACCAAACACTTTTAAAACATGAAATATTTTCAAAAGTCCAACACTTTGTATACGTTCTTACGAAACGAGAACCATTACAAAGTTTGCCTAAAGGAAGGCGCCTTTTCAAAAATACTTTCAAAAACCACCACAAAGTACATTTTCAAACAAAGCAAGTGATCTAGAAAGAAACTAAGAGCCTATAGATAACTATGGATGAAAAGGGTGCTAATACCTTCCCTTTTCATAATCTACTCCCCGAACTCAAGAAATAATCTCAAAGGTATTTCCTGTTCTTTTCCACCTTTCCTTTTGGATAAAAGAAAAGTTGGTGGCGACTCTTGCTAACCGCAACAATTGCGATCAAACGTAAAACATCTCAAGTCAGTTCTCCCACCGTATCATACTAAGCCATATTGCCTTTACCTACATCATTAACAAGTAAGACAAACCAATATTTCATTTTATTAGTTAAAAGGAAAGTCAAAGCAAAACATGCATGATCACAAAGGAAAAAAACAAGTCAAGGTGCTTGGTGATTCCTCAAAGAGCAAAGCTAAAGATAGGGAGGAGAACCACAAGCCTTAATATGATCTTGTTGTGATTGAATCAATATGGTATGATGAAGGGATCTTAGGGGCAAAAATTAGGGTACCAGACACCTCTAAGGTAACCCACACTTGTTGCCTCGGATATAAACAGTCATGTTCCTCAAACGTGGGATGTTTTAGCAAAGACCCTCGATTAAAAGATCATAGTCCCTCGATGACCCTTCAATGTTGCCTTCGGTAAATGATCTTAGGCCCTTACGACAATTGCTAAAACATCTTACAATTTGCCTTCTATAACTGTACGATGACCCACGTATGCCCCTCACATCCAACGATATAGCTCTCTACCAATCAATGGTAAAAAAGCACTATCTAAAGGAGGAGGAAAAGAATAAAGACTTTTTTAAGTAGGTAGATTGCTCGCAATTGCTTGCTCATAAACAAAAAAAAAATTCTAAACCTCACACTTTCAAGATACTTTTCAAAACAAATATTTTGTATACATTCTCTACGATACGAGAATCATTACAAAATTGTGTTACATTGGCACCTTCAAAACATATTTCCAAACACTCCCTTTCAACAAATATTTTCAAAACCAACACTTTGTATACATTCTCAACGGTACAAGAATCATTGCAAATTTTTCCAAACGAAGGTGTTTTCAAAATATTTTCAAACGTTTACAAACACAAAGCATTTCAAAGTGATCTAGAAATTAAGAGCTCGTAGATAGCTACGGATGAAAAGGGTGCTAACATTTTCCCTTTTCATAACCTACCCCCTGAAATCAAGAAAATATCTCAAAAGGTCTTTCCTGTTCTTTTCAACCTTTCCTTTATTGGATAAGAGAAAAATCGGTGGCGACTCTTGCTATCTGCAACAATTATGATAAAACGCAAAACACCCAAGTCAGTTCTCCCACCGAATTACAATAGGCGTATCTCACATTAGGATTGTACCGAGGAGAGAAGGTGTTGGGATTCTGAGGAGGACCCTTCAATGTTATTAGTTATGCCTTCAACAGGTGTTGTAGTGCCTGGGATAATGGCATGTTGATCTTAGTAAATTTCCTCCTAGGTGCATATGGCAGATGCGGATTGCCTTGATGTTGATGTTACGTTGGTGCGGGATTGGATATTAGCATAGCTCCCACGGATTGGTTGAGGTCACTTCTAACACGACCTTTCTGGCTATAAACGAAATTGGTTTCCTCCTTATCACTGGATGTATTATTCACAACACTTGAAGACGCAGTCACTAGAATCTTTCCACTCTTGATACCATTTTCTACAAGTTCCCCAGTTAGAATCAGCTCAGTAAAACCAAATGAGGAGCTTCCAATCAGATGGTTAAAGAATGGACCTATCGGAGTGCCCATGAACATATCAACCAGCTCCCTCTCAGACAGAGGAGGTTGAACTCTTCCAGCTAAATCCCTCCACTTTTGGGCATACTCTTTAAAACCCTCGTTCGAGCCTATAGTCATATTTTTTAATTGCACATGAGTCGGTGCAAGGTCAGCATTGTAGTGATACTGCTTGTAAAAATTAGTAGCCAGGTCTTCCCAAGTACGAATGTTGGTTCCTTCTAGCTAATAGAACCATTCAAGTTATGTACCCGACAAACTTTCTTGAAAGAAGTGGACATATAACTTCATGTCAGTGGTATGGTGTTGGATCTTTCGAACATGCGATCTCAGATGAAGCTTCAGACAGGAAACACCATCATATTTAGCAAAAGCGGGGACCTTGAACTTGTGAGGGTTGACTACCCCCAGAATAAGACCCAACTCTTCAAAATCTATTCTAGACACTGTCTGTATTTCCATGGCCTTAAGACGATGCTCCAACTGTTTGTATCTTTCATCCGCGTGAGGGTACTGTTCATTGGAATAGTCTACATCTTCAAGAATCTCCCCATAACCTTGGTTGCTTCGACCTTCATCCCTGACACTTCTATCATCTTCCTCTTGGTTGTCGTCCTCATCAGAGGAGGTATCAACAGTTGGAACCAGTTTAGCAGGACCTTTGAATCTTCTCCCTATATTGAGGATAGCAACTGGCTTCCGAGTCTTCTTTTTCTTGGCGATGAGCGCTATCATGTATTTTTGTCCATGTGCTAAGCTCAGGAGAGTCTTCTGGAATTGGGTGTTATGTGCTTGGAGTTCCTTAACAGTCTATTTTAGAGCCATCTTTACTGAAATAAACAGTAAGAAGATGAGAAAACCTGTATGGGAAAACTTGTGATGTAACGATGCATGATATGTAAATGAAATGTTTTCAAGGATCTCGCAGGGTAAACAAATAAAATGTTAGAAATTACTACAATATTGACTGAAGAACTTTTCGTCTTTGAACGTCCTTCTCTGAGAATTAAGCCCACCATGTCAAGTGGGTCCTAGATTCTGACTCGAGAAAATGTTCTTTGATCTTGACAGCATCTGGCTAGAGGAAAATAAATCTCCTTTCCCCTTGCTAGACGCCTGGTTCATGATAAATGATCGGTCACCATTCTTTCTTGTTTTCTATCTATTATCCGGCACGAAACCGCATCATTGGTAACACCTTGCTTAGTTTTTTTTACTGTTTTCGTCACGTATTTTTATTTTCACATTTTGTTTGTTTGCATTAGTTTAGTTTGAATTTTGGATAAATAATATACTTTTGAAGTCTTGGTCTGGTGGTTTTTGAATTTTCAGGTCCTGGTGAAATTGCACAAGAATAGAGGTGAAGTTGACAAGTTCCAAAGTGTTTTCTCCAGAAGTCCAGTGGCTGATACGGGTGCCCGTGTCACCTGACACGGCCCGTGTCAGAAATGCTTATTCTTAATTAGAGAAAAGAGGATTCCAGTGGCTGACACGGGCGCCCGTGTCACCTGACACGGACTGTGTCAGAAAGTCTGATAGGCGAGCTTTTGTTTAAGGATTCCAGTGGCTGACACGGGCGCCCGTGTCACCTGACACGGCCCGTGTCAGAAAGTCTGATAGGCGAGCTTTTGTTGAAGGATTCCAGTGGCCAACACGGGTGCCAGTGTCACCTAACACAGCCCGTGTTGGCAGGCGCGAGACAGAAAAGTGAATTTTTGAAATCGATTTGTTTGAGCTCATTGAGGGTATTTCGGGCTTTCTGTATAGTTGTGGGGTAATCTGACACTACTTGGACCTAGTTTTTGAGAGAATTAAGGATGAACTTTCTTTTGCATCATAAAAAGAAGAAATTAGAGAAGAGGAGAAGAGCGATCAAGGGTTTGGGAAATGAAGATCATCAAGAGGAGAAGAAATTGAAGATCGGAGCAATTCCATTCTCTTGTAATGTTTAACTTTTAATTTATATTTTCTTTGAAAATTGTGAGAAGCTAAACCCCTCAATGCTAGGGGGTGTCCTGAATTGCTTTTGTGATGAACTAAATTTGTATACTTTTATGAAATCTATGTTTTTATGTATTCAATGTATTATACAATTTCTTATTGCTTGTTGTGATACGGTGGCCAGAACCGGACTGTTTTGGAAATTGTTGGTTTGCATTTTGCGTTTGTGTTCGCAAAATGTCGCGGTAAGCAAGAGTCGCCACCGACTTTTATTTTATCCAACTGGAAAGGAAAAAAGCATAGAAAAATTCCTTTTTTCGAGATTTTGAGTACGGGGGGTAGATTATAGAAAGGGAAGGTATTAGCATCCTTTCTATCTGTGGTTTTCCACGGGCTCTTAGATACTTGCTCATCATTTTCAAAATTGCTTGTGTGTGTTTGATTTTAAAAAAGGTTTTTGTTTGACTTCGATTTAACTTTTGCTTCTGTCTTCAAGAGTGTTACGAAGTGTTTTTGAAAACTTTGTTTGAAAAGAGTGTAAGTATGGAAAAGTTTGTTTGTTTTTGAGCAAGTACTTAAGAACTAGTCTACCTACTCAAAAAAAGAATTGTTCTATGTTTGTTTCCTTTAGACAGCGTTATCCCACTATTAGTGAGTAGGTAGCACCGTCGTTGGAGTTTTAAGGGTCAATTCGAAAGGGACGTACGGTCACTAAAGCAATGTTAGGACGTCTTAGTAGTAACTCTAATGCCTTAGATCAATTATTCGAGGCAACAATATCCGAGGCAACATTTCCGAACGGGACTTTGATCTTTGTCTAGACAAGAGAGCGACCACTAAAGCATCCTATACCTAATGACCGTTTACCGAAGGAAACCAAAGTGAGAGTATACCCTAGGAGTGCGCATGTGCGAGTGATTCAATTTCAAGTTTATTATCTTTTCACATTTAGGGTTTGCTAACCGTTTTAAAGTTAATCATACATTCTTGTCATGCATCCCTAATTATTCATACATCTAACAGTCAATTATTTTGCGGAATTTAAAGTGCAGGAAGTAAAGCTACGCTATTACAAGGCTTCGGGTATTTACATAGCCAAAAACAAACCCTTAAAAAAACGATAAATGAAAGTAAAAGGTCCTAATTAATCTATTACAACTTGTGAGCAATTACATCAATATGGTAAAAATAATAAAGCGCGCGTGAGGAATTAAGAACGAGAGAGAACTAGGGTTTTGACCCCTTCTAACCTAATTAAAAGAAAAATTGTTTTTGTTGTTTTTATATATTTTTTAAGAAAAGAATTAGGTTTTTAAAATTAAATACAAAATTAATTAGATAATTAAATAATTAATGAAAATAAATAAATGGCCTATTTTTGTTATTTGTTATTTTTTTAAGAAAAAGAAAATAGAATTAAGTTAAAGCCCTAATTGTTCTAATTAATTTTAATTATTTACAAAAGGAATTAAAATTACCCTAAAATTAAATAACCTAATTAAATTAAATAAGTTATTGATAAAAAATCTAAATCTAATTGGATGAAATATTATTTTTTATGATTTTTTTGATAAAAAGAATTATTATTTTTGTTAGTAAAATAAATAAACTAAATTAATTAAATAAAATATAAAATAAAAAAGAAGAATTGGGCCTGAGAAGTCAGTTGAATGGGGGGGGGGGTGAAAATCAGATTTCTGGGCCTAAAATGAATGATCCACGTTGACTTGCAAGATCCCATGCTTTGCTTTGACAAGGGTGTACCATGGACACCACATCATGGCCATCAGAACTAGCCTCCTGGACACTTGGCAGATTGGATGATGAAGGACTACGGTGGTCCTTGGCCTTGTGTCCGCGCTGGATCACTGAAAGAAAAACAATATGAAAGAATTAGGGGACCTGGGATTCGAACCCAGGCCCCAAAGCATCTTCCCACTACTCCACTACCAACTGCGCTGGCTTTGCTTCTTGTACATAAAATAATAATAATAATAATAATAATTAATATACAATAATGGGCGTTAGCGAAGAGAGAAAAACAAAATCGCACCAGAATTCAAATGACCCAATAGAAGGGTGCCACGCAGGTCATCCCCAATCTTGCTCCGTTGGTAAAAGTTGAAAACTTTTACCTACGGACATATGTCTGTCGCTACATCCCTGCAACTTCTCAAAATCAAGCATGAGCAAGATAAATAAGAACTAAGGTCATGGATGGATTCGTCTGGACCTGCTGGGAACGATGGTGCCCCTTTCATGGCCCAATTTTACCTGTACACAAAGATCCCAAATCGAAGCCACAAACCCTAACAATGGTGAAATCTCATACAGTCCATAAAAATGCAATTAAACGTTCCAGATAGCTTGCATATGTGATGGTGAACAAGAATATGTGATTAGAATGTGATGAATGTGCAAGAATTACACAATTCGATTTCAAAAATAACCCAAGGTCGTGGCTGACTTACAGTGAGTTATAGGGCTGAAAACTCCTTGTTCTTGATTGGTTTCGCTTGCTTGTGTTCCCAGGAAGCGATTGGGATGGCTAGAGGGTCTTGAAAATGCTTGTAACTATGAATTCGACTCAGCACTTTTTGTGTTTTTCTCAAGTTTTTTCTGACCTCTCTAGCCTTGTTTTAGGTCTGCAAATGTTCAATATATATCAAGGATTGGATTAGGGTTTAAAACATGATCTCAATCTTTCTCCATTATTGATTTTGACTTGGATTTGATTCACTTGAAAATATTGCTAAAAATAGGCCAAACTCAATCTTTTTGTGCACACCAAGGCTTTACACGAATTCAATCTTATGCTAGCTGGTTATAGGACCTGAAACATGTACAAGATCTTGAGATTTCAATGTTTTAGATTTTTCCATGATTTGTTTTGATTAAAATTGATTTAATTCAAATAAAAATCAAAATAAATAATAAAAACAATATAATGACAAGTGGAAAGGGCTAGGGCTCGTGGACCATGCTACCAACTCAAAACAAATGCAAAAGATTAGGCCCATTTAGCAAAAATTGCAATTTGAGGCATAGTTGACTTTTGACAATTTTGCAAAAAGGGTCAACTTCACCAATGCACAACTTCCTCAATTTTGACTCTTTGAAGGTGTTATTGGACTTTTTATAAAGCTTGAGATGTCCTCTAAGCAACCCTTTTGGTCTCATCTCAATTTGGTATCCCATGTTCATGTATGAAGCTTTGACAAAAAAGGTGTTTTTGTTGATTTTTCAAAATGACCTATAATGTCCAAATTCATAACTTCTTGTGAGTGCATATTTTGAACTTGGGAGCTGAAGATGGATTTTAGCGCATTTCATCCTCTTCAAAATGAGCTTTGCATGGGTCATTTCTCATAAAGTATGAGAAAGTTATGCTTGGTCAAAGTTGAGTTAACTTTTCCTACAAAACCCTAATTTAGCAACTTTTGGTTCTTGTGAATTATGAGCAATCCTTGATGAATCATGATCAACCCTTGATCAAATGATGAAATATACTTCAAAATGAGTATGGTGACCAAAAATATTGAAGTTTGACTGTATGTGGGCCACAGTTGACTTTTGCCCTAGCACAGTCGATTTGCAGGCCTTTGAGCAATTGACTGAGCAAACTTTCTTTGCAAGGCTTGAAATTTGACATGGATGATCTTGAGAACATATTATGATAATGGTGAGTATTTGGGATCCCTTGGAATCAAGTATCTTGATGCAACACGAAACCCTAATTTGAGGTAGACTGCCCTTAGGAGAAAGCTTGTCTGGTCAACCCTTGGACTTCCTTGAGCAACTTGAGGATTTTTCTTGAAATGTTTTGAGAAATATGGGAGGGCAAATTTTGGGGTACAACACTTTCCCTATTGGAAAATAGGGTATTAATCTATGGGTAAAGTAGGTTGGACATATCACTTTATCGCTAATTGTATAATAACATCACTAATCTCTCTTAGGAATAAGTATCTAATAGTGATGACCATAAATTCTTGATATTTATATATGTGCTTGACATAATTTTTAATAACTTAGAAATTAGGATTTAAAATTATATGTTAATTGTTTCTTGCTAAGTAATTAGGGGAAATAACTCTTGAGAATCGCTATTGGATCACATTAACATAGATGGTATAAAATAGAGGTTCAGCTTATTACGGAGCAATTCATACATCTTATTCTTATCATTCTTCATCATATTGTGTAAACACTCTTTACTTTTTATTTTAAGATTCACAGTGCAAATTATTATTACCTATCTTCCAACCACACCAATGTTCTTTTATTTAATTGTATCATTATAAACACTAATAGTTCTAACACAGTCCTCGAGATCGATACACGGGATAACTTCCTTTTATTACTACATTGGTAAAAATAGTACACTTGCTATTTTATCGATCAAGTTTTTGGCGCCGTTGCTGGGGACTTCCAAATTATTTGTGTTTAATTATTCAATTAGAATTTTGTTGCTCTGCAACCAAAATTTTATTTACTACAATTTTTGTTTGTATTTGCTCACAACTAGTAATCGTCTAATCTTGTATGCGAGGTAAGGCCTCAGCTGAATTTCTTTTTGACGCAGAACTAGAAAGATCATTGAGAGAGAGAATCTGAAAGGCTAGGAAAGAAAGGCAAAAGGAAAGAGAAGAAGAACAATGAATTCCTTTCGAGCAATTAGATTCAAATTCTGAGACTATGGAGGTTGATCCACCTCCTGTGGAAAGACTTCTAGGCGACTATGGAGGAGTAAATGCCCCTCTTGGCCGATGTAATACCCCAAATTTGTCCTACCCTTTCACCTATTATTTGGCTTATGCAATATTCATTTCATCTGTACATATCCTCATTAGGTTCATACTGCTACAAATGTTATGAAAGATTTCAAGTTTTATGCCATCATCAACTTCATGATATATGCCATGATTTAACCAATCTTCAATGCTCCATAACCGACCTCCACCTTCAATCTTCTTCACGTTGCTCAAATTCTAAGATCTACATGTACCAACATTTCATGCCCTTCATGTTTCAAACTTTCGTCATAATCCAAATAATCAGCCCTGCATATTTCAGAAAAAAATCAGAAATTAAACAAAACATCTAGCGGAACTGTTTTTTTACTTTCTTCCCTCAACCTCCAACTCAGCTCCCTAACTGTTTTCTCCAGTCCTAACAGCTAACCAATTTGCAACTAACTTCATAACAAACTCTTTTAACAAACTTTTCCCATCATTCTTACCTATATACACAATTCATTCACAAAGAAACTGGACACTAGATTCATTATTCAGAAATTACACAGAAAATTTCTCAAGAATAACAGAAAACCAAACAGAGTTTTTCTAACCATTTCTCCATAACTACTCTTCCTAACTTCTGAACCAATTGTATTAACCAACCTTCAAACAGATCCAAACTAACTCCAGCTTCCCAACAGATTATAACAGAAATAACAGAAAAGGGAGGGAAGGAATTCACGATTCATTCATTGAGAGCACACAGAAAAACTCAGAATAGAGAGAAAAATTCACCAAAGAAACTCACAAAAAATCTATAACAAACTTATAACCATATAATTGAACTCGCCTTTTTCAATCGATAGCTTCTTCAATCATTTCAGAAGGATCACTCACAAGAAACCTCTCTCAATTCTCTCTTCTCCTCTGTATCCACGTTGCAATATTCATCATCATCACCATCTTCACTCTTTCTCTGCATTCCATAACCAACCGCAGTAACTTTTCCTCTCTCTTTCTGTAACTCCCTCACCTTCGTCCCCATCACACAGACTCTTCAATTTTCATCCTTCTTTGTAACCTCACTCATCATAATCTGCAACACTCGGTGGAAACTGCAAGATTTCGGCATCACATCATCAACCTCCATCTACTTCATACGTCTCCAAACATCTTCAAATTCTCAACACTACTGCACATCATCGATCTTCACCAATATGCAATCTTGAAGCTTCAACCATAACAACTTCAATCTACATCAACAACCACAGCAACTTCTCTGTAATGAAAACACAACATCAAGTTTTGGAATTGCAGAAAGAGAAGAAGAATCACTAGAAGGGGATTTTGTAACAGAAAACGAGAAGAGCGTGAGGATGGTTACCTAGAGACACTTACGTTTCTATGCTTGATTTCATCGTCTTCAAAAATGCATCGGACGTTTTCCGGCAGTTTTTGTTTTCTGCTGAATGAGGCAACTGTGACTGAAGCGAAACGCTAATGAAGATCATACGAAACGAAGCGAATCACAAGTTGATACGAATCATGACGAAGATGAATCGGATCAATGAAATTGGAGACATAGCTGAAAGCACAGCCAAGAGAGCGAGATGAGACCGAACACAGGTTGCTCGAAGCAAGGTTGAGAGAAAGAAGCAGAAATGAGAAGAAGGAGATTCAAACCGAGATATCTCCATATCTGGATTTCTTGTAAGTCGTTCGCCTTTGAAGAAGTCGTCGGAGACACTCCGGCGAGATTCATGGTCACGGCGCTGGAACGAATAATGTGATGGAGGTTTTGTCGTGGTGGATAACGGTTTCCGGTAGCGTCCATGCAAATAGAGAAGGTCGAGAACTCCACAGCCATTGGAGGCTGAAGGACGAAGGATCTATGTTTGGAAATACCTCAAGAGTCACATTATTAAACCCTATTCTCTTGCCAATGCATCATCGTTTTGCTTGAGAATGCACAAACAAAAAGCAGCATATGGACCAAAATTGCACTGAGCCCATCACGGTTTATTTTTTGGGAAGCCTGGAGTGTTTTTGACACTATTGCTGCAAACAAAAAAAAATCTCTTCATAGATCACTTCTAAAAATGGGCCTAGTGCCTAGAGTGCTTGTGCATACTCCCTGTTTCAGGCTAACACCCCTGTGTAGTTTTTAGTTTTTCTTTAGCTTTTTTTCTTTTCATAATTGTTAGATGTGTTAATAAAAAATATTGATGAAACAAAAATATTAATAAAAATGTTAGATTTTAGGAGAGTTTTTTTAGGAATTAATCCATGATTATCCTATTATTCGAAACTTGTGATTCACCTTTGCTTGTTGAGATTCGAGTCTTATGCAGGTTTATTGTGTGATATGCGGATGCACTTGAGATTTCGATTGTGATTTATTTTCACATCGATGATGCTTCGACAGTTATTCCGAGCATTTGATTTATGACTCTTTTCTTTGATTGGTGAAGTTTTCGCGAAGATCGTCGAGTTTCTTTGTTTTTATGCGCTTTTCTACGGATTGATATATGTTTGGATATTGATGTAACTTTCGCGATGGGAAATGCTTGGAGATTAATTTTTGATCACTCATGTGGAGCAACTTCTGTAGAGTTTTCTTATCACTTGTGTGGCTTTGAAGAGGAAATGGACCTTCTCCATTCGGTATCATCGCGACCTCGTTTTGTTCCTCATTTTCTCACTTTACCGCTTTCTAGATACCATGAGAAGTAGGAAATAAAGAGCGTGCGCTCGAAGTCGCTGTTTAAAGACCTGTAGCAGGCATTCCACACTTCATTTTCTATATGTGTTGTGCTTGTGTTTGTTTACTTTCTTGTTGATCGATGAGTCACTCAATTTAGGTATTGAGATCACGACTTCGCTCTCAATTCATGCTCCCTACAGGATTTTATCGCTTTCTTTTCTTTCTTGTTGATTGATGAGTCACTCAATTTAGAAATTGAGATCACGACTTTGCTCTCATTGCATGTTCCCTATAGGATAGTTTTGTTAGACTTTCTTTGGCATGCTAACTTAGATAGGATCTCTCTAGGTATGCTCCCTTGAGCTTATTAACTTGTTCACTTTATCCTTGTATATACCATGTTCCCTTAGGATGCGCTTGCTCCATTTGGACGCAAGTTAGACCTTAGGTTGTAAATCGTGCATGCTAACAGTAGGTAGAAACTTCCCCTTCATCTTTAACATAGGACTACCATTGTATGATAACACTAGGTTATAAATAGGCTAGTCTCCCTTAGACTCTTTTCTTCCCCTTTTTGCATCCTTGCGTCTAAAACAAAAACTTCTTTTCTTAGCAAATCAAAAACATGCTAATCTCACTTAAACCATTTTTCAAGGTAATAAAACACAAACCAAACTCAAATCTTTTTGTGAATCCAAGCACCTTTCTATAAAACCATTTTCAGGTAAGGACATGATTAATTTACTTTTGTTCCAACGCATAAGTCTCCAAAGGTCGAGCTGCAGAAGAAGGTGGAATTAACTTCGTCCATAAAAAACATAAACAAACAAAAACATAAGAGCCGGACTACGGCAGCTCTGATTCCTCAAAAAGGATACGTAGGCATTGGGGTAGGGCCCAAGCGAGCATAATTTTTTTTCCCTACATTATTTTCTCCTTTATTTTGCATGCATTCTCCCTTCAGTAGTATAGTAAACAGTAAGCATAGAATAAACACACCCATAAGATAGACAATAAGAGTGGATACCATAGAGTACTACGGGCGCGTGGGGTGCTAATACCTTCCCCTCGCTTAACAGACTCCCTTACCCGATCTCTCGGTCGTAAGACCGTGACTTATCCCTTCTCAGTTTTTCTCGATGTTTACCTTTCTCTACATGTGGAATAAAAGACGTTCGATGGCGACTTTATTGTTTGATGATTTTCAGCCGGATGACGATCGTTAATCAACCAGTCAATGTTAATCACTTTCAGTTGCACCCCTCAACAATCAGGAAACTTTAAAGGAGACTGTTCTCTGGAAAAATTAATGAAGATGCAAATAAACATCTGCAGAGATTTCTCACCATAAAGACATCACTGAAAATTGAGGGGTATTCTGAAGAAGCTAAAAAGTTAGTGATGTTCCCGTTTACATTTTCAGAGGATGTTGAAGAGTGGTTTTACTCTTTACCTACTGGAAGAATTACAACTTGGCAACAGATGGAGACTACCTTTCTCAACGAGTATTTTCCTACTTCTGTGTATATTCGTAAGAGATATGATATAGTGAACTTTAAACAGAAGGAAGGAGAATCACTTGGAGATGCGTATAAGAGGTTTAAACGACTGTTGGTTGCATGTCCCACTCACAACATGGATGCAACTGAACAAATGCAAAATTTTCTAAATGGCCTGAGGATGAAGACGAAGCAACTCATCGACACAACTGTCGGTGGCTCAACTAACTTTACAACAGCCACTGGTATTAAAAAGATCATTGAAACCATTGCAGCAAATGAGCATTTAGAGTTATATGACCGGAGTGTTTCCCGACCTGGAGGAATAATTGATTTGAAATTAGCTAATCAAGTTGTTAAAAAGGAAGACCAAATTACAGCTAAAGTAGAGAGAAGATTGAAGAGATGGCTATTGATACTCAAATTGTAACATAATTTCAACCGATTCAACCTACGCAGGTGAGTAATTGCGAAATTTATGGAGGACCTCATCTTAATGTACATTGCGTTGCAACTTCACAACAAATTGAGGAGATAAAATTTTTAAGTCAGAACAACCCTTATTCAAATACTTATAATCCAGGTTGGAAAAATCATCCTAATTTCTCATGGAAGGATCAACAAGGAAATGTCTAAAACTGGCCACAGCAGCAACAACCAAATCACCAACCTCAGCAACAATTTCAACAATAGGGGACAAGGAAAGCTAATTGGGAGATTGCCATTGAAAAGATGGCCGCTTAAAGTTCTCAATTTCAAGAAGAGATTCGAAGCAATCTAAAGAACACAGGTACTTCCATTAAGAATCTAGAAATATAGATGAGTCAGATCGCATGACAACTTGCGGGTTCGCAACCACAAGGCGTTTTGCCAAGTGCTACAGTTACTAATCCAAGAGACAATCATCATGTGAATGTTGTGACCACTAGGATTTGTAAGTCAAAAGACGTACGCGAGAAAAATTATGAAGAAGACGATCAATTGCTTGAAGTTAACTTAGAGATTAAAGAAAATGAGGTTGAAAGTGAAGAAGTCACTATACATGAACGAGTGGTCAAAGAAAAAGTCATTGAACCAAAACCGAAAGTTAAACTCCCTTTCCCCGCAAGAAACAAGAAGAAGGGGCAGCATGCAAAAAACTTTGAGAAATTCTTAGAGATGTTCAAAAAGCTTAAACTTAACATTCTTGTCTTGGAGGCACTCGAGCAAATGCCTAATTATGCCAAGTTCATGAAAGATATCATATCGAAGAAAAGAACCATTGATATCGACCCTATTATTCTAACCGAAACCTGTAGTGCTATTTTGCAGGGTATGAAGATTTCGGTAAAGAAAAAGGATCGAGGTTCAGTTACTATCCCTTGCACTATTGGGGATAGATCTTTTAAAAAGGATCTTATTGATTTGGGAGCAAGTGTTAGTCTTATGCCATTTTCTATCTACAAGAAATTAGGGATTGGTAATGTGAAAAACACAAGGATGACACTTTAGTTTTCCGATCATTCTGTGAAGATACCTTATGGAATAATGGAAGATGTTCTGGTGAAAATTGACAAGTTCGTATTCCCAGTGGATTTTGTTATTCTTGAGATGCCGGAAGATGAGGAGATTCCTATTATTCTTGGTAGACCATTTTTAGAGACTGGGAGATGTTTGATAGACATAGAGGAGGGTACCATGACTCTGAAAGTCTATGATGAAGAGTTGAAAATTGATGTTCAGAACACTATGAAGTATAAGGATGATATTGCCACAAGTTAACATATTGAGGTAATTGATCAAGTTATTGCTAATGAGAACTCTTTGAAGACACAACAACTACCTTTGGAAAAAGTGTTAAGCTTATCAATTTTTGAAGAAACTGAAGAGGTTGATGAAAGAGAGATGGAAGTGTTAGCTATGATGGATGCAATTCCTTCTTTCAAAGGGACTCGACCAAACCGGAGGGAAGATTTAAGGCAACCTTCAATGAAGGAGAAGAAAGATGAATCTAAGAAAGGGGCTGAATTGAAACAATTACCCAAGAACCTCAAATATGTTTTCCTTGACACCGACAATAGATGCCCGGAGATAATAAATTCCAATCTTGAAGCTCTCCAAGAGGATAAGCTTGTCAAAGTTCTCAAAAAACACAAAAGTGTTATTGGATGGTCGGTTGAAGATTTGAAGGGGATTAGTCCTACGGTTTGCATACACAAAATTCTTATGGAAGATGATCATAAACCGGTTGTCCAACCCCAAAGAAGACTAAATCCTGCAATGAAAGAGGTAGTCAGAAAAGAAGTGGTGAAACTGTTAGATGTTGGGATGATTTATCCTATATCTGACAGTTCTTGGGTGAGTCCTATACACGTCGTGCCAAAGAAAGGAGGAACGATTGTAATCAAGAATGAGAAGAATGAGTTGATCCCTACAAGGACAGTTATAGGATGGCGAGTTTGTATCAATTATAGAAGATTTAACCTTACTATGAGAAAGGTTCACTTTCCGTTACCATTCATCGACCAGATGTTGAAAAGTTTGGCCGGTCATGAGTACTATTGTTTCCTCGATGGTTACTCGGGGTATAATCAGATAGTTTTTGTATCAGAAGATCAAGAGAAGACAACATTTACATGCCCTTTTAGTATTTTTTCCTACAGAAGGATACCATTCGGGTTATGCAATGCGCCAGCCACCTTTCAAAGATACATGCAATCCATTTTTGCTTATATGCTTGAAAAGCGTGTGGAAGTCTTCATGGATGACTTCTTGGTTTTTGGTAAGTCTTTTGATAATTGTTTAAATAACCTTGTTCTTGTCTTAGAAAGATGCCAGCAGACTAATCTAATCCTAAATTGGAAGAAGTGTCACTTCATGGTGCACGAAGGCATAGTCTTGGGTCATAAAATTTCATACAAGGGAATAGAAGTGGTCCAAGTAAAGATTGAAGTAATATCAAGGCTTCCCCCACCGATGAATGAAAAAGGTATTACAATTTTCTTAGGGCATGCGGGTTTTTACCGTAGATTCATAAGAGATTTTTCTAAAATAGCAAAACCCTTAACGACCCTTTCGATTAAGGATAGGGCTTTTGTGTTTAATAAAGAGTGTGTCTTGGCTTTTGAAACCATAAAGATTAAATTAGTATCAACACCAATTGTAGTAGCCCCTAATTGGTCTTTCCCTTTCGAGATCATGTGTGATGCTAGTGATATTGCAGTAGGGGCAGTTCTGGGACAGCGTAGAGAAATTGCTACACGTCATTTACTATGCTAGTCATGTGTTGAACCATGCACAGATAAACTGTGCAACTACCGAAAAGGAGTTGTTAGTTGTGGTTTATGCCTTTGATAAATTCAGGCAATATCTGTTGGGTTCTAAAGTTATTATTTATATTGACCATGCTGCTTTGAAGTATTTATTTGCTAAGCAGGACTCTAAGCCAAGACTTATGAGATGGATTTTACTCCTTCAGGAGTTTGATGTGGAGATTCGTGACAAGAGAGGTTGTGAAAAAACTGTTGTTGATCACCTCTCTCGTATGTCACCGATTGAAGAAACAGAGGATAAGCGACCAATAAAGGACGAGTTTTCCGATGAACACATCCTTGTTGTTATTGGTGTACCATGGTTCACAGATTATGAAAATTATCTAGTAGGAGGTATCATCCCTGATGAATTTGATTCTAACAGAGAAAAAAAGTTTGTTCATGATTGCAGGTTTTACTTGTGGGATGATCCCTTCTTATACAAAAGAGGAGTGGATGGACTGATAAGAAGATGTGTGCCTGAGCAAGAACAGGAAGATATATTGAAAGCATGCCATGCCTCAGAATATGGAGGACATTTTAGTGGTGATAGAACTGCAGATAAAGTCCTTCAATCATGTTTATATTGGCCATCGTTGTTTAGGGATGCCCAAGAGATGGTAAAAGAGTGTGATAAATGTCAAAGAACTAGGAATATCTCCAAGAGAAACTAGATGCCTCAGAATTCTATGTTGGAAGTCGAGTTATTTGATGTTTGGGGAATAGATTTCATGGGACCTTTTCCACCAACTTTCGGGAAGAACTATATCCTAGTGGCAGTTGATTATGTGTCAAAATGGGTTGAGGTTGTGGCTTTACCTATAAATGATGCGAAAGTGGTGGTGAGATTCTTGAAGGAAAACATTTTTTCCAGATTCGGAGTACCTAGAGCACTCATAAGTGATGAAGGAACAAATTTCCTGAATCACCTCATGGAAAGGTTACTCCAGAAGTACAATGTTAAGCATAAGGTCGCCACACCATATCATCATCAAACAAGTGTCCAAGTAGAAGTTTCAAACAGGAAACTTAAACAAATTCTTGAGAAAATAGTAAGTTCTTCTCAGAAAGATTGGGAGGCTAAGTTGGATGATGCTTTATGGGCTTATCGAACGGCTTTCAAAACGCCAATCAGTATGTCGTCGTACCAACTAGTCTATGGCAAATCATGCCATTTACATTTGGAGTAGGAGAATAAAGAATTTTGGGCATCAAAACTTCTGAATATGGATCTGTCTAAGTAAGGAAGTTCTCTGATCCTTCAACTTCATGAGTTGGAGGAATTTTGGAACTGCGCCTATGAAAATGCCAAGGTTTATAAAGACCAAACGAATAAATGGCATGATAAAAGGATCGTGAGGAGAGAGTTTTATAAAGGAAAAATGGTCCTCTTGTACAATTCCAGGTTAAAGCTATTCCCTGGAAAACTGAGATCCAAATGGTCAGGACCTTTCGTAGTTCACAAAGTGTTTTCCTATGGGGCGATTGAATTGAAAAATCAAGTCAATGGTGATACTTTTAAAGTGAAAGGGAAAAGGTTGAAACCCTATTATGCAGGGCAAGAAGGTGGTCAGATTTATGTTGTTTATCTTACAGGGTGAGATGAACAACCGTCGAGCCATGCGACGTAAAACGAATCGCTTCGTGGGAGGCAACCCACGCGTTTTATTTCTAATGATTTCTTTTATTTTATTGTAATGTTTTCCTACAGGATTTCTTATCCGGAAGAGAGTGAGAATTGACGTTTTGAGCGAGGTGACTAAATATGACATGAGAAAATATGAAAGAAGAGATTGGCCAATACAGGGGATGACACGGGTGCTGGTGTCAAGGGACACGGCTGTATCATCCAAATAAGCATAATAAAGTTTCATATATCAGCCTCTGACACGGGTGCCCATGTCATGGTACACGACCGTGTCAGAAAACCTGGAACAAGAAGAAGACTGGACAATTGGGCAGACCTTAACACGGTTGCCCGTGTCAGGAAATCTGGATTTCAATTATTTTTTTGGGGTGTTTTCTATTTTTGTGGAGGGCCCTACCATCTCATTACTTCTCCCCCACTTACATTAGTCATACATAATCAAAAACCTTTTGTTTTCTCTTCTTCTACCTTTCTCTCTCTCTCAAAACCCACAAAAACTCCATAGACACTCTCTTCATACAACTCCCTTCTCTCTCCATAAATCTCGTGCTCCCACCAAACCGCCTTCACAAAAACTGTTCCAAATTTTGTCCTCTACCTTTCTACGGTAGCTTTTTCTACTAACTCTATGTTTCAATTTCGTGTGATTTTTCAGGTTTACCAAAATGCCCCCAAAGCATAGTGCAAGAGGTAAGCATCCAGCAGGTGAACCATCGAGGTCGAGACCAAGGAGCAGTCGCGGTCGTATTGCGGAACCTAATGCTAATGACATCTTCTTTGATAATCCTGCTCATGAGGTGCATTACTCATATCATATTCGGCGTAAGTTGACGCCCACAAGGTACATGTGTTCTCAAACTTTGTCTCAACTAGGTTTATCCGATGAAATAAATAGAATGTTACATGTTTTGGGAGTGTTAGAATTTATGCAGCATGAAGCACCCACTTTTGAGCGCATAACACTCAAATTTCTGAGCTCTATTGAGTGTAAGCTAAAGCCAACTTGGGATGGGACCACCCAAATGCACACATGTACCTTAACTTTCAGATTGTTCAATGTTGAACGTCAGCTGACCCTGGAGGAATTGGGTGGGATCCTCCACCTTCCCGTCTTTTGACTGGGAGCGACTCCAGAAACATTCAAACCATAGATATTTTGGGTAGCAATCACTGGTTGTGGAGGTTATGAGGCTAAGAGCGCCAAGGCGTCTCGTATTCAAAACCCATGCTTCAGGTATGCACAAAAATGTTTGGCTTACTCTTTGTTTTACAGGGGGATAGCACAGGAGTCACATCATAAGTAGAACTCTTTATGTTTCATGTTATGGCCAATGCAACCTCGGTCAATGTAGATGCCTTCGCAACAAACCATCTGAAAAAAGTAGGAAGAGCAACTTCTGGTGATATTTCTGTTGGAGGGATGATTACTCAAATAGCCAGTTATTTTGGTTATGACCCGATGACAATGAAGCATGCACCCTTGTCAGGTATGACTAAAGTAGATATGAATGCCCTAATTAACCAAGGTATGATTTAGGTACAAGGTAATCATTTTGGATACATTTTTTCAAAGTGAATTATTATGATGCTCCCCGACCCTGACAAGATCTCAATTTTAAGTCGTCAGAATTGGGAATATGGTATTTTTAATGTTGATTCTCAGGTTGAGAATGAAAGGAATGATCCAGTTGAGGAGCACCACATGGATGATGATTCTGGAGTACCAGTAGAAGTGGATGGATGGTCCTCTTCATTCACTCGAGAGGAGTGGGTTTGGCTGCAGGCAGAGTGTGCAGATCTCTGCGCTGAACAAATATACCAAAGAGTTGAGTGTTCCGTCAAGGACATGAACAGGCTCAGCAAGGTGAGATGATGACCGACATACACTGAATGATGCAGCGTTTGATTTTGCAATTTCCTCCCCCCCCCCCTCCACCGCAGTGAGCCCTGTGAGTCCCTCCTCGCATCCTTGGCTCTGAAACATTGAGGTCAACATTTGGTCCAAGTGGGGGGGGGTATAGTTTAGTATTTTGTGTGTTTTATTCATTTCTTGTTATTTCATTTAAATTTGGTTATTTCATTTTAAATCTTTTGTTTCTTTGTGTGTTGTGTGTTACTGATGTGTGGTGGCTATGTTGGAGTAGTTGGACAACCCGAGAGAAGTGGATGAGAGCGATCAATCCCGACATTGAACTCTAGGAAACCTCCTAAAGTTGGCACGACTGAAAAGAAAATTGGACGCAATTCCTAAAATTGGAACTAGACCGGCGTATAACACACCCGAAGCTACATGATACAGGAGGCACCTTTGAAACTGTCAGTATATCCAACATGGTGAGGATCAGAAATAGCCAAACACAAATGCACCAAGAGAGTGTTGGTATGTACTTAGTCTCTTTTTGTTTGCATAATTATCTGTGGAATATATACTGCACACACACATACACTAAGTCACTTGTTTCTTTGTAGCCCTGAGCTTGTTGAGCCTGCCTGTCATACCCTAATTTTTGACCTAAGATCCCATTTTTATTTTTGCATTTTTTATACAAAAGTCAAGGTCACTAAATACAGTTGGTTTTTAACCTCTCACCTTCGAGCATTGATTATGCAGAAATTGTCAAGTGTTTTGAACATTCTTAGCCTATGTATCACTAACTTCTAATCAAGCACGAAATGTGTGTTTTTTTGTTTCTTTGATTTCAGGTGCTGACAGGTCTCCTTCGATTCAGCCTTTCGACTGGACAAGTTTACTGCCTGCAAGCCTGCTTCGACTGAACAAGTTTACTGCCTGCAAGCCTGCTTCGACTGGACAAGTTTACTGCCTGCAAACATGCTTTGATTGGGCAACATTGCTTCCTTCGAACACGGGCTTTCGATTGGGAAATATGTTTGTTTCAATCCACATGCTTCGATTGGGCAACATTGCTTCCTTCGAACACGGGCTTTCGATTGGGCAATATGTTTGTTTCGATCCACATGCTTCGATTGGGCAACATTGCTTCCTTCAGTCACAGGCTTCGATTTAGCAAGCTTCGATTGGGCAGTACAGTCTCCCTTCAGTCACAAGCTTCGATTAGGCAATACAATCTCCCTTCAGTCACAAGCTTCGATTTGGCCATGTAGTTTCCTTCGAAGTGACCCCCTTTGATCCACAAGCTGGACATGTGATTTCCTTCAATGTAGCCTCCTTCGATTCACAAGTTGGACCACTAAACCCTTTGAAGCAACGTACTTAGAGCACACATTGTTTAGAAACGAACATTTTTGTGTAATCATGAAGCTGGTCGAAGTGATCAAAACGAAAGGGGGAAGTATTCAAGGAGTTTGTTGACTAAAGTCCCATATACTGCCAAACTCAAGCCAGCTGTGCTGCTATGCAGCAGTCCTGCACCAACCTGCCACTAAGCTCCAAAATATTGATAAGCCTGCGTTGTCTCAGTCCTGTACTTGCACAAAAAAGGAGTGCACAAGAGCTGCATTGAAGAAAACAAGGGGGCAATATACCCAAATAATTCAAATATTATTTGATTTCCCCCCAAAACCATATCAAAGCTCGCCTATAAATAAGGGGCTCCAACACATATTTTTGAGAGGATTTTTGGACCAGAGGAAGGAACCCCCCAAATTTTCTCAAACACATAAAATCTCTCAAGTCCCTTCAACACTTGTGGAAAAAAACCCAGAATCACATACATTCATCTCCTTCGACTCTGAAGAACAACCACACTTCAGTCTCCTTCGAATCAAAGAAGCATCACACTTGCTTTTCCTTTTCCTTCAAATCCAGCGTTCCAAGCACATCTACTGACCCCTCTTTCGAATCCAGCATCCAGGGTCACCACTCAAGAACCCACATCCATTCAAGGCCTGAAGCAAGGTAAGTTATTCTTACCTTTGAACTTTTCGTTTCATGGCATGTAAATAATCTTTTTGTTCGTTTCAAGCATGTATATACCATTGTTCATTTCGTTTCCTCCCTGTTAACATGTTTTTTTTAAAAGTTAACCCTTTCGTTTTGCTTTCTGTTTACCTGAACTAGCTTTAATTATTAAACTGTTTGAAAGATAAATACTAGCATGGCCTCAGGCCATGTTGTCATTTAATGCTTGAAATGAAAGAAACAGGAAACAGGAGTATGAAACGAAGCCTTTGGTTTCCACACTGACTTCCAGGCCCAGCCAGAGGCACACTTGCACTAAGTCCAGGCTCAGTCGAAAGGCATTCCCTCACTGCTTTCAACCTCCAGTCGAAGAAGACAACAAGGCACCAAGGTAGATTTCGCCATACACTGACTTCTAGGCCAATCGAAAGGCATTCCCTCACTGCTTTCAACCTCCATTCGAAGAAGGCAACAAGGTAGAATCAGAAGGCTTCGCCATACACTGACTTCCAGGCCCCAGTCGAAGGATACAACTTGCTGCTGCCTTTGCCCAATCGAAGGACAGGACCTTGCCCCTGCAAAGGCCCAATCGAAAGACGTGACTTTGTTGGTGCTGGCCCCAATCAAAGGAGGCTAACAGAATGCAAATCGAAGGCTGCTACTGCCTGGGTCGAAAGGCAATCATTTTTCTTACTTTTATCTTCTTCTTTTTTCCTTCATATTTTTTATGCCTTTTGATATGTTTGTAATAGCGTAGGATTTTATCTTTCTGCATTTTATTTACTTTGTACAAATGCTAGTAATTAGGCGTGTATGCAAGATAAAATCAACAAGTAAACAAACAAAAAAAAATCAAAAACACTCTTTAATCATTACTTGAATATATATTAAAACCCGCAAAACACTCAACAAATCAAAACTCCCCCCAAGGGCATGTTATCTTCGTTCTACCGCGATACTGGCCGTACCTATTGCTAGAATGCGTGCGTTAATGTCGCCCACTAAAAAACACAAACAAATCAACTTTTTTTTCTAGAGGAACTACGGTGTTTTGATTCCTTCATTGGATACGTAGGCAAAGGGTCGCGAAACCCTCACGAACGCAATAATAAAAACTCATTTTTTTCCCTTAAGCAAACATAGTTGTAGATAAATACACCCTTGTATATAACAAACAATTTTAACCAAAAACAGATATTTCAAAAGGTTCCTGCGGAGTACCGCAGATGCATTGGGTGCTAATACCTTCCCATTGCATAACCAACCCCCGAACTCTTGATCTCTTTCAAAAATGCATTGTACTTTCATTACTTTCAAGCATTATTTTACATTGCATATTTTAGGGTTTTATTTCGCTCTTTTCCCTTTTCCCTAGGAAATAATAAAGCGCGGTGGTGACTCTTGCTTTTGCGAGTCGAGTTAATTAATAGCTCGATCTCCAATTTTCACCGCTACAGAATTGGAGACTCTGCTGGGGAAAGATTGACCTCTTGCTGGTCCATCCCTAAATGGGTTAAGCCTAATTTGTCATATCTGTTTTTTTTATTATTATTTATTATTATTTAATTGTTTGATTATATGTTTATATTGTAGTTATTTGGGTTTTTGCAAAGGACAAGTCCTATACCCGGACTAAGTTACACCTAGGAATAGGACGAGCGGTATAGTCATGTTAACTTTGAGGGAGTAATCCCGAAGAAGGAGGCATGAAATTCCCCACTCAGTGGAAGCCCTTTTGAACGTAATATTTGTTTACCGAGTAATCGGGAAGACATTATTATTTTCGACCTGGGAGCCAGAGAAGCTGAGAACCGTAGAACCCTAACCCATCTTGGCCTCTTAGGTGTAGTGCGGAGACTATAACGGAGTAATCCGGAAGTAGTTGTCACGCGATGCTGCACTCAGACGAGTTTCTCTTGATAATATTGCTAATTACCGAGTAATCGGGACGTTGGTAATATCTGAAGGAGGAATGTAGACTCTGGGAACTTTTAGAACCTTGTTTTACAGGTGTGATTAAACCTTTAGTACATACCTCGGGGATGCTTTTTTACCTTTGACTCCATGCTCGTGACGTTGAACCTTTCAACTTTATTTGTGACCTTACTTGTGGTTGTTGCATAGCCATGCATTCATGCATCCATAAAGCCCTTTTCACTTGATTTTCAAGGAATTTGGAGGTCTTTCTTTGTAAACATCACAAGTTTCGTCAAGCTCAATGGATCTTGGGTGTTGATAGGGTGAAAACCCTAATCCACCAAAATGGATGACTGATCTTGATGATAACTTGATCAACGCTTTGATCCAATTTAAAATTCATCTTTTATCTTCATACTTTGATGTTTACAACTTAATATCTTGAGCTCCTTGAAAGTCAAATAAAAACTCTCTTTTGCATATCATGCATCATTCTACATTTTTGGTTTCACTTTCAAAGGTCTTTTTCCGAGTCTTATTTTTCCTTTGGTCTCACCAGTATAACACTCGCGCTAAGGGAACAATGGAGAATATCAAGCAAGAGGTTTCTGAACTCCGTAGAGAGATGACTAATTTGAAAGCTAGTGTGGAGCCCTTAACTGGTTTGGTCTGAATTTTGGTTGCCGCCCAAGTTAACCAATTTGCTAAAGCATAAGTGAATCTCTGTTGATTTTGGCCTTGAAGTTTAGGACATGTTTCCTTCAGCACAAGTCCAGATGGAAAGCCTTCCCGGATTATTAACTTATTCATGCTTTTTGTAACTTTTCTTGTTTATCAAAACATTGTTTGCATGTAAGAACTTGTTTGCATCTGAATGATTATCTTAATACAATGAGTATGTTTGTCTTGAAGAAATTCATTTGTTTCACTCATATTTGTTTTCAAATTTTAAATTTCTTTTTGCATTATGATACCAACTTGTTGCCCATTCTCTTGCCTAGGCAGAGATTGAAGGGAGGATGATGATCTAAAACACAAAATCTCTGGTTGCATGCTTTTTGAATAAAATCTTGCTGACGATGTACAGGCATTGTTTCAAATCCCTAAACATTGGAGATATAAGGAAGATAATCCCTTGATAACCCCTTTTGAGCCTTGAAGTATGAGTTTCTTTTCTATACGAAAAACCCTCAAATTTTAACCTGGGGCAGGGTAGTTTTCAGTTAATCTGATTGAGTGTTCAAAATTCAAAAGGAAGATATTTCTGAAGAGAAACTACGAGGGCCATCCTTCATGTATAATGAATCCAGAAGATTTGGAACCACAATGTTATCCCTCATTCATCAAGAAACAAGGCAATCACAATCCTCTCAACAAGTAAAGACAAGCTAAGGTCACACATTTTGTTCAAAAGTCTAAAATCAAGAAAAAAAGCCTGCTAAGTCGAAAACTTGAAAACGTGTGGCTTAGGCAAAAATTAAGGCATCACGCGGGACTATCAATTCAAAATAATTAGTCCAGGCAAAAGTTAGGTAAAATAAAAATTGCAAAGAAAGGACTACAAAGAAAAGTCCTCATCAAAGAACAAATTGGTGACTACAAACACAAAGACATAAGGGTGGTTGCTACTCCGAAAGCCTCTTCGTTTCCTTAACCGTCACAAAATCCTTTTGAGAGATGAACACTCATGTTGAATTAACTGAACATAGGGTTGGAGAACATCATGAAGAATGGGCGGGCACCTATAAATTTTGAGCTTTAAAAATCTTTTTCTAAAAACCATGAACCAGGCCACGTTACAACCTTCAAAAGTCCTAATTGAAGCAAGGTTATTTTGGAAAGCATACTTCAATGAGATAGTGTTCCTGACTCCCATGAATGTTTTCTAAATAGTTATGTTGGTATCATATGCTTTTTCTATACAAAAATTAATGGTGCTCTAACTCGCAAAATTTGTGCGATATCTTTTCAAAATCTTCAAGACTTACCTAATTGTTGCATTAGAATTTTCATTCTCATAATAAACTTTTCTAACTGCAAAACATTTGTTTGATATCAAGGAAGCTCACATATAAGCACTAGTGATGAGTTTATTCTTTTAAGGCCTGAAACTCTGTTGAGTAATTAGAGAATCATTTCAAGAAACAAAAAAATCATATCCAGAGGCCTGTCACCTGAAGACCGTAAGCACGAACATGTTGCTTCCCCCAGTTAATGCTTTCCCAACTTGTTTACCCTTTATTGGGGCAAAATTTGAAGACTTTGTTGTGCCAAATACAGTCAATCTGGGGCAATCACGTCGAGATTTGATGAATCTCTCTAAGAGTTTGAAGACACCAGAGCATGGTGAATGCCAGGTCTTTTGTAAAATCCTCTTGAGACGATTTCTCCTCATCAACCATATAGCTTGGGGCATTTTAAAAGTGAAGTTATTCGCAAGAATTGTCGTGCAACGCGCAGCTTATCAGCAATAATCTTGGGGCATCCAAAATTAGTCCCAGGAGCAATTCAGATTTGTTAAGATATGTGATATGTTTTGCACACATTATCAGAGGGTGGTGTTCAAGTATCTCCAGCTAAGCATGACTTTTTCCAGCTGAAACATTGTTTGTGTTGTTATCCTTTCAATGGATTGTTTGCGATAGAAGACTGGACTTTGGGTTTTCTACCTGAAAATATCTTCCTCTCCAGAGATATTTAAGCCTTGTAAAAGGACTTTGCTCCGATGATGGCTTTTGTTTTATCTCCAGTAATGTTACCATCCTGTTGAGATTAGCCGAGTGTCGAGTTGTACTATGATGTCTTATCATCTCCAGTTTATCTTTTCTATCTATTTTTTCAATCATATACATGACATTCATTTATTCATTCACACTTACATCATGCATGCGCATTTGTATTTGTTAATGTCATTGAGTTCGTATACCTTGGTTATGTCTATTCAAAGAGCGTATTTGATCTCCCCAAATAGAGTGTCAACTTAAGCATAAAGTGCGCCTCCTTTCTAATTCCCCACTGAGTTAACTCTCGTGGAAGAATCTTGCTTTAGCTTTCCTTTTCCATCTCTGGATAGGATAAATCCCCATTTGAGTTGTTTTCTCATTGGGTGGAGTCTTGTTTGACTGTTTCTCTCTAGTTTGTTCTTGGATTGCATTTTGTCTATTACAAATGTTGCTTTGAGAATCTCTCTAAGCTGTGAAACCTAGATGGAGAGTTCATTGATCTTGTGTATGTAAATACTTGGTCTCCTCAGGAAGGATTTATTCATGGTTCCCCATTGAAGATGAACTTTATTCCCTAGTAGTGTTATCATAACCTTCTTCTGGAATATTGACGTGACAACAAGCGGCTGACTCTTTATTTGAGCAATTTGATTATTTTTGAATTTCCTTATGTTATGACAAATGGCGGTCTCTTCATGAGCAGTTTGTCCATCCCCGATGAAATTATTGATTCTCACCTCCAGCAATATCTTCACGATATTTTATGGGTATCTTTGAAAAAAACAGCAAGCGGCGGTCTCTTCATGAGCAACTTGTATGTTATTGTTACCTTAAAGAAAACAGCAAGCGGCGGTCTCTTCATGAGCAACTTGTGTGTTATTATTCTCTTGAAAAACAGCAAGCGGCGGTCTCTTCATGAGCAACTTGTATGTTATTGATACCTTAGAGAAAACAGCAAGCGGCGGTCTCTTCATGAGTAACTTATATGTTATTGATACCTTAGAGAAAACAACAAGCGGCGGTCTCTTCATGAGCAACTTGTGTGTTATTGTTCTCTTGAAAAACAGCAAGCGGCGGTCTCTTCATGAGCAACTTGTATGTTATTGTCACCTTTGAAAACAACAAGCGGCGGTCTCTTCATGAGCAACTTGTATGTTATTAATACCTTTGAGAAAACAGCAAGCGACGGTCTCTTCATGAGCAACTTGTATGTTATTGTCACCTTTAAAAACAGCAAGCGGCAGTCTCTTCATGAGCAACTTGTGTGTTATTGTTCTCTTGAAAAACAGCAAGCGGCGGTCTCTTCATGAGCAACTTGTGTGTTATTGTTCTCTTGAAAAACAGCAAGCGGCGGTCTCTTCATGAGCAACTTGTATGTTATTAGCACCTTTGAAAGGAAGCAAGTGGCAGCCTCTTTATTTGAGCAGCTTGTGTATACCCAACAATAATGCAAACGACACCTCTTCGGAAAAGTTCCATGGGGAAATTTGTATTTTATCCTTTTCAAGCGATATCTTGGTAAAATTCAGAAGTCAGAAATGTTTATTTCCAGTCTCAGTACTGATGTCAATCATTTTCCAGTCTCAGTACTGATGCCAATGATTTTCCAGTCTCAGTACTGATGCCAATCATTTGCCAGTCTCAGTGCTAATGTTAATCATCATCTGCCAGCCTTAGTGCTGATGTAAATCATTTCTTTTCCAGTCTCAATACTGATGTAAATCATTCAAGAGTCTCTCATTTGAAGCCTATGACTCTTGTTTCCCCAGTTGAGTTATAATCTCTTCCCCTATGTGATTACTGTGCTTGGTTTCTCCAGTAGTAGTTTGTCTCATACGGCATCATTCCTTGTTAAATTCAAAATCTTACATTCATACCATATCATAAACATAATTGCGGTATCTTAAAGCCAAAAATTGTGCATTCTATATTTAAGTCCCTTCAATCTCGTCAAAATGAAGATTCCAATCTTCATATCTCCAGATAGAAGAAACTTAAATAGGGGCAGCTGTCATACCCCAATTTTTGACCTAAGATCCCATTTTTATTTTTGCATTTTTTATACAAAAGTCAAGGTAACTAAATACAGTTGGTTTTTAACCTCTCACCTTCGAGCATTGATTATGCAGAAATTGTCAAGTGTTTTGAACATTCTTAGCCTATGTATCACTAACTTCTAATTAAGCACGAAATGTGTGTTTTTTTTGTTTCTTTGATTTCAGGTGCTGACAGGTCTCCTTCGATTCAGCCTTTCGACTGGACAAGTTTACTGCCTGCAAGCCTGCTTCGACTGAACAAGTTTACTGCCTGCAAGCCTGTTTCGACTGGACAAGTTTACTGCCTGCAAACATGCTTCGATTGGGCAACATTGCTTCCTTCGAACACGGGCTTTCAATTGGGCAATATGTTTGTTTCGATCCACATGCTTCGATTGGGCAACATTGCTTCCTTCGAACACGGGCTTTCGATTGGGCAATATGTTTGTTTCGAACCACATGCTTCGATTGGGCAACATTGCTTCCTTCAGTCACAGGCTTCGATTTAGCAAGCTTCGATTGGGCAGTACAGTCTCCCTTCAGTCACAAGCTTCGATTAGGCAATACAATCTCCCTTCAGTCACAAGCTTCGATTTGGCCATGTAGTTTCCTTCGAAGTGACCCCCTTTGATCCACAAGTTGGACATGTGATTTCCTTCAAGGTGGCCTCCTTCGATTCACAAGTTGGACCACTAAACCCTTCGAAGCAACGTACTTAGAGCACACATTGTTTGGAAACGAACATTTTTGTGTAATCATGAAGCTGGTCGAAGTGATCAAAACGAAAGGGGGAAGTATTCAAGGAGTTTGTTGACTAAAGTCCCATATACTGCCAAACTCAAGCCAGCTGTGCTGCTATGCAGCAGTCCTGCACCAACCTGCCACTAAGCTCCAAAATACTGATAAGCATGCGTTGTCTCAGTCTTGTACTTGCACAAAAAAGGAGTTCACAAGAGCTGCATTGAAGAAAACAAGGGGGCAATATACCCAAATAATTCAAATATTATTTGATTTCCCCCCAAAACCATATCAAAGCTCGCCTATAAATAAGGGGCTCCAACACATATTTTTGAGAGGATTTTTGGACCAGAGGAAGGAATCCCCCAAATTTTCTCAAACACAGAAAATCTCTCAAGTCCCTTCAACACTTGTGGGGAAAAAAACCCAGAATCACATACATTCATCTCCTTCGACTCTGAAGAACAACCACACTTCAGTCTCCTTCGAATCAAAGAAGCATCACACTTGCTTTTCCTTTTCCTTCAAGTCCAGCGTTCCAAGCACAGCTATTGACCCCTCTTTCGAATCCAGCATCCAGGGTCACCACTCAAGAACCCACATCCATTCAAGGCCTGAAGCAAGGTAAGTTATTCTTACCTTTGAGATTTTCGTTTCATGGCATGTAAATAATCTTTTTGTTCGTTTCAAGCATGTATATACCATTGTTCCTTTCGTTTCCTCCCTGTTAACATGTTTTTTTTAAAAGTTAACCCTTTCGTTTTGCTTTCTGTTTACCTGAACTAGATTTAATTATTAAACTGTTTGAAAGATAAATACTAGCATGGCCTCAGACCATGTTGTCATTTAATGCTTGAAATGAAAGAAACAGGAAACAGGAGTATGAAATGAAGCCTTTGGTTTCCATACTGACTTCCAGGCCCAGCCAGAGGTACACTTGCACTAAGTCCAGGCTCAGTCGAAAGGCATTCCCTCACTGCTTTCAACCTCCAGTCGAAGAAGACAACAAGGCAACAAGGCAGACTTTGCCATACACTGACTTCCAGGCCAATCGAAAGGCATTCCCTTACTGCTTTCAACCTCCAGTCGAAGAAGGCAACAAGGCAGAATCAGAAGGCTTCACCATACACTGACTTCCAGGCCCTAATCGAAGGATACAACTTGCTGCTGCCTTTGCCCAATCGAAGGACAGGACCTCGCCCCTGCCAAGGCCCAATCGAAAGACGTGACTTTGCTGGTGCTGGCCCCAATCGAAGGAGGCCAACAGAATGCAAATCGAAGGTTGCTACTGCCTGGGTCGAAAGGCACTCATTTTTCTTACTTTTATCTTATTTTTTTTCCTTCATATTTTTTATGCCTTTTGATATGTTTGTAATAGCGTAGGATTTTATCTTTCTGCATTTTATTTACTTTGTACAAATGCTAGTAATTAGGCGTGTATGCAAGATAAAATCAACAAGTAAACAAACCAAAAAAATCCAAAAACACTCTTTAATCATTACTTGAATATATCTTAAAACCCACAAAACACTCAACAAATCAAAACTCCCCCCAAGGGCATGTTATCTCCGTTCTACCGCGATATCGGCCGTGCCTATTGCTAGAATGTGTGCATTAATGTCGCCCACTAAAAAACACAAACAAATCAACTTTTTTTTCTAGAGGAACTACGGTGTTTTGATTCCTTCATTGGATACGTAGGCAAAGGGTCGCGAAACCCTCGCGAACGCAATAATAAAAACTCATTTTTTTCCCTTAAGCAAACATAGTTGTAGATAAATACACCCTTGTATATAACAAACAATTTTAACCAAAAACAGATATTTCAAAAGGTTCCTGCGGAGTACCGCAGATGCATTGGGTGCTAATACCTTCCCATTGCATAACCAACCCCTGAACTCTTGATCTCTTTCAAAAATGCATTGTACTTTCATTACTTTCAAGCATTATTTTACATTGCATATTTTAGGGTTTTATTTCTCTCTTTTCCCTTTTCCCTAGGAAATAATAAAGCGCGGTGGCGACTCTTTCTTTTGCGAGTCGAGTTAATTAATAGCTCGATCTCCGATTTTCACCGCTACACTGCCCTTGTACGTTATCCCTTGTTACCCATGTTTGAGCTTTATCCCCATTCTTGTTTTTAAACCATATTTTATAAAACCATTATCCCAAACACTTCCCTACCTTGCTTAGGTAGGTGTTAGAAATTTGGTGATTTGTGTAAAAACTCTAAGTTTAGGGTTGTGACACTCGTAATAAGAGTGAATGAGTGCATTCAAAAATAAAAAAATAAAATAAAAGGAATGATAAAAAAATATAGAGAAACACAAAATCTTGAAAAAAAAATGAGAGAATAAAAATGTTGTGAGAATGCACTCGTCATCGAGAATCTGGTGAAAAACTTAATGTCAAAATTCCTCCAGTATCCAATTGAGGAGAAGAAACTGAATATCTCGAATAATATGTGTCCAAACCTTTGAGTTGCAAAATAACAAGTACAAAACTATGAGATAGATAACACCGAATCTGAGCCAATTAACCCTTTGTTTTCCTTTTCTTTTTGTGTATCCCACCTTGTCCCTTAGCCCCGTTACAACCAATAAAGTCCTCGTATAGTGTATGTTTTGTGTGTTTGTGTTATGTTTACAGATATTGTGCAAGCTCAATAGATGATGGTGCATACCTTGATCAAGAGAGTATAAACACTTTAACCCGAGATATATGGAGAGAGTGTGAAAAACTGACAGAGGAAGAGGGGCTGAATTGTGGAAGTGTAGTTGATTTCCATGAGTCGGGTAAGAAGGGAAGATCTAGAAGAAAGTAAGGGAGTTGCGAATAATCTTAGTTGTACTATGGATTGTTGAAATTCGGAGGTGACCTATATTGCGGACTTAAGCTTTGCTTGAGGACAAGCAATGAGATAAGTTTAGGATTGTGATCGGTCACCATTCTTTCTTGTTTTCTATCTATTATCCGGCACGAAACAGCATCATTGGTAACACATTTCTTAGTTTTTTTTACTGTTTTCGTCACGTATTTTAATTTAAACATTTTGTCTGTTTGAATTAGTTTAGTTTTAATTTTGGATAAATAAGAACTTTTGAAGTCTTGGTCTGGTAGTTTTTGTATTTTCAGGTCCTGGTGAAATTGCACAAGAATAGAGGCGAAGTTGACAAGTTTCGAAGCGTTTTCTCCAGAAGTCCAGTGGCTGACATGGGTGCCCTTGTCACCTGATACGGCCCATGTCAGAAATGCTAATACTTAATTAGAGAAAAGAGGATTCCAGTGGCTGACACAGACGCCCGTGTCACCTGACACGGCCCGTGTTAGAAAGTCTAATAGGCGAGCTTTTGTTGAAGGATTCCAGTGGCTGACACGGATGCCCGTGTCACCTGACACGGCCCGTGTCAGAAAGTATGATAGGAGAAATTTTATTGAAGGATTCCAGTGGCCAACACGGGTGCCCGTGTCACCTGACATGGCCTGTGTTGGCAGGCGCGAGACAGAAAAGTGAATTTTTGAACTCGATTTGTTTGAGTTCATTTAGGGTATTTCGGGCTTCCTGCATAGCCGTGGGGTAATCTGACACTGCTTAGACTTAGTTTTTGAGAGAATTAAGGATGAACTTTCTTTTGCATCAGAAAAATAAGAAATTAGAGAAGAGAAGAAGAGCGATCAAGGGTTTGGAAAACGAAGATCATCAAGAGCAGAAGTAATTGAAGATCGGAGCAATTCCATTTTCTTGTAATGTTTAACTTTGAATTTGTATTTTCTTTGAATATTATGAGAAGCTAAACCCCCCAATGTTAGGGGGGTCCCTGAATTGCTTTTGTGATAAACCGAATTTGTATACTTTTATGAAATCTATATTTTTATGTATTCAATGTATTATATTGTGATACGGTGGCAGAACCGACTGTTTAATACTGGTTTGCATTTTGCGTTTATGTTTGCAAAATGTCACGGTAAGCAAGAGTCGCCACCGACTTTTATTTTATCCAACAAGGAAAGAAAAAAAAGCACAGAAAAATTCCTTTTTCGAGATATTCCTGAGTACGGGGGGTAGATTATAGAAAGGGAGGGTATTAGCACCCTTTCTATCCGTAGTTATCTCCGGGCTCTTAGGTACTTGCTCATCATTTTCAAAATTGCTTCTTTGTGTGCTTGTGTGTTTTGAAAAGTTTTTGTTTTGACTTCGATTTAACCCTTGCTTCTGTCTTCAAGAGTGTTACGAAGTGTTTTTGAAAACTTTGTTTGAAAAGGAGTGTAAGTGTGAAAAAGTTTGTTTGGATTGAGCAAGTACTTAAGAACTAATCTACCTACTCGAAAAAAGAATCGTTCTATGTTTGTTTCCTTTAGACAGCGCTATCCCACTATTAGTGATTAGGTAGCACCGTCGTTGGATTTTTGAGGGTCAATTCGAAAGGGACGTACGGTCACTAAAGCAATGTTAGGACGTCTTAGTAATAACCCTAATGTCTTAGATCAATTATTCGAGGCAACAATATCCGAGGCAACTATTCCGAGGCAACTTTGATCTTTGAGACAAAAGGACGACCACTAACGCATCCTATACCTAATGACTGTTTACCGAAGGCAACCAAGATGGAGTGTACCCTAGGAGTGTGCATGTGCGAGTGATCCAATTTTAGATTATTTATCTTTGCACATTCTAGGGTTATCTAACCGTTTTAAAGTTAATCATACATTCTTTTCATGCAACCCTAATCATACATCTAACAGTTAATATTTTGCGGAATTTAAAGTGCGGAAATTAAATTACGCTATTACAAGGCTTCGGGTATTTACATAGCCAAAAACAAACCCTTAAAAATAAAGTGATAAATGAAAATAAAAGACCTAATTAAACTATTACAACTTGTGACCAATTACATTAATATGGTAAAAAGTAAAACAATAAAGCGCGCGCGAGGAAATTTAGATCGGGAGAGAACTAGGGTTTTGACCCCTTCTAACCTAATCAAAAGAAAAATGTTTTTGTTGTTTTTAATTATTTTTAAGAAAAGAATTAGGTTTTAAAATTAAATACAAAAATAATTAGTGATTAAATTAATTAATGAAAATAAATAAATGGCCTATTTTTGTGTTTTGTTATTTTAAGAAAAAATAAAATTAAATTAAATTATAACCCTAATTGTTCTAATTAATTTAATTATTTACAAAATAATCAAAGTTATCTAAGAATTAAATAACCTAATTTAATTAATTAATTTCGATAAAAAATAAAATCTAAAACCTAATTTTGTGAAAAGTTGATTTTATGTATTTTTTATTGGTTAAAAAAGGAAATTATTTTAGTATTGAAAAAGGATAATAATAATAAAAAAGTAAAAGAAATAACCCAAGGGCCCACTGCCAGCGGCTCTGATCAGAGGATAATGATTCAGAAGATGATGGTGGTCCAGAGGATGAAGGTCCAGAAGATGACGGTCCAGAGGATGATGGTACTGGGCCTACTCCCGGATAGTGGATCCAGCAGATTGTGACTGCCAGAAGATGAGATGCGCTGGATATGGCTGAGACTGAGGGATCCAGAGGATAACCCCAGGGGACGCTCGGTCTAGTCTTGTTTGATGAAATCAGAGGATAACCTCCAGCAGATGTATGCGCTGGATCTGGTGAAAACAAAGGGGAAGGGTGCCAGAGGGTCACGCCTAGGATCAAATCCAGAATCATGAATTTCTGACTTTCTCCTTCTGGACTACTGCATTAGGGTGTTAGTTTAACAATACAACAGAATAAATAAACATATCTGAACTATGGGTTTCTAACCAAAACAAACGCGCCAGAATTTAAAACAGCCAGTAAAGTGGTGACACGCTATCGTCTTCTTCCCTGGATCTGTTGTTTAAAACTCATAACTTTTACCTACGGACATGGCGTTGTAGCTGTAGCCCTGTACATCTCAGAAATCACATACAAGCACTGTAAATAAAATTCAATACCATGGATCATTTGGGTTTGATCTGCTGATCACAATGGTCTCTTCCATTTAGGCAAATTTCACCTACACGAGAAAACACTAAAACGAAACCAGAAAACCCAACAATGGCAAATCCTGATACAATCCATAAAAATGCAATTGAATATTACAGATAGTTTGCAAATGTGATGGTGAACAACAATATATGATTATATCATGCTATAAGTGCCAGAATTATGCAAACCGATTTCAAAAATAACTCAATATTGTGGATGACTTACAGTGGTATTCAGGGCCTGGAAATGCTTGCTCTTGATTGGTTTTGGTCCCTTGTGATCCCAGGAAGTGATTGGGATGGTCCAAGAGTCTTGTAGTTGCTTGCAACTAGGAATTCGATTCAACACTTTTTCTTGTTTTTTTCAAGTTTGGTTTTGGTTCTCACGCATCTTTCTCCAGCCCTCTTTTTGGTCTACGATGGTTCAATATATATCAAGGACTGAATTAGGATTCAAAAACTGATCTCAATCTTCCTCCATCAATGTCTTTGATTTGGATTTGATTCACTTTGAATATCTTTCTAAAATTAGGCTAATTCAATCTTTTTGTCCACACTAATGCTTTGCACGATTTAAAATACTTTCCAACTGGATTTGAGACCTGAAACAAGTACAAAATCTTGAGTTTTCAATGCTTTAGATTTTTCCATCATATGTTTTGATTTAAATTGATTTAATTCAAATAAAAATCAAAATAAATAATAAAAAAAGATAATTACAAGTGGCAAAGGCTAGGGTTCGTGGACCATGTTTCCAACTCAAAACAAGTGCAAAATATTAGGCCCATTTAACAAAATTTGCAATTTTAGGCATAGTTGACTTTTGATCATTTTGCAAAAAGGGTCAACTTCACCAATGCATAAATTACTCAATTTTGACTCTTTGAAAGTGTTCTTGGACTTTTTAGAAAGCTTGAGATGTACTCTAAGCAACCCTTTTGGTCTCATCTCAATTTTATATTCCATGCTCATGTATGAAGCTTTGACAAAAAAGGTGTTTTTGTTGACTTTTCAAAATAACCTATAATGTCCAAATTCATAACTTCTTGTGAGTGCATAGTTTGAACTTGGGAGATGAATATGGATTTTAGGGAATTTCATCCTCTTCAAAATGAGCTTTGGATGGGTCATTTCTTATAAAGTATGAGAAAGTTATGCTTGGTCAAAGTTGAGTTGACTTTTCCTACAAAACCCTAATTTAGCAACTTTTGGCTCTTGAGGAATTATGAGCAATACTTGATGAATCATGATAAACCCTTGATCAAATGATGAATGATACTTCAAAATGAGGATGTTGACCAAAAATCTTGAAGTTTGACTGTATGTGGGCCACAGTTGACTTTTCCCCTAGCACAGTCGATTTTCAGGCCTTTGAGCAATTGACTGAGCAAAATTTCTCTGCGAGGCTTGAAACATGACATGGATGATCTTGAGAACATATTAGGACAATGGTGAGCATTTGGGATCCCTTGGACTTAAGTATCTTGATGCAACATGAAACCCTAATTTGAGGTAGACTGCCTTAGGAGGGAGCTTGTCTGGTCAACCCTTGGACTACCTTGAGCAACTTGAGTATCTTTCTTGAAATGTTTTGAGAAATATGGGGGGGGGGCAAATTTTGGGGTACAACATATACAATTTCTTATTTCTTTCCCTATTGGAAAATAGGGTATTGATCTATGGGTAAAGTAGGTTGGACATATCACTTTATCGCTAATTGTATAATAACATCACTAATCTCTCTTAGGAATAAGGATCTAATAGTGATGACTGTAAATTCTTGATATTTATATATGTGCTTGACATAATTTTGAATAACCAAGGAATTAGGATTTAAAATTATATGTTAATGGTTTCTTGCTAAGGAATTAGGGGAAATAACTCTTGAGAATCGGTATTGGATCACATTAACATAGATGGTATAAAATAGAGGTTTAGTTTATTATGGAGCAATTCATACATCTTATTCCTAGCATGCTTCATCATATTGTGTAAACACTCTTTACTTTTTGTTTTAAGATTCACAGTGCAAATTATTATCACCTATCTTCCAACCACACCAATGTTCTTTTGTTTAATTGAATCATTATAAACACTGATAGTTCTAACACAGTCCTCAAGATCGATACGTGGGATAACTTCCTTTTATTACTACATTGGTAAAAATAGTACACTTGTTATTTTATTGTCAATAAACCTACATCACAGACCCTTGAGATCCTTGAAATGGTTAATGAAAATGTCATGTCATGATGGCATGATGTGTATGCTATGCACTAAGAAAAAGAATAAGGTGATGAAAACAAGTAAGTCTTACAAGAAGTCCAAGTTATTGGATAATGGATACAAACGAGTCCCTGCAAGGAATTCTCGTCGTTAGATAATGAGTACAAACAACCCCTGCAGGGAATAAATGCAAACAAATCACACAAGTATCCTTAGGATTAAAGGCTTGTATGAAGTTTATAGGTAAGTATCCTCTTGAGTTTTAGTTGGCTCAACCTGTCCTAAGAAAAGTAATCGGGTTCTAGGAGCCTCAATATCACTGATCTTTCCCCCAGGCATTATTTCAGCACAAGCATCTGATTTGAGACCGAAATATCCCGAGAATCCAACCTCAATGAGTGTAGTATCAAGTATCAACCAACTTCAGTTTGCACCAAATCCGGCCATCTCACTACTTTCTAATGGCTAAGTTGTGTCAACTAAGGTTCTACGGTCAGTTAGTACTTTATGACACCACACGGCAGCCCAACATTCCCCTTGACTTAACTCAAGGGACACCGGCACCAACCAATGTATCATACTAACATAGTCATCGCTTCAACCGTATCGGTATACGCCGTATAGTTTTCACGATCTCTTGCTACTTACCTAAAATGCCCCAGATCCGGGTATATGATCTTTACAAAAATAAACCCGAGCAAAACCCCGAAATATAAAGCATACAAATCCTGAAAGTAAAGCATTTAAAATATGATCTAACTCTTAAGGTAACCCCACTTTTAGATTTCCCCAATAGAGTCGCCAGTTCTATAATACGGTGGGAGAACTGACTTTTTGGTTTTGTATTTTATCGCAAATGTTGCGGATAGCAAGAGTTGTCACCGAATTTTCTTTTATCCAATAAAGGAAAGGGTGAAAATAACAGGAAAGACCTTCAATAATTTTTTTAGTTCGGGGGGTAGGTTATGAAAAGGGAAGGTGTTAGCACCCTTTTCATTCGTAGTTATCTACAGGATCTTAATCGCTGGCTCACTTTTGAAAATGTTTTGTGAATGTGTAAGTTTGAAAATATTTTGAAAATGCCTAAGTTCGGCAACTTTGTAATGATTCTCGTATCAGTTGAGAACGCATACAGAGTGTTTGTTTTGAAAATATTTCAGAAAATTGTTTGTGTGAAAAATGTTTTTGAACTATTCGCGAGCAAGAGATTAAGAACTATTTACCTACTCAAAAGTCTTTCGTGTTATTTTCCTTTTCCTTTAGATGGTGTTATCCTTCCATTATTTAATAGGAAGCCCTATCATTGAATGTTTGAGGGACAAGCGTGGGTCATTGTACAGTCATAAAGGCAACATATAGGGATACCTGTAGCAATTCTAAGGGACTATTATCATGTATTCATAGGCAACATCGAGGGACAAGATCATTTACCAAATGCAGCATCGATGGATCATCGAGGGACTATATGATTTTTAACCAAGGGTCTTTTCTAATGGTATCCCTACGTTCGAGGGACATGACTGTTTTTTATCCAAAGGCAACAGGGAAGGTTACCCTAGAGGTGTACATGTGCATAGTATGTTCAGTTCAGTTATATTATCTTGATTAGTTAGGAGTTATCTACTGATTGATTTTAAATCTTGCCATATAATCCTATTTACTAACAGTTATATATATATGCATATAATTATAAGTGCAGAAAAATAAAGGTGCGGAAAGTAAAGCGCAAGAAAGTAAAGGCCTACAACTATTATAGGGCTTTGGTACAGTTACATAATTAGGAAAAAGTGAGAGAACGTAAATCTAAGTTATTACATTTAAATTGTGCGACCTATACAATTTCTCTAGGAATTTTAAATAGCAAAAAAATAAATAAGAGAAAATGTTAGAAAAGAAATGTTTTTTTGTATTTTTATGGAAAATAGTTTGATGTTAATTAAATAATTAAAACCTACTTGTTTCTAATTAATTTTAATAAAGAAAAATGTTAATTAAATTTAATTAAAAAGATGTCAAAATTGATTATTGATAAAAATATTCAAACAACAAAATCAAACCACTTAGATCCACTAATTTGGACCTTGCGAATCAGGTGGTGAGGTTAGTTTGGTCTAAAAGTGACTGCAGCTATGGATCTGAAGCTTCATCAAACGTTGCCCTAACAATGGTGGATTGTTTTTCCTACATCAAATCTCAAAAAATGACGGTTCCAGACATCATTAGAAACACATATATATGCTTAGAATTAATTTATATAGCATGGATGAAAAGTTAGAGATTGAAGAACATTACCAAGCCAGATCCACTTGGTTGGAACGTCTGGGATTGCTTGAGCGTGAGTAAGGATTGGAACAAGCTCCTGGGACCTTAAGGAGTGTGATGGAATGCTTGGAACCGCTTGAGAGTGGCCGGAAATAGGGGGTTATGTTTGCCCTAGTTTTGATAAAATTTGAGAAATTTGGAGTGTGTTCTTGAGAGAAATATTTCGTGCCCTATTATAGTGTAAGGGCTTGAGTATTTATGGAGGAGGAGATAAGTCACCAAAGAAGGAAAGAATCAAGTGATCATGGTGTTACCAAAAATCAATGAAACATGTTTTCTAACTTTCCATTTGTCAATGAAACATGTTTTATAACTTTCCATTTTTGAATATCCTTGTCTCCAACATGTCTCTCATGGTTTTTGCAAGCTCTTATGAGGTCTTGGGCCTTCTAGAAGATAGAAACAAAAATCCCAAGCTCTTATACCATTGCCTCATATTTTATTTGATTTTATTTGCATTTAAATGAATAAAAATTCAAATAAAAGAACTAAAAATCATTAAAAATTTGTGAATGGATTTAGAGGTCCTCTAACATCTTACGAACATGTTTGAACATCAAAAGTTAGGCCCACTAGTTCAAAACTTCAAGTTTGCTCACTTTGCATTTCATGCATTTTCTCAAAATTTCCTGATTTGCAATGATCATAACTCTCTCAATTTTCATCTTTTGAAGGTTATATTGGACTTTTTGGAAATATCAAGATGTCATCTTCATTTTCTATTTTTATTATTTTTGCATATAGATAATTTATCTTGATGTAAGTTGCCTTGACAAAAAGTGTCTTTTTGTTGACTTTTGAAACGACCTATAATGTATGGGCTCATATGTTTCAAATGAAACACTTTTTGGACTTAAGAAAAAAAACAAAGTTGGAGATAATTGAATTTCCTTAAAAATGGACTTTGGTTTGGGAAAAATTGATGAATCATGTGAAAGTTATGCTTGGTCAAAGTTCAGTTGACTTCTCCTAAGAAAACCCTAATTTGGCAACTTTTAACTTTTGATGATTTGAGGGCTTTTCTTGAGGAATCACGATCAACCCTTGATCAAATGATGAATATAACTTCAAAAAATTTATGTTGACCAAAATTTTTGAAGTTTGACTGTATGTTGACCATAGTTGACTTTTTACCCAATACAGTTGATTTTCAATCATCTGAGCAATTGACTGAGCAAACTTGTGATGCAAGGCTTGAAACTTGACATGAGAATTGTTGAACACCTATGGAGAACCATGGAAACCACTTAAGACCCTTGAAACCCATTCTTCCTTATGCAAGATGAAACCCTAGCTATGGACCCATTGCCTAGGGGAGAATTTGTCTGATTAACTCTTGAGCATCCTTGAGCAAATGAGGACCTCATGAGAAAGTCTTGAAGAAAAATGGGAGGAAAAATTTTGGGGTACAACAGAGAGTTCTAGACCTGTCTGTATGTACAAGCTTCTGAGATGTGTTTTTACAGAGTTTACATGATAAGCATGTAGCTTGTGTGTGGTTTTATTCCTCTCTCTAATTGAATTTGGTTTTTGGTTGTTTTAGCCAAAATTTGTCAAAGGTGGAGATTGTTAGTTCCATGCTTTTATGGTTGACTAAATTTTGGCTAAGAATGGTTTTAAACATTTTATGTTTGTGTTGGTAAGATGGTGCAGCATCTTTATCACTTGTCATAGCAGTTCCAACTATTATGTGTTTTACTACCAGATGTTGAAGACGGTGTCATAACATCTGGACCAGTAGGTACAAGTAGGTTCTGCAAGTGCCTTATTTGACAGATGTTCAAGCAGAGTTTGTAACATGTTACAATAGAACATCTTAATTATGCGTTGGATATTTTATCCTTGAAGATTTAATTTGAAGATATGAGCATCTAGAATATTCTGTACTCATTATAGGCGCAGGCCAGTCAAGGATTTTTAGAAACAAATGCAGATTTGATTGGTTACTAAAAAGGATGAATTGAGACTTTTTAGGAAACTTTTTATGAAGATTGTTTCTATTTTTGTGGAGAAATATTTTGCAGGTTTTTGGAAGCTGTTGATTGGATTTGATTGAAGAGTTCAAGCCCAATTGTAGAAGACTATATAAATATTTACCCAACACCTAGTTTTTAAGCAGGGTTTTAATTTGTAAAACCTTGTGAAAATAAGGTTTTAGGTTGGTATTTCCTTAGGTTCTCCATGTGTTTTGTTTATACAACCTCATGTATCTCTGATAGATTTGAGTTGATTGATTGTTACTTGATTGTCAAGTTATTATTCTCACTCGAATCCCATAGGCACGAGTTAAGTATTGTTCTTAGTGAAGTTTTTAAGCAAACTAAGTATTTGTAATTTGGAAGTTGTTGTACCCCAAAATTTTCCCTCTCATGTTTTCCAAGGTCTTCCCCTACATGGTTGGTCACAAACCCTTTCCTAAAGAAAAGGAAAATTTGTGAGTGATGTTTTTAAGTTTCCTTCGATTGGCATCTCCAAAATGCCCTTCGATTGGCATTTTAACAAAGCCTTTCGATTGGCCTTGTAACAAGATCCTTCGATTGGCATTTCAACAAAGCCTTTCGATTGGCCTTGTAACAAGATCCTTCGATTGGCATTTCAACAAAGCCTTTTGATTGTCCTTGTAACAAGATCCTTTGATTGGCATTTCAACAAGGCCTTCAATTGGTATGGACAAAGGCCCTTCAATTGGCATTCCAAAAGGTCCTTCGACTGGAACTTCAGAGTTTCCCTTAATCAGAACATCATAATGAAATGACCTTCGAATGGCATTTCAGTGCAGAGTTTGTCTTAATCTAAGATGCTCTGATGAAGGAAGTTATGAACACTTTGAATCAGAACTTAGACTCATCACAAGGCCAAGGGCTGGTCGAAGTTATCTAATAGGAAATGTTCTGAATAGATTCGAATTGGACTTTGAAGCTGGAAAAGAAGGCAGATTCGAAGGAATGAAATAGGCTGGCAAGACTAAGAAAAAACACATATCCTAACCTGTCCAGGTTCACCCAAAGTTCAAAATGGCATGTTTTCCTTGCAAATATGGCAATAATTCAATGTTGGTTGTGGACTCAATTCCTGAGTTAAAGGCCAGATTCTTGCCTTGTTTGCTCCCAACCCCACAAGAACAAATTCGACCAGGGAATTTTCTTCAAAGGGACAAGAAGTTGAAGCAATGGGTGGTTAAATCGAAGGAGCCCTAGTATTGAAGATGGCACAATTCGACTCAGAACCACTAAGGAGAACAAGGTTCTAATAAGGAAAGACTTGATTGACTCGAATTGGAGTTTAAGGCAGGCAAGGAAGGCAGATTCGAAGGAAGGAAGGGGATTTGTTCCAAAACAAGCCTGAAATATCACAATCAAAAGAATATTCTCTCAATCAAATAAGGAATGAAATATGTTGGCAAATCAAAGGGAAAACGCGTGGGAGTCATTTTTGCAATATTTGGCCAAATTTGGAAAGATTTCATATTATTACTGCACTCAATGCCATGGATATTCTTCCATAATTACAACTCTAATTTGATTCACTATATGTAGACAAGAAGCCCAGACCTAAAAGAGGAGGATACATGCGTAGCAGCCACAAAAAGGGCCAGACGAAAAGTGTAACATTTCAAGAAAACGAAAGCTGCCTCCAAACCAAGAACAAAATTAAAAAATCGTTCAAGCGTGGTGCCATTCCAAATCTCACGCTCCAGCCAATCTCAACCAGTTCCAGTAATCCAATTGTAATCCTGGGACTCTCAGTAATCCAGTTCATCCATCTTCGAAGGGCAAATCCTCCCAGAACCAGCAAATTGAAATAGTTCATCTTGGGTAACCTCTTGAATTTATTTTGACATTTCTATGATGTATTAGTCATTTTCTTAGTCTGATTCGTACCCAGGAGATTGTTTAAGGCATGACCAATGTGAAACATGAGTGGTTGGAGGTGAAACAAATATTTTTCCATTGTTTAGGGAAAAGTCTGTGTCATGCTTCGAACCAGATGATACAGGCATGCCCAACAAAAACTAAGACTGGATTTGAATTCAGTAACACTTTTCGTGTGGGATGGGCTTTCAATTCGAAGCTTAAATTTCCAGAATTTACATATAATATTATTATGTTGTTATATGTATGAATGAACAAGCAACGCAGTTGGCAAGGGATTAAGAACGTGAAGGAAGGGACCTGGGTTCGATCCCAAGTTCAGCACTTTTCTATTTTCTTGATGTTTTCTGTAGATTCCAGTACGTTACATCCCCAGGCACGCATCATGGGCTCTATCATCATCACCGCTGGGTCACTCATCCTCCAGATCCAGCGCCCAGAAACGCTTCTCCATGGTGAACCCTAGGATCTAGCAACACTGGATCCAGCACAGGTTATGGGCCAACAGATTTGGGCCCATAGCACAAATTCCAGCACACCCCTCAATTGGGTTCCTCACCCTCAGGCCCATCTTCTTTCCTTTATTTTATTTAATTTTTGTTAATTAGTTTATATTTTCTATTCATTCATTTTTTCAATAGAAATCATAAAAATCAGAAAATCATAAAAATTGGGATTTAGAGTTTTCTTAATAAAATTAATTTTTTCAAATTAATTTAATTAAACTTTAACTTTTTTTCTTTAATTTAAAATTAGTTAGAAATTAGGTTCAACTTCTAATTTTTTTTCATAAAATACCAAAAAAAAACATTTTCAATGAGCAATTAGATTTTTTAGGTTTTAGAACTTTTTCCCGTCTTAATTTTTGCGCGTCATTACTTTTTTATACGATTAGTTTTTATCATTTATGTAACTACGCCCGGTTTGTAATAGCTTAATTAGGGTTTTAATTTCCGCATTTTACATTCTTAGTCAAATATGATTGTAATTGCCCCAAAGCTTTGTAATAGCTGTAGGTTTTACTTTTTGCACTATATTATATGCCTGTATATAAACTGCTAGTAAATTAGGTGTGTATAGCGAGAACCAATCAACTAATCTTAGATCACTAAACTGCAAGATAAAATATCTGAAAAAAGCACACTGCTTCACACTTGCACCCTTAGGGTATACCTCACTTGGTTGCCTCGGAAACAGTGGTCATGTCCCACGAACGTAGGGATACTCTTAGCAAAGACCCTCAGTTTAAAGTCATCATAAAGATCATAGTCTCTAAATGTCCCTCTAGTTGCCTACGAGAAATGATCTTATGATGATAGTCCCTTCGAAATGCTAAGGTATCCTTACATGTTGCCTTCAATGACCATTACGTCCCTTTCAATAGTCCCTCAACATCCAACGACTAGAGTTACCTACTCACTAATAGTAGGATAACACGGTCTAAAGGATAGGAGGAAAAGAATAGTCTTTTTCGAGTGGGTAGATAATTGTTAGGTACTAGCTCAAAAATGCTTTTACACCCTACACTTTCAAATGCTTTTCAAACAAAGTTTTCAAAACGCTTTATCACACTCCTGAGGACTGATACAAGGGTTATCATAAAGCGAATCTCCGCACTAAGGCATTTTCAAACAAAACTTTTTCACACAAACATGAAAGCAATTTTTAAAAATGAGCAAGTACCTAAGAGCCCGTGGAAAACCAAGGATGGAAAGGGTGCTAACACCTTCCATTTCCATAATCTACCCCCCTTACTCAGAAAACTCTCGAAAAGGTCTTTTTCTGTTCTTTTCACCCTTTCCTTTGTTGGATAAAAGAAAATACGGTGGCGACTCTTGCTTACCGCAACATTTGCAAACACAAACGAAAACTAGTATTAACAGTCGGTTCTGCCACTGTATCACAGAACCGGCGACTCTGCTGAGGATTGATTATTAAATGGGGTTTACCTTAGGGTTTAGATCATTTTAAAATTGTTTTCTCTGTTTGATTTGACTGCTTTATCTTTGAGGGTTTGTTGGGCTATTCTTGTAAAGATCCTATACCCGGATCTGGGGCATCTTTTTAGGTAAACAGCAATAGATCGTGGAGATTATACGGCGTAGACCGATATGGTTGAAGTGATACGTATGTTGGTGTGACACTTTGGTTGGTACCGGTATCCCTTGTGTCGAATCGAGGAGAATACGGGGCCTCCGTGTGGTGTCGTGAAGCACTAACGAACCTTAGAACCTTAGTTGAACAAACTTGGCCATTAGAAAGTAGTGAGATAGCCGGCCTCGGTGTAAAGTTGGGGATCAGTTGATATTCGATACTACACTCATTGAGATCGGACTTTCGAGATGTTTCAGCCACAAGAAAAGATTGTTAAGCTGAGATAATATTGATAAAGAAAGAATAATGATATTGAGACTCCTTAGAATCCGATTACTATTTCTAGGACAGGTTTAAAACCAACTAAACTTCAAGAGGGTACTTACCTACAAACCCCATGCAATCCTAAACTTAAGGTTGCTTGTGTGATTTGTTTGCTTTCAACTTGAGCTACTTGTTGGGGTTTTATCTAACAACATGATCTCCTTGCAAGATTTGTTTACAGTCATTATCCAGTAACCTGGACTTCTTAGACTCACTAGTCTAAATCACCTTACACTTTTTCTTAACGCATAGCATACACATCACAACATCATGCCACCACATTTCCTTAACCATTTCAAGGATCTCAAGGGTTGTGATGCGGGTTATGATAAATAAGACGTCTAGCAAGGGGCAAGGAGATTTATTTTCCTCTAGCCAATGCCTTCAAAAGATCAAAACTCAACAACTTGAGTCAGGGGCTATGACCCACTTGATATGGTGAGCTTGACTCTCGTAGAAGGACACTCAACGATACGGAGTTATTCAATCAAAGCTGCAAATTTCAACTTTTGACATTTTCTTGTTTACCCTGCGAGTCCTTGAAAACATTGCATACGCATATCATATATGTCATTGCATAAACAGGTTTTAAAGCAGGGTTCTCATCTTCTTTGTTGTTTATTTCAGCAAGTAAAGAAATGGCTCTTGAACAAACAATCAAAGACCTTGAAGCTCAAAACGCTCAATTCCAACAAATGTTCCAGGCTCTGACCCAGGGGCAAGAAGACCTGAAAGCTCTGATCGTCAAAAAGAAGACTAAGAAAGCAAAGAAACCATTTCGTGTTTTAAGTGTGGGAAGGAGAAGACCAGCTAACCGCGCTCTAGATTTTGTAACCCCATCAAAGAGAGGGGATAATCAAGAGGAAGATGACGAGGAATCATAGGAAGTGGACAATAATCCAGCGTCTGAAGAAGATGAACATGACTATTCTAAGGAGCAATACCCCCTGCTGACGATAAATACAAACGGCTGGAGGATCGGCTCAATTCCATGGAGATCCAAAGGGTGCCCGGTATGGATTTTGAAGAATTAGGTTTGGTTCCAGGGGTGGTCATCCCACCTAAGTTCAAGGTCCCTATCTTCGCAAAATATGATGGTGTTTCTTGTCCCAAGCTTCACTTGAGGTCATATGTCAGAAAGATCCAACCTCACACTGTTGACTGGAAGCTATGGGTCCATTTCTTCCAAGAAAGTTTGGCTGGCACTCAACTGGATTAGTTCTATCAGCTAGAAGGAACTGAAATCCATACCTGGGAAGACTTGGTTGCTGCTTTCTACAAGCAGTACCAATATAATACTGACCTGGCACCAACTCGAGTGCAACTGTAGAATATGTCCATGAGCTCAAGAGAAGGGTTCAAGGAATATGCACAGAAATGGAGGGATCTAGCTGGCAGGGAACAACCTTCTCTGAATGATCGGGAAATGGTAGACATGTTCATGGGCACTCTGACAGGACCATTCTTTAATCTGTTAATTGGGAGTTCCTCATCCGGGTTCACAGAGATGGTTTTGATTGGATAAAGGATCGAAAGTGGTATCGAGAGTGGGAAGATCCCGATGGCTGCATCTTCTAATGCTGAAAAGAAGCCATTTGGTGGTAAGAGGGAAGCCAATGTTGTGTATGGCCATAAGGTTTGTAATAAGGCAGATGACCATAATCAATCTGTGGGGGAAATACTGGTCTCTAATCTTACGCTTATGCAACGACACCAATAGGAGAACCAGCATAAAAAGGTCATACCTAAGAGACAATTCACCAGAATCAATATGTCATTAGCTCAAGTGTTACGACACATGTTGAAAGCATGATTGATTACGTTAAAGGCTCCTCTGCAAAATCCCAATACTTGTGCTCCTAGTTACCACCCCGACGAAAGGTGTGCATACCATTATGATAGTCCTGGACATGATACAAATGGTTGTTGGGCTCTGAAGAACAAAATTCAGGATATGATTGACACCAAAGAGATTGAATTCGACCCTCCAGAGACTCACAAAGTGATCACTACTCCTAGGCCAAATCATTGAGAATGTTCGGTTCATTTTTTATTTTTCATTTGTTGTTCAAACAATTACTGTTATGCCGAACTTTGGTTTTCCCATTAATGCATCGCATATGTTTGTCTTGTATGATTTCATTGTCATTTTATTTAAACTGTTTTCTTGCTTCCTTTACGTGATATTTTACTCTTGATTAAAAAGTTGTAAGCCTTTAGAGGGAGGATGACGAAAACGATACCACAATCTCTATAGTATGCTTTTGAACAGACCCTGTTGATGATGTACAAGCGTTGTTTAAAACCCCAAACAATGAAGTTATAAGGAAGATAATCCCTAGTCAACCCCTTTGAGCCTAAGAAGTAGGAGTTTTTCTTTTCACACAAATTAAAACCCTTAATCATAATCGGGGCAGGGTAGTTTTCTCAGTTAGTTCAGAGGTGCATTCAGTCGCAAGCTTTCCCTTCATACATGATAAATAGTGTAGAAAATGCTCTCCAAAAGATGGTGATGATTCCACATAATCATTAAGAACAGGCAGTCATTATCTCTCAAAATAAAAAGCCCATTAAGTCAAAACCTATGAAGGAGACTTAATAAAAAACTGGGGCATCCCGCTGACTATAATCACAAAAGAAACAGTTCAGGCAAAAGAAGGGATAACAAAACAAAAAAAAAGAGGTTACTACAAATCCTCGACAAAAAAAAGATTACAAAATGACTTCCTCTTTCAAATATACTTTCAGTATCCGAACCATCACCGGAACATCAAGGACAAGATGCCAAAACTCAATTGGGATTCAAAATTCACAATTAACTAAGCATAGGATCGAAGAACATCACAAATAACGGGTGGGTACAAATAAAATTTGAGCCTTTACCCTTTGTTTCTTAAACCGTGAACCAGACCACGTTATAATCCTTAAAAGTCCTAGCTGGAGCATGGGTTAGTTCAAAAGCATATTGTTACAAAAGGTATCCTGACTCCTGTAGGATTCGCTATAAATCTTGAGTTGATATCACACTTTTACAAAATTTGTTTGTTTTACTAAAAAATGAATTTTCAAACTTCAAGACAGACATAAGCTTTGCATTCTTAAAATACCATTGTTTGCATATGACTATTTGTTCAACAGCAGAGAAATTCGCATGACGAATATCTAGTGAACAAAAACCTTCTCAATTAAAAGGATCACCTCAAGTGGAAAAATACTTCCAACCAAGGGGCGTGGCATGATCATTGTCCATCATCTGGGGCAGTCAAGTCAAGATTCAAGGAATCTCTTAAAGATGCCAAATAGCCAGGGGCAGATCTCCATCTGAATCACTTGGGGCATTGGGCATGAATTCCAGCAATGAATCTTGTACGATCAAACAAACATCTTCTGGCAGTGTGGCAACACTTACTACTATGGACAGTGACAATTCTCCGTACTCGGTGAACATGGACATAGTCGGAAAATACTACGCATGAATAAAGACCCGCTAGGTTGACTGGCCTAGGCAAAAATAAGGGCATCACGGCGAACCAAAAGGGTTTGGGCAAAAATTAGGGATAAAAACAAAAAAAACTATGTACACCTGGTAAGTCGAAAACCTGAAAAGGCGGCTTGAGCAAAAAAGGGTATCCCGGTGGACTGAAAATCTGAAAAGACAGTCCAGGCAAAAGTTAGGGATTAAAGCGTACGACTACGTCTTGTCACTTGTCTAATCAGTAGAAGGTTTATTACCCTTATCTGCATTCACCAAGGACTCCAAGAGTTAGGATAATAGTCAAACCATCTACAAAATCTCCGGTCGATATTTTCTACAACAGGTATTGAGACAGGGGCATTCTACTACAAGGCCACCGCCATATTCTCAGCTTACAACCTATTGATGTCAGGTGTTCTCATACCCTCGGTAGATAAAAATCTCCAAATTATTGCTCTAACATAAACTCCCCAGTGAAGTCGCCAAGATTCTCAGGATTCCCCAAGCGGATTACGGAGTTTCCCTTCCCCAACAGACACATTCTGAATAAAGCAGATTCTCATCTAGAAACGGTTCAGGTACGATCCAAAGACGGGTGTCATCCTGACACTTACTCCAGATTCTAGTCTAGAAATGGTTCAGGTACGATCCAAAGACGGGTGTCATCCTGACACTTACTCTAGATTCTCATCTAGAAACGATTCAGGTACGATCCAAAGACGGATGTCATCCTGACACTTACTCTAGATTCTCGTCTAGAAACAGTTCAGGTACGATCCAAAGACGGATGTCATCCTGACACTTACTCCAGATTCTCATCTAGAAACGGTTCGGGTACAATCCAAATATGGATGTCATCCTGACACTTACTCCAGATTCTCATCTAGAAACGGTTCAGGTAAGATCCAAATACGGATGTCATCCTGACACTTATTTCAGATTTTCATCTAGAAACAGTTCGGGTACGATCCAGAAACGGATGTCATCCTGATACTTATTCCAGACTATCTTCTAGCAATAGTTCAGGTACGATCCAGAGCCGGATGTAATCCTGATACTAATCAGACCATCTTCCAAATACAGTTCAGATACGATCTAGAGACGGATGTCATTCTGACACTCATTCAACACATGTTTCAAGTACAGTTCAGATACGATCCAGAGACGGATGTCATTCTGACATTCACTCAACACATGTTTCAAGTACAGTTCAGATACGATCCAGTGACGGATGTCATTGACACTCATTCAACACATGTTTCAAGTATAATTCAGATACGATCCAAAGACAGGTGTCATTCTGACACTCATTTAACACATGTTTCAAGTACAGTTCAGATAGGATCCAGAGACGGATGTCATTCTGACACTCATTTAACACATGTTTCAAGTACAGTTCAGATACGATCCAGTGACAGATGTCATTCTGACACTCATTCAACATATGTTTCAAGTATGGTTCAGGTATGATCCAAAGACGGATGTCATCCTGATACTTATTCAGATTATATTCTAACGGTTCAGGTACGATCCACGGACGGATGTCATCCTGACACTTACTCCAGATTCTCATCTAGAAATGGTTCAGGTACGATCCAAAAACGGATGTTATCCTGATACTTATTCCAAACAATCTTCTAGCAACAGTTCAAGTACGATCCAGAGACGGATATCATCCTGATACTTATTCAGATCATCTTCTAGAAACGGTTCAGATACGATCCAGAGACGGATATCATCCTGATACTTATTCCAGACTATCTTCTAGCAACAGTTTAGTTCATGGAGCTTTCCTTCCCCAACAGGGTTTATTTCTCTAACAACGGAAGATCATCCCCCAGCGTTTTAACTTCAACATATTTGAAGACCTAAATTCTTCACCCCCAGCAATAATCAGAGATTTATTTTCACTGGTTCAATAATACTGCAACAGAACAGTTGATAGGTTCATACATTACGTCCATACATCATTCTACAAATGTCATAGCATCTGCAGTATAAATGCATACAGTACAATATCATTTATTTTGAGAACATCGTCACAATGCATTTCATACATCATGACATTGCATACGACTAACTCTTTACCTTTCAGGGAAAAGATCAAATCAACAAGCTACGTCTAACAAAGGGCTATTCCAGGATTTTCCTCATAAAGATGTCCTCACAAGATCTTCTCTGGATCAGCCAGATCGACACTAAGATCTCCCTGATTACCATTCCAGTTGAAGATATTCCAAGACTTTCGTCTAGGTCAGTTAAATCGATACTAAGATTCTCCTGATTACCATGCCAGTCAAAATTAACCCAAGATTTTCCATGGGTCAGATAGGTCGACACTAAGATCTCTCTGATTACCATTCCAGTTGAAGATATTCCAAGACTTTCGTCTGGGTCAGTTGAATCGATACTAAGATTATCCTGATTACTATGCCAGTCAAAGTTAACCCAAGATTTTCCCTGGGTCAGACAGGTCGACACTAAGATCTCTCTGATCACCATTCCAGTTGAAGATGACCCAAGACTTTTGTCTGGTTCAGTTAAATTGATACTAAGATTTTTCTGATTTCCATTCCAGTCAAAGTTAGTTAAAGACCTTCTCTGGTTCAGTCAGATCGACACTAAGATCTATCTGATTTTATCCCAGTTGAAGACAACTCGAAACCTTTCTCTGGTTTAGTCAAATAAATACTAAGATTTATATTCCAATTAAAGAAGCTAGGAATCCCGGAAACTGACTGGATAATAGTCAATCAATAATTCAAGACACTGTGGAGCCTGGATCCTGACCAGATAACAGTTTAATCTCATTCCCCCAGTAAGTCGCTGTGAAGCCTAGAGCACGACCAGATAATAGTTAGCCTTATTATCCTCAGCAAGCCACGGTAAAGCCTGGATCCTGACTAGATAGCAGTTCACTTCCGTCTCTTCAATCAAGTGATGACTCCCTAGTAGAGTAACGGACAAATGAAGCTCTTAAAACTCTACGTTCCAAGACAGAGACCAACATTCCTCAGCAGAGTCCTCTCTAACAGCAAGAGCAGGAATTCCCACAAAGGGATATCTCATGAAATCATCATTGTTCTGGATGGCATCTTTAAGCCCATCTTCGATGACTCTCTGTCATATTCTGATGGCATCTTTAAGCCAATCTCAGACGATCTTCCATCATATTTTCCAAATGGCATCTATAAGCCCATTCCCAATACTATCTACACAGTCAAGTATCATCTCATATGAGTGCAAATTCCTGGGCACTCTAGTGTTCAATCATCTTCCACCTTCCAATCACAAAAGGCATATCAGCCAATCTACATCCTCAAGTTTAAGAAGATTGAACAGGGGCAGTTGTTGTACCCCAAAATTTGCCCTCTCATGTTTTCCAAGGTCTTCCCCTACATGGTTGGCCATAAACCCTTGCCTAAAGAAAAGGAAAATTTGTGAGTGATGTTTTTAAATTTCCTTCGATTGGCATCTCCAAAATTCCCTTCAATTGGAATTTCAACAAAGCCTTTCGATTGGCCTTGTAACAAGATCCTTCGATTGGCATTTCAACCAAGCCTTTCGATTGGCCTTGTAACAAGATCCTTCGATTGGCATTTCAACAAAGCCTTTCGATTGGCCTTGTAACAAGATCCTTCGATTGGCATTTCAACAAATCCTTTTGATTGTCCTTGTAATAAGATCCTTCGATTGGCATTTCAACAAGGCCTTCGATTGGTATGGACAAAGGCCCTTCGATTGGCATTCCAAAAGGTCCTTAGACTGGAACTTCAAAGTTTCCCTCAATCAGAACATCAGAATGAAATGACCTTCGAATGGCATTTCAGTGCAGAGTTTGTCTTGATCTAAGATGCTCTGATGAAGGAAGTTCTGAACACTTCGAATCAAAACTTAGACTCATCATAAGGCCAAGGGCTGGTCGAAGTTGTCTAATAAGGAATGTTCTAAATAGATTTGAGTTGGACCTCGAAGCTGGAAAAGAAGGCAGATTCGAAGGAATGAAATAGGCTGGCATGACTAAGCAAAAACACATATCCTAACCTGTCCAGGTTCACCCAAATTTTAAAATGGCATGTTTTCCTTGCAAATATGGCAATAATTCAATGCTGATTGTGGACTCGATTCCTGAGTTAAAGGCCAGATTATTGCCTTGTTTGTTCCCAACCCCACAAGAGCTGATTCAACCAGGGAATTTTCTTCAAAAGGACAATAAATCAAAGAAAAGGGTGGTTCAATCGAAGGAGCCCTAGTATTGAAGTTGGCACAATTCGACTCAGAACCACTAAGGAGAACAAGGTTCTAATAAGGAATGTCTTGATTGGCTCGAATTGGAGTTTAAGGCTGGCAAGGAAGGCAGATTCGAAGGAAGGAAGGGGATTTGTTCCAAAACAAGCCAGAAATCTCACAATCAAAAGAATCTTCTCTCAATCAAATAAGGAATGAAATATGCTGGCAAATCAAAGGGAAAACACGTGGGAGTCATTTGTGCAAGATTTGGCCAAATTTGAAAAGATTTCTTATTATTACTGCACTCAATGCCATGGATATTCTTCCATAATTGTAACCCTAATTTGATTCACCATATGTAGACAAGAAGCCCATACCTAAAAGAGGAGGATACATGCGCGGCAGCCACAAAAAGGGCCAAACGAAAAGTGCAACATTTCAAGAAAACAAAAGTTGCCTCCAAACCAAGAACAAAATTACAAAATCATTCAAGTGTGGTTCCATTCCAAATCTCACGCTCCAGCCAATCTCAACCAGTTCCGTCAATCCAATTGTATTCCTGGGACTCTCAGCAAGCCAGTTCATCCATCTTCGAAGGGCAAATCCTCCCAGAACCATCAAATCAAAATAGTTCATCATGGGTAACTTCTTGAATTTATTTTAACATTTCTATGATGTATTAATCCTTTTCTTAGTCTGATTCGTACCCAGGAGATTGTTTAAGGCAGGACCAATGTGAAACATGAGTGGTTGGAGGTGAAACAAAGATTTTTCCATTGTTTAGGGCAAAATCTGTGTCATGCTTCGAACCATATGATATAGGCATGCCCAACAAAAACTAAGACTGGATTTGAATTCAGTAACACTTTTCGTGTGGGATGGGCTTTCGATTCGAAGCTTAAATTTCCAGAATTTACATATAATATTATTATGTTGTCATATGTATGAATGAACAAGCAACGCAGTTGGCAAGGGATTGAGTACATGAAGGAAGGGACCTGGGTTCGATCCCAAGTCCAACGCTTTTCGATTTTCTTAATGTTTTCTGCAGATTCCAGTACGTTACATCCCCAGGCACGCATCATGGGCTCTATCATCATCACCGCTGGGTCACTCATCCTCTAGATCCAGTGCCCAGAAACGCTTCTCCATGGTGAACCCTCAGGATCTAGCAACACTAGATCCAGGGCAGGTTGTGGGCCAACAGATCTGGGCCCATAGCACAAATTCCATCACACCTCTCAATTGGGTTCCTCACCCTCAGGCCCATCTTCTTTCCTTTATTTTATTTAATTTTTGTTAATAATTTATATTTTCTATTCATTCACTTTTTCAATAAAAATCATAAAAATCAGATAATCATAAAAATTAGGATTTAGAGTTTTTCTTAATAAAATTAATTTTTGCAAATTAATTTAATTAAACTTTAACCTTTTTTATTTAATTTAAAATTAGTTATAAATTAGGTTCAACTTCTAATTTTTTTTATAAAATACCAAAAAACCATTTTCAAGGAGCAATTAGATTTTTTAGGGTTTAGAACTTTTTCCCGTCTTAATTTTTGCGCGTCATTACTTTTTTTATATGATTATTTTTTATCATTTATGTAATTGTGCCCGGTTTGTAATAGCTTAATTAGGGTTTTAATTTCCGCATTTTACATTCTTAGTCAAATATGATTGTAATTTCCCCAAAGCTTTGTAATAGCTGTAGGTTTTACTTTCTGCACTATATTATATGCTTGTATATAAACTGCTAGTAAATTAGGTGTGTATGGCAAGAACTGATCAACTAATCTTAGATCACTAAACTGCAAGATAAAATATCTAAAAAAAGTACATTGATGCACACTTGTACCCTTAGGGTATACCTCACTTGGTTGTCTCGGAAACAGTGGCCATGTCCCTCGAACATAGGGATACTCTTAGCAAAGACCCTCATTTTAAAGTCATCATAAAGATCATAGTCCCTAAATGTCCCTCGAGTTGCCTACGAGAAATGATCTTATGATGATAGTCCCTTCGAAATGCTAAGATATCCTTACATGTTGCCTTCAATGACCATTACGTCCCTTTCGATAGTCCCTCAACATCCAACGACTAGAGTTACCTACTCACTAATAGTAGGATAACACGGTCTAAAGGATAGGAGGAAAAGAACGGTCTTTTTAGAGTGGGTAGATAATTGTTAGGTACTTGCTCAAAAATTCTTTTACACCCTACACTTTCAAACACTTTTCAAATAAAGTTTTCAAAACGCTTTATCACACTCTTGAGGACTGATACAAGGGTTATCATAAAGCGAATCTCCGCACTAAGGCATTTTCAAACAAAACTTTTTCACACAAACACGAAAGCAATTTTCAAAAATGAGCAAGTACCTAAGAGCCCGTGGAAAACCACGGATGGAAAGGGTGATAACACCTTCCCTTTCCATAATCTACCGCCCTTACTCAGAAAACTCTCGAAAAGGTCTTTTTTTGTTCTTTTCACCCTTTCCTTTGTTGGATAAAAGAAAATACGATGGCGAATCTTGCTTACCGCAACATTTGCAAACACAAACGCAAAACCAGTATTAACAGTCAGTTCTGCCACCGTATCACAAAAGTGTGTTCTTACTGTTTTGGTTTCTTTAGACAATCTTTGTGATTGGGATAGGTCTTTTATCACTGCAGTGATTGGAAATTGGATGGCGATTTCCTTGACTTAGGGATGACCTAAGTTGAAGTTTCATTGGGTAGGGATTAGGCGAGAAGTTGTAAACGGGGAGTTTAGCATTGAATTAGTACTACTGATAGTGGATTTACTTCCCGACTTGGTAGACCCCGGAGTAGGTGAGTTAGCACTGAATTGAGTTAACATATCTTGGTGTTCTTTACTTTTTGCAAAGTTATTCTTTTTGCATTGTTGTTATTGTTGTTGTTCTGTCAGTGAATGTTATAACATTTGTCTTGATATTGTGTATTGTTGATACATCAGTCTTCATTTTTTATATATTGTGTGTGCCATGATTTCAAGGGTTATCATTCATCTTAACAAATAGACAATAATGCTAGAAGAAAAATTTTGATTTGGGATAAGGTACCTTGAAATGTTAGGTCGAAGGCAGTGAAATGGAAGATAAGGCTGAATGTTGAAGCTTTAAACGCGTGATAACAATTACTCTAGGAACAAAATGCTCTCAAGAAATAGGGAAAGCTTCAAAGGAAATAAGGGAAATTAAATCTAAAAGGTTGCAAAAAATTTCCCCAAATTTCCTCTACCCCAATATAGGCCAAGGGAAATGTACAGATTGGGTTAAAAGTAAGAAGCAAGTGCAAATCAATGCTCAGATTTCACCTTAGAAACACAACCAAACTCAAGTGCATAGTAAGCATCATCATGCCACTCTCTACCTTTTCCGGTCACACGTCAAGAGAAAAATGGTAAAATGTTTCAATGATGGAACTGCATTTAATGTTTATGTTCCCTATTACGCTTTGGAAAAAACAAAGCAATGCATGCTCACCGACGCGTCGACAACCACTCCTAAAGGCATGCCACGATTGTTAAAAGACTCCCTCGATATCCAGAGTTTTCGACGAGTCTTGGGCGAAACTACTTTGGGACGGCCAAAGGCCTAATAAGATGAGGCTCATTCCTCTCCTCCGCTCCATTGAACCCAAAGTATAAATACATTTACAAGGGGGTTTCAGGTACACAATCTTTGATCTCCACTTTCACTATACTCTTCTTGAATCTTGAATTGACTTAAGTGTTGGAATGTTAACCATACAGGTCACTTTGCACTGCCGTAAGGGAGATCGGAGCCACCGTTCAAGACCATTATTTTCAAACATTGTTCATTTTTTATTCCTTTGTGGAATTATATCATCCATTTTTGGTTCTCGAATGGAATAAATACCACAAAAACATCTATGTAAAAGTATAGAATAACTGAATATTATCTCCAATATTATCAAATTTTCTCTTCATCTCACAGTCATAACTTTGATCACATCATCTTAAAAATATATATGCATCCTCGTTATCTTTTCTTTTTCACTTGAAAACACACTTATGCAAAAGCCCACAAAAATTGGGAGGAGTGGGACGAACATAGTTGAGGGTGTGAGCCTAAAACCTTGGTCCACCTCGCAAAAAAAATGAGGGCCGACATTGCACCATTTTAGCTTAAAAATTACAAAATTTTATGTTAATATCCTCGTCAGTAAAAGCTCGTAAAATAATAAGGCGGACATATTAGAGGGTGCGAGTTAAAAACCTTGACCTACTTCGTGCAAAAGTGCTTATAAAACAGGTTTTCTAATGGATCGAACTCGTTTTACCACCCCTGAGTACCGGGAGGTGGAGGCAGAGCTGATAATTCCTAAACTTGCCTTTCCCTATTACATATGCATAAGTTGAGAGAGGAAGTATGAAACATAGTCACACTGCTTAGAATTCCCTTCAATAGTGGTACGAATTCGGATACACAACTCACAACTCTAAAAAATTAAATATGTGAGATACGTTATTTAGATTCATGTTACCTTTACATATGATTATTGGTACATTATTATTAAAAGATAGTTTAATTAAAATGAAATAAAATAGATAGTTTAAAAATGTTAGGTTATCTATTATTAAAGTAATTGAGAGGAAAATTTTATAGTCTCACATCGGTCTTTAAAGATATCTTTTGTATTGAAAAGTAATCTTATTAAGATCAGAAGGATTTAGCGGCCTACAATACTTGGACTTTTGCTATGACGAAGGAAAAGTGGGGGTACCTGTAAGACACTCTGATGTCAAAGTAAGGTTCAGAGTGATAGTGTAAATATAAAGTTAGAGTGAATAGAATAGTGTACCTGACCCTCTAGTGAAAGAGGGTATTTATAATCCTTAGTGTTGGGCCAAGGTCCCCATTTTGGATCTTATTCCCAGATCCAAAATGGAGACTGCTAGAATCTTACGGGGGTACATGAGACTAGCACGTGGTCTCTATCCTGGTTCAACTGCCTCGTGATTTTCAGAGGGTAGAAGACCCGATTTTTTGAGGACAGGATGACTGTGTGATATTTGGAAGAATGTTAGTCATGTATCTTTGGCGGGCACATGGAAAAGACGTACTTGTCAGACACGTGGAGGAGATGTCCTTGACGGAAAGGTGGAGGAGGAGATCCTCGATGAACACGTGTGGGGGATGTCCTCGACCGCACGCGTGGGAAACGACCTTGTTGGTCCCGTGGGGGGTGTTCCTCAACGGTTGTGGGCAATTTGAACCACTGTAATTAGCATTCTTCGTAATAGAGTTGGATTGGGCCTTGTCCGACGACAGACTAAACGCAAATCTAGTTCAGAATAAAAAAATATTAGAGAAAAAATTTATTATCTCACATGAATTTTTAAAGAAATAGTACATTAAAAAAGCATTTATAAATAGACATATTGTATATCATAAAGTTAATTCATAGTGAACTGCTAATGTAAAGCTTTAGTTTGAAATAGTATAGTCAATTGATTTTTATTTTTTACTAAAGTGATAATAACTTCAAAATATGAAGGGAAAAAAAGTATTTCTTATTTATTTTAATATAATGATAATTATTGTCCATTTAAATTTGAAATTTAAAATTTATTCGTTGATAGTCGTTGATAATTTATTTTACATGAATTTCATTGATAATTTATTTTATATGAATTTTGTGTGAATTTATGCAACCAATTTGCAAAAGTACCGCGAATCAGTATATCAGTATATGTGAATTCGCAGCTAACAGTGATACTAATACATGTGACTGATATGGAGAAGCCAACTCCTCTATGTCCGCCGCAGATCACTGCAACTGCCACAAGGTGGAAGTAACCTCAATATAGTAGAATATTAATTAAGTGGCCTTTCAACCCTCTTTAGTTTTCACAACTCTTAGGTGGACAAAGGAGTATGAAATAATCTTTTGTTTTATGTCCTTTGATTGCATTTTTCAGTGTAACTAACATGTCTCATTATTTATGTGTCTCTTTTAACATGCATCAAATATCAACCTACAAATAACAAATAGTATTCCACTTGACTTGATGAACAAGTTACGTTACTCTTACTTTGAGTGCCATCTAAATGTAGCTGCAGACTTAATAAGCCTTAAGAAAGTATTTAATTATATTAAGCATTGTTCACAATTTACAAGTTTATCAAATTGGTGGCTTTGCAACACCGCATATGAACTTGAACCTAGACCATTATCTTTTATTCCAAAGCTTCTACCTATTGGCCCTTATTGAATAACTTTGAAAACAAAAGTGAAAAAGAATCAACTGGACAATTTTGGAAAGAAGATTTATCTTGCATGAGTTGGCTTGATCAACAAGAAAATAACTCTGTTGTTTATGTTGCATTTGGTAGTTTCAGTTTCACTCTTTTTGACAAAAAACCAATTCAAAGAATTAGCATTAGGATTTGATTTAACCAATAGGCCTCAAACAAAATGATGAAATTTTCAGGTAAGTGCTACAAAATTTATATACAAAATAACGATATTTTGACACTTATCAAACTCTCTCCAACTTACAATATTGTTTGTCCTCAAACAAAATCAAATAACTTAAGGAAAGAAAAGACGATAATCAAAGAATAACGAATCAACAGGTTTCGAAAAATAAAAACAAATGTATTGTTCAAACAAAAACGCACAAGCAAAATAAACATTTACCACAATCCTACAAGGACAATATGAAAACAAAACGAATCATTAGTACAAAAATAATGTTGAACAGTCTAAAACAAAACAAACTCACATCAAGAATCACACCTAACAAAAATTCATTATTGATGGATGAAAAATACAAAAGTGAGGATTTGACATAGTGAATTCAAAGGGTATATAGGGAGAATTGTTAAATGGACCCCACAACAAAAGGAACTAAGACACCCTTCTATAACTTGTTTTATTAGTCATTGTGAATTCTGTTTTGGAAGGTTTGTCTAATGGGGTACCCTTATTGTGTTGGCCATATTTTTCTGATCAGTTTTATAACAAGACTTATGTTTGTGAAGAATTGAAAGTTGGGTTGGGGTTTGAGAAAGATGAAAATGGATTAGAGTTAAGTGGGGAGATTAAAAAGAAAGTTGATCAATTGCTTAGTGATGGGGACATAAGGTTAAGGTCTAGGGAGATAAGGGGGAAAGTAATGAGAAATTTAGCACAGGTGGATCTTCAGAGAGTTTCAATAGGTTTGTTAAGTGGCTGAATGAATAAGAGTTAGCACTTAATTGGCTGCTTAGTGATGAATAAATAAGAGCAAGATGTGAAAATGTGAAATGGTCATGAACTAAGCTACTGCTACATCTATTTCATTAGGAATTGATGATCTTTTAACAATACCTTCAAAAGGATGGCTAGTCCAAGATGCTGAACAACAAAGTTTCATTTTGGAAAAACATAATCAATATGGAAATGTCCATGCGGTAGAAAAATTACGCCAATCCATTGAAATATGGTATGCTACAAGCGAATATTTGCGACAACAAATGAATTCCAATTTTAGGATGACTGACCCCTTTAATCCAGTCCATATCATGTCTTTTTCAGGAGCTAGAGGAAATGCATCTCAAGTGTACCAATTAGTCGGAATGAGAGGATTAATGTCAGATCCACAAGGACAAATGATTGATTTACCCATTCAAAGCAATTTACGTGAAGGGCTATCTTTAATAGAATATATAATTTCTTGCTACGGAGCCCGTAAAGGGGTTGTAGATACTGTTGTACGAACATCAGATGCTGGATATCTTACACGTCGACTTGTTGAAGTGGTTCAACACATTGTTATACGGCGAACAGATTGCGGTACCATCCGTGGGATTTCTGTAAACACCCGAAATGGAATGATGCCAGAAAGAATTTTGATACAAACATTAATTGGTCGTGTAGTGGCAGACGATATATATATAGGTTCACGGTGAGAAATCAAGATATTGGAATTGGACTTATCAATCGATTCATAACTTTTCAAACACAACCAATATTTATTCGAACCCCCTTTACCTGTAGGAATACGTCTTGGATCTGCCGATTGTGTTATGTGCGGAGTCCTATTCATGGGGACCTAGTAGAATTGGGAGAAGCTGTAGGGATTATTGCTGGTCAATCTATTGGAGAACCGGGAACTCAACTAACATTAAGAACTTTTCATACTGATGGAGTATTCACAGGGGATACTGCTGAATATGTGCGAGCCCCCTCGAATGGAAAAATAAAATTTAATGAGGATTTAGTTCACCCTACACGGACACGTCATGGATATCCTGCTTTTATATGTAATATAGACTTGTATGTAACTATTGAAAATGACGATATTATACATAACGTCATTATTCCACCAAAAAGTTTTCTATTAGTTCAAAATAATCAATATGTAAAATCAGAACAAGTGATTGCGGAAATCCGCGCGGGAACATCTACTTTAAATTTGAAAGAGAGGGTTCAAAAATATATTTATTCTGACTCAGAAGGGGAAATGCATTGGAGTACCGATGTGTATCATACATCACAATTTATATATAGTAATGTACATATCTTACCAAAAACAAGTCATTTATGGATATTGTCAGGAAAGTCGTGCAGGTCTAATACAATCCATTTTTTACTTCGCAAGGATCAAGATCAAGTTACCATGGATTCACTTTCTAATGGAAAAACAAATATTTCAAATCTTTTAGAAAGGAATGATCAAGTAAAACATAAATTCAATACTTTTGGTACAAAAGAAAAGTGGATTAGCGATTCTTCAATATTGAATCAAATCATATGTACAGATCATTCGGATTTAATGTATCCTGTTATTTTGAACGATACTTTTTGTTTCTTGGCGAAAAGGCGAAGAAATAGATTTCTTATTCCATTTCCATTCCAATCGATTCAAGAACGAAAGAACGAACTAATGTCCCCTTCCGGTGTCTCCATTGAAATACCTATCAATGGTATTTTTCATGAAAATAGTATTTTTGCTTATTTCAATGATCCTCAATACATAAGACAGAGTTCAGGAATTACTAAATATACAACTATAGGAATTCATTCTATTTTTCAAAAAGAAGATTTCAGTGAGTATCAAGGAATCGAAGAAGTAAAGCCAAAATACCAAATTCATGTAGATAAAAAAAAAAATTTATTCCCGAAGAAGTGCATATTTTACCCGAATCTTCTTCCCTAATGGTACGGAATAATAGTCTTGTTGGAATAGGAACATCAATCACTTTCAATATAAGAAGTCGAGTAGGCGGATTGGTCCGATTAGAAAAGAAAAAAATAGAATTAAAAATATTTTCTGGAAATATCCATTTTCCCGGAGAGATGGATAAGATATCCTGACACAGTGCCATCTTGAGACCACCCGGAACGGTAAAAAAAATGCAAGAAATCAAAAAAATTTAAAAATTGGATTTATGTCCAATGGATCGCAACTACCAAGAAAAAGTATTTTGTTTTGGTTCGATCTGTAATTTTATATGAAATACCGGACAGTATCAATTTTGTAAAACTTTTTCTCCAAGATCTATTCCAGAAAAAGGATAATCTGGAACTAAAAGTTGTCAATTATATTCTTTATGGAAATGGAAAATCCATTCGGGGAATTTCCGACACAAGGATTCAATTAGTTCGAACTTGTTTAGTCTTCAATTGGGATCACGGGGAAAAAAGTTCTTCTACTGAGGAGGCCCCCGCTTCCTTTATTGAAGTAAGTACAAATGGTTTGATTGAGTATTTTCTAAGAATTGACTTAGTCAAATCTAATACTTCATATATTAGAAAAAGAAATGACCCGTCTGGTTTAGGATTGATCAGGGATAATCAATCGGATCGAATCAATCCTTTTTTTTCTATTCATTCCAAGGGAAAAATTCAACAATCACTTAGCCAAAATCACATAACTATTCGTATGTTGTTGAATAAAAATAAAGAATGCCGATCTTGGATAATTTTGTCATCATCTAATTGTTTTCAAATGAGACCATTCAACAATGTAAAATCTCACGATGGAATAAAAAAAGATCCTATAATTTCAATTAATAATAATAATTCGTTCGGTCCTTTAGAAATAGCCCTTCAAGTTGCGATTTTTTATTCACTTTATCATTTAATAACTCATAATAAGATCTCAATCATTAAAAATTCGCAACATGACAAATTCACTGAAATTTTTCAAGTAATTAAATATTATTTAATGGACGAAAATGATAAAAAATTTAAACCCGATCTATACAGTAATATTGTTTTGAATCCATTCCATTTGAATTGGTTTTTTCTCCATCATTTTTATTGTGAAAAAACGTTTACAATAATAAGTCTTAGACAATTGATTTGTGAAAATATATGTATAGCTAAAATGAAAAATGGACCACACCTAAAACTAAAATCGGGTCAAGTTATAACAGTTCAAATGGATTCTGTAATAATAAGATTGGCTAATCCTTATTTGGCGACTCCAGAAGCAACCATTCACGGCCATTATGGGAGATCCTTTCTCAAGGAGATATTTTAGTTACATTCATATATGAAAAATCGAGATCCAGTGATATAACACAAGGTCTTCCAAAAGTGGAACAGATATTAGAAATACGTTCGATTGATTCAATATCCATGAATCTAGAAATAAGAATTGATGCTTAGAACGAGTGTATAACAAAAATTCTCGGCATGCCTTGGGGATTCTTGATTGGTGTTGAGCTAACTATAGCGCAAAGTCATATTTCTTTGGTTAATAAAATCCAAAAGGTTTATCGGTCCCAGGGAGTACATATCCATAATAGACATATCGAGGTTATTGTGCGTCAAATAACATCCAAAGTCTTGGTTTCAGAAGATGGAATGTCTAATGTATTTTTACCTAGCGAACTAATTGGATTATTGCGAGCATAACGAATGGGGCGTGCCTTAGAAGAACCCATTTGTTATCGAGCTTTATTATTGGGAATAACAAAAACATCTCTGAATACTCAAAGTTTCATATCTGAAGCGAGTTTTCAAGAAACTGCTAGAGTTTTAGCAAAAGCCGCTCTTCGGGGTCGTATTGATTGGTTGAAAGGTCTTAAAGAGAATGTTGTTTTAGGGGGGATGATACCCGTTGGTACCAGATTCAAAAGAATAATGCACCGTTCACGGTCAAGGCAACATAACAAGATTACCCGGGAAAAAAAATTATTCGAAGTAGAAATTAAAAATCTTTTGTTCCATCACAGAAAATTCTTTGATTTTTATCATTTCAAAGAATTTATGTGATACATTATTAGAAATATAGGATTAAATGGTTCCTAAAAGCGGATTCGACTCAGCCCCTTAAAATCTTTAAATACAGTCATTTGATTTGGTAATAAAGTAGAATAAAAAATAATAATAAATAGAAATAAAAGAATGGCCTGATTCTATCTTAACGGCCAATCGTCTATAAAAGAGAAGGTTCCATCGGAACAATTATTTATTGCTATTTCAGGATACTGGGTCTCTCTATTTTTTTTTCTATTTTTTTTTTAAAAGTGTGGGGATAAATGATAAAAAAGATATTGGAACATCACTTTTGAAGAGATGATGGAAGTTGGGGTTCATTTTGGCCATGAGTCTAGGAAACGGAATCCTCGAATGGCACCTTTTATATCGGGAAAACGTAAAGGTATTCATATTATAAATCTTACTAAAACTGCTCGTTTTTTATCAGAAACTTGTGATTTGGCTTTTGATGCAGCAAGCACAGGAAAACAATTTTTAATTGTTGGTACAAAAAAAAAAGCAGTTGATTCAGTAACACGGGCTGCAATAAGAGCTCGATGTCATTATGTTAATAAAAAATGGCTCAGAGGTATGTTAACGAATTGGTATACTACAGAAACGAGACTTTGTGAGTTCAGGGACTTGAGAACGGAGCAAAAGACGGGGAAACTGAACTCTCTTCCAAAAAGAGATGCCACTATGTTGAAGAGACAATTATCTCATTTGGAAAGATATCTAGGCGGTATTAAATATATGACAAGATTACCTGATATTGTAATAATCCTTGATCAGCAAGAAGAATATACGACTCTTCAAGAATGTATCACTTTGGGAATTCCAACGATTTCTTTAATTGATACAAATTCTGACCCAGATCTTGCAGATATTTCGATTCCGGCTAATGATGATGCTATAGCTTCCATCGGATTAATTCTTAACAAATTAGTTTTTGCAATTTGTGAGGGTCGTTCTAGCTATATACAAAAAAAAATGATTAATAATAAGATAAATCAATTTTTAGATTTGGTTGGGCGTGCGGTCATAGATTTTTGGAATTGGTTATTATAGCATTACAAAATTGTGTAAAAAGAAATATTTTGTGATTAGTTAGGTATTCAAAATAGAAAATCAAAATAAAATAAGAAAATGGTTGAATCAAAATAATTCCCTTTCAAGGTATATTTTTTTATTTTAGAAGACAGGGCAATATGAATGTTCTATTATGTTACATCAACACATTAAACAGATTCTATGATATATCTACTGTGGAAGTAGGTCAACATTTCTATTGGCAAATAGGGGATTTTCAAGTGCATGCTCAAGTACTTATTACCTCTTGGGTTGTAATTGCTATCTTATTAATTTCAACCATTCTAGTTGTTAGAAATCCGCAAACTATTCCCACGTCTGGTCAGAATTTTTTTGAATATGTCCTTGAATTCATTCGAGACGTGAGCAAAACTCGGATTGGAGAAGAATATGGTCCATGGGTTCCGTTTATTGAAACTTTGTTTCTATTTATTTTTGTTTCGAATTGGTCAGGGGCCCTTTTGCCTTAGAAAATTATAAAGTTACCTCATGGAGAGTTAGCTGCACCCACAAATGATATAAATACTACTGTTGCATTAGCTTTACTTACGTCAGTAGCCTATTTCCATGCGGGTATTTCAAAAAAGGGATTGGCCTATTTTGGTAAATACATCCAACCAACGCCAATCCTTTTACCGATTAACATCTTAGAAGATTTCACAAAACCCTTATCGCTTAGTTTTCAACTTTTTGGAAATATATTAGCAGATGAATTAGTAGTTGTTGTTCTTGTTTCGTTAGTACCTTTAGTAGTTCCTATACCTGTTATGTTCCTTGGATTATTTACAAGTGGTATTCAAGCTCTTATTTTCGCTATTTTCGCTACTTTAGCTGTGGCGTGTATAGGTGAATCCATGAAAGGGCATCATTGACTAGTTATCAAAATCGTGTTTTAACCCGCAACAAAGTATGTGTAGCTCGCGATAATATACTTAAGAAATATTAATAAAAAAATACAAAAAAAATTTAAAAAGGTTTAATAACAATTAAAAAGTAGAAAGAAAATTAAAACAATTACCAAAGAATTGCAAAAAAAGAAATAGAGATTAAGTAAATTAAAAAGGTTGAGAGGGTCAAACTAGGTGTATATATAATCTAATCGTTATAAGACAGCGGGGGGATTTCTAAGAATGATTGATTGAATCTAAGATACAACTCATTGGTTTACAGTATGGAACAAACACATGTATATGTCATAGTAGATATTCATTAGTTATATATGACGATCTATCTAAATTTATTCTGCTACTACTCTAAATTTAGGTAGGGATTCAAAAAAAAGATTTCATCTCTTGTAATTCTGAATTGAATATAAAATGACTAAAAAAATGAAATCAAAGAAAAAAAAAGTTTAAAGATATGCATAATTGTAATGGTTTACATAATTAGCAATTACAATTAGAAACATATAATTGATAACACATATCTGACACCAAGACATGGCTTCAATCTTAATCTAAAATGTGTTACATAGGATAAAACACTAGCAGTAGCTGTGCCTCGGACAAAATTGGCTTCAAACACAAACAATTCCATGTATATGAGACATCAAAGTTTGTCACACCACAGGAATTTCTGAAGAAATGCAGAGTTTTGAATCTGCTCCACCACTGATAACACTGTCACTTTTCCACCAGTCAGCACACAGTACCTGAGTTACGCAAATTAAAATTCTATTAGCGGCCATTATAGTCCTTTGATGATGCAAAGTTGTGTTTTAATTAAAGTGTTGTCAATTGCGGATCGTGGAAAGTGGAAAATAGTGGTTTGCTCAAATCCATTTTGGTACAGTGTTATAGCCACTCTTTGGTAACATTTTGTATAAAATAGTGTATCAAAGAATAACAACTTGTTCAAATTTCACACCACAATCAATAACAACTTGCTCTTCTAAAACATGGAAAGGAAATGTTATACCTTGTCGGTGTGTGACTCGATGGTTGAAAGAGACCACTGCAACAATAATAAACAAAAGCTCTTGGTTAAAAATCCAAAGATGGTGATAATCACATCAAAAGTAAAAATTACTTGGTAGTTAAAAAAGGTTATATTACCGCAGTTCTCAGATCCCATAACATAACTTTCCCATCATAAGATGCAGAAAGTAAATGAAACGGAGACTTATCATGCCATTTGCAAGCTGTTACCCAAGATTTGTGAGAAGCAAACTGAAGAATAGGAGCAGAAGTGCCTGCAGAAAATATGAACTACTTTATAAGCTACTGGCATGCATATGATTGTTTGTGGAGGTGAGAGGGACCATTATTTCCTTCGTCTTACTGACCTGGCTTACGAGGATCCCAAATCCTAATGATAGGGTCAGAACCACCAGCAGCTATGAGTGCAGAACCTTCCCCTCCAATGTCAAGGCAGTTAAGAGCCTTACCGCAATACTATACACCGAGGACAAAGTTTTCAAATTAGAAAAAACTATAATTTTTAATATTTCTGTGCTTTTCTACTCTTTAATTGCCGTATCAAATTGTATTCTACAATTCTTTTGATTGATCAAATAGCTCCAACCAAAAAGTGAAAAAATAAATACAGATTACCAGAAAATAACCATAGTAACAACAACATCCAAGTCTTATTCCACTAAGTGCGGTTGGATAATATAACCATTGTAAGAAAAAGGAAAATAGTTGAGGAACAAGCATAGACAAAATGTAAAGATTAGACAATATTATTCAGAGAAACAAAAATATAATCTCAAAGATACCAGAACAGCATATTAAGAAAATAAACAGCCTTGATCTTCATCAAAAGAACGACAAAAGAAAAATGACAGCACCGTCGAGCAAGGTGTCATATAACTTAATTTGAAGACAAAATTTAAACTTCAACAGTGTATAATTTCAACAATGGAGAGAGAAAAGGAGCAGAAATTTAACAACTTACTATATCTGACAAGTTTTTGCCTGTCTCAACATCCCATTTCCTAATAGAATGATCCCAAGATGCCGAATAAATTGACTCTCTTTGTGGCCAAATTACTGAAGACACGCACTGTGTATGGCCAACGAGGGTTGTAAAAGCTTCTCCCTACAATAAAATATTGTATTATTAATGAAAACTTGATTGTCAGCAAAAAAGACAGTGATGCATCCCAAAAAGGGAAAGAACAAAGAAATGCTATAAATTAACAGTAGTCACAAATCTATAAGATTTACGTTCACAATAGTATCAAGAAAATTTGGAACATGTCTCAAAATAGATCGGTATAATCCTTTTCTAATAGATTCAGAGTTTTTCCAGACCTCCAGCAATACAAACATATTAACAAAGAGATTTTAAAATTGTTATAACTATATCTCATATCTTTTTCTTCTTATGCATAGAGATGTTAAATGAAAGAACAATGGAGAATAAAGCACGGCAAACTCAACTAGTGAAAAAACATCCTTAGATGTACTATTCCCTACTCCAATTAAAACACCTCAGACAAAGTAGAGTCAAATCAAATGCCAGCTTTAATGATTTCTTAGAAGTTGGAATGGATTTCTGAATGCATAATATTTGAGAGAAATTTACATGAAGAAATACAATAAGGTGTGTGAAGCATGTACAAACCTCTAACTGAGAGTCCTCAACCCGACCTTCAACTTTTCTCTTCTTGGACACTAGGTCATTTTCTGCATTGTTGTCATTGATTCGCCATAGGTTGATGGTGCAATCCCAAGAACCAGAACAAACCTAATCATATGAGACGGCAGAGGAAGAAATATGTTACAAATTACACTATTGAAACCAAGTGCAGAGAAACTCAGAATAGAAAAGCAAATACAAACCATTTCTCCATTAGTCTGCGCTGCAACACTCTGTACAGAAGACTTGTGACCACGCAAGATTTTGTAAGCCCTAACCCTCACAGGATTGTTGGTAGCCTCCTCGGTATTGATCTTTTATAAAAAGGAAAATATAACATAGTAAGCATAAGCTCCACATAAGGAATTCAGCTCAAAAGCTTCTTTTACTTACCTTCCATAGCCTTAGTGTTCGGTCTTTAGAAGCAGTGGCTAGAGTTACAGTTTCCACACCTGATTATAGTACAAACTTTAATAACTTGGAGCAATTCAAGTACAATATTGAGTGTGTCTTTTGCCACATAATAACATGAATGACAGAGCAGTATGCAAAGATGTTAGCATTCTGCAACAGGCATTCCTGCCTAAAATAAGAGAATATGTATCAATATTCTATGTTACGCTTAAAAGTACAGCCATTGGATTTCAAGGAAATTAAAACCTCTTTGGTCAATAGCAGTCACTAACTCGCTATCATGACATAGCAACCCATAGGTGCTAGCATCACTTCGGTGATGCTTATGACAAATACCTGGGACAATACTTGTGTTTTTTATGGAGTTTTAGTCACTTAGATGTAAAATTCAGATTTTTCTCCATCGAAACCCTTTGTTCTTTCCCCATACACCCTGAATGGTGTCTCCTCTCTATGTGACATTCTGATGGCCCTCTCTATCCAGTTCCCTCCTTTCTTTGTGCAATTCTCTTTGTTTTCTGTCTAATTCACTCAATATCGCATCAACCAAGTCCCAACCCCTATCAACAACTTAAAGCAATGCAGCATCCATAACTCCTCCAAACCTTATTTTCTTTACATAGTTTTGTATATTAGTAACAATAAACTATGATTATTCGTTATGAAGGCGTTAGTGCCGCTATAGCATTTTGGTGGCAAATGCATTCTGCAATTAACTAAAACTTGACAACTAGCAATCAGAAAATTAAACAGCGTTTGTAGCATGAGGGGGAAAATCTGTCTTCATACCTTCTGGATTAAAAACACTAACAGAAGTGACACCATCGCTATGTCCCTCCAATATATGTGTACATACTCCAGGACCCTTCCATACCCTAAAATATATTTTTCCCATGTCATGGTATAATAAAAGGGTCAATAAACAATTGTCAAAAAAAATAATCAAATTACAATATCAAGTAATCACAAAATACATCAAAAATATAAGAATCCAATTACCTTCCAAAACCATCATAACATCCTGTCAAAATAAACCTGCAAAATATAATGAACAGATAACTTTAAATTCTCAGTGAAGGAAACATTCAGGTCAAATATTAAGTTAATTAACATACTAACACAGAACTACAATCCTTATGTTTTATAGTTAAAATAACAGTGGCAAGAATTGAACCAACAAGATTACAAAACTCTTGTTAGCCCAATGGCAAAAAATTTAAAAGTCCTACAAACAAGGTCCCTTAAAACATTGGTTAATGAAGTGAGAAATAGAAAGTTTTTATTTAAAAGAGTAGCGCTCAATGCATATGAGCACGGTTAGACATTTAGGATGTATCCTTCATACTACATACATGCATCACATTACAAATAAACCCCCTGTTAAAAACGAATCGTGATGTTATACTCAAACCCTATGTTATCAAAAAAAAATCTTCAATCACTCTTGCCATCAACGCCAAATAGGATTAAAAAAAAATCAAGGGAACCCAATAAAAAATGACCAAACTTAAATTTAACATTTCTAGCCAAAAACAGGTTATGCATTGGAGTTTTTCATACCAATAAAAAACAGTTGCCAGCAGTAATAAATGCAAGAGTTACTGAGAAAATTTATACAAAAAATGTACATAATTACAAACTTACCGGGAAGAAGAACCATCAACAGCGCTGACCCAGTCATCGTGTAAAGAAGGGTCTTCTTCTTTTCGTGGAGCTACAACCCTAGTGTACTCAATTTCCAATACCCTTTCCTATAATTGATCATTCACAATAGTTAGCTGAAATTTCAACAAATTTCCTAACAATATTCAAATTATCCAGGTTGATAGGATAGAATATAATCAACTGAAAATGAAATTATGCGAGTATAACAATTTATGATTATCGATTACCGCAGAGATTCCCTTGGCAAGAAGAAACTCCTCGAGCGACATACGAACAAACTCGCCATCAATCAAAAAATCAAACGGTTCCTTTACATAATCATCATCTACAAAAAGAAAATCAACATAACATCATCAATTATTCAAATTCAAAAACTGAGGAATTAATCGGTTGAAAAGTGTACGGATGGATTGGAGAAGAGCGTTGACGAGAGAGGAGAGGCCGAATCTGGTGAGATCGGAAGGGATGGCTATGGCCGAGTTAGGAACTTTGTAAGGGTCGGATAACCTAGTTATGAAACGGACTGAGATTCTTCTGGTGCTACTTTCGGCGTCGCCATTTTCTTCTGTACCCATTCTTCTGATGGTGCTGGAGTTGTTCAGCTGAGAGAGAGGCGTTTTAGGGTTTAAGCTTTGCAATGGGTTTTGCAATTCTTTCTTTCGTTAATGCGACAAACAGATTTCCTTTTCTAATTAAAAAATTAATTAATTAATAATCAAAATTCAACCAATTTTAAACTAAATAGTATATTAAACAATAAAATTGAAATGACTTGCCTTAATAATATATAAATTTTTTAGTCTTATAAGTTCAAATGTAAATATATTCATAATATATATCTGTATGAGAAATTTTATCAAATTAAATATTAAATATTCTGCATTTTTTAAAAATTAATGAAAATATGTGGTATTTAAAAACATAAATTAAACATTGGGATTTAGTTTGTATTATAAAGGAATATGTGAAAATGATTACCAACTAAGAGAGTGTTTGAAAGACTTTCTTGTATACAACATTCGTAGTGGTCGAACACGGTGCATTTTCATTGTCATGTATTATGATTTTAAGATCACTTTTGGTTGTAACTCTCGAAATTGCAACATATAATTGTCCATGACTAAAAACAGGTGTAGGCAAATACAATCTGACATTATCAAACGATTGACCTTGAGATTTATTAATTGTCATTGCATAAGAGACAGTGATTGGAAATTGTCTCCTAATCAACTTGAATGGTCACGGTGACTCGGAAGGTGACATGGACATTCGAGGAATGTAAAAAATGTTACATATGTTCTTTTCTGACATAATTTTGGCCTCAATAACGTGATTTGCTAACTTTGTAACAATTAATCTTGTTTCATTGCACAATCCATCAATTTGATCCAAATTTCTCATTAGCATGATGGGGGTACCAACCTTAAATTTGATCATATGATTTGGAAGCCCTGATGTTCTTAGTTTACTTAGAAATTCTAGAGTTAGAACTTCATAAGCTTCAGTATAACTTGTATCGGTTCTATTAATTGAATCGAAACTTAGATACTCGTTCTCTTCTCCTAAAAAATGCAATAAAGTGAAAACATTAATACATTAATAAAACCAACATGTATATTTTGTGTTGTATGTTGTATGCATATATATAGATTAAAGGTGGTTGTTATATTACCTGATATCATGTCCAGTAAATAGTGATTGATTTTGTCCACAACCTTTATGGTTGATGCAAGAATAGCTTTTCCTTATAAGTATCCAACATCCTGAAAATTGTCACGTAGATTGAGATATGTGCTATCAACAATAGCTTTTATAGGATCATCAAAATTGAATATCAATAATTTTGTAGGAATATCTATTTCAACGAATCCATCATTTGGTTCACATATCTTACCATCCCCAACATTTAAGATCCATTTTTAAAATTCAACTAGTTCATTAGAACTTGTATTATATTTTCCTTATTGTAACCTTATATTTTTTGTTAGTGTTAGAACTTGACAATAGTCTCATATATAAGATGAGCATATTGATGTATGGACGATATCAGAACGCCTCGCTCTTGGAACAACTGGAAGTATTTGTCTGAAATCTTCTCCAAAAACAACTACTTTCTCACCAAAGATTGTATTCGCAAGACTGTTTTTGCTCATGACATCTTTCAGTGTCTTATCCAATGCCTCAAAGTAGTTCTTATGAGACATAGGTGCTTCATCCCATATTATCACATTGATTGCTTCAAATAACTGGGAATGTTCGTCGTTTTTGTCAATATTGCAAGTAGAGTTGTCAAGTGTTGGCACAGGTATTTTGAACTTTGAGTGAGCAGTTCTTTCACTTGGAAATAATAACGAAGCTATGCCGCTTGAAGCAACGGTGAGAACAATTTTTTGCTGCGAACAAAGTGCACTTGATAATGTTCTCCACATAAAGGTTTTACCGGTCCTTCCATAACCATGTAGAAAAAATACCCTCCCTCTTTGCTTGTCTAGAGCTTCCATAATCGTATCAAAGATTAAACGTTGTTCATCTGTAAATTAAACTGTAAACATAAATATGTGTATAACTAAAAAAAGATGAATTTAATTTTACAGATTGTGAATACAAATTTAAAGAATCACCTGTAAGTGCGCGAAACAGATTCTCGAAATTTTGTCATTCAGTGTGGGAATTATAATTATGTTCATCTCAAATCAGTCTATTTTCTACGTGTTGTGTGACATATGAATCTGGATAAGACATATCTTTAAATTCATGCAAACTTCTTCGATTTGATTGCAACATATTCTTAATCTCAATGAGTGTCAAATTCTTCAACTCAGTTATTGACAACTGCATATCTATAAAAAATATATATAACAATTCACATACAGCAGCATGACAATAACCACATAAACATTCGAATTAGATAAATTAACGACAAAGTAAAATTGTCAACAACAAAAATGATTCATCAGACAATGTTGAATTACAATGAAATTACAACAGCAGCATAAAATAAAAAATGGCACCAACAAATTAAAATTGTATCAATGGCAGCAACATGTACATCAATATCAATGTTAACACAATTGTATCAAGATATATAGCACATCATAGGCACAATATTTTTTTTGTAGCAGCCTTGTCTATATGGAACTATTAATGTACTCACTCATTCAAAATAGTTACTAGGTTCAATTAGATGGAAAGTCTATTACAACAAACAATTATATGCATCAATTTTAAATTATACAGTTGATAATGTTTATCATTAAGTTGTATTCAATATCATGTTGATATATAAATGTAATAGTAACATTGATTGGTCATCGGATAAAATATATATTAATGTACTATAAATAATTTAAAAACTGGAGTGTACCTCTTCTATTTGTTGATAAAAAATACCATCAGATAAAGTCCTCCAAGTTTTTTCCCAAATATGTCGTGGTCTATTAATTGTTCTGGATAATAGCATAGTGATAAATAATTTTTTCAGAAAATGTCCAAAACCCCAATTCTTCGCCTCATTTATGGCTGCAACATACTCTTTGTTGCTGTTAAGAAATCCCATTTCGAAGTATGCGTCCCGAAAACTATCCTGAATTATTCCACCCACTTTTTTAATATCCTCATAACATGTTGGTCCCTTGACAACTGTAAGCATCATTCTTATGTAATACAGCTCACCGGTACTTGGAGGAACCCAAATTAGTCTTCCAATTGTATGGCCTCTCTTACATGGTCTCCATCGTCAATATCTTTTATCATAAACAAACTTGGTCAGAAAATTAGAGTAGGTCAGATTTCCTGCCTCTGCATATGTCTTGTTTGCTTCCATCCAAGCGGAAAACATTGATTCTTTCACACTCGATTTGTCAAGAACTTCATCTATCAGTTCATAATCAGTATAGTATACCAGATTGTCGCCCTCAAGATGAAAATACAATCTTTCAACTGTAAAAGATCTCCCATGAATAGGAAATGAAAAGATCTTCCAACATGCTTCACTTGGTGAGACATATCTACAATCAAGTTATTGCTTGATTTCATCGACATTTCTAATAAGAGAAGTTATATCGGTATCATTATCGACAACAGCTACGGTAATTTTGTCACACCCCTTGTTAATATACTTGAATAAGTACTTAATTGAAGTACCCTGATTACACTATTCCATGTTGATGTGAGCCTGAAATTTCTTCAACAGAAATGGGTTATAAGGAACAACGTATTTTTTATCGAGAACCATATTCTTCTTCATCATTGTAATTCCAGTTTCCCTTCTTTTGTACATATGATAGCCATCATGATCAACAACTATTTGAGGTTGATATTGTTTGGGAAAGAATTTATAGCACTTCCCGTTTTTCATGCAAGGTGAAGACTGATTTGCTAAACCACATGGCCCATGAATCATATGTGTCTTGACCAAATGATACAATTAGCTACCATAATTTTCATATGGTATATCTACTAAAATGATATTATTTATGTCGTCTGGAGTGAGATACTTGCTTGAGGGATGCATGAATGGCAAAATATGTGCATGCGGTAATCCCCGTTTTTGGAACTCAATTGTGTATATATCTGAAAATATTGATATTAGTTACAAAATATGTATATAAAAGATATTTAATATAAATAGATAAAGAAACAGAATAAGAACTTGACAATTAATTTGTAAATACAACTTACATGTGACCACTCTCCCTAAGACATGCTTCTTTGTTAGATCACACAACAACTCATCTAAGTTAATTTTAAACACTTTTGATATAATATTCGGACAATCATGAGGTTGCAGATTAACTTTGTTAAGTAACCTTTGAACTTCTGGCCAATTTGGATTGTAAGTAAAAGTGATAAAAAGGTCTGGAAAACCAATATGGCTTCATATTGTCATCCCATCAAAATATAGTTGTTCCATGTATCTCCGAATTCCAACATAGGTTAATGGTAAAACGACTCGTTTACCTTTGTTTGCCTCTTGAGTGTTTGATTGTTGATCGGGACCAGTCAGATTATAGTACTTAGAAACTCTAAGTTTTTTCGGATGCTTGCGGATATAATTCAATCTTTGGGACTCTATCATAGTAAATCTATCAACCAAAAATTGCTGAAATAACCTCCTTGACCTTAAAAGTGTATGTTCTTCATGTTGACGAGTTTGAATCTTGAAAGCAAGCCATTCTCTAATGGTAATCTTGTTTTACTTACATTTCTTTCTTGCATTTGTTTCTTTGTGTAGAACACCAAGTCTAAAACCATCTTCCTCATATGGAAACAGAAATGGATATTGTAACGCAAGATAACTTGGATGAAACTCACTTATTCTTTTCATCCTTCCGCTCTGTTTTTCAAGAATAATATCCCTTTTAGAACCGGTATCAACATCACCAACGATAAGTGCAGCGACCTCTGAAACAACTGGTTAGTTGTAGATTCTTCCATCCTTTGATCTATCAACTATGAACTTCAACTTTAGATCAGGTACGGGAGTATCCTTTAATCTATCTGCACCCATTGTAAATGATTTAGCGTGTGTGTTGAACTCATCCATCGTAACTTTCAATTTGTTAACAATTCCTGTAACAATATTAGGATTGTTACTGCAAAATAGAAATAATAGTTAGTATGCATATGTTTCAAGATAATTAAATGTGATAATATAAACAACCAAAACAAACAATAAAAAAATAATTTCATCATCCTCGATAACAACTTCTAATTATTAAGAATAGAAGCAATACCTTATTCCTTCAATTCTATGTTGAATCTCACTGTCAGTGTCGTAAATATAAAGTTGCACCATCTTTGGTGATTGTCCATGAAAAGGCATCATGCTCCTAATTATATGGTAAGACTATTCATGTATTCTTATGTTAGGTGGTCATCTACTCGTTTGGAATCTATTATCAAACTTTATTCTAGGAGAAGTAAAGGCAAATGTAATGTTGTATAATCTGCAATGCTATTGGTAATTTCGACAGCCTACATCATTGGTATCAAACAATAGATGTTTGAGTAATGGTGGTGGTGTTTTCAAAAGTGGTAACACAATTTTCCCATTTCCACAACATAAATGGAACTTGGGAACTGCACTATGTTTTTATTTGTCAGTCTTTTCTTGATACCACATAAGTGCTCCACAATGTGTGCATTCAATTGCAGATCACCAATGTATGAATAACCTAAATAAATCAAAGATAACAGAACATAGCATGTTAACTAACATGAAGTATACATATTGAATACACTGCCATGTGAAAATGGCATCTTAAGCATGTGTGTTTTTGTGATTTAAGCATTGTGTAACAAATAATTAAAAATTAATATACCGACACGTACCAGAATTACGACAATTACCGGGGTAGAAATAGGATCATATTCTTGATCATCGTCTACACATGAAGATGTGTCATCCTCAGCATTTTCATTTATGAATTCTCATGAACTATCGTTTAAATATTCATCAATTGAACATTCTTCAAAAGTCTCGTCACTTTCAATGTTAGCATTTGTAGTAGAAATATTAGCATTTGTAGTAGATGGTAAATGACTTGTGGATGAAAAGACAAGTCCATGATCAATGTTTGAAAAGGTATTGGAAATATTGGCAATCACAAACTAAATGACACCAACATTCAACTGTATTTTAGATGAATATTTGAATCCACTTGTCTGTGCATATATATTCTTGTACATTTGATTAGACGATGAGGAGGTTATACCATTTGGAGCCCTAGTTGAATTTAAAGTTGGTGGATAATTGTTTAACACATTACCACCACTGTTGTTGACAACATTTTCATCATGCGTACTTGACACATTAGCCTTATGTTTAATAATTATCTTCCTCCTCTGCGTTGCAGAAGCAGCAACATGTTATGGGGACAAATGATCAAGAGTTGTGGTTGATTTGGAGATGCCTAATGTAGAGGTTGGTGTCTTGAGATTATACATTGATGAAGAGGTATAATGTCGATTATCCAAACCAAAATGCTTAAAGAGATTGGACGACACATACTGATTCACACCCACGTTCAACCTTTGTGTATTTGACATAATAATTCCAATTGGATTTGCATTGCAATTCTGGTTCCTCTCATTCATAATTGCATGAGTGATATTAGATAGAGGTGTTCTGACATGATTGTTGGAAGGCTTACGAATTTTAGTAAAAGCTAAGGTGCAGTTCATTTTGTTTTCATCAACTATGTTCCTTTTCGATCTTTTATCTTTGAGAATTTTCTTCCTTTAGCGTCTTACCAAGGCTGCTAATTTTTTCCTATCGAGAAGATGTGAATCCATAATAGTTTAAGACCACAAACTAGCAACAATTTGAGCATTTAATAATAGGAAATGGAACAGTCATTCACGAAAATGTATTGCAAGCTCATTTTGTCGAATCAGTTTTGACTGGCACGGACAAAAATGAACCAATATGTTTTTTATTGGTTAATGTATAGGTTAAATGTTGGATTCAATAGTTTAATTAATAAATGTTATAGTAAGTATTTACTCAAGATTATATATATTTTGATCTCTATTAACGCTCGATAGCCTTTAAACAAAGTACTACAGTATAAAAGTATTGTAAAATGTAAGGTCGTCATCATAAAGTTAATATCATTTGTATTTTGTTGGGAACATACAGACTTAAATATGCAAACTTTAAGATGGTCATACATGCATCTGGTACACATTGAGGTACTACCATCATTATTAAAAATATGAAATGAATAAATACACTAATTATGCGTTATTCCAGATGTTTGTAGTATGACTTTATTGTAAACTTTAATTAATATTATAATTAATATTATAAAAACGAAATAAAGCAAGAATTCATAGCAATAACCTTTGTGTAATAACTTGCATGTTGGAAACTTAAACAAATAGAAATATTGATGTAGTAAAGTATAAGGATTGTAAGTTGCAATGGGTGACACGTTATATCAAGCAATATAATAGTGATGGTCCAAAGATTTTATGAAATATTAGGTTATGTGACATCAAATCAAGTAGATGAAGGGTGAGAAAACACTTAGAAGGGGGGGGGGGGGGTGAATAAGTTTTTCCTTTTTCTTTTTCTTACTAGCTCAACAATTATGGAAAGACATAGTTATTTTTATCCTGGTTCGTTTGAACTCAAACTACTCCAGTCCATCCGCCAAGGTGATTTCGCATTTCTCAACAAGGACTTAATTCACTATAATCAAACAGATTACAATCACACAACCAAACTGTTGTGACTAACAATACAAAGCACAAGTAAACTTACAAGTGACTAACACCACTGAGACTCAAACTAGTCATAGCCTTCTTGAGAAATCTGACCAAGCTTGGTCTCTCAAGGAACAAATACAAGAATTAAATCTTTACAATAGTGAAACAAATTGCTTCTTAGAAAGTTATATCACAAATTGTGATTTATTACTAAGATAAGTTTTGCACTTGAGAAAATAACAAAGTGTTTGTAAGAAAATAATTTGTGAGCAGCACAATAATTTTCACGTAAGATGTTTTTTTTTTGGTAGTTGGCTTGCAATAAATGATCTTCTATTTATAGCATGAGGAAAACGATTATTACTGCCTTTAAAAGTGAGGAGCAATTAATGTTTGCGTGTTAGCTTGCATTATTGTTTTTTTCAATGAACTAGCGTAGAGACACTTGAGTGCTTTAGCCGTCTTTGCATTAAATGAACAAACGGCACTGTCAGAGCTTGTTTTCTGAAACTTGACAAGACTGTTTGCTTTTTTAATCTTTCATAACTTGCTTCAGATCTTGCTTCAGAATTTGCTTGCAAATAACTTCTCATCAGAGCTTGCTTGCAAAATACTTCTGAACAGAGTTTGCATGGAAACTTTCTAAGATTAGAGGATGCTTTAAATTGCTTCTTATCAGAGCTAGCGTCAGAACTTGTGCTAAATAAATAGTTCTTTCATTAAAGAACTTCTTCATTTTTATTCAGCTCAGCACGTAAAATGATTTTCACCTTAGAAAATACTTCAGTCAGAACATTATCTGAAACAAAGAAAAATGCTCATCAGAGTATCAATCATACAAAATATATTTTATTGTTATCATCAAAACTCTGAGATATGATCAGAACCAAACTTGTTCTAACAATCTCTCCCTTTTTGATGATGACAAAAATATTCAGGTTTTGAAAAAAAAATTGAACAAGAGATAAGAATCTCCCCCTGAAATAAATATTTCTTTTTTTTATTTTTAAAAAGATGTATAAGAAAAACTTCCTGAGATTTTTCTTCAGAGCTTTGAGATTTTTCTTTTAGGATTTCTTCAGCAAGTCTTTTGAAGATGATGTTCAGATGATTAAACTTTCAGAGTTTAGTGATACCTGCAAAATTCTTTAAACATATAGAGAAATCTTTGTATTTTGTTAGTCATGTTTGAGACTTAGTCTCATAACTGTTAATCAAAGATTAGATCAAAATACTCATTTCTCCCCCTTTTTGTCATAATCAAAAAGTATAAAAAGAATTAAAGAGCGTAAAAGGTTTTTATAAAAAGATTTAGAGGTACAAAAGAAAACAAAAAACTAGAAACAGAATGACACTTAAGATTTTCTAGAAACAAGAGACAAAAGAAGATTCTTGATTTCAGATGAAGATTCCTCTTGCTTCATCATCCAGTTTCTGATTTCCTTGTTTGTCTCATCCTGCTTGTCCAAGCGCTCATGAATAGCTTCATTTTCCTTCTTAAGCTCATTCAGAGTATCCATAACCAGTGAAGTAGGAGCAGAAGATGAAGTAGCTTCAGTAGATATAACCTTTGGTGTAAAAGCAGCTGAGTCAAAACGAACAACATTTGAGAGAAGATTGCCCAGATCAACCATAAGAGTTGGCACACCTTCTGGTGCAGCTTTAGCAGAAGGTTGATTAAACAGAGTTATTGCCAGAGGATTTAAATCTTCAGAGGCATCTTCAGACTCATCTTCTGAAATGTCCATTTGATCAGCAGGAGCATTGGCAATCAGCAAAGTAGACTTCTTGTCCCAAGTATCAACAACTTCTGATTGGAAGGCATGAAAATGTTTGGATAAATTCTCAAGCATCTGAGAATGACACATGTCTTGCAATTTCAGTGATTCATCATCTAATGTTCGTCTAAACGTTTCCCACAGAAGATCTGTTGCTGCTGGGTTCACGTTGCTGGTGCAGTCTACCTTCAGCAGGTCTATCCAAGCTTGTACTTCTGTTATAAAATTCTAAAAACATACAATTACATATGGCTGGACAGGTTTGGGAATAACCCTTTTGTAGGTTTTACTTTTCAGAAATTGTAGTGATTCAAAATCAACTACAATTTTCAGAAAGTCAGTTGGTTCAGGAGTTTCTAATTGTTCAGGTGTTTTTGTTTGGTCAGGATTTTCAGATGGTTCAGGTGTTGCTGATGGTTCAAGAGTTTCAGATGGTTCATGAGATGGATTGAGGGTATGTTCTATAGATTGATGAGGGGAAAACGTTGGTGAGTTAGGTTTTGGAAGTTCGGGAGATATGGGTGGTGTGACGTTAGGAAAAATGATGATGGTGTTTTCAGCAGAGGGGGTAGGATTTTATGGTTAAGTTTTGTTCAGAGCAAATATAATCTCAGAGGGTAGGGTGAAAGGTGGCTTTTGCATGGCCAGAGGTACGTTTATTCCAGGTAGTCTCCAAGAGCCATCATACCATTCAGAAGGTCTTGGTGATAAAGGTCTGGGAGGTGTTTGAGAAAAGTTTTCAGCAGGATTATTTTGTGAGATATGTGTTTGAGATGATTGTGTTTGGGTTTCAAGAGAGTCATCAGAGTTAAAATCTCTTAAGTCTGATAAAACTTGATTTATCAGAGGGTTTGTAGAAAGAGGTTCAGAGGGAATGGTTAAATATATGTCTACATCTATGTCACCTAATGTTTGAGGTTCAGCAAATGTAGATATATGTACAAAATCATAAATAGGAATAGTCTCAGAAGGTGTACCTGATTTCTTCTTCTTCTTATGGGGTCTAGCAGAGGGTCCTTCAACTACTTTCCTTTTCATTGGTTGCTGGAAGACAACATCTTGAGCTGCTTCATTTCTACCTTGAATCCAGGCAGGATCAATTGGAGTTCCACTTTCTTTGCAAATTGCAATGTAATGCAGAATGATACGAGGGTGATCTCTTGAGTTGAAAAGTGGAAAGTCAGCAATTGGAATTCTTCTTCTGGTAACGGTTTCTAATACGTAAGGGGTAGGTTCCACCAGCAGTTTATCAATGAGCTTTCTCTTCACCAGATTCTTTCCTGTCAGAGCTTTCCCACACGTAGGCTCTAACTTCCCCAGCAAGTTTGCTTCGTCCAAATATGCAATCAGACCATTCTCTGTCAGAATGTCTGAAATCAACCTTCCCATTGGAATCTAGTTCCTTTTGGATTTAGGGTTCTTCACTCTTTCTGCTTCCCTTGTTTCCTTGACATGTGTCCAGAGGTGATCAAACAGAAGGTAGGGTAAATCAATCTTTACATTCGTTCCCAGATAGAACAGAAGGTATTGCTGTTCAGCATTTATATAGTCAGGAGAACTTGTTTCCTTTCTATGATGAATGCATCCATGGATGATTCTAGCCCAGATCTTGTACTGATTCTTCAAGTCTCTGACTTTTGTTGAAGCTTGCCCGATTGTAAAAATTTCAGCATGAACTCTTGACGTATCCATTCTACCATTTGAGATTCCAGTGACTCTATTGTCTTCAAAGCCCAGTAACCTCCTGATGAGATTTTCAGTGATTGGAATTTCCTTACCCATTACAAACGAGAGAATAACCTTTGGAGATGCAATGGCGTGAATCCAAAATTCCTTTACAAGATGTGGAAATACAGGGCCAACAAGACGATTAAAGTAGTTTCCCCATCCTTGAAATTCCACTGCAGGAAGAAGGTCAAACCCATTTTCCTTTAGGTTTTCAAAGTCCACCATCAATTCACTTATTACTTTTAAACTGTCAACAGGAATAAGAGTGGTTCTTTCAGGGATGATGTATTGTTCAGCTTGAGTGCTTCCGGAAGGAGTAGAAGATGAAGCCATTAGAGCACTTAGGTTGAGATGAAAGAAAATGGGTTGCAGAAAATATACAGAGACGATTTTGAAATTTGAAAGAGAAGGTAAAAAGTGAGAAAGGGGTTTTACAAAAGTATTTATAGGTAAACTTTTGAGAAAAAGGGTTTTGATATAAAATTGTAAAAAGAATTTAAGACAAAAAAAAAATAATTAAAAAAATTTAATCATTACTACCATTTAATGACATTGACAATGCGGGGAAAGTGTGAGATTTTGGAACAAATCATAACAGTTACCTAGGAACGGCGTCAATAGCATAGCACGCGTGACCTTTCAGAAATACAACACGTGTTCATCTCCTGAAGGTTGCATGAGACAATTGTTTGATATAATGAACTTTTGAACTATACTTGTAATGAAACGTCAAAATATTTCAGAAGGACGTCCTGATTAAATTAGTTTAGGGTTAATATTTAATTAAATGCAAAGGACCAAAATTTCTTTATTTCTCAAAAGGGTCAAAACCCTAAGGACGTCCTGATTAAATTTCTTTTCGCGCATTATCATTATTTTTGATTATATTCATGTATCTGCTCCGGAAATGTAATAGTTAATTAGGGTTTATCGCTTTATTTACTTTTTCGTATTTATTTCCAAATGGGTTATGTTTTTTGGCGATGTATAGACCCGCGCCTTGTAATAGCGTAGATTTACCTTTCCGCACTTTATTTTCCGCACTCTTAACTGTTAATTATGCATGACAAGATTGCCTGACAAATAAAACCAATCCGTAGCTCACAAATAACATGTACAAGATAAACATTAACATGAAACAACACACACGCACATGCCACTCTTAGGGTATGCCTCACTGGTTGCCTCGAATGTGGTCGTCAAGTATAGGGTGTTTTAGAGGTCGCCCTCCTGTCTAAGATCCAGTTGCCTCAAAACGGTTGCCTCGGATAAAAAGGATCTAGGACATTAGGGTTACCGCTAAGGCGTCCTACCATTGCTTCGGTGACCACACATGTCCCTAATAATCGAATTGACCCGAATAACTCCAACGACGGTGCTACCTACCTCTCAATGTTGGGATAACACTATCTAAAGGACTCTTACACAGCCTAATTCCTTAGAGTAGGTAGATTTCTCCTGGGTACTTGCTCTCTCAAAAACAAACAAAATACTTTTCACACCTACACTTTCAAAAGGTTTTCAAACAAATTTTTCATACACTCTTGAGGACAGATACAAGAGTTACCTAGAAATTTTTCAAACGAAACTTTTTCAAAACCCACAAACACTTGAAAAGCAAACAAGTTTTGAAAACATAAGAGCCAGTACCTAAGAGCCCATGGATAACCATGGATAGAAAGGGTGCTAACACCTTCCCTTTCTATAAATCTACCTCCCGAACCGAGAGACATCTCAAAGAAGGAATTTTGCTGTGCTTTTGTCCTTTCCTTGTTGGAGAACATAAAAGACGATGGCGACTCTTGCTTACCGCGACATTTCGCGAACCAGCATTTCAAAACAGTCAGTTCTATTTCCACCGATCACAGAACTGGCGACTCTGCTGGGGAGAATTATAAAAGTGAGGTGTACCTTAGGATTATACCACTCTTATGTTTTCAATTGCATGCTTTGTTTGCTTTAAAAATTGTGGGCCTGTTTTGGAGTTTCATAGATCCTAACCCGGATCTGGGGATACCCTTTAGAAGTAGCAACAAACTGTGAGGGAACTGTGCGGGGTATACCGACATGGTTAAAGCAGTTGCTACGTTGATGTGGCACTTTGGTGAGTACCGGTAACCCTTGAGTCAAGTCAAGGAGAGTACGGGGCCGCCGCATGGTGTCGTGAAGCATCAACTGACCTTAGGAACCTTACTTGACTATCCTGGCCTCTTTAGGGGTAGTGAGATGACCGACTTTGGTGCAGTCCGAAGTTGGTAGATACTCGATACTACACTCATTGAGGGTTGTTTTCTTGGAATATTTTGATCGCCAGTTCAGTGGCTAAATCAAAACAATGAACATAGAAAACAACCCAATGATATTGAGCTCCTTAGAACCCGGTTACTTTTGATAAGACAGGTTTTGAGCCCACCAACTTTAAGAGGGTAGTACCTAAACTTCATGCTGGCCTAAAATCTAAGGGCTCTTTTGTATGACTTGTGTGCCTTCAAACTTGACTACTTGCATGCTTGTTATCTGACAACACGGGTTCCTTGCAGGTTTTGTTTACAGTCCTTAATCTGGACTCATAACAGGGTTCACCTACATCACTCCATGCATAACATCATACCATCATACCATTGCATACATCCTACATAAGGACTAACCCATTTCAAGGATCTCAAGGGTTTGTGATACAGGTCATGATTAACCAAAATGTCTAGCAAGGCGCAAATGGGATTTATTTTCCTCTAGCCAAGGTTGTCAGGGGCTATGACCCACTCGATATGGTGAGCCTTGACTCTTGAAGAAGGACTCTCAACAACATGAAGCTCCTTCAATCAAGATACCAGATTCAATTCTAACAATTTTCTTGTTTACCCCGCGAGATCCTTGAAAACATTGCATGCATACATACACATCATTACATAACAGGTACCCTTGTTACAGGTCACTTACCATCTTCGCTGTTTATTTCAGCAATGGCTTCCCAACAAGACAACCATGATCTTCATGCCCAAGAGACTCGGTTCGGGGAGATCCCCCTAAATCTATCCAAGGGACAGGAAGAGCTGAGAACACTCCTTATGGGGACTTTGGTCAGGAACAGTCCAGAAGACGATAAGGACGAACGGATGAAACGTCTGCAAGCTGAGGTAGATATAATGAGAACCCAGATGCTGGGGCAGATGGCTCTCATTCAAGACTTAGCTCAAAGACAAGAAGAGCTCAGGGTTCTCGTCAACCAACTGCTTCGGGATAACCAACTGGGGCAAACATCTAAGGTTGAAGAGCCAGTACTCATTAAATTCCCTTTGAGACAAGAAGACAAGGGAAAAACTCCTCAACTTGCTTCAGGGTCACAAATTCAGCATCAACCTCACCAGCTTCAGCAAGACAGTATGAAGCAAGTAGTCAGGGTTGGGGACCAAACCGGTAATCAGCCTCCAAGAAGTCAAAGGTCTGGTTCAATGAATAGACCTCTCCAAGCTGCTACTACTTCACAGGTCCAACAACGACCTCGCCAAGAACAACGGGTTGATCAGAGCAAGCCAGACAAGCCTAGGAGGCAATTCACCCAGCTCAACATGTCATTGTTTCAAGCCTTACAACGCCTGTTAAAATTAAATCTGATCACATTAAGGGACCCTCCTAAGAATCCCAACACTTCCTCTTCCAAGTATAACCCGAGTGTGAGATGTGCCTACCATTCTGACAGTCTTGGACACGACACCAACGATTGTTGGACTCTGCAGAACAAGATCCAGGACCTGATTGATGAAGGAGCAGTGGAATTCACCCCAGATGGTCAGGTTGAGTTCTTCTACTATCCCTAGACGAGAAGACCTTTTGTTCATTGGAAGTTTCAAGTTGTATTTTTCTTTGCTTGTTCAAACATTTGTTCATGTCAAACTCTTTTACTTTATCAATGCATCGCATATGTCTGTTTTGAATCAATATATTCGCATTCGCTATATGCAAACTGCTTTCATTTTCTCTATGATGTTCAACTCTCAATTAATAATTCTAAGCCTCTTGAGGGAGGATGACGAAAACGATACCACAATCTACAGTATGCTTTTGAACAGGCCCCACTGATGAGGTACAAGCATTGTTTCAATTCCTAAACACTAGAGTTATAAGGAAGATAATCCCTCGTCAACCCCTTCGAGCCAAAGAAGTAGGAGTTTTTTTCTTTTCACAAAAATTAAAATCCTTAACTATAACCTGGGGCAGGGTAGTTCTCTCAGTTGATCCAGGTGCACAATGAATGGCATCAAAGGAGTCCTTTCAAACAAAAGACAATGATGGTTCCATATAATCGTAAGGACAGGCAGTCATTATCTCTCAAAATAAAAGCCCGATAAGTCAAAACCTATGAAGGAGACTTACAAAACTGGGGCATCCCGCTGACTGTAATCATAAAAGAAACAGTTTAGGCAAAAAAAACAGGGATAACAAAATCAAAAAGAAAGAGGTCCTACAAACCCTCAACAAAAAAGAAATGACTTCCTGGTCAAAATAAAACCATCAGTATCCGAACCATCACCGGAATGTTAGAGCAAAGACTCGAACAAGGTCGAACGCACGATCAGCTGAGTTTAGGGTTGAAGAACATCACGAAGAGCGGGTGGGTACAAATAAAATTTGAGCCTTTATCCTTTGTTTCTTAAACCGTGAACCAGGCCACATTATAACCCTTAAAAGTCCTAGCTGAAGCATGGGTTAGTTCGAAAGCATACTGTTACGAAAGGTATCCTGACTCCTTAAGGCTTGCGGTAAAATAACGAGTTGACATCACAGTTTACAAAAAAAAATTCACTTATTTTTATGAAAAAAAAATGCATATTCAAAAACTTCAAGACAGACATAAGCTTTGCATTCTTAATATAACATTGCTTGCATATGACTATTTGTTTGAACAGCATAGAAGTTCGCACGACGAATGTCTAATGAACAAAAACACCTCAAAGCAAGGGGCATGGCATGATCATTGTCCATCATCTGGGGTAGTTAAGTCAAGATTCGGAGAATCTCTCAAAAGGCCAACCAGCTTGGGGCAAATCTCCATCTGGATCACTTGGGGCATTGGACGATCAAACGAAGATCTTCTGGTGGTATGGTAACACTGCACTACTAACAGTGACAACTTCCTGTATCCTAAGAGCATGGACATAGTCGAAAAAATACTACGCATAATCAAAGACCCGCTAGGTTGACACACCTAGGCAAAAATAAGGGCTTCCCGGCGAACCAAAAGGGTTCGGGCAAAAATAAGGGATGAAAATGAAAAAATCTGTACACCCGGCAGGTCGAAAACCTGAAAAGGCAGCTTGGGCAAAAATGGGTATCCCGGTGGATTGAAAACCCGAAAGGGAGGTCCAGGCAAAAATTAGGGATCACAACGTACGACTATGTCCCGTCATCTCGTCACTCGCCTAACCAAAAGAAGAGTTATCAACCGGCAGTTATCAAGGCCTCCACAGGTACCTTCTCCCGCAGAAACCGGGGCAATAAGAGTTGTCTAAGCGATCTAGTCGCTCTGTCCGCCGAGGTACCAAGGTAAGTTCAGCTGAAGAACATGACCAAGATACCTTCACTCCTCGCAGAGTAAGACAAATCAACAATACTCTCCCCAAGCAGAGTTGGTCTCCCAGCAGCCCTAAAAAGGCACAACATATCCAACAAATCAACAATACTCTTCCCCAAGCATAGTTAGTCTACTGTCAGCCTTAAGGAAGTTGGGTACCCCCAGAAAATCTCAATATTCCCCAGCGGAGTATACAGATGTTCCTAAGCAAGCATCCCCGGCAGTCTTAGTATAAGATTGTTCCCCGGCGGAATACAGACACCCCAGTGGAGCCATTCCCCAATACAGTCCAAAAGTTTCCCAGGAGAGTTGAATCATCCTCCCCAGTAGATTCTGGAAGCTCCTCCCCAGTAGATTCTGGAAGCTTATCCCCAGTAGATTCTGGAAGCTTGTCCCTGCAGAGTACATACGTCTCTCCCTGACCATATTCAAAGGTTATTCCCCACCAGAGCTTATAACTGGGTTATCCTTAGCTAATTACCACGGAAAGATCGTCCTCGACAAGTTCTTCCTATCCCTCAGCGGAGTTCATCAAATTCCCCAACATAACTTATCAACGGAATCCCCAGCGAAGTTATCATCAAAATCTCAGCGAAGTTTCTCTTCTCCACAGAGTAATTCCCCACAGAGTAATCTCTCCATCAAATTTATTCCCCAACGGAGTCATCTTCTCCTACCGGTTTATTCTTGCAACCATCTTCAATCATCATCACCAGCGGAAATGAAGAACTCTACTCTTCAACATCAGCCCAGGATTCAACGAACTTCCCGGCATTCGTCAAGGATTTATTTTCCTAGACAAAAATGCATTCATAAACAGCACATTATCATACATCATGACATATGCATATACGCATCATAACACATTATCTCATTTATTTTTTAGAACATCATGACATCATGCATTTCATACATCATGACATTGCATACAACTGATGTTTTGCCTTTTCAGGAAAAGGTCAATCAAAAGACGATTACTATCAACTGTCGCAGTTCCGGATTCGATTCCTGTATCCAGCCAGGGCATATCTGTGAGTAATTGATTTTGGATTCGATACCTGTATCTAGCCAGGGCATGTCTGCATGAAGAGTTTAGAGATTCGATACCTGTATCTAGCCAAGGCATCTCTGTAGACGACTAATTCCAGATTCGATTCCTGTATCTAGCCAGGGCATATCTGTGAGTGATTGATTGTAGATTCGATACCTGTATCTAGCCAGGGCATGTCTGCATGAAGAGTTTAGAGATTTGATACCTGTATCCAGCCAGGGCATATCTGTAGACGACTAATTCCAGATTCGATACCTGTATCCAGCCAGGGCATATCTGTGAGTAATTGATTATGGATTCGATACCTGTATCTAGCCAGGGCATATCTGCATGAAGAGTTTAGAGATTCAATACCTGTATCCAGCCAGGGCATATCTGTAGACGACAAATTCCAAATTCGATTCCTGTATCTAGCCAGGGCATATCTGTGAGTAATTGATTGTAGATTCAATACCTGTCTCCAGCCAGGGCATGTATGCATGAAGAGTTTAGAGATTCGATTCCTGTATCCAGCCAGGGCATATCTGTAGACGACCAATTCCAGATTCGATTCCTGTATCTAGACAGGGCATATCTGTGAGTAACTGATTGTAGATTCGACACCTGTATCTAGCCAGGGCATGTCTGCATGAAGAGTTTAGAGATTCGATTCCTGTATCCAGCCAAGGCATATCTGTGGACGACCAGTTCTGGATTCGATACCTGTATCCAGCCAGGGCACATCTGTGAGCAATTAATTGTAGATTCGGTACCTGTATCTAGCCAGGGCATATCTACACGAAGAGATTGAAGATCAACACCTGTAGCAATCCAGGAAATTGTCTCTCTTTCTCAAGTACGCAAGTTCTCGCTAAGGAATCTCTTACGCGATCGACACCCCGGATGGCATCTATAAGCCCATCCTCCTACCCATCATATCTCCAAATGGCATCTATAAGCCCATTCCCGACAAGGTTCTGTCACGTCTCCAGATGGCATCTATAAGCCCATCCTCCTATCCACCATCTCTCCAAATGGCATCTGTAAGCCCATTCCTGCCATCACCTTGCTGATACTCTACTATGCGAGTGCAAATTTCTGGGCACTTTAGTGTTCAATCATCTTCCACCTTCGGATCACGAAAGGCACGCAAGCCAATCTACATCCTCAGGTCTAAGAAGATTGAACATGGGCAACTGTTGTACCCCAAAATTTTCCCTCCCATATTCTTCAAGATTTGTCAAGATCAATCTTCAAATGGATCAAGGGGTTGCACAGTCAAACATCCTCCTAAGCCAGTCAAAATTAGGGTTTTGGTTCTCTTAGTGAATTTGAGGTTTTCAATGGCCCAATCAAGTCTCATATGCCTATAAATAATGTCAAGCACCTACATGGCAAGTCTCAAGACTCACAGCATCAAATTGCACAATCAAAAGCCCTATTTGGTCCACAATCAACTGCATAGGCAAAATTGTCATTTTACAGTCAAAAGTCAAAATTTTTGGTCAACATCTTATTTTGAAGCCACAATCATCATTTGATCAGGTATTGATCATGATTCCACAAGAATGGCTCAAAAATCATCAAGATGCAAAAAGTTGTTATTTTTGGACAGTTGAAAAGTCAACTGTAAATTGACCAGGGCATAACTTTTTCATGGTTCATCATAAAAATCCCATCCAATGCTCATTTTGAAGGGGATGACATTTCCTACAACTCATATTCACATTCCAAGTCCAAGAAATGCTCTCACAAAAAGTTATCAATTTCTACATTATAGGTCAATTTCAAAAGTCAACAAAAATGCACTTTAAGTCAAAGACCATAACTTGAGATTGGTAAATCCAAATGACACGGGACCAAAGGCATTGGTTAGAGGACTTCGAGACCTTTCCAAAATGTCCAATAACATGTTCATATGATCAAAATTGAGCAAGATATGCATTGGAGAAGTTGGGAAATTTTTGTGAATTTGCAAAAGTCAACTTTGCTCAAAACACTTCATTTTTGCTAATGGGCCTCAAATTCCTTCTTGAAACTTTGTCCAAGGCCTATGCACGACCCATTGAGCTCAAATTGATTTATTTTCTTATTTTCAATTAATTAATTGAATTTTTTATTAATATTAATTCATTTAATTGATTTAAAATGTAGAAAATATAAAGATATGGTTTTCAAATCTTTTTATGAAGCAAATAGGCTAAGGGCAAGCTGGAAATTTCGTGCATCCATCAAAGAGACAAAAATCTCCATGTTTGGCAAGTTTTATCAATCAAAAAGATTGAAAATTATTTGATTTCCAATCAAATATTGAAACCATAATGCAATGGATTTCTTGGCCAAAAGTTAACCTAATTTCCTTCCAACATAAATACTGAAGCCAACCCTAATGCCTGCAAGGTGAGATTGCTGCAAGAGAAGCCATAACAATATTAAAAAAAATCAAGAACAAAGTCAAAACTGAATTCCACCTTTCAGGCCTTTTCAGGACAATTTAAGGATTCAAAAACATTGCTGGGACACTCAGAAACCTTTTGCAATCGAAACCAAGTCTTAAAGCTCAAGAAAACGTTCTACACGGTCACACGGTTTAGCTTTCTTTCTCATAATCGAAATTCATAATTCATGCATATTTAATGTGATTTTTTTGTGTGTTTTGTATTGCTTGAATCCACAGGAATCTTTTGGCATAGGTTAATTGCCTTGAAACGTCCTGAATCATAAACCACCATTGAAGGATTCTAGGGTTTCCAAGCTCTCGAATTAGGGCTTTACAACATAAGCAAAATTAGGACTAATGATGCACATGGTTGAAACCGTCTGATCAAGACGAATATACTAGACATATCGCGCCATATTTATATAACATAGAATCCTATTCGCTATTTTTCCCCGTTCAGCTTTGTGGGGGTTAAAAACCCCCGCTATCTCTTTATTCTTTTGCAGGAAATTGAAGAAGACGAAGGACGTGTTCAATCATGAGTGGTCCATTCAAATGATCAGCACGCGTTTTGTTGTTCCCAGCATACACGTTGTTTTTAATATATTATTTTCATTGATTGTTATAATTACAAATACAGGCACATGGTGTAGTGGTTGTTGTGCTGTCCAAGGACCATTGGGACATGGGTTCGATTCCCAGGTCCCCCAAAATTCTCATAATATTTTTTCAAACATGTTCATATGCAGGATTCTCAAAACATTCCACCATGCAACCTCACAGATCAGCGTGCCATGTGTCCTTGTGCATCAATCTAATGGTCCAGATGGAAGGACTATGATACTCTCCAGTCAACGCGTACCTGGACAATCCCAGAAGTCAACAAAGGCTTAAGCAAATGGGCCAGAAATTCTAACAAAACCTCCTAATTGGGTCCATCAACCCCCCCTGGTTTACTATTCTTTTTTCTTATTTTCTTTTCCTTTTTAATTTTTTTTAATTATTATTATTATTAACTAACAAATTATTTTTCATATTAAATTCAGAAACTTAAATCTTTATAATATTTTTATTATTCATTATTTTTACTATTAATAATTATTTTTGTAAATAAATTATAATTAATTAATTTAGTTGTTTAATTAGGACTATTTTAATCTTTTTCATAATAAATAAAATAAATCTAGAATTAGGTTTTTTCTTTTGACTTTTAATAACTTTTTCTATTTTTATTTCATTAAAATATAAAAAACACAAAAAACATTTTTCTTTTAATTAATTAATTAATTAGTTTAGGGTAATATTTAATTAAATGCAAAGGACCAAAATTTCTTTATTTCTCAAAAGGGTCAAAACCCTAAGGACGTCCTGATTAAATTTCTTTTTGCGCATTATCATTATTTTTGATTATATTCATGTATCTGCTCCGGAAATGTAATAGTTAATTAGGGTTTATCGCTTTATTTACTTTTTCGTATTTATTTTCAAACGGGTTATGTTTTTTGGCGATGTATAGACCCGCGCCTTGTAATAGCGTAGATTTACCTTTCCGCACTTTATTTTCCGCACTCTTAACTGTTAATTATGCATGACAAGATTGCCTGACAAATAAAACCAATCTGTAGCTCACAAATAACATGTACAAGATAAACATTAACATGAAACAACACACACACGCACATGCCACTCTTAGGGTACGCCTCACTGGTTGCCTCGAACGTGGTCGTCAAGTATAGGGTGTTTTAGAGGTCGCCCTCCTGTCTAAGATCCAGTTGCCTCGAAACGGTTGCCTCAGATAAGAAGGATCTAGGACATTAGGGTTACCGCTAAGGCATCCTACCATTGCTTCAGTGACCACACATGTCCCTAATAATCGAATTGACCCAAATAACTCCAACGACGGTGCTACCTACCTCTCAATGGTGGGATAACACTATCTAAAGGACTCTTACACAGCCTAATTCCTTAGAGTAGGTAGATTTCTCCTGGGTACTTGCTCTCTCAAAAACAAACAAAATACTTTTCACACCTACACTTTCAAAAGGTTTTCAAACAAAATTTTCATACACTCTTGAGGACAGATACAAGAGTTACCTAGAAATTTTTCAAACGAAACTTCTTCAAAACCCACAAACACTTGAAAAGCAAACAATTTTTGAAAACATAAGAGCAAGTACCTAAGAGCCCATGGATAACCATGGATAGAAAGGGTGCTAACACCTTCCCTTTCTATAAATCTACCTCCCGAACCGAGAGACATCTCAAAGAAGGAATTTTGCTGTGCTTTTGTCCTTTCCTTGTTGGAGAATATAAAAGACGGTGGCGACTCTTGCTTACCGCGACATTTCGCGAACCAGCATTTCAAAACAGTCAGTTCTATTTCCACCGATCACAGACCGATTCTTGAGTCAATCTTGAAAAATCAGGGAAAACCCTGAAGTTGTGATTTATTGTGAAAAAGGGAGGGCAAATTTTAGGGTACAACAGTTGCCCCTGTTCAATCTTCTTGAACCTGAAGAGTTAGATTGGCAAGTTTGCCGTTCGCGACTCGAAGGTAAAAGATGATTGGACACTAGAGTGCCCAAAAAAATTTGCACTCTTCGAAGCATAGTTGAGGGAATAGGCTTAAATATGCCATTTGGAGATGTGACAGAATCTTGTCGGAGATGGGCTTAAAGATGCCATCCAAGAATGTTTGTTGAATTTGTAATGTTGTAGGTCAGAAGAATGAGCATCAAAATGGTATCCGTGTCTGGAATGCAATTGAACTGTATCTGGAGACTGAGTCTGTATGAGCAAAAGAATGGCGTCCGTGTCTGGTGCGTATCTGAGCTGTAACTGTATTTGAGCTTTGAATGAATATCAGAATGACTGCCGTGTCTGGAGTGTATCTGTATTGTATCTGGGTAACAGAGAAACATCTGTGTATGGAGAAACTGTGTGCCGGGGATAAACTATGAATGAGTGACAGAATGGCAACCGTGTCTGGAGCGTATCTGGACTATATCTGAAGTTGAGATCTGTATGAGTAGTAGAATGACTGTCGTGTCTGGGGTGTATCTGTACTGTAACTGGGATCTGAATAAGTGACAGAATGACTTCTGTGGCGACTGCACTGGGGGAATCAAACTGCTGGTGTAAAAGGCCAGAACGGCATCCGTGTTTGGAGCGTATCTGAACTTATAGTTAATAGTTGAATCTGAATGAGAGATAGAATGGTTGCCGTGTCTGGAGCGTATATAGTCTGTATCTGATTGCTAAAGTCTGAATGAGTAGTAGAATGACCGTCGTGTCTGGGGTGTATCCATACTGTATTTTGACTTGAAGTTCTGAATAAGTAATAGAATGACCATCGTGTCTGGGGTGTATCCATACTGTATCTGAATAATTGTTAATGATAACCTTTTAATCTTATCCTGAAAAAGGGTAAAACGTTAGCTAAAACATGAAGTTATATTGCATGATATGTATGATGCAATGAACTGTAATCCATGTTTACGATATATGAATGTAATGGATGTGCGTGTAAGCTGAGTAGCTGTCTTGCTGAGGAAGATAAATCCTGGATAATGAAATCTTTGACTGCTGCCGGGGAAAGTAAATCCTTGACTACTGCTGGGGGATTGAAAATCCTTTGATCATTGAAAATGAGAAGTCCTGGGACTACTGTTGGGGAAATCAGGAGTTTGGGTTGTATGCCAATCTACTGGGGATTCCTGTTTTGAGGAGATCTTCACTGGGGAATATCTGAATACTCTGTGAGGAACTGAGAATGAGAGTCTTCATTCTGCTTGGGGAATAAGAATTTTGTGGGGAATAGCCATACTGTTGAAATATAGCTATCCTGTTGGAGCGTAAAACTCAGGATTCTGGAAAAAGCTTATTCCTGTCTGGAAGAAGTTCAGGTTTAGGTTGTATGCCACTTTAAGAATGAGAATCTTCACTCTGTCGGGAATATCAGAAATCCAAATGTTATACCACTTTGAGAATTGAGAATCTTCATTCTGTCGGGAATATCAGAAATTCAGATGTTATACCACTTTGAGAAATGAGAATCTTCATTCTGTCGGGAATATCAGGAAGTTGAATTGTATACCACTTTGAGAATGGGAATTTCCATTCCGTTGTGAACATCAGGAATTCAGGTTGTATGCCACTTTGAGAATGAGAATCTTCATTCTGTTGGGTTAGGAGGTTGGGTGTATACCAGTCTTCTGAGGTTTCAAGGATGAGAATCTTCATTCTGTTAAGGGTCAGGAGGTTGGGAGTATACCAATCTTCTGAGGTTTCAAGGATGAGAATATTCATTCTGTTAAGGGTCAGGAGGTTGGGAGTATACCAATCTCTTGAGGTTTCAAGGATGAGAGTCTTCATTCTGTTAAGGGAAACAGATTTTTAGGAGCTTCAGTTGTCCGTTATTTTGTTGGTGGCTGTAATTTCCAACAGGTGATGAAGGAATCTTTGATGACGACCGTAACTTCCAGTAGGTGATGAAGGAAATTTTTAACGACCGTGAATTCCAACAGGTGATGAAGGAATTTTTGATGACGACCATAACTTCCAGCAGGTGATGAAGTAAATTTTTAACGACCGTGAATTCCAACAAGTGATGAAGGAATTTTTGATGACGACCGTGAATTCCAACAGGTGATAAAGGAATTTTTTAACGACCGTGAATTCCAACAGGTGATGAAGGAATTTTTGATGACGACCGTAACTTCCAGCAGGTGATGAAGGAAATTTTTAACGAGCGTGAATTCCAACAGGTGATGAAGGAATTTTTGATGACGACCGTAACTTCCAACAGGTGATGAAGGAATTTTTGACGACCGATCAATTTGTGTATGTTATGAATGTTGTTGAAATGTAATTTTGTTTTGGAGAATAATTCCTTGACAAATGTTGGGGAAATAAACCCATGACTGCTGGTCTGCTAGAGAGGTGATGAACTTCTCGAGGACGCTTGAATTTCTTTTCAGAAAGATTTCGGAGAGATTCGTTACTGCCCCTAGTATGACATGTTTGTGGTATTACCAGGAAACTTGGATTGTACGTAACCCTTTGATGAGATTGACGTTTAAATGCCCCAAGTGATGGTGAGGGAGACTTGCCCCAGGTTAACCTACAATTGAGAGATTTCTTGAAATCTTGATTGGACTGCCCCAGATTTAATGGACTTTGAAAGATTTGTCGTCCTCGATGCTATCCACCGCTGCTTTATCTTTGTCTGCTGTTTCCTCGGGCGAAGAGGCCTCGACCTGAGGGGAGCATTGACCTTACTGGGGAGACGGGAAAAGGGGCTTATGACCTGCCTCCTTATTGGCTGGAGAGGTCCTTTTTCGAGAGTGCAGCACTTCGTCTTCCCAGGGCTGAATCTCTCCTTCTCGAGGGGACGATTCGTTCGAAAAAGAGGGTGACGTTGGCTCAAGATGCGGGTGACTTGATGCGGATCTTTGAGATGGTCGTGGCGTATTTCGAGGGGAGTTCATCCCAGGAGACGGAAATCAAGAACCTCCGGGCCAAGTTCGCAGCGGCCGAGAAGGCCTTGGTCGATAAAGACAAAGTCCTAAACTGGCCGAGGCAGAGTCAGGGAAGTTGGCCGAGGAGTGCAGCACTTTCATGCTCAATATAGAGAGTCTTGAAGGTAAGGTGGAGGCCCTGACTGCCGAGCTAGCGCCCGATGAGGACAAGTCAGAGGACACCGAGGATCTAAAGACTCGGGCTGAGCTGGTATCTCGTTTTCAGCTTGTGGTGGACGATGCTCAGGCTGCTTCCGAGGGGAGCTTCGACAATGCGGTGAATTAGATACGTGTGTTGAATCCCGACGTTGAGCTCAACACTTCGAGCACGGGGGTCAACTACTAAGTGGCTGACAGACAAATTTTGGTTCCTAACTACTTGAGGGATGTCATCAACCAACCAGCTGGGGATCCTGCCCGACTGTCGCCTATCGTCGAAGGAGAAGCAGAGGGGTGACTGTCCATTTGTTTCGGCCTGTGTGCCATTTTTTTATAACATTTGTTGTTTCTCAGGCTATTTCCTGTTTATGTAATATTCACACAATTTTGGCCCAAGTGGTCGTTTTATTTATTTTTCGGCCATTTGTCATTTTTCTTTGAATATTTAATGTGTTATTTGCATGATTGTTGACGAGTTAGACCGATTAGGACTTTTATACTTTGTAGAGTTTGTATCGGGGATGTGCTTGTTTTTGTATGTTCGTCGATGCAGGGAAACCGATCAAACTATTGGGGCAAGTGTTGGGAGAGGGCCAAAATCCAGGTCTCATTTTCGAGGGACCTGGGTTTGGCAGCGTGAACTTCCCGCCGCGATTCGGGCATTCTACTATTGTAGCACAAAGACTGTGTATCTCGGTCGAGTTATCCACGTCGAGCTGAGGGTACGCTCGTCAACAGAGCGGAATCTCGCCCCTTCTAAATACTTTTGGGTGTTACGCTTGTGCCTAAGCATGCACGCGTGGTCGGGTTCAAGGGGGTCTGTCTTATCGACCGATCCTGCCGACAGCTTAGTGTTTTCAACTGTAGTATTGTTTTAGCTTTTCAGCATTCCATGATCGAACGAGTTGTTCCCCTTGTAAGTTTTCTAGGTAATACGCTCCGGTTCCCACTTTGGCATATACACGATAAGGGCCTTCCCAATTTTCCGCGAGCTTGCCCTCGCGAGATCCTTTGCGATTTCTCTTCAAGACAAGGCTGCCGACTTCGAACTCTCAACATATCACCCTGGCATCATAGCGCATGGTTATTTTTTGTTTGAGTGAGGCCTCTCACATGGACGCTCCCATTATGATTTCTTACACCATGTCGAGCTTTTCTCTGAGGGCGACGTTGTTCATCTCCTTGTCGAGAGGTGCCTCGGTTCGTATGGAAGGTTCCCCGATCTCCACGAGGATAACAGCCTCCGTCCAGTATGCTAGTTGGAACAGGGATTCCTTGATAGATGAGTGAGTGGTCGTTCGATACACCCAGAGCATGTTGTGCAGCTCCTCGACCCATCACTTCTTGGTTTTGTCCAACCTTCACTTGAGGCCTCTGAGTATCATCCTGTTGGCAGCCTCGGCCTGGCTGTTGGTCTGGGGGTGCTCGACAGATGCAAAATGTTGGGTCGTACCAAGCTTTGTGACGAATTCGTGGAAGGTGTGATCCATGAATTGGGTCCCGTTGTCAGTGACTATTGCTTGTGGGATGCCAAAACGAGCCAGAATATTTCTCTTGTAGAAGCGAAGGACGTTCTGGGCAGTGATTTTGGCCAGGGCTTCGACCTCTATCCATTTAGTGAAGTAGTCGACCGCTACAATCAGATATTTGTTCTGATTGGTTCCGACCACGAATGGGCCGAGGAGGTCTAGTCCCCACCAGGCAAAGGGCCAGGGAGAGGAGTGGGATTTGAGCTTGCTAGAAGGAGCTAAATGCATGTCCCCGTGTGTGATACAGTGGGAGAACTGACTCGGGTCATTTGCGTTTGATCGCAATTGTGCGGTTAGCAAGAAACGCCACTGACTTTTATTTTATCCAAAAGGAAAGGTAAAAAAACACAGAAAAGACATTTTGAGGTTACTTCTCGGGTTCGGGGGGTAGATTATGAAAAGGGAAGGTGTTGTACCCCAAAATTTGCCCTCCCATTTTACTCAACATATGTTCATGGAGATCCTCAACTTGCTCAAGGATGCCCAAGAGTTGACCAGACAAAATCTCTCCTAAGACAAGGAACCTCCAATTAGGGTTTTCATTTTCATCAAAATGGGTGAACCCAAAAGGCCTCAAATATTTTCCATGGTCCTAATATGTTCTCAAGAATATCCATGTCAAGTTTCATGCCTTGCACAAGAAGTTTGCTCAGTCAACTGCTCAGATGCTTGGAAATCAACTGTATTAGGTCAAAAGTTAATTGTGGTCCACATACAGTCAA